>OW121772.1:2628333-3942500 GCA_933228765.1 Miltochrista miniata | reverse complement strand
ATTGTTTAAATAATTACATTGAATTTAAACTCATGTTGACATGTCACCATAATGCGGAATATGGCCCCCTCTCAGCTTGTTGCTGTCTCACGGTCGACGTGATACCAGCACTGATGAGGAGGCCAGTTGGGACAATGACGAATGACATTGTAATAATATACATTTTCCCTACTCCATTACACAAAAAATCTAGCTAAGTAAGTGCTTAAAACCAACATAAAAATAAAAAAGAACAGTGGTGATAAATTTCTAACTCAAAAATAATTTTATCACATGGTCACTTTATCACACTACCAGTAGTACCACTGGTAGTACCACGGGCAAAAAAGGAGTAAATCAGTAATGCTGTCAAACACTTCGACATCATGCCGAACTCCTTCGCCTCAATTTTTTAGCAACAAAATCTAAAAATTAATAAAAACCTTACGTCAATGTCAAAAGCATTCATTATAAAATGTTACACACAAAATTACCCCTCTTTTTCCGTAGTACGGTCGTTTATGTCCGGCAGCCGGACATTTTAACAACAATGTACAGCTTTTTTGGCGGGATCGAAGGAATCGTATAGCGTCTTATAAATTGGCAAAATTTGTGTAATTTCGAGTGTTTTGTGTGTATCAATGGTGGATTCTAAACATAAACATAAACATTCGAAAACGTGCACTAGTGTTGGGAAGTGATAAAACGCAGTGAATCGCAACTTTGCAGTTACTGACAAAAAAATCCAAAGAAACTTTCAAAAATCACCGCTTTTCTGAAGGAAGACTGACTTTGACTTTGACTGGACTTAGAGGACGAGGACTGTGACTTATTAAACCAAAATGAAGATATAAGACTAGGCTGTATGGCTCAAATTGCCTTTGCCTATCCGAAAATGGATAAATAAAACTACTACTACTACTACAACAATGTACAACAACAATTATTTTTCTCTTTGTTTATTTATACTAAACTTATGTATTTTCATATTTCATATTTATTTATTTGCACACCATATGTTTATTACAGATGTTATAAATTTTAGATTATTAGGTGCAATATGGACCCTGTCGGGCACGACAAAATAGAAGAAAGGAGGAAGCGATACTTATTTATTCATTATAATAATTTTATTATTAGTTATAGCATTAGTCAATAAAATATTTAGTGTTTTTAATTATTCACTTTATGATAATATTTTAATCATTTTAAGTGATATTGCACGATATTTTTATTAAGTATCTTAAGTAATATTATTATTATTTATCAACATTATTATTACTTACAAATATTATCATTATTTACTAATGCTATTAACACTATTATTGAATATTTATTGTTGTCATTCATGTCGGTATAGTTATTAATATTAGGCATTTCTTTTGGATATTTTGTATTATTAATTTATTAAATAAATACAGAATGTCATGTATTATATATTGCTGTCATGTATAATACATTAATGTCATTTATTCATAATATTTAGTGGTCTTAATTATTCATTTTATAATATATTTTAATCATTTTGAGTGATATTGTACTGTATTTTTATTAAGTATCTCTATTAATAAATTATTATCAATTACCAATATTACTATTATTTATCAATATTATTATTATCACTTACCAATATTATTATTATTTACTAATAATATTACTATTATTAATAATATTAATGTCTATTGTATATTCATTATTGTCATTCATGTCAGTACAGTTATTATTATTAGGCATTTCTATTGGATAATTATGTATTATTAATTTATTAAATAAATACCGGATGTCATATATTATATTTTGTACATGTCATCACTATGTAATGAAAATAAACATTGGGAGAATGCTTTTTTTTTTGTTATGATTTCTTAGTTAAGACGTGTGTTTTTTAGTTTTTATCGTCAAGGTACTCTTGGACACTGTAATAACATTTGTTTAGCAAGAACAGTTTCAGCTTTTTGACAAAAGGGTTAAATTCTTCTTCATTTTTTATCAACAATGGCAGTTTGTTGTATACCTTTATTGACATGACCAAAGGGCCTGTGGAATGCATTACTAATCGGGATGTTGGTAAATTGATTCTATTTTTATGCCTTAGTGTATATCTATTTTGAATATTTTCACGTGTAGTATAATTCTCTTGATGTTTTCTCACAAATTTACATATTTCCATAATATAGATACACGGTAATGTTAACATTTTTAATTTTTTGAAGTGGGGTCTACAGGAGTCTGATTCTTTAATATTGACTAATATTCTTATAAGTTTCTTCTGTTGAACTAAGAGGGTAGGCGCGTCAGCACTGTTTCCCCACAAAATAATGCCATAACTAAGCCAAGAATAAGCGTAGGCATAGTAGGTGGCCAGAGCTGCCGCTAGGTCGGTAGTCTTCTTTACTTACCGCAGAGCATAGGAAAATTTTGAGATTTTTCCTCGAATTTTGCAGACATGTGGTTTCCAATTTACGTTTGTATCAATGGTTAAACCAAGCAAGTTAAATTCGCTAACTACCTCTAATTTGATTCCCTCAAATACAAAATTGATATTTAATGGTGCCTTTTGGTGGGGATGAAATGGTATTATTTTCGTTTTTGAATAATTTATTTCTAAGTTATGTTCTCCCATCCAGTATGCTGTCTTTTTTAAAATAGTGTTTAGATTTATATTTAGGTTAGAATTGGTCTTACATGGGACAAGTAAAGAGACATCATCAGCGAACAACACACAAGGCCCGTCCACTGCCTCAGGCAGGTCATTTATATAAATGAGGAACAGTAAGCATCCTATAACGCTACCCTGCGGGACTGAAGCCGTTATGTCTATATTCCTAGAGTGTATTTTTTCTATTTTATGGTTATTGTCATTAAAGAATTCTATTTCTACTATTTGTTTTCTGCCTGTCAAGTATGATTCTAGCCACTTATGTGCTAGTCCTCGTATTCCTATTTTATATAATTTGTGTAATAAAATTCCAAACTGTACTTTATCGTAGGCTTTAGTCATATCAAGAAGTACACCCACTGCATATTGTTTTCTATTTATAATATCTAGAGCTTTTTGCATGAAATTGTAGACAGCTACGGTTGTTGATTTATTTCTTCTAAATCCATTTTGGCATTCATTTAATAACCCAAATTTTTCACAAAAGGAGTATATTCTATTACACATTGCGTTTTCGAAAATCTTTGAAGCCGTGGGTAGCACGATAGGTCGGTAGTTGTTCGGATCTGTCTTAGACTGCTTTTTGTGTATTGGTTTTATCACCGCCTGTTTCAACCGATCTGGAAAGACGCCTTCTTCGAACGACTGATTTAACAGAAAGTATAATGGCATAGTTAGTTCATCAGCACAGCATCTGAATAGATCTGGTGGCAGCTCATCAATACCGTGACTTTTTTTGTTATTTAAGGATTTCAGGATTCTGTTGATTTCGAATGGGTCTACGGGTCTGAGGAACATTGTGTTTTCAGTATTTTGAAGTGTAAACGACCAATGTCGTGGATCCAATGTGTGTGTAGATTTTCTTCCGATTGATGAGAAAAATTCATTAAAATAGTTAGCTATCTGATCGGGCTTTGTGAGCAGACTGTTGTCAAATTTTAAGTTCAGATTACGGTTGTGTTTTTTCATCTGTTTGTTAGTTCGTTCATTTATAATACTCCACATAGTTTTTGTTTTATTATTAGAGTTAAATATTCTACGTTTATAGTGATTTTTTTTGGAGGTAGCTACTGCTTTCTTTAAAATCTTTTCATAGTTTTTATAATATTTTTTTATAATTTGATTATTAGTGCTTATTGAGAGTAGTTTAAGGAGTCTTTTGTTCCTGCAGGATAGTTTAATACCCACTGTCAACCAATATTTTTTGAATCGGGTTTTTAGTTTAATTTTCCGTACTGGTATGCATGCGTTTAACATATCTGTTAGAGTGTCCTCAAAAGTGTCATAATTTTGGTTTAAGTTTTTTTCCAGTGTTAAAATGCTGTTCCAATTAAAGTTTTTTAGTCTAGTTTTAAATGATTGTATATTATTGTTGTTAAAGATTCTGGTTTCCTTGTACCATGTACTTTGTTTTGACATTTCGGGCAGGTGCAGGTTAATAGATGTCCCATTGTGATCCGAGAATCCCAATCTTTCTACAGATGTGGATAATTTCATGTTATTAAAATTCGTGAAAATTAAGCCTATACATCTTGAGGTGGTTTTCGTGACACGCGTGGGTTGCTTAATATGTTGCTTAAAGTTATATTCCAACATTAAATCTAAAAATTGGTGAATTTTAAATTTATTTTCTAACACATTGATATTAAAATCTCCTCCTATTATTATATTTTTCTTTGAATATTTTTAGAGTAGATATTGCAACAGTTGTTTTAACTTATCTATAAATATGACTTCCTCTCGCCCGTTCCAATATATAGCCACTATTAATATTTTTTCTAAAACTAATTCACATGCACAAATTTCTATTACATATTCTACAGATAAATCTTTTACATAATGGATTTCTTCACATTCTATATGTTCCCGGAGCAGGATACATACTCCACCGCCCTTGAAGTTAGTTCGGTAATATGAACTTGCAATTTTGTATCCGGTTGTTTGTGCTTTATGAAGCTTCTCAGGCGTCAGCCAGGATTCCGTTGTTATACAAATAGCCATATAGATTGGTTGTTCTTCTATAAAAGCCTCTAATAGGTGCTGTTTATTGCACATACTCTGCATATTTTGGTAGAGTATTTTAAATTGTAGGTCTGTTTTTGCGAAAGGAGTGGCCAGTAGCCGCGATATTTGGCTCAATTTGGGCAGGTGGGCCATCAGCATGAGGGTTCCTGCTTTGATTGGTTGCCTGGGATGTTTCTGTACTCTGTATATGGTAGTGTTGTGAGTTGTATAATCTATTATCATAGTTAACCGGCTTCCCGTCTATAAATAGCTGTTTATTTCGAATTATAGCATATTTACCCTCCCTTCTGGCTTTAATCATTTCTTCACGTAGTTGGTACATCTCCTTACACTCGTCGTTATTAAGGAATTCTGAAACGAATAATTTAGTTCCCCGAAAGCAGGGGCTATTTCTGGTTATGTATTTTACCATCCTTTTACTCAGCAATTCTATTACTAGTGGCCGGTTTTGTTTGATGTGTTTACCCATCCTATACATGTCCTCTATGTAGCCGCTAAGATCTAATTGTAAAATATCCTTAAACAGTCTTACCAGGCGTTCATGCAGGTCATGTAGTTATCAGTCATGTAGTTATAGTTATGTAGTATAGTTATCAGTCATCAGTCATGTAGTTATTATATTCTCTTTGGATTACCCAATACACAGTAAAAACAACAAACAGTGTGTGCAGCATGACCTGCATCATTGTCTCAGCAAGTCACCAACATTGATTTACGGTCTTGCAAAAAATGACATTTATTGGTTTATATAGTTAGACCCATGTTTCGCAACCTCTCCAATACAGCTATCAAGTTTTGCAAGTGTGTAATCCTATCTCTTCCCGTAACGCAAATATCATCAAAAAATACTACGCAGCCCAAAGCGTTTCCTCCATTAATTTTTGGAATTTTTCGAAAATACAGCTTAAACCATACGGACTACGGCGATAAACAAACGTCCCTATATGCGTAGTTATAGCCGTATACGGTTGCGAGTCCTCAGTCAATAAACACTCTTCGTAAGCGTACTTAAGATCTATTTTAGAAAATTTCGCCCCTCCACTTAAACTAGCGAACAATTCGTCAATACGCGGCAACGGGTAATAGTCTCGCTTCAACTTCGGGTTAATTGTGATTTTGTAGTCACCACAAATTCGAATGTCCCCGTTTTGTTTCACAACCGGTACAATAGGGGTACCAAAATCGGAATATCGACTCAGTAAATTGTTCCGTCAGCCTCCAGTCGGGCTAACTCGCGAGCGTAACGCGAGTGGTACCGGCCGAGCTCGCACATAAACCGGTTCGTTATCCGTGAGCTGTAGTCGAATGGGTTGCTTACATGTGCCCAACTTAGTTTCACAAAACACCTCTGGGAATTCTAGACACAGGCGGTTTGCAAGATCTTCGTCACTAATTTCATGAAAATTGATTTGGTTAATTTGTAAAGCCCGCGTCTATTCACGGCCTAGTAAAGGTCGGGCACCGCCCGTGATAATTTACAAAGGCAGCGATTTCACAGAAATATTACCTAAGCTAACGTCCACTTCAATGAAACGAAGCGACTGAATTCGTGAACCGGAATAACAACGTAAAATTAAATTGTCAGATTTTATACCTTTGTGTAAAAACTTTTGTAAAAATGTCTCCTCGCTGATAGCCGAGATTCGGCTGCCGGTATCAACTTCGCACTTGAGGACTACGTTATCCACTGACATGTCAATATAGTATGGTTTGTTACCTCCTGCCAGCACCTCTAAATTGAACATGCCCTCGTCCTCCGAGTCGTACCCGACGTAATTATGACGACCACCTTTGTTGTATGCATTATTCCCACGCCCTCGCTTGCACATTGCTTTCAAGAGTCCTTTTTGGGCGCACTCATCACAATTATAATTTTTGAACCTGCATCTGTCTGCTGGATGCCCCTTACCACAGCACCAACACGGTTTGCCTGCGGCCGGTACCACCGCCGCAAAATCAAAATCAAAATTATATTTATTTCACATAGGCATTATACAGATGCGCTTGTAAAACGTCCAGAATATAAAATAAAAACTCTACCACCAGTTCACAACGCGACCCACCTGAGAAGAACTGGCAAGAAACTCAGCGGGTTGTTCTTTTTTTTTGCTCTATTTACAATTTTAAAGAATCTAAAAACTAGGCATTTTAACCATTTTTTTGAGAATCCAGCAGAGCAGGTCATTTCCAGGCTTCCTTATCCATCAAATAATCATTGATTGTATAGTAGCCCCTGCAGTACAATTTACTTTTAACAGATCTACATACATACATACATACATATCATCACGCCTGTATCCCATCGGGGTAGGCAGAGACTATGGCTTTCCACTTGCTACGATCCTGGCATACCAATTTCGCTTCTTCTACTTTCATAAGTGCTTTCATACACGCTCGCCGGTTAAGGGTACTCTTGACCTGGCCTTTTTCCAGCAGGTAATCAATTTGGTTACCATGCGTACGCCGAGGATGACCCCTACTAGCTTGCCCATTCATTCTCGCCTTATAGATCTGTTTAGTCAGTCTATTTTCATCCATCCTCTCAACATGTCCAAACCATCTAAGCATCCCTTTTTCTATCTTTGTCACTACATCTTCAGTTATACCACATTGTTTTCTAATCACGCTATTCCTTTTTTTGTCCATCAATTTCACTCCAGCTATACTTCGCAGACTTCTCATTTCCACTGCATTAATTTTACTTTCATGCTTCTTCTGCCACACCCAACTTTCACTACCATATATAAGTGTGGGGATAAGCACACCCCTATGCACAGCCACTCTTGCCTTCTTAGACACGTTTTGACTGCTCATAAAGGTATGCATCGCCCCATTCACTTGATTTCCTGCCAAAACTCTTCTCTCAATATCCTGGTCACACTTTCCATCCCTCGTAAATTTTGAACCCAGGTATACAAATTCTTTCACCTGTTCCACTCTTTGCCCTTCGATAATAATAGGGCAATTCGTCATACATTTCTCCCTTTCAAAAACCATTACTTTAGTCTTACTTACATTCACTTTCATTCCTCTACCTTTCAGCGCCTCATGCATAATATTAACCATCAACTGCAACTCCTCCGCCGATGCAGCTAAGATCACCTGATCGTCAGCATATAGGAGGCATTTGATGGTCAGCTCGTTCAGTTTTATACCACACGCACTTTCTTGCAATTCTTTCAAACAACTGTCCATGTACAGGTTAAACAGCCACGGTGACGCTACACAACCCTGTCTCACACCCCTTTCTATGTTAAAGAAGTCCGTGCAAGCTCCGTTGATCCTGACACAAGCACTCGAGCCCTCATAAAGAGATTTCAGTGCTCGTATCAAGCGGTTAACAAATCTTTTAAACTTATTAAGGGACGTACTTTTAATTTCGTCTGGAAGCCTGTTGTAAAAGCGTATTGCTGGTTTTGTGCAATCTGCTATGAAAAACAGCAAGGTTATTTTTATTTCTAGTGTTAACATTGTGTCTATCACTTTACTTAGCGAAACTATGTAGATTTCTTTGTACATACATAAGGTTTTCAAAAATATATTGTGATGCTACAGTAAGAATATTAACCTCTTTGAATTTTTCGCGCAGAGAGACCCTTGGACCTAGTCTATATATAGCTCTTATGGCCCGCTTTTGTAAAATAAAAATTTTATTTATATCTGCAGCATTGCCCCACAGTAGAATACCATAAGACATTATACTGTGAAAGTAACTGAAATAAACTATTCTAGCCTTATCTACATCAGTCAAGTGCCTTATTTTTTGTACAGCAAATGCTGCTGAACTTAATCTACTAGCTAGTTTTACAATATGTGGACCCCATTGTAAACCAGCATCAACCGTTAACCCTAGGAATGTGGTTTGTTCCACAAGTTCCAACTCTCGACCATTAAGTTGAACATTGGTTTCTGACTGTGCTACATTAGGCAAGGTAAATTTAATACATTTAGTTTTATTATCATTTAGTCTAAGATTGTTAGTGTTAAACCAATGAACCACTTTCAAGATTGCGTTGTTGACATCGTCATAGTTATCTATTTGTCTTTTAACTTTGAAAATCAAAGAAGTATCATCTGCAAACAAAACAATCCTGTTGTTGTCCCCCACGTAAAAGGGTAGGTCATTAAAATATATAAGGAATAAAAATGGTCCGAGTATTGAACCTTGCGGGACGCCCATAGTAACTACAGATCCCTCTGAGCGTGTACCATTAACATCGACCCGCTGAATTCTATTGTTCAAATATGAAGTCAGAAGGTCGAGAGCCTTGCTTCTTATGCCATAATGGTGTAATTTCCTGATTAATGTTTTATGTTGGACGCAATCAAATGCCTTAGACAGATCACAAAACACACCAATTGCATCTAGTTTATCCTCCCAGGCGTCATAAATACATTTCAATAACTCTACACCAGCATCGGTAGTCGAACGTCCTTTAGTGAAGCCAAATTGTTTCTCATGAAATAATTTGTGACTGTTAAAATAGATCAGCATCTGCTCTAGTATTAATTTTTCAAATATTTTGCTCAAGGTCGGCAACACCGAGATAGGTCTGAAATTACCCGGATCTGAAGCGGTGCCAGCCTTGAATAGTGGTATAACTTTACTGTGTTTCATCAAATCAGGAAATACACCACTTGAGACTCAATCGTTAAACACGGTTGCCAAGTGGGGGGCAATGACATCTATAATACTTGATATGGATTTTACTGATAACCCCAAAGGTCAGCGGTTTTTTTTTAACATTAATAGATCTAAAAGCTTTTATGATGTCGTTGCAGTTGACAACGGTGAATTCGAACGCGCCCTCACAGGCAGCTACAGATTCTGCTAATAATAGCTCGGCGAAGGTGGAGGCGCCTAGCGTCAATCCAGGTTGCCGTGTTCGGCTAGTGCCGCTGCCACCAGTACGTGGCCCTCTGCGTGCGTGATGCAAGCCCTCGCTCGCATTACGGGTTTCTGGGGTATCAGTCCCCACCCTAGGCGTACTAGCCATCTCTGCATGCTTCTCCGCTGCCTCCAGGGGAAACGCTAGCTCCACCGCCTCCTTGTATTGGATCGTCTTCTCTGCGAAAATCCTCGACCTCATGGCATCACTGGCCAGACCCGACACAAATTGGTCTCGCAGATTTTCCTCAAGTGTGGAACACTGTCCACACTGTCCAAAGCCACAGGTAGTCGCTAGATGTTTGAGGGCCTGAAGGTATTCGGTCAGTGTCTCACCCGCGCGTTGCCGTCGTAACCGAAACACATGACGTTCCGCAATCTCCGAACGTTTCGGTTCCAAATGATTGGTCACTAAGGTAACGAACGCATCGTCACTTTTGTCCTCAGGAAAAGTCGGGGCGCACAAATCACACATAAGTGAGTAGGTAGCCTCACCCACCACCGTAATCAGCAACGACACTTTTAACTCGGCAGCGATTTTGTTCAACTTAATGTACTGATTTACGCGACGGATGTAATTCTAATTTTCCCGCAGACATATTTTCACTATACACACGTACTATTTCGCACTAAACTCGGTTCTTTTCCGCTCGTCGCCAATGATACGGCAATAAAAGGCGGTGGCTAACAGCTGACTGGTTTAATGATCAAATTGTACAGATACCCACATATTGTACATACATTATATCTACTAATAGGTTGAGACGTTACACAGATAAAAACGAGATGTAAGGTTATTAAACGGTTATAAAACTTCGTCATAGTGGTTTTATTCTACCAAGATACTATACACAAACACTAGTGTGCTTCAAACTGTAATCCTCACCTTTGAAATCTCAATGAAAACGAATTTGGACAACGCCAAAAAATAGTCGTGAAGCAGTCGTAAATAGTCGTACATGTAAAAAAATAGTCTTATTATAGTTTCGGCGTTATAGCTATAGGTTAGTGAGGATTATGGCTTGAACGTCAAGCTGTAATCCTCACCTCTGGTGCAAGCAAACGGTAAATTCTATCGAATTGGTTTAGGTTCCAAAAAATAGTCGTGAAATAGTCGTAACGACCTGCCAAATCTCAGAAATAGTCCATAAGCGGTTTCCGAGATATGAAGGTATCCTGGTGAGGATTATGGCTTGAACCTTTAAAAACTTAAAATTTCTCCGTAACGACTGCGAATTTCGGTTCAAAGTTTGTGCCAGAAAATAGTAATGAAATAGTCGTATGAAGCTATAATAAATTTGAGTTGATTTAATGTGATAATAAAAACTTTTTATTTTCCCTACATTTCTATTGATGTACAGTCGTGTACAAAATTTGTAACTTCCAATGATACTAAAGGAAGTCACGTGGTTTTACCGGCGTAGCTCCCGTTCCCGTGGGAATGCGGGAATAAAATATAGCTTATGTTTACCGGGAAGAGTGTAGCTTTCCAACAGTGAAAGAATTTTTCAAATCGGTGAAGTAGTTTCGGAGCCTATTCGATGCAAACATACAAACAATCAAATCTTCTCGCGTTATGACATTGGAACAGAACTAGATTATAGGGAAATATTCCGCTTAATATAATAATATTTCATTGAATGAGACGTTTTCCATGCCAGCAGTTATAATTAAACAAAAACAAACATTCATGATTTGTATCCTCGTTTATTACAACCGAAAGCTTGCAAATACGTACATTTGTTTAAATCTCTATGTATGTTTATAACACAGCAATTAGTTTTGATCACAATTGTCATAGTTAGTTCAATATCTTCTGTTAGCGTTTTTAGAAAATTTCTAGATGGCGCCGGCGCCGGTAGGTTGAGTCACAGATTAATAAATAGTTACTACGTAACAGATACATCGCTTCCATACATAAGCGAAAATACCCACGCTATATTAGCCTACAAAATTTTAATAATAATACCTGCTGCTCAGAACGAGAATAATTGTACCTTAAACACGTGCTCATAGCGTCGAGGCTATGTTGCCCGCCGTACGAATGACGTCATCGTAAGAATGCTGTTTTTTGTTTAATTATAACTGCTGGCATGGAAAACGTCTCATTCAATAAAATATTATTATATTAAGCGGAATATTTCCCAATAATCTAATTCTGCACCAATATTATAACGAGAGAAGATTTGATTGTTTGTATGTTTGCACGAATAGGCTCCGAAACTACTTAACCGATTTGAAAAATTCTTTCACTGTTGGGAAGCTACACTCTTCCCGGTAAACATAGGCTATATTTTATTCCCGCATTCCCCCGCGAACGGGAGCTACGCGGGTAAAACCGCGTGACTTCCTCTAGTATCATTGGAAGTTACAAATTTTGTACACGACTGTACATCAATAGAATGTAGGGAAAATAAAGTTTTTATTTTCACATTAAATCAACTCAAATATATTATAGCTTCATACGACTATTTCATGACTATTTTTTGGCACAAACTTTGAACCGAAAGTCGCAGGCGTCCTGGAGAAATTGGAAGTTTTCAAAGGTTCAAGCCATAATCCTCACCAGGGTACCTACATATCTCGGGAACCGCTTATGGACTATTTCTGAGATTTGGCAGGTCGTTACGACTATTTCACGGATATTTTTTGGCGTTGTCAAAATTCGTTTTCATTGAGATTTCAAAGTTGAGGATTACAGCTTGAAGCACACTAGTGTTTGTGTATAGTATCTTGGTAGAATAAAACCATTATGACGAAGTTTTATAACCGTCTAATAACCTTACATGAAAAATAAAAATTCTGACCTTGATATTTGATCTCGCTCCTGTAACTTAGTATTGCTTGTAAAGTACGAAACCTTTTTAGAATCTACCCATACTAGACAATTTATTAAGATCATGGGCAGCTAAAGTGCCATACTTTTATTTTTCACAGAAAGTGATCAAAATGTGACATTAAGAAAAAAATAAATTTTAAAAAAACTTAATATAACGATTCTGAACATGTTCAATGTTGAGAACATCTAAAATTGTTCTAAAATTAAATAATACGCGTCATGAGGAGTGTAATCTATTCTTTGGATTAGGTCTGGAATTCTATTAAAAGAATGTTTTCTCGTAAAGAAATGTTTTATTTTACTTGCACACACTTTTAGTTAAAGGTAAGAAAACTTAGTAAGTATCCATGCTGCCATCTGGTGACAATACAGAAAACTATAAAATGTAGCCAGTGTTAAATTTTCAAAGTGCCTATTTATAATATTATTTCAACACTCCCACAAAAATATAACACTCTCTCTTTAAACACCTATTTAAATTCAGACGGCAAACAAAATAAACTATTCATAACAAAAACAAAATCTTGTCTCTTAAACAAGTAAAAGCTTGAGTCGGCAACGCTTTAGTGAAAATGTCTGCTAACTGACTCTTACTAGGAACATAGTTAATTTTGATAGAGCCCAACGCAACCTTCTCTCATAAAATTATACTTAACCCTTCAAGCTCCTTCAACCCCCACAAAATTTATATCGAAAATCAATAATCGCAAGCACCTATTTCCACCACCCTAAAAATGAAAAAAGATTTCTCATTTTCCAAAAAAAAAATTATTTCTCACTTACCAGTCCAAATTTTACAATTCTGCAAACGGCAACCGGATTATTGATAAATTGTTTATTTTACTGTGTATAATAATAAATAATAATGAAAACACATTATTTATAATAAAAAAACAAAACACACACGCACACACGCACTTGGTACACATGCACTCAACACAAAAAAACCTTTATTACTCTACCACCACACCATATTTTACGATTCTGTAAACACCAACCGGATTATTGATATATTGTTTATTTTACTGTGTATAATAATAAATAATAATGCAAACACATTATTTATAATAAAAACACGAAACACACACGTACTACACAAACGCACGCCAACCATGCGCAATCCACTCTCAACTTCAACTGTTCGATTTTTGTAAAAAATTCTGGCCCATTGACGTCATTTTATAAGATTCCAAAAACAAGAAAATGTTATATACTACACATGCAATCAAACTGTTCATAGAAAAGTAGGACGTAAGGAGGCTAAATTTAAGTTTAAAGTCGTCTGGGTAGGTGCGGCGACCGGTCGCCGCGCGGGGCTCAACGGAAAAGCTTAATTATTATGCGCGGCGACCGGTCGCCGCGAGGAGCTCTAAGGGTTAACATCTATGTGTTTGGTTCTTTTATGGTAGACTGGGTTATAAATAAGCTTGATAGAACTCTGATTGTCAACCATTAAAGTTATACAATTGTAACACTCACCCAGATCTATCATTAATTGCTGCAACCACAATATCTCCTTCGCAGCTTCACAGGCAGCTACAAATTCTGCCTCAGTAGTAGAGAGAGCAACGGTCTTTTGTTTTTGGCTGGACCAAGTAATTGGACCACCATTCATTATAAAAATATAACCCGTTGTAGACTTACGAGTATCAACATCACTTGCAAAATCAGAATCAGAATAACCAATTAAACCATTATTCTCTCCATACCTTATACACAAATCTTTAGTATGAGACAAGTATCTTATAATACGCTTTACAGCATTTACATGTTGCTGACCTGGTTTGTTTACATATCTACTTAATATGTTCACAGCAAATGAAATATCAGGTCTCGAAACAGAACACAAAAACAATAAGGAGCCTATAGCTTCCCTATAAGGAAAATTGACAATGTCTTCATCAACATTCTTTGTTATAATTACATTTACATCTGCTGGAGTACTCACTGGATTCGCATTTGTCATACAAAATTGTTTGATTATTTGCTCTATGTAATCTTTCTGGTGAATATACACTCGAGAGCAATGAATCCGGGTCACTTAAAGAATCCTAAAAATCTCGGAAACTAAAAATGCTAGGTTAATGCAATAAATTGTATTTAATAGACAATGTAATACTCCTTAAATGAAGGTATTAAAACTTCTTAGTTATTGTAAAGTTATATCATAAAAAAATCAAATTTGAAAAAGGGCCACTTTCGAAGATGGAACTACGAAATTACAGCATTTGGTGTTGCTTTTGTTTGTAATCTGTCATTTATGTGGGTACATAAACCATGTTGATAGTGCTCTATATTCATTAATCAAGCTGAAATTATGTCGCTTACGCCTGAAGAATGCACCAGAATACTTACAATGCTGGAAACTGGCCGGAGTCAGCGCGATACAGCCAGGACTGTCGGTGTGTCGCTGTCAACAGTACAAAGAGTTCTCCGACGTTACGAAGAAACTGGTTCTAACCTACGCAGACCAGGAACGGGCAGAACCAGGTGTACCACAGCACGAGAAGACCGATGCTTGGTGAACACCATGCTTCGAAATCGCTTTCTCACAGGAACTGAACTCACCAATCAGTTTCGACGCCTCGGAGGAAGTAACCCAAGTGCATGGACAGTAAGACGTCGGCTTGCTGAATCTAACTTAAAACCCCTTAGACCTGCAAACGGCCCTAAACTGGAGCGTGGGCATCGTATTTCGAGACTAAGGTATGCCCAGAGCCACGTAAATTGGAGTATTGAAGATTGGTCAAAAGTTATGTTCTCCGACGAATCAAAATTTATGCTCTACAAGCACGATGGAAGACACAGAGTGTATCGAAGACCAGGGGAAAGATTCAAGCAAGCATGCATCGAAGAAAAAGTAGCCTACGGTGGTGGGTCTGTACTTGTGTGGGCCGGAATTTCTTCTGAAAGTCGCACAGAGCTGGTGATCATAGAAAACGGCTCTTTAACTAGCGTAAGATATGTGGAAGAAATCCTCAATGATCACGTTGGTCCATTTATGGTCAATTTAGGTGAGGATGCTATATTTATGCATGACAATGCCCAACCTCATACAGGTAGGATTGTGAATGACTACCTTCAAGAGATGAACATTACTCGTATGGAGTGGCCAGCGCGCAGCCCGGATATCAACCCGATCGAGCATGCTTGGGACGAGCTAGGCAGATGCGTAAAACAACGAAACCCTCCCCCAATCACGCTTCGTGAGCTCAAAATTGCTCTCACAGAGGAATGGGAGAATATTCCCCAAAATCGTATAAGGAACTTGGTGTACAGCATGCCAAACCGCGTAAACGCAGTAATGGAAGCACGAGGAGGCAATACGAAGTATTAAAATTCAAGAAAATCGTAATAAAGTTCAAAAATTTCATGTTTCCTATTTTTGTTTTAAGGAGAGATCAGCAGTTTTTTCTTTATGTAATTTTGTGTTAATAAAATGTATGGTGACTCATATTTTTTTTACTTTCATTTAAGGAGTATTACATTGTCTATTAAATACAATTTATTGCATTAACCTATCATTTTTAGTTTCCGAGATTTTTAACATTCTTTAAGTGACCCGGATTCATTGCTCTCGAGTGTAGATAAAATCATTCTTTCTTTGAATCTCCATGCCTACAAAATTTTTCAATTGTAACACTTTTATTTTAAAAGCCTGTTTTAAATATTCTATTATCTCTTGAATAAGCTGTCTACTCGAAGATATTACAAGGGCATCATCAACATAAATTATTAAAAGAATCTTAACATTATTAAAAATCCCTATAAAAATACAATTATCAGCCTGAGATTGTACAAAACCATATTTCAACAAAAAGTTACTAAATCTTTTATTCCAACAACGAGAAGCCTGTTTCAAACCATATAGAGATTTATTAAGCTTTAATATAACATTTTTATCTAAAGAAACTCCCTCAGGCACTTCTATAAAAATATCTTCCTCTAAGTACCCATTCAGAAAAACAGTTTTTACATCAAATTGTTGAATTTCTAACTTATACTTAGCTGCAATAGAGAGAACAATTCTAATAGAGTCATACCTTGTTGTAGGAGAAAATATTTCCTGATAGTCAACATCCTTAACCTGATTGAATCCACGTGCACATAAACGAGCTTTATAACGTGTTTCATTATTCTCATTCTTCTTGGTTGTAAAGACCCACTTTGTAGTAAGAGTTCGCTGATCAGATCTCCCTACCACACTCCATGTATTGTTTTCTTCATGTGCAGCTAATTCTTCCTTGATCGCTTGACACCATTCATACTTATGTGGACTCTGTAACGCTTCATCATATGTTTGAGGCAATGACAACTCAACAAGGTTCACTTCAAAACGTCTATTATTCCTTGGCCGCAATGTAATGTTTGAGTATGGTATATCTTCTGTTTCTTGAGACGGCTCATATGTTAGGTCATCACTGTTACAACTCAACAAGCTATTATCAGACTCCATAGTTGGGTGTGTTTCATTTAATGTAGTATCTGTATTTTCTATTTCTTTATCATTATTATTAATCATCTGCTCTTCATCTTCTATAATAGTTATTTGTGTAGTATTTTTCCTTACTTCTGGAACCAGCTGTTCATCAAATACTACATTTCTTGATATTTTAACTGTTTTTCTGTTTGTGTCATACATTCTGTAATTGTTATTGTCATAACCAATTAATATCATCTTCTCGCTCTTCTTTTCAAACTTTGTTCTTATTTGATCTGGTATATGAACATATCCAATGCACCCGAACACCTTTAAATGTCCTATCTGCGGTTTAGTACCATTCCATAGCTCGTATGGTGTTTTCTCTAGAGTCTGACTAGAAGATGTTCTATTCAATATATAAACAGCACAGTTTACAGCTTCAGCCCATAGATATAGTGGCACATCTCTCGCATATAACATGGAACGAGCGCTCTCTACTATTGTTCTATTCTCTCTCTCTGCACGTCCATTTTGTTCTGGCGTGTACGGAGCAGTGAGCTCATGAACTATCCCCTCTTTGTCCATATAATCTTTAAAATGTCTATTCACATATTCTGTCCCATTATCAGTATGCAATATTCTAACACTGTGCATGTATTTATTTTTGACAATATTGTTATATTTCTTGAATATCTCCATAACATCACTTTTATTTTTAATAAAATATACATGCCTGTAACTGGTTGCCGCATCCTTGAATAACACAAAATATCTCATTCCTTGAATGGAATCTTTACTCATGGGTCCACAGACATCACTATAAACTAAATCTCCAGGCTGTAATTCTCCCCGTACAGATTTATGAAATGGAAACCTGCACTGTTTTCCATATGCACATGCCTCACAGACAAAGTTTTTTTCATCATTTTCACTAATTTTCATACCTTCTACAATATTATTAGCACACATTTTCTTGATTTCTTTTAGGTTTATATGTCCTAAACGTTCATGCCACATTTTTATATCACATTGATTATTTTGGACCAAGTTGCATGTATTTGAAATTATTGTTTTTATGTTTAACTCGTACAGATTGTTGTCCCTTATTTTTGCACTCATAACTACTTCATTGTCTTTATAAATCAAAGCATTTGAATATTTCTTTATTATAGAGTAATTTTGTCTTATAATCACACCTTCTGAAAACAAGTTTCTCCGCAAACTAGGGACATACAATACATTGTACAGTTCACTGTTTATCCACTGTCCATTAACATATCTCTTTATAGACACTTTACCGATACCGGAAACTTCTATAGCTTGTTTGTTCCCTAGTGTTAATGATTTCTGGTCACATTCCAATAATTCCACGAAGAAATCTTTTCTATAGGTCATGTGTGCAGATGCACCGCTATCTAATATCCATGAGTTCTCTTCAGTGTCACAGTAATTGACCTCCACATTAAATGCCAACATGTCTGAAGGTTGTGTAGGCTTTCTCTGCTTGTCTTTCTTTGGGAGACGACATTCCTTAGCAAAATGCCCGCGCTTACCGCAGTTATAACATTGAAATCTATGTTTTGAGGTTTTATTTTGATTTGAACCACTCCCACATGATCCTGACTCATTTTGCTTAGGCTGTTTCTTCCAACCTTTGTTAGCAACGAGGAGAGCTGTCTCTTGCTCTTCCATAGACGTTAAACTTGCCTCTTCATCTAACAAACGAGCGGTCAAATTGTTAAGAGTTTGTTGTTTGGGATCTAGTGACATCCAGGCTTGGCGCAAATATCTATACTTTAGTGGCAATGTTCCCAATATTTTTGTAATGATTGCCATCTCACTGACACTTTCGCCACTTTCTTTTAACTGCTTGGCTAAGGTTTCAACTTTTGAAATATGTTGTGCCACGCTGTCACTATCCGACATTTTGTATTGATAAAACTTCTCATGAATTAGCATTTTACATAGTTCACTCTTTTGCTCGTATATAGACTCAAGTTTTGTCATTATTTCTTTGGCTGTTTCACAGTTTTCTATCAATGAAATTTGTTTAAAATCCATTGAAGAGGTTATTATAAACATCGCCATGCCATCACTTTTCAACCACTCAGCGCAATTTATTTCTGGTTTTGGCGTAGAAATATCTATTCCTTTTGCCTTTAGAGCACAATTAATTTGAAACTTCCACTGTCTGAAGTTATTTCCATCGAATTTTTCTAAAATCATTGACCGCGTTGTCTCCATTTTGTTTGAGGTTATCAAACTTTGCAATGATTAATATTCTAGTTTTCGTCACTTTTTCTTTGCCTTTTCCACCAACCAGAGTATCCTGGGCCCATAACCTCTTTGGATTAGGTCTGGAATTCTATTAAAAGAATGTTTTCTCGTAAAGAAATGTTTTATTTTACTTGCACACACTTTTAGTTAAAGGTAAGAAAACTTAGTAAGTATCCATGCTGCCATCTGGTGACAATACAGAAAACTATAAAATGTAGCCAGTGTTAAATTTTCAAAGTGCCTATTTATAATATTATTTCAACATCTATTAGATAAAAATAAGTCGGGTTTTCCTTCCTGACGCTATAACTTTAGAACGCACGAACCGATTTCCACGGTTTTGCATTCGTTGGAAAGGTCTCGGGCTCCGTGAGGTTTATAGCAAAGAAAATTCAGCAAAATTTCACATACAGCGCCATCGCGGGCGAAGCTGCGGGCATCAGCTAGTATTAAATAAATAACACAGGAATACCTAAACTTGATGAAATGGCCACGGATGGATAAAAAAATCGTGGAAATTTATGAAAAAGTATATAAGTCTACGCCATTTTCATATGGTTGACAACCCTGGCAAAAAGATTCAATTTTCTTACAGTTCTGTGACGTCTGCTAGCAAAAAGACTAGCGTATACTCGGTTAATAGGTCCGTTTTGACATTTGTCATCGTGATGACTCTCATTGGCGGATTGCCGAATTCACCAATGAGATGCTCCTAATGACCTAATGACTAAACTCTCATTGGTTGATTCTCAAATGTCAAAACGGGCCTTTTATTTTGTGATTAGATTAATGCATGGGTCCATATCGTTAACTGTACTAACAGGTGCTGTGTCATCTCAATTATTACCCAGGTCCGTCTGCCGCTGAGAGACCTCGACGGGACCCGCAGGAGTACCCTGGAGATATAACATCTGGACACCTTAAGAAAAGTAGCGATTCTGAGGAAACTGAACAACCAAAAGCTGAGATCAATTCAATCCATGAAGACAAGCCAGATGAAGGAAACGATACTGTCGAAGCTTGTCGTGAGAATAATTTTAAGTGTACTCTATGTAAAAAACGATTTGGTTTTAAGTGTCGTTTAGATATTCATATGCGTACGCATACTGCTGAGAAATCTTTGAAGTGTAAAATATGTAAGAAATGCTTTGGGCTTAAGTCGAGTTTAAATATTCATATTCGTACACACACTGGTGAGAAACCTTTTGAATGTGCATTGTGTAAGATATATTTTTGTTCTAAGGGTGATTTAGATCGTCATATTCGTTCACATACCGAGGAGAAACCTTTTGAGTGTTCTCTATGTAAGAAATGTTTTATTAATAAGTCGAAGTTACGTCGTCATATTCGTAGACACACTGACGAGAAACCTTTTACGTGTACTATATGTAAGAAATGTTTTAATGAAAAGAATAAGTTAATTATTCATATTCGTTCACATACTGGTGAGAAACCTTTTGAGTGTTCTCTATGTAATAAATGTTTTAATGAAAAGAATAAGTTAATTATTCATATTCGTTCACATACTGGTGAAAAACCTTTTGAGTGTTCTCTATGTAAGAAATGTTTTAGTCATAAGGCTAATTTAGATAGTCATATTCGTTCACATACTGGGGAGAAACCTTTTGAGTGTTCTCTATGTAAGAAATGTTTTAGTCATAAGGCGAATTTAGATAGTCATATTCGTTCACATACTGGGGAGAAAGCTTTTGAGTGTTCTCTATGTAAGAAATATTTTAGTCATAAGAGGAGTTTAGAAAGTCATATTCGTTCACATACTGGGGAGAAACCTTTTGAGTGTTCTCTATGTAAGAAATGTTTTAGTCATAAGAGGAGTTTAGAAAGTCATATTCGTTCACATACCGGGGAGAAACCTTTTGAGTGTTCTCTATGTAAGAAATGTTTTAGGTATAAGTCTAATTTAGATAGTCATATTCGTTCACATACTGGTGAGAAACCTTTTGAATGTTCTCTATGTAAGAAATGTTTTAGTCTTAAGACGAATTTAGATAGTCATATTCGTTCCCATACTGGGGAGAAACCTTTTGAGTGTTCTCTATGTAAGAAATGTTTTAGGTATAAGTGTAATTTAGATAGTCATATTCGTTCACATACTGGGGAGAAACCTTTTGAGTGTTCTCTATGTAAGAAATATTTTAGTCAGAAGGCGAATTTAAATCGTCATATTATTCGTTTACATACTGAGAA
This sequence comes from Miltochrista miniata, assembly GCA_933228765.1. Taxonomy (NCBI): domain Eukaryota; kingdom Metazoa; phylum Arthropoda; class Insecta; order Lepidoptera; family Erebidae; genus Miltochrista; species Miltochrista miniata. The sequence continues at coordinate 3,921,202 of OW121772.1, read as the reverse complement.
GAAACCTTTTGAGTGTGAATTGTGTAAGAAATGTTTTCATTCTAAGGGTAAATTAGTTCTTCATATTCGTACACATACTGGTGAGAAACCTTTTGAGTGTTCTCTATGTAATAAATGTTTTATTAATAAGTCGAAGTTACGTCGTCATATTCGTAGACACACTGACAAGAAACCTTTTACGTGTTCTATATGTAAGAAATGTTTTAATGAAAAGAGTAAGTTAATTATTCATATTCGTTCACATACTGGTGAGAAACCTTTTGAGTGTTCTCTATGTAAGAAATGTTTTAGTCATAAGGCGAATTTAGATAGTCATATTCGTTCACATACTGGGGAGAAACCTTTTGAGTGTTCGCTATGTAAGAAATGTTTTGGGTATAAGTCTAGTTTAGATAGTCATATTCGTTTACATACTGGGGAGAAACCTTTTGAGTGTTCTCTATGTAAGAAATGTTTTAATCAAAAGGCGAATTTAGAAAGTCATATTCGTTCACATACTGGGGAGAAACCTTTTGAGTGTTCTCAATGTAAGAATTGTTTCAGTCATAAGACGAAGTTAAATCGTCATATTCGTTCACATTCTGGTGAGAAACCTTTTCGAGTGTTCTCTATGTAAGAAATGTTTTAGTCATAAGGCGAATTTAGAAAGTCATATTCGTTCACATACCGAGAAGAAACCTTTTGAGTGTTCTCTATGTAAGAAATGTTTTAGTCGTAAGACGAATTCGGTTCATCATATTCGTACACACACACACTGGTAAAAAACCTTTCGAGTGCGAACTGTGTAAGATTTTTTTTTCATTATAAGGGTGATTTATTACGTCATATTCGTACACACACTGGTGAAAAACCTTCTGAGGGTTCTATGTAAGAAATGTTTTATTTAGTCATAAGACGAGTTTAGATCGTCATACACATTTTGATAGTTTAAAAGAAAACGGCATAGTTCAGCCATAACGGCATTGTCATATAGTGAACAATTTCATCATCATCATCATCATCGTCGTCCGCGTCGTGTCCGTGGACGGTGACCTGGCTATTTCCTGGCATGTGCTCGTAGGTGTAGTATAGGAGGATTTCGGTCGTTTTTTTGCGAACTAGGCGCTTGAGGTCTAACTCAGATAGTCGAGTGTTTTCAAAAGCACTCGACCATCGAAGTCATTCTTATTCATATATAAATAAAACGACCGTGTGCATCCCCTCTTAAGAAAATTCGCGTGGGCTCTATAAATAAACATAAATGGGTGTCAAAAGGTATACAGGTGTGCAGCAAACGTAAAAGAAGTCTTCTCTGGAAGTACAGAAAGCAACCTACGAGGGAAAACAAAAGTTTATTCGAAAATTATGCTAGGCGCTATAAGAGAATTATTACCTTAACCAAGAAATGCCAGAATAACTTCTTTATTAATTCTTCTGCAAATAAGGGAAAGGCAACTTGGAAAATAATAAATTCCATCAGATATAATTACCCTAACGAAAGTGTTGAAAGCCTAATTGTAAACAGTAAAAAAATAAGTAATCCTATAAGTATAGCAAATGCATTCAATGACTATTTTGTAGATATAGTAAAAGCTAACAATAATATAAAGTATAGATCAAGATCGAACGCCACACCATCTTGCATAAATGGTAGTTTGAAATCCGTTTTTATGGTCCCAACCATTCCTAATGACATTTTTGAAATTATCAATTCATTAAAGAATACTTTAGCGTAGGATATGATGGTGTTGATACACGGGTAGTAAAGGATTCTGCAGCTATCATAGCGGTTCCCCTGAGTCATATCATTAATCTATGTATAGAGCAAGGCTCATATCCCGATAGATTAAAAGTAGCGGTCATAAAACCATCTCCATAAAAAGGACAGTAAATTACTTATTTATAATTACAGACCTATCGCACTCTTACCTATATTTTCGAAAATATTTGAAAAAGTTATACATAAATGTTTATATAATTTTTTTAAGTAAATAATTTATTCACGACATGTCAATATGGGGTTAGAAAACATAAATCAATAAATTTAGCCATATATAATTTCTTGCATGAGGTACTTATAAATATGGACATACGACTACCGGCGATAGCGCTGTTCATGGATATGTCGAAGGCATTTGATCGTGTAAATCATTAAATACTTTTAATTAAACTGTATACCTACGGTGTTAGAGGAAGTATAAATGATATGATCAGATCGTATCTTAGCAATAGACAACAAATAACACAAGTGAAAAGGGTGTCTGTCACTACTAAGACAGAGAATACATATAGTTCTACCATCAAAAATATTGACGCAGGAATTCCCCAAGGTAGTATATTAGGACCTTTACTTTTTCTTATTTATATTAATGACATGCCAACAACAACGACATATCAAATGACATTATTTGCTGATGATAGCACTATAAAGAAACATAGATGTCGCTACTTGTAGTGTACATGGATAAACACATACATAATACATATTTTGATATTACTGTATACTATTAAAACCCCTACTATATCAAAATATTGTACAGTAAATACAACATACTAAGACATGAAATTAATTACATTTACGTTGCACCCCATCAAGTTCAAAAACTTATAATGTTTTACACAACTTAAAGATTTTGTTAAAACATCTGCAGCCATTTCTGCTGTTGGCAGGTAGAGTACATGCCAACAGCAGATATGGCTGCACTTTAACAATATTATTATTATTACACTCTCTTCCAAAATGATATCTAATGTCTACATGTTTCGATTTACAATGAAAAACTGTGTTATATAATAATTTGTGGGCACTTTGATTGTCATTAAATATAAGAATTGAATCAGTGCTATCAGTTATTTCTTTAAATTTCTTAAATAAATAGCTTCTTTACAACTTTCTAAGATACCAATATATTCTGCTTCTGTACTCGACAGAGCTATATTATTCTGCTTTTTACTACTCCAAGAAATTACACCTCCTGATAGGCTGAAACAAAATTCAATGTATGATTTTCTATCTAAAGTATCATTGCCCCAATCTGCATCTACATAACCAATCATATCTTTATTACCTGTACCACAATATTTAATGCAATAATCTTTAGTTCTTTTTAAATATCTCAAGATCCGCTTGGCATGAGCCCAATGCTAATGCAATATCTGGACGTGTAAGTATGGCAATATACATTAAACAACCTTTAGGGGACACACTAACGGGGTGCCAATTCAAACGATTAGAGATGTCTAAGTCAAAGACTTTAACCTACTCTTGTTCTATTCGTATATTGCTATTGTGGTGACAATTACGTAAATATTATTTTTAAGTGAGTGTAGTTTTAGCGATGTGTGTAATTGAGGATTGCTTTTGAAATCTCGTTTGTTAGAGTACGGCGCGTCTACCTCAGTTTAAATAGAAGTCTTTGGTCTAAGTACGTTTATTGTCACACACGTCTATACGCTAGTGCAACCCAAATGAGTCTGGTTACAAGATGGCGGACTAGTGCCGCGGTCCCTACAAACCAATTAATTGCTGGTATGGTAAACTCTTGTCACAATTACTATGTTCAGCCAACTTTAGTCCACTTTCCATAGGAGTATCTACAGTTTTACTATTTTCTAAATTTAATTTTAATAGTAACTGGATATAATCTATTTTCTTTATTATAAGATACTGACATACCAAGGCATTGCTTTATTTGGCCTAAATCTTTAACCTTAAATTGAGGCTCTAATACACACTTTTAACTTTTTAGTTTCTTTAGAACAATTTGAAAAAATGAAAAAATCATCAACATATAACGCAATTTTAGTCATATTTTTATCTCCATTCTTTACATACAAACAAGCTAGCCCCCCCCCTCCCCCCTCTAGGTGAGGCTGCAGTGGTGGCCGTAATAGGTCTGTTGGGTGTCCTGGGGTATCCTTCCGAGGGCTTACGCGGGGTGCCCAACCGTGTTAGGTGAGATACGTGTGTTTTTTAGTCGGTAGGAGGCCGGCATAGCATCCATGTAGGTCCTACATGACTACCACTACGGCCTCTGTTTAGAAGTACGGTGGGCAGCCCCCTCTCCGTCCTCAGGCCCTCGGTCATGGAGGCCGATAGTCTTGGGCGAAGAAACTTCGGCGGCGCCCCAGCCGCCGACTGCGGAACTTAATCTCTCCTGCTCCCTACCTGCTGCCTCTTTCACGAGCATCACCTGCTCGCAGAAAGAGGCAGCTCAGTCCCACTTACTCCCGCTGGAAATCATTGCTCGCACCATGGTCTCCAGCGAGAGAGTGTCCACGTCCAGACCTGCCAGGAGGACTTGGCGCTGTTACCCAACCACAGTACTTATCGAAGCTGCCGTGCCCGGTAAGTATCCGTGGTAACCGTTAGAAGAAAGCACCATGTCTCCTCTCCAGCCACTAGTCCATGACAGGTCTGACGCCGCAATTGTGGCGAATCCCCCCTTTGGTTGCTCAAGTCAAACCTTCCACGTCTCCACGTTTTCCAGGTGGAGCTGGGACCGCCGAGCTTCGATTTCGCGAGACGCAGGCCTGTGGCCTCGCTCCAGCGCCTCCTTGCGCGGTTGCACCATTCAAATAGTGACGCAAGGGCTCTCGCATCCAGCTTCCATGGAAGGGTCCCAGCTAGGAGACAAAATAAATAAAACAAAATAAAATAAAATTTATTCCCTTTGAAACTTTTAAAAAAAAAATTTAGGTTTGTCAATATTTTTGTGACTCTACCGGGGGTTCGGAAATGCTACAGCCTGAGAAGAACACCCCAAGAAACTCAGTCCGGTCCCTCTTAGTTCATCTTAGTATCTAATACAGTTTTTTTTAAAAGTAGAAAGGAGCAATTCGTGTCACTGCCAGGCAGCCTTGTCTTCTAGAATGCTATAATAAGCTTTCAGCACAATTTAAGTATTACTAGTTTTTTAAATTTATTAACTGATAAACCTGTTATGGCTGTCGGCAATATATTGTACATTCGAATACACTTGCCCGCAAAAGAATTGCTTATTTTGTTGCCTGGCAGAAATTGCTTTTAGCGATAAGGCCGCTCATTGTATTGCTATTAATATCAAGTTTGTAAATTGTAATACTATCTTGGCGTACAATGAAGTATATATCTATCTATATATATATAAAAATCAATGCCACTTTTCGTTGTAATTTTATAATTCAATAACGGGCTCACCTATCCAAACCAAATGTTTAGGCTTTGTTCGGACTATTTAGTAGATGGTTTATGTGAAGTTTGCACAAAATCGGTCGAGCGGTTCTTCATTTATCACGCAAACGAAGTTGCGCGGGTCAGCTAGTAATAAATAAATGACAAGCCTAAATCTAGGTACAGCCGTTTTATTCTTATTTCTTAAGTTTAGGTTATGGATATCACTATTTTTAATAAATTTACTGTTCTTTTTATGAGTATATAATAAGTTTTCATATATGTACTGTGAATACACAGTAAGGATGTTGATATCCTTAAACTTTTCTCTTAATGACTCCCGAAACCCCATAACATAGATAGCCCGTACAGCCCTTTTCTGCAACACAAAGATACATTCGATGTCGGCAGCGTTACCCCATAATAGTATTCCATAGGTCATGACACTGTGGAAATAACTAAAGTAGACAAGACGCGCTGTTCTAATGTCTGTCAGTTGTCGGATCTTTTTAACGGCATAGGCTGCAGAGCTCAGTCTGCCCGAGACTTTCTCGATGTGAGGCCCCCACTGCAAGTTGGAGTCTAACTTTATGCCCAGAAAGACAGTTTCATCGACCAATTCTACTTGATCATCCCTAATCGTAATACTGGTGTTAACGAGCCTAACATTTGGCAAAGTGAATCTAATACATTTTGTTTTAGTTTCATTTAACAATAAATTATTTGCGTTAAACCAGTGGACTACCCTAGAGAGGGCATTGTTCACTTCGTCAAGTTCGCGTTGTCCACGTTCAACTTTAAATATTAAAGATGTGTCATCAGCAAACAAAACTACCTCGTGATCGTAAGGTGAGGGCGATCATTTATGTACACTAAAAATAGAAAAGGTCCCAGAATTGAACCCTGAGGCACCCCCATTGTTACAGCAGAACCATGTGACTGTTTACCATTTATAACTACTCTCTGTACTCTATCTCTTAGGTAAGAACTAATTAAATCTAAGGCCGTCCCCCGGATCCCATAATGATCAAGTTTTTTAATTAAAGTCATGCTGGACGCAATCGAAGGCCTTAGATAAGTCGCAGAATACACCATAAGCATCATACGACTCCTCCCAGGCCTCATATATACACTCTAATAATTTCATTCCAGCATCCGTGGTAGACCGACCGCGCGTGAAACCGAATTGTTTAGTATGGAATAGTTTATTTGTATTAAAATGATTTGGCATTTGATTAAGCATTACCCTTTCAAAGATTTTCTCAACGTGGCTAGTACAGAAATAGGATGAAAATTGGACGGATCTGAGGTGCCACCCGATTTAAACAGAGGAGTTATATTTTACTAAACTTCATTAAGTCAGGAAACACACCACTATCAACACAATTATCAAATATTATTGATAATTCAGGGGCAACCATTTCAATTAACGAATTAACTAAATGTACAGAAATTCCCCAGAGGTCAGCCGTTTTCTTAATACACTCATTTGCAAAAAAAACGGGCACCTAAGCAATGAACCATTTCAAATGTTAATATTGCTTTGTTTGATAATTATATGTAGTTTTATCCTCACAATTTGGTAAATTAATAAGAAAATAATCGTTTTCACCAGTATTTCATAAAATTTTGTTACATATTATGGGAAATAATGCTAAACCTCGCTAGTAGTGTATGTTCGCTAGTAGTGCATATGCTCATGAAGTAAAAATAAAAAAGTTTTTTTGTTTGTTTTTCTTTAATAAAGTAAAAGCAGATAAATGTTTAGTATCGAGTGTGACCCCCTCTAGCTAAAATCACAGCTTGAATTCGTCTGGGCATGCTAGCAAGTATATCCCGGATACTTGAAAGAAAGAAAGAAAGAAAATGTGTTTATTAGCGATCACAACGTACATAAAACAGTCTCAAACTGATCAACAAAATTATATAAAAAAAATACATATCATAAAAGTACCCAATAAAAAATAAAGTGCACAACCACAATTTTGCCTTTGCCTATCCTTAAACGGATAAGAAAAAAAAAACTACTAAAACACATGGCCGCCGCCACATGTTGTTGACATGTATTGTATTGTCAACGTGTCATCTTCCTGACGTGGCAAATGTCGCACGTGGTTAAAAAATAGTTAAAATACATAGGTACTTTCTCAGAAGTCGATATTACAGTTTATTTGCATTACCTTTCGATATGTACGCTGTGTTCACAATAAGGGATGGACACTCAGCAAACACTGAGTTGGCTATCAACCACCTCAGAACTGATTTTCAGTGCCACCCCCGAGTGCCACCTGACGTCTTCAGGCAATATCGTTTCACTTTATCACAACCTACATACTTAATAATATATGATTCCTAAACTATCAGCAAACATCTCATCTCAAACTGCAGGAAAATGTTATCAACACGCCAAGGTGGTAAGTAATTCTTAACAACAAGTAATCTAGCAATTAACACTAATTCTAAACAAGGTTAAACAATAGCATTGGTTATTTATTATCTTACATAAGACTTTTAAAACCTAATCCACCATTACTCCCATCACAGGATCATCCCAGCAACAGTCAGTCTCAACCAGTGGAATTTACACAAACCAAAGATCCCCCGATGCACAGAGATGCTAATTATCAGGTGCCGACAACTTAGAGAAGCAACTCTGGAATGAAATATAGCGGAGGGGATAGACACCATGGTAAGTACCTATATATATGGGACGTGTGTCTGTTTATTATAGATATAGCTCAAGGCACACTCTTTTGATGTTGTAGGAGTAAAGCCTTGTACTTTACTTTAAATCTGTGTTTGGATTTTAGGTCCCTGATAGGCGGCGGCAGATCATTCCAGATTCGCATCGCCATATATTTAAGACACTTTTTGAAAGCAGTGGTTTTGTGTCTTGGCACTGATATCACACTGGTGGCAGACCTGACAGAGTAAGGATAATGATCCTTTCTAAAACATATCTTATCATATAAATAATTAGGTTTTTTATATTTTAATAAATCAAATAGTAACTTGCTTGCGGAATACGTTCCCACTCCGCAGTAATCACATTCTTCAGCTCTCTGATGGTCTGCGGAGCCGGGTGTACGGGTTAACGTGAGAGAAAATCCTCATGGATGCTATGCCGGACTCCTACCGACTAAAAACCTCACGTTACGCTCAACAGCCTATGGTTGGGAGCCCAGGGTAAGCCCTCGGAAGGATATCCTAGGACTCCCAACAGACCCACGGCCGCCACTACGGCCTCGCCTAGGGGTAGGTTCGGGTGCAATCCTGCGTCTTTGGGTGTTTCGGATGTGATCCCGCTTCTGAAGGGGGTATGCATAAATCCCTTACGTCAAGCTGCCGTCATGGGCCTGCTTCTGTAAGGACGGTGAGCAGCCCCCTCACCGTCTTCAGGCCCCTGGTTATGGAGACCGATAGTCTTGGGCGAAGACACTTCTGCGGCGTTCATTTCAAGTGTGTACTTGTTGCCGTTATTAATAAAAAAAGGCAAAAAAAATCACGTTTGCGCGGGGGGTTCTGCACAGGATACCGAAGTCGAAAATGTAGTTAGAATTTTTTTGTCTGTTTGTCGTCTGTTTGTCTGTTAATTTTGCTTTGTCCGGAAGGATCTCGTAAAGTACTCAATATTTTTGATTAAAATTTTGCACAAATATTAACTAGGGGTAGGGTCTTCAAATAGACTTAAAATTGACTTCAAATTGACTATGTTGGTGTCAGCGCCATCTATCATTGGTTGTATTTTGTAACACAGGTCTAAGCTGACATGCGGCGTGCGTGTTACTTGTCTTATTCATATTATAATGTAAAATTAATAAACGCATTATTTTACTCACAAGACGCATTCTATTATTTTTTGCTACTTATGTTATACCTATGCTTACCTCTTCGAAGACTGCTCGAATTGATTTCATAAATTATTGACGGATTTTTTTCTTATTATCTTTTCTCGGCTCGTCTCACAATTAAAATGATGATAAAAAAGTAGTAAAAAATAGAACCGACTTCAAACAAATCCTGAAAAATTAAATTTACTTGGCACAAAGATAAATTTATTTTGATTTTTCATATTTTATTCAATATCATATTGAAGTCGGCGCCAAGTAAACCCATAGGTTGAGGTAGGTATTATTAATGGCACCAACTTCAATATCATATTGAATACAATCTGATAAATCAAAATACATATTATTACTTTGTGCTGTGTAAATTTTATTTTTCAGGATTTTTTTGAAGTCAGTTCTATTTATTACTAAAAAATTTTTGATCATCATTTTAAGTGACGGGTGGACCGAAAAGTATATCTATCTAGGTGTAAAGTTCTTATCAATACACATCAATCAAGCCCAAACACAAGGTACGTGCTGTAAATCGTTAAATAATTCCCTCGACTGTCTTTCGGTTCCATCATCACATCGACTCCTGACCTTCATTAAATTGTAGTACATTAACAGTGGGCGCACACTAGGCGTCTTGTCACGGCGATAAGCTGTGGGCGCCAAATTACATACATTTTGTTCTAAGCTCCGCACACTAGGCGACATGTCGCCGCGACTCCGAGACAAGCAAGGGGAGTCTTCGCATCTGTCGCGCTATTGTCGCGGCGACACGGCGACAGTCGCCCAGCGACAGCTTTGGACAACGTGTTCCTAACACAACGTCTGTCACGGCGTCAAGTCGCCCGATGCAGGCGCACACTGCGCGACAAGTCGCCGTGACATATGTCGCCGCGACGACTGTCGCCTAGTGTGCGCCCACTGTAAAGCACTTCATTAAAAAGTTACCAAACGCACTAGTTGTCCCTACAATTTTCGGTGGTTGCCCTCGATTTCTCCTGGATCCCATCATCAGATCCTGACCTGGTAAAAATGGGACTACCTCAGAAGTAAACCCTATTGAAGAAAAGAAAAAAGAATTAAATCCGTCTATAATTGACGGAAATATCAGTGAACATACATAAAAACATACAGACGAATGTAGAACCTCCTCCTTTTTTGAAGTCGGTTAAAAATAAGGAAAGGTTTCTTACAACCCCATTTTGAATATACCTGCTAACAGGCACTTACTAAATAAAATGTCTTATAAAGGTTTGATAAACTTATACTTCTGTTGTAATTTATTTGGTGGTACAAAAAGTGCGGCATTAAATACACGCTGCACCAACTGTCAACGTCCAATTGCACCAACTGGCAACGTCCAAACAAAGTGCTTGGGGTCAAATGAGTTCACGTCGATCGCATGCTACGGGGGTATCGCCCGCGGTGAGGTGAGGTGGTAAAAATACCTAATGCGGTCTGGCATTCGGCCCTTAACACGTTCGCAGTGGTAGTGATTTTTCTAACCGAAAATTGCGGTTTATGACGTATTAAAAAAAAACTACTAGCTCTATCTCTCTCAAACCAATTTTCGTTGGTAGTTTTTATGGCAATGTACATCATATATTTTTTTTAGATTTATCATTCTCTTAGTTTAGAAGTTAGAGGGGGGGGGGGACACACATTTTTCCACTTTGGAAATGTCTCTTGCGCAAACTATTCACTTTAGAAAAAAATGATGTTAGAAACCTCAATAGCATTTTTGAAGACCTATCTATATGGGGTTGATGAAAAAAAAAAATTTGAGTTTCAGTTCTGAGTATGGGGACCCCCAAAATTAACTGCTTTTTTTCTAGTTTTATACAAAAATCTTGATGCGGTTCGCAGAATACATCTACTTACCAAGTTTCAACAGCATAAGCCTTATAGTTTCGGTGAAAAGTAGCTGTGACACACGGACGGACAGACAGACAGACATGACGAATCTATAAGGGTTCCGTTTTTGCCATTTGGCTACGAAACCCTAAAAATGGAAGTTTATTGCAAAGTCCAACTCGCATACGTTCCAAGCGGTCACTAGTTACTGGTCTACATAATATTTGACATGTCGCCTCACCTAAGATCGTGCAGTATCCCCTTATCACCCTGAAGGCCACCGCCCTCTGCGGGCTAAGTAATCTAGCCGTATTGCTGGCCGTCAGGGTCTTCACCAATGCGGGGGCCCCGTATAGGGCCATGCTCCGCACGATCCCGAGGCACTGTCTCCTGTAGAGTGTTGGGGCCCCTGATATCAGGCATCAGTCGCGAGAGTGTGGCTGATGCCCCCCTCAGTTTTGGGATCAAACTTCGGAAGCGGTATCCGAAGTTCCACCGGCTGTCCACTGTAACTCAAACCCCGATTCAAGGTAACCCATATTATGTGCCACAGTGGATCAATTCCCTCTCGAAGAAAAAACCGTCTTCTGACATTATATTAATTTATTAATGAAGTATTTAAAAAAAGAAACTTACAATTTAACTAGCTGTTGCCCGCGGCTTCGCTCGCGCGTAGTTTTGTTAAATAATTTAGTATCTACCTTTTCATAGAATTACTTTTCTCTGGCCTTCACCATAGATATATCTACACTTAAAATGTTCGTTAAATATTGTTTTTTGGACTTCTTTTTAGTTTTTGGCAGCGCAAGTACCTGTGGTGTTGCAACCGTCCACACAGAGCCCATCAGGCTAAGAGCTTTTTTTTGACAAGGGTACGGCGATCAGGTTCTTTGCAGCGCTGCTTGGTGGGCCGCTTCGCACCGCTTATGGATGCCCCTCTGTAAGCAGAGGAGGTAGAGAACGGCCGAGCTAGGCACCCCCCGGAACACCATGCACTACAGGAAACACATTCCACCAGCTGGGCTGACCTATACTTGACTGCCTTATCTATACCTACTAATATTATAAAGAAGTAAAGTTTGTGTGTTTTTATATTTGTTAAATTGTAAGGGGTAATCTCGGGATCTACTGAACCGATTTTAAAAATTCTGTAACCAATAGAAAGCTTCGTTATTGTGGAGTGTCATAGGCTATATAACATCACGTTACAACGAATAGGAGCGGAGCAGTAATAGTAAATGTTTCAAAAACGGGGGAAAAGTTATTCCTTTTGAAAGCTTCGTTGCGTGTGCGAACGGCTGAACGGATCGGGCTGAAATTTGGTACAGGTAGATATTCATTATAGTCTGGAATAACACTTATGCTACTTTTTATCCCGGGAATAAGATCCCACGGGTACCGGGAACGGGAACTAATTTTACGCGGGCGAAGCATTAGCTAGTACATCCATATTATTAAAAACATTAGTAGTACCTACCTACCTATTTCGCGTCTAAGTCCCAAATTTATGATTTTTTTTTTTTATACCACTAGAGTGGCAGACTAGCATACGTCACTACCAGATGTACCGGTGGTCACCGCAGCCTATGGACGTTTGCAACACCTGAGGCGCCACAATCGCGCTGCCGACCATGTAAAAACCTTCTAAGTCCCCTTTTGAAGAACCCCATACAGTAGGCGTTTGGGAAAACCGAAGCAGGGAGATCATTCCACAACCTAAGCGTAGGCGGAAGAAAGCCTCTATTGGATCTCACCGTGCTCGAGCGCTCAGGGCGCAACGTGTGAGGATGAATATCCTGTCTGTGGCGAGCGGTGCGATGATAGAATGTAGCCGTAGGCATCATATCAAACAATTCTTCAGAGCACAAACCGTTATACAGGCGGTAGAACACACACAAAGAGGCAAAGTCTCTCCTGTCACTAAGAGGTTCCACACCACCTGCAAGTATGGGATCGTTGACAACTCTCATAGCTCGCCTTTGCACCGAGTCAAATGGACGAAGCTGGTATTCAGGTGCCCCCGCCCAGAGGTAACAGCAATACTCCATGTGCGGCCGCACCTGCGACTTATAAAGAAGCAGTGTTTGCGCCGCAGTAAAGTACCGCCGCGCCCTGCTGAGCACTCCGAGCTTCCTGGGCGCCAGCTTAGCCTTGCCCTCCAAGTGACTGCGGAACTGCACGTCACTGGCGATGTCAACACCAAGTATCCATATACTTTCAGAGATGGTGAGAGATGTGCCCTGAAATTGCGGCGCCACAATGAATGGGGTTTTTTTTGCGGTGAACACACAAACTTGTGTCTTGGTAGGGTTGAATTGGACAAGATTTTGTCCACCCCAATCGGACACTCTAGTGAGAGTAGCCTCGATTTCAGATACCTACAAGTTGTTCACGACTTTGTTCCACTGCAACCCGAGAGATACCGGGACGGCCCGCGTAATAAGTGTCACCCGTACTGTCGTCCGCATAACAATGAATGCCGTCAATAGACAACATGTCATTGATATGCAGCAGAAACAAAGTAGGGGAAAACACTGAGCCTTGTGGTACTCCAGCGTTTATGGCCATGCAGTCAGAACAGCTGCCGTCAACGACGGCCCTAATGCTTCTGCCGGCCAAAAAGCTGGACACCCATCCGCATAAACTCTCGGGCAGTCTATAAAAGGGCAATTTCGTAAAAAGACCACGGTGCCAGACCCTGTCAAAGGCTTTCGAGATGTCGAGGCTTACTGCTAGGAGCCTCACCTTACTCTCGATAGCCGACGCCCAGCGGTGTGTGAGGTAGGAACACGATAAGATCGCCCGTCGAGCGACCGTGACGGAAACCGTATTGCCGGTCACTGAGCAGGTCATGTTCTTCAAGGTACCTCAGGAACTGTGTATTAATTACACGCTCCATCACCTTAGATAAAAGGGAGGACCGACCCGGCCAATTATAGGCCTATAATTGGCCGGGTCGGTCCTGTCACCCTTCTTGGGCACAGGATGCACGTGCGCGACCTTCCACGACGCCGGGACTTAGTATGAAAGCATGAAAATTGTATTTTCAATTAACTTCAATCGAGACAAATAGGAATAGGTAGGTAGGTTGTATGAGCTTGCAGAGAGAAGTAGAATAATTTCAAAACATGGTTAGTGTAAATTTGAATATCTTTTTAGTCATGTCATCAGTAGATAATTTATGATAGTAGCACAGAATATATAATAATATATTCTATACTAGGTAGTAGGTATGGTGGTAAGGATCAAGTCAAAGTCGCTTTAAGACAATGTTTTAAATTACATGAATCTTACGAGTATAGTAGGTACCTACAGGTGGCAAAGAAAACTCAAAAGGCATTACACCGCCGCGCCGCGCCGCCGCGCGCCACTTTGGTACGATTTAATAAATACGCAAAATATAGGTACTTCAGGTGTGACCAACTAGATAGTAATTTTTTCACCGGCTTACCTTTTGAAAATAGTCAGCCTTCGCCACTTACACATTGTTGTTGGTATTGCTTGGTGAGGATGTGAGTAGTTATGCTGCACATAACTATAATATTTACCCATTACACTCAATGGGGTTTTTTTTTCTTTTTTTTTAACTCGGGACTGCAGGTTAGGCACTTCGCCGCCTTGTTTCGGGGGAGCAAGGCGGCTTTGTGTGGGACTCACGGTCAACATGGGACCGTCGTACCCACTAAACCCCGCGGTGTTCCGCCTCGCCTTAACCGGGTCGCAGGATAGGCCGGTGGATAAATCACTGCGGCCCGGCAAAGGGTCGCCTCGTTACATCGAGACTCTCCACGGGGGGGCTTGATGGGCTGCCCCCTCCCACAATTCCTAATGGAGTTGGAAGTGCTGATTCCGTCGGTCCGCTCTCGGATGCCCCTCTGTAAGCAGAGGGGGTAGAGAGCGGCTAAGCGGGCGGGCGCTAAAAGCACCCCCGGAACGAGAGGCACCCCCGGAACACGGGGAGGTGCCTGCCGCTGTGTGATCATCGTGGGCGGGATCCCCCGACCACCGTCCACGTTTCAAGAACTAGTCGGGGGCGCGCATCCACGCCGCCATGCGGCGCCCCCGAACGGGACGGCGGCGGCGGGGCAGGAGCGTCTGACCAGCACGCTCCCGCACCCGCAACTCCTCTCGTTTTGCCGCCATCACCTCGCTAGCAAACGAGGCGACGGCGACCCAGCACGATTGGCTGCCGACCATAGCTCGCACCACGGCCGGCAACGACAGGTTCCTACCGATACTGTCCGAGAGGGCGATACGCGGCCCATCCCACGCCGCACACTCGGCGAGAGTGTGTTCCGCCGAGTCTATTGCGCTGCTTGGGCAGTGACGGCACACAGGGTCCGACTCCACGCCCACCACCTCCCACAGGTACTAGGCAAAACAACCATGTCCTGTGAGGAGCTGCGTGAGGTGGTACGCCGGCGCTCCGTGTGTCCTCTCCACCCAAACACGAAGGACGGGCCGGACAGCCCCCACGAGCCGCACACTCGCGGAAGGATCCTTTAATCTATTGGCCCACTCCTGGAAGAGATCGTCGCGAGCCGACCTTCTCCAGCGATCGATATCTTCCGGGAGCGGACGACTTCCACTACTACGCACCAGGGCGCTTTCCTCGTACACCTTCTTCAGGACTCCAGCCTCGAGATCCCAGGGGGGGCTACCGCCAATGAGGCACGCCGCCTCGTAGGAGACGGTGCAGTATGCCCGCGCTGCCCTCTGCGCAATCACCCGCTGCGGTCGCCGCAGCAGGCGTATATTGCTGGCACAGAGGACGTCCGACCATATAGGCGCTCCGTAGTGCGTCTTGGAGCGAACTACACCGTCGTAGAGGCGACGACAGGCGCTTCCTGGCCCCCTCATATTGGGGAGCAGCCTAGCCAGCATTCCGGCAAATGACAGCAACTTCGGCGCCAGTTGCCCGAAGTGCTGCACAAATCCCCACCGACTGTCAAGGACCAGACCGAGATACCTGATCGTCTTCCCGACAGCGATGGGGGTGCCACTCACCACAATGTGGGAGTCTCGAGGGGGTCCCCGCCGAGGCCCATGAAAGAAGACGGCCTCGGATTTCTCGAGGGCCACTTGCAGACGGTTACCTATCATAATAACTAAAGTTGTTTCAACTATTTTCAAAACAACTACGGTCAAAATAACTACTGATTAAAACACCTAAAGATCGTTTCACCTATTTTTGTTATAACTACTGGTCGAAACAAATAATGGACGATTAACCTACGATTTATTCAACTACAATTAACTGTGCTAAGATTGATTGAACTATGTATGAAATACATAACAATACATAACTATCCCCCTCGGGGTTTAGGGGTCATGCGTTACTTCTCATGGAGCTAACGTTACACCCTGAGGGTACAGTAGTGGCTTCTTCAATCAGATCCCTAAGATTCAATATCTTAGGGATTAACGAAAAAGCCCACATTAGGAGGAAGGGCATAACGGTACGCCGTTCGGTGAGCAGCCCGCCTGGGGCAGTACCTCCGCCCTGCAGAAGACCGCGGTAATAGTAACCTGACTCCGGTTGGGTTATGTTCTCCGTCGGTTAGCAGGGATCCAGAGCTCATTGGGGTGACTCTGTGCCGGTGACGGTGAGACCAGAGGCTTAATCTGTCTCCATTGGCAGATAGAGGCGCGGAATATTGGTACGGCGGTCAGGGAGACCCGGTGAAACGGTTGACCGCTGACCGCCCGCAGGCTGTACGGAACCCGAACCTGGGGATTACATAATCTCCGCCCCAGGAGGCTGAACCAGCAGCCTGTGTAAAGTCCCTGGTGCTGTGGTCGTGCCGGAGGAGGATACCGGAGTGGACGCGGCCACTGCATCGGGGGGGGGACCGGGGGCCCTTCCGTACGCCGTGCCAATCTACCGCACTACCTCTGTCTGCCTATGGTTAGTTAGAGTCTCGCTTAGTCACTTGCGCCACCGGCACACAGGCACCTCTTCACTTTTTTAACCCCCTTTTTTAAAAAAAACATGGCTAAAGGAGGAAAAAGAAGAAAAGTATACACAGCGGCTTCGTCGTCCACACTTTACATGGACCTTTGCAACATCAGAGGTATGCACAAGAACCTCAACGTAGTCCACCACCATCTGGAAACTGCGAAGCCGACCCTTTTTTTTCCTGACGGAGACGCAGATTTCATGCCCGGGCGATACATCCTACTTAATGTACCCTGGATATAAGCTTGAGTACAACTTCAAGCCGAAAGCCGGGGTATGTATGTACGTCCGTGATGATGTCTGCTGTCGCCGTCTTACAAGCCTTGAAGACAGGGACCTGTCTACGTTATGGGCGCGCGTGGATCACGGGGGCCACACTCGGATCTACGCGTGCGTGTACAGGTCTCACAGCGGTAACACGGACACAGTTCGCCTTTTTGACCACCTGCAACAATCGACTGACAAGGTGATTGAGCAGTATCCTTCTGCGGAGATTGTGATTCTGGGGGACTTCAACGGTCATCATGTTGACTGGTTGGGCTCCCGGATGACCAACTTTGCGGGGAACGCTGCACACGAATTTGCCCTGACCTATGGGTTCTCCCAACTGGTTAAATCCCATACGAGGATACCAGATAAGGAGAACGAGCATAGTGCATTGCTGGACCTCCTGCTGACAACGCGTCCGGATGGATACAACGTCTCAGTGGATGCTCCGCTCGGATCGTCGGACCACTGTATCATTCGGGCGCATGTGCCTCTCGCAAGGCCTGAACCACCTCGGCCCAAGGAGTGGCGACATGTGTGGCACTATAAGTCAGCAGACTGGGATGGACTGCGGGAGTTCTTCGCATCGTACCCGTGGAGGCGGCTTTGTTTTGCCTCAGACGATCTGGATTCCTGCGCTGCAGCAGTCGCTGAGGGGATCTTGGAGGGCATGGAGTGCTATATTCCCAACCGCTGGATCCCTGTAGGAGCAAAAAAGCGACCGTGGTTCAATCGGCTCTGCAGAGAAGCTTTGATGCTGAAAGAATCTGCCTACAGAGCCTGGACCACGGCTCGTGCAAATTCAGATCCTAACATCTCTGAGGTGTAACGCAAATTAAATGCCGCCTCGAGGGCCAGCAAAAGAGCAATTGTCAGGGCTAAATTCGATTTCGTCGGCAGAATTGGTGAGCGGCTAGCAGGGTACCCTTCAGGGAGTCGTGAATTCTGGTCGCTTGCCAAAGCTGCCGAGGGAAACTTCTGTCAGTCAGGTTTACCACCTTTGCTTAAACCCGACGGTAGTCTGGCCCAGAGTGCCAGGGAGAAGGCCGACCTTTTGGGTTCTCTCTTTGCCTCTAACTCGACCATGAGCGACGGGGGTGCTGTGCCGCCGGACGTTCCGTGGTGTGGAACTTCCATGCCGGAAGTTAAATTTACGCAGCGGGACGTCCGACGGGAGCTTCGTTCTCTGGACGTTCATAAGTCGAGTGGGCCAGACGGTATACCCGCGGTAGTACTTAAGCAGTGTGGTCCAGAGTTGTGTCCGGTACTTACACGTCTTTTCTCGCTTTCTTATTCCATGCGACAAGTCCCGGCGTCGTGGAAGATCGCGTATGTGCATCCTGTGCCCAAGAAGGGTGATAGGACCGACCCGGCCAATTACAGGCCTATAGCCGTCACCTCACTATTGTCTAAGGTGATGGAGCGTGTAATTAATACACAGCTCCTGAGGTACCTTGAGGAAAACGACCTGCTCAGTGACCGGCAGTACGGTTTCCGTTACGGTCGCTCGACGGGCGATCTTCTCGTGTGCCTCACACACCGATGGGCGACGGCTATCGAGAGTAAGGGCGAGGCTCTAGCAGTGAGCCTCGACATTTCTAAAGCCTTTGACCGGGTCTGGCACCGTGGTCTTCTTAAAAAATTGCCCTCCTACGGACTGACCGAGAGATTTTGCGGATGGGTGTCCAGCTTTTTGGCCGATAGAAGCATCAGGGCTGTTGTCGATGGCAGCTGTTCTGACTGCATGGCCATAAACGCTGGAGTACCGCAAGGCTCAGTGTTGTCCCCTACCCTGTTTCTGCTGCATATCAATGACATGTTGTCTATTGACGGCATTCATTGTTATGCAGACGACAGTACAGGGGACACTTGTTGCACAGGCCGTCCCGGTATCTCTCGGGACGCAGTGGAGGAAAGTCGTGAACAGCTTGTGTCTGAAATCGAGGCTACTCTTACTAGAGTGTCCGATTGGGGTAGACAAAACCTTGTCCAGTTCAATCCCTCCAAGACACAGGCGTGTTTCTTCACCGCTAAGAAAGCCCCAATTACTGTAGCGCCACGATTCCAGGGCACATCTCTTTCCATCTCTAAAAGTATAGGGATCCTTGGTGTTGACATCTCCAGTGACGTTCAGTTTCGCAGTCATTTGGAGGACAAGGCCAGGCTGGCGTCCAAGAAGCTCGGTGTGCTCAACAGGGCGCGGCGGTACTTTACTGCGGCGCAAACACTGCTTCTCTATAAGTCGCAAGTGCGGCCACACATGGAGTACTGCTGTCACCTCTGGGCGGGGGCACCTGAATATCAGCTTCGCCCATTTGACTCGGTGCAGAGGCGAGCTGTGAGAGTTGTCAACGATCCTATACTGACAGATGGTGTGGAACCTCTTCGCGACAGGAGAGACTATGCCTCCTTATGCGTGTTCTACCGCCTGTACAATGGTATGTGCTCCGAGGAATTGTTTGACATGATGCCCACGGCTACCTTCTATCATCGCACCGCTCGCCATAGACAGGGATTTCATCCACACACCCTACGTCCGGAGCGTTTGAGCACGGTTAGATCCGGTAGGGGTTTTCTTCCGCGCACGCTTGGGTTGTGGAATGATCTTCCTGCCTCGGTTTTCCCAAACGCCTACAGTATGGGGTTCTTCAAAAGGGGTCTAAGAAGGTTTTTACAGGGTCGGCAGCGCGAGTGTGGCGCCTCTGGTGTTGCAAACGTTCATAGGCTGCGGTGACCACCGGTTCTTCTGGTGGGCCGTGTGCTTGTCTGCCACCTTAGTGGTATAAAAAAAAAAAAAAAAAAACAATCAATTCGCCTACGAGTTTATTGTACGATTACGAGTCTCAGTACTCAGGGGTACGTATCATAATGCATAAGTTTAAAATCTATAAGACCGGACTGTTATTTTCCCGAAAAACATTATTCAGAATTTCAAATATCCGAAAATTTACTGTTTAAGTTTTTTTAATAAAGTACGGTGAAGTCTAACTACCGAAAATATTATTTCCAAGTGAGTGGAAGGCAAACTACAAAACAAAAAAAATAACCACGAAGGCTAAGGCGGGGAGCGAAGCGGAGCGGAGCTCCCCGCCTTAGCCTTCGTGCAATAGCCTTAGCCTTCTAACCTTACCTATCCGAGTCGAGGTGTTAACCATTATAAGTGAATGGTTAACACCCCGACTCAGAGTATCCCGACTCGGATAGGTTAGGTTAAGAAGGCTAAGGCGGGAGCGAAGCGGAGCGGAGCTCCCGCCTTAGCCATCGTGGTTATTTTTTTTGTTTTGTAGTTTGCCTTCCACTCACTTGGAAATAATATTTTCGGTAGTTAGACTTGACTATACTTTATTAAAAAAACGGTTGGAATCGGGAACATAAATAATCGTCTTTAGCATTAGGTATTTCAAACGTACCTAGTCAACATGTCCAATATCTTAAATGAACATTATATAACATTATATCATTTAATCATCAATACAATAATAATAAATAAAATAATATAATAATTAATTAAAATAATAATTAATTAATAATGATTAATTATTATAATTATTAATAATAATTAATTAATTAATAATATAATAATTAATAATAATTAATTAATTAATAATATAATAATTAATAATAATTAATTAATTAATAATATAATAATTAATAATAATTAATTAATTACAATAATTTTATATAATTTTATCATTATATCATTATAACATTATATCGTCCATTAGTTCAAATAATTATAGTTTATTCGAAATTATGTGAATTAACGAGTAGTCGAGTCGACCAATATGCGTAATGAACATAGGTGAATCAACCGTAGTTGTTTTGAAAATAGTTCAAACAATTTTAGTTATTATGATAGGTAACCTTGCAGACCGAGCGCCCTTATCCGACTGACTACCTGGGCAACGCCCACGGTGGCCAGCACCTTCGCGTCCCTGAAGTCGGGGCCCCGCGCGGTGACCAGAGTATCGTCGGCGTAGCATAGTACACCGACTCCTGGAAGAGTGGCACCGCGCAGGACCCAGTCGTAGCCGATGTTCCACAGGAGCGGCCCAAGGACTGAGCCCTGCGGAACACCGCACGACATGTCCCTGCGAACCCTTTGCGCTCGGTAAGACTAATTCGTAGTGTGCCTAACTCGCGTTACGTCTAAATGTCATTTACAATTCGCTTTCAGCCTAATTAGCTGTATGCCTATAAAGCAGTTGGTCTATTTCGTATATGGACTACTTCGGCATATACCTAAATCTTAGTTGGTCTACATCGCGTTATGCCTAAAATATTAATTGAGTTGAATTCTAATTTGTACATAGATGAAATCGTTGTCGTGTAGCTGTAAGGATATTTTGACTTTTTAATTGAGTAATATCAGTTTCATGTTATCTATACTTTTATTTTAACTTGTGGGAAAATCCATCATGGATGCTATGCTGGACTCCTACCGACTAAAGAACCTCACATAACGCCCAACAGCCTATGGTTGGGAGCCCGGGTAAGCCCTCGGAAGGAGGGGTGCTGGGAAGGACAACCTCCGCGTGCTGCATCCTGGTAACGTGGACGACGACGTGGGCTTCGCGCGAGGCGCACGTCGTCGCCCATGGCCAGTAGTCCACCAAGGTAGGGGGACCTTTGTGGCCGGTTTGTAGTTCTCCGCATGCGCTCAGTTACGCAGAGCATACTTAGCGAAGAAATGTAGTGTAGTGACAAAGTACACGGTCCCATGGGGACCATCGTTCGGCCGAGCCGTAACCTCGTCTGGCAACAGACGGGCACGGTGGCTCTTTGGAGTTGCGAGGAAGAAAACCTCTATAAAAATTACCCCTAATCCTACTTTCTGACGCCCGGCAATGGGATGCATCGCTGGTGGGAACTCAGTGCCTAGGGCGTCACTCCCACCCTTCCCATCCTCACATCCATTCCCTCATCCCCTCTCCTACCCCTACGTCGGCGGACATTAAGCGTAAAAAAAATCACCTCAGTCTGGCGTTGCAAATGTCCCTAGAATACGGTGACCGCCTTTCATCAGATGAGCTGACCTCGATGCCACATGTAAATATTTAGCCCAAGTTAAGAGTCTTAAGACTAAATCTCAGTAGGTATAGTTATTATTTGACCTATTTAGCTGTTGGCCTACATCGCAGTAGGTCTAATTCGCGTTATGCCTACTTCTCCTTTTGACTAGCCATAACGCGAGTTAGGCGCACTGCGAATTAGTCTTACCGAGCGCAAAGGCCACGGGACGTTGTGGTACCTCAACGCCTCGGCGATGGTCTGCCAGGGGATGGTATTGAAGGCGTTCGCAATGTCAAGCGATACGGCTACCAATACCTCCCCCCGACCGATCGCCTCTTGAACTCTGTCCCTGAGTCGGGAGATGGCATCTAGGGTAGAGCGCCCGCGACGGAAGCCGTACTGGCCGTGACTGAGATTGGGCCCCGCCCCCTCTAGATGCCCGAACACTCAATGGTGTTCTGTATGTTTCTTGTCCTGGATATGGTTCTGAATGTTGTTCATGAGGTTCGTCAAAGATACAGTATAACATTTATAATCATAGGCGTTCGAAAGACAGTGTTTTGTTTACAAACTATTTTTATATCAATTAATGAAATGGCTAACTTAAACAACTAAATGTTTATGGGATATAATAAACCGAGCCTCAAAAGTTTTATTCGGCCACGGCATTTAGCTTCTAATTTAATAACTAAGCCACGCGAAATAGAAATAGGCTCTAATATACTAATTCGTCCTCTTTACAACGTCACCTAAACATTCCATTATAAGCATCAAATAAAGATCAACAATTATTTTAACTTGTCCTGCGTATTAATACATTAACACCTAATTTGCTAATTCAGCCACCGATTTTACATGTAATCTCCATTTTATATTTTACAGCGTCAAAACAAGAGCCTCAAAAAATTATAATTTAAGGCCATACCCAGGGCTAACGACCTTGAGCATATGGGCGATATGACACGCCAACATAGAGTAGCGCAACTACAGAGACATCAGAGTAAAAGAACTACGGAAGAAGAAGACAAATAGTAAATAAACAAGAAGCTGTGAGACGGTCTCACCCGACTGCCCCTCTCTAAAACGTTTATTGTGAGAGTTCAATCCGATTGACGTTGTCATTTTTGTTTTATTTCAAACTTTGAACAGATGATCCACGTTACCTAATGACGTAGTTTAATGCAACAGAGTCACAGACTACAGACAAAGTCTCGCCATAAGCTCCTCTGCACTCTATTTTATAGAGAGAGGCGAAAATAAATTAAAAAACAAAGGAACGTTTGTATTTCAATTTTCCTTTGTTTTTAAGTGTAGTAAAAATACACTGCAAAAAATGTGATTGATTAAGTATTACGAAAAATTAAATGTGACGAATTTACAAAGACGAATGTTCATATATTCATTGTTTTACTAAAATTATTACAAATCCAGACAAGAGGGGTCTTCCACTCGCTTAAAATTTTTGTTACTTTTGGAACAAAATTTCATTTCATTTTATTATAACAAACAACAATAGTCGTAAACGCAGTTGCGAGGGTCAGCTAGTTATGTATAAATAAGAAGCGCTCGTGGCACCGCGGACTCAGTGTTCTGTAAACGATCACTGTAGTAAGCTCATTCACTATGGCCAGTCCTTGGATGGGTGACCATCCATGTGACCACTTTGTGACAGTTATTTGTTCGTGTCGTTTCCGTGTTTCGGAAGGCACGTTAAGCAACGGCTTAACGTGCCTTCCGAAACTTACGGGCAACCAAGACCAACGGGTCTTGGTTGCCCGTAAAATGGCAGTCATTAAGTCAAGTAGACTGTAGAAGGCCTTTTTGGCGGCTTGAATAATTTCAACAGCAGGCAGTCACAACCTGCGCCTGTCTATCTCAACACGGCAATACAGCTCACCACCTATTACGTGGGATAAATTCTAAAAAGGTGAAATGTGGGGACATAATAATATGCCTCTGCCTACCCCGTCGGGGTTATCCCCGAGGGGGTAGGCAGATATATACATAAATATGTAAATTATGTATGTACTAGCTGATGCGCGCGGCTTCGCCCGCGTGAAATTTGGTACCTGTTCCCGCTTCCCGTGGGAATATTTTCCCGGGACAAAAAGTAGTCAAGTTTCAGCCCGATCCATTTAGCCGTTAGAGCGTGATTGAGTAACAAACATCCAAACATCCAAACATCTTCACAAACTTTCACATTTATAATATTAGTGGGATGGTCACGCCTATAAAGGCGTGACCATATTTATGTATGTATGTAACTAGCTGACCCTCACAACTTCGTTTACGACGCTTAAGGTGTATGAAAGGGGAGGTATTTCTTCATCAGACTCAGCAAGTGGTGAGTGAAACTGCCCTGTTTGCTTTATCATAAAAGAACGTACACGTCGAGGGCGTGGACTGAATTGTTTTAGAATCTATTCTAAAATAATTGATTTCAGTCCACGCCTTCGGCGCGGACGAAATATTTAACTCTGGACTTAATCATTAAGCTCTTATATGATAAAGCCAACACGCCGGTTTAGATTTACACTCACATTCAAAGGAACTCTTGAATTCTAGGTTTTGAGAAGTTGAGATGTCTCTAACTCCTGAACTTCCTCGGATCAATTTTCATTCAAATCAGTAGTTTCGGCGTGATACGTATTCGGAATACAGACGGACATGAAAATTTTAAATTTTATTTTGGCTTAAGTAGGAATCGATTAGAGAACGCGTTCTTTTTTTTAAATAGCTTCCATGTTCAGACTCTAGACCCTCATCAGTTTTATTATTATGTATAGATATAGACTAGCAAGAAACTCGGCGGGCTATTCTTTTTAGTGCTCTGCTTACTGTAATATAGACTTAAAAAATCATAACAAATTGTTTGAGAATCCAACAGAGCCAGCAGATCATTTCCAGACTCACTTGTCTAGCAAATAATTGAAAAAAATTTTTGATCCCGAGCGGGATTCGAACCTGCGTCTTCTGGTTTGCCGGACCAGACGGCCTCACCATTGGACCAACGAGACACTGCTCTCGAACGTCAATTCTTTCACTTTATTACCTTAACCAAGTTGCCGGTAGATGGTGCCTACGTCACCCCAAGACGTAATAAGTTGAAATAATTGACGGTTAAAATAAATAAATGTAAATAAATATATTCACGGACATTTCGCACAATGCTATATAATCCCAAAGTAAGCTAGGAATTACCTGCTTGTGTTATGGGTATAAGACCACGGATATTAATACTTATATACTTTTCAAATACATACATATAATACATAGAAACACCCAGACTCTTGAGACAAACATTTATGGGTCACACAAATATTTGTCTCCGGTGTGAATCGAACCCACGAATCCAGCGCCGCAGGCGGTATCACTTTCGACTGCGCCACAGAGGCGGTCAAGTTGAGAGCAGTGTCTCAAAAAAAAGCAGTGTGTTAATAATAACTGTGATATAAGTATTTTCATCAGTTGTCTATATCCCTTAGCACAAAGTTATAATAGCTTAAGTTGTGTGGGAATGTCCACGAATATTTCTTCATTTATTTATTTTGAAATGATTAAGTACCGCTTACAATATTAGCATGACTACCTTTCGAAGTAATTTAATAAAACAATACATAAAATAAGTTCAAATGCATTATATTCTCATGTAATGCAGTATGCATTGTGTAATTCGGGCTCTGTTACACGCATTACTCTGTACATGAATGTAAAATATAACATTTTACGAGAATATTTTGCAGACCAGAGCGACACACGTCCGTCTAGCAACACGACTCCCCCCGCACTAGATTTTCGGGCGAGCGCGGGGAAGCAAGCAATGTGATGTATTCTTTGAATGCATTATTAGTTATAATTAGTTAAAACTTATACTAATTCAAAATTGAAGAAAACCATTTTAGAGGTCTATGTTTTCTTTAGTCTCTGATATAAATTTTATTATCATTCATTAATGAATAGATGTCATACAACGGCTTCTTCTAAAAAATTATGGGCTATTTCAATGATGTTTTACTAATGATTTATAATAAATAGGTACACAATTTCTGATAAAACCATAGATTTAGGATTTTTCGTACATTCTAAATCTATGGATAAAACCATCTTTTGACACGCATCTTTTAGATTTCAAATCTACTTTTGGCTATCATTTTTCGTATACCTACTAATACCGAGAAGGATGTCTTCATTTGCACCTCTTTTTCGCAAACTTTGCCGACCCGTCCCCTTAAGCCTCCACAGACATCATCAGTTTTATAACTTAGCGTGTAAAATAAACATTTCATTATTCATTTTTCATGAAAATAGCCACTGCAAGGTTGGGGTGCTGGGTAGGACAACCTCCACGTGGTGCATCCTGGTAACGTGGACGACGATGTGGACTTCGCCTGAGGCGCACGTCGTCGCCCACGGCCAATAGTCCACCAAGGAGGGGGGGCCTTTATGGCCGGTTTGGAGTTCTCCACATGCGCTCTGTTATGCAGAGCGTACTTAGTGGAGAACTCCCAGGGCGACGAGTACTTCGCCATTGAGTGATCAGTGGCGAAGTACACGGTTCCATAGGAACCATCGTTCGGCCGAGCCGTAACCCCGTCTGGCAACAGACGGGCACGGTGGCTCTTTGGAGTTGCGAGGTAGAAAACCTCTTTAAAAAATTACCCCGAAACTCACGCTCTGACGCCCGGCTATTTGTTGCATCGCTGGGGGGAACTCAGTGCCTAGGGCGTCACTCCCACCTTCCCACCCTTCCCATCCTCACATCCTCTCCCAACTTCCCCACTCCCACCCTTACGTCGGCGGACGCAAAACGCAAAAAAAAAACAACTATGGAGCAAAACACTACAATTGTAACTACCCAGGAGCGCACCCGGACAGTGTCCGGGGAATCGCTTGCCATGCCTCGGCATGGCGACCCCCGCCAGGGTTCATCCCAGGTGGTATATGGGAGGGGTCACCATAGTTCAGGCCCAGGGGTGTGCCTAAAAACCACCCCCAGTGACGCAGAGGTCGCGTCGTCCATAAAGCCCTCATAAACTTTTTTCTTATATATCTTCAATGTACTGACAGCGACCTGTTACGATTTTATTATAAAATGTATTGATATTGATTGATTTACTTATAACTTATTATCTATTTCTATACTAATATTATAAAGCTGAAGAGTTTGTTTGTTTGTATGGTTGAACGCTAGGATCTCAGGAACTACTGGTTGGATTTCAAAAATTCTTTTACAGTTTGATAGTCCATTTATTGAGGATGGCTATAGGCTATATAACATCACGCTATAACGAATAGGGGCGTAGCAGCAGTCAATAATGTTTCGAAAAAGGGGAATATTTTTTACAATCTGAGAGCTTCCGAGGCGTACGCTGCGTAAATAGTTAAAGATACGTAAAAGTTGTGTATTACAATATTGTATCTCTTAAAAAGTTCTAAAAAAAAGACCGTGGCAGCATATGTTTATCTTTTAAGGTTCGCTCACAATAATCTAATTTGTCTGTTTCGCTCAGCTCAGGTTCGCTCACAATATTATAAAACTGAAGAGTTTGTTTGACCTAGGATCTCAGAAACTACTGGTTGCATTTCGAAAATTATTTTACAGTTTAATAGTCCATTTATTGACGATGGCTAATGGTGATATAAAATCACGCTAATACGAATAGGAGCAGAGCAGCCATAAATAATGTTTAAAGAACGGGGAAAATTTCTTTCTTTTGAGAGCTCCACTGCGTACTGTTACGGGTCTCGATGTAAAGGCTTTTTTAAAAAATAAAACTTAGGGGTTTGGTTAAGACAGCCGTCTGGTATAGAGGGCGGGATGAGACTGAATGTAAATGGAAGGGACTGATGTCAGTAGGGCTGATAGTTGCTGACTGTGTGAGGAGTGAATGCGTGGTGTGCCGGATAGGGTACAGGTGTCAACCGTAACAGTACGTTGCGTAAATGGTTAAAGTTACGTGAAAATATTGTATTACAAAAATGTTCCCCTTTAAAAGATACAAAAAAATGTCGTCAACATCATATGCCTATCTTTTAAGGTTCACTTACAATAACCCATTTTATTAAGTTTTGAAGTACCTACCTATAAGCGACGCGACGGGAGTAAACGTGGTCTGCAGTGGTAGCCAATCAACTAAACCGGCCAAGTGTGAGTCGGACACACATGAGTTCCGTACCAAAAAAAGGAAGGGTTGAAGTAAATGCAACGGGAAACATTATATCACTTTACATATTAATATCACACCTCTATCCTTCTCACTCGCATGTGATGCAAACGAACTTGTGCGGGTAAGCTCGAATGTATATAAGAGACGTGACGGGACTAGGCGCGACGAGAGAAAATGCGACGGGAAACATTATATTACTCAAAATATGAATACCATACCCCTCTCTTTCTAACTCTCATGTGCCGCAAACGAAGTTGCGCGGGTCAGCTAGTTACTTACAATATTATAAAGCTGAAGAGTTTGTTTGTTTGTTTGAACGCTAGGATCTCAGGAACTTATGGTTGAATTTTGAAAATTCTTTTACAGTTTGATAGTCGATTTATTGAGGATGGCTATAGGCTATATAACATCACGCTAAGGTGAACAGAAGCGGAACAGCAATGAAGAATGTCTCGAAAACGGGGAATATTTTTTACAATCTGAGAGCTTCCGAGGGTACGCCTCGCTTGATTGGTTAAAGTTACGTAAAAATTGAGTATTACAAAATTGTTGTTCTTAAAAATTTCTAAAAAAAAAGTCCGCTACAGCATATTATGTCTATATTTTAAGGTTCGCTCGCAATAACCTAATTTGTCTATCTCATAAGGTTTGCTCGCAATATTATAAAACTGAAGAGTTTGTTTGTGCTAGGATCTCAGAAACCACTGGTTTCATTTCAAAAATGATTTTACAGTTTAATAGCCCACTTATTAAGGACGGTTAATGACGATATACCATCACGCTAAGACGAATAGGAGCGGAGCAGCCATGAATAATGTTTCGAGTACGGGAAAAATTTCTTTCTTTTGTTAGCTTCCATTGCGTAGGTACAGTGCGTAAATGGTTAAAGTTATGTAAAAATTGTGTGTTACAAAATTGTTCCTCGTAAAAAGTTATAAAAAAAATTCCTCAACAGCGTAACATGCACTACAATATCTTTAAGATTCACTTACAATAACACTCTTAATAAGTTTTAAAATATTAGCGACGCGACTACGGGAATAATCGTGGTCTGCAGTAGTAGCCAGTCAACTGAACGATAAAAACCGGCTAAGTGCGAGTCGGACTCACACACAATGAGCTCCGTACCAAAAAAAGGACGGATGGAAGTAAATGCCACGGGAAACATTTTATCACTACATACTAACCACAACTCTCTCTTTCTCAGTGACGCAAACGAAGTTGTCCGGGTCAGGTCTAATGAATTTAAGCGACGCGACGGAAGTAAATGCGGTGGGAAACAATATATCACTAAATATTTATACGACACCTCTCTCTTCCTTACCTACTCATGTGACACAAACTAAGTTGTGCGAGTCAGCTCTCATGAATATAAGCGACACGACGGGAGTAAGCGCGACGGGAGTAAATGGCTATTTCTACTCGTTGCTTAAATTTGATGGTCACACGCAGTGGCGGCGTAAGGCGTGGGCGACGTGGGCCACCGCCCACGGCCTCGCGGTACAAGGGGCCTCACGCCTCAAAAATTTTTATGCATTGCTTCATAGCGAGAATAAAATAAAATAAGATATAGGTAAAATAATTTTGCTGTGAAAATTATGTATTGATTCATACAAATCGGCGGACATAGGAATCTTGAAAAACTTTTTACTGATTTTACAAAAAACTAATGATGCCAATGTGTTTGTCTTAATAATTATTGTGGTCGAAATCATAGAGACACAATTTTGATTAGATTCCATTTTAAAAAATATTCAACAAAAACTGATTTCAATGTATGGAACAGTACATTAAAAAAGGGATAGCTTTCGGTTTTCTCGTGTTTTCTTATTTTAACGCTTAGAGTGACTTTTAATGGGTTCATAGTAAAATATCTGCCAAACATTTTAGGTAGGTATCCCTAGGCACCGCTCTGGGAGCTATATGACAAAATATCATTTTTCTTATTTTCTTTAAGAAAATTATGTCTAATTCGTTTTTTACAGTTATAATTGTTAATAAACTACATTTTAGCTTAGTACTGTCCCACCCACATCAAAAATAATATGACTAGCATACGGGATCGGGAGTTTTTGAGAGATAATTATAAGCAGACGACTATAATTTTTCCTACTTTTTTAGCAACATTATTGTATTGTATAGTGATTTTTCATTAAGATTTGAAGAAAAAAATGTAGGTACCTACTAATCAAATAAAACAATAACACGTTTTATAAAACATATACATATATCATACCTAGTTATATGTATAAATACAAAAACTTATCTACTTATAAAAACAAAAGTGGTAATAAAAAATTTAAATAAAAAAAATAGAACCGACTTCATACAAATCCTTAAAAATAAAATTAACTTTTTTTTTTATACCACTAAGGTGGCAGACAAGCATACGGCCCAACAGAAGGACTGGTGTCACCGCAGCCTATGAACCTTTGCAACACCAGAGGCGCCACACTCGCGCTGCCGACCCTGTAAAAACCTTCTTAGACCCCTTTTGAAGAACCCCATACTGTAGGCGTTTGGGAAAACCGAGGCAGGAAGATCATTCCACAGCCTAAGCGTGCGCGGAAGAAAACCCCAACCGGATCTAACCGTGCTCGAACGCTCCGGACATAGGGTGTGAGGATGAAATCCCTGTCTATGGCGAGCGGTGCGATGATAGAACGTAGCCGTGGGCATCATGTCAAACAATTCCTCAGAGCACACACCATTGTACAGGCGGTAGAACACGCATAAGGAGGCAAAGTCTCTCCTGTCGCGAAGAGGTTCAACACCACCTGACAGTATAGGATCGTTGACAACTCTCACAGCTCGCCTCTGCACCGAGTCAAATGGACGAAGCTGATATTCAGGTGCTCCGCCCAGAGGTGACAGCAGTACTCCATATTTTATTTATTTATTATTTTATATGTGGCCGCACTTGCGACATATAGAGAAGCAATGTTTGCGCCGCAGTAAAGTACCGCCGCGCCCTGTTGAACACACCGAGCTTCTTAGACGCCAGCTTGGCCTTGTCCTACAAATGACTGCGGTACTGAACGTCACTGGAGATGTCAACACCAAGGATCCCTATACTTTTAGAGATGGAAAGAGATGTGCCCTGGAATTGTGGCGCTACAGTAATTGGGACTTTCTTAGCGGTGAAGAAACACGCCTGTGTCTTGGAGGGGTTGAACTGGACAAGGTTTTGTCTACCCCAATCGGACACTCTAGTAAGAGTAGCCTCGATTTCAGACAGAAGCTGTTCACGACTTTCCTACACTGCGTCCCGAGAGATACCGGGGCGGCCTGTGTAACAAGTGTCCCCCGTACTGACGTCCGCATAACAATGAATGCCGTATTTTGATTTATCAGTGCGCGGAATCCCTTGTTTTATTCCTTCCGGACTGTTGGTACCACTACTAAGTTTCACTAAGGGGTCCAACAGGATTTACAAATACCTACTCTTGGACCCATTTAGGTAGTGGAACCAACATATATGTTTTATCCTGGATTTTTTGGGACGAGTGACCCCACTAACCACATTTGACGTAAACCTCTGTGGTTTAAACTTTTTTTCCTTATGGCGTTACTATTATTATTGGCGCCACAGAACAGGGCCTCGCGAAATCTGTCTTGCCCACACCAAATTTAGGTCTTGCCCTGCCACTGGTCACACGCTTATATTTTCTAAACCGTATGAGTTAGAAAGAAATGTTTTAAAACGGTGGATAAAACAGCTATTAAGCTATAAAATACATGAAATTTGTTGCAATAGAAGTAAATATTCATACCAAAAATCAACACGAAAGGTCAAAATGGGGGTCATTTTTCGCATTCTACTCGTGTCACACTTCCCGATTCAGTTAAAGATTAGGTTACTGCTTCACCAAATTTCCATAGATTTTGAAGTTACATGCACTAAATTCACCGTAATAACATACACTAAACACACAGTTTTACAAAAAAAATCTTGTAACTATTATTTAGAACTTAAAACACAATATACGTCGGTCACACGAATGTAGGTACTTTAGATTTGCGTAGTAAACGGTTGACTGTTGATCAAAACGACCGTCCCAATAACAAAACTCAACTTAACTGAACGTTTTTTTTTTTTTTTTTTTTTTTGACGCGTGGAATGCGTTTGGGCACCGTCATCCCAGCTACGGGGGCAGCTGGGACGGTGTGTGGGGCTCACCGGTCCCGAAGAAACGGGACCGTAATACCCACTAAACCCCGCGGTGTTCCTACTCACCCAGTAGCCGGGCCGAGGGATATGAAGAATTCATTACAACGTCGACCCGGCAGGGGGTGCCCCGTAGAGTCGAGGCTCTCCTCGGGGGAACCAGATGGTCTGCTCCCCTGGAGCTCCTTAAGGAGCTAACGAAAAACGAGCCCGCATCGCACCGCTCTCGAGCGTCCCTCTGTAAGCAGAGAGGGAACTTAACTGAACGTATTGGTTGAATGGCATCGCAGGAGTACCTACTTACGATGTGCATCTCCTGGCTCCATGAGAAAAAAAAATTTCGACAAATTTCTAAATTTAACACATAATTCGAGTAGGTACTTTTCGTGGGTGACTTTTTGTACATTGTATAATAGCTATTGAAGTCAGAGTCAATTCATCGAAACCGCAAATAAATTGAGATATTTATGTACTTTTTGATTTAAACCGTAACGGCTAAACGTTGTCGGAATTTGAAAAAAAGATATATTTTTGTTACCTTCGCGTCACATCCTTCGTGGCGTTTTACCCACGAAGGTGAGTTTATGCCACGAAAGTGATCTTTGACTAGTTTTAGTAAGAGTGGTACTCGTTTAGATTCGTATTTTAGTATGTAGCGGAATGATAGCAGAACAAATAGCTAGGTTTCTACAATCATGGCAAAGGACAGAGCAATACCTATAACATTCCGTGTGATGCCCTTTTATAGGAGTAGAAATCCCACCGGACGTTATGCCAGATCCAACCCACAGTCCATACCGTCTAAAACTCACACCGTACCTACTTACCCGTCTAGTGTTAGGCGCCGCCCCGGGTAACACCTTAGAAAGATATATCAGGGTAGATGTAGGCTATCACCGTGGCCTCGCCTACGGGTTTGGGTGTTATCTTGCGTCTTTTGAGTTAGTTCAGGTTCAATTCCGCTTCTTGAGGCGTGCAGCATGCTAAGAACTTTCACGTCATGCCGTTGTTTTGGCTCTCGAGGCGTAGAACTGTGACCCTTCGAGCACCTTTGTGCGCTATTTAAACGAAGACACAACGGCCTTCGCATCCAAGTCTCAATGACAGATCCCGGGAAAGAGTCATGGCACTTAAAGCTTAATTAAGGCACTTAATACCTTATACTTATATCAACTTATATACGTTTAGGTAGTACTCGTCGAGTATAACTCGCCGAGTTTTCCGGCGAAGCGGTTTGTGACTACTCTAGAGAACAACTTGTAAACATGACTAAGGAGTGAGACGGGTCTGTAATTCGTAAGCAAGGTCTTGTCACCTTTTTTAAAAACAGAGCCACCGCACTTCGCTCCGCGCTTTAGGTGTTTGTACCTGATGAAGGACGGAATTAAAGAGACCCGGACAGTGTTTCATTGTGTCCATTGTTAAACTGTTTCATTGTTGACTACCTAGGGTTTATCTAACTAACTTTTAATTTATGTTCACAAAATTGTAACTTTCAAACAAATGATATACCTTTGCCAAAATAATCTACAAAACATGTAGAATGCTGGATAATCTTAAAAAATATAATATTCCTAACCATTAAATAATGAAAAATCTTTAAAGATAGCCAGAAATACTTACATTTTTGACGAAAATAGTAAAAATGATCCGCAGACGCGTCTTTTCTCACGCGGTGCCCCGCCGCAAACTGGAATACGCCGGTGGTATCTATTGAGTATCCCTACGCGATATATTGCACAAACTGCCAACGTCGCGTTTTGGAAATATTACTATGTTTTATTGTGTACCACTGTTTCATTGTTGAACACTTGACCTACATCTTATCTCTACATTCATCCGTCTCGGGCCCCGGGCTTGTGGTTAGCCACTCGGGCCCCTCCGGCCCAGTCCGACCCTGTGAGGCGATAGCACGTCTGTACGAAGACTCGGAGGCTGGTGTTTCTATTGCATATAATTTCTTATCCGCACTAGCTAGTGAACTATCAAGCGGTCCCCCTTGTGCGATTCACCGCCCGCCTGGTGTCCATCGTTGTGGAGATCAGCAGTGTTTCGCCTTAGTATACTAAGTTTTACCAACAGGTACTTCCTGAAGCGGATCCAGGTGTATGCCCCGACCGTAATGCCAAGACTCACTACAATGTTGTGATGGGGGGCTTTAATTCCATAGTGGGAGTACTAAACGCGGCAAAATGAAAATCAGCCTCTTTGCAATGGGGCGTAGGAATGACCGGGGGCTTGTCAACTTTCTTGAGTCTCAAAAGCTTTTCTTGATGAACTCATTCTTTAAAAAGAAGCCCCATAAAAAGTTGATATTATAGTCAGGACGCTGCAGCAATAGTCCCGAAGGTTTTTGTCCGGAAAAAGCAATAACAGGTGCTCTAAGCTCTCGCCCGAGACTCTCGAACTTATGAGGATAAGATGAGACATGCGATCTTTGCACACGTCTTCGTCAGACCAGTGGGATTTGAACCTAAGGATCCACTAGCTGATACGACGTGACCTCAGTCGAAATAGCACCAGCGTCGTCAAGGCTGTGATCGAGCAAAACAGGGGTTCCAAGGTCTTAGTCCAACAGCTTGGAAGACCCCATTTGGTGAAATTAAAGACAGCGGGTGGCCATACCGTGAACTCAATTTTCGAGATTCTCAAGCTATTTTGGCAGTTAGCTCTATTCTCCACCATAAAAACAACATTTTTCTATGCATATTTAGTTCATTTTGAGTAAAATTGTGGCTTGACTCTCTTCACCACCAAAGCAACGATAAACAAACGAGAGCGCGCGAGCGGCGTGAACCCCCCGCGCGTCTTCCCACCAACCGTAGTTGGTGGAATATACCTCGCGGGCCGCCGCCCGTGCGCTCAGCATACGCTCCGCTATATTGAGGTAGTGGCATGTCTACCCCATGATTGCTGGAAGTACATATACTTAGAGTTTTGTAAATCTTAAAACTTTTTTGTTTCTCATGATATTTTTATAAAAATTGGGGGGCTTAATCCTTAGATAATATTAAAGAGAATTAGGTAAAAAACGAAAATTTCAAAATTTTGAGTTAGAGGAGTGTTCCTTGGAGGCATCGAAATCAAACTGAAGTTTTGGAACAAGATCATTAAAACTGGAAGCACTTCGCAAGAAGAACGAATTGCGCCTATAATTGGTTGTGGCGAACGTCACATCAAGTAGTGGTCGCTGACGCAGTCCTAATAGGTTGGCTCTTAAGCCTATATTTTCCAAGTGCACCACTGTTAACCCCCCCACTGACAATGTTGGTTAAATAACACAAGTCATTTATGTACCTATCGCCTATATTCTAATGTAAGGAAATGGTACCGCTTACATCGATGATTATAATCTGTTGACCTCTGCTGTGTCCTATAGTCTAAATACCTCATGAACTTTTTTTGGACCTTCTCAATAGTGGATTTGTAAACTTCATACTGAGGATTCCATACCTGGGAACAGTGCTCCAAGTGATTACGCACATAAGCACAGTACAGAACTTTGACTGGCTTGATATCATTAAAACTGGCTGAACATCTCTTAATGAAGCCTAGAGCTTTAGATGCTTTAGTTACTATACTATTAATATGCAGATCATAAATTAACTTACTATCCTGTAATATACCTAAGTCCCTCACACTACTAACTCTAATAATAAGTTGGTTAGCTAACATATAACTTGAGCCAACTGTAGATTTTAAGCGTGTGTATGTTATGTGATAGCATTTTGTTACATTAAGCTGGAGTCTATTATGAGTGCAGTTTAACTCGAATCTGTCAAGGTCAGTCTGTAAGTCCTGTGTATCTGCTAAAGTTTTAATATTTTTGTGTAATTTCATATCATCCGCATAGAGCAATATGCATGAATGTTTAAAACACATGTGCTAATGTCAGCAATGAACAATAGGAACAGAAGAGGTCCTAAGATCGAACCCTGTGGGACGCCCGAGGGGACCAATTTCCATGCAGATGTGGGAACATGGGCATCAGTGGATCACGGGGAACAGTGGATCATTTGTTATAACTTTGTGCCTATGGCACCCACACATTTACACTTCGGGTCAGCGCACATCCTCCCACACCCCGCACTACCCGACTAGTCACCGCCACAGAGTCACAACGGAAGGCGGTGCGACAGCGCATCGGTCCGTAGGCACGTACGAAAAAAAATATTTACGTATTATTGGAAATAGTTTTGCTACCAGGTTTGTTAGATATTTCAATGTCTTTGTATATTTTATTTTAGTGTGGGTGTCTGAGTATCTAAAACTGTATTATACTGTGCTGTAAAAGCCAATTATATTTAAATAAAAATATTATTTCTGTTATTGGTAAATGGGTTACAGTGAATCATACTCCAATGGGGTTCATCGGATCGTGATCCACTGTTACCCGAAGGGATTCGAATTTTATATGATCCTTTTTTACGGGTCAATATGCCCCGTAATAGTCAAAAGAAAACACAGCAAGGCAGTCCCAGCTCCACCAGGAAACCGTGGAGACCTGGAAGGTGCGACTTGAGCAACCAACGGGAGAATTCGCCACGATCGCGGCAGTCAGACCGGTCATGAACGAGTGGATGGAGAGGAGCCACGATGCTCTCTCCTACCGGTTGTCACAGATGCCTCCTGGGCACGGGAGCTTCGGTAAGTATCTGTGGCGAATACACCGGGAAACCTCGGCCAAGTGTCAGCACTGCGGAGAGCGCAGCGAGGACAACGGCGCCAGGTCCTCGTGGCAGGACATTCTCTCGCTGGAGACCATGGTGCGAGCCATGATGCCCCCCTAATAAGAGGGATAGCACCCGACCCCCCCCCCCCCCCCCTCTAGGTGAGGCTGCAGTGGTAGCCGTAATAGGTCGGTTGGGTGTCCTGGGTTATCCTTCCGAGGGCTTACCCGGGAGGGCTCCCAACCGTGTTAGGTGGGATACGTGTGTTTTTTAGTCCGTAGGAGGCCGGCATAGCATCCATGTGGTCCTACATGACTACCACTACGGTTTCTGTGTATAAGAACGGTGGGCAGCCCCCTCACCGTCCTAAAGCCCTCGGTCATGGAGGCCGATAGTCTGGGGCGAAGACGCGTCGGCGGCACCTGAGCCGCCGACTGTGGAACTTGGGTGGGAGAGTTCTCTTCTGCTCCCTACCCGCTGCCTCTTTCACAAGCATCACCTGCTCGCAAAAATGAGGCAGCTCAGTCCCACTTACTCCCGCTGGAGATCATTGCTCGCACCATAGTCTCCAGCGAAAGAGTGTCCACGTCCAGACCTGCCACTTACTGAACCACAGTACTTATCGAAGCTCCCGTGCCCGTTAAGTATCTGTGACAACCGGTAGAAGAAAGCACCATATCTCCTCTCAGCCACTAGTCCATGACAGGTCTGACCGCCGCGATCGTGGCGAATCCCCCTTTGGTTGCTCAAGTCACACCTTCCACGTCTCCACAGTTTCCTGGTGAAGTTGGGACCGCCGAGATTCGATTTCGCGAGGCGCAGGCCTGTGGCCCACTCCTGCGCCTCCTTGCGCGGTTGCGCTATTCAAATAGTGACGCAAGGGCTCTCGCTTCCAGGTCCCATGGAAGGGTCCCGGCTAGGTGTCATGCCGCCTCACTTGAGATCGTGCGGTATCCCCTTATCACCCTGAAGGCCATCGCCCTCTGCGGTCTAAGTAGTCTAGCCGCATTGCTGGCCGTCAGGGTCTTCACCAATGCGAGGGCCCCGTACAGGGCCATGCTCCGCGTCCAAACCTGCCACGAGGACCTGGCGCTGTTACCGAACCACAGTACTTAACGAAGCTCCCATGCCCGGTAAGTATCTGTGACAACCGGTAGAAGAAAGCACCATGTCTCCTCTCCAGCCACTAGTACATGACAGGTCTGACCGCCGCAATTGTGGCGAATCCCCCCATTGGTTGCTCAAGTCACACCTTCCACGTTTCCACGTTTTCCTGGTGGAGCTGGGACCACCGAGCTTTGATTTTGCGAGACGCAGGCCTGTGGCCCCGCTCCAGCGCCTGATTGCGCCATTTAAATAGTTGCGCAGGGGCTCTCGCTTCCAGGTCCCATGGAATGGTCCCGGCTAGGAGACATGCCGCCTCACCTGAGATCGTGCGGTATCTCCTTATCACCCTTAAGGCCATCGCCCTCTGCGGGCTAAGTAATCTAGCCGCATTGCTGGCCGTCAGGGTCTTCACCAATGCAGGAGCCCCGTATAGGGCCATGCTCCGCACGATCCCGAGGTACTGTCTCCTGTAGGGAGCGTTGGGTGTGTCCCCTGATGTCGGGCATCAGTCGCGAGAGTGCGGC
This sequence comes from Miltochrista miniata, assembly GCA_933228765.1. NCBI lineage: Eukaryota > Metazoa > Arthropoda > Insecta > Lepidoptera > Erebidae > Miltochrista > Miltochrista miniata. The sequence goes on along the minus strand of OW121772.1, from coordinate 3,882,503 downwards.
TGATGCCCCCCTCAGTTTTGGGATCAAACTGTGGAAGCGGTATCCGAAGTTCCACCGGCAATCCATACTACCCCTTATGATCCACTGTAACTCAAACCCCGATTCAAGGTAACCCATACATGTGCCACAGTGGATCAATTCCCTCTCGAAGAAAAAACCGTCTTCTGACATATATTAATTTATTAATGAGGTATTTAAAAAGAGAAACTTAAAATTTAATTATGCTTTTACGTATTACATGCAAAACCTCTGTTATTGAAGCAAAAATTTACGTCAAAAACAGCTTCAAAAAAAAAGTGATCCACTGATGCCCATGTTCCCCTATCCCTGGAGAACCACAGCCTGTGTCCTTTTATCCACGTATGAAGAAAACCACCTGTACAAGTCTCCATGAATTCCCGCTGCCAGTAATTTCTCCAACAGGAGCCGATGGTCTATACGGTCAAAAAAAAAGGATGACAGGTGAAATAATATTTATTTATTTAATCATTGCAAATATGGGTACATAAGTGGTTATAGGTAGTAAGTAAACATAGTTTCACCATATTTCACCGTAATAGGCATGCAATTATAGTTGAATGGGCGGCAGAATAGGCAGTCGATCGTCCACCCGCGGCGATGCCAGCGTCCTCAATAATAATAATACATAATAAGAACATAACACACATCAAACGGTTATACATTACATCAATAACAGTTTTAAAAATACCGGAATATAAATCAAAATGACATTGTTATTATACCTACTAAAGGACCAAAATTAACATTATGAGAGTGTAGCAATATGCATAAATAATATATTATCTTAATATATAAAACAAAGACGGGTTTGTTACAACATTTATAACTCAAGAACGGCCGTACCGATTTGGCTGAAAATTGGTGGGGAGGTAGCTTAGAACCAGGAGACGAACATAGGATACTTTTTATCACGTTTGACCTCGCTTTTTTTTTTCGCTTTTTTTGGTCGATTCACTATTCTGTTGGCGACGTACACCGGTAGTCCACGTCCTATGCATGAATATGCGCAATTTCTACAATAATGCGACGGGAAACATCTATCGTTAACGAAATTATTCTGACGGGAGTAAATGCGACGGTAACGGGTAATTTACTCTCTTATGTGACGCATACGAAGTTGCGCGGGTCAGCTAGTCTTAAATTAAAATAGTTAAAATTACAATTTCAGTTAGTCAATGAACAGTGATACAATAATAGAATGGAATGTCAAAAGAATACAATTAATTTACCTTGTCACACCGTTTTTTCTTTTCACCCTATCCACTGAACATAACATACCCCATACGACTACGACATTTTATAGTGCCGTAATGACACATCAGATAAGAAATCTTTTACGGAGTAATAGCATTTTTGGTTAACAAGTCACGGAGTTGTTTTTAAATATTTTTATCTTTGGAATGGTTCTGATACACTCCGGAACATTATTGAAAATCCGCGGTTCACAGGATTCAGGTGCATAAAAATTAAACATGGCCCTGATACATCGTTTTTGAGCAACGAATGCCCGATCGTGGTCTGTACTGTTGCCCCAAAATATTACGCCATATAGAAGAGCTTAACTAACGTACCCGTGGTAGGCTGTTATTAAGGTGGATGTATTTGTTACCTTTCTTAATTTTTTTAATGCGTTTGAAAACTGGGCTAGTTGCTTACACACATATTCCACATGCAGTTTCCACTTTATTTTATTGTCAATATGTAGTCCTAGGAATTTAGTAACCTCTACTTCTTCAACGACATTCTCTAGGTAACTAACTTTTAAAGGCACTGTGCGATCAACTCGTATTTTAAAATTCATGATTTTAGTTTTGTCAATGTTTACTTTTAAATTATTTGTTTTAAGCCAGTCAATAATTCGTACCAATGATTGATTAATGTCTGATTCTAAATTTAATGTGTTATTATTAGTAAATAGTACTGTACTATCGTCAGCGAATAATGTAATGTCATGTTGTGTAGCCGTAGGCATGTCATTAATGTACACAAGGAAGAGCAAAGGGCCTAATATACTTCCCTGTGGGACACCGAACTCAGCGGTACCATTTTCAGACATTTACTGTTGGTGTTTTTTAAATTGCTTATTATCTTATATACGTCATCTGTGTTAGTTGGTGCCATAAATATTAAATTAGAAATAAATGTTATTTTGCTAGAAAAGTCATTAGTATTATTAGATGTATTAATGTGTATATTATTATCACGATTATTTATGTTAAGAAAAAAATTATTGAATAATTTGGATGACCGTCTTCTTTTAGCCGATAATTTTCAGAGTTTAAATTTTCAATCTCAGTATGGGCACTCTATAATTCACTAGTCAATAGTTGGATTTGGTTTTGAAGTTCTTTAATATAATCGGAGTCAATGTGAGAGCTTTCGTTTGATATACTCCTGAGTGTCACATCAAACATTCCCGATTGGTCATTGCTATCGCTTGTCATGTCCAGTATATTATCGAACGAATTTACTCTGTATGGTTGACGATAAGTTTATTTGATTATTCACGTGCTCCATTATTTCCTTACGTCTGGTTTGGTATTTTTCCATATTTAAAAATTTACGATTAGTAAGCATACTATTTGCTTTTCAAAAAATAATCTTAATGTTCAGCCTGGTTTAATCATAAATCGAATGAATATAGTTGCAATTCTATACATTCGTGCCGTGTACATAACTTTCTACAAAGTGCCGGTAGATGGTGCCTTACGTCGCCCCAAGACGTATCATAAGGTGAAAAATTTGGTTAGTTCCGAGTAGGTTTCGGTGGCTGTGTGGTTAAGACGTCTGCACGGTTTGCAAGAAGATGTAGGTTTGAATCCTGCTCGAAACCAATTCTTTTCCCATATTTAAAATATATGATAAGTTAACATACTAATTGCTTATCAATATTTTTGAAAAGCAATTAGTATCCTTAACTAATTGCTTTTCAAATTAGTATGTTAGCATCTTAAAAAACTTGATAAAAATATAAAAAAGAAATAAACAAATACAACGAAAAAACTTTTAGTGTCTAATGAACTAAAAAATGCGGCACGCTGTATATGATCCGCCGGCCGCTTGCCTGGGACCGGTTCTTAACGCACGCAATGTGATGCATTGAGAGGGTAAAGATAATAACTATCGTTTCGTAGTATGTAGTTTGAAATGCGATTTAGTTTTAAAAATTTAATTATGTATTATAGCTTAAAGAGTGTCTCAGCATCCAGACAAACCTATTTTGGTTTTTGTGATGCTTTTACGTTTTAAAACTGTTATACTATGTATGGATCTATCTAATAAAAAAAATATAAAGGTTTCTCACTAGTATGTGTACGAATATGTCTATTTAAACTCTGCTTTGAACTAAAACATTTCTTGCATATTTTACACTCAAAAGGTTTCTCACGAGAATGTGTACAAATATGACTATCTAACTGACACTTCTGTCGAAAACATTTCTTACATATTTTACACTCTAAAGGTTTCTCATCAATATGTGTACGAATATGATACACTAAGGAATACTTGTGCTTAAAACATTTCTTACATATTTTACACTCAAAAGGTTTCTCACCAGTATGTGTACGAATATGACTATCTAACCGACACTTCTGACGAAAAAATTTCTTACATATTTTACACTCAAAAGGTTTCTCACCAGTATGTGTACGAACATGACTATCTAACTGACACTTCTGACGAAAACATTTCTTACATATTTTACACTCAAAATGTTTCTCACCAGTATGTGTACGAATATGACGATCTAAGACTTGCTTATAACGAAAACATTTCTTACATATTTTACACTCAAAAGGTTTCTCACCAGTATGTGTACGAATATGATAATCTAAGGCATTCTTATAACTAAAACATTTCTTACATATTGTACACTCGAAAGGTTTCTCACCAGTATGACGATCTAACTGACACTTCTGACGAAAACATTTCTTACATATTTTACACTCAAAAGGTTTCATTTGTGTACGCATATGAATATCTAAACGAGTTTGAAAACCAAAACGTTTCTTACATAGAGTAATTTTTTTCTCCGTACAATTTACTACAATATCGTTTCCCTCATCTGGCTCGTCTTCGTGGATTGAACTGGTCTCAGTTTCCGGTTGTTTAGTTTCCTCAGTATCGCCACTTCTTTTAATGTGTCCAGGCTCGTCTTCGTGGATTGAATTGGTCTCAGTTTCCGGTTGTTCAGTTTCCTCAGTATCGCCACTTCTCTTAATGTGTCCAGATGTTAAATCTGTATGGTACTTGTGTGGGTCCAGTCGAGTTCTCTTAGCGGCAGACGCACCTGGGTAACAATTGAGATACACAACACCTGTTAGTACCTACAGTTAACGACATGGACTATTATACAGGAATTATGCCCTTTTTGTATCAAACCACTCTACCTCCACCAACGGAAATTTAAAATCTTGAACTATCTTCTATATAAACGTATACATATACAGGATGGAATAATCTTTGGGCACCGGAGGACAACTATTTTAAACCCTTTAGTTAGATCACATTTTACTGAAAGTAAACATTTCTTTGTTTTTAGGAAGAGATAAAACTTCATTTATTGATTTTCTAAAATTAGCTTGTCCCACGCGGGAATCGAATTTACTAAAAATATTTAAAAAAACTCGCTATTTTATCATACAAATCGGTAGGATTAGTGCTTCGGATAAAATTTTGTCTATTAGACATTTGGTATTCTAATTAAAAAAAAAAGTGAACACTAATATTAATCACCTTTCCTCTTTATAATAAACTAGCTGTTCCCCGCGGCTTCAACCGCGTAGAAGTCGTTATCGCGTAAAATCATAACCCTCCTTATGCGCAGTCGGTTAAAAAGTAGCCTATGTCCTTTCCAGGGCCTCGAACTATTCCTATACCAAATTTCATCTCAATCGCTCCAGCCGTTTAGGCGTGAAAGCGTAACAGACAGACAGACAGAGTTACTTTCGCATTTACAATGTTATGATAACCTGTTCCGTAATGTGGGTACATACATATGGTCACGCCTTCATCCTGGAAGGGGTAGGCAGAGGCATATTATAAATGCCCACATTTCACCTTTCTATAATTTGTCCCACGTAATAGGTGGTGAGCCGTATTGCCGTGTTGAAATGGACAGGCGCAGGTTGTGACTGCCTGCTATTGAAACTTTCAAGCCGCCTAAAGAGGCTTTCAACTTGGCTTGACGACTCTTATTTCACTGGCAACTAGAGATGGGTAACGACCCGGGTTAAAACCCACCGGTGGGTTAAAACCCAGTTATCACCCGTTTCAATCCACCCACTGGGTGGTTTGGCCGGGTGGAAACAAAATATTGCCGATAAAACTTGCAACGCGCTGCGATCGGTTTGCGGGGTGGTAGGTTGGTAGGTAGAGATTGGTGACGACCCGGGTTAAAAGTCACAAGTGGGTTAAAACCCAGTTATCACCCGTTTCAATCCACTCACTGGGTGGTTTGGCCGGGTGAAAACAAAATATTGCCGATAAAACTTGCAGCGCGCTGCGATCGGTTTGCGGGGTGGCAAAACTGTGCCGGAGGGGGGGGGGGGGGTTGATCCGCGCCCCGCCCGTGCTCAAACTCACTCTCTCTCTTTACTCTCTAGTGTACTTCGCTACGCCAGTTAGAGTGGGCGCGTTTTGTGTGAATTTGTTGTTGTTTTTATTTACGACTCTGCATTATTGTGTTCTGATCCAGTTTTTACCTAAATGACCTTGGCTTGAACACCTTGACTACGATTTGCTTATGAAATTTGATTCTGTCGACCCGGCTCTTGCCAGCTCGGGTAAGTTATTCGCTGTGGCTGGCCCTCTCAGAAAGATAGGCCCCTACAATTCGACAGAGGTAGGGAGGCACTCCATGATAAATATGTGCCTCCCTAATGCAGCTTCAGGTCAAGATGTTGAATGCGTTGGCGATGTCAAGAGACACAGCTATCACCACTTCGCCCTGTGATAACGCTTCCTCCGCCAGTCCTCTAATGCGTATGATCGCGTCTACGGTGGAGCGCCCCTGACGGAAACGTAACTGGTTATCCGCCAGATCTGGCCCCACGCGTGTGAGGTGCCCGACGAGGCGCTGTGCAATAAAACGCTCAAAGAGCTAGCACACCTCGTCGAGCAACACGACCGGCCGGTACTCAGATGGGGAGTAAGCCGCCCCCCCCCCCCCGCCTTTTCGGATCAGAACCAGTTTCCCTGTCTTCCAGACCTTGGAATACTGGCCTTTTTCAAGGCATGCGCTAAGGAGCCCTATAAGCCGCCCAAGTTCCTCGAAAGCCAGTTCCTACGCTCGGCCTGGAATGCCGTAGGTACCAGGGGTAGTGTTCCTGCGGGATTTAAGCCTCAGAACAGCCGCCCCTAACTGACCCTCAGTGACTTCAGGTACATCGTTCTCGCTGTTATCCGCGCCGGGCGCCTGAGACGGAGCCTGTTCCTCCGCCCTTGATGGGAACAAGCAACCCAGGACCCTCCAGCCGGAGACTCTGGGTCAGTGAGGGTGCCTTAGGGCCTAGTTTGCCTCTTAACATAAGGCACGGGCGCCCCTATGGGTTCCGCTTCAGGGTCTCCGGCAATCTTTTGGACCGCTTAATGGCTGCTTGAGGGGGCCACTTGGCCACCCTGTGCCCCTCATAGAGCTCCATCTCTCGAGCTGCTGCATTGTCTGGGCGGCGACGCCTCCGGCGGAACCTGGTGTGGCGTACTGATGGCGCGCGGTAATGCACACTGCACGCAGCTGTGCGATTTTCGGCATCCACCAATACACTTAGTCTTAGTGGGGTGGCTCTTCTGAACCACTCCACTAAGGCATCATCATCGGCAGGCTTGTTTGCAGTCGATACCAGGCCTGCCCGATGGCCGCCTCCAAGAGAGCATCCCGATCCAGGCGATTGAGTGCCCAACGTGCTTTCGGGGGATTCGCGATAACCGGCGGTAGGTTAGGTGGAGGGGAGGCGTCGAAAGGGATATAACGGTGGTCTGATGACGACTCATTCTCCTTCACTACACGCTATCCCTGGACACAGCGGGCAAGATCAGGGGTCGCAAACGATACGTCTACGACCGAACTAAGCTCCCGCCGCGTCCAGGTTGCGATTGCAACATTTCTCCGTTTTAGCATTACTAGGCCACGTGTAGTGACCCAGTCCTCCAGTTTATGGACCACTGCGCGATGCTCTGGTACAGAAGATTCTGAGCAGCACCATCGAGGACGCCGAGGCGTCTCTCGATGGCCTCCAGTAGCTGAATCATGCTCGGTGTCACTTTGGGTGCACGAGCAGGGGCCTTTTGTGGAGCGGGGGTTGTCACACCCCAAGCCAGCTGCGTTAGCTTTGCGATTTCCTCCTGCATCAGCTGTAGCTGTTTGCGGAAATCGGCAAGCTTAGTCTCCAGGCTCGCAACCCGAGCCCAGAGTTTTCCCTCCTCGTTGGAGATGCTCCTATCGAGGTGCTCATCCAACGCCTTAGTGGCGCCTGTGATGGCTTCCGCCACTATCTTCTTCCTGCCCGCTACATTCTTGGCGCCTTTTACGGCGCCAGAAATGCGAGCAAGAGACGCCACTATCTGTTTTGACGCTGATACATCTGATGTGAAGAATGTAGCTGCGTTAGCTGTCCGGCACTGTCCAGCGGGGGCACATCTACCGGCGGCCCCGATGCCCTCCTCTTGGTTCTGTAGAGGTTGGCTTTCCGACCTCTACCCGCAGTGGTAGCGTCGATTTATTGAATAAACTGCCTGCTAATTAGTTCTGTTTTTAAAATATATATCTGTTTTAAGGGTAAGGAGTTTATTTCTGACTTGCTAGACTACTAAACACTACTTCCCACTTCTTACTAGTTTACGAAACCTATTATCACCCTCCCACTTCTTACTAGTTTACGAAACTTATTATCACCCTGCAAAATGGGTGATTATGGGTTTTAATTGGGTTAAAACCCAAATCACCCAGTTTTAACCCAACTGGGTAGATTGGGTTATAACCCGCTACCCATCTCTACTGGCAACCGGGACCGGGGCTTAACGTGCCTGGTACAGTCAGCTGCAGAGAAAAGGATACACATTCTTTTTTCAATTCAAAGTGTTTAAGTTTTTCGAATCTGCATCTAATTGATGTGGTGGTCTAATGGTTAAAACAGTTGCGTAACCAAATCAGTAGGCCCGAGTTCAAATCTTCGTGGGAGCAATTCTTTTTGCTTTGATTTTTTAAATTCCATCGATCACCTCTCGTCAAGTTTTATTTATGACATTAAATGTTTAAGTGGATTACGGGCTATTAAAATAATTAGTTTGCATAAAAATTATGTTTTATTTCATAGCATTAATGGAAATAATAGATTGAGTATACAGTATTGCAACAGTCTGTATTAAATTACGTTTACAAAATTTACCTATAAACTAAGATAGATAGATAGATAGATGTATTCTTTATTGTACTCACATTTAACATACACAATAACATAGTAATTAATCGTACAAAATAACAGTAGTGTCTAATGTCAAGCACAATGGGCGGCCTTATTGCACACAGCAATCTCTTCCAGGCATCCTTTGGATGAACAGGAATACCTAGAGAAATTGAGACAGCGTGGGAAGTACAACTGACATTATAGATTCTACTCGAGTAGGTATACGATACCATACATAAATAAATATACACACCAATAAATACAATTAGGATATAATACGTTAAAATATATAAAAATACATATATAAATGCATACAAAATAACATATATATACATATACATACATACACACATATATATACATATACACATACACACACATATATATACATACATACACACACATATATACATACATACACATATATAATCACGCACATAAATATACACATTTTCAGACATAGATACGACATTATAAATACAATACATACACAAGCGTAATATGAACCTATTATATCTGCTAAACTAAAGCTCCAGGTAATATTCGTAAACCATTGTTTTAAATGACGTAATAGTTTGAGCTCGCCTTATTGGGACTGGTAGTGCATTCCACAATCTTGTTGCCACAACTACAAAGGATTTACCTACAAAATTTGTGGAATGTGATGGAAATTGCAACGTTAAGTTCTCCGATGCTCTCGTGGTTCTCGAATGGGTATCACTTAAGAACTTAAAACGTTCTTTGAGATATGAGGGAGTATGGGGGTTGAATAGAACATTATATAATAAAGAAAGGATGTGAGTATTCCGCCGAAAACGAATTGGGAGCCACTTGAGCATGTTGCGGTATTGAGATACATGATCATATTTACGTAAGCCAAATATGAACCTTATACAGAAATTTTGAAGGCGCTCAAGTCTATCAAGTTGCTCCTCTGTAAGATTAATATAACTGGCATCTGCATAATCCAATATAGGAAGTAAAAGAGACTGCGCAAGGGTGATTTTAGTGGATGTTGGTAGGAAATTTCGTAGCCTGCGCAAAGAACCTGCTGATGCAAATAATTTTCGACTAACCTCCTGTAGTTGCGGGCCCCAGGTTAAAGTTCTGTCGATATATATCCCTAAATTTTTAACGACTTTGTTTATCTGTAGCGGCACACCACTAAAAAGTACCTGTGGCAGCTGTGTATAATCTACCCGAGATATCATCCATGGCGTGCCAACTAGAATAACTTGAGTTTTTGAAGGATTAACTTGTAGACCGAAGTTGTTACTCCATTCACAAATTCGATCCAGATCACAATTAACAATGGAAAAGGCATCATGGATTTTATCAAGCGGGGCTTGTGCGTAAATTTGCAAGTCATCTGCGTAAAGGTGGTAGGATGAAACGAGTTGCTTGGATATTGAATTAATAAATATTGCGAACAGTAAAGGAGATAAAACGCCACCCTGCGGTACACCAACTAAAATATCCCTCCAAGAGGAAACTGAATCATCAACGCGGATGAATTGCCGGCGACCAGACAGGTAACTGTGAAACCAATCAATCACTGTCGGAGATATGTTAAGAGACCTAAGTATCCCAAGCAATACCTGAAAGTCCACTGTATTGAACGCATTGCTGAAGTCAAGAAGTGCAAGTAATGTTACATTTCCAGCCTCCATGCCCTTTCTGATATCATCCGTTACATTGATTAACGCCGTAACAGTACTGTGTCCAGGTCGGAAACCAGATTGATAGGAATTTAAGAGATCATTCATACACAGAAAGGAATTAATTTGGGAATAGACCAGGCGTTCCAGAACTTTAGATAGGAAGGGCAAAATAGAAATAGGACGGTAATGACTATAAGATGAAGGGCTTGAGGTTTTGGGCAATGGTATGATCTGAGCCTCTTTCCAGCTCGATGGGAAAATTCCACTTGTAATGGAGTGGTTTAGGATGTCACATAACACAGGAAGTATTAAATCCAGGATTGGAAGAATCATTTTCCTACTAATATTGTCATTGCCTACAGCATTCGAGGAAATTGAAAGGATACTCTTCTTAACATCACAAGCAGTGAATTGATTAAAAGCAAAAGATGGGTACTCGGGAGTTGGAAGAAGAGAAAGATAATTCAATGTATTAGTTTTGGTAGTAGCATCAAAACTACACGTATGAGAAAAATGCTTATTTAAAGCATCGAGATCAATATTATTCGGTTGTAAATTTTGTTTTGACTTACCAACTCCCAGGGTTCTAAGAAAATTCCAAATTTTGGCGGGCTTGCCATTTTCAACGGAAGCTTGAATGTGTTGGCGTTGCGCATTCCTACACACCTTATTACAGCGATTGCGCTCTTCGACATATTTTTGTCGATTGTATTCATTCGGACGGTACTTAAATTTGGCCTTGGCTCTCGCTTTTTTAACCATAAGTTCTTTAATTTCTGCAGTGAGCCACGGTGCAGGAGAGTGTCTGATCTTTACTGTGCGAATGGGTGCATGTACATCATACAGACTGATTTTTGATGTAAATATGGCTACTTTATCGTCTACAGAATCTGTGTTAGTCAGCAACTGCCAATCAATTTTACTAGCATCGGCACGAAGCCTATCAACATCCATACCACCAAAATTGCGCAGCCTCAAACACTTAGGTTTAGCTTTAGGAGTACGGATTTTATAAGAGAGAAACAGCAAATCATGATATGAAAAGACATCAGCTGAATACTGACCATGTTTCTCAACATGGTCAGCGGAAGAAACAATAATAAGGTCAAGCAGAGATGGATTACAGTCGGGGAAGTGATGAGTAGTGTTTAGTGGTAGACTTATAAGATTATAGGACTCCAAGATCCTGCAGAGTGAGTCAGACCGTGAATCACCCTTTAAAAGGCATGTGTTGAAATCACCCATAATGATTGAGTGATTGCAGTATGGAATGAAATTATCTAATAGATGTTCAAACGAAGCGAAATAGTCGATATGTAATGAGGAACAATAATAAACTCCCAGAAGAACAGTAGAATGGTTGAGCTCCACCTGTAACAAGATATGCTCACCCGCATTTGGAGGCGGTGGCTGCGCCGACATATCCAGAACACGGTAACGGTAACGAATGCTTTTGCGTAAATAGATAGCTACGCCGCCACCACGCCCAACCGAGCGATCATTTCTAATGAGCTCAAACTCGGGGAGAGAATACGCTGAAGAAGGGAGACATGGCTTCAGCCATGACTCCGAGATAAGTAATGCATGGATATTACTACGGTTGAAATTTGCCACTATATCAGGAAAGTGGGCCGGAACACTCTGGGCATTGATGTGCACCACATTGAAATCCACGGGAACATCAGAGAACTGCATTTTAATGAAATCTGCTAGTGATGGCAAATCCAAAAAACTATCATTATGACTACTAGCAGAATAAAAACTGTCGGTATCGCTGTCTACAATATCTGAACATAACATAATTTATATAAAAATAACGATATATATCAATAAATATGTACTTAGATAATAAATATTTACACAAAATTATAATTGTATGAGATTATATTAAATATATAATGTTACTTATTCACTAAGTGAATATACACCTACTATGTATAAATACACAACCCAATTTTACCCCAACAACCAAATAATAAATTATATTCGTGTTCACCCACCAGTAGAGTGTCATTTAAATAAAAAGAAAAATAAGATAATAAAACAGTTACCCAAACAATAGCACAACTAAAATGGTAAGTAAGTACTTGATTAATTTACAAACAAAACAGTAAGAATTTATCACGTCATGGACGTACGTATGAGGCAATTTGAAAACAAAACATGACACTAAATTAAAAAAAGAAATAAAATAAAACTATACATATTAAATGCAGCAGGCTGTATGGAAGTATCTCTTTTGCCTGCACAGCTCAAAACACTATACCAAAAAAAAAAGTTTACGTCAATGTCAACGACAAATATTATGTCAACATGACATCAAAGTCACTGAACGAAAACATAAACATCACAAAACGCATAAATAACACATAATATCATAACCTGCCTAAAGTGAATTTAATTATTTAATGCTTCTAAGAGGTTAAAGTTACCTTACATATCCAAAATAATTTGACAAATTATAACGCTTATCAGTGACAACAGAAATCCGATTGTGAGGGTGGGAACATTACACAATAATGATAACAGTGATATTTTTTCACAATACTGGAATGTTGCAATGCTACCAGGTTAATATGTTCGAGCCGCGCGACGACAAAGATCTTATCTCCTGGAGGCAGCGGTGCGCTTGTGCTTAGTACCGATGGGCTTTAAGGCTAAAGGAGCTTTTGCGGTCTCTGAAATACTTTCCGTCGTGATAGCATTAAGCTCCTTTTGAGACGTGATGCGATGCCGCTTATCATCCGGACCAATAATATAAATAAATCCTTCCCTTGTCCAACACTTATTGATTCCAAACCTCTCCCGCGCAGCCATAAATGTGACGTGTCTTGGTTTGGTAAGGAATTCTGAGATAGTAATACCAGATCCTTTCAATTTAGACTTACTGAACCAAACATTATCCCGGTCAGCCACATTATGAAATTTTATCAGAAGAGGCCTTGGCTTATTAGGTGACGAAGGGCGCCCCATTCTTTGACATCTTGTTATATTGGACTCCAAAAATGTAGTGATTTGTAGCTCCTTTTTAATAAATGATGTAGCTGTGTGCCCTGCATTTTCCGAAGCCTGCTCCTTGATGCCATGCAACAGTAGAATTTTACGCCTACTACGCGTCTCCATAATGTCAACCTGCTGTGCCACAGCTTCCATCTGACGTTGCAACAGATTCAATGCATTCATAACAAAGACCCTGAACACAGCAAAGTCCCCCGCTAGGTTGGAATCACTTGTGGGAGAAGCACTTGATTTGTCCAACCTTGACTGGTAATCAGTCAGCTGCTGTTGTAGCATGCCCATCATACCTGTCAGTGACTTGTGTAGTTCAGCATCCATGGTGTAAGATTACTGAAATTCTTGACTGGCAACTGGGAGGAATAAACACTCTTAACTGGTAGGTGAACTTAATTATCTTGAATTAGCTGACATTAACTTATTGTAAAATAGTAAATAGAATTGAAATTGGATAAGAAACTTGCACTATATTAATTATTAATTGCAGAGCAAAACAATTTAGGTGTTATCACCACTACCCACTTTTTTTTTTTTTTTTTTTATATATTAAAACAAAACACAAAATAGATACCCTGAGGGGTTCGGCTTAGAATATATAATATTTGATAAAATTCTATATTCCTTTAAACATACAATATTCTTCCGTTTAAAGTTGTGAATAAAAGTATCAATATTGTCATTTTGTGCTTGTGAATCAGAAAGGAAGAACCAACATGCCAAACTATTACCGGCTGGCAATATATATCTTTCTCTTTTATCACACAAATGATAACCCATTTAACACAACATTAATAGTAGTTTATGACACTGTTGCATAATAAGGGTTCTTATAACACGAGTGTGTTTTAAAAAAACGAGCCGTAGGCGAGTTTTTTTATAGTATCACACGAGTGTTATAAGACCAAGTTATGTACAGTTTCATACACTACTTTATCTACTCTCATACTATAATACCTGATTTCATTTTGTGATATAATAGTTGCTCCTTGATTTCGCCGGTAACAGGTTCATGGTCATGTTTGACGCAGTTTCCAGAATGTCTGGTGGTGTACAATTACCACCATCCTCGCTTTAAAACATATTTTTACACAAAAACTAATTTATTTTACAAACAAAACCAAACTTTGTTTAATTTAAATGTAAAATGTTGGCGCCAAGGCGCAAACATCGAATACGCATGCGTGTTTCTTTTTTTTTTCAGGCTGGGCAGGCACAATTTTATTATTTATATACTTTTTAAATACATACATATTATACATAGAAACACCCAGACTCTTGAGACAAACATTTATGGGTCGCACAAATATTTGTCTCCGGTGGGAATCGAACCCACGACCTCCAGCGCCGCATGCAGTATCTCTACCGACTGCGCCACAGAGGCAGTCAGTTTGTTAGTTTCGAGTTTGCCCTCTCTGTGCGCCATGACCTCGTCCGTCAATCAGCAGGTGACCCACTCGCAGGTGAGGCTGGCTTGGGCCCCGGGGGTTGTTGGTAGGGCCCCATTGTACCCAATAATTTCATCTATACTTGCGTATTTTTGTAAATAAATTCTTATTATGTACTAGCGGACGTCCCGCGGTTTCACCCACGTAGCTCCCGTTCACGCGGCGGAATGCGGGAATAAAATATAGTCCATGTCACCCGGGAATAGTGTAGTTCCAAACAGTAAAGGATTTTTCAAATCGGTCCACCGGTTTCTGAGCCTATTCTATGCAAACAAACAATCAAATCTTTCCTCATTTTAATATTATTATAGATAAAAACAGCCAGACTCTCGAGACAGATAATTAATTATGAATAACACAAAGCATTGTCTCCGGTGGAACTCGAACCCACAATCTCATGACCCGCAGTTGCACTTTACCACCTCTAGACCAACGAGGCAGTCAGAATATAAATATGTCTACATGTTAGATGCCTGTCAATATACAGAGCGCCTCCTTGGACAGAGGCCGTGGTTACAGACAGTTCTCTGTAATACAATATTTACCTTCAAAGACTGCGGATGCTTCGCTGAACTCTTCAGGGTATTGCCGGCAGTAGTTGTGGTCACGCAAATGGTCTCCAACTGTAAACATTTCAGTCAAGTCAACAAACATAACAATACCCTGTTAGAAGATAGGTGTATGTGATACCCGCTGCTATCGGCCTTGCGACTGCAACAGTTCAAACGGGACTCACTGTACATGAGACGCTGGACCTGGCTACGCCAAGTGTAAACTAAGTCTGTTTGCCATATAACCTTAACCTACTTTTCTAGTCTGGAACCTATCATAAATCTTTTCGTGAAGTTGGTTGTGCTCTACTGTTTTTTTATCCTTTGGAAGAGTTTAACCGATTTCGTCTTTCGATTTCACTAAGATGTGCATATCAAGGACAATTAGATGTTTATGGAGGTAATGGCTTCTTGAGAGGAAACACCGTCTGAGAGGAATTTATAAATTAGGTATTTCAATTTAACCAATGCCATAACACACTGCACCTGGACAACCCTGTAACTCTGCCTGTACAAGTGTGATAAGGACCTAGCTGCTGTTCAGACCAATTTTATTTGAACAAAATCGAAGTTTTATTTTTCATATTACATCGGGTATGACTATGTAATATCAAAACATACCTTCTACTTTACATATATCACCTTTTTAGAATTTGTACCACGTAATAGGCGGTGAGCCACAGTGCCGTGTGGAAATGGATAGGCGCAGGTTGTTGAAAACTAAACATTTTGTTGGAAATTGTAAGCGAGTTCATTGTGTGCTCTCAGAGAACAAACTGTAAGAAATCTATCAACCTGCATCAAGACAATAAAGGTATGAATGCAAAAGAGATGTAACAGTATCAACAGTGTTTTTAGACGAGCACTGACTAAGAACGAGCCACCATCTATAGTGATTGGTTCACCTTTAGTGATTCACGTTCACAAAGCAGTAGTGTTGGAAGTTAGCAAGTGCGTCCACTCACCAGTGTCGTCCTCCGCCTCCTCCTTGACAACATCGGGCGGTATGTCACACGTAGACCACAGGCCCAGCGCCACGCGGCGCCGCACTGCCTCCGCGCCCCGAGGGAGCTGTACTGCAATAAGTAGCAAGTGCGTCCACTCACCAGTGTCGTCCTCCGCCTCCTCCTTGACAACATCGGGCGGTATGTCACACGTAGACCACAGGCCCAGCGCCACGCGGCGCCGCACTGCCTCCGCGCCCCGAGGGAGCTGTACTGCAATAAGTAGCAAGTGCGTCCACTCACCAGTGTCGTCCTCCGCCTCCTCCTTGACAACATCGGGCGGTATGTCACACGTAGACCACAGGCCCAGCGCCACGCGGCGCCGCACTGCCTCCGCGCCCCGAGGGAGCTGTACTGCAATACACCACACATGTTACAGAGATACAAGCACATTCGAGTTGACAAAGTTTCGAAGGAGGCCTTAATCATCTTGTAAGTCTCCTCTACACTACACTACTAATATATTTACCATCAGTGTCTGAAGGTTCTACTTTAATATTCGTGTTGAGTTTGAGCGCCTGAGCCTCCCCGGTACTGTTTAGCGTTGTGCTCTGTTGGGTCCTACTTGCTATGTTTATTTGCACCACCGGCACTATCTGGAGCCTCTTATTGCAGGGGCTTACTTTTGGCTTTACAGAGTTAATCTGAAACAAATGAAATATTAGAATTTTGAGAAATTTACATTAATTTTTCAGTCATGATCTCTTAGCACTAAGGTTGCTTACATTATAGGAGGCCCCAGCTACCACGTAGCTCGGCTCCTCCTCCAACAAACCCGGCTCAACCTTGATGCTTGACAGATCCTTGCTATCCACATCCATTTCTCCTGTAACAATATTTTGTAAAATTTAAGTGTTGTGTATTCTTATGTGATGTTCATATAAGGTACTAAACTGATAGTGCATTCTTACCACCTGAACTCAAGATGCTGTAACAAGTTATTTCTTAACGTGAAAACCACTTAGAATAGTATTTCTGGAAGTAAGGAGACCCCTTTATTCTAGAGAAATACGTGTGTAGAGCAATTATTCTCAAGACAAGCCACTGAACTCTGTGCTGGTGGGTTTGTCTTACACATTTATGGGTTTGTGAAAACAGCGTCCAACAAAACTAATAGAATAAGAATTATTACTGTACTCAATTCAATCTCGGGGACATAGTAAACGAAAATTATAATTTTATTTTGCTGAAATACATACAATAAAATCAAGCAAGCAATGTCAATATTGACACTTGACGGTAATGATGGCAGAGTTAGTTTTTTTCAAAATGGCAAAGGCTTGGTTACTTTCAAATACAATCTTGATTTAATTTTGACTGTCTCGATGGTCTAGAGGTCGTTAATAGTGACCGTGGATATCACGAGGTCGTGAATTTGACTCCCACTGGAACAATATTTGTATAATTCGTCACACAAAAATATAATTTATGCTGAAATACCACAAAACACACAAAAAAAAACAAAATCCCACAGCGATATCACACATCACAATCTGAATACCTAGTAGGTAGTTAATATCTTAAAAAGGTACTTTTGAGAAAAACTGTTCCTAATCTTTGGCAACATTCTCACAATTAACTGTCGCTGACGCGTCTGAAGGTCACCCTGAACCTACACAAGTGGGTCGCGTGACTTTTTGGCGTGAAGTCAAATAATGCGGGCGCTTTAATTGTATTGCTCTAACAATTATTATTCTCTTCTAAATAATTATTGTAAAATTTCAGTGTAAATAGTAATTTAAATATAATTAGAAGTGAACATTTTTAAAATGGGTGTGGATAGCGATGGGGACCCAGTTCCCGTCGACAAAGAACCTGTAGGCACACTCCATACGCATACACCCAATCACATAAGACCCCCAAAAACCCAACAAAAGAAAACTGACCTCAGAGTCGGAATTGTCGCGACGATTTGCCAATCTTGCGAATACTAAATTCTAGCTTTTCATTCTCTTTTTCCTTTGTGGGGAATGTCGCGAAGATCTGATAATCTTGCGAAGTTCTGAAGTTATAGTCCATGGAGATTGCTACTGGAGGTACATACTCCATGGTAATTATCGCGTCAGTCTATTTGTTTTTCATCTGAATATGATTCCGTTTCTAATGTCAAATGGATAATTTTCTTTGCACGTCATTTAGTTGGTCTATTAATATCAAGACGCAAGGTTTATGTATACGGTCAAGTTTATCCTGTACCGCGTGTGCGAAGTCTGATAGCACATCTACAAAGGCTGGTATCTTTTTACATGTTATAACTTGTTTGTGTGTGCTCCGTACAGCACATTTAGTAGTCATGAGGTCAATCTGCGATTCACCGGGCCTGTGTGTCATCATGCCGTCCACAGGGGGACGTGAATGCAGTCTTCAGTGGGAAATGTTTATGGAATGGGAATGGATTTATTATATGTTATATCGCAGCCAATAATCCGCGACCCATAAGCCTGGTACCGGCCCGCGTTGAGGTGTATGCAACGCTGATACATTTGATGTCCTTCGGTATAAGGAGTCAATGTACCCAATACATGGGCTATAGTGACCTGAGTATGCATTCATGTGCATTATGATATAACATGTGAAAAGGTATCGGCAATTCTCTTTGAGAATAACGTTTATTTTATTTGTTACAGATAAAGAAAGCAAGAACATCCCTGGACGTAAACAGCACAGCATTATATGAATTTATCGGAATTAATATGAAATCAATAAAAGAACCCACAAATCATTCATTTTTTTTTCTTTTTTCTTTGTTTTCCGACAGCGGTTTTCTATGCTCGAAAGTCAATGTGCCGGGGCCATCCTCAGGACATCGGCTTTCGAGCCGTTCTTAGCTATAAATTTTGCTTATCATCAGCTCACTGCCTGAGTTATGAAGGGATTTCACTAAGATTCACTGGTTCGATTTATCGGAAACTGGATGTACCGAGGTACTGTTAGGTACTTTAATGGTATTTTTATCTCACTTTTATTGGCTTATGCATGAAGTAGTCTGCGGAATACCCAAGTCTGTAGTAAACCATGGGTCATTCATAACTTCATAAGAAGTGTCAGGATCGGTTTTTATTATATTTCAAAATTACAAAGAATAAAGATTAGGATTGAAGGATCAGCTTACGTAAAGTCTCTTTTGTAGGTAGGACATTTAATTTAATTAGTTGCAGCTGGGGGCGCATATTCATAGCTAGCCTAGGGCGCGCGGAACCCTAAATCAGGCCCTGGGTGAACATTTTTATGATTCCGACCTTGAGGTCAGTTTTCTTTTGTTGGGCTTTTGGGGGTCTTATGTGATTGGGTGTATGCGTATGGAGTGTGCCTACAGGTTCTTTGTCGACGGGGACTGGGTCTCCATCGCTATCCACACCCATTTTAAAAATGTTCACTCCTAATTATATTTAAATTACTATTTACACTGAAATTTTACAATAATTATTCAGAAGAGAATAATAATTGTTAGAGCAAAACAATTTTAAAGCGCCCGCATTGTTTGACTTCACGCCAAAAAGTCACGCGACCCATTTGTGTAGGTTCAGGGTGACCTTCAGACGCGTCAGCGACAGTTAATTGTGAGAATGTTGCCAAAGATTAGGAACAGTTTTTCTTAAAAGTACCTTTTTAAGATATTAACTACCTATTAGGTATTCAGATTGTGATGTGTGATATCGCTGTGGGCTTTTGTTTTTTTTTGTGTGTTTTGTGGTATTTCGGCATAAATTATATTTTTGTGTAACGAATTATACAATTTTTTTTCCGGTGGGAGTCAAATTCACGACCTCGTCACTATTAACGACCTCTAGACTAGACCATCGAGGCAGTCAAAATTAAATCAAGATTGTATTTGAAAGTAACTAAGCCTTTGCCATTTTGAAAAAAACTAACTCTGCCATCATTACCGTCAAGTGTCAATATTGACATTGCTTGCTTGATTCACTTGATTGTATTTCAGCAAAATAAAATTATAATTTTCGTTATGTCCCCGAGATTGAATTGAGTACAGTAATAATTCTTATTCTATTAGTTTTGTTAGACGCTGTTTTCACAAACCATAAATGTATAAGACAAACCCACCAGCACAGAGTTCAGTGGCTTGTCTTGAGAATAATTACTCTACACACGTATTTCTCTAGATTAAAGGGGTCTCCTTACTTCCAGAAATACTATTCTAAGTGGTTTTCACGTTAAGAAATAACTTGTTAAAGCATCTGGAGTTCAGGTGGTAAGAATGCACTATCAGTTTAGTACCTATATGTATATGAACATCACTTATGAATACACAACACTTAAATTTTACAAAATATTGTTACAGGAGAAATGGATGTGGATAGCAAGGATCTGACAAGCATCAAGGTTGAGCCGGGTTTGTTGGAGGAGGAACCGAGCTACGTGGTAGCTGTGGCCTCCTATAATGTAAGCAACCTAATTGCTAAGAGATCATTAACTGAAAAATTAATGTAAAATTTCTCAAAATTCTAATATTTCATTTGTTTCAGATTAACTCATTAAAGCCAAAAGTAAGCCCCTGCAATAAGAGGCTCCAGATAGTGCCGGTGGTGCAAATAAACATAGCAAGTAGGACCCAACAGAGCACAACGCTAAACAGTACCGGGGAGGCTCAGGCGCTCAAACTCAACACGAATATTAAAGTAGAGCCTTCAGACACTGATGGTAAATATATTAGTAGTGTAGTGTAGAGGGGACTTACAAGATGATTAACCCTAGAAAGATAACCTGCGTTAAATCGACTCACTCCATTTCGAAAAACTAAGTGCTCGTTTAAGGAGACGCAGTGCTTCGAGCGGCGGCGGGCCGCAAGAAACACAAACATATGGAAATGTTCAGAGCGTTCAAGGAGAAGCGTTTTTGTAGGTTTGAGTTGTAGCTGCCCCAGCGGCGAGTGTCGTCGCGTCGGACGCGGCAAATGAAGCGACGGGTGACGCCGCGGAGGACGCGGCGGGTAAACCAGCGAGTCTCGCAATGGAGGAACGCGGCGGATGAAGCTGCGGGTGACGTAGCAAAGGCCGCGCCAAGGAAGGGGTGGGAGAGGTGCGGGGTATGCGTTAGGAATGTCGGGCAATTAAGTTCCTAGAAAATATCGATATTAAAATAAAAATATTTTTCAAAATAAAATATCGATATTTTATTTTAAAAAATGTAATCGATGTTTATAACCCTCTGGAGCAGAACGTCATGAAAGCAAAATGTCATGTACGCAAAATAAACGATACATCGATATTTATGAAAGACTAGCTGACCCGCGCAACTTTGTTTGCGTGATAACTCAAGAACCGCTCGACCGATTTTGTGCAAACTTCACATAAACCATCTTCTAAATAGTTTGAACAAAGCCTAAACACTTGGTTTGGATAGGTGAGCCCGTTCTTGAGTTATAAAATTACAACGAAAAGTGGCATTGATTTTTATATATATAGATATAGATATACAGGATGTCCCACGGCTATGCCACATGGAGGAAAAGTACCTTAAATAATTGTAGATGGAACATTTTACTGAAAGAAGACATTATTTTAATTTAAAAAACAATTTAATCTATATTCATAGATTTTTAAAAACTTACATGGTTGAGCCGGGAATCGAACCCGCTACACGAGAAAAAATAATCGTTCCGTAGGTTTATCATACCGATCGAAAGGCTTCATCATAAAGATTATTTTTTGCTAAGTAACATAGTGTCAAAAATAAAAGGAAGAGCATGTATTTTAACATTTGATGTGAAACTTTGTTCACAAAAATGAAAAGCTGGCATCGCCGGTGATCTCAATGAAGACTTTGGTTCCTGGATCAGGACAAATACGATGGCCGCCGAGATCCACAGATCTAACAACGTTAGATTTTTTATGGGGTTATGACATGTAATTTTTTTTATACCACTAAGGTAGCAGACAAGCATACGACCCACCAGAAGGTCACCGCAGCCTATATTAAATGTAGTTTACAAGAAATGCAAATGTCCACGAGCTACAAACAGAACTTGGACGTATTATTATAAATATCCACCACACGAAGATCAAAAGATCGACAAGGAGTAAAATAATCAAAAGTGTGCGACTTTGTATTCAACAATTATGGGACTTTTGCATTAAAAATGTTAAAATTCATGGTCTTCCGTTTATTTCTGACACAATGTTACTTAGCAAAAAATAATCCTTATGATGAAGCCTTTCGATTGGTATGATTAACCTAAGGGGTGATTATTTTTTCTCGTGTAGCGGGTTCGATTCCCGGCTCAACCATGTAATTATTTAAAATACTATGAATGCAGTTTAAGTTGTTTTTAAATTAAAATAATGTCTTCTTTCAGTAAAATGTTCCATCTACAATATTTAAGGTACTTTCCCTCCATGTAGCATAGCCATATCTCTGTTGTACAGACACGACAACTTCAAATTTTTTTAATACGAGTAGTACATGTAGATGGAAAACACCCAAACTTGGAAAAATATTTTTTTTTTCGATCGGCCCATCGGTTTGAATCAAACCCAAGACCTCAGTGTGGCAGTCGCATGCACTTTCACTCCGCCGCCGTGGCGGTGGCAGCCAAGTGTTAACTTTATATTTTACATTTTAGTAGTTTTGGTAATTCAAATTAGATAGCCAAAATCAATCAAATCTGGACGTAGGCCTCTCCAAATTTACACCACAATAAATCCCTCCGGAGCAGAACCCTCCGAATCAATACATATAATAAAATCGTAACAGGTCGCTGTCTGTACATGGGAGATAAATAAGAAAAAATATTATACGGGGGGTTTATGAACGCAATACAACCCAAAACAATGATTTTATTTTTTAATGATATTTTGGGTTACAATATCGTTACTAAAAATTATCATTTATAAATAAAGTTTACATCCCTAGTCGAGACGAGACGCAGCGGGTGTCGCAGCGGGTGACGCAGCGGGTGACGCAGCGGGTGACGCAGCGGGTGTCGCTGCGTACCACGCGGCGGATGCAGCCTCGAGGGAAGCCACGCCGCACGCGTCGCTCGACGCCCCGCGTTTCCTTAAACGAGCTCCTACATTTCTATATGTTTGATTTTGCGCGTGACGCTACGTGGGCCGCTTCACGCGCCGCCTGACTATAAACGGTCAAATCGCTTTACGCGCCGCTGCAAGCCACGCCGTACGCGACGCTTGACGCCCCGCGTCTCCTTAAACGAGCCCTTATATTTTGTGCATATTTCTCAACACAGCCAGACCTCAGAGCTTGTAGGTGACACTGGTATTGCCAAGGTAAGTCTTTCATTTTCATAAATACCTACGCGACAAATTCAAAGTTTTTGTCTGTGGAGAGCAAAGTGGAGCTTTTGCCCCAAGTGCCTTTGAGGTCATATAACATATTTTTTTTATTTTTTTTATTAGTTCCTATATTACTAAGTAAAGTTGATTCTAAACAGTTTCTTATAGTACTTGTAATACTTAGGACTGATCTCCATAATAGCACAGATTACTAAATAGTTACTACGTAACAGATACATCACTCCCATACAAAAGCGACAATACCTACGCTATATTAGCCTACAAAATTTTAATAATAATACCTGCTGCTCAGAACGAGAAGAATTGTACCTTAAACACGCGCTCATAGCGTCGAGACTGTGTTGCCCGCTGTGCGAGTGACGTCATCGTAAGAATGCGCTAGGGTTGAACCTATAATGATTGTTGTAACAAAACCAATGTTACGAATCAACCATGTTTTAATACGCTTTTAGTAGGTCGACGTGTATGTAACTAACAATGTAATGGATTGTAAGGAAAAAATTATGAATGTAGGGGGGTGTTGCTGCTGGTATGTGGTGAGTGGTAATCAACCACTAATAAATGTTTAAACACTTACGTGAAGATAGTTTTTAATCACAAGACACAAAGACACAGAAGAATAGTGTTCACAAGCACAACAGCGAAACACACCTGGACCAACGGCCTAACGTGCCTTCCGAAGCACGGAAACGCTCAAATAAAGGTCACAAAGTGGTCACATTAATGGTCACTCATCCAAGAACTGGCCATAGTGAAAGTTGCTTACTACAGTGATCGATTACAGAACACCGCGTCCCCGGGGCCACGAGCGCTTCGACTACCTATAAAACCTATTTACCTACAAATTCTATAAAACATTGAATTGCCTATAAAAAACAACAATTTTATAATACCTGACTCAAATAACTCCTTAATTTAAGATTTACATACTTATCACCTACCTACTTATGTTCAAACAAATAAAATATGGTAAAAACATTCAAATTGATAAGATTTAAAATATTACTCGGCTTTCTTCGTCTCTCGGCAATTTAAAAAACGACAAATTTTCTTTTGTTTTTGTACTATTACACCCATCCACTGCACAATAATTACGTGGTTTCGGTATTTCGAAGCGTAAGCGCGGGAAACGTGCGGTGCGGTGCGAAGCGAGCGCTCAGTCGGGCGTCCGTCAGCCCTCTGCCAGTTGTATCCCCAGGGAGATGCCGAGCGGTAGGTACATAGCGCGCGATTTTGAGCGAGTGACGGAGGCCTGATAATAGTCAGATTTTTTTTCTAAGATAAAAGTGTTTTGTTTATTTCAAATGTTTAGTGTTAAAAAACATATAAAATTATTTGAATATTCGTTTTATTAATTACTTACAATAATTACTAATGCAGTCCTATTTGTTGCAAAACCTAAAATACTCAATATCACTAAAATACTCAAATCAGCCAGCACATGCACTTGAGTCAAAGTGACGCATGGTTATCTTTATAGTATTGTACAATATGGTTATCTATGTAGGGTTAAGGCCTCCTTCCCAAGTTTGTCAACTCGACTGTGCTTATATCTCTGTAACATGTGTGGTGTATTGCAGTACAGCTCCCTCGGGGCGCGGAGGCAGTGCGGCGCCGCGTGGCGCTGGGCCTGTGGTCTACGTGTGACATACCGCCCGATGTTGTCAAGGAGGAGGCGGAGGACGACACTGGTGAGTGGACGCACTTGCTACTTATTGCAGTACAGCTCCCTCGGGGCGCGGAGGCAGTGCGGCGCCGCGTGGCGCTGGGCCTGTGGTCTACGTGTGACATACCGCCCGATGTTGTCAAGAAGGAGGCGGAGGACGACACTGGTGAGTGGACGCACTTGCTACTTATTGCAGTACAGCTCCCTCGGGGCGCGGAGGCAGTGCGGCGCCGCGTGGCGCTGGGCCTGTGGTCTACGTGTGACATACCGCCCGATGTTGTCAAGGAGGAGGCGGAGGACGACACTGGTGAGTGGACGCACTTGCTACTTATTGCAGTACAGCTCCCTCGGGGCGCGGAGGCAGTGCGGCGCCGCGTGGCGCTGGGCCTGTGGTCTACGTGTGACATACCGCCCGATGTTGTCAAGGAGGAGGCGGAGGACGACACTGGTGAGTGGACGCACTTGCTACTTATTGCAGTACAGCTCCCTCGGGGCGCGGAGGCAGTGCGGCGCCGCGTGGCGCTGGGCCTGTGGTCTACGTGTGACATACCGCCCGATGTTGTCAAGGAGGAGGCGGAGGACGACACTGGTGAGTGGACGCACTTGCTACTTATTGCAGTACAGCTCCCTCGGGGC
This sequence comes from Miltochrista miniata, assembly GCA_933228765.1. Lineage (NCBI taxonomy): Eukaryota > Metazoa > Arthropoda > Insecta > Lepidoptera > Erebidae > Miltochrista > Miltochrista miniata. The sequence goes on along the minus strand of OW121772.1, from coordinate 3,856,828 downwards.
GCGGAGGCAGTGCGGCGCCGCGTGGCGCTGGGCCTGTGGTCTACGTGTGACATACCGCCCGATGTTGTCAAGGAGGAGGCGGAGGACGACACTGGTGAGTGGACGCACTTGCTACTTATTGCAGTACAGCTCCCTCGGGGCGCGGAGGCAGTGCGGCGCCGCGTGGCGCTGGGCCTGTGGTCTACGTGTGACATACCGCCCGATGTTGTCAAGGAGGAGGCGGAGGACGACACTGGTGAGTGGACGCACTTGCTACTTATTGCAGTACAGCTCCCTCGGGGCGCGGAGGCAGTGCGCTGGGCCTGTGGTCTACGTGTGACATACCGCCCGATGTTGTCAAGGAGGAGGCGGAGGACGACACTGGTGAGTGGACGCACTTGCACTTAACTTCAACACTACTGCTTTGTGAAGGTGAACCAGTTGAACCACTAAAGGTGAACCAATCACTATAGATGGTTGCTCGTTCTTAGTCAGTGCTCGTCTAAAAACACTGTTGATACTGCTACATCTCTTTTGCATTCATACCTTGATTGTCTTGATGCAGGTTGATATATTTCTTACAGTTTGTTATCTGAGAGCACATAATGACCTCGCTTACAATTTCCAACAAAATGTTTAGTTTTCAACAACCTGCGCCTATCCATTTCCACACGGCACTATGGCTCACCGCCTATTACGTGGTACTAATTCTAAAAAGGTGATAATGTGTAAAGTAGAAGGTATGTTTTGATATTACATAGTCTAAAAAAAATAAAACGTCGATTTTGTTCAATAAAATTGGTCTGAAGCAGCTAGGTCCTTATCACACTGTGTACAGTGTGATAAGGACCTAGCTGCTGTAACTCTGCCTGTAGGCAGAGTTACAGTTTGCGCGCGGAGTGCGTTACCGCGCGCCGCCGGTACACCAGGTTCCGTCGGAGGCGTCGCCGCCCAGACGATGCGGCAGCCCGAGAGACGGAGCTCTACGATGGGTACAAGGAGGCCAAGAGGGCCCTCCAGACGGCCATCAAGCGGTCCAAAAAGCTGGGCCGCGATGAGCTGATGGAGACTCTGGAGCGGAACCCGTGGGGGCGCCCGTACCTTATGGTAAGGGGCAAATTACGCCCTAAGGCGCCCCCACTGACTCAGAGTCTCCAGCCGGAGCGGCTGGAGGAAATCCTGGACTCCTTGTTCCCGTCGAGAGAGGAGGAACATATTTCTCCGCGCATGGCTCCGTCTCAGGCGCCCAACGCGGAAGGCAGCGAGAACGACGTGCCCGTAGTCACCGAGGGTGAGTTAGGGGCGGCTGTACTGCGGCTTAAATCCCGCAGAAACACCGCCCCTGGACCCGACGGCATTCCAGGCCGAGCGTGGGTCCTGGCTCTCGAAGAGCTTGGGCCTCGACTAATTGGGCTCTTTAGCGCATGCCTCGAGAAAGGCCAGTTTCCCAAGGTCTGGAAGACCGGGAAACTGGTCTTGATTCGAAAGGCGGGGCGGCCGGCAAATTCCCCATCAGGGTACCGGCCGATCGTGTTGCTCGACGAGGTGTGCAAGCTCTTTGAGCGCATTATTGCACAACGCCTCGTCGGGCACCTCACACGCGTGGGGCCTGATCTGGCGGATAGCCAGTTTGGCTTCCGTCAGGGACGCTCCACCGTGGACGCGATCATGCGCATTAGAAGCCTGACGGAGGAAGCAATTTCACAGGGTGAGGTGGTGGTGGCGGTATCTCTCGACATCGCCAACGCATTCAACACCTTGCCCTGGAGCTGCGTCAGGGAGGCGCTTATCTATCATGGAGTGCCTCCCTACCTTCGTCGAATTGTCGGGGCTTATCTCTCCGAGAGAGCCATAACTTACCCGAGCTGGCTAGGGCCGGGTCGGCGAGATGTGTCGTGCGGTGTTCCACAGGGATCGGTTTTAGGGCCGCTCTTGTGGAACATCGGTTACGACTGGGTGCTGCGTGGTCCGTTGCTCAGAGGGGTCGGCGTAACGTGTTACGCCGACGACACCCTCGTTACGGCGCGGGGAGCAACGCACCGTGCAGCACTTAAGGCCACGGCAGGGGTTGATCAGGTCGTGGGTCGGATTCGGCGGCTGGGTCTCGAGGTCGCCCTTCACAACTCCGAGGCTCTGTGCTTCCACGGACCTCGGATGGGGCCACCTGCGGGATCCAGCCTGTGGGTAGGGGGCGTCAGCATCAGCATCGAGCCCTCGATGAAGTATCTGGGGCTCGTACTCGATGGCCGGTGGAACTTCGGACATCACTTCCAAAGTTTGGTCCCAAAACTGAGGGGAGCATCGGCCGCACTCGCGCGGTTGATGCCCAACATCAGGGGACCCAACGCTCCCTACAGGAGGCTGTACCTGGGGATCGTGCGAAGCATGGCCCTGTACGAGGCTCCCGTATGGGCGGAGACCCTGACGGCCAGCAATGAGGCTAGACTGCTGAGCCCGCAGACAGTGATGGCCGTCAGGGTGATAAGAGGATACCGCACGATCTCCGGTGAGGCGGCATGTCTCCTAGCCGGGACCCCCCCATGGGACCTGGAAGCGAGAGCCCTTGCGTCACTGTTCAGATGGTGCAAGGAGGCGCTGGAGCGGGGCCAAAGGCCTGCGTCTCGAGAAATCGAGGCCCAGCGGACCCTGCTCCACCAGGAAACCGTGGAGACATGGAAGGTGCGACTTGAGCAACCAAAGGGGGGAATCGCCACAATCGCGGCCGTCAGACCGGTCATGGACGAGTGGCTGGAGAGAAGACACGGTGCTCTCTCCTACCGGTTGACACAGATGCTTGCCGGGCACGGTAGCTTCGGTAGGTATCTGTGGCGAAAACACCGGGAAACCACGGCCGAGTGTCAGCACTGCGAGGACCGCAGCGATGACACGGCGCTCCACACGCTGGTGGAGTGCACGGCGTGGGCACAACAGCGCCAGGTCCTCGTAGTGGGTCTGGGCGTGGACACTCTCTCGCTCGAGGCCATGGTGCGAGCCATGCTCTCCAGCGGGAGTAAGTGGGACTGCGCCGCCTCTTTCTGCGAGCAGGTCATGCTCGCGAAGGAGGCGGCGGGCCGGGTGCGGGAGAGAACTCTCCCACCCGAGTTCCGCAGTCGGCGCCCTGGGCGCCGCCGACGTGTCTTCGCCGAGGACTATCGGCCTCCATGACCGGGGGTCTGAGGACTGTGAGAGGGCCGCTCACCGTCCTTACAGAAGCAGGCCCATGACGGCAGCGTGACGTGAGCAACTCACGCACGCCCCCCCTTAGAAGCGGGGTCACACCCGAAACCCCCCATAGACGCGGGATTGCACCCGAACCACCCCCTGGGCGAGGCCGCAGCGGCGGCCGTAGGTCTGTTGGGAGTCACGGGACATCCTTCCTGAGGGCTTACCCGGGGCTCTCAACCATAGGCTGTTGGGCGTTACGTGAGGTTTTTTAGTCGGTAAGAGTCCGGCATAGCATTATCGAGGATTTTCCCTCACGTTAAAAAAAAAAAAAAGACTGTGTTTCCTCTCAAGAAGCCATTACCTCCATAAACATCTAATTGTCCTTGATATGCACATCTTAGTGAAATCGAAAGACGATAAAAAAACAGTAGAGCACAACCAACTTCACGAAAAGATTTATGATAGGTTCCAGACTAGAAAATTAGGTTAAGGTTATATGGCAAACAGACTTAGCTTACACTTGGCGTAGCCAGGTCCAGCGTCTCATGTACAGTGCGTCCCGTTTGGACTGTTGCAGTCGCAAGGCCGATAGCAGCAGGTATCACATACACCTATCTTCTAACAGGGTATTGTTATGTTTGTTGACTTGACTGAAATGTTTACAGTTGGAGACCATTTGCGTGACCACAACTACTGCCGGCAATACTCTGAAGAGTTCAGCGAAGCATCCGCAGTCTTTGAAGGTAAATATTGTATTACAGAGAACTGTCTGCAACCTCGGCCTCTGTCCAAGGAGGCGCTCTGTATATTGACAGGCATCTAACATGTAGACATATTTATATTTTGACTGCCTCGTTGGTCTATACTCTGTTAAAATTAGGATGATAATTTTGATAGCTCACGCTTATGAAGTACCGTATTTGTTTATGTCAAGAGTACCTCAAAAAATTACCGTAGCACATAGACGAGTACCGCCCAGTTATCGTAGTGAAGCGTCTTCCAAGAATACCGCACAATTGACCATAGACAAATGAATCGAATAAATCGAATTAAACTATTATTGGGAAACTACAACTAACCTATACGAAGATTCATAAAATAATACACAGCTACCGACATGAAAGGTACAATTTATTTGAATCTTGAACAGTACAACTATGATTTTACTTAGGTAAATAGCACAAATCACTAAATTTAAAGAGAACTATCACTAATACACACTTAACTAGAAAATACATCTACAAACACAACCGTTACAATTAATTTCATTCTTAACCGCAAACGCAACATGACTTTAGAGTTACTAAATTCTAATATTCTATTCAAAGACAAGTTATGCAGATTGACACACATACAAGAGAAAATATAAGGAAAGATGTTACCAGAATGATGTTTTGAACAAATGTGCAGAGAAAAGCAAAAAGAGAGCGAGTAAAGGTATGCAGTAGCTTATATAGACGTAAATCCCCTCTACAGAGCTAACCCTCCCGCTGCGTCATCTAGTACCTAACAGCTAACCCTAGCGCTGCGTCATCTTGCTCCCAACACGGCCTCTCCTGACTGGAGGACGTCCTCGTACTCCTAATTCTCAGGCTGAAGAATCAGTGCCGCACTGGAGCGTGCCCCGACGCAAGCACCGGAGGCGCGTAGCTCAGGCACCGGAGGCGCCCAGCACAGGCATGGAGATGCCCACGACAGGCACCGGAGATGCCCACGACAGGCACCGGAGATGCCCACGACAGGCACCGGAGATGCCTAGCTCAGGCACCGAAGACGCCTAGCTCAGGCAACGGAGATGCCCAGCACAGGCACCGGTGATGCCCAGCACAGGCACCGGAGATGCCCAGCACAGGCACCGGAGACGCCTAGCTCGGGCACCGGAGGCGCCTCAGCACAGGCACCGAAGACTCTCAGCACGGGCACCGGAGACGCCACACGAGAAGGCGCGTCCTCGTTGCCGACACCTCGCTCAATCGTGGATTCTCGGTTATCATTCAGCCTGTATCCGAGAAAATAACTTTTTCAGGACAAGCATATTCTAAGTATCAATGTTTGAATGCTACCTATACAATATGTGGTGATGCAATAGAGATGCTGCAGACACCTCCGTCGCACCGCCACACACTGCACTAGGGCTGGGTCGGGTCTCCGTTCGTCAACGGAGATTCGACCCAGAATAAAACACAAACATAAAGAGTAAAGCGTAAAAGCACATCAATCACCATCTCTGGCATCACACATACCACACAGAGATGACACCTCATTCACTATCTTTGGCTCTGCACACATCACGGGGAGAAACCACATCATTCGCTATCTCAGGCACCACACATATCACGGATCATTTGCTATCTGTGGTACCACACACTTCACGGAGAGGGAGCACCTTTGCTATCTCCGGCAGCACAGAGAAGAAGCACATCGTTCGGCTATCTCTGACTCCACAAATCACGGACAGGAAGCACGTTTGCTAACTCCGGCAGCACAGAGAGGTGGCACATCGTTTCGCTCTCTCTGGCTCCTACACACAGCACAGAGATGAAGAACATCTCTGCGCCATGTAGGTATCTTCAAAGTAGGCAGCCCATGCCTTCAGAGTAGCTCCTCGCCACGGCACCACGAATTCCGCCGCAGTCTGTTCAATGACACACGGAACCACGAATTCCGCCGCAGCCTGTTCAATGACAAAAACAAAAAAAAATTACCAATGATCGAGGAGATTTAAGAGCGCTAACAGTCTTATGCCAGTATTACTGCTGGTTAGTACCCAAACTTACAGCTCCTATGCATCGTTCTCAATGACGCACGGTTTGAAGTTGACGTACTTACTAGGTACATCTGCGTCGTTCTAAAAATGGGTGCATCAACTCAAGCAATACTGAGATTTTTAATGCACTCGGCTGTACCTGACTCTTAACTGACTGTACGTTCCAAAGTTCTGTATCACAGTAGGCAGAAAAGAACACTCGTGTACAGTATTCCCAAATCAATAATGCACATGCAGATCTTCGTTAATTGCGCTAATTGCCCTAAAAAAATTCGCTAATTGCCCTTAATAAATTCGCTAATTGCCCTAAACTAAACTTAATTTGGGAATACTGTAAGCGTGTTTTTGGAAAAAAACGATATAAATCACCACAAAAAGCAATAAACAGGCAGGCTTGTTAATGTGCAACAGCGATCCGGCGGCTCCCAAGCCAGATAGGTCCGCGGGCAGCCACCTTTCGATCGTTCTAAAGCGTTGCTCGGAAGCCACTGCCAAATGTTGGTTATGTAGGCGCACCCGAATGCGCCGCACTGTGTCGGAGGCGACCACGCTTTCTCTGCGAGCACCGCGTCCTTTGCGCCCCCTGACACTACGATCACGCGTCGTCCTGCGCTCAATGAAATAAAACAAAAACACAACATAATAAATACAAAACAATGTGTGCACTGTTTGAATCACCTTTCAAACGATGATTAGACCATCATGCTGAGTAGGTATTACTCAAAACTAATACCTACATCATTGGTGTTCACCAATACTTCACTCAAACTATTTGAGATAATACACTGATATGCAAAAAGATCATCGGCGAGACAATACGGCATTTTCAAATATTCCTAATAGGTGTCCGTTGTGTCCAACGAATCTCGTCAACAACGGCACATAATAATCGGCATCTAAACTTATCTGGAACTCCGATGCTGTTGCCGTTTTAAAGTAAAAAGTAATTGCGTTTACCCAACCAGCCAACTCGGTTATCAAATTTGGTCGTGTCACTAAAACTTCAAAATGGCTTGTAGGATCCATGCGATGAAGACACTACTGTTGGGGTAAGTCTAAGGAAGGTTTGCAGCCACTTCCGTCCGAATCAGGTCAACGGATGCGGGTGCAAATTGACAAACATCGTCTAATGGTAGAAATGCAGGAGTGCACACGGCCACACCCAGTTTTCCTACCATAGTTTACCTTTTTGATAGGAGGGTCTTTGATGATTTCACAGACCCAACGTTTCCGAACGTGAGAGGCGATACGAACTAATTCAATGGGTGTACCACTGTTTAACTTTATCGCCATAGGTACTACCAGTAGTGACAGAGAAAGTTACAGTTCCCGATATAAAAAACTTACGAAAATTCATACGACCTAAGAAGTATTCATCAGTCTTGTCATCATGGAGGATGTACGGAACATTGCACTATTTGCTAGATAGGGTACAGAAGGAAACCTACATAGGTACAAAGTGCGCTCGCTCAAGCCACGCACCCTGTAGACACCGCTCACGGAGTTCACAGACACAAGGTCAAAGGATTTTCATAGTACCTACAGTAGTTTGCGTTCTGTATTCCATCATTCAGTGGTCTAGGCCTGTAAATGACATGTTGGTAATCACTTGTGCGCACATACCAACACACTTCGCGTTTAAATACATCAGTGCCTAGTGCCTACAATGATAAGCGTGTTCATTGATTCCGGCGACACGGCCTGCAAGTTCACCTTCAAAGTAATCTCACTAAGCTATTGGTAACGTGACGATATCAGTTGACTCAAACTCCTGTTCACAGAGACCCCTTAATCCTTAATACTAAAAGCTTGTCCACTCGCCTGCAAAATGCTCTAACAATGACTACGAAATCAAGGCAAAGCTTTAACCACCGTTCATAAAAAAAAATCGACAAGGATTCACTGAATGACTGCTACAACTATGTCTTTGTTGTTCGTGTGGTACTTTTGACAAAAAAAATATATTCGAATCACAAAAAACACGGTCTTCAGTTTGTCAAAACAGGTAGGTACTCGCGTAGCTATTTCCAGGTTATATACAAAAAGTACACGGCTCAGGCTTATATAGATAAAACAAGCATAGAGAACCATTCAACTAATACATTCGGTTGTAATTTGACGCTTATTGCCGAAGCACGGACTTGTGAATCAGCAATACCTCGGATACTACCTATGTCGGGTACTTATTTGTATTAGTGCACATAACCACAAACAGTTTATTGCCTAAAACACAACACAGTGACTTGTTGTTAAATCTTTAACTCCAAGCTTCATCTAATTGCTCCGAATTTCAAATTATCTAATACCCTAATAACGCTTCTATGGCTCGGTGCTGCGATTTAGGTAGGTACTTGATTTTCCAAAGTAAAAGTCACATCATATCACGGACAATAATGGTAATACACAGTGTTACTAGAGTGTGGGTAGTCTAGTATACAAATAACCAACTCGTAATCAATCGGTAAGTAACGTGTGAATCAGTGATTGATTTAAAAGAACATTACCTACCCTCACTAGATTGACATTATTTGGTCACAAAGTAGCCATAGGTCAGATAAAGTCAGCACCACCAAAAAGACTCAGAATAAGATAACAATTTACCAAGACAAAAACTGCTTTCCTAAAGTCTGCGTTACGAAAGAAGTCCCTCATACCCTTGCATCACCTTAGACAGCTCCCAATTCGAGAAAAGTTTTCTTTTTAATTCTGCACTAACTACCTCCAGGTATCTGTCTTGGATGCTCAGATACAAGCTAGAGATTAAATAAGAATGTTTCGATCTCACCGTGGCGGTAATGGCACTTAGCGCACCAATGATGCGGTCGGTGTAACTCGCAGACTCCTGGTTAGAAGCAGCGCTCCGACGAGTAGCTCGGTACCTCACGCCGTTCTGCAACAGGGCTGGGCAGCGCTCGCGCCCGCTGTGGCATTCCCGGCGAGGCGCTGGCGCTGGCTCTTGGTTGGCGCCGCACGACGACTTTATTCGTTGCCGCCGCATTACCATGACCGCGGCGACCGACACAGACGATAGTGACGTCGCTCAAGTGCAGTGAATTGTTGTCATAATCTGCTGCATTTGATTACGTAATGCATTGGTAGAAGACGGTTTACTACATTTGCGATTGTGACATGAATGTAGGCCACGCTACAAGGACCACAGCAAGATTCAGTGATACCTAAATCACTGGATTAAGAGTACGATCAGCAACGAAATTTGTTGAGCACAATGTATATTTCTCTATTTTCATGGTAAAAGTTCTCGTTCATGTTATTCTACCTTTGAACCTGACTGTACCTACGATGTGAGTAACGACCAGGGCCTGATTTACCCATAAGCTAACTAAGCTGAAGCTTAGGGCGCCAGGATCAAGGGGGCGCCTGGCGTTGGGATCGGCGCTGGGCTGTAACTTACGGTGCTCCCAAAAAGGAGCACACAAACCATCTAGCAATTTTTAACAGATTGTAACAACTCCCAACAACATATTTAAAATTGTTATTTAACATTTTGTAACACCAAAGCACATAATAATATTTGGTAATTTAGTGAAAATACAAATACGTGCGTTAAAATTTAATTCCTGCGCCCATCTCCCTGGCAGCGTGGTAGTAAATACGACAGCTCCACCTGTGTCGCGTTCAGGGCACCCAGGAACCAAAGTGAATGGGTGTCCAGCTTTTTGGCCGGTAGAAGCATCAGGGCCGTCATTGACGGCAGCTGTTCTAAATTCACAATTTCAGGGCACAACTCTCTCCATCTCTGACAGTACATGTATCCTTGCTGTTGACATCTCCAGTGACGTTCAGTTCCGAAGTGATTTGGAGAAATAAGGCCAAGCTGGCGTCCAAGCCGCTCGGTGTGCTCAACAGGGCGCAGCGATACTTTACTGCGGCGCAAACAGTGCTTCTGTTTAAGTCGCAAGTGCGGCCGCACATGGAGTACAGCTGCCACTGCTGGGCGGGGGCACCTGAATATCAGAGTGAATTGACTGAAGTCTTTCGTTCGACTCGGTGCAGAGGCGAGCCATGAGAGTGGTCAACGATCCCATGCTTGCAGGTGGTGTGAAACCTCTTCGCGACAGGAGAGACTTTGCCTCCATGTGCGTGACCACCGGTATATCTGGTAGGCCGTATGCTTGTCTGCCACTTTGGTGGTATAAAAAAAGTGTGAGACGGTACTGTTGAGACGGTGAAACCAGTCATGGAGGAGTGGCTGGAAAGGCACCGTCGCAGCCTCACCTACCGAATGTCACAGATACTTACTGGACACGAGTGCATCAGTACGAGTAAGTATTTGCGGCGGAAGTTAACATCCGAGTGTCAGCGCTACGGTGATTGCAGCAAGGATACGCTCAGCTTATGTACTGCAACCTCGTTGCGGACCTGGGCGTAGATGTTCTCACGCTTGAGACCGTGGTGAGAGCCATGGTCTTCAATGGGAGAAAATAGGACGCCACTGAGTGTTTTTGCGAGCAAGTCATATTTGCGATAGAGGCAGCGGGTGAGGAACTCCCTCCCAAGTACGGCGAGTTTTCATCTTGCCATTCTTACAGAAGCAGATCAGGAAGATGGCGTGACTCTTCACTCCTCAAAGAAATAGGATAGCACCTATTTCCCCTCCCCGATACACCATTCGATGGCGTACAAAGTCTACGAAACAGACTTTGTACGCCATCGCAGTTCCTCCCGTGGGTTTGGGTTTTATCTGATTTCTTGGGGAGATTCGGGTTTAGTCCAGTTTAGTTCAAATTGAAGGAAGTGATCAGTAATGTCCCATCATATCGGGGACACCGCAAGGTTAAAGCAGATTCTAGGACTGTTTGTTATTTTTCTTTTATTTCGTGACAGTCAGGAAAGTTTTTAGGAAGAAGAAATAGATGTAATTACCGGAAAAACAACAGATCTCTTGTTTTATGTCGAAATTTTCGTATGGTAATCACCCGGACAAATCGAGCCGTTACATTCAGCTTACACCTAGGATTCAGCTTAGCTCTAGTACCTTTCGTATTTCGTCTACCTAATTAATTAACCCCGCCGAAAAACGAGAAGTGTTGTAAGTTTGACCTGTGTATCTGTGTATGTGTGTGTCTGTCGGTGGCATCGTAGCAGCCCAATAGATGAGCCAATTTTTCGGTTTTCTATGCTCGAAAGCCAATGTGCCGGGGCCATCCCCAGCACATCGGCTTTCGAGCCGTTCTTATCTGTAAATTGTACATATCATCAGCTCACTTCCTGAGTTATGAAGGAATTTTACCAAGATTCACTGGTTCGATTTATCGGAAACTGGATATACCGAGGTACTTTTAGGTACTTTGATGGTATTTTTATCACGCTTTTACTGGCTGATGCATCAAGTAGTCTGCGGAATACCCAACTCCTCAGTAAACCATGGGTCATAAATTCATAAGAAGTCTCAGGATCGGGTTTTATTTTATTTTCAAATTAACAAAGAATAATGATTAGGAACGTAGGATCAGCTTACGTAAAGTGTCTTTTGTAGGTAGGACTTGTAATTTAATTAGTTGCAGCTGGGGGCGCATATTCATAGCTAGCTTAGGGCGCGCGGAACCCTAAATCAGGCCCTGGTAACGACGCTTCAAACAGCTTGCAATACGTCGCCTAGGCATTTGTTGTTCTTTACACACGACAATGACCAATGAACTTGTTTATACTACTAAGGCGGCAGAAAAGTATACGGCGGTATAGTATCTTATGGAAAATGCACGCCGTATACTACGGACGTTTGCAACACCAGAGGTGCCACACTCACGCTGCCGACCCTAAACTGCATAAAATCGAAATCCATTACGTACTTACGATCTATAAAGGGATTGACTAACAGTTTTAAGGAGAACAAAAATATCCACAACAATACTGTAAAGTCGCATTGCAATCAACTGGTTCACACTAATAATCACTTTAGAGATCGTAACGTACCTACTCACCTGCTGATTACATAACTCACCAGGTCTTTCCTTTAATAAAATAAAAAACAAAATACCCACACACATAGGCAATCAACAATTTCAAATAAAGAAATCGTCAACCTGCATAACTTATCTGCCGATAATTAGATAGCAAAGCGATCAGGACGCAGGAGTAGGATACAATCCAATTGTATTGTATCAATATCAGAAGTGGGATACTTCTGATATTGGGAAACTACAACTAACCTATACGAAGATTCATAAAATAATACACAGCTACCGACATGAAAGGTACAATTTATTTGAATCTTGAACAGTACAACTATGATTTTACTTAGGTAAATAGCACAAATCACTAAATTTAAAGAGAACTATCACTAATACACACTTAACTAGAAAATACATCTACAAACACAACCGTTACAATTAATTTCATTCTTAACCGCAAACGCAACATGACTTTAGAGTTACTAAATTCTAATATTCTATTCAAAGACAAGTTATGCAGATTGACACACATACAAGAGAAAATATAAGGAAAGATGTTACCAGAATGATGTTTTGAACAAATGTGCAGAGAAAAGCAAAAAGAGAGCGAGTAAAGGTATGCAGTAGCTTATATAGACGTAAATCCCCTCTACAGAGCTAACCCTCCCGCTGCGTCATCTAGTACCTAACAGCTAACCCTAGCGCTGCGTCATCTTGCTCCCAACACTATATTATTTTAAATGAAAGTAAAATTATTACGTGGGAATCTACTAGTTTTTTTTTGTAATATTAAGCATGTTTTGTAATATTAACCTAAATATTAAGCACGTTATTAATAGTGACCGACCGAAGTTTCGGTTTCGGTGTCGGCCAGTTTCGGCCAAAAAATCGAGTTTCGGCCAAAACTCACGATACTCACGAAACTCACGTGTTCGTGAATTTTGAGTACCTGGCTCTGCTTGTGACGTGGTTGGGGTCAGCCCAACCAGTCATTATGCTACTAACTTAGATTTATAGATTTACAAACGACTTCTAATCAATAATTACAATAATACAATTTGATTTAAACCACAAGCTATTGCAGTCATTGAGAAGTATTAGACGACTACCCCTGTGTTATGTTTCGGACCACCTTTTTAAGGTCCCGTTTTACTTTTTGGTTACGAAATCCTAAAAAGGTGATCTAGGACATTATATGAGCCTACCCCTTAGTAGTCGGTTCAAAAAGGGTAAAAACAGGGCCTATTCCTAAGACCTCGTTGGCCGTCTGTCTGTCTGTCAGCAGGCTGTAACTTGATAGTTAGACAGTTAAAATTTTCACAGATGATGTATTTCTGTAGCCGATTTTTTGCCGTATTTCTTGTATGGAACCCTACTTATTTTACGTGTGGAATTACTCATAAATGCTATTGCGATCTCCTACCGACTAAAAACACACGGTGTCCTACTACTGTTACTAGCCCTTGGCCGGTTTTGGTTACATTCAGTAAACTTCATTTTGGCGAGCTAAATATAAAAAAAAACTAAAACTGGACAAGAGCGAGCCGGACGCACCGAGCCTCGATTTCCCGAAATGCTCGCCTATGGCCCCGCTCCATTTAATCAATGACGCAAGGGCCCTCGCTTCCAGGTCCCATGGAGGGGTCTCGGGTAGGACACATGCCGCTTCAACTTAGATCGTGCGGTACGGTCTGATGGCCGTCAGGGTGATAAGGGGACCCTTATCACCCTGACGGCCTACACCGTCTGCAAGCTAAGAAAAGTCTCCATCCATACGGGGGCCCGTATAGGGCCATGCTCCGTACGATTCCAAGGTACAGTCTCCGCTCAGACGACAGACGCTTAAACCCCAACGCTCCTTGCAGGAGACTCCTGCATGGGTCGTTGGGTCCCCTAATGTTGGGCAACAACCGCGAGAGATCCCACAGGTGGCCCCTTCCAAGGTCCGCGAAAGCACAGAGTCTCGGATTTATGAAGGGAAACCTCAGGACCCAGACACCGTATTCGACCTACCACTTGAGCAACCGCTGCTCAAGTCGTGGCGTAACGGACCACGCAGCACCCAATCGTAACCGATGTTCCACAGATGCGGCCCTAAGACCGATTCCCGTGGAACACCAAACTACTCATCTCGCCAAATCAACTCTAGCCATCTCGGCTAAGTTATGGCCCTCTCCGAAAGATACGCCCAAACAATTCATCGGAGCTAGGAAGACATTCCATGGCGAATGAGCTCCTCCCTAAACGCAGCTCCAGGGCAAGGTGTTGATGGCGTGGCGATGTCAAGAGACACTGCCTACTACCACCCTGTTCTGTTGCCGCTATAACAAAAAGTACCTACTAAAACCAGAAAAAAACATCCACACGCAATTTTTGTAACGGAACCCGAGAATCCTAGTCGCAATGGGCTGTTCTTTTTTTTTTCAATATGAACACGTGAGTTTTGGTTTCGGTTTCGTCCGAAACTGACCCTGGGGCCGAAAGTTCGGTTTCGGTTTCGGTTTTGGCTGGAAAACCAGTTTCGGTCGGACACTAGTTATTAAATAATATAAATATTATAGTCGCCATATTATGCATAATATTGGATTTTCGTTCAAAAAATGGAATAAAAGAAAGATTGTTATGGAGCGTACAGATATTATGCTGGCACGCATAGATTTTTTAAGAAAAGCTAAAAAAATTACAAATTGGGACTCTGTTATTTTTCTCGATGAGACGTGGCTTAATGCCAATCACACCGTGCCGAAAGCATGGACCGATGACACAGCACTGTCTGTTTCAAAAGTACCCGAAGGCAAAGGACAGCGACTTATAATTACACACGCAGGATCGGCAAATGGTTTTTGTACCTAATTGTTTGTTAGCCTTCAAACTCAAAAAAACAAAAATCAACGAAAACAAATGAGTATTACGAAGAAATGAATTTTGAGAAATTCAAAGAGTGGTTTTTGTGTTACTAGAAAATTTACATGAACTGTGGTTCATTATATTATAATAATGGATAACGCGCCATACCACTCCGTGCAAAAAGACAAAGCTCCAACATCAGCCAATAACTAACTGGAATTGATATCCTGGCTCCAAAGCAAAGGAGTAGAAGCAAAGGAAACAATGTTAAAACAAGAACTGCTCTGTTTAGTTAAAGAAAATAGACCAAAAAAGCCAATATTCATTTTGGACGAGATTGCTGAGCAACGTGGCCATACAGTTCTCAGATTGCCACCGTATCACTGCCACTACAATGCCATCGAACTGATTTGCGCTAATATCAAAGGTATTTTTTTCTTTATCGTAGCACCTCAATTGGTAAAAACAGATAATTTACGTTATTATTTATATTATTTATTTATGTTTTATAGGTCATGCAGCCAAACACAATACTTCTCCACCATTTACTGCCAAGAAAATGCTCACACTTTTACAAAATGCGTGTGATAATATTACTGCGGAGGACTGGAGGAAAGTCATAGAACATACGAAAAAAATTATTAAAGAGGACAGGGAGCGCGATGTTCACTTTGATAACATCTGTGAACAGCAAGAATTTATTATTTGCCTTGGTGATAGTTCGAGTAGTGATGAAGAGGATGAGGATTTAGGTTGTGCACCCCTGAAAGAATTAAAATAGTAATTTAGATTTATTTTTCGTTTCATTTCACCTAAGGCCCTTCCTCGGCAGCGGGTAGGGAGCGGGGAGAAATATCCTTCCGTAGTTCCGCAGTCGGCGACTCGGCGGCCTGAGAAAGGCGAGTTGGCTGCTCGCCGTTCTTGCTGAAGCAGGCCAAAACGGTGCCGTGTTTCTTTGCCCCTCTTAGTGGCGGATAGTACCCAACTCTCCTCCTCTTCCCCAAGTACCGAGATAACTCCCCAGACGTGGGATAGCACCTGAACCCCCTAGGCAGGCCTAAGTGGTCGCCAAAGTCTGCCGGGAGCCCCGGGACATCCTTCCGAGACAGTTGTAATGCATCCTGTGGTTTTAGTAATTAGGATTCCATAGCATACATGTTAGATTCCACACTTAGAAAGAGGCTCTTCCTCAACAACGATTTGGGGCTTGCGTATATTCTACTGAACAAGTTCATTAGGTACCGAAAAAAAATGCGCAAGATCGTAGTCGTGAGAGGGCTTTTATTTTTTTTTTCATTTCACGTCACGTCCTTACGTGAATTTAATTTAAAAAGGTGTAAGGTGGCTCCTGAATTAATATGGACGTCGTCAGTCAGTCAGTTCTTGTTTATATATATATATAGATAATAAAACCGTTTTTGTTACTATCGATTTCAAATTTTACTGGATCGATAATCGAATAGATTCATTAACGATTATACACTATGGGGTGCACTATTCAGAGCTGTCAAATTTATCAACCTAATTTTAACAGAGTATAGAGGTGGTAAAGTGCAACTGCGGGTCATGAGATTGTGGGTTCGAGTTCCACCGGAGACAATGCTTTGTGTTATTCATAATTAATTATCTGTCTCGAGAGTCTGGCTGTTTTTATCTATAATAATATTAAAATGAGGAAAGATTTGATTGTTTGTTTGCATAGAATAGGCTCAGAAACCGGTGGACCGATTTGAAAAATCCTTTACTGTTTGGAACTACACTATTCCCGGGTGACATGGACTATATTTTATTCCCGCATTCCGCCGCGTGAACGGGAGCTACGTGGGTGAAACTGCGGGACGTCCGCTGTGTGCGTTCGCGCAGCGGAATGTTGTTGAATTTGAAGATTTTAATTTGGCAGATATTTAGTATATGACGTCGTGTAATTGTGTACAGTAAAAAGAAATTTGTGTATGCAGCCATTGTGGAGAAATTCGCCAAAAACTGATTCCGCTGGGCGAACGTTGTCCTGGCGAAACTTTTTTTTAATCCATGCACTTAGAAGAAAAAAAATGTGTCCAACAATTAGTGTGTATTTGTGTATAATTGTGTATGTATGAATAAAATTAGTGTATCCATAAACTTCGAAGAAATTCAAGTTTCCGCTACGCGAACGTTTAGCCATTAGCTAGTTTTCATATAAAGCGCTTATATAGAGAGCTGTAGATTTTTACATACGTTGTTTTTAATTTGTTTATATTTGTTTAAAAAACAGATTTAGAAAAAATCGTAGGGTTTAAAAGATAAAAATATAAACGTTAAATACGCTTATTCGGTCGTAGTTCATAAAGTATGCACTTTGTGGTCTAGATTTTCACGTTTGTACAAACCTTGTAAGTTCCTGCAACATGTTGCCAAGTATCAATGATGTTACGTTAGTAATTAAAGGGTTATAGGACAATTTACCATGAATAGATCACTGTTTACAAAGCAGTCAAATATCACGCGACGTTCTAAAGGAATTGCATAGTAAAATGTATTCCAATAATTAGTTTATTAATTCAACTACTCACATGCAAAATTTCATCTCATTAAATTCAGTAATTAAAGAGAAACAATCAAAATACTGACAGAGCATCGAAAGCCTACATAACCCGACCAAGTTCGAATGGCATCAAAAAAGCGGCCGTGCAATATATTTAGGTAACATTCTAAAATTTACAGTCTAATACCGGTTTTGAACTGGTACAGGTGATAACACAATTGTTGTTTCGATATAATTTATATGTGAACAGTGATTTAAATTTTTATTGAAGCTCGAAGTACATATTATTCTTACCCCCATATTCATAATTGTTTATTAAACCTATTTTTAACCGACTTCCAAAAAAGGAGGAGGTTCTCAATTCGTCTGTATTTTTTTTATGTTTGTTACCGGCAAATCACTTGAAAGAGTTATCCTATTTTGATGATTCTTTTTTTATTTGAAAGCTGGTGCTTCCCATGTCGTCCCATATACAGGAAGTCAGAATCTGACGCTGGGATCCTGGAGAAATCGAAGAAATCCCTCGAATCGACGGAAATCCTCAACGATTTACAGCAGTGTTTTTATTTTTCAATTTTTAGTTTTTGATAGAAGTCGGTTTTTTTTTGTTAATTTTTTTTTTTAATTAAAACACATTATAATGCTGTCTCTAACCAATGACAGAGGATGGTTATCAAGCGTTTGTTAACGTTAAGTTTTTATGAACAAGGGACTAGTCATGACAAGCACCTCAGCTGCGTTCCCGATACGCTCAAAATACACGCGCCTGTGCGCGCACATGAGTTGTATGCCAAGTTCTGCCGTGCCGATTAGTACCTGAGAGCTGTATTTTCATTCATTCATTCATACGCTCACGGCTGTTATCCCAGAAGGGGTAGGCAGAGGTGTGACATTTCTGTGTCATACACATTTCGCCATTTTTTGGGTTTCTACGTAACAGGTGGCGAGAAATCAATGTCAATACATATAATAAAATCGTATCAAGTCGCTGTCTGTACATGGAAGATAAATAAGAAAAAAAATATAGGGGGCTTTATGAATTCAATATAACCCAAAACAATGATTTTTAGAATTTTTGTCTGTTTGTCTGTATGTCTGTATATCTGTTTGTCTGTACGTTTGTGCATACTAATCTCAGTAACCGCTTAACCGATCGCAATGCTGTTTTCTTTATTGTGTTGAGGTTTGCTCCACTTAACATTTAGTGTTTATTTCATGTCAATGGGTTTATAAATAAAAAAGTTATATCACTTTAAAGAATTATACATAGACATATATGAATCTAAAAATGGGTAAATCTAAACTGGCGTGTTGGCTTAATCTCCAAAACAATTCAGTCCACGCTTTCGGCGCGGACTTAATTGTTTTAAAATAGTCCTAATCATTAAGCTCTTTTATGATTAAGCAAACAGGGCAGTTTCACACGCTGCTTGATGAATCTAATGGAAGAAATACCTCTCCTTTCATACGCCTTATGTGACGTAAACGAAGTTGCGGGGTCAGCTAGTAAATAATAAATATAATTACAAAAGTTTAATTAGAGAAGTACTTGTTAATAGAAGATTTATTTTTATCGTGGATAGTGGCGTTATTATTTAAAAAAAAATTGCATTCAAGAAATGCAATTGTTTTATTTTTTCCTAACGCTTGTGTAAGCAACTGTACCATAATAATAAATACTATACTGGAAGGTTAAGAGCGTTACTTAGATATATGGCACGGCCGCTTTTTTGATGCCATTCGAACTAGGTCGGGTTATGTAGGCTTTCGATGCTCTGTCAGTATTTTGATTGTTTCTCTTTAATTACTGAATTTAATGAGATGAAATTTTGCATGTGACTAGTTGAATTAATAAACTAATTATTGGAATACATTTTACTATGCAATTCCTTTAGGACGTCGTGATATTTGACTGTGTTGTAAACAGTGATCTTATTCATGGTAAATTGTCCTATAACCCTTTAATTACTAACGGAACATCATTGATACTTGGCAACATGTTGCAGGCACTAACAATGTTTGTATAAACGTGAAAATCTAGACCCCAAAGTGTATTCTTTACGAACTACGATCTAATAAGCGTATTTTACGTTTATATTTTTTTCTTTTAAATCCTACGATTTTTTCTAAATCTGTTTTTTAAACAAATATAAACAAATTCAAAACAACGTATGTAAAAATCTACAGCTCTCTATATAAGCGCTTTATATGAAAACTAGCTAATGGCCAAACGTTCGCGTAGCGGAAACTTGAACTTCTCCGAAGTTTATGCATACACTAATTTTATTCATACATACACAATTACACACAAATACACACTAATTTTTGGACACATTTTTTTTCTTCTAAGTGCATGGATTAAAAAAGAGTTCCGCCAGGACAACGTTCGCCCAGCGGAATCCGTTTTTGGCGAATTTCTCCACAATGGCTGCATACACAATTTTCTTTTTACCGTACACAATTACACGACGTCATACACTAAATATCTGCATAATTAAAATCTTTAAATTCAACTACATTCCGCTGCGCGAACGCACACCGTCCGCTAGTATATAATAAGAATGTATTTACAAAAATACGCAAGTATACATTAAATTATTGGGTACAATGGGGCCCTACCAACAACCCCCGGGGCCCAAGACAGCCTCACCTGCGAGTGGGTCACCTGCTGATTGACGGACGATGTCATGGCACACAGAAAGGGGAAAACTCGAAACTAATACCCTGTGCCAACCCGACTGGCCAGCGTGGTACAGTAAGGCCAAATATCCTGCCATATTATGAAGAAGGCTACAGAAAAACGGGTCAGGCACATACTGGGGTGCGAAGTCCGAAGAAAGGGGGAGGATAAGCTAACCCGGGCGCGGGGGACCTGTTCTACTTTCGGGAAGGTAATGGAAAAAATTCTTCCGAGCGCAGTGTCGGCTTTATGGTGAAAAAAAGACCTCGTTAGCAGTATTGTGAAGATCAGCAGTGTGTCGCCTCGGGTAGCATACGAAATACTGAGACTCACCAACAGGTACTCTCTGAAGGTGATCTAGGTGGACCAGGTGTATGCCCCGACCTCGAGAAACACTGACGAGGCAGTTGAGACCGTATACGAGGACATAGCAAAAGCATTACACTTTACTGCCAAGACTCACTGCAATGTTGTGATGGGGGACTTTAATGCTAAAGTGAAAGTACAAGAACGCGCCGAAACGAAAATCGGCCCTTTTGGAGTGGGGCGTATGAATGACCGGGGGCAAAATGCTTGTCAACTTTCTCGAGTCTCAAGGGCTCTTCTTGATGAACTCGTTCTTTAAGAAGAAGCCCTATAGAAAGTGGACTTGGCGAAGCCCCGACAAGGTCACAAGGAACGAGATGGACTTCATTATGACGGACAGGAGGTGTATATTTAGAGATGTCTCCGTGATCAGCAGGCTTAATACCGGAAGTGATCACCGACTCGTCTGAGCATCTCTGTATTTAGACTTCCGCGCCGAAAGGGCCCGGATGATGAAGCCTACTCTCCGACATACTGCGCTTCAAATAGCTTTGGGTGCCGAGAAATTTTAAATTGGAGCTTCAAAATCGTTTCGATCTACTGGAAACCACTGGCAACGTTCACGATATGGCCGACACTGTGGTCAGAACACTACAATCAGTGTCCCGAAGGTTTTTGTCTGGAAAAATCAAAAATAGGTTTTCCAAGCTTTTGCCCGAGACTCTCGAACTTATGAGAACCAGACTGGAAACGCCATCTATGCATGCGTGTTCGTCAGAGCAGAGGAATTTAAACTTCAAAATCCGATAGCTGAAACGACGCGACCTCAGACGTTATAACACCAACATCATCGAGGCAGCGATCGAACAGATTAGGGGTACTAAAGTCTTTGCCCAACAGGTCGGAAGACCACCCCATCTGACAAAATCAAGGTTCGAGATTCTTGAGGAAGTTGAGAGCTTCTACAGAGACCTATATGCGTCACAGACAAAAAGACCGACGGGCCCTAGCGACTGTGACCACAGAGCCCCACTAACGGGATACCTTTCGTAAACATAATATATTTATTCCTAAAATGATTTGGCACAATGAATTTGACATACTTTTTTTGGCATGATTATACTTGGTCATAATTGATTTTTAGCAGCATTGTATTGTGGAATAATATTTACGTCTAAATTTTATGCATAGTTATAATTTGCACAATGGTTTTGGCATAGTGTACAGTCGCCTAATAGTATATACCAGTATTTCCTATATTATTATACAGGGTCATTTGTAAAACACCAGCAACCTCCCAGGACTAGACAGCTACCATCATAAACAGCAACATGTGATACACCATTTTTGATACCTATTTCGTTACATGTTTTTTTCATACACAAAAATATTAGTCTAATGTAATGGTTAAAACTTATATACTATGCTCATCCCAAAGATTACGACGTAAACAAACTCGTAAAAATTGTATAGCCCGTTCGCGCTAAGTTTGCCGCTGACGTAGAGGCTGGTGTAGAGGCGTAGTATGGGAGGCGACCGGCAAACTTAGAGCGAACGGGTAGTAAGTGAAAGGTGTGGGGCAGGGCCGCGGGGGGTGCGAACTTCAAGGACTTGACCTAATTACGGTCGCCTCATTCAGTCGGCCGTGAACATGCGCAGGCGTCATACGTATGTCCTTTGATCGCCACCGCCCGGCGCCCGCCGGCGTACCTGCCGCGTCGATCGATCGATGTATCGTAACTTTACTTTATGCATGTAACAGTGTTTTATTCTATTTGTTATCAAATTGTTTCATTGCGTGCTAGTATTCCAATATGAAATGCACGGAAATAGATCTATCGACGCGGCGGGTAGGCCTCCGGCGTACCCGTCGCGTCGATCGATCGATGTATCGTAACTTTACTTTATGCATGTAACAGTGTTTTATTCTATTTGTTATCAAATTGTTTCATTGCGTGCTAGTATTCCAATATGAAATGCACGGAAATAGATCTATCGACGCGGCGGGTAGGCCGCCGGCGTACCTGCCGCGTCGATCGATCGATGTATCGTAACTTTACTTTATGCATGTAACAGTGTTTTATTCTATTTGTTATCAAATTGTTTCATTGCGTGCTAGTATTCCAATATGAAATGCACGGAAATAGATCTATCGACGCGGCGGGTAGGCCGCCGGCGTACCCGTCGCGTCGATCGATCGATGTATCGTAACTTTACTTTATGCATGTAACAGTGTTTTATTCTATTTGTTATCAAATTGTTTCATTGCGTGCTAGTATTCCAATATGAAATGCACGGAAATAGATCTATCGACGCGGCGGGTAGGCCGCCGGCGTACCCGTCGCGTCGATCGATCGATGTATCGTAACTTTACTTTATGCATGTAACAGTGTTTTATTCTATTTGTTATCAAATTGTTTCATTGCTTGCTAGTATTCCAATATGAAATACACAGAAATAGTGAGAATGTTTGCTTGGCATAATAACCATGTGTCGGAAACTTACCGCCAATATGAAATAAGATTTCCAAATTTACGTACACCAAGCTGTGACATATGTTGTTCGCTAAACAGTGACTACGAGATTACGGATAATTCCTTAGTGTAACGATATTAGTATTATGTGCTTAGTGGTTATCCAGCAGCTAGTACGTATGACGCAGCACGAATCATTTAATGTTTCAATACGATAACGAATGATTACATAGGTATGTCACAAAGTTTAGGATACGTAATATTCGTTTTAATCGTTGAATGTAGCTAGTCTTAAATCTGATAACGTATGAAGGGATTGTGGATTACCTACCTAAAGTGTGCCTTCTGGACACGGCAGTAATTGAATAAACCAGCAAATTATTTGGCGTAGGTACCTAGTAACTAATAAAAAGAGTACATAACTTGTTACTTGGCTTGAACGTTATCAAACAACAGGTGGCGAACAAAAGGTCAGAGTGAGTGCTTTCTTTGCACATGTCTGTGCATCGACGTGTATGTACACATGACTTGACTCATGTCGCTCGACCGTCTCCGTAGTTCATTACTTATGGGCTCAGGAGAAGGTCAGTAATATTGAGAGAAGTCTGTTAATATTATTTGTATTATACTTAGCTAATTATATTACAAATAAATATTGCAGATACCTAATTATAAACTTTACTTGCATTTAAATGAATATACTTAATATCGATTTATTCGATTTATTTGGCTGTGGTCCATTGCGCGGTATTGTAGGAAGACGCTTCACTACGATAAGTACGACGAGTACCGTCGTCTATGTGCTACGATATTTTTTTAAGGTATAATACCTGACATAAACAAATACGATACTTCATAGGCGTGAGCTGTCAAAATTATCATCCTATTTTTAACAGAGTATAGTATGCATTAGATAAGTAAATAGATTTATCAGCAATCTGATGAAGAACTGTATCAGTAAAGGTTTCGACAAAGGTCCCGCCTTAACCAGGATGTCTTTTGTCACTCTAAAAAATGTGTATTATCTTTGTAAGTAACAAAACATATTTCCCGCAGAGAGCGATGGCCATCAGGGTGATAAGGGATACCGCACGATCTCCGGTGAGGCGGCATGTCTCTTAGCCTCGACCCTTCCATGGGACCTGGAAGCGAGAGCCCTTGCGTCACTGTTCAGATGGCGCAAGGAGGCGCTGGAGCGGGGCCAAGGCCCTGTTAGCAACAGAAAGAAGTTTAGCGTAATTCACAATGCTTTATTTTATAATTAAAAATTACAACTGTGATACGACGACGTGTGGTAAGCAACCATTTTAGTATGTGAGTTGAGTGTCTATAGACATTTTTCTTACTAACTAGAAGAATAAAATGAAACGTTTCGTTTTACACATAAAATTTTGTGTTTGGTATCAAACAGATTGGGGCCCTAGGTTAAATAAGAACCAAAAAATACCATCGAAATAAATGTGCACACCACTTATGCAGTGAGAAACTAGCCTCCTGCATTAGTGCAATTAATTCAGTCCTAGTAGCCGCAAGCACAGATAGATCATTACTACCACATTGAACGTCATCAACATATGTTGAATGGGTTAACACCTCTGACGCCAATGGGTATTTGTCTTTATAGCGTAAAGCCAATTCGGCTAGGCAGCGAGTAGCAAGATAGGCTGAACTTTTCACTCCGTAAGTGACAGTTTGCAACTGTATGCACTGCACGGGATCATGTGGCGAGTCACGCCACAATATATTTTGTAAACTACAAAATTTATTTTGTACTAACACCTGTCGGTACATTGCCTTAATATCACACAATAATACATGTTTATAGGTTCTGAAAAGCGTTAAAATATCGAACAACTCGTTTTGGATGACAGGACCGTTCAGCAATACATCGTTTAAACACAGACCATTTTTTGATTTCATGCTCGCATCAAAAACCGCACGAACGGGCGTGGTTTTACTGTTAGGATTTAAAACAGGATGATGAGGCAAAAAATAAACTTTACCAGAGGTTAAGTCATAGTTTTGAATATCAAAAAGTTTTGCATGGCCCTGGTCAATGTATTGGTGTATAAATTCTTTATATTTAATAGCCAAGTTACTATCTTTAGCAAAACGCTTTTCTAAATTGTAAAATCTTTGCAATGCATAGGTAAAAGAATCGCCTAGTTGCAAATTGTTTAATTTTAACTTTAGAGGTAAACCAACAGTGAACCGCTTGTTATACAGTTGAACAGAATTTTTAAAATTTTCTTCAGCTAACTGGTGCTCACTACTACCTTCTATAAAAACGTTAGGTACTTTTTCATGTTCCCAAAATTTGGAAATATTATTGTTAATTTCTTCTAAGAATTTGTTTTCATGTTTTACATTAGAATTAGTATTAATAAAGGAGTTACCTGTAATGCTTATATTACATAAATTTGAAGATATAACCTTGCCGGAAATAGGCAGGCTCCCAGCGACAATGTAGCCAAGTGTAGTGCTAATTAAATATGGACCGGACGGTGTGACAGGCAAAGATTCACGCTGCAACACCTGGAAGAAAATGTCACAACCCAATAGCAACGATATTTCACCGGTTTTATTGAAATTTGTGTCTGCTAGGTTAACATAAGAAGGAATTTTAAGATTTGAAATATTAAAGGATTGCTGAGGAAGTTGGCAAGTTATATTTTTTACTACGCAGCATGAAACCTCAACAGAATACTCATTCACTCTAGAGTATATAGTTATACTGGCATGCTTTGCTACCCTATTGGTGCTATTCATGATGCCGCCTATTTGTTTATCAAAGCTATGAAGGCTGCAACCAATTTTATTAGCTAATTGTTCTGTGATAAAGGAAGGCTGTGAACCGCTGTCAAGCAAAGCTCTAGCCTGAATAAATGAGCCATCGCTCCTCCTCAACCGGACCATGGCAGTAGGCAAAAGCACATCCTTATCCCGGAAGTTGTTAGCTGTAGCCACAATATTGTGGTCACCTCCATGCTCATTGGTAGCAGCTGTCGCATGCACCTTCTCACTCGGCTTGGCTAGCACCTTGTTGCATATAAGCGTGTTGTGCTTGCCTTGACAGACCGCACATTTAAGACGCAGCATGCACTTGCCCCGATGATCATTCAGGCATACTTGACACAAATGTTTACCTTTTACAAAATTGTACCTATCTGTTTCAGTGGCCATTTTAAACTTTGCACACTCATACAACTTATGTGAATTCAGGCAGTACTTACATGTTGTGGTCTTGGTAGTTACCCCACTAACCGCCTTGGACTTTAACGGCTTCGGCACAGAAGAGGCATTGTTAGATAGTGGCTTCTCATTATCTGTGTTTTCTAATGCCAGCGCACGTTTCTCTATAAAAGTAAGAAATTCAGATAATGTTGGTACTTCTTTAGCATTGCGTTCCAAGTGGAAGCCTCTGTAGGTGTAACTATCAACCTTCTTAGCTAATACATTAATAAGTATGCTATCCCAATATTGAATGGGCTGCTTAAGGTTTTTAAGTGCAGCTAAATGTAATTATGTTTTCATGAGACACAGCGTTGAGTTTGAAGATGCATTGTGTTTATGCCGTTAACTAAGTGTCTATGATTAAAAACTTACCCGTTTCTCTATGGTTTATATACCTGTCTCGCTCTCGCCAGCGTGTGCCGTCTCCTTCAAACGGCATCTGTGTTTGACACTGACAGGCTGACAGCTCAAACTTCATAGCTTTGTGATTTTTGCCGCGCAAAGAATCAAAAATTTTCGCTAAGTGTAGAAAATTGGAAAAACTATTGAAATATAGTTTTTCTAGTGTGAAAATATCAAACAGCGTAAATAAGAAGCGTTTCAGTAGTTAAAAAGCGTTTTGGACGTGTTTCGTTTTGAGTCTGAATAAACGACGCAGGCCGGGTACGTTCCGGAGGTGATCAGTGCGAATTTCAAATAAGTTCGTCATCCTCGGAGGATGAATATGACTTTGCATCACCTCCTTCAAACAGTAGAAGTAATTAAGCTGTACCCAAGTAAGTACAATCCAGTTATTACAAGTTCACACCGACCTGTGAATGTTTTTCATGTTTTGTTGGATCAAGTGATACCTACTGAATTTTTCCCAATTGTTATCGCGTTAACCTAACCTGCAGACTGGTACTCATACTCCTGCACATCTTGAAACCAATTCATCGACATCTTGTTGAGACATCCGTCCACAACATCTTCTCGTAATTTATCTTTGGGCGAGCACAAAGTTTGATCAAAGACTTTGATATAAATTACAAGAGTTATTACAATTAGATGAAACTGATTCAGCCTCTTGAAAAGTTATTTTATACAAGAAGGCCTTTCCGACAGGCCTTGCGAGTTCAGAGTTTCGAGGCCTCAAACAAAATAAGTTATTTTGCAATGATAACAGATTATACAGATAATACAGAGACTCGTATTTAAAAATGGTGAGGTATTACAAAGTTTTATTAATTGGTTAGACATCTAAGAACAAGACTATCTAAATATTGACTCATTGTTATGACTGACGTTTAGTCCAGACTTATAGTTTCAGAAAAATCCTGAAACTGCAGTAACTATTTCACTTGAATGAATTCCTATACTTACCAAATAACTATTTGTGAAAACAAGGTTGAGTGTAGTAAAGTGTGACTTTTAATAGCCCACAATTAAAAATAACACGGTTTTTGAAACAAATTTACGCTTTCACTTCACTATCAAACCATAAATTTTTGAGGAGGTTGTCTCATGTCTCAAAAAATTGTGCTCACCTACACGGCAAGGTGCTAGCTACTACACATTGAAGTTAAATATTGGAGCTACATACAGCAAATTTACCATAAAAATATATTAATGGAAACACCTCGGAGGTGTTATGATTATAATACATCTATGATAATGTGAACAACTTAAAGTAATCAAATATTCTTTATCAAATGTTTTTAGTAAAGAATTCATAAGAGAGACTAGGTCCAATCTAAGACGGGCAGTAAAGCCTTTTCTAGTTGATATTGCAGACTTATTGCAACTAAAGAATTGATTGGCTTGTGAAGATAGACGCTCATCATGCTTGTATTCACTTGACAATTATTGCACAGGAGTTTCACAATTATGTGGTATCACAACCTCCCTGTGACCAATGGTCAACTCTAAAAGATGTTTTTTAAATTCAAATTGGTCAAATTGGATCGCGGAGATCCTAAGTACCCAAGGATTTTTGAATTGTTTATCATAATATAACATCATGAGTCTTTCAGAAAGCGGAGACAATAAAATTGTGAGTAGGGGGTTGGCACATAAATTATCAGAAATCTGTGTTAGAAATTTCTCAGGAAATAGAACATCTCAGTACAAAATTAAGTCGGACTTAAAAAGAAAAGATAGTTATTGAGAATTGATTATGTAATTGAGTTGCATTTGTTTTTATTAAACAAAAAAAAAAAAAAAAAAAAAAAAAAAAAAAAATTTGAACAGGGGATACAATTACCCCTGAAAGTTATTATTATTTTCTTGTGGGGGACGCCGGCTATGCCGAGCGGACGGTTCGACCGCCTTTTCTGTCTGATTTCCCCAGAGAGTTATAGAGTTTGTTTAGTTCACTGAACTTTACAAACTGCTTGTCTTTATTGCCCTCAATTACAATTATTTCTTGGAAAAGTTCAAACAGAACAAGCCGCACTTGAAGAGAAGGCTATCTCTCTTACAAAGGTCATTGTGGTTAGTAACTGGACATTGTATGGTACTCTTCGGTACATTTAACATCAGATGCAGCGGATGCAGGCTGAGGTGCCCACTTAAATGACACATCTGTCAAAATAATGGGCTTAATAGTGTATGCAACCATAAACAGTCAGCGGATGACAGTGTCGCACATTTTCTTTTAACAGCAGATGCAGCGGATGCAGTATGAGGTGCCCTGTTAAATGACACATCTGTCAGATAATGTGCTTACCAGTGTAGACAACCATAAACAGTCAGCGGATGACAGTGTCACACATTTTCTTTAACATCAGATGCAGCAGATGCAGGCTGAGGTGCCCAGTTAAAGACACATCTGTCAAGGTAATGGGCTTAATAGTGTTTGCAACCATAAACAGTCAGCGGATGACGGTGTCACACACTTTCTTTTAACATAAGATGCAGCAGATGCAGGCTGAGGTGCCCAGTTAAATGACACATCTGTCAAGGTAATGGGCTTAACAGTGTAGATAAACAGCGGATGACTTCAAAGGATACACACATACTCCATACAGATAGACAATAAAACCCTTGTTAAACAAGGGAGAAAGTCCCTTGAACTGCTGAAGCCCAGCTTCCGAAGCTCACAGGGCAACTGCAAATAGCTCTGTCACTTATCTCCCGGAGAGGCTAAACGGGAATAGTGGCGTTTAAAGAGGTTGCAGAATACTAGAGTGGCAATTTCTTCCCCGGGCCGCGGAGGCTATGTATGAAACGTGGGGCGTCCCAGATATGATTTGTTTGCATCAAATGAGTTGGCTGTTGTACAAGAATATGCATCTCTATCCTCTTTTTATTTTTTGACATTTTCAGTTGTCATTTGAACTTTCAGTTGTGCTGGGCATTCCACCCACCCAACGTTGTACAAGAGTTTGTAACTCTAGACCTCATTTTTAGCCATCATTGGGACTTTTAGTTGGGCTGAGCATTCCACCCACTCAACTTAAGACCGACAGTGTTAACTCTCCTAAATCATGTGAAAGGAATATATGTTAGTTCCTAATAGCATCAGAGTGGAACTTTTATTTGGGCTGGGAAATCCACCTAAAAGGGACATAGTTCCTCAAAACATCAGAGTTAGAATAGAGCTCTTTACTGCCGGATTTGCAAACCAGAGTCGGAGCAGAACTGATTCCAATGAATGACCTGCGGAAGGTCTTAATAGATCAGGCTACAGGCACGTACCCTCCCTAATTCGACAAGGAAGTGGGGGGGGGGGGGTGACAATAAATACACAAATTGGTCTGTTTTAGAACAAGTTTGCTAGTAGGCAGTTGGTGACAGTCAACTTTTGCAACTTGTAGTTCTCCAATAGAAAATTACCTAGGGTGGTTATCCTGAAGTTGCATGTTTGTCAACAAATGGCTCTTTCCTTCGCAATATTATTTATAGAAGGTAAGTTGACATGATATATCTTACTAACTTGTGTAAAGTTAGCTATCTCAAAATATTGTGCTAAAACGGATTTAGACATTTCAAAGAAAATTATCATTAAGAGCAATCACTCTGGCTAGACCTGAAGCAACAGAACTCCCAGTAGGGGAATATAGCTGTCAGTTAACGGGCTCAGAATTTCATCTTATTCTTTGAAATTGTCAGGAGGATAACATCAATTACTATGTTAGCCTCAGATAGCAGATTTCAGGTCAAGGATATAATGAAATCATATTGTAAACTAAGTTCGGGTCAAAGACTGATTCAAGTACTCATTGGCAATCTGGTTTGTTGCTTTATCAACAATCTGACCATAATGTTTGTCCAGTTATACGAATTTAAGACTATATTGAAAAAGTTAGTAAATAATTTTCTATTTACTGAATTCTGTATTAATCATGGTACTTGCCATGAATGAAAAGGCCACATTCTTTATTTATGTCCTAAGCAGGTAGACTTCAAACAGTCTCAAGAAAAATAGTTGCATGTTGTATTTTTAGAGAGGCTAACATTAAAACCCTAACAGTTACAATGTCAATGCTAAATTATTGCAAGCAATATTTGGTTATTTAATTTAGTGTGTACATATAGACATGTATGATGACATGTACACACAAATGGTAAATTGTAACCTACATTTTATTTATTAATGCAGTTTCCTTCTCTTTTAACAATGCAGATAGTGTTGTTTTGAGTCAAATATCTTCACAACTTTATTATTGACACACATAAGTATTTACATACTTTATGTTTTTATTTTTAATAATTTAAACTTAAAAGTTAATTCCAACAATTAAGTTCAACTAAATTTAGTTTAACATTGGATTATTTTCAATAGTAATTATGATTTTAAATAGACAATCTTTAAAAGACTATTTTACATTGGCATACCTACTAATCATCATAGCGTTTGTGCTCTCTACCAGCAGATACCAAACAGGTCTTCAAACTCAACGCTGTGTCTCATGAAAACATAATATAACTGTTTTGCATTTAAACAAAACAGGTATTATGTGTGAAATGAGACACAGCGTTGAAGCAATGCTCTTGCTGGTAATCTTTGAAGACACTATGAAGTTTGAGCTGTCAGCCTGTCAGTGTCAAACACAGATGCCGTTTGAAGGAGACGGCACACGCTGGCGAGAGCGAGACAGGTATATAAACCATAGAGAAACGGGTAAGTTTTTAATCATAGACACTTAGTTAACGGCATAAACACAATGCATCTTCAAACTCAACGCTGTGTCTCATTTCACACATAATACCTGTTTTGTTTAAATGCAAAACAGTTATAATTTACTTGGCTAATAAGTGAGCGCAAGTTTTGTGCTGTACACTTTGTAAGAACAGGCATGTCAAGTATACTGTTTACATGGAAATTAACTATCTTAGGGATGTTATTAAACCTATTCTCTAGTAGTTCTAGTGCCACAGCATAATTTTCATCTGTGAGCAACAGATTTTTAATTAAATCTAGGGCTTCTCCGCTCAACAATGAGCGAAGATAGTAAAGCTTCTCACAAGCTGATAACTTTCTGTCAGTATGAATAACTGACCTATATAAATTAATAAATGGATAATAATCCACTACATTTTTACCATCAAAACATGGAATCGTTATTTTTGGTAACTTGTTAAACTCACCGTTACTCTGCTTGGGTACCGCATCCAGTACAGATAGCGAATGCGTCTTTATTTGCGAATCTAATGTTGCTATACTAGCGTAGTACCTATCCTCATATTCCTCGTAATCTTCGGCATCGTCTGGACTTAGCAATAATACGGCCTTGTTATAATTCTCATAGCTCTCGAAAGCAGTCTGCAATCCTTTCCTCTTCGCTTGGAGCATTTCAACGGAACAGGTTTTTAGCTCAGGGCTTTCGCAAAATTGCCCGATTCTCGTGATCGCACCTTTCACGTAACCGCGATCAGAAATTAACTGCTTTAGCTTATTACCGTCTGACATCGCCATTGTAACAGCCGTAATTTGTGGAGAATATCACACAGACCGGTACCATATAACGCACAAAACTGCAGCAGGTACCTACCTACTATAGCAAAAGTATTTCCGTTCAATTTAAACAAACGTGCAAATTTACACAACGTTTAACACGAAATATAATAAAATCTGTAAAGACGATACTCCTAGCAGAACTGAAGACAAAGTGGGTTCACAAAACTTAACATAAATTTTTACAATGAGCGAAAACAGGGCGCGGTCGCCATAAAAGATTTCGAAAATTTCAAGTCAACCTTCAAATAATTTAAAACAAATTTGACGTGACAAATCAAATTGTCAAAATCCTTTGCTGTGATTGGCCGCCTAGATTGCTTGACGTAAGTTTGACGTTTGAAATGTACTTCCGCACGTTCCGTTTCGCAGAAATCTTGCCAAGTGTGAACCTTTTCAATAGTAGTTACCCTCAGATTGGAGCCAAAAATAGAAAAATTTTCTACGTTACCAAATTATGTTCTTGAATTGATGTTTTTTGATTGAATTGATGGTTTTCGTGTTCGTGAATACCTGGGTAGTTACAATATTCCTCTTGATGAAGTCCTTTAGGAACACGGACAACCCGCCGCGCGCAGGAAACTCCTTCCAAGAGTGCACTTCCAAGCAAAATATCACGTCACCTGATGTATGTAGTCCAAAGATTTGAAAACTTCTTCGTGCTGGCTCGACGAATTATCACGCTGGCCGTGCAACGAAGTTAGGTACCCGGTGACGAAAATTATACAGCACTGCCGCACTGACTTCCGCCAGTGTAAAATTCCTCAAATCTTCTTAAATATACCTTTATTCTCGAAGGACCATTTTTCTGTTAGCAACAGAAAGAAGTTTAGCGTAATTCACAATGCTTTATTTTATAATTAAAAATTACAAATGTGATACGACGTGTGGTAAGCAACCATTTAAGTATGTGAGTTGAGTGTCTATAGACATTTTTCTTACTAACTAGAAGAATAAAATGAAACGTTTCGTTTTACACATAAAATTTTGTGTTTGGTATCAAACAGCCCGCTTATCGAGAAATCGAGGCCCAGCGGTCCCTGCTACACCAGGAAACCGTGGAGACATGGAAGTTGCGACTTGAGCAACTAAAGGGGGGATTCGCCACATTCGCGGCCGTCAGACCGGTCATGCACGAGTGGCTGGAGAGGAAACACGGTGCTCTCTCCTACCGGTTGACACAGATGCTTGCCGGGCACGGGAGCTTCGGTTGGTATCTGTGGCGAAAACACCGGGAAACTCTCCCACCCGAGTTCCGCAGTCGGCGGCCTGGGCGCCGCCGACGTGTCTTCACCGAGGACTATCGGCCACCATGACCGGGGGCCTAAGGACGGTAAGAGGGCGGCTCAACGTCCGTACAGAAGCAGGCCCATGACGGCAGCGTGACGTGAGCAATTTACGCACGCCCCCCCTTAGAAGCGGGATCACACCCGAAACCCCCCCAAAGACGCGCGATAGCACCCGAACCACCCCCTGGGCGAGGCCGCAGTGGCGGCCGTGGGTCTGTTGGAAGTTCTGGGACATCCTTCCGAGGGCTTCCCCGGAACTCCCAACCACAGGCTGTTGGGCGTGACGTGAGGTTTTTTAGTCGGTAGGAGTCCGGCATAACATCCATGAGGATTTTCCCTCACGTTAAACAAAAAAAAAAGTAACAAAACATAATTATATTATGAAAAAATATTAGCAGTGTCGGAGGTATGTGGTATTAAAACACGTCTGCTAGCAGAAAGACTAGCCTATACTCGGTTAATAGGTCCGTTTTGACATTTGTTATCGTGATGACTCTCATTGGCGGATTGCCGAATTCACCAATGAGATGCTCCCAATGACCTAATGACTAAACTCTCATTGGTTGATTTTGGAATCTGGCGGTGAGAGTGGCGCATTCTCAAATGTCAAAACGGGCCTTTTATTTTGTGATCAGATTAATGCATGGGTCCATATCGTTAACTGTACTAACAGGTGCTGTGTCATCTCAATTGTTACCCAGGTCCGTCTGCCGCTGTGAGACCTCGACGGGACCCGCACAAGTACCGTGTAGATATAGCATCTGGACACCTTAAGAAAAGTAGCGGTTCTGAGGAAACTGAACAACCAAAAGCTGAGATCAATTCAATCCATGAAGACAAGCCAGATGAAGGAAACGATACTGTCGAAGCTTGTCGTGAGAACAATTTTAAGTGTACTCTATGTAAGAAACGATTTGGTTTTAAGTGTCGTTTAGATATTCATATGCGTACGCATACTGCTGAGAAATCTTTTAAGTGTAAATTATGTAAGAAATGCTTTCGGCTTAAGTCGAGTTTAAATATTCATATTCCTACACACACCGGTGAGCAACCTTTTGAATGTGCATTGTGTAAGAAATGTTTTTGTTCTAAGGGAGATTTAAACCGTCATATTCGTATACATACTGGTGAGAAACCTTTTGAGTGTTCTCTATGTAAGAAATGTTTTAGTCAAAAGACGAGTTTAGATAGTCATATTCGATCACATACTGGTGAGAAACCTTTTGAGTGTTCTCTATGTAAGAAATGTTTTATTTATAAGAGGAGTTTAGATAATCATATTCGTTCACATACTGGTGAGAAACCTTTTGAGTGTTCTCTATGTAAGAAATGTTTTAGTCATAAGACGAGTTTAGATCGTCATATTCGATCACATACTGGTGAGAAACCTTTTGAGTGTTCTCTATGTAAGAAATGTTTTAGTCATAAGACGAGTTTAGAAAGTCATATTCGATCACATACTGGGGAGAAACCTTTTGAGTGTTCTATATGTAAGAAATGTTTTAGTCAAAAGGGGCACTTAGAAAGTCATATTCGTTCACATACTGGGGAGAAACCTTTTGAGTGTTCTCTATGTAAGAAATGTTTTAGTCAAAAGGGGCACTTAGAAAGTCATATTCGTTCACATACTGGGGAGAAACCTTTTGAGTGTTCTCTATGTAAGAAATGTTTTGGGTATAAGAGTAATTTAGATAGTCATATTCGTTCACATACTGGGCAGAAACCTTTTGAGTGTTCTCTATGTAAGAAATATTTTAGTCAGAAGACGAATTTAAATCGTCATATTATTCGTTTCCATACTGAGAAGAAACCTTTTGAGTGTGAATTGTGTAAGAAATGTTTTCATTCTAAGGGTAAATTAGTTCTTCATATTCGTACACATACTGATGAGAAACCTTTTGAGTGTTCTCTATGTAATAAATGTTTTATTAATAAGTCAAAGTTACGTCGTCATATTCGTAGACACACTGACAAGAAACCTTTTACGTGTTCTATATGTAAGAAATGTTTTAATGAAAAGAATAAGTTAATTATTCATATTCGTTCACATACTGGTGAGAAACCTTTTGAGTGTTCTCTATGTAAGATATGTTTTAGTCATAAGGCGAATTTAGATAGTCATATTCGTTCACATACTGGGGAGAAACCTTTTGAGTGTTCTCTATGTAAGAAATGTTTTGGGTATAAGAGTAATTTAGATAGTCATATTCGTTTACATACTGGGGAGAAACCTTTTGAGTGTTCTCTATGTAAGAAATGTTTTAGTCAAAAGGCGAATTTAGAAAGTCATATTCGTTCACATACTGGGGAGAAACCTTTTGAGTGTTCTCAATGTAAGAATTGTTTCAGTCATAAGACAAAGTTAGATCGTCATATTCGTTCACATTCTGGTGAGAAACCTTTTGAGTGTTCTCTATGTAAGAAATGTTTTAGTCATAAGGCGAATTTAGAAAGTCATATTCGTTCACATTCTGGTGAGAAACCTTTTCGAGTGTTCTCTATGTAAGAAATGTTTTAGTCATAAGGCGAGTTTAGATCGTCATACTGATTTCGTGAATTGTGTAATAAATGTTTTCATTCTAAGGGCAAATTAGTTCTTCATATTCGTTCACATACTGGCTTAGATCATCTACTCTAAATCTTACATGGTTTAAGCATACTGGTGACAAACCTTTTGAGTGTTCTCTATTTAAGAAATGCTTTAGTCGTAAGACGAATTCGGTTCATCATATTCGTACACACACACACACACTGGTAAAAAACCTTTCGAGTGCGAACTGTGTAAGATTTTTTTTTTCATTATAAGGGTGATTTATTTCGTCATATTCGTACACACACTGGTGAAAAACCTTCTGAGGGTTCTATGTAAGAAATGTTTTATTTAGTCATAAGACGAGTTTAGATCGTCATACACATTTTGATAGTTTAAAAGAAAACGGCATAGTTCAGCCATAACGGCATTGTCATACAGTGAACAATTTCATCATTATCATCATCATCATCATCATCATCGTCGTCCGCGTCGTGTCCGTGGACGGCGGCCCTGGCTATTTCCTGGCATGTGCTCGTAGGTGTAGTTATAGGAGGATTTCGGTCGTTTTTTGCGAACTTGGCGCTTGAGGTCTAACTCAGATAGTCGAGTGTTTTTAAAAGCACTCGACCATCGAAGTTATTCTTATATAAATAAAACGACCGTGTGCATTCGAACAACAGACTGAAGTTTATTCATCCAACATTATCACATTCCATAGATGGTTACATCAAAGAAACATAGATGTCGCTACTTGTAGTGTATGTCCAAATTGTAGACGAGCTTGTAGAAATCTAGAAATATGGTGTATTATTTATGTCTCAATGGAAGACTATTACTAACTAGTTATGTTGCATTCAATAGATAATGTTCAATCTAAATCACGATATTGTTTGTCGACATGTAATACCCAAAGACTTCTATATAAACTGAGATAGACGCGCCGTACTCTAACAAACGAGATTTCAAAAGCAATCCTCAAATACACACATAAATAAGACTACACTCACTTATAAATATTTTTTACGTAATTGTCACCACGCACAATAGCAATATACGAATAGAAAAAGAGTAAAAGAGAAGGCGTATGGACTCCGATTGCAAGTCGAGCACCTACTTTCGAAGTTTTGACTTACAACAGTGCGAGCAACGCTGCTAATTAGCTCAGTTTATAGGTTTCAAAATTCGGTGCGTAGGGCATGTCTACCTCAGTTTATATAGAAGTCTTTGGTAATACCTAGATCGCGATATGGTTTGTTCACGTGTAGTATCTAGATCGCGCTAAGGTTGTGTGACAAGGTCTAGATCGCGATATTGAAATTGTGCTACATTTATTATAAGTATGTTGTGTATTTATTAATTAAGTGAGATTCATTTTGGAGTTTCGATCATATTGGAACTATATTGTATTGCTAACGTGAGCGATAAATTAAATTATAGTGTTGCCTACAAAGTTGTGGTACATTATTTAACCTTCGCCCTCAAGACCCATTGAATAATATATTCATGGTCCTTCTGCCGGATGGCTGAGAGCGTTTTTTGGTAGTGGTCCAAGATCCCAGAGCCCCCAGACGTCACTCATTTTCTGATGGACAAAATATGTACGAGTGATTAGTGGTGGGGTGTACTATGATCATATGACTAGTTGCTACCTTGGCCAGACGGCCAATTTTCTGGTAGCAATTAATCAAGGTACATAAAAACACTGCTCATGTCACTTAAATTCTGATAGCTGATTTTAACATATATTTTACACAATATCGTTAAAAATCAGTATTCATTACTCCCAGACACATGCGGTCGGCGGTTTCACCTTACAGACGCTTCAAAGCTCTGAAAAAAATTTATTAAGGTCACTTATTTTCTGATGCTTGATTTTTATATATGTTATTCAGACAACTGTTTTAAAACGTTTTGCAAACGGACAGACCGATCCAAGGGGCCAAACATTCCCCAGACCCAATTTTAATGTCGCTGAGAGTATGGGCGCGGGCATTATCCGTGCGTATTATGCGTATATGTAGCATGTCTAATCGAAGTCGGAATTAATATTTAAATGTAAATAAAAATGCATAAGTACCTATTAGTAATTAACGCCTGTCATTTTAAAATTTATTTTTTCGTATTTGTTTTATTTAATAGAGAATTAAGTTTTAAAGGTAATAATTTGAAAATCACGTAAATAATCAAAGATTAACTTTGAGAAAAGTGCTCGACTGACCGCAATAATTATAGAATTGTGCCTTACAAACTGTTTTATGATTTTTTTTTAATCGAATTAATTTTAATTTTTTAAAGTAAATATCAAGACGTTTACAAAGTATTAATAATTTAATTAAATAACAACAACCTTTTCAAATAATTACACAGGCCTGCAAAATGAGGGTCATAACTTCCTCTCTGGAATTTGATAGCTGATTCTAGGGTATTTTGGTGCGCTGATTACGAATATGTACTTAGTTTTTCTGCATCACCTCCAGATTTTTCAAAAAAGGTACAGAAAGAAAATAGAAAAAAAGACCCAAGTTTTCTCATAAAAAAATATATATTTAAAAAAGTACATTACTTTTAACTTTAAAAACGTTTAACATATAATAACAACTTGTTACTAGTCTAAATTACATGCAAATTTTATTTGTTGAACCTGGTCCTTTTTTCCTGGAACCTTCGGTTGTGCGATTTTCGGTTAAAATTCCAGTTTGGATCGTCGCGCTTCAATAACCAACAATAGTCCGCCATCATGCTAGTATTCCATGTTCCTTGATACCAGACTTCAAGCTCTTTCAAATCTCGGTAAAATCTTTCCCCTTGTTCTTCGCCAACGGCTCCTAGATTTTCTGGGAAGTAATCAATGTGCGAATTTAGGAAATGAAGTTTAGAGCTCGTTTATGTCCCTTATATTATTAAAATTTTATCCAGTTATGTCACAACAACAACAGTAGCAATCTTTATCATGGTTGTTAGCCTCTCTTCGTAGCATAGGCGAAACGATTTTGAAGCTATTTTTCTGTCCTTTTGATCACTGGCGAAGTTCTAATAAACAAGTCGTACAAAGTTTATGAGGTGTCCAAGTTTTGTCTTTGGTTAATTAAAACGTCTCCATAATAACTTTTTTAAATATTTTTCACAAAGTCAGTAATGCTGTTTCGTTGTTTTATCACCATAAAATTTCCGCAAATATTACAAAAACAATTTGTAGAATTTAAACATCTTCGCGATGACATTTTAAAGTTCATGGTGCAAGATGCGCACTTAAACTGTTAATTTTCTAAATAATTGCGGGTACTTAATAAAAAAAAGCCTATTGGATTATCTTTATTACACCCTTTTTTAATAATATTTACTACAATTAGGTAATATTACTACTAGGTAATATTTTTTATAATTTTATTACTAAATTAAGGCAAAATTACCCGTTTTCAACATGGTTAATACGAATTACTTTTACTTTTTATGTAGTAATCATCAAATTACTGATTTGCATTAATTTATATGTCCCCTTACACGAATTAAATGCAATAAAAATTAAGCTGAAGTATTTTAATGACGTTTTATCAATTTCTAAAGGTAGACGCTCAGACATTTTGGAGCTAAATCTTAAATATTCAATATCAAAAAATCCTGACGTGATGGATTTTTTTTATTATTTTTCTCGTAATCAGCACATCAGAAACTATAGAAAATGTTACTCAGATTTCAAAGAGGAAAACCATTGCAGACCTGTGTTATTTATTGGTAACGAACTTTAAAAAACTACAAAAAATCGGACAAATATTTTTTCTAATCTTCATTGTCATCGTCGTTGAAGTCAGGTAATTCATCATCGAGTCAATCTTGATATCGAATATCTAAATCGTCATCTTGTTCATCAGTGTTTTCCTCGGGCAAATTACCAATTTGTTCGTTACCAATAAATAATTATTTGAAAAGGTTGCTGTTATTTAATTAAATTATTAATACTTTGTAAACCTCTTGATATTTACTTTAAAAAATTAAAATTAATTCGATTAAAAAAAAAATCATAAAACAGTTTGTAAGGCACAATTCTATAATTACTAGCTGACCCGCGCAACTTCATTTGCGTCAAATGAGAGTGACAAAGAGAGTAGTATAGTATTAATATTTTAAGTAGGTAATATAATCCCGTCGCATTTACTCTCGTCGCGTGTCTTAGGTATATTTAATAGAGGGTTGTGGTAGGTTTTAATAAT
The DNA here is from genome assembly GCA_933228765.1 of Miltochrista miniata. Classification (NCBI taxonomy): domain Eukaryota; kingdom Metazoa; phylum Arthropoda; class Insecta; order Lepidoptera; family Erebidae; genus Miltochrista; species Miltochrista miniata. The sequence goes on along the minus strand of OW121772.1, from coordinate 3,816,972 downwards.
GTGTGTAAAAAGTGATATAATTTTTTCCGTCGCGTCGCTTATATTCATTTAGCGTTGACCCGCACAACTTTGTTGAAGTGATATAATGTTTCCCGTCACATTTATTATTGTCCGTTTTTTGGTACGGAACTCATCGTGTGCGAGTCCGACTCGCACTTGGCCGGTATTATCTTTCAGTTGATTGGCTACTGCTGCAGAAAACGTTTACTTCCGACGCGTAGTCGAGTTGCGTCGCTCATATTTTAAAAATTATTGTGAAGGTTATTGTAAGTGAACCTTAAAAGATGGGCATTTGCTGTTCAGGACTTTTTTTTGTAAATTTTTAAGAGAAAACATTTTGTAGTACACAATTTTTACGTAACTTTAACTATTTACGCAACGTACCCAATGAAACCTCACAAAAGAAATACATTTTTCCCGTTCTTAAAACATTATTCATGGCTGCTCCGCTCCTATTTGTCTTGGCGTGATGTTATATAGCCATTAGCCATCCTCAATAAATGAACTAAAAAACTGTGAAATTATTTTTGTAATGCAACCAGTTGTTTCTGAGATTCTAGCACAAACAAACTCTTCAGTTTGATAATATTGTAAGCTAACCTTAAAAGAAAGACAAATAATTTTATTGTGAGCGAACCTTAAAAGATAGACATATGCTGTCGCGGACTTTTTTATAGAACTTTTTAAGAGAAACAATTTTGTTATATTCAATTTTTACGTAACTTTAACCATTTAGGCAGCGTACGCCTCGGAAGCTCTCAGACGGTAAAAATAATTCCCCGTTTTCGAAACATTCTTCATTGCTGCTCCGCTCCTATTCATCTTAGCGTGATATTATATAGCCTATAGCCATCCTCAATAGATGGACTATCAAACTGTAAAAAAGTTTTGAAATCGAACCAGTAGTTTCTGAGATCCTAGCGTTCAAACAAACAAACAAACTCTTCAGCTTTATAATATTAGTGTGGATTGCGGTCAGACGAGCATTTTTCTCAATGTTAATCTTTGATTATTTACGTGATTTCCAAATTATTACCTTTAAAACTTAATTCTCTATTATCTAAAACAAATTCAAAAATGTAAATTTTAAAATGACAGGCGTTAATTACTAATAGGTACTTATGCATTTTATTTACATTTCAATATTAATTCTGACTTCGATTAGACATGCTACATACACGCATAATACGCAAGGATAATGCCCGCGCCCATACTCTCAGCGACATTAAAATTGGGTCTGGGGAATGTTTGGCCCCTTGGATCGGTCTGTCCGTTTGCAAAACGTTTTAAAATAGTTGTCTGAATAACATATATAAAAATCAAGCATCAGAAAATAAGTGACCTTAATAATTTTTTTTCAGAGTTTTGAAGCGTCTGTAAGGTAAAACCGCCGACCGCATGTGTCTGGGAGTAATGAATACTGATTTTTAACGATATTGTGTAAAATATATGTTAAAATCAGCTATCAGAATTTAAGTGAGGTGAGCAGTGTTTTTATGTACCTTGATTAATTGCTACCTGAAAATTGGCCGTCGGGCCAAAGTAGCAACTAGTCAATTGATCATAGTACACCCCACCACTAATCACTCGTATATATTTTGTCCATCAGAAAATGAGTGACGTCTGGGGGCTCTGGGATCTTCCTCTATAGTCTTCGGTGGTGGTAAAGAATACCACCCATTGCGTTAGGACTAGTCAGTGGATTGGAATACGTGGAATACGTGGGAATCTTCTTAGGTGGATGGATTCGTACTTACGCAACCGTTCTCAAGCAGTTGTGATCGGCGGATTGTGTTCGGATTTTGCGATTGTATCGTCTGGTGTGCCGCAGGGCTCAATATTGGGTCCGCTGCTGTTTGTGGCTTACTTATATGATATGGAGAAGTGCTTCTTGCATTCGAAATATCTTATGTACGCCGATGATGCAAAAATATTTATGAGAAACATTGACGACTGTAATAAATTTCAATCAGATTTAGACAGACTGAGCTCTTATTGCATTGCCAATCGTATAACAATGAATGCAACTAAATGTAACTTTATCTCATTTACAAGAAAAAGATGTCCCGTAAAGTTTACGTATAATATCAACAATGTTAACATAGGTCAGCTTGAGTCAGTTAAGGATTTGGGTGTAATTATGGATGAGAAACTAACCTTTTCGGAACATATAGAATATATAGTGAATAAGGCATTTAAAAATCTAGGCTTTGTACTGCGAGTCAGTCGTCCGTTCACTGATGTCCACTGTTTAAAGGTTTTGTACTTTTCATACGTCCGAAGTGTTCTTGAGTACTGCAGCGCGATATGGTGTCCTCATTACATTACCCAAATTCAAGCCATTGAAAAAATACAGAATAAGTTCCTTAAACACTTAAATTATAGAATTAATCGTCGGTTTAATGATTATAACGAATGCTGTCATTACCATCACCTGTCGACGCTCGAGGATCGTCGTACCTTAACCGATATGTTGCTTTTGTATAAGGTGTGTAACGGTTACATAGACTGCCCGGAACTAGTAACAAGAATGCTGCGCTTTTGTTGCCCAAAAACCAGAACAAGGCATACGAACTTGTTCGCGGTACCCCATAGTAAAACAAATTATGCACAAAATTCGCTTGTTAACCGTATTCATCGCAATTACAATAAGATATTTTATACCGTCGACATTTTTAGTAATAGCATTGAGGGATACAATAGAGAAGTACTGCAGTTACTCAACAATAAGGTGATGTACAAGAAGTGATACACACACACACATTACACACACAACCAAACACACACACACACACACACACACACACACACAACCACACACATGCTGTAACTTAGATTGTAATTATTGTTTTTTTTTTATTTCTGTTTTCTGATGTTTGCTCGAGACTGTTACTTTTTATATACCTAGTTTAAAGAATGTAACTCCATAACTGGCTGTAGGTCCTACCACCTAAGTTTGGCTAGTACATAGTACATAAGAGCTGTGGAATTTGTTAAATAAATAAATAAATAAATAAATAAATTGCTGTCTAGAACAACCTCTTCAGCAAGTGAAGAGGTACCTGTTGGCGCTGAAATTTGTTCCTGGAACCTGGATTGGCGCCATCTGGAGGAAACCGACGCAAAGGGAGGCTGAACTGGTGCAGAGCTGAACTCTTGGAACGAGGTCGCTACAAGGAGCTACTGGAAAATAACTTCATGGATACGGTTTGTGTCTGTGAGTGCAGTTAAAAATCGTGAGTACATTTTGAACCTTATTTCTTTGAAGAATTAAACATAGACTTTTTATTAAAGAATCCTAACTTAGAAAATTTGAAGAGACAATATTATAGTGTAAGTGTTAAAGACTTTGATTTAGTTTAGATTTATTAACTTGTAAAATTTTTAGGCTAAAAGTGGTTGAGACGGGGACTCTATGCCCGATTTTATTTTGATTTAACTGTGTTAAACACTTAGAAAAATTTTAGTGTTTAAGGACTTTGAATAGTTTCAAACTATTTTTATTGAATGTTAGACTTGTAAGATTTTCTGTTGTGTTTTGTGATAAGAATATGACGGCACACTTCAAATGTGATCCTAATGACAAGTGACATTGACAGGTGACATAACACCGAGCGCTGGAGGGGCGGCCACGCACGACATATCAGGACGTCGTCAGCAGTGTGACCAATTGTGGCAGATTTCTGCCATTTTGGCAGATTTTGGTCCTAAATTTTGTCTGTGGCAGATCATGCTGACGATTTACTAAAATGGCAGATTTCGGCAGATTTAAAATATTTTAAGAAAATTCACATTACCTTATCTGAATTTTCAATGAATTCATTGTTTTAAAGTAATTACATCAGGTTTCTTATGAAATTAGATTACTTAGACATTATTTTATCAAACTGGAAACTTCTGTTTCATGGCCAAATGTACAAGGATTTACAGCTTATTCTGTTTTTAAACAAATGAATCATATGATTATGAACTGTAATAGAGTTCATATTCTTATCTTCTTTATTGATTTTGTATCCAATCAACTTTCGATTTTATTTCATTATTTTTCCTTTCATAGACCTTACCCATATGACGTTAAAGATGTTGCGCGGGTCAGCTGGTTGTTGCAAATATTTGTTGATTAAAAAGTTATTTTTTCCGAACTTCATTGAGTGCAGCAGAGCGAGCGCGCCTACTGGCTGTGGGGGAGAGTGAGTCGGGTGAATGACTTCATGCTTTGCCTTCAAGTCATATTGGCACACGATTAGATAACAGTACTTTGCGCATTGCTGCTTGCTTACGCCTCGGTACATCCTGCATCGCTCCCCATCGTTGTCACCGCGGTGAAGCAGTCGACCGCCTAGGTCCCCACGGTCTATCCTGCTACAAAAGTGCCGGTCGGTTTTCGCGACATGCTAGCATAAATGACATCATCCGTCGTGCCCTTTCTCTCGCTGGTATGCCAGTAATTCTTGAACCCAAGGGCTTGGCTCGAGACGATGGGAAGAATCCCGACGGGATGTCATTGGTGCCTTGCAAGATGGGAAAACCGCTTGTGTGGGATGCTACATGTGTGGATACCCTTGCGCCTTCCCATGTTCCAGGCACTGCTAGCTGCGCGGAAGCTGCTGCCGCGTCTGCGGAGACCCTGAAACGGCGAAAATACACAAATCTTGTCGGATTTATTTATTTGAGCCATTTGGGGTCGAGACTCTTGGACCGTGGGGCCCTAGTGCAAAGCTCATTTACAGAGCTATATGTAAACTTTTGGTCGACAGTTCTCGGGACCAAAATGCTGGTGTTTACGGCCAGAGGCTCTCCATTACCATACAACGTGGCAACGCCGCCATTATTTTGGGCATGGTTGTGGTTGACAGCGATGTGGAAGAGTTTTATGATGCATAATCTTATTCCGTATTGCCCTTTTCTTTTAAATTGATGTTACTCTAGTAAACATGTTATAAATTGTAGTATATTAGTGTATAGTAACTTTAGGTTGTTTATATTAAAAGTGTTATTTTTCCGTTAGTATATTTTTGGCAGTTTTGGCTATAAGTGTGGCAGATTTTGGCAGATTTTTTGCCCAGTCTGTGGCAGATTCGCCATTTCTGATATGGTCACACTGGTCGTCAGTCGAGTCTCGGTCATTATTGGTGCAACGATCGACCGGTGCGCACGCGCCCACGTGCTCTGGTGGAATGTTATAACAGTGTAGATTTAGTTAGTCCTAGGAGGTTCTTTGTGTTTAGTGTTAGTTATACGATTGACTAAATGAGTGTTAACTAAACCACGCATTATTTCTTTATACCACGATTCCTGGTTTCCTCGCCGAACTACCTACAAAGTGATGGTTACATCGGAATGTAGCAACGTGCCACCTGACACCACTCAATCCTACATCAGAAGTGGGATGAAACTCAGTCGCCCACGTGGCGATAGAGTATGCATTTTTATGGCGATACAGAAACGGAAATATGGCATTTTCTGTTGAAGCAGCAGTAACGCGGTAATTTCTGTCACAGAAAGTACGCACGCACCTTCAGGATTACTTTGGTGAGCAGTTTCATGTTTATTTCTATTCTGATACCGAATATTCGGCAGTGGAAGAATCTATCTTCTGTAAATTTAAGAATTAAAGACTTTGTTATAGTGTGACTGCAACAGATACTGGATTAACTTTCGTGAGATCGCCTGTAGAAATTCTGACCACTGATACTGATGGCGTAACTTTTGAAATCCCTTTTTCTTTGTTTTACTAGGCCACTAGGCTGGCTAGAAACGATCATGATTTGACGTAATTTTACGTCCAACCGTATCACATGGCGCCCTTCATAAAAAAATAGAAATTAGATTGACCAGTACGTGAGACAATAACATCCCTCCTATAAGGAAACTGAAATCAGAAACTTGAATTCTTCAATCACACGTTTATTATCGGTGATACCCTTGCAGTTTGACCCTGGAGGAGCACACCAGTCGGTTCTCGTACATACTTAAGAGCCAATATAATTCGCTGTAGTTGATCATTATTTGCAAGTTCCATTCTGTAGTTTAAAATGAAACAAGACTGTACGGACAGGATGTGTGTAGACTACTGCGATTGAGGACACACAGTCCTAAACCGTTATATTTTTTTTTTGTTGCTTCTCGGAACAATTAGTAAGGTTACATGGAGGTCGATCTCTCTACGATCTTAGATTTAGCGTCAGAAAAAGTTCGAAGCTCTCACTCATGCAGTTGGAAATTATGTTATCATCATTTGCATAACAGCAAGTTTGGTGTGGTCAAAGACTGCATCCATGCAGTCCACATGGGCGAAAGCGGACATAGTGCCGCTTGTCTCATTTGAATTTCATATGGTGATGTCGAATTGGTTAGGAAGGCATTGGCTAGGAAATATTACATGCACACTTCTTTTCAGAAAATAATCCCCTACAGTACTGCAAAGAGAGTGTATTGATCAATCAGCGGAATTTGCTGACCAATAGCTGATTGCGGAACAGCAGAAGGATGGAGAGCTCTTAAAACTCGTATCCTACCTGAATAATGGAAAGCTTCCTCGGGGATCACTCAGGACCCAAAGGGCCAGGATCAGATGTGCTACACCGGAAATCTAGCGATTTGGTAAAACTCTTTGTTTGCAAATGGTCCTTAGATCGTTCTGATGTTCTGTCATCAACGATGTCCACGAGAGGTTACTGCGTTCACGCTTATGAACTTTATTGCTTCAAGAACATGCCGAGGGTTATAAGAAAATTTAAATAAATTTACAGACAGCCGCGCGATATCATTTATCAGGTAAAGTACAGGTTAAAACGAACACCAATACCAGGGTGGCACTACCCTGACACACCACACACATTGATGCGACCAGAAAACTTAGTGTATGAACAACCAAAAGTAAGTTATCAGTTCAATAGAAGCGCTTGGAGTCCTGCGGTCTTGGTGTTCTGTAAATTCATTTTGTCGTAAGCAGCTTTTACTGTGGCAGTCCTTGGATGGGTAACCACTTTGTGACTCTTTCATGTACAAGCACTTTCGGGCTTCGGAGGTTAGCGGTAAGGTCCCGGTTGTCGATGAAATGGCTGTCATTATACCAGGTACTAAGTACGCATCATTTCATCCTACACTTAGCATCGATATAAGCAGCAGTATAAGACACTGAATTATAGTGTTCGTTATTCGGCATACTTATCTACATGATTGGCGATCAAGGACGGTACTCCGCCAGCAGAGACTTCAAGGAATTTTGTGAGTCCGTTATTATCAAGCTTTATTTAATAACAACATGTAATTCGAAAGCCTACAACCAGGAAGAGAGAATCCGAGATACTGAAGATGAACTCCATGTATGAACATATATGGAACTAAGTAGTCGCTCGTGACGGGATGCTCTGTTCAAACGTACAGCTCTCTCTCAATTGCACCATGAATTAGGTCACGCAGGCTAGTCCCTTAGAACTTTTAATAGGTAAGATTGTAAGGTTTAAATTTTTGATAGATTACAAGCTGTGAATAAAATTCGCTTACAAGTTATGACTCTTGTGTTATCTGATCGTAATTTCTTAGTGTAATTATCAGACCAGTGATTTTAGTTGTAACTGACGGTACCGGCTACAAGATGGTTTAATGGTTGCCCAATGAGTGTTTTGTTGGTCAGGAGTGATACAAGTTCGAATGGTTTGATTATTCCAATGTGACATAATCTTTCCTCAAAATATTGGTTATAAATAATGAAATGTAGGTATGAGCAACCGCCGCTTATATAATGGGCAAAAAAATAATCTATTCAGGGAATGGAACCAATATTATGTCATCCCTCATGACGTTTTGGCGAAAGACATGTACAGTAACTTGTTACCGGTGTACTTTAACTCTAAATTTTGTTAATTTTCATGTAACTTCTTCGTGAACGGTTGCGCTGTGGCCGCTGTGGGTGCTCCATCGCCAGCGCAGCGGAGAAGCAGAGCGCGGGTCGACAGCGGCTTGCGCGAGCACTGGTGTGAAAACTAACAGCGTGCGGCACGGGCGGCGCGGTCACTAGCAGATTATGTTGTGCCGGAGCTACGGGAGGAGGCGTATCCTCATCGAGCTGCTGGGTAGTTATGAAGATCGACGTGCTACGAGGATGGACCTTGCAAATTACAGGTCACGTAGTCCTTTTCTTTTTCCATTAAGTAGGTCGTCGAGATGACGAAGGGGTTAGACCTTCATGTGAGTAGATTCTTTAAAGACTTACCTGACAAATGATGATGAAGGAGTAAGACCTTCACGTGAGTGAGTGAGTGTAGTATGCGAATTACTCTGGCCGCGCGCAGATTCATGCTAGCCATGGGTCTTTATAGTGACCTACGTCGTCAAGCCGTAAGGAAAAGCCTACAGCATAGGGTTCTTTGAAAGGGGTCTTTGAAGGTTTTTACAGGGTCGGCAGCACGGGAGTGGTGGCGCCTCTGGTGTTGCAAGCGTTCATATGCTACGGTGACCACCAGTCCTTGTCTGCCACCTTAGTGGTATAAAAAAAAGTGCCGAAGGTAGGCATTTTCTGGTTCAATTCATACCATTATCTGAAGTGGGTACAGGATGGAAGTCCCACTACCTGGCCGGATGGAGGCTTTAGGTTGAGTTAAGAGTATTGCATACTGAACTAGCCGATTTCGATTTAATTGAGTACCTATTGTGATCAGCAATACTCAAGAGATCAAAATAATCAAGAGTAAAAAAATAGCAGAATCACAGCAATAGGCTCACCACCTATTGCGTGGGACATAAAACCATAAGGTGAAATGTGGGCGTATACTGTGCCTCTGCCTATGGGAGCGTGACTGTGTGTATGTGTTTGTATGTATGTATTGTGATCAGATTTAATAAGCGTTGCGAACTGTTTAGAATAAAATAATGCAGACTTAATATGTCGAGTTTATTTAGCTGATGCCCGACTCTTCGGTCAGGAAGGTCGAGCAAAAGATTCTGTACTTTGGATAAACTGTTGTTTCAGATGCTGTAAATGTTTGCGATGCTTCACACGAGGACGTGTGAGTCGTCGTGATGGCCGTGTCGCAGAACTAACATCACAGCTGGAGGTGCACTGCTGACGTCATCCGGTGAGACTTTTCCTTTTCTTTCTGAAGCGAATCGCCAGGATTTGCGACCTTTGTGTGCCTCTTTTACGTTCTACAGATTCGTGAGTCGATTTATGTATGAACCTCTGCCGCTATACAAAGTCACGCTTTTGTTATGGGGAAGACTGGTTGAAGGGGTCACGTATGCCTGAGCCACGTCTGTTTAGGCTGGTTCAAAAGGATACGTGCGCCTGGGCCACGTCTTTGTTGGTCAGACTGGTTGGAGAGGCCGCGTAAGCCTAGACCACGTCTGGTTGGACTGGTTGAAAAGGTTACGTGCGCCTGGGCCACGTCTGTGTTGGTTGGACTGGTTGAAGGGGCCGCGTACGCTTGAAATGTGTACGTGCGCCCGGGCCACGTTTGTGTTGGTCGGACTGGTTGAAGGGGCCACGTACGCTTGAAATGTGTACGTGCGCCCGGGCCACGTCTGTGTTGGTCGGACTGGTTGAAGGGGCCGCGTACGCTTGAAATGTGTACGTGCGCCCGGGCCACGTCTGTGTTGTTTGGACTGGTTGAAGGGGCCACGTACGCTTGAAATGTGTACGTGCGCCCGGGCCACGTCTGTGTTGGTCGGACTGGTTGAAGGGGCCGCGTACGCTTGAAATGTGTACGTGCGCCCGGGCCACGTCTGTGTTGGTCGGACTGGTTGAAGGGGCCACGTACGCTTGAAATGTGTACGTGCGCCCGGGCCACGTCTGTGTTGGTCGGACTGGTTGAGGGGGCCGCGTACGCTTGAAATGTGTACGTGCGCCCGGGCCACGTCTGTGTTGGTCGGACTGGTTGAAGGGGCCGCGTACGCTTGAAATGTGTACGTGCGCCCGGGCCACGTCTGTGTTGTTCGGACTGGTTGAAGGGGCCACGTACGCTTGAAATGTGTACGTGCGCCCGGGCCACGTCTGTGTTGGTCGGACTGGTTGAAGGGGCCGCGTACGCTTGAAATGTGTACGTGCGCCCGGGCCACGTCTGTGTTGTTCGGACTGGTTGAAGGGGCCACGTACGCTTGAAATGTGTACGTGCGCCCGGGCCACGTCTGTGTTGGTCGGACTGGTTGAAGGGGCCGCGTACGCTTGAAATGTGTACGTGCGCCCGGGCCACGTCTGTGTTGGTCGGACTGGTTGAAGGGGCCACGTACGCTTGAAATGTGTACGTGCGCCCGGGCCACGTCTGTGTTGGTCGGACTGGTTGAAGGGGCCGCGTACGCTTGAAATGTGTACGTGCGCCCGGGCCACGTCTGTGTTGGTCGGACTGGTTGAAGGGGCCGCGTACGCTTGAAATGTGTACGTGCGCCCGGGCCACGTCTGTGTTGTTCGGACTGGTTGAAGGGGCCGCGTACGCTTGAAATGTGTACGTGCGCCCGCGCCACGTCTGTGTTGGTCGGACTGGTTAAAGAGGCCGCGTACGCTTGAAATGTGTACGTGCGCCCGAGCCACGTCTATGTTGGTAGGGCTGGTTGAAGAGGCTGCGTATACCCAGGCCACGTCTACTTAGACTGGTTAAAAGAGGTACGTACGCCTGGGCCACGTCTTTGTTGAAGGTTGGACTGGTTGGGAAGACATCGTATGCCTGAGCCATGTCTGTGTGTTGCGCTAGCTAGTTTAAGAGGCCTCGGATGCCTCAACCCGTTTCAAGTACTATTTGGTTTAAAGAGCTTAGTACGCCCGGCTTATTGGGAAAGGAAGTTAAGTTCACAATTTCTGTCAGGAATGGACGAGCGATCATTAACGCATTCTTAAATTTCTACAGGTGTTTCGCCCGAGGACGTGCGATAGTCAGGGTTGGCCGTGACGGCACACTTCAAATGTGATCCTAATGACAAGTGACATTGACAGGTGACATAACACCGAGCGCTGGAGGGGCGGCCACGCACGACATATCAGGACGTCGTCAGTCGAGTCTCGGTCATTATTGGTGCAACGATCGACCGGTGCGCACGCGCCCACGTGCTCTGGTGGAATGTTATAACAGTGTAGATTTAGTTAGTCCTAGGAGGTTCTTTGTGTTTAGTGTTAGTTATACGATTGACTAAATGAGTGTTAACTAAACCACGCATTATTTCTTTATACCACGATTCCTGGTTTCCTCGCCGAACTACCTACAAAGTGATGGTTACATCGGAATGTAGCAACGTGCCACCTGACACCACTCAATCCTACAAATATTTTGTCTGTGTTTGTTTTGATAGTTGACAATAATAGTTCATTTATATTTGTTGGAACGTTTCATATAACATACAACACTTGGAAAACATTCATTTTCCTGGGGTCAACTTTGTTAGTAGAAATTAACTTCGTTGTGAATAAAATATCTTTATTTGATTATAAGTAAATACATTACGTTATTTAACATGGAAGCGTTAAACGAAATCCAGGAGGACAATAAAATTAAGATGTCTAAAGCGTTTTCCAATGTTAAAAAGTCTCCTAAGGATCGTTTAACAAAGGCTTATGTACAGATTAGAGTAGACAATTTAGAACAGCAGTGGTCTTTATTTACACATACCCATACACAAATTTTAACTCAAGTTAAACGGGCTGAGTTGCATAGTACGGAGTATTATAAAAAGGGTTTGTATGACGAAGTAGAAGATCTGTATATTGCTTACAAATGTCACTTGCAGGAATTTTTGAATCAATTTAATGTACCGACTGCATCTGAAACAAATAGAAATGAAAAATTAGCTACTCGAGTCAAATTACCTGAAATAAAAATACCATCTTTTTCGGGCAAATATTCTGAATGGCCGACATTTCGAGATTTGTTTCTGGGCCTTATTCATAACAATAAGGCTATAGAAGACTCGCAGAAATTTTATTATTTAAAGGGACATTTAGTGGGAGAAGCAGAGCAGATGATTCGAAATATTAGTGTGACGTCAGAAAATTATAAAATAGCTTGGGAAACATTACATAATATGTACAATAACAAAAGATTTTTAGTTAATGGCATTTTAAAACGCCTTTTTGGTCAAAAGACCTTAACAGGTGAGTCAGCTAGTGAAATTAAGGCGCTACTCAATACTACTACAGAGTGCCTGCAATCTATTAGTGCTCTTGGGGTGGATATCTCGTCTTGGGACATCCTTATAATTTATATCGTTAGTGGAAAATTAGATAAAGAGACTCGGAAAGCATGGGAATTGAATATTTCATCGCAACCCGGTGATGAATTAGCTAAATTTACTCATTTTTCGGAATTCTTAAATAGTCGCTTCCGAGGGCTCGAGCATTTAGAGACAAAGCTTGGTACCCAGGATAAGACTAGACCTCCCAGGAGTACACAGTCATTTCATGTTGTGGGTAATGATAAGCAAATGTCGTGTGAATACTGTTCGGCTAATCACAAAATCACGTCGTGTAAAAAGTTCTGTGCGCAGTCTAGCGACAGTCGACGTAGTTTCGTCCGGGACAAGCGCTTGTGTTTTATTTGTTTAAAAGGTAACCACTCTGCCAAGTTTTGTAGAAACACTCTCCGGTGCCACGTATGCCACCGTCGTCATAATTTTTTACTACACCCAACAGGTGTATCCGGGTCTGTTAGTGAAGGTTTTGAATCTCCAAACGCTCACGTAGGATCCTCGAAACCTCTACAAGATGAGGTGGAAGAAAATCACATAACCGCTAAAGCGGAGGGATCTGCCAAGCCACTCGTCGCATGTCTTTCGACAGGGAACGGTCGCAAAACAGTTTTATTAAGTACAGCCTTAGTGAAGGCTGAGTCGAGAGATGGGGCATATCGCGTGGTGAGGGCTTTGGTGGATCAAGGGTCGCAGGGGTCATTTGTTACCGAGTCGACCGTTCAATTTTTGGGACTAAAGAAAGTTGCTGCAAATCACACCATAGTAGGTGTAGGTGGTAATACAAGTGACGTGTCAAAGTCCACTGTTAGATTGAGTATCCAGTCAAGGAGGGACCCCAACTTCACAATGAGGGTTACAGCTCACGTCCTGAAATCAGTCACCTCCCTTCTTCCTGTTACAAAAGTAACTAGGGTAGAATGGGTAGATCTGACTGACAATGATTTGGCAGATCCGGAATACTACAGGCCTAATAAAATTGACGTTTTATTAGGTTCTGAGGTTTACAGTCAAATCATTCAGGAGGGCATTAGGAGAAATGGTACTGGGACCCTCTTGGCTCAAGATACAGCATTAGGTTGGATTTTATCAGGGGAATGTGAAGTTGAGCAGGGGTCTATTCCGGATTCATCCGTAGCAGTGATGCATTGCAATGTTCACGAAGATGACATGTTAAAGAAATTTTGGGAGTTGGAAAACGAACCGTTATTAACAAAGAAAATCTTCACAGACGATGAAAAGAAATGTGAAGAATTATTTGCTGCCACCACAAGACGTGATGAAGCCGGTCGGTACATAGTAAGACTACCCATGCGAGATGCCAAGCTTGGGGACCATGACAACGGCTCTAAGGCTATAGCTGCAAGAAGGCTAAAGAGCTTGGAAGCAAAGTTAAGCAAAAATCCGAAACTTAAAGAAGAATATGCTTCGGTTATACGAGAATATTTGGAATTGGGTCATATGGTCAAAGTAGCAAATGCGCATAGGGTGGATGGGACAGCTATGTATTTGCCGCACCACGCCGTCATTCGTGAGGATAAAACTACGTCTAAGGTTAGGGTCGTGTTCGACGCTTCCTGTAAGGCAGCAAACAATATGTCACTTAATGATAATTTGTTGATCGGGCCAACGTTGCAAGCGGATCTTCGCCACATTATCATTAAGTGGAGAAGACATAAAATTTGCTTGGTTGCCGATATAATCAAGATGTATCGGCAGGTCTTAGTTGACAGGAGAGATACGAAGTTTCAACGCATTCTCTGGCGGGACAATCCTGACGAGGACTTGGAAGAATACGAATTGATCACAGTAACATTCGGCACTGCTTCGGCGCCATATTTAGCCGTCCGTAGTCTTCACCAAATTGCCTATGACGAGTGTAAGAATGATCCAGAAATCGCGAGCATCATTTTAAACTCCTTTTACATGGATGATTTGATGGTAGGTTCAGAGGATGTAGAAACGGGACTTGATATTCATGTTAACCCTTCAACACACTAAAAAAATATATCGAAAATCGGTAATCACGTGGACCTAGCTCCACCACCCTAAAAATGAAAAAAGATTTCCATTTCCCAAAAAAAATTTTTATCTCACTTACCAGACCAAATTTTTCAATTCTGCAAACAGCAACCGGATTATTGATAAATTGTTTATTTTACTGTGTATAATAATAAACAATAATGAAAACACATTATTTATAATAAAAAAACAAAACACACACGCACACTTGCACTTGGTACACACGCACTCAACAAAAAAAACATTGATTACTCTACCACCACACCATATTTTACGATCCTGTAAACACCAACCGGATTATTGATATATTGTTTATTTTACTGTGTATAATAATAAATAATAATGCAAACACATTATTTATAATAAAAACACGAAACACACACGTACTACACAAACGCACGCCATCCATGCGCAATCCACTCTCAACTTCAACTGTTCGATTTTTGTAAATAATTCTGGCCCATTGACGTCATTTCATAAGATTCCAAAAACAAGAAAATGTTATAAACTACACATGCAATAAACCTGTTCATTGAAAAGTAGGACGTAAGCAGGCTAAATTTAAGTTTAAAGTCGTCTGGGTAGGTGCGGCGACCGGTCGCCGCGCGGGGCTTTACGGAAAAACTTGATTATTATGCGCGGCGACGGGTCGCCGCGAGGAGCTCTAAGGGTTAAGTTGAAAACCATTTTAGCCAAGGGGGGTTTTCAATTGCAGAAATGGAACAGTAATAGCCAAGAGCTTTTGAACTTAATTAAAGGTGATGAAAGTGCCACAGGGGAACGCTTAAATATAACCTTGGATAATATTACTAAAGTCTTAGGACTTACCTGGGATCCCAGCGATGATGTGTTTCGGTACTCAGTTGAACTGCCGCTGTTGGTTGAACCTGTGACAAAAAGAAAAATTATATCAAATATTTCTAAACTTTTTGATCCTTTGGGCTGGTTAGCACCCAGTATTATTCTAGCAAAGATATTTATCCAAAAACTTTGGTTAACAGGATTAACATGGGATCAAGAAATACCAAATAACTTATTAACGGAATGGAAGACTTACCATCACAGCATAGTTTCCTTGAGCAACATAAAGATTCCAAGATGGTATTGCACCAGTTTACACAATATAAAAACCGAATTGCACGGATTTGCAGACGCCTCAAAGACGGCATATGCAGCGGTTATTTACATTAGGGTTATAGATTCTGCAGGAAAGGTCCATGTGTCATTGGTTGCGTCTAAAACGAAGGTTGCACCCATCAAACAAGTCTCGATACCAAGGTTGGAGCTTTGTGGGGCATCGTTGACAGCCAAGTTGATTGCAGAAGTAGGTGAAGTTTTAGGAATACCTAAAATAAATTGGCATGCTTGGACAGATAGTGAGGTTGTGCTGGCCTGGCTTAATGGTCATCAAAGTCGCTGGAAGACCTTTGTAGCGAACCGGGTATCTGATATCTTAACCACGTTGGATGCACATCAGTGGTCACATGTGCCATCAAAGCAAAATCCAGCAGACTATGCTTCACGCGGTGTTTTACCCGCGGAATTAAAAGGCACTGTAATGTGGTGGGATGGACCGGATTTCCTAAAAGATGATATCGTACAATATAAAAAGCCAAAGTTGAGAATAACTCACTTGGAGGAAATCAAGGTACATCATACATCAGTTGAGGACATGACTTTATGGAACAGGTTTTCATCTTTATCAAAATTGCTTCGAGTATTAGCCTATTGCCGACGATTTTTAAAGTTAGGGAGTCGATCCACAAATGAACACTGGACTATAAACTTATCTAAGCAGGAACTCGATGACAGCTTGGAGGTATGCATTAAAGTGTGTCAAGAACAAGCCTTTTCAGATGAGTTGAACGATTTAAGAGAACAGAAACAACGGAGTCAAATAAAGGGAAATTTAAAATCGTTAAATATATTTTTAGATCCTAAAGGTATTTTGCGAGTAGGAGGGAGACTTGAGTTATCAGAACTGGCATACGATCGTATTCACCCCATTCTTCTGCCAAAGGAGTCTTTCTTGACAAATTTGTTGATCATAGACGCACATGATAAAACTATGCACGGTGGTCCACAGATAATGGCTACTTATTTGAGATCAAAATATTGGATTTTAGGTTTAAAGGTACTTACAAAAAGGTATTTAAGGAGTTGCGTTACATGCGTCCGGTATGCCGCCAAGACAAAATCTCAGCTTATGGGGCAGGTACCATCGGTGCGCTTGAGACCAAGTAAACCATTTTTGAGTACTGGCGTGGATTATGCGGGTCCTATAAATATTAGGATATCTAAAGGACGCGGAAATAGGTCATATAAGGGATATATAGCTTTATTTATTTGTATGTCCACTAGAGCTGTTCATTTGGAAGTTATTAGTGACCTCAGCACTAGAGGGTTCATGGCAGCTTTTAGGCGACTTGTGGCACGGCGAGGCAGGGTAGCTGACATATACAGCGATAACGCTTCGAATTTTGTAGGGGCTGCACGAGAGTTACTCTATTTATTCAACGAACAGAGGTCTGACTTTAATTCTGAATTGGCAAGTCACTTATCGAATAACGGTACTCAGTGGCACTTCATACCACCCCGCGCGCCAAATTTCGGAGGTCTGTGGGAAGCGGGCATCAGATCCATGAAGCATCACCTTAAAAGAGTAATAGGAAACTCTACCTTGACTTTCGAAGAGATGACAACAGTACTGGCTCAAATTGAAGCCTGCCTCAACTCCCGACCATTATCCTACAACGAGGATGAAAATAAGCTGACCGTTCTTACTCCTGGGCACTTTTTGGTCGGAGAACCTCTCGTTCTTGTACCCGATATGGATTACGGTAATGATCATGTTGGAAATCTGCAACGATGGCAGATGCACCAAAGAATGATCCAGTACTTTTGGAAGCGTTGGTCAAATGATTACTTGAACCAGTTCCTACAGAGGCATAAGTGGACACAACAAAATCCGGAGCCATCTGTTGGGGAATTAGCATTGATCAAAGAAGACGACATGCCTCCTGGCAAGTGGTTACTGGGTAAAATTGAGAAAAAACATCTTGGGCCGGACGGAATTTGTCGAGTCGTTACATTGCGTACACAGTCTTCTGTTATAAAACGACCCACATCAAAATTGTGTGTTACCTACCACAACTTAAATAGTTTGATATTTTTAATATTTTGAGATTGTTTATTTAATTTTGTTTGTATTTTGTTATTAGGTAATAAGTAGTTTTATAAAGTTTGTCATGGTGGGCGGTTATGAAGGACATCTTGAAATCTGTCCTTGGTGGGCGGTATGTCCAAATTGTAGACGAGCTTGTAGAAATCTAGAAATATGGTGTATTATTTATGTCTCAATGGAAGACTATTACTAACTAGTTATGTTGCATTCAATAGATAATGTTCAATCTAAATCACGATATTGTTTGTCGACATGTAATACCTAGATCGCGATATGGTTTGTTCACGTGTAGTATCTAGATCGCGCTAAGGTTGTGTGACAAGGTCTAGATCGCGATATTGAAATTGTGCTACATTTATTATAAGTGTGTTGTGTATTTATTAATTAAGTGAGATTCATTTTGGAGTTTCGATCATATTGGAACTATATTGTATTGCTAACGTGAGCGATAAATTAAATTATAGTGTTGCCTACAAAGTTGTGGTACATTATTTAACCTTCGCCCTCAAGACCCATTGAATAATATATTCAGTGTACATGGATAAACACATACATAATACATATTTTGATATTACTGTATACTATTAAAACCCCCACTATATCAAAATATTGTACAGTAAATACAACATACTAAGACATGAAATTAATTACATTTACGTTGCACCCCATCAAGTTCAAAAACTTATAATGTTTTACACAACTTAAAGATTTTGTTAAAACATCTGCAGCCATTTCTGCTGTTGGCAGGTAGAGTACATGCCAACAGCAGATAATGGCTGCACTTTAACAATATTATTATTAATACACTCTCTTCCAAAATGATATCTAATGTCTACATGTTTCGATTTACAATGAAAAACTGTGTTATATAATAATTTGTGGGCACTTTGATTGTCATTAAATATAAGAATTGAATCAGAGCTATCAGTTATTTCTTTAAATTTCTTAAATAAATAGCTTCTTTACAACTTTCTAAGATACCAATATATTCTGCTTCTGTACTCGACAGAGCTATATTATTCTGCTTTTTACTACTCCAAGAAATTACACCTCCTGATAGGCTGAAACAAAATTCTTTCTATCTAAAGTATCATTGCCCCAATCTGCATCTACATAACCAATCATATCTTTATTACCTGTACCACAATATTTAATGCAATAATCTTTAGTTCTTTTTAAATATCTCAAGATCCGCTTGGCATGAGCCCAATGCTCTCTAATATAGCAATTGTTAAACTGACTTAGGTATCCTACTGAAAATGCAATATCTGGAAGTGTAAGTATGGCAATATACATTAAACAACCTTTAGGGGACACTAACGGGGTGCTAATTCAAACGATTAGAGATGTCTAAGTCAAAGACTTCTATATAAACTGATGTAGACATGCCCTACGCACCGATTTTTGAAACCTATAAACTGAGCTAATTAGCAGCGTTGCTC
The DNA here is from genome assembly GCA_933228765.1 of Miltochrista miniata. Taxonomy (NCBI): domain Eukaryota; kingdom Metazoa; phylum Arthropoda; class Insecta; order Lepidoptera; family Erebidae; genus Miltochrista; species Miltochrista miniata. The sequence goes on along the minus strand of OW121772.1, from coordinate 3,798,153 downwards.
GCACTGTTGTGGGTCAAAACTTCGAGAGTAGGTACTTGGCTTGCAATCGGAGTCCATACGCCTTCTCTTTACCTACTCTTGTGCTATTCGTATATTGCTATTGTGGTGACAATTACGTAAATATTATTTTTAAGTGAGTGTAGTTTTAGCGATGTGTGTGATTGAGGATTGCTTTTGAAATCTCGTTTGTTAGAGTACGGCGCGCCTACCTCAGTTTAAATAGAAGTCTTTGGTCTAAGTACGTTTATTGTCACACACGTCTATACGCTAGTGCAACCCAAATGCGTCTGGTTACAAGATGGCGGACTAGTGCCGCGGTCCCTACAAACCAATTAATTGCTGGTATGGTAAACTCTTGTCACAATTACTATGTTCAGCCAACTTCAGGCCACTTTCCATAGGAGTATCTACAGTTTTACTATTTTCTAAATTAAATTTTAATAGTAACTGGATATAATCTATTTTCTTTATTATAAGATACTGACATACCAAGGCATTGCTTTATTTCGCCTAAATCTTTAACCTTAAATTGAGGCTCTAATACACACTTTAACTTTTTAGTTTCTTTAGAACAATTTGAAAAAATGAAAAAATCATCAACATATAACGCAATTTTAGTCATATTTTTATCTCCATTCTTTTTCTTTACATACAAACAAGCTAGTACGGTGGGCAGCCCCCTCTCCGTCCTCAGGCCCTCGGTCATGGAGGCCGATAGTCTTGGGCGAAGAAACTGCGGCGGCGCCCCAGCCGCCGACTGCGGAACTTAATCTCTCCTGCTCCCTACCTGCTGCCTCTTTCACGAGCATCACCTGCTCGCAGAAAGAGGCAGCTCAGTCCCACTTACTCCCGCTGGAAATCATTGCTCGCACCATGGTCTCCAGCGAAAGAGTGTCCACGTCCAGACCTGCCGGGAGGACTTGGCGCTGTTACCCAACCACAGTACTTATCGAAGCTGCCGTGCCCGGTAAGTATCCGTGGTAACCGGTAGAAGAAAGCACCATGTCTCCTCTCCAGCCACTAGTCCATGACAGGTCTGACGCCGCAATTGTGGCGAATCCCCCCTTTGGTTGCTCAAGTCAAACCTTCCACGTCTCCACGTTTTCCAGGTGGAGCTGGGACCGCCGAGCTTCGATTTCGCGAGACGCAGGCCTGTGGCCTCGCTCCAGCGCCTCCTTGCGCGGTTGCACCATTACTAGTTTTTAAAATTTATTAACTGATAAACCAGTTATGGCTGTCGGCAATGTATTGTACATTCGAATACAATTGCCCGCAAAAGAATTGCTTATTTTGTTGCCTGGCAGAAATTGCTTTTAGCGATAAGGCCGCTCATTGTATTGCTATTAATATCAAGTTTGTAAATTGTAATACTATCTTGGCGTACAATGAAGTATATATCTATATATATATAAATCAATGCCACTTTTCGTTGTAATTTTATAATTCAATAACGGGCTCACCTATCCAAACCAAATGTTTAGGCTTTGTTCGGACTATTTAGTAGATGGTTTATGTGAAGTTTGCACAAAATCGGTCGAGCGGTTCTTCATTTATCACGCAAACGAAGTTGCGCGGGTCAGCTAGTGATAAATAAATGAATAAGCCTAAATCTAGGTACAGCCGTTTTATTCTTATTTCTTAAGTTTAGGTTATGGATATCACTATTTTTAATAAATTTACTGTTCTTTTTATGAGTATATAATAAGTTTTCATATATGTACAGTCAAAGGCATAAATATGGATTCATCTAAGAGTTCATAAATATGGAAACATCATAATGTTAATATTTACAGTTTGTCTATAAAGTCGTGACATGAATGTTTGAGGAACTAAAAATAGTTATGTGTGTGGCAACACTGGCAACACGAAACATAAGTACGTCAGTTGTCTATGCTATCGTCGAATTTCGTTTAATCTCTCACGTAACTTTAATGTTTGGATTAAACTGCAACAAATTGAGACCAAACTACGCATAAAGGTTTGAGAAATGAGTAAAGAAAATCGGAGTGGTGCGCAGGAAGTAGGCTTGGGCATAATCGTTCACTTCGTGGAACTCGTTCCTCAACTCTCGTTCCGGAGTTGGAACGAGTTCCTCTAAATCGTTCCGACTCCCAGTTCCTTTAGCTCCGCGGACTAGAGGAGCGGTCTGTTATAACTCCGGCTCCACAGTTCCTTTAGCTCCATTGATTTGTAAACGATGTGTCTATCGTTCCAGCTCCACAGTTCCTTTATCTCCGTGGATAGTGGAACGAAGTGTTTATCAAACTTGTAGCAAGTATTATTATATTATCTTCGGTTGTACTAAGAACCGATCTACTAATAATGCGACTTTATTAATAGTTTAGTTTAGTACTTAGTCGAAAGTATGCCTACTCCTAGCAAGGGATGCCTACTCACCAAGAACAGCGCGATAGACACTGTGTAGTGTCTATCAACATTTGACCAATCGGACTCACCGAGGTATACAAATAAACCGCTGTGATTGGCGCGGCACAGCCGGAGCGAACGGTGAGCGAATCGCGGGGCATGGCAGCACGGCTCCGGTAGGAACGATATGAATAGGAACGAGCGTTCGGCGTATCAACTCCGACTCGGAGTTGAAACGATGGAACGATTCAACTCCACAGAGTGGAACTGTTTCCTTTCGTTCACTACATCGGAGCAGTTCATCGGAACGACTCACTCCGGAGTTACACAAGTCTAGCAGGAAGTGATTTTTAAAGTTTTCCAGTGATGTTTCGCGGAGTACTAAGCTGGACAATTGTTGTGGGATTTTGAGGATGTTTATGAGCGAAAAGCATCTTTGGTGGGTATGTAATCGTGTTATTGTTTGTTTTGAATCTGTCTGAAGTTACAAATTTACTGAATTTACGATTTGGAGACAAAAAAAAGGCATTGTTTGCATATTTTTAGGTTAGAATCTTAAACTTACAATCTACCTATAATGTAAGTCAGTGGTTAGAACAACATGGTTATTTTATAGTACGACCTACATTTTTGATACTCAGTTCAATCTGGTTTTCTACCAATTTTTATTTTGAATTAATTGCTTCATGTCAATAGTTTGTTTCCAATATGTAATTAATTTTCTTTTTTTACTCTTTTCAGGAAAATCAGAGAGTACAGTTAGGCGAATAGTTAACGAAGGTTTTAATAATGAAGGAAAGTTTGAAACTCCTGGTAAACACAGAAAAGTTCGGCAAAGAAAGAAATAGACGATTTTAATATTTGAGCACTGCGCCAAAAAAATCCTTGTCAGATGGGGGAAAGTTACAGATAAAACATGTAATTACATGATTGTGGCAAAGCAATTGGGACTGCTAGGCACCTGCTGGTGGGTTGTAAGACGCTATTAGACCGGGGCTTCTGGATCTGGTTCAATAACTTTATTCTGGATCTGAATTAATAAAACAGAAACAAAATTAAAAATGTATAATGTGTTTTATTTATTAACTCACTAGCTGATGCCCGCAGTTTCGCCCGTGTCGAATTTGTTCTCGTTCCCGCTTCCCGTAGGAACTTATTCCCGGGATGAAAAGTAGCCTATGTGTTATTCCAGACTATAATGTATCCCTGTACCAAATTTCAGCCAGATCAGTTCAACTGTTCGAGCGTGAAAGAGTCTCACATCCACATTCATAAGCTTTCGCATTTATAATATTTGTATTGTTCCCGTTCCCGTTTCCCGTAAGAACTTATTCCCGGAATAAAAAGTAGCCATGGTTATTCCAGATTATAATGTATCCCTGTACCAAATTTCAGCCAGATCCCTTTAAATACATATACCTATTTGATTGTATGATACGATAGTTGGTTTTACGTAGTTTCCATCCCCTCTTTCCTTTGTGTATGAAAAGCATAGGCCGACATCCTACAACCCTGGCTGCGTAATATTTGATACGTAAGAATCTAAACAAAAATATAAGTTTGGTTTCCGACTTTTTGATAATGATAAATAAGACGTTCGGCCCCTCTCCCCTAAACCGTCATACGTAATTATACGTGCGGCACGCTATAATTTTTGACATATCAACTAAGTTACGATATTGACCGAGTAAAACGGTCTAGTCATTAGTAGTTGAGTTGATAAAGTAGTAGATATTAGGTGGTACTAAAAGGCCTTGTAAAAAAAGAGAGAGCAAGCAAGCTCTGCCAAATTCTCTTCGTACCTACTTAACGGCCATCATACCGAGCCGGTAGTGTAAGATGGCTCTACATAGGTTATAACTGATCTAGTATCTTATTCATTAATTTTAAAAATTTCACGTCAATTATTACAAGTCATTCAATTCGTCAAATTATTAAATTGTCTTCTGCAAGACCTAATTAAAACATACATAACTGTAAGTTCCATAAATATCATTTATTTTATTATTGTGTACCTATGTCTTTCAACTTAATAAGAAAATATTGTCTCACTAGCTGAAGCGTCTGCATGGACACATTAGTAGAAAGAGATAGCATCCCCTTTTCTAACTTTCCTTTTCCGGAACGCTTTTGATGTGCACGTGAGCATTCCAGTTAGAAGTATAAGTTCCTTGATTTCCACCACTCAATACTAAAGAGTAAAAGAATATAATGAATGATTGATATTTTTTGTGAGTGACTGGCTGTTTTATTTCCTTTTTATTTTTCATATTTATTTGTTTAAGGCGGCATCGAGCGAAAAATGGCAAAACGATAGTTACCATTTCGTTGATTCAAACAATTCTATTTGCACAATTTGCATAAAAAATTAATATGTATGTCAGCAAGAACCAATGCATCATTACTAATACTCACAATCAGGATATAATTAATAGGTATTTAGAAAAATACGTTTAAAAATCACCAATATCTAAAAAATCTTATTCTACTGTTTAAGAGGGCTAACATATTTCGCGCCACATATTGCTCAGAAACCATACTTTTCATTGCATTTAAAGTCATTAAATATTTATCGTACAAACATGGTATTCACTAACATACTTAGTAAATTTAGCTCTTTAAACGTTTATTAAAACATATTTTACCTAACAACGGATTACATATGGTAATTATCAATGAAAGTGAAACAGGTTTTTCAAATCATACGATTTGCATAGTTTTCGATGCTTAAATTCATGTCAAATTACTGATAAATTTAATGAACAAGGGATACGAAGCAATTGCAAAGGGGGTTGGCTATCTGTTTGTAGAATAACCTGATATCAGGTAGGTTCCTTTTTTTAGAGAAAAATGACTGTAAAGTTTGCTCAAATAGTGAGAAATTTCACCAAAATAAAGTAGCCTTTTCACCAGCTTCTGTAGTTTAAATCATTATGATAATTATGTAATATTATGTCAGAACTTCTCCTTTGACAATAAAAATATTTCTTTTTATGTAACTAGATATAGATTTTTTTTTACAAAGTATTTTGTGAACCCCTATAAATGCAGATACGCGAACAAATACGATTTAGTACCGCCGAGAGGCTCTCAGAGAGTGGTCATGTCGCTCGATGTTCCATTTTTGAATACGAAAAAATGAACAAAAATAGTCTAATTCTAGCGTGACCAAACAATCTTAGTACTTTGTGACGTATAATATAATATATATAAATATTAATGGTCGATTTACAACGTGAACTTTTGTATAGTGCAAAGCTCAGACACCCCGACTAGAGTTTCGCTTCGAAATATTGTATAAAAAAAAATTAAATGAAACTAACGAAAACTGACCAAGTTATAAGCTTTTACAGTTGCACTATTTTCTTCACGAACAGCGTAGGTGTAGGTATTATACGCAAGGCAGGTAGGCACTATTCGTGTGGTATTGATAATAACACATTAACACACCATTTTCATAAGTGGTAATTATGGAACACCTGTGTGGAACCAGACCAGGATTGGGACGGCTATAAAGCCGCTAAAGCAAAATACAAGTAGCGACTGAGATACAAAAGTACCAAGTCTTGGAGAAACCTCTGATAGAGTCAGACTAATACTAAGTTAATTAGTAGTACTAAGGTTAGTTTATTTATTATTTTAATTTAATAAAAAAAATAATAAATAAACTAACCAAACAAGTGACAGAACTGTCCGTATCTATAAAGAAACCTGACGGCGCGGTGGCCTGACCCACACATGAAAAGAATTATTTATACTGTTAATTGATGGCACTTGGTGGAACCTTTCGGCATTTTCAAAGGCAGATTAACATTATATAATGACCACTAAATCAATTAATTACTCGAAAACAATAAATTAATAACATATAAATTACCACTACATCATTCTACTAACGTTAACTATCATGAAAAGAAGCCGAGAGTATTTTGATACAAACGCACTTCCCAGAATGCCAATTGCTGCAGACACTCATGTGACTTGTGGAAAACGTATCCACAGAAGAAGTCCAGTGGGAGCTCGCAAGACCAGTTCCAATCTATTCCGTCAACTTACAAAAAACTGAATGGGTAATTAACAGCTTCAAGTCCTTCAAAACTCCAGGACAGGATGAAGTCTTCCCTGTAGTGATAAAATGGGGGAGGACACAAGTTGATATTGTCAGTTACATAGTATCTATACGCCAGACAATGAATGGGACTGTGACCCAGACTGTGGAGAGAGGTCTAAGTGATCTTTATACCAAAACCCGGTAAAGGGATTATGTTTGTGATTCAGACCTCTGGTTATACAGACCGATAAGCCCTTCGTCTTTCCTGCTAAAAACTCTGGAAAGATTGTGTGACAGAGACAAACGAGGGACGGCCCTTCAAAACAAGCCACTGCATTCCAACCAACGCGCATAATGCCCCCGGCAAGTCTACAGACTCAGCACTACATGCAGTAGAACACAAAATAGAAGAGGTCATCCAGAATCAATCAATCAATGTGCCTCGGCACTTTCATAAACATAGAGGGAGCTTTCGACAGAAGTAGCATAACCACGGCACTGTCAAAACACCGAGTATACACGGTAGTCAGTGAATGGATAGATAACATGCTAAACAAATTCATTTTAAAGCTACAGACAAGCAGAAACCAGTGCGCAGCCATGGCCAAATGTTGTCCACAAGGGGGCGTGGTCTCACCGCTGCTAAAGAACCTTGTTGTAGACGACCTAATAACCAATCAATCAATCAATTTAACCTAGAACAGTCCCTATATACATGGATGTGGAACAAGCCATAGCAGATGGTAAAATTAAATTATGGAGAAAAACGGATCTGTTTACAAAGCATGCCTGGTATTTTAAAATCCAAGGCCAACTTCAAATTAAGTGAGAAGCTGCGTTTATTTTATCTTCTAGTGATCTTGTGTGTATAATAAATATTTTTAATGAATTGTATTAAAATTACTTTCAGTCAAGCCAACATTTATCGATTTACGGTGTAGACTGAACACTAATTTGCCCATAAGCACAGTAAATATTTCGCAAGACGACGAGTTCAGGACTACGAGGATGGAGCCTAAATTGTTAATTTTTTACGACTAATGTCTGTTGCCCAAAATGATTGAGCCCAGAAAGAGCCGATAAAATAAAATATAAATAAAATTTATTATCTTTGAAATTAAAAAAAAATAGGTTTGTCAACATTTTTTCGGAAATGCTACAAAGTGAGAAGAACACCCCAAGAAACTCAGTTCGGTCCCTCCCAAAATTCATCTTAGTAGGTATCTAATAATCTATCAATGCCGATACGGAATGAATTTTTCTTGGCGGTGTGCATTGTTATGCACATACCTCTTAATAAATATTTGGTTGTTGTAAATGAAAAACACCTACTATCAATTAAGATTAGATTTAGATCCCATAGCTCAAGCTTATAGCTTAGTTTGAGCTAGATGATGTTGTGTGAGAATATCCAACAATATTTATTGATTATTTATTAAAAATATTTTAACGTTCCTGCCAGCACTGAATCTGCAGTAGGCAGCAAAACATCGGACCATGCCAAGCGCCTGCGCATTGCTACGTTAATATTATTGTTTTTAACTATGATTATTGTCAAATTTAAATATTTATAGTGTTAAATAGAATATTGTCCATTACTTTCTACAATTTTCGTATATTTAGATACTTTAAAAATAAACTTGTGGACCGTTTTCATGTATGTGTGTATTATATACTATACTATCTTCACGCCAAATCCCTTGCGGGGTAGGCAGAAAGAACCGAGCGCCACACGGCACGCTCCATACACACCTCACTTGCTTCTTCAACTTTCATTTTTCTTTTCATCCATGCACATCGGTTCCTTCGGTTCGATATTTCTAATTGCAATATTGATATTAGTTAGGTAAATAAATGTCAACTTTATTAATTCTATCACTACTTAATATCAATCAATTTGCAATAAAATAATCAATAATTATTAACTAATATTACTAACATAAAAATTAAATTAAAAGATTGAACGCTTAGACTAAGAATATGACACCGGTAATACATCAAGGAAAACAAAAGTATCAAACTTGTTAGTAGCAACAATTGGCACTATACGGATATGTGCGCCGCGTCGGCTGATTTCTTACGATCGTAAAGAAATTTGAAAACCGAATTTACGCTCTTAAGGGATTTAACAAAATTGGATGTAGTTTACTATGTATATCTTTACTTTCAATAAACTACACTTCATAAACTACAATTAGTAATTCTAATATTTTACCTACGTTAAAATTTTAATTCATTAATACCTAAAAACAAAAGAGTTGCTCAAGTTTCTCATACATTTCTGCAAGCACGCAGCTTGCCGACTGACAAACCTTAGTGATCCGCAAGAGCTCAGAGCGAGTGCACGTCTCGTTGCGTCGCAAAAAATAGAAATATTTACGTAAAGCATAGCGTGTACGCACACTTGGACGTGCAAACAAAAAAGAGGTAAGTACATTTTCAAGTTTTTTTACTTATGTACGCAATTGTAGTGGAAGATGAATAGAAATAGGTCCATAATATTTTTTTTATATTAATAGGTTAACGACTAAAATAAATCGTATGTTCTATGTCTGATTTCCTTGCAATTATTGTAACTCAATTTAAGATGTTCTTTATAAACTATCGCGGTTTTTAGACCGAATGTCTGAGTTATCTGAAAATGTGTTATTTAACAAAAAATATTGTATTTCGCAGAAAATGGGACGACGCAAGGAAAAGTATTATAAATAGAAAAGTGGGCGAGATTCCGCAAAAATAGGATATCTTACTACAAGTAGCACGATAAGTTATTTGTATTTTTTGGTGTTCCGTTCTCAAAGGGAAAAAATGGGACCCGATAACTGTGACTCAGTCTATCATCTGATTGGATCTCATAAACCATGATAGCTAAAAATTATAAATTGTCATTTTTTTGTATGTATTATGATGGTATTGTGGCTGAAGGCCACATTTTATTCTTCAAAATATTCGAATAATAGATATAAATTCACAAATAGGTTAAGGGTGTTTTGCAATGTAAATATTATCAAAATACACATTTGAGTCTATGAATATGATCTTTAATTGCCTCGCTGATCCATAGTATATAAGTAATAAGGTCGTCTATAATGATGTCAACAATACAATCCTGAAAATAGTACATTGTGTAACACTAATATTCTTAGCCTGAATGGTAACAAAACTAAATGTAGTAAATGCCGGAGTACCACAGGGATCGGTATTGTCCCCAACTCTCTTTCTTCTGCATATCAATGACATGCTGTCCCTTGGGTGCATTCATTGTTATGCGGATGACAGTACTCTTCATGGAAGCTATTCTGGCCGTCCAGCGGCAGGACGAGGCGACGTGGATGAGAAGAGACGACAACTCGTGGCGGATCTCGATCTGGACCTGGGCCGCATTGCCCAATGGGGTTCAGACAACCTGGTCGAGTTCAATGCCAGAAAAACACAGGCGTGTGCGTTAACAGCTAAGAAGTCCCCATTCCTACCCCTGCCCTCTCTTCAGAGCATTACAATTCCACTAAAGGACAACCTGGAGATCCTCGGTATAGACGTCCGGCGTGAGCTCAATCACAAAAACTACATAGAGAGCTGTATTGGTCTGGCCTCGCGGAAACTGGGAATCCTGAATAAGGTGAGACGGTATTTCACGCCACATCAGAGATGTTTACTGTACAAGACGCAGATTCGTCCCTGCGTCGAGTACTGTTCTCACCTTTGGGATGACTCCACGAGGTACTTGTTAGACGCGCTTGACGCTATGCAGAGACGTGCTATCCGAATAATTGGTTGTCCTGAGGTGACGGGAGGCCTCGAACCTTTGTCGCAGCGAAGAACCATAGCGTCCTTGGCTGCCTTCTATCGAATGTATCACGGCGAATGTTCTGAAGAGCTCTTCAACCTGATCCCACCATCTCCTTTCCGATCCCGAACAACGCGTGCCGGGCAGAGATGCCACTCATACACAGTGGAGAAAATCTTCGCCAGAACCGTGCGTTTCAAAAAATCGTTCCTCTGTCGAACTATAAAAACATGGAACGACCTGCCCGCACACGTCTTTCCCTCATCTTACAATCCCGGGTTCTTCAAGAGGAGCGTGAAGAGGCACATCACAGGGCCGCCAACTTGAGGACCACTGTAAGAAGTGGCCCCCAATCGCTAGATGCGCCACTGCTTTCTTACCATCAGGCTGGTGGCGACGTCAATTTGGCGAGCTGAATATAAAAAAAAAAAAAAATGTAGACTAAACAAAGTCAGCAATTATTTCCTGGGTAACTGTATACGTTTTTACAATAGGCTTCCACATGACATAAAAAGTATGCACTTAATTAAGTTCAAAAGTGTATAAAAAGTACTAAAATTACACTGCATGGGTTACTATAGAATTGACGATTATTTGCTTGACAAGGAAGCCTGGAAATGATCTGCTCGCTCTACTGCATTCTCAAACAACATTTTGTGATTTTTTTTTATATTCGGCTCGCCAAATTGACGTCGCCACCAGCCTGATGGTAAGCCGTAGCGCATCTAGCGATTGGGGGCCACTTTTGACAGTGGTCCTCAAGTTGACGGCCCTGTGATGTGCCTCTTCACGCTCCTTTTAAAGAACCCGGGTTGTATATGAGGGAAACACGTGTGCGGGCAGGTTTTCTTCACTGTGTATGAGTGGCAACTCTCTCAGCCAAGGACGCTATGGTTCTTCGCTGCGCTAACGGTTCGAGGCCTCCCGTCACCTCAGGTCAACCAATTATTAGGATAGCACGTCTCTGCATAGCGTCAAGCGCGTCTAGTAAGTACCTCGTGGAGTTATCCCAAAGGTGAGAACAGTACTCGACGCAGGTACCGTTTCACCTTATTTAGGACTTCGAGTTTCCGCAAGGCAAGCCCAATACAACTCTCTATGTAGTTTTTGTGATTGAGCTCACGCCGGACGTCTATACCGAGGATCTCCAGGTTGTCCTTTAGTGGAACCGTAATGCTCTGAAGAGAGGGTAGGGAAAGGAATGGGGACTTCTTAGTTGTAAACGCACACGCCTGTGTTTTTCTGGCATTGAACTCGACCACGTTGTCTGAATCCCATTTCGCAATGCGACCCAGGTCCCGGTCGAGATCCGCCACGAGTTGTCATCTCTTCTCCTCCACGTCGCAAAGCCCCTCCGCTGGACGGCCAGAATAGCTCCCATGCAGAGTACTATCATTCGAATAACAATGAATGCACCCAAGGGACAGCATGTCATTGATATGCAGAAGAAAGAGAGTTGGGGATAACGTTTCGCAAGTACAAGTCACACACGTCACACGTGTGCCAAATACCTAAATGTTTTTTTTTTAGTAAAATGAAACTAAGTAATAATTTCTGAATAGCTATAATTATTATTATTGTTTTTTTAGTTTGAGTTTGCCCACGGGAAAAAATATCAGTGGTCTATAAATATTTGTTCACAAACAAAAAATACGTTGGTTGAATGAGAGCCTGCCTTAAAATGTATTATTTTTCTGTAATTTGGATTTGTTGTTAAAACAGAAATTTTAACTCCTGTTGACGGACAGCCGTGGCTCAGCGATGGGGTCCTGTTTTTACCCTTTGGGTACGGAACCCTAAAGACTAGTTGAAATGTGTATGTGCCTCTGCCGATCCTTTCAGCGTTAAGGCGTGTCTATATATATGTATGGTACATACATATGTATGTATGTACCTATATAAGTACCTATTAATATCTGCTGCCTAGCACTAGTACTGCACTTTGGGATCAGATGGCGCTTTGTAAAAGAATAACAAATGTCCGTGTCATATTAATACGGTCCACTGTATTTAAACTTATCTAAACGTACTTCATAATATAAAAAGTAGTCATGATCTTTTCGAGCCATTCGTCTCAATAAAAATACTAGTATTTTTTGAAATTTTTAAGTTGCCTAATGTTGCGTTGCGACCAAACAGAGCGACTGTCGCTGACAGAATTGTCTATGTGTGAGTGCCGCACGCACACAGCTGAACCGCCGATTCAAAACACCGAAAGTGCCGCTGCCTCGTGCGCTCGGACGGGCCTTAACTTAAGGGTGTAAATTTTTCACTTAAATCAAATCAACATGATAAGGTCTATCCATACTAATATTATAAAGCTGAAGAGTTTGTTTGTTTGTTTGTTTGAACGCTAGGATCTCAGGAACTACTGGTTGGATTTCAAAAATTCTTTCACAGTTTGATAGTCCATTTATCGAGGATGGCTATAGGCTATATAACATCACGCTAAGACGAATAGGAGCGGAGCAGCAATCAAGAATGTTTTGAAAACGGGGAATATTTTTTACCGTCTGAGAGCTTCCGAGGCGTACGCTGCGTAAATGGTTACAGTTAGGTAAAAATTGTGTACTACAAAATTGTTTCTCTTAAAAAGTTCTACAAAAAAGTCCGCGACAGCATATGTCTATCTTTTAAGGTTCGCTCACAATAACCTAATTTGTCTATCTCTTAAGGTTCGCTCACGATATAATGAAACTGAAGAGTTTGTTTGTGCTAGGATCTCAGAAACTACTGGTTGCATTTTAAAAATTATTTTATAGTTTAATATTCCATTTATTGAGGCTGGCTAATGGCGATATAACATCACGCTATGACGAATAGGAGCAGAGCAGCCATGAATAATGTTTCCAGAACGGTGATTATTTCTTTCTTATGAGAGCTCCCATTGCGGACGCTGCATAAATAGTTAAAGTTACGTAAAAATTGTGTATTACAAAATTGTTCCTCTTAAAAAGTTATAAAAATAAGTCCTTGACAGCATATGCCTATCTTTTAAGGTTCACTTACAATAACCCTCTTATTAAGTTTTAAAGTATGAGCGACGCGACGCGACGGGAGTAAACTTGGTCTGCAGTGGCAGCCAGTCAACTGAACGATAAAAACCTGCCATGTGTGAGTTCCATACCAAAATACGGATGGGTGGAAGTAAAAGCGACGGGAAACATTATATCACTTTAACACCTCTTTCTTTCTCACTCTAATATGACGCAAACGAAGATATGCGATTCAGCTCTAATGAATACAAGCGACGCGACACGACGGGGGTAAATGCAACGGGAAACATTATAATACTCGAAATATTAATACCATACCTCTCTCTTTCTCACTCTCATGTGACGCAAACGAAGTTGCGCGGGTCAGCTAGTGAGGAATATACTAGAAGATGTTATTGTAGCTGGCGGTGGTTATACTCAGTATTTTTTTTATGTATCGTGTGATATCGATTCTTGCAAAGACTTTTATTTATTTTTGTTATTCTGAAAAATTGTTTAAGTTACAAATATTTTAATTGCTATTATGTTTTATTAAATTCTTATAGTAAACCATATTAAATATAATTGCTTATTAAAAACTGTTCTCAATTACTTTTATTATTTCAGACGTGATATAACGCCTCTTAGAAGTACGCACGTTGTCTAATTCATGGGCGACAAATTTTCCAAATGCACTATTGGCTAACTTGTTGTCTTCAGATGCTTAACATGTTTGCGTATTGAAAGCGATTATATTTTCTGTTTGATTGGCTCGTTCTGTTCGCTTAAATTCATTTTGAGAAATATTTACATGCATAAAACTGTAGTTCCATCGTTGACTATTTGCCTTATTGATTTATCGTTAAACAGCACGAAAATAAAGTATTCCGTGGGGGTCACAAGGCCCTTGCCTGTGACGCTCCGCCACGCTGTTATAAATGCATGGCGGAAGTCAAGGAGGCCGAACAGCGGGCGGGCAGCAAAGCCTGCGCTGCCTCAAGGCCGAGGCCCCGTCCGTCCGCACGGGGGGTTGAGGCTGTGGGTGCAAGTTCGCGGCATGTTGCGGAAATGGACGTCCATTAATGGACACCCATATCCGCATCCTGCAGGTGAATCTGAACCACTGCACTCAGGACCTTCTGTACCAGAGCATCAGGCAGTGGTCCATTAACATCGTCGTCGTCGCCGAGTCGTACTGGGTTCACCCGGGAAGCCCGGTGAATCTGACGGCGTGGCGACCATTTTTGGGGGAACCGGCGCGTACGACTCGCGCCTGGCGGTCATCGCTAGAGGCCCAGGTTGCGTCGCGGCGGAATACGAGGGTGTGGCTGTCGTGGCCGTTTACATCTCGCCGAGCCTCGACCAGCATCAGTTTGAGCTATGGCTACCTGAGCTGGACGTCGTTCTCGCTGCATGCCGGCCTCGCCCTGTCCTGGTCTTGGGAGACTTCAATGCCTGGTCACAGGCTTGGGGCTCCCGGGAAACCAGAGACAGGGGGAGGATACTGGAGGACTGGGTCACTACACGTGGCCTAGTCATCCTGAACCGGGGGAATGTCGCAACCTGGACGCGGCGGGGTCTCAGCTCGCTCATAGACGTTTCGTTTGCGACCCCTGAGATCGCCCGCCGTGTCCAGGGATGGCGCGTGGTGGAGGAGGAGGAGACGTCGTCAGATCACCGATATATTCGGTTCGACGTCTCCCCTCCACCTAACCTGCCGCCAGCAATCGCGAATAGCCGAAACCGCATTGGGCACTCCATCGCCTTGATCGGGAGGCTCTCCTGGAGGCGGCCATCGTGCAGGCCTGGATTCCGATAGCAGACAAGCTTGCCGATGTTGATACCGAAATGGAGTGGTTCGGGAGAGCCATGCATGTCGCCCAGACCGGCGAGGCAACAGGTGTACTGGTGGACGCCGGAAATCGCACAGTTGCGCGGATTGCGTTACCGCGCGCCGCCGGTACACCAGGTTTCGTCGCCGCCCAGACGATGCGGTAGCCCGAGAAACGGAGCTCTACGATGGGTACAGGGAGGCCAAGAGGGCCCTCCAGACAGCCATCAAGCGGTCCAAAAAATTGGGCCGCGAACAGCTGATGGAGACTCTGGAGCGGAACCCGTGGGGCGCCCGTACCTCATGGTAAGAGGCAAATTACGCCCTAAGGCGCCCCCACTGACCCAGAGTCTCCAGCCGGAGCGGCTGGAGGGGGTCCTGGACTCCTTGTTCCCGTCGAGAGCGGAGGAACACTTTCCTCCGCGCATGGCTCCGTCTCAGGCGCCCAACGCGGAAGGCAGCGAGAACGACGTGCCCGCAGTCACCGAGGGTGAGTTAGGGGCGGCTGTCCTGCGGCTTAAATCCCGCAAAAACACCGCCCCTGGACCCGACGGCATTCCAGGCCGAGCGTGGGTCCTGGCTCTCGAGGAGCTTGAGCCTCGACTAATTGGGCTCTTTAGCGCATGCCTCGAGAAAGGCCAGTTTTCCAAGGTCTGGAAGACCGGGAAACTGGTCTTAATTCGAAAGGCGGGGCGGCCGGCAAATTCCCCATCAGGGTACCGGCCGATCGTGTTGCTCGACGAGGTGTGCAAGCTCTTTGAGCGTGTTATTGCACAACGCCTCGTCGGGCACCTCACACGCGTGGGGCCTGATCTGGCGGATAGCCAGTTTGGCTTCCGTCAGGGACGCTCCACCGTGGACGCGATCATGCGCATTAGAGGCCTGATGGAGGAAGCAGTCTCACGGGGTGATGTGGTGGTGGCGGTGTCTCACGACATCGCCAACGCATTCAACACCTTGCCCTGGAGCTGCGTCAGGGAGGCGTTTATCTATCATGGAGTGCCTCCCTACCTCCGTCGGATTGTCGGGGCTTATCTCTCCGAGAGGGCCGGGTCGGCGAGATGTGTCGTGCGGTGTTCCACAGGGATCAGTTTTAGGGCCGCTCCTGTGGAACATCGGTTACGACTGGGTGCTGCGTGGTCCGTTGCTCAGAGGGGTGGGCGTAACGTGTTACGCCGACGACACCCTCGTTACGGCGCGGGGAACAACGCACCGTGACGCAGCACTAAAGGCCAAGGCAGGGGTTGCTCAAGTCGTGGGTCGGATTCGGCGGCTGGGTCTCGAGGTCGCCCTTCACAAATCCGAGGCTATAACGTCAGACCGGTCATGGACGAGTGGCTGGAGAGGAGACACGGTGCTCTCTCCTACCGGTTGACATAGATGCTTGCCGGGCACGGGAGCTTCGGCAGGTATCTGCGGCGAAAACACCGGGAAACCACGGCCGAGTGTCAGCACTGCGAGGACCGCAGCAATGATACGGCGCTCCACACGCTTGTGGAGTGCACGGCGTGGGCGCAACAGCGCCAGGTCCTCGTGGTGGGTCTGGACGTGGACACTCTCTCGCTCGAGACCATGGTGCGAGCCATGCTCTCCAGCAGGAGTAAGTGGGACTGCGCCGCCTCCTTCTGCGAGCAATTCATGCTCGTGAAAGAGACGGCGAGGCGGGAACGGGAGAGAACTCTCCCACCCGAGTTCCGCACTCAGCGGCTTGGGCGCCGCCGACGTGTCTTCGCCGAGGACTATCGGCTCCCATGACCGGGGGCCTGAGGACGGTGAGAGGGCGAATCACCGTCCTTACAGAAGCAGGCCCATGACGGCAGCGTGACGTGAGGAACTCACGCACGCCCCCCCCCCCCCCCTTAGAAGCGGGATCACATCCGACCCCCCCAAAGACGCGGGATAGCACCCGAACCACTCCATGGGCGAGGCCACAGCGGCAGCCGTAGGTCTGTTGGGAGTCCTGGGAGATCCTTCCGAGGGCTTACCCGGGGCTTCCAACTATAGGCTGTTGGGCGTTACGTGAGGTTTGTTAGTCCCACCCTTCCCATCCTCACATCCTCTCCCAACTTCCCCACTCCCACCCTTACGTCGGCGGACGCAAAACGCAAAAAAAAACAACTATGGAGCAAAACACTACAATTGTAACTACCCAGGAGCGCACCCGGACAGTGTCCGGGGAATCGCTTGCCATGCCTCGGCATGGCGACCCCCGCCAGGGTTCATCCCAGGTGGTATAAGGGAGGGGTCACCATAGTTCAGGCCCAGGGGTGTGCCTAAAAACCACCCCCAGTGACGCGGAGGTCGCGTCAACCCGTTCCGGCTCCGAGATGGAGTCGGCAGTTGATATGGGTACCGAGACCGAGGATACCCTTGGTCTCCATGCCGAAGTAGCGAGACGGAAGAGACCTAGGTCAAGCGGACCAGGCAAAGGCCTGTTCCGTCGGCCTGGGTCCCAATCTTCCAGCAGCGAGGAGGAAGGTAGCCTTCCTAGGAAGGTAGCTGCTACCACCGCGATACACCAACAGATCAAACGTCGGAAATGTAGCTGCTGCGCTGGCATAGTTAATAAAAAAGCTAGCATAGTTAATAAAAAAGGCTATGTAATAGCTTTACCGCGGCAGTCCCCGAGTGCCACACGTCTTTTTTGTCTTTGCTGGTAAAGGTATGTCCTATTAACCCCTTGGCTCTGATGTGTTCAATGAGAGTTTTGTATTTCTCAACTGTGCTGGAGGATAAAATGAGTTGGTTTTTAGACACTATTTTGAAGGTGTAGTCAGTTTTATCTACTACTTCTTCCAGTAGTTCTGCGAGTTTTCCAAGGTCATCAACACCATACAAAATGATGGTGGGTGGTTTTGGAATTCTTTTTGGAGGAGCAGCATCAACATCAATATTCAGCAATGAAAAACTGTTGCTTGTTTCTATTTCTGCGGTAGTGATATGATTGGTTTCAAGTCCTCTTCGCTGGCTAAGTAGTTGGTCCTTTCTATTCATCTTCTTGGCTTTATTAGAATTTGATACAGCTTTGTAATCAGGAGAACGAACCCTTTTCTTCTGTACTGGCAAACGTTGCCAGGGAGCATTTGGGTTATGTGTTTCCTTGCCACTGATGTTTTTTTCTTGGTTCGCAATTTGTTGATTCTCAATGTGTTTCTTGTTTGTTTCACTCGCATCAGTTAGGGACGCCGATCGTTGACGATTGAAGAGACCGGGATGGAAAAGTTGTTGGGTTAAAGTTTTCGTTGTTTTTTCCGAGGTCCCCCCCAGAATACGTGGAGCAGCCCGAGCTATGCTCGGGGAGGGATTCTCCAGCCTTGCTGGTACCTTCCTGGGGTAATTTCTCTTTGAGTCTTGCTTCCATGGGACGTGGTTATTTTTGTTTCAGGGTTTGTTTCCCCTAGCCAGATAATTCGGTTATGGCGCCGAAGATTCGCCCTCGAGATTATTGTGCGAGACTCGTTGTGAACCGTAGCATTGCCCGGAGGAGACGACCCGCAAGGGTGAGAGTATGCGGGTCCGCCGCTAGACCGCGGCGGCAGTCTTGCGACGGCGAGGACGTATATGAAGCACTTGCCAGTGCGCGCCTTGTAGCCTAGCTTCACTCACCTAGGCGTGCGCTACTGTCGTCTTAGCATTTTTTAGAGGTAAATTCCCTGGCAGAAGTCACCCCACTAAGGATCGACACCGCCCCCCCCCCTCCCCCCCCCCCCCCGTAGTATTTTAGTGATATTGAGTATTTTAGGTTTTGCAACAAATAGGACTGCATTATTAATTATTGTAAGTAATTAATTAAACGAATATTCAAATAATTTTATATGTTTTTTAATACTAAACATTTGAAATAAACAAAACACTTTTTTCTTAAAAAAAAAAACTGACTATTATGGAGATCGGTCCTGAGTATTACAAGTACTTACTATTAGAAACTGTTTAGAATCAACTTTTTATATTCTTAGTAATATAGGAACTAATAAAAAAAAAAAAAAAAATATGTTATATGGGTAATTCTCATTTCTGTAAAAAAACAGTGTGATCGTGATTTTTTTGGGTGTAATTAAATAAAATATTTGGATTTTAAATAGCGCTAATGAAGTTTAGGTATAATACTTTATATTGCATATATAAATGAGTAATATAAGTACATAGTTTTTTTTTTAATTAATTATCAAGCCTTAAAAATGTCACTTCCGTGTATGTGATTTACCCTCGATTTTGGAATGAAAAAATATGTTATCTTACAGTATCTACAGTAACAACGTAAAGAAACATTACAATTAAAATAACGATAAATATACTACTGAAAAATAAAATTTACAGTTTAATCTACATTATATTTTTCATTTACTGATGGTTTCATGTTTGTGATCAATTTTTTTGTCACATCCATGGATGTGTGTCACAGGAGTCATACTTCATTAAATTTTGCGCGTGTATCCGAACGCAATTGACCATAAACAAAGCAGCCATCCGCCATCTTAAATCAGTCTTCAGTTCTTACCGTTGTTGGAAAAATTTCGAGAAAATTATGTTTAATGTTTTAGTCTCACAATTCGTCACGCATAAGTGGTCACAACTGTGGTGATTCCCTAAGGTAGTATATTTCAATTACAAAATTAAGTTTAAGTTATTTAATTGCATTTTTGTATCAAAATCATTACCCTAAGTTTATACATTCATCCATGATTTAGAGCCTCGGTTCCCAAAGTGGGTTCCGCGGAACCTAGGGGTTCCGTGGGCCCGTCATAAGGGTTCCGCCAAAATTACGACCCACTGCTGTTGAAATAATACCTTTAGGATTTCACACAATTTTCTAAAATTTAAGCTGTAGCTGACAATGAAGATAAGTCATCAGTATTGTCATGAGTCATGACAGCATGTAGGCCCATGACTCATGACAATAGTGTGTTGTAGTTCTAGCTGGGTGTACGGTAAGGTTACGTCCACCCCAATTGGACACTTGTGTGAGAGTAGTCTCGATTTCAGACACAAATTGTTCACGACTTTCTTCCACTACGCACCAAGGGACAATGGCTCGGCCTGTGTAAAAAGCGTTGCCCGTACTATCGTCCGTATAACAATGAATGCCGCCAATAGATAGCAACACATTAATATGCAGCAAAAATAGAGTGGGCGACGACACCGAGCCGCGTGGGACTCCAGCATTTCGGGCCATGAAGTCAGAACAGCTACGGCTTGCTAAAGCTTCTACCGACCAGAAAGCTAGACACCCATCCACAACACCCCTCGGGCAGTCCATAGAAAGACAATTTGGTAAGAAGACCACGGTGCCAGACCCGGTCAAAGGCCTTAGAAATATCGAGGCCCACTGCTAGAACCTCGCCTTAACTTTCGATAGCCGTCGCCCAGCGGTGTGTGGGGCACACAAGAAGACCACCAGTCGATCGACTTGGGTACAGGATGCACGTGCGCAGTCTTCCACTAAGCCGAGAAGACTTGTTTCATGGAATATGAAAGCGTGAAAAGACGTGTAAGTACTGGACACAACCCAGGACCACACTGATTTAGTACCACCGCGGGTATGCAAGTCTGAACCCACTCGACTTATAAACGTCAAGGGATTGAAGCTCCCGCCTAACGTCGCGCTGCCGGAAGCTGTTCGGGTGCTCACCAGGGGGTGCCAGGTGGCGAAGAACCTCCATCGTTTACATCTTCTTCCATCGTTCGTAACATTGACGTTCATAGTCGAGTTGGAGGCAAAGAGAGCACCCAGAAGGTCAGCTTTCTCTTGGCACTCTGAGTCAGGCTACCATCCGGTTTAAGTTGGGGTGACAGACCCGACCGACAATAGTTTCCCTCGGCAACTTTGTCAAGCGACCAGAATTCACGACACCCAGAACGGTTGCCTGCCAGTCTGTGTCACCGCTGTGAGACCTGTACAAACATGCGTAAATCCCAATGTGCCGCGCGATCAGCGCGTGCCCACAAAGTAGACAGTTCTCTTTGTTCAAGACTCCTGAGACAGCGACAACAGATATCATTCCGGATGTGCTCCAGCTTGTAGCCAGGGAACATTAAGTAAGATGTATGGTCTTGACAGGAGATTTGCGTCTCCATCAAGAAAAATAGGGTCAGCTGCGCATTTTCCAGATGGTGGTGGACTGCGTTGACGTTAGGTATCTGATGTTACGTAAGTCCATCTGAAGTGTGGACGACGATGCCACTGTAAAACGTTCCTTATTTTTCTTTTTCCTTGCCATGGTGTTTCGAAAAGGGAAATTTAAGAAGGTTAAGTGGTACCGGTGGCGCAAAAGACAAAGCGAAGTTCCAGTAGTCCAAAAGCCAGCACGGGTAATGCGGTCGATTGTCACGGTGTACGGAAGGGCCCCCGGTCCCCCTTAATGCAGTGGCCGCGTCTACTCCGGTATCTTCCTCTGGCAACAGTCACAACACCAGGGACTTTACACAGACTGCTGGTTCATCCTCTTGGGGCGGAGATTAATTAATCCCTAGTTTGACTGACGTACAGTCTGCTGGCGGCCAGTGGCCATTTTTTAAATTTTTATTTATGGAAACTTTAAAAACGGAGTACCGTTATGCCCACCCTCTTAATGTGGACTTTCTCGTTAGTTCCAAAGATATTGGATCTTATGGAGCTAATTGAAAAAGCCAAATTTACTGTGCCCAAAAGGTGCTGCGTTATCTCCATGAAGAAGTAACGCTTATCCTTTGATCCCAGGATCCCCGAGGGTCCAGGGATAGATCATGGTCTGCTTAGCCTAGCTCTTAGCTTAGCTCTTCAACCTAATCCTACCCTTTCGTTTTTGATCCCGAATAAAGCATGCCGGCCAGACGTAGCCACTCCTACATTGGAGAGTACTTCGCCAGAACTGAGCGATTCAAAAGATCGTTCCTCACTCGAACTACGAAAATTTAGAACGACCTGCTTGCGCACGTAGGTACTTCTTACCTCTTATAACCCCGGGTTCTTCAAGCGAAGCGTGAAGTGGCAAATAACAGGTCGCCATCTTGGGGACTACTGCGTACTGTCAGAAGTCTTACACTGTGAGAGTGGCCCGCAATCGCTAAATGCCTCTATGGCTTTCCGTTAGGCGGGCGACGGTGAATATAATAAAAAGAAAGCTTTTTTTATACCGGGAAAACGCTTCCATGGTAAGCAGGAACGGCAACAGGATTTCACGCAGGCGGAACCGCGGGCATTATCTAGCTAGTTTGTTGTAATCTTCTATGGGGTTCCGTGGAATAAAACATATTTGTTTGGTGTTCCGTGGCGTTAAAAGTTTAGGAAGCCCTGATTTAGAGGTCATGTTTCCGAGATTTCATTTGTAAAAAGTCACTTCCATGGCGTCACTTCTATGGATCCGTGGATAAAATTATATCCATGGATGTGACCAGTAAGCCATGGAAGTGAAGTAAAACTTGCTTATTAAGGATAGCTTTAGTTTTGGGATGCTTTAATTATTGTTTTATTGTAGATGCCGAAACAAAAAACACGTCCTAAAACTGCTGAAGAGATACAAAGGTTTCCACAGCGGCATCGTCGTCCACACTTCAAACGGACCTTTGCAATTTCAGAGGTATGAACGCGAACATCAACGTAGTCCACCACCATCTTGAAACTGCGAAGCCGACCCTTTTTTTTTCTTAACGGAGACGCAGATCTCATGTCCGAAAGATACATCTAACTTAATGAACCCTGGCTACAAGTTGGAGTACAACTTCAAGAAGAAAGCAGGGGTATGTATATATGTCCGGGATTCAGTCTGCTGTCGCCGTCTTACAAGCCTCGAAGACAGGGACCTGTCGACGTTATGGGCACGCGTGGATCACGGGGGCCACACTCGGATCTACGCGTGCGTGTACATTCACAGCGGTAACACAGACACAGTTCGCCTTTTTGACCACCTGCAACAATCGACTGACAAGGTGATTGAGCAGTGTCCCGCGGTGGAGATAGTGATTATGGGGGATTTCAACGGTCATCATGTTGACTGGTTGGGCTCTCGGACCACCGACTTTGCGGGGAAAGCTGCTCACGAATTTGCCCTGACCTATGGGTTCATTTAGTTAGTTAAATCCCACACGAGGATACTAGACAAGAAGAACGAGCATAGTCCATTGCTGGATCTTCTGCTGACAACGCGTCCGGGCGGATACAACGTTTCAGTGGATGCTCCGCTTGGATCGTCGGACCACTGCGTCGTTCGGGCGCATGTGCCTCTCGTAAGGCCTGAACCACCTCGGCCTAAGGAGTGGCCAAATGTGTGGCACTATAAGTCATCAGATTGGGATGGACTGCGAGAGTTCTTCGCGTCGTACCCATGGAGGCGGCTTTGTTTTGCCTCAGAGGATCTGGAATCCTGCGCTGCAGCAGTCGCTCGCGGGGATCTCGGATGGCATGGAGTGCTACATTCCAAACCGCTGGATCCCTGTAGGAGCAAAAAAGCGACCGTGGTTCAATCGGCTCCGCAGAGAAACTTTGATGTTTAAAGAATATACCTACAGGGCTTGGACCACGGCTCGTGCGAGTTCAGATCCAAACATCTCTGAGGTGAAACGTAAATAAAAAGGGCCAGCAAAAGAGCAATATTGTCAAGGCTAAGTTCGATTTCGTCGGCAGAATTGGTGAACGGCTAGCAGGCTACCCTTCAGGGAGTCGCGAATTCTGGTCCCTTGCCAATGCTGCCGAGGGAAACTTTTGTCAGTCAGGTTTACCACCTTTGGTAAACCTGACTGACAGAAGTTTGGTTCAGAGCGCCTAGGAGAAAGCCGACCTTTTGGGTTTTCTCTTTGCCTCTAACTTAACCATGAGTGACGGGGTGCTTTGCCGCCGGGCATTCCGTGGTGCGGAATTTCCATGCCGGAAGTTAAATTTACGCAGCGGAATGTCCGACATGAGCTTCGATCCCTGGACATTCATAAGTCGAGTGGGCTGGATGGTATACCCGCGGTGGTACTTAAGCAGTGTGGTCCAGAGTTGTGTCCGGTACTTACACGTCTTTTCACGCTTTCATATTCCATGCGACAATTACCGGCGTCGTGGAAGATGCGTATGTGCATCCTGTGCCCAAGAAGGACCGACCCGGCCAACTACAGGCCTATAGCCGTCCCCTCCCTTTTATCTAAGGTGATGGAGCGTGTTATTAATACACAGCTCCTGAGGTACCTTGAGGAACACGACCTGCTCAGTGACCGGCAGTACGGTTTCCGTCACGGTAGCTCGACGGGCGATTTTCTAGTGTGCCTCACACAGTGGTGGGCAACGGCTATCGAGAGTAAGGGCGAGGCTCTAGCAGTGAGCCTCGACATCTCTAAAGCCTTTGACCGGGTCTGGCACCGTGGTCTTCTTACGAAATTGCCCTCATATGGACTGCCCGGGAGATAATGCGGATGGGTGTCCAGCTATTGGCCGGTAGAAGCATCAGGGCCGTCGGCGACGGCAGCTGTTCAGACTGCATGGCCATCAACGCTGGAGTACCGCAAGGCTCAGTGTTGTCTCCTACTCTGTTTTTGCTGCATATCAAGGACATTTTGTCTATTGACGCCATTTATTGTTATGCGGACGACAGTACGGGGACACTTGTTACACGGGCCGCCCCGGTATCTCTAGGGACACAGTGGAGGATAATCGTGAACAGCTTGTGTCTGAAATCGAGGCTACTTTTACTAGAGTGTCAGATTGGGGTGGACAAAATGTTGTCCAGATCAACCCTTCCAAGACACAAGCGTGTTTTTTCACCGCTAAGAAAACCCCAATTATCGTAGTACCGCAATTTCAGGGCACATCTCTTTCCATCTCCAATAGCATAGTGATCCTTGGCATTGACATCTCCAGTGACGTTCAGTTCCGTAGTCATTTGGAGGACAATGCTAAGCTGGCTTCTTGGACAAGCTAGGTGTGCTCAACAGGGCGCGGCGGTACTTCACTGCGGCGCAAACACTGCTTCTCTTTAAGTCGCAAGTGCGCAAATGCAAGATACTTTGGGCATAAAACGTTGCCTTCTTAACCGCACTGTCAGTGGCCTCGTTAAGATCGCTATTAGTGCAGGAGGTAGGACATAGGGGGCATGAAAACAAATGCAACATGGACTGCACTGGGGCTCCGCAGTCACATGCGGTTAAACCCGGGAAATTATACTTAATCAAAGCTATATACTAACTGAGTAATTAAATATCACATGTTTTATGTAGTTAATTTGTGCTTTGAGAAAAACTTTAATAAAAGAGTAATAAAGTTGATTTTGTAAGATGTGTGTGTATAATTAATTTCAGTGTCACATCCCTGTTAGCGAATGTCACTTCTGTGGGTTACAATAATGTAGGGAAAGTCACTTCCAAGGCTGTGATGTCACTACCATGGAGGAAGTAAATTTTCAAACCCCTGTATTTCTTTACATGGGGGGCTGCAAGCTCTGTAAATAATTTTCCCTTAAGAAAAATTACCTAATTAAACAATACCCATCATCACATTTAACATAAAAAGGTTTTGTTGAAATATCGGATTTTATCATTCAAAATGAGAACTACCCATATGACTCAAAGGCACTTGGGGCAAAAGCTCGACTTTGCTCTCCACAGGCAAAAGCTTTGAATTTGTCGCGTATTTATGAAAATAAAAGACTTACCTTGGCAATACCAGTGTCACCTACAAGCTCTGAGGTCTGGCTGTGTTGCGAAATATGCACATAATTAAACAGTTTTTCGAAATGGAGTGAGTCGATTTAACGCAGGTTATCTTTCTAGGGTTAATCATCTTGTAAGTCTCCTCTACACTACACTACTAATATATTTACCATCAGAGTCCGAAGGCTCTACTTTAATATTTGTGTTGAGTTTGAGCGCCTGAGCCTCCCCGGTACTGTTTAGCGTTGTGCTCTGTTGGGTCCTACTTGCTATGTTTATTTGCACCACCGGCACTATCTGAAGCCTCTTATTGCAGGGGCTTACTTTTGGCTTTACAGAGTTAATCTGAAACAAATGAAATATTAGAATTTTTACATTAATTTTTCAGTTAATGATCTCTTAGCAATTAGGTTACTTACATTATAGGAGGCCACAGCTACCACGTAGCTCGGTTCCTCCTCCAACAAACCCGGCTCAACCTTGATGCTTGTCAGATCCTTGCTATCCACATCCATTTCTCCTGTAACAATATTTTGTAAAATTTAAGTGTTGTGTATTCATAAGTGATGTTCATATACATATAGGTACTAAACTGATAGTGCATTCTTACCACCTGAACTCAAGATGCTTTAACACGTTATTTCTTAACGTGAAAACCACTTAGAATAGTATTTCTGGAAGTAAGGAGACCCCTTTAATCTAGAGAAATACGTGTTTTTAAATTTTAATTATTCTCAAGACAAGCCACTGAACTCGGTGCTGGTGGGTTTGTCTTATACATTTATGGTTTGTGAAAACAGCGTCTAACAAAACTAATAGAATAAGAATTATTACTGTATGTACTCAATTCAATCTCGGGGACTTACCGAAAATTATAATTTTATTTTGCTGAAGTATATTCAAGCAAGCAATGTCAATATTGACACTTGATTTTTTTTTTATTTTTTTTTTTATTTATTGAAAGCTTTGGCATTTTAGCCATCAGCTTAAGCAAGCAGTGAAATGACAACACATCTTTATACTTAGTATGTACAATTAAAGAATACAATTTTACAGAATATACCTAATACAATGAAATTTACACGGTAGGCGGGACTACGCCTACCGTGATCATGGATACGCTGGAATTATGTTTCGGAAAACCAGAAAGTATCATGAATAAAATTGTGTCACAATTGAAAAAATTACACCCACTACCTACATATTTTCAAGGTGAAATAATCAATTTTGCGGTGAAAATTCGCAACTATGTTGTAGCAGCAAAATCATTAAAGCAGAATGATTACCTTCGAAGCCCGGAGTTGGTGTCTATAATAGCTTCGAAGTTGCCAACGGTCTTGCTAACTAAATGGACAGATTACCTGTATGAAAAGCAGCATACCAGTGAATTACCCAAATTGGAAATTATAAGTGAGTTTTTGTTCCTTGAGGCGAATAAAATCGCATTTTCAGGAGTTAGCCACATTCGCCCCCTTCCAGACGGGAGAAAGGAGCGTGAAAAGAAACAGCTGCAGTCGATTTTATTCACCGTAGACGCCCAAGGTAACAACAATCATTGTAAATATTGTAAGAAGAAGGGTCACAGTGTTATTTCTTGCTCACGATTTAAGCGCGCTTTACGTAAAGATCGCTGGCGATTCGCGCGAACAAATAAACTATGTTACAGGTGTCTATCGCTACGTCACGATGACCCGACAGCTTGCACCGCCAGTGGCTGCGACATAGAAGGCTGTAACCTGCCTCACCACCCACTCCTGCACTGGACACCTAAGGGGGGTAAAGGTACCTCAGAGACGGTCGAAGATCCCGAGCGTGACCCCCCAGACAGAACCGAGGTGAACTAACATGTCAAAGTGAACTACTAAACTTTAAAGTCACTAATAGTGACGGTGAAAACTTTAGCATTAACGCTCGTAAAATAAGTGAATTGAACCTTCCCATACAGACAATGTCCAAATCTTTGTTTAAAAAATTGTGTGTTAATAACATAAATTTGTGTAATTGTAATGCGCAACCTATGCTACTTATAGGTCAAGATCACCATCACCTGATCACTCCTGTGCAGTGCCAACGGAGCGAGCAGCGTGGGCCCTATGTGTCAAAGACAGCCCTGGGTTGGTGTGTACATGGAAACGCGGTAAGTGAAGTCACACTTAGTCCCGATCCGTATGTCTCCCACACTCTCGATAGCTCTGAACAAACATGGCCAACAGTTGAACCCATTTTTCATTTATGCACTACTTACTCGGGTGATACCTTACCGAATGATGTTTCCACTCAATTCACAGATAACCTTTCGAAAGATTGTACGCATAAGTGTGCACAGTTGCATGACGAGGTTCGCAAACATTTTATGTTGGATTCCATAGGAATAGGTACCCAACCTCGTCAGAACGCGGACCACATTCGTGCCATTTCTATTTTAGATAGTACCTCTGAGCTTCGTGACGGTCAGTGGTATGTCGGACTGCCCTGGAAGTCAGATGATTTTAAAATGCCTGATTCGTTTCCGAACGCTCTAAAACGGTTAAAATCAATTCGTAGAAAAATGTCCCTAAACAGTGAATATTCTGATCGGTATCGTGAAAGAATAAGTCATTTACTAACAAACAATTTCGCTAAAGAACTAACTAATGATGATGTCATTAACGCTAGGATGAGTAGTCGTATTTGGTATTTACCGCACTTTGGCGTAGACAACCCAAATAAAAATAAATTAAGGTTGGTTTTCGACGCGGCAGCCAAGTCCGATAATTTTTCGTTAAATGATTTCCTATTGACAGGTCCCGATTTATTGCAATCCTTGTTAGGTATAATGTTTAGATTTAGGGAAAATATTATAGGCGTAATTGGAGATATTCAGGACATGTTTTTGCGTATAAAAGTTCGTGATGAAGATTCACACTCATTACGATTTTTGTGGTGTGACGATCATTCGTTGCACGGGAACCGACCCCTAAGCTCGACTGATAAGACTTTGCATTCCTTTACTTCGGATTGTGTTGTGAAAAAATACGCTATGACGTCATTGATCTTTGGTGCGCGTTGTTCACCGTTTGTCGCTCAGTACGTAAATCAAATTAAAAACACTGAACGATTCGAACAGACGATGACCAATGCCGTGCATGCTATTAGGAAAAATCAATATATGGATAATTATATAGATAGTATGAGCGATTCTGTTACTGCAAAGAAGTTAGTGAATGAGATAACGTTCATTAACAAACAAGGTAATTTTATTATGCGAGACTGGTTAAGCAATAACGTAGAAGTTCTAGACGAGACGCCTAAAGAGATCCTTAGTGACAAGGCGGTAAGGTTCAATATTGAACAACAATCGGAGCGAACGCTGGGATTACTGTGGTATCCATTCAGCGATACGTTTGCATTCGACTTGTCTTTGAAACGTATTCCCAGTGATATTTTAGAATACAGAAGATCGCCTTCTAAGCGTGAATTGTTAAGTATAATTATGTCAATCTATGACATTCATGGCTTGTTAAACCCGTTTACTGTAAAATCAAAAATAATTATGCAAGAAGTTTGGAAATTAGGTATTTCATGGGATGAACAAATAAATGAACAATTATTTAAACAATTTATTGATTGGGTTGAGCAATTAAAATCATTAAAAAATATTCGTATTCCGAGATGGTACTTTCGGCAGGGTGAGAGCGAGCAGGCTGTCCTTAACTTATGCACCACTGTCGCGGGTGCGAGCGAGACATCGCTACAGTTGCATTTATTTTGCGATGCATCGCCCCGCGCGTACGCCGCTGTTGGATATTGGCGTAAGATGTGCAGCGATGGACGAGTATGCGTCTCATTCGTAGCCAGTAAGAACCGGATCTCGCCGCTAAAAGCGATTTCTATACCCCGGCTTGAGTTGCAGGGGGCGCTGTTAGCATGTCGTTTAGCTGAAACAATAAAGAAGGAACATAGAATTAAACCTTCACACACGTTCTTCTGGACAGATTCAACCGTGGTTTTGCATTGGATTAGGAATGACCGTAGGAATTATAAAACTTTTATTGCAAATAGATTAGGTGAAATTGATGAGTTATCAAAAGTTACTGAATGGAATTATGTACCTACAGAATTGAATTTAGCTGATTTAGCTACAAAAATAAATAGTTATAACTTACATAGTGAGTCATCGTGGTTTACCGGACCTTCCTTTCTGTACGAGGCGCCTGAGCGCTGGCCGCACCAACCTGAAATGATAAATAATAACTTTAGTAATGAAATATTAGAACAAATTAATATAGTTTGTAACATTAACTTAGTGAATTGTAACTTACCTGTTCCGGACCCGACGCGATTTTCATCTTGGCTACGTTTATTGCGATGTACTGCTACTGTGCTTCTATTTATTGAGAAGTGTAGGAATAACAAAGCTTCCCTCATTAATCAAACTTTAATGAGTAAAGGCGAAGTTTTATTACTACGCTACTCACAGTCACGATCATTTCTGTCAGAAATAGATTTGTTGATGAAACGTGAACAAATTAGCTGTGATAGCCGTTTACGCCATTTAACACCTTTCATAGATAGTGACGGGCTCTTGCGTGTCGGCGGGCGTATCAACGCCGCCAAGCATATTGATGAGCAAATGAAAACTCCGATCATCTTAGACGGACGTCATCACGTAGCCCGACTGATTGTTAAGCACTATCATGAACGTATGGCACACTCGTTTAATGAATTAGTTGTAAACGAGCTACGGCAGACTTACTGGGTAATTAACCTTAGGCCCACTGTTCGTACAGTGGCTTCGCGATGTTTATCTTGTAGGATTAGGAAAGCGTCTCCCAGCACTCCGCGACTCGGCGAATTAAAAATGTAAAAAAAACTAATAAAAAAGTAAGGAATTATACAATAGGTTACAAAATATTTCAGTACCTACTAAATAGGGCCAAATGTGCTAATATAATAATTATAAAGAGGTATATACAATTTAGGGTACTTTAGAAAATCTTGTACACTGAGTGGAAAGAAATCATTTTCCTTTAAAATGTCTTTGACGGTACAAATTAAAAGTAGGCGTTCTAAATTAAAATAAATATTTTAATTTAGAACGCCTACTTTTAATTTGTCACTCACACACTCTAAGAATAAATGATCTAAATCACAAGAACTGGCACAACAGTATTTACATAAGTTATTATTACTAAGTTTAAGTCTGTACAAATGTGATGGAAATTTACAATGCCCAATTCTCAGTCTGCATAAACTGGTGATAAAGTCTCTGCCTGGATAGGCAGGGAGTTTATCAAACCAGGCGTTAGTTTTGGGAACAGGAGTGATTTCCGCAAGCCATTTACCTTTGTTAAGGCGAGAGGAGTTCAATAGTAGAAGCCAGCGCTTGTTTTCATTGATCTTTAAAAGGTGAACTAAATCTAGATGTGGCACTCTGTACTCTACGTTAACAATATCAGGGGCAGATTTGGATTTGGCTAGAGTGTCTACTAGCTCATTGCCCAGAATGCCAGAATGCCCGGGGACCCAACAAAACTCGACCGTAATGTTATTACAATTAGCTAAGTAAACTAAGTGCCTAAGCTCATAGATAAGGTAATTGCAATTGTTGCTAATAGTTTTTTTCTCCAAAGCCATTAATGCACTCATAGAATCTGATAGGACAATTACTTTTGAGAAGACGTTTTGCTTATAAACATTAAGAACGTACTGCAAAGCGAAAATCATTGCTAGAATTTCTGCCGAATAAATTGAAAAATATTTATAACAAGAAAACACTTTGCCAGTTTTGTTAGAGGCATCATAAAATGCGAAACTTGTACGATGGTCAGTTTTAGACCCATCTGTATAAATTTTAACATATTCCACTTTTTCATTTACATACTTGTAAAAATCATGCTTAGAATTGAATTTCAAAGTTGAAACTGGGATATTCTGTAACATTGATGTATAATTGTAAGAAAAACAAGGCTTATACTTATTCCAGTATACAACATCTTGAAATTCGAAATT
The DNA here is from genome assembly GCA_933228765.1 of Miltochrista miniata. Classification (NCBI taxonomy): domain Eukaryota; kingdom Metazoa; phylum Arthropoda; class Insecta; order Lepidoptera; family Erebidae; genus Miltochrista; species Miltochrista miniata. Next base: position 3,766,549 of record OW121772.1, on the reverse strand, counting down.
TAAGTATGAGATAGAGTCGCTAATAGAAGTGAAGACAGTGAGAGGGGCAATATTATAATCTGGTAATGAATAATGTTCCAGAAATCGACCAGTAAGCACATTATCTTGACTAATTAGATTTAAGCAAAAGGGGATAGTGCGTTTGTGGCATATCCACCCGCCGCCATTTTGATTTTTTTTGAAAGTTTCCGCGCACGAAATAATTAGTAAATATGGATAGAGGACACTAAAACAAACAAAAAATGTCAAGTAATTGGTACCCTAAAGTGTCACGTTCCCGAGATATTTGGATGTAAAAATCACCATTTTAAAATTAATTGTAATGATATACTGCTCGTTCGCTCTAACTTTGCCGCTCGGCTCCATACTAAAGTCGAATTTTTAATTAGACGAAGTAAATTGACAGCAACTAATGTCACTTCTTCATACAATGTTGCTTAATTTCTATGACGAAGTGACATTAGCCACTGTCAATTTACTTCGTCTAATTAACAATTCGGGTATACGCCTCTACGCCAGCGGCAAAGTTAGAGCGAACGGGTAGTAAGTTGTTAAGAATATTAAGAATAATGACTATCAATTAAAAATGCAACGATTACGTGTTTGTTTGCATTCCACTGTATTCAATTAGTAACTTCCAGGTTGATTTAACTATTAATTTGAAGGTAGTATACCTAGTAGCACGAGAAGACCACTTTGACCAATGACTTAAGTACTACCGAATCGCATCTCTTGCGCTTATTTGTTCAAGTTCATTTTTTCAATCATGCTTGCAAGCGGTGATCGGTATTAATAATAAATAATAGTTATACACAATGCATACAACCTTTTGTTTGAAGGCACCGGTTATCTTATATTGTTACCATTATATTGTTACGCCGCCCGCGATCTTAACCAATTCGGCATTTTAGCTGCCAATTCTTGGCTTGCAAGAGCTAAACTACATCCGCGATATCAATCTACCCGCATGTATTTCGTATACGTACGTACTAATAGATAACAGTTTGGAAGGCAGAAATAAAATCATTGGCAACTATTTTTTTTTACTGTCTCGTGTATTGTAACTGTCTCGTGGGAATGCGAACTCTTGGGTGCTGTGCCCACGTCATGTGCATTATTTGGTACATGGCTTGGGCCCGGCACCAAGAAACCCCTATTCGACCTCCTGCTGCCTTTTTAGACAGTATAATTAGAGTTGATGAAGACAGTGATGATTAACTATATAAATACGATCCCGAACAACGCGTGCCGGGCAGAGATGCCACTCATACACAGTGGAGAGAATCTTCGCCAGAACCGAGCGTTTCAAAAGATCGTTCCTCTGTCGAACTGTAAAAACTTGGAATGACCCGCCCGCACACGTGTTTCCCTCATCTTACAACCCCGCGTTCTTTAAGAGGAGCGTGAAGAGGCACATCACAGGGCCACCAACTTGAGGACCGCTGTAAGAAGTGGCCCCCAATCGCAAGATGCGCCACGGCTATCCATCGTGGCGACGTCAATTAGGCGAGCAGAATATAAAAAAAAAAAAAAAAAAATTACGTACCAACTCGTTTAGACAGTTGATACTTTCAGTCTCTCAAAAGTTAGCTGTAAGAGATTCCTTAACGGGATAAGCTCACCCATTAGCTTAAGTATCCAATATTTGGACCAACCCATTTTTTATCATGTTGGTTTCTTTCGAAAATAATAAACGTTGTCATAAGTATATCATATATATTTTGTTTTATTTTTAATCAGTTACTTGAATGGGCGCCTTCATAAGGCAAAATAATGCTTCACTGCGATTCGATGCGATTTAGTAGGTAAGTCATTGGTCAAAGTGGTTTCCTCGTGCTACTACGTGTACTACCTTCTAATTAATAGTTAAATCAACCTGGAAGCTACTAATTGAATACAGTGGAATGCATACAAACACGTAATCGTTGCATTTTAATTAATAGTCATTATTCTTAATATTCTTAACAACTTAATATCATTACAATTAATTTTAAAATGGTGATTTTTACATCCAAATATCTCGGGAACGTGACACTTTAGGGTACCAATTACTTAACATTTTTTGTTTGTTTTAATGTCCTCTATCCATATTTACTAATTATTCCGTGCGCGGAAACTTTCAAAAAAAAACAAAATGGCCGCGAGTCGGTATGCCAGCTCCCATACAAAAATGTTCGAACCCCTTTATCAGTTAAATAGCTTCTCCTAACTATTAGTGGTAGGTACTACACCAGCTTCGACCTCTAAAGAGTTTATGGGTGAGGACATCATAGCTCCCGTAATGATACGTAAGGCTCTATTTTGCATCACATCGAGTTTTTTGAGAAAAGTGTTACTAGCAGACGAGTAAAATATACATCCGTAATCAAATTGGCTGCGAACTAAGGATATATATAACGTTTTGAGTGTTTTAGGATCAGAACCCCAACGAACACCAACCAAAGATTTCAAAATATTTAAACGTAATTCCGCTTTTTTACATATGTATGTAATATGAGGACCCCAAGATAATTCACAGTCCAGCTTAATACCTAAATATATTTCCGAAGTTTTAAACGGTAATAAAACCTGTTGGAAGTATATTCTGGGACGATTAATGTAATAGGGGCTAAATAACATCACTGAGCTCTTTTCGACGTTAACTTCGAGTTTAAGTTGAGAGCTTAAAACGGTAGCAAGAGATCTCAAACATTTATTCATGATAATTTCCCCTTCACTTAGATCATTGCAATCCAGATAAATGACAAGGTCATCGGCATAAAATGAATACTTAACGGATTTTGGAATACATTTCATGAAAGTTACAAGAGATAAAGTAAATATTAATGGTGATAGGACAGAACCTTGAGGGGTGCCTCTATATGAATACTTGGGGCCATATATCTTGTTCTTTAGTTTTAAAAATATCGTGCGGTTATTGAGAAAATGGAAAATCCAAAATAGTACCGATCCCGGTATTCCCAGAGATCGGAGGCTATTGATTAGGTAATCATGATCTATGTTATCAAACGCGCCCTTGATATCAAGGAAGACAGCTAGTGTTATTTTATTGCACTTGAAATTATTTTGAATATCACCTATAAGGCAACCTAGGTTATACATTGTGTTTTTACCCTTACGAAAACCGAATTGATATTCTGGAATTAATGAGTTGTGTTCTATGTACCATTCTAAACGACTTTTTAACATAGTTTCGAACAATTTTGCAAAACAAGATGTCAACGAAATGGGTCTAAAAGCGTCCAATTCATAGCCATCTTTATTGGGTTTTTTAATAGGAATGACAAACTGCACTTTCCAAATAGGGGGAATAATCTTTTGCTCCCACATTTGGTTCAAAACTTTCAAAAGTATGATTTTCACTTCTGTCGGTAGGTTTTTGATTACGGTATAGGGCATGTAGTCAGGGCCAGGAGATGTGTTTTTCTTACAATTCAAAGAAGCTTCGAATTCATAAAAAGCAAAAGGTTGAATCCACTGTGCAGATTCAGATCCGTGAATTAAGAAATTTAAGTGAAAATTTTGTGATAGCTGAACGTCATTTTCTGAAGTTATCATTTAAATATGCATTAATATTGTGAGGATTTTCAAAGAAATGAAAAGAATTCGAATTTGTGCCAACTTTAGCAAATTTAAACCTTTTCATGTGATCCCAAACAACTTTAACAGGAGTCTTTCTATTAAAAGAAGAACAAAGATTAACCCAACTAAGCTGCTTTTGCTCCGATATTATTCTTTTTTTCTTGGCGTCCAATTTTTTGTATAAAATATAGTTTTCAAAAGTAGGGTATCGTTTATAGGACTTTAAAGCAAGCTTTGATTGATTAACTGCTTGAGAGCAAGTCTCACTCCACCAAATTATAGATTTACGTTTTTTACAATGGTAATGTTGTTTTGATTTTGTAGGGAACGTCAGTAAAATGTCAGTTAAATTTGTAATAAAATTATCATAGCTTGATAAAGGTTCATTATTTATAGAAAAAGTCAAAAATTTCTTTTCACAGAGTTCTTTGAACTCGGACCAATCAATTGCATTATAGTTAACATCAGATAAGCAACCTGTGGGTAAATCATTGGAGTTCAACTCGGCTTGATAGCTTTGTCTATGTGAGTTATTGTAGGTACAAAACGCCCACCATTATTGGAAAGTGATTGCTACTCAATAGGCGTAAAACAGACGACGGGGCGGGCCGGGCCGGTCAATTTCGCCGCGAACGATAGCGCTAAAGGAATCCTATACTACCAACGCACACGAAGGGCAAAAAGACCGCGCCGCCGCTGTCCGCCGGGCACTGGCGGCGCGGCATGTCCGTGGCTCGCCGCCATGAATCACACAAACCAGTTTGTATGAAGTAACGCAGACGGGGCGGCGCGGGGCGGCGCGGGCCGGCCAGGCTCAGTCCTCGCCGCACGTTTTCTATTTCTAGTGATGGACGCCTTCGACGTCGAAAATTTAATTTCTCAAGTCGAAAAAAGATCGCCGATTTATAATACGGCATTAAAAGAATATCACGATGTAAATGAAAAGAGGAAGCTATGGAACCAAATATGCCAGGCAATATATACGCCTGCAGTATGGGATGAGTTGTCATCGAGTACCCAGTACTCCCTATTAGTCCATTGAAATGTTACAATTTAAGGACCGAATATTGCATTTGTTAGAGGACGCAATTTTATTTTTGGGACATGTGTAATACGGCATTAAAAGAATATCACGATTTAAATGAAAAGAGGAAGCTATGGAACCAAATATGCCAGGCAATATATACGCCTGCAGTATGGGATGAGTTGTCATCGAGTACCCAGTACTCCCTATTAGTCCATTGAAATGTTACAATTTAAGGACCGAATATTGCATCTGTTAGAGGACGCAATTTTATTTTTGGGACATGTGTGGGGGGTCAATAGAAGCTTAACCTCAAGTTTGTGGGGTTGCCACCCTTGTCCCCCGGCCGCAATCTTAAAAAGGGGTGAAAACACTTTTTCCTCAATATCTCGGAAACTATGAGTCTTACAAAAAAATTGTGAAAACTTAATTTGTAGCAAATTGTTTTGCCTACAAATATGTCAAACAAATTTTTGTCCTAAATTGAAAAATTATAAACAAAAAATTGAAAATAAAATTATAAAAATTTTCTTTTTTGCTCTGTGGCATTTTTTTTTAAATTTCTCTTTAAAGATCATCTACAAGATTAGTCTGAGGTATTATTTTTGTAAAATGTATAAAAAAAGTTAAAGACCAAAAAAGATTTTTTTTATAAAAAAATTCAAAATTTTTTGTTAAGTTATATACACATTTGTAGGCAACACAATATGCTACAAATTATGCTTCTACAATTTTTTTGTAAGACTCATAGTTTCCGAAATGTTGCGAAAAAAGTATTTTTTTCCCAACTCTTTTCAAGATGGCGGCCGGGGGACAAGGGTGGCGACCCCACAAACTTGAGGTTAAGCTTCTATTGACCCCCCACATATGTCCCGAAAATAAAATTGCGTCCTCTAATAAATGCAAAGCTCATGTAACATTTCAATGGACTATATTACTATTGCGTCTCTTTCTTTTTTTGTACATTAAATAAGCAACTACTCGAATTCTCTGGGTATCCATTTTCACTGACGCGCTCTTCACTAGAACGAACGTAGTGAACTAACTGCCCGCCCGTCGCCGTCGTGTGCGTTGCGTTCGCGGGGCGGGCAGTCGCGGGCATCGGCGGACAGACGCGGTCTTTATTACGTCGCGGGCAAAAAGCCCGGCCCGCCCCGTCGTCTGTCTAGCGCCTAAGTCATCGTGAACAGTGAAAGAACAACTAGAACTTACCGATGGCGAGGCAAAGGCTAGATCTAATACATTACCAGTCTGACCGAAAGACGCCAAAGTAGTTTCAGTGAAATCATTTAGACAAACGAGATTGTGATCATCTGCAAAAGAGTTGATTAAAGTTCCCCTTCTATCGTTATGGCGTGCACCCCAGGAAGAGTGATGAGCATTGAAGTCGCCTATTATCAAGAAGTTTTTACTTTTCATTTTGGAGAAAGATTCAGTTAACATATCTAAGTTAAATTTGCCATTAGGATGAGGAGGAATGTACACAGAGAGAATGTCAATGGTAGTATACCCAATGTTAACAGATATCAGCAAGTTTTGAAAGTGATAATTAGAAGGTGTGATAATGACATTATATGTATACTTGGCCTTTACAGCAACAGCAATGCTTCCATGGATCCGATCAGCATCAAATCGAACTATGTGGTAACCTGGTAGTTTAAATGGTTTCAGAGGGTTCAACCAAGTTTCATTAAGTAGAATTATGTCAATATTAGAATGTGTAGTGATAAAGTGCTTTAACTGATCAATTTTAGGTAATATACTACGACAATTCCAATGAAATATGTTCAATTGATTAATATTACAATCTGTATTACCCATAAAATAACAATTAAATTGTAAAATTACTAATCAGCATTTCTTTTATGACTTTAGAGGGGATAGTACTATTAGTAGTTGGATCAGATCTCTTAATGGCTATGTCAACAAGTGTTTTAGTTAAAATGTTTAACAAATCGTCTGAATTTAGAATGTCTGTAAATAGTGCCCTTTTTTGGGGCATGTTAATTAACATTTTCTTGTTCTTTTGATGTGTTGGTAAGCTAGGTGTTTGAAGAAGCGGAGTTGTAGCAATGGGATAATCTAGTGTTGCTTTAGCAGCTACACTAGCATATGTCAATGTACCATTAATTTTTTTCTTTAAATCTTGTATTTTGTTAGCCTTCACTGGGCATGAAGTACTAACTGCCATGTGTGGGCCACTACAATTTGTACACTTAACATTGTCTTTATTATTACAGTCTTTAAAGAAATGGTTACCTGAGCAGATGGAGCAAACCTGTGCGCTCCTGCAAGAACCTCTACTGTGTCCAAACTTGTAACAAACAAAACATTGGCGAACTGGTTTAATGTATTCCTTGACATCGAACCAGATGTAGTCAAATGTCACATGGTCTGGGTGTGACGAACTGAGGAAAGTGAGTAATACTGTTGGAGTTGGAACAAGCAAGCCGTCTATGTTTCTTCTCATGAAGCGTTTTACTCCAATTACTTCTACAGTTGATTTGATGTTCGACAATAAATCCTGTTCGGAAATGTCAACTGGCGTTTTAATTATTCCTTGACTTTCCAAATGGTCATAGGGTATCGAAGCTTTCCACTCATTTTCTTCAAGAATTGATTTATTCATTAAGAAGGAATTGGCATCTTTGAGGTTGTTAAAAAATATTTTAATTAATTGGTTTCCTACTGGTTTAACATACATTATACCAGTGCAGTTGATGGTCCTTAGAATTCTATTGGTTTTCATAATGTCCATTTTGGGGTTGGAGGAAGCTGACTTTAATAAAATAGGGTAATTGTTTTTATCATTTTCTCTATAAATGTGGTTATAATCCTTAAATAATCCTCTCCTAGTATTGTTGAATGACGCGCACATTTTTGGCGGTGAAGACTCCTCTCCTGAGGATAGCTTGCGTTTATGGGCAGAAGCCCTACCACCACTGTCTTCGGTCATAATTAATGGTTAACTTACCCTAGATATTTACAAATATTATACAGTATTTTACAATAAATTTAACTAAATAGGGCGACTATTTCAATTTTTTGAGAAAATTATTAATAAAAAAGCCGCCAATGCGTTCGAACGTTCGCGCCCTTTTTTCTTGACACTTGACGCCTGACGGTAATGATGGCAGAGTTAGTTTTTTTCAAAATGGCTAAGGCTTAGTTACTTTCAAATACAATCTTGATTTAATTTTGACTGCCTCGATGGTCTAGTCTAGAGGTCGTAGGGGGGTTAATAGTGACCGCGAATATCACGAGGTCGTGAATTTGACTCCCACTGGAACAAAATTTGTATAATTCGTCACACAAAAATATAATTTAGGTATGCCGATATACCACAAAACACACAAAAAAAAAACAAAAGCCCACAGCGATATCACACATCACAATCTGAATACCTAATAGGTAGTTAATACAGTGCCGGATTAAGCCAGCGCGGGGCCTGTAGCAAATTCTGTCAAGGGGCCCTTGGATTGCTTTAGGTTCTCAAGTGTAGGGTATTATAAATCCTACTAATATTATAAATGTGAAAGTTTGTGAAGATGTTTGGATGTTTGTTACTCAATCGGTATTCAAGTAAATTAAATGTCGACGATCACATAAAATGTGTAATTATTAATTGATTAACTTTTTGTTTATAATTTGAATAATTCTTAAAATGAATCTATATCTATACTAATATTATAAAGAAGAAAAGTTTGTGTGTTTGTTAAATTGTAAGGGGTAATCTCGGGATCTACTGAACCGATTTTAAAAATTCTTTCACCAATAGAAAGCTACGTTATTGTGGAGTGTCATAGGCTATATAACATCACGCTAAAACAAATAGGAGCGGAGCAGTAATAGTAAATGTTTAAAAAACGGGGGAAAAGTTATTCCTTTTGAGAGCTTCGTTGCGTGTGCTGCGTAAATATTTATAGTTATGTTAAAATATGTACTAATAATTGTTTCTCATAAAAAGTTCTAAAAAAATTGCGCGATAGCATGTGCTTTTGGTTGGTGCACAATAACCGTTTTAATGGCAATCAATTTTTTTATACAATAATGCCACGGGATACCTCTTTCATAAACGAAATTGTTCTTAAAAATAATGCGACGGGAATACACGCGTCGAGAAACCTTTCTCTCTCTCTCTCTCTCTCTCTCTCTCTCTCTCTCTCTCTCTCTCTCTCTCTCTTACGTAGTATTGAATATTAACGACGAGACGCTACGGGAGTAAACGCAACGCGACGGGAGTAAATGCGACGGGAACAGGTAATACTCTCTCTTATGTGGCGCAAACGAAGTTGCGCGGGTCAGCTAGTTTTATAATAAATCAACCAACCACAGTAGATTAGATCGTGACTGAGTTAGTAAAATTTAAATAGTTAGCCTGTTTTCTCGAAATACTTTTAATCGATATTATATTAAAATGGATTAAAAAATACAATCGCAGCTACGTAAAGTCGCAAAATCAATGTATACCTATGTATAATAAAAATCTGGCCGTTTGAAGTGTAGAAACGGGTTAAAGATGCTAGTCTAAATATGTCGATTATAGTTAAACATTGGAACATTAATGTTAAAAAGTTCGTAAAATACCTTCTTATTTTTACGAATTAACGTGACGAGATCGAGTTTTAGATTGTCAAGTGGAATTGAAGCATAGCCTAAGCGCTTCGCGTCTTATGAGATACTAGCTGACCCGTGCAACTTCGTTTGCGTCACATGAGAGTGAGGTATGGTATTAATATTTCGAGTATTATAATGTTTCCCGTCGCTTTTACTTCCACCCATCCGTTTTTCGGTATGGAACTCATCGTGTGCGAGTCGGACTCGCACTTAGCTGGTTTTTATCGTTCAGTTGACTGGCTGCCACATCAGACCAAGTTTACTCCCGTCACGTCGCTCATACTTTAAAACTTAATAAGAGGGTTATTGTAAGTGAACCTTGAAAGATAGGCATATACTGTGAAGGACTTCTTTTTATAACTTTTTAAGAGACACAATTTTGTAGTACTCAATGTTTACGTAACTTTAACTATTTATGCAGCGTCAGCAATGGAAGCTCTGAAAAGAAAGAAATAATCCCCGTTCTCGAAACATTATTCATGGCTGCTCCGCTCCTATTCGTCTTAGCGTGATGTTATACCGCCATTAGCCAGCCTCAATAAATGGACTATTAAACTGTAAAATATTTTTTTAAATGCAACCAGTAGTTTCTGATATCCTAGCACAAACAAACTCTTCAGTTTCATTATATCGTGAGCGAACCTTAAGAGATAGACAAATTAGGTTATTGTGAGCGAACCTTATAAGATAGACATATGCTGTCGCGGACTTTTTTTTAGAACTTTTTAAGAGAAATAATTTTGTAATACACAATTTTTACCTAACTGCAACCATTTACGCAGCGTAGGCCTCGGAAGCTCTCAGACGATAAAAAATATTCCCCATTTTCAAAACATTCTTGATTGCTGCTCCGCTCCTATTCGTCTTAGCGTGATGTTATATAGCCTATAGCCATCCTCGATAAATGGACTATCAAACTGTGAAGGAATTTTTGAAATGCAACCAGTAGTTCCTGAGATCCTAGCGTTCAAACAAACAAACAAACAAACAAACAAACTCTTCAGCTTTATAATATTAGTATGGATTTTACGCTCCTATCTAAATTAGGTATTTATTTTTATGACGGTCAGACAGGCGTTGGAGTGCGGGGCCCCCAAATTCGCGGGGCCCGTAGCATTTGCTACTCTTGCTATATGGCTAATCCGGCACTGAGTTAATATCTTAAAAAGGTACTTTTAAGAAAAACTGTTCCTAATCTTTGGCAACATTCTCATAATTAACTGTCGCTGACGCGTCTGAAGGTCACCCTGAACCTACACAAATGGGTCGCGTGACTTTTTGGCGTGAAGTCAAACAATGCGGGCGCTTTAAAATTGTTTTGCTCTAACAATTATTATTCTCTTCTGAATAATTCTTGTAAAATTTCAGTGTAAATAGTAATTTAAATATAATTAGGAGTGAACATTTTTAAAATGGGTGTGGATAGCGATGGAGACCCAGTCCCCGTCGACAAAGAACCTGTAGGCACACTCCATACGCATACACCCAATCACATAAGACCCCCAAAAGCCCAACAAAAGAAAACTGACCTCAGAGTCGGAATTGTCGCGACGATTTGCCAATCTTGCGAATACTAAATTCTAGCTTTTCATTCTCTTTTTCCTTTGTGGGGAATGTCGCGATTAGGAACAGTTTTTCTTAAAAGTACCTTTTTAAGATATTAACTACCTATTAGGTATTCAGATTGTGATGTGTGATATCGCTGTGGGCTTTTGTTTTTTTTTGTGTGTTTTGTGGTATTTCGGCATAAATTATATATTTTTGTGTGACGAATTATACAAATTTTGTTCCGGTGGGAGTCAAATTCACGACCTCGTCACTATTAACGACCTCTAGACTAGACCATCGAGGCAGTCAAAATTAAATCAAGATTGTATTTGAAAGTAACCAAGCCTTTGCCATTTTGAAAAAAACTAACTCTGCCATCATTACCGTCAGGCGTCAAGTGTCAATATTGACATTGCTTGCTTGATTGTACCTATTTCAGCAAAATAAAATTATAATTGACATAACTGTTGTGCTTGGGATTTGTTGAAAAACCCAGGTGATCGCTCGTGCATGGAGTCCGTCGTGAGAGAGTTTTAATTTCGCGTTAGAGGTTTATGTGGTGAAATAGTGAATCATAAGTTTTTCGGTAGGACTTCGGATTGTCCTCCCACGATTTAAGGGCTGGGAGGTGGTGGGGGGGAGGGGGGAGGGGGTGTAAAAGCCCCCCCCTTGAAGGAAAAGTTGCGGACGCCCCCCCTTTTTGAGTTACGATTTTTTTTATATTATAACCTAACTTTCGCATTTTCTTGGTCTGAAATTGTTATAATAATATTATAAAGGACACCTCTGGCGCTCGGCGGCCGCTGCCGCGGCACGCTCGCTTCGCTCGCTCGCCGTCGCGCGTCAATGGTCACAGTTCCAACCTAACCTAACCAACAGTAGTTGGATAATCAGCAATAGTTTAGCTAAAAGGCTGAAGTTAAAGGCCATAAAATAAGTATTACAAAAAAAAATATAACTGTCAGACAGTGACAGTGACAGCGCGTCGACGGCGTTTTACGTTTAATTTTACATAGCGGCAATAGTCGGTAAATTATTGTCAGAATACATTTAAGTAATAGCATTAATTTATGTCAACGAAATATATGTATTATAATAAAATATGCATAAAATTTTACGTAGTCACTGAATATACCTATTTATTTCATTATTAAATGAAGTTAAACATTTTAGTGCGTAAATCATATGTAAAACGAAACGTTTAATGACGAGCCGAATGTCAAAAGCATTGAGAGTGTAGGTATTCTGTGGTCAAAAGTGACAATTTTTGGTGAATTTTTATGATTTTCATTATTTTTTTTCTCGTTAACCATTAATCTCCGCAAGTTAAAACTTCGTGTGGCGGCTTCTAATAATATTAGCTTTGTGTTAAAAAAATATGAACCCCAAACTCGTGGGAGGACAATCTAAAGTTAAGCCGAGGGCGCTAACTTTTCCGACAGAATTACTTTGGTGGTAGATAAAACTAACAAATACTAAACCAGTGGTAAGGGAATTTCTCCTTCGCCGATCAACGGGTAAGTATGGGGGACTCTTCGGAGGCCCCCGATCCTCCTGATCCTCCCCCTGACATCAGCTCAGGTAAGAGAACTCGTCAAAAAAGACCTCATAATGAGGATCTTGAGGCTTCTACCCCCAAAAAAATTATTTTATCAAACGAATCTGCATCAGCCTCCATCCAAACTATTTACAACCACCCTACAATAATTTTGGGAATTAAAGCTTACGATATGAACGATGTAGGCCCTTTCGTGATCGTTGTGACCAAAAGAGATGAGGACGTTAATGGCGATTTCATTAAACCAATGAAATTTGGCCAATTTTTACATCAGAACAAAATTAAAAATATTTGTCCAGGTGGCATTAGGCGTATTGGCAGGAACAAGATGTCAGTCGAATTCAGAACTGCTGTAGATGCTAACAATTTCTTAGACAACCCAATACTCAGTAACCATAAATATGAGGCTTTTATCCCTACTCATAACATTTCAAGGATGGGGGTAGTTAGATCGGTTCCAGTGGATTGGTCTATGGATGAATTTGTGGAGTCCATGGTCTTTCCTACAGCGTGTACCACTGTTCTCAGGGCTCGCCGACTCAATAGAAAAACGGTAAATAGCAACAACTTCACAGAATGGATCCCTACTCAAACTGTGGTGGTAACCTTTAAGGGACAGGTTCTCCCCTCCCATATCTACTCCTACTACACCTCCCTACCAGTTGAACCGTATCAATTCCCAACCATTCAATGCATGAACTGCTGTAGGTTTGGTCATGTATCAAACCAATGCAGGTCTAAGCCAAGGTGCTATAAATGTGGACAACCACATACAGGGATGGAATGCACAATAGAAGAGGGCAAGGCATTGTGTCTGTACTGCTCGGGGACACATTACTCTATTAGTAAGGCGTGCCCTGAGCAGGATCGACAAAAATCTATCAAAGCGTACATGGGTCAGGAAGGGGTTTCGTACATGGAAGCCTCAGAATGTATCCCTAAAATATCCAAAACTTATTCTATGGCTGCCAAACCAGTCAACTTGCAGGGTTCCCAGTCTTCAGCCCACTTGAATGCAACCCCACTCCGCACATCCTACAGAAAAACAACTTTCATAACCCCTCGACCTAAGGCTCCTCTTGGTAAGTCATACGATAGAGCTGCCCATCAGGCTATCATTTCACAAGACGGGTCTTCTATGCCCAATGGGTGCGCCCTCCTTAATACACAGCCCCCTTCAACTTTCGAAATCTCCCAATCCCAACAAAGCTCCCATAACTTCCTGTTCACATTATTGAATATATTACTATCCCTCATATCCCAAAACAATATCACCCTACCGCCCAACGTTGCCCAAATACTTACCCAATCACTACCAAACTTCAACAATGGATCTCAAACTGATCCAGTGGAACAGCCGAAGCATTAACAATAAAAAATCTGATTTATATTATTTAATTAACAGACACGAGCCACTGGCCATGGCAATCTCGGAGACATGGTTAAAGCCTGAAGATGCTTTGCGCATCCCGGGCTTCTCATGTCTTCGGGTTGACAGAGCTGATGGTTATGCTGGCTGTGCTCTTATAGTTAGCAAAAAAGTTTCCTTTTCCCAGATCAACCTACCCCCTCATTCCCCTGAAATAAATATTGTAGCGGTAAGAACATGCAACATATCACTCATATCCCTCTATATTGCAAATCCATGCTCCACTTTAATCCCAGACCTACAGATGATTTTTAGCTCTGTCCCCCCTCCTGTGCTTATCATGGGCGACTTTAATGCACATCACACATCGTGGGGGTCAGGTGTTTGTGACCTGTTTGGGCGCTCCATAATGGAGATGCTTGATGACCTTAACCTTTGCCTACTTAATAATGGCTCCCCTACCCGTAGAACCGCCCCTAGCAAAAAACCTAGCGCTGTGGATCTCACCATCTGCTCTCCTTCAATGGCATCCAGAATAACCTGGTACATCTCTGCCGATTCAAGGGGCAGTGACCATTATCCCATTTTTATCAATTTGTCTATGACTGTTTCCCTTCCTAGTAACCCCACCACTTCTTTCGGGTATAGGTTGCGCGACGTTGACTGGACGACATATGCAGCTTCTCTGGGGAATAGAATACGCTCGCTGCCTGCCCCAACAATTCATACAGTCGCACAATCGTACTCCAGCTTCCGTGACGCTATCATTGCATCGGCCGATGACCACTTCCCTGTCAAAAAACCCTCTAAACGAGTCCTCTCGACCCCCTGGTGGGATGCTGAATGCACCGAGGCAGTTAGGTTTAGGCGGGAAAGCGAGAGAAACTACAAAAGGGAGATGACGGTAGAGAATTTGATAGCCTATCAGCAAAAAGCAGCACAGACACGAAGAATGCTGTCCACCAAAAAGAAGAATGGCTGGTCGAGCTTCTGTGCGGACCTGTCACCTAGATCCCCTGCTTCCACTGTTTGGAAACAAATTAACAGGTACAGAGGAGCTTGTAATTCAGAAAACCCAAGTGAAAATGATTTGTCATCATGGGTTGAGGCCTTTGCTGACAAGTTGGCTCCACCGTGGGTACCCACAGAGGATTCCATCCCTAGCTATTCTCCAAATCTTTGTCTTGCCCATCCTCGGGTGGGCCTTGGCAGCGAGTTCACATATGAGGAACTTGAGCTGGCGGTTGATGGACTGAGGGATTCGGCGCCAGGCATGGACCAGATCCCCTACTCGTTCATAACCAAGTCATCTGATAACACCAGGACACAGTTTTTGAACATTGTGAACTTGATTGTTGGTAGTGGAGTGATCCCCACTGATTGGAAGACACAAATGATTGTCCCTGTCCTAAAGCCTGGCTACGATCCTTCATCCCCCAGTAGCAGAAGACCAATAGCACTGTCTTCAGTGTTGTGCAAAGTAACGGAACATCTGGTGAAACATCGCCTTGAATGGTATGTGGAAGGTCATGGAATTTTGGCTAATTCCCAATTTGGTTTTAGGAGAGGCATGAGCACACTGGATGGTCTCAGCATCCTCACCACTGACATTCGTATATCCTTCTACAAAAAAGAATACCTTGGAGCTGTATTCCTAGATATACAGTCAGCGTACGACAATGTCTTGCTTCCGGTACTCAGGAGTAAACTACTCAAGCTGAATATCCCTGAGAGGCTAGTAAATTTCTGTACAAACCTTTTAATGGAGCGATCTATAGTAATTAAGAACCACAATCTCCTACTTCCACCTAGGACTATCTGGAAGGGTCTTCCTCAGGGCTCAGTTCTAAGCCCTCTCCTCTACAGCCTTTACACCCATGACCTGGAGTTGGTGGTGAACCCGTTTTGCCAGATTCTGCAGTATGCGGATGATTTGGCCCTTTATGTATCATCTAATTCGATCCACGACGTATCCGATAATCTGAACAGGGCCTTGGGGTATTTGAATGATTGGTTGTCGGAACATGGGCTATCACTGTCTCCTTCTAAGAGCAAGGTGGTAGTATTCACGAAGAGAAGACAAATTCCTAATCTGGATCTCCAGGTTGAGGGACAGTCTATACCTCAATACAACAGTGCCAAGTTTCTGGGGGTCCTACTGGACTCTAAAATGACTGGTTCTTCTCACTTTGGTTATGTCAGCGATAAATGTGAGAGGAATGTTAACATTCTTCGTTCGCTATCTGGTGCATGGTGGGGATGTCACCCATATAATCAAAAGCTCCTCTATAATGCCACAGTCCGCAGTCACATGGACTATGGCTCTTTCTTGCTAGAACCTTGTAATAAAGATCCCCTTGCAAAACTAGACAAAATTCAATTCAAATGTCTACGTATCATTCTTGGGGCTATGAAATCTTCTCCAACTAATGCACTTCAAGTGGAGGCTGTGGATCCTCCCCTCTTCCTCAGAAGGCAGTATCTATGTGACAGATTCTTCTTTAAACTTGTGCAAAATTCGCAACACATCCTTTTGGGTAGGCTTCGACATTTGGGTGATTTATATAACATAAACTCAAACCCCGCCCCAACCAACCTTCCCTGTCTAATAAACAGCTTCATCAAATTCACACGCCTACCGTGCCCAGTCATGCAGAGTAGGTTGAGTCCATTGTACTCTCTCCCCTTTGAGGCTCTTATATACCGCCCACCTATCGAGATAGATCTGGGAATCCGGAAGGGTGCAGTGGACGCTAATCTGGAGTTTCATGGAGTTATGGCCTCTGATTATGAGGGTTGGCTTAAAATCTACACCGATGCTTCCAAGTTCATAGGTGAGCCGGTGGGCGCGGCCGTATGGATCCCTAAGTACAATGTGGCCCTAAGTTATAAATGCCCGCCTGTGACTTCTGTGTTCACGGGGGAGTCTGTGGCCATCCTGGAAGCTATCCGGTATATTATATCCCACAACTTAAATAGGTCCATCATCCTGTCTGATTCCAAAAGCTGTCTTCAAGCCATACTCTCTCACCCCTTCCGTTCCAAGTCCAGATTCCCCATCATTTATAGGATCCGAGAGGCGCTATTCCAGTGCCAGCGACTTAACTTGGAACTTATGTTGGCGTGGATCCCGGGCCACTCCAATATAGCGGGAAATGAGACGGCCGACTCTTGGGCCAAAAATGCCACTGGAACCGGCTCACTCGAACACTACCAAGTATTTACACACGACTTGACTCAGGTAATTAGGGACAGTCTGACACGGGCTTGGCAAGTGGATTGGCAAAGATCAACAAAAATCAAGGGTAAGCATTACTGTGATATTCAACCAGTAGTCCCTACTAAGCCCTGGTTTTTTAAACATCGATGTGTTGACAAGCGAGCGGTATCGATTGTTTGTCGTCTCCGTTTAGGCCATGCCTGTACACCTGTTCATCTGGCAAAGATTAGGATAAGGGATCACTCGCTCTGCGAGTGCGGTTTGGAGGAGGGTGATGCAGAACATATTTTCTTCTGTTGCCCTCACCAAAGATTCTCACTATATGATGTCCTTCCCACAAATATCCCCCGCCCTACCTCTTTCAAATGTCTCCTATCCTTAGTTTATACTCCCTTTATAAAAATCCTTACCAATTACATACTAATAAATAATCTAAAACTGTAGAATTCTATATCCTAAATACTTTATTGTTTAAAATAGAATATAGGTATTATGTAGTCTATACCATATAAGTATATTTGTAGTCTATACTAACCAATAATTGTTGTCCTTGTGTTTAGATTCTGCCGGAATTGACGTCGCACTTAAGTCTACTGATCAAATCCCGAGACACTAAAACCTCCTTCGCTGTTAGCTCTAGATACGGGACATTGGCGAGTTGATGCTAAGAGCACAGAAGCAGAAGCAAAGCACAGAAGGCCATTGAAAGAATTGAATTGAAAATTATAATTTTCATTATGTCCCCGAGATTGAATTGAGTACAGTAATAATTCTTATTCTATTAGTTTTGTTAGACGCTGTTTTCACAAACCATAAATGTATAAGACAAACCCACCAGCACAGAGTTCAGTGGCTTGTCTTGAGAATAATTACTCTACACACGTATTTCTCAGGGGTCTCCTTACTTCCAGAAATACTATTCTAAGTGGTTTTCACGTTAAGAAATAACTTGTTAAAGCATCTTGAGTTCAGGTGGTAAGAATGCACTATCAGTTTAGTACCTATATGTATATGAACATCACTTATGAATACACAACACTTAAATTTTACAAAATATTGTTACAGGAGAAATGGATGTGGATAGCAAGGATCTGACAAGCATCAAGGTTGAGCCGGGTTTGTTGGAGGAGGAACCGAGCTACGTGGTAGCTGTGGCCTCCTATAATGTAAGCAACCTAATTGCTAAGAGATCATTAACTGAAAAATTAATGTAAAATTTCTCAAAATTCTAATATTTCATTTGTTTCAGATTAACTCATTAAAGCCAAAAGTAAGCCCCTGCAATAAGAGGCTCCAGATAGTGCCGGTGGTGCAAATAAACATAGCAAGTAGGACCCAACAGAGCACAACGCTAAACAGTACCGGGGAGGCTCAGGCGCTCAAACTCAACACGAATATTAAAGTAGAGCCTTCAGACACTGATGGTAAATATATTAGTAGTGTAGTGTAGAGGGGACTTACAAGATGATTAACCCTAGAAAGATAACCTGCGTTAAATCAGCTCACTCCATTTCGAAAAACTAAGTGCTCGTTTAAGGAGACGCGGTGCTTCGAGCGGCGGCGGGCCGCAGGAAACACAAACATATGGAAATGTTCAGAGCGTTCAAGGAGAAGCGTTTTTGTAGGTTTGAGTTGTAGCTGCCCCAGCGGCGAGTGTCGTCGCGTCGGACGCGGCAAATGAAGCGACGGGTGACGCCGCGGAGGACGCGGCGGGTAAACCAGCGAGTCTCGCAATGGAGGAACGCGGCGGATGAAGCTGCGGGTGACGTAGCAAAGGCCGCGCCAAGGAAGGGGTGGGAGAGGTGCGGGGTATGCGTTAGGAATGTCGGGCAATTAAGTTCCTAGAAAATATCGATATTAAAATAAAAATATTTTTCAAAATAAAATATCGATATTTTATTTAAAAAAATGTAATCGATGTTTATAACCCTCTGGAGCAGAACGTCATGAAAGCAAAATGTCATGTACGCAAAATAAACGATACATCGATATTTATGAAAGACTAGCTGACCCGCGCAACTTCGTATGCGTGATAAATGAAGAACCGCTCGACCGATTTTGGGCAGACTTCACATAAACCATCTACTAAATAGTCCGAACAAAGCCTAAAAATTTGGTTTGAATAGGTGAGCCCGTTCTTGAGTTATAAAATTACAACGAAAAGTGGCATTGATTTTTATATATATAGATATAGATATACAGGATGTCCCACGGCTATGCCACATGGAGGAAAAGTACCTTAAATATTGTAGATGGAACATTTTACTGAAAGAAGACATTATTTTAATTTAAAAAACAATTTAATCTATATTCATAGATTTTTAAAAACTTACATGGTTGAGCCGGGAATCGAACCCGCTACACGAGAAAAAATAATCATTCCGTAGGTTTATCATACCGATCGAAAGGCTTCATCATAAAGATTATTTTTTGCTAAGTAACATAGTGTCAAAAATAAAAGGAAGAGCATGTATTTTAACATTTTATGTGAAACTTTGTTCACAAAAATGAAAAGCTGGCATCGCCGGTGATCTCAATGAAGACTTTGGTTCCTGGATCAGGACAAATACGATGGCCGCCGAGATCCACAGATCTAACAACGTTAGATTTTTTATGGGGTTATGACATGTAATTTTTTTTATACCACTAAGGTAGCAGACAAGCATACGACCCACCAGAAGGTCACCGCAGCCTATATTAAATGTAGTTTACAAGAAATGCAAATGTCCACGAGCTACAAACAGAACTTGGACGTATTATTATAAATATCCACCACACCAAGATCAAAAGATCGACAAGGAGTAAAATAATCAAAAGTGTGCGACTTTGTATTCAACAATTATGGGACTTTTGCATTAAAAATGTTAAAATTCATGGTCTTCCGTTTATTTCTGACACAATGTTACTTAGCAAAAAATAATCCTTATGATGAAGCCTTTCGATTGGTATGATTAACCTAAGGGGTGATTATTTTTTCTCGTGTAGCGGGTTCGATTCCCGGCTCAACCATGTAATTATTTAAAATACTATGAATGCAGTTTAAGTTGTTTTTAAATTAAAATAATGTCTTCTTTCAGTAAAATGTTCCATCTACAATATTTAAGGTACTTTCCCTCCATGTAGCATAGCCATATCTCTGTTGTACAGACACGACAACTTCAAATTTTTTTAATACGAGTAGTACATGTAGATGGAAAACACCCAAACTTGGAAAAATATTTTTTTTTTCGATCGGCCCATCGGTTTGAATCAAACCCAAGACCTCAGTGTGGCAGTCGCATGCACTTTCACTCCGCCGCCGTGGCGGTGGCAGCCAAGTGTTAACTTTATATTTTACATTTTAGTAGTTTTGGTAATTCAAATTAGATAGCCAAAATCAATCAAATCTGGACGTAGGCCTCTCCAAATTTACACCACAATAAATCCCTCCGGAGCAGAACCCTCCGAATCAATACATATAATAAAATCGTAACAGGTCGCTGTCTGTACATGGGAGATAAATAAGAAAAAATATTATACGGGGGGTTTATGAACGCAATACAACCCAAAACAATGATTTTATTTTTTAATGATATTTTGGGTTACAATATCGTTACTAAAAATTATCATTTATAAATAAAGTTTACATCCCTAGTCGAGACGAGACGCAGCGGGTGTCGCAGCGGGTGACGCAGCGGGTGACGCAGCGGGTGACGCAGCGGGTGTCGCTGCGTACCACGCGGCGGATGCAGCCTCGAGGGAAGCCACGCCGCACGCGTCGCTCGACGCCCCGCGTTTCCTTAAACGAGCTCCTACATTTCTATATGTTTGATTTTGCGCGTGACGCTACGTGGGCCGCTTCACGCGCCGCCTGACTATAAACGGTCAAATCGCTTTACGCGCCGCTGCAAGCCACGCCGTACGCGACGCTTGACGCCCCGCGTCTCCTTAAACGAGCCCTTATATTTTGTGCATATTTCGCAACACAGCCAGACCTCAGAGCTTGTAGGTGACACTGGTATTGCCAAGGTAAGTCTTTCATTTTCATAAATACCTACGCGACAAATTCAAAGTTTTTGTCTGTGGAGAGCAAAGTGGAGCTTTTGCCCCAAGTGAGGTAATATAACATATTTTTTTTATTAGTTCCTATATTACTAAGTAAAGTTGATTCTAAACAGTTTCTAATAGTACTTGTAATACTTAGGACTGATCTCCATAATAGCACAGATTACTAAATAGTTACTACGTAACAGATACATCACTCCCATACAAAAGCGACAATACCTACGCTATATTAGCCTACAAAATTTTAATAATAATACCTGCTGCTCAGAACGAGAAGAATTGTACCTTAAACACGCGCTCATAGCGTCGAGACTGTGTTGCCCGCTGTGCGAGTGACGTCATCGTAAGAATGCGCTAGGGTTGAACCTATAATGATTGTTGTAACAAAACCAATGTTACGAATCAACCATGTTTTAATACGCTTTTAGTAGGTCGACGTGTATGTAACTAACAATGTAATGGATTGTAAGGAAAAAAATTATGAATGTAGGGGGGTGTTGCTGCTGGTATGTGGTGAGTGGTAATCAACCACTAATAAATGTTTAAACACTTACGTGAAGATAGTTTTTAATCACAAGACACAAAGACACAGAAGAATAGTGTTCACAAGCACAACAGCGAAACACACCTGGACCAACGGCCTAACGTGCCTTCCGAAGCACGGAAACGCTCAAATAAAGGTCACAAAGTGGTCACATTAATGGTCACTCATCCAAGAACTGGCCATAGTGAAAGTTGCTTACTACAGTGATCGATTACAGAACACCGCGTCCCCGGGGCCACGAGCGCTTCGACTACCTATAAAACCTATTTACCTACAAATTCTATAAAACATTGAATTGCCTATAAAAAACAACAATTTTATGATACCTGACTCAAATAACTCCTTAATGTAAGATTTACATACTTATCACCTACCTACTTATGTTCAAACAAATAAAATATGGTAAAAACATTCAAATTGATAAGATTTAAAATATTACTCGGCTTTCTTCGTCTCTCGGCAATTTAAAAAACGACAAATTTTCTTTTGTTTTTGTACTATTACACCCATCCACTGCACAATAATTACGTGGTTTCGGTATTTCGAAGCGTAAGCGCGGGAAACGTGCGGTGCGGTGCGAAGCGAGCGCTCAGTCGGGCGTCCGTCAGCCCTCTGCCAGTTGTATCCCCAGGGAGATGCCGAGCGGTAGGTACATAGCACGCGATTTTGAGCGAGTGACGGAGGCCTGATAATAGTCAGATTTTTTTTCTAAGATAAAAGTGTTTTGTTTATTTCAAATGTTTAGTGTTAAAAAACATATAAAATTATTTGAATATTCGTTTTATTAATTACTTACAATAATTACTAATGCAGTCCTATTTGTTGCAAAACCTAAAATACTCAATATCACTAAAATACTCAAATCAGCCAGCACATGCACTTGAGTCAAAGTGACGCATGGTTATCTTTATAGTATTGTACAATATGGTTATCTATGTAGGGTTAAGGCCTCCTTCCCAAGTTTGTCAACTCGACTGTGCTTATATCTCTGTAACATGTGTGGTGTATTGCAGTACAGCTCCCTCGGGGCGCGGAGGCAGTGCGGCGCCGCGTGGCGCTGGGCCTGTGGTCTACGTGTGACATACCGCCCGATGTTGTCAAGGAGGAGGCGGAGGACGACACTGGTGAGTGGACGCACTTGCTACTTATTGCAGTACAGCTCCCTCGGGGCGCGGAGGCAGTGCGGCGCCGCGTGGCGCTGGGCCTGTGGTCTACGTGTGACATACCGCCCGATGTTGTCAAGGAGGAGGCGGAGGACGACACTGGTGAGTGGACGCACTTGCTACTTATTGCAGTACAGCTCCCTCGGGGCGCGGAGGCAGTGCGGCGCCGCGTGGCGCTGGGCCTGTGGTCTACGTGTGACATACCGCCCGATGTTGTCAAGGAGGAGGCGGAGGACGACACTGGTGAGTGGACGCACTTGCTACTTATTGCAGTACAGCTCCCTCGGGGCGCGGAGGCAGTGCGGCGCCGCGTGGCGCTGGGCCTGTGGTCTACGTGTGACATACCGCCCGATGTTGTCAAGGAGGAGGCGGAGGACGACACTGGTGAGTGGACGCACTTGCTACTTATTGCAGTACAGCTCCCTCGGGGCGCGGAGGCAGTGCGGCGCCGCGTGGCGCTGGGCCTGTGGTCTACGTGTGACATACCGCCCGATGTTGTCAAGGAGGAGGCGGAGGACGACACTGGTGAGTGGACGCACTTGCTACTTATTGCAGTACAGCTCCCTCGGGGCGCGGAGGCAGTGCGGCGCCGCGTGGCGCTGGGCCTGTGGTCTACGTGTGACATACCGCCCGATGTTGTCAAGGAGGAGGCGGAGGACGACACTGGTGAGTGGACGCACTTGCTACTTATTGCAGTACAGCTCCCTCGGGGCGCGGAGGCAGTGCGGCGCCGCGTGGCGCTGGGCCTGTGGTCTACGTGTGACATACCGCCCGATGTTGTCAAGGAGGAGGCGGAGGACGACACTGGTGAGTGGACGCACTTGCTACTTATTGCAGTACAGCTCCCTCGGGGCGCGGAGGCAGTGCGGCGCCGCGTGGCGCTGGGCCTGTGGTCTACGTGTGACATACCGCCCGATGTTGTCAAGGAGGAGGCGGAGGACGACACTGGTGAGTGGACGCACTTGCTACTTATTGCAGTACAGCTCCCTCGGGGCGCGGAGGCAGTGCGGCGCCGCGTGGCGCTGGGCCTGTGGTCTACGTGTGACATACCGCCCGATGTTGTCAAGGAGGAGGCGGAGGACGACACTGGTGAGTGGACGCACTTGCTAACTTCAACACTACTGCTTTGTGAAGGTGAACCGCCAGCCCCGGATCTAGAGATTTTTTTAGGCGGGGCAAAATGTGAAAATGCCGCCCCCATTAACCTCCCCCCTATTTTTTTAGATTCCTCAGTTCAAAGTTGAGACTAGTATTAGCGAAGGCACAAATCTGCGTCTTGTACAGCATACCTACACCTCTATGCTGGAGTAATCTGCATAAAAACCACCTCACCTAATTAAGAGCTCCTATTTGCCGCGAGAGATGAATTCGGAAATCGCAGTGGACGTCTTGGCCAAGAATGTCTAGATTCTAGATAGTCCTTCAGTAGTATTATCGCATCCTGAAGATAGGGATTTTTTAGATACTTATGGAAATCCGTCATGGATGCTATGCCGAACTCTAACCGACGAAAGCACGCAAATCCTACCACTGCCTACGGTCTGGAGCCCCGGGTAAGCCATCGGAAGAATATCCCAGGATTCCCAACAGGCTTTGGTTACCATTGCGAACATACCTAGGGGGTTCGGGTCCTCTCCCGCATTTTTGGGGATTGTTCAGGTGTTATGCCGCTTTTTAGGCCGTGTGGCGTGTGTGAAACGTTCACGTCACACTGTCTTCTTGGGCCTGCTTCTGTTAAGAAGGTGAGCAGGCCCCCGCCGTCCGCAGGCCCCCGGTCATGGAGACCGAGAGTCTTGGGCGAAGACAAGTCTGCGGCGGGGGCGCCCCAGTTATCTTCAGTTTCCCGCTTCCTCCCCGATACTCCACGCCATTCAGAATGTCCACGACCAGGCCTGCTAATAGGACCTGGCGCAGTTGCGCTCACGCTGTGCACCAATGTGTGCACCACTGTGTCCTGGCTGCGTTCCTCGCAGTGATGTCACTAAGCTGTAGTTTCCCGGTGTATTCGTCCACAGAAGGTCCCGTGCTCTGTAATCTTCTGCGACAACCGGTAGAAGAGGTTGCCGTTGCTCCTCTCCTTCTGAAGAGAGGGTAGCGAAGAAAAGGAAATCTTTCAGCTGGAAACGAACATTCTTGTATTGCCTGGCATTTAAATCTACCAGGTTTAAATTAAATTGGAAAATACGGTCAAGCCCGGTCGAGATCAGCCACGAGCTGCCGCCTCTTTTCTTCTACATCGGACCGCCCCCCTCTGGACGGTCACATGATGTCTAGATAGTCCTTCAGTAGTGTTATCGCATTTTGAAGAGAGGGTAGAGAACGAAAAGAAGATCTTTCAGCTGTAAACGCACACGCCTTTATTGCCTGGCATTTAAATCTACCAGGTTTTCTGAATCTCATTGGTATATGCGGTCAGACCCGGTCGAGATACGCTACGAGCTGCCGCCTTTTTTCCTCCAGGTTGGACCGCCCCTCCATCGGACGGCCAGACTAACTCTCCTGTATAGTACTGTCGTCTGCATAACAATGAGTGCACCCAAGGGAAAATATGCCGAAGAAATAGTGTTGGACAACACAGATCCCTGTGGTACTCTTGAATTAAACTGCAGAAACAGGGAACCTGGCCAGCATAAAGGACTAGTAGATATGACTGCCTCTGTGGCGCAGTCTGTAGTGATACCGCCTGCGGCGCTGGAGGTCGTGGGTTCGATTCCCACCGTAGACAAATATTTGTGTGACCCATAAATGTTTGTCTCAAGAGTCTGGGTGTTTCTATATATAATATGTATGTATTTAAAGGTATATAAGTATTAATATCCGTGGTCTGATACCCATAACACAAGCAGGTTATTCCTAGCTTACTTTGGGATCAGATAGCGTTGTGTGACATGTCCGTGAATATTTATTATTTATTATACGGCACCCGTGCAGGATACTGGCCATCCAGCGGCCTAATTGAGACGGTCAGCGCAAAAGTGCCCAATCCTCAATCTAATCGTATAAAAAATGGCCTAACTATACAACGCTATCCGTTGACGTATGGTGCAACAAGAGATATTTAAAGAACAACACAACAAATTTTCAAAAATCAAAATATGACATACTTAGGCACCTAGGCTGTGGCCGCCCGTGGCTGCGTTGGCCGCCTCCACAACAAGCTGCAAGTTTGTAAAGAAGTGATGCATGCATCTTGGGATTGTTAGCTTCCTTTTAAGCATCTAGCATTATTGAGCAAATACTGTAATTATATCTTGTGAAAAGAGTTGAATAAGTTGGAGTGTTTATTATTAGGTAGCTAATTAATCTACTATTGTCAAGGTTATTAACTGATGATTTGTGCATTTGTATGCAAAGTTTGAATTTGTCGCCCTCTGATTTGCCGCCCCCCTAATTTTGCCGCCCGGGGCACGGGCCCCGGCTTGCCCCCCCCCTAGATCCGGGGCTGTGAACCACTAAAGGTGAACCAATCACTATAGATGGTTGCTCGTTCTTAGTCAGTGCTCGTCTAAAAACACTGTTGATACTGCTACATCTCTTTTGCATTCATACCTTGATTGTCTTGATGCAGGTTGATATATTTCTTACAGTTTGTTATCTGAGAGCACATAATGACCTCGCTTACAATTTCCAACAAAATGTTTAGTTTTCAACAACCTGCGCCTATCCATTTCCACACGGCACTATGGCTCACCGCCTATTACGTGGTACTAATTCTAAAAAGGTGATAATGTGTAAAGTAGAAGGTATGTTTTGATATTACATAGTGTAAAAAAATAAAACGTCGATTTTGTTCAATAAAATTGGTCTGAAGCAGCTAGGTCCTTATCACACTGTGTACAGTGTGATAAGGACCTAGCTGCTGTAACTCTGCCTGTAGGCAGAGTTACAGTTTGCGCGCGGAGTGCGTTACCGCGCGCCGCCGGTACACCAGGTTCCGCCGGAGGCGTCGCCGCCCAGACGATGCGGCAGCCCGAGAGACGGAGCTCTACGATGGGTACAAGGAGGCCAAGAGGGCCCTCCAGACGGCCATCAAGCGGTCCAAAAAGCTGGGCCGCGATGAGCTGATGGAGACTCTGGAGCGGAACCCGTGGGGGCGCCCGTACCTTATGGTAAGGGGCAAATTACGCCCTAAGGCGCCCCCACTGACTCAGAGTCTCCAGCCGGAGCGGCTGGAGGAAATCCTGGACTCCTTGTTCCCGTCGAGAGAGGAGGAACATATTTCTCCGCGCATGGCTCCGTCTCAGGCGCCCAACGCGGAAGGCAGCGAGAACGACGTGCCCGTAGTCACCGAGGGTGAGTTAGGGGCGGCTGTACTGCGGCTTAAATCCCGCTGAAACACCGCCCCTGGACCCGACGGCATTCCAGGCCGAGCGTGGGTCCTGGCTCTCGAAGAGCTTGGGCCTCGACTAATTGGGCTCTTTAGCGCATGCCTCGAGAAAGGCCAGTTTCCCAAGGTCTGGAAGACCGGGAAACTGGTCTTGATTCGAAAGGCGGGGTTGCCGGCAAATTCCCCATCAGGGTACCGGCCGATCGTGTTGCTCGACGAGGTGTGCAAGCTCTTAGAGCGCATTATTGCACAACGCCTCGTCGGGCACCTCACACGCGTGGGGCCTGATCTGGCGGATAGCCAGTTTGGCTTCCGTCAGGGACGCTCCACCGTGGACGCGATCATGCGCATTAGAAGCCTGACGGAGGAAGCAATTTCACAGGGTGAGGTGGTGGTGGCGGTATCTCTCGACATCGCCAACGCATTCAACACCTTGCCCTGGAGCTGCGTCAGGGAGGCGCTTATCTATCATGGAGTGCCTCCCTACCTTCGTCGAATTGTCGGGGCTTATCTCTCCGAGAGAGCCATAACTTACCCGAGCTGGCTAGGGCCGGGTCGGCGAGATGTGTCGTGCGGTGTTCCACAGGGATCGGTTTTAGGGCCGCTCTTGTGGAACATCGGTTACGACTGGGTGCTGCGTGGTCCGTTGCTCAGAGGGGTCGGCGTAACGTGTTACGCCGACGACACCCTCGTTACGGCGCGGGGAGCAACGCACCGTGCAGCACTTAAGGCCACGGCAGGGGTTGCTCAGGTCGTGGGTCGGATTCGGCGGCTGGGTCTCGAGGTCGCCCTTCACAACTCCGAGGCTCTGTGCTTCCACGGACCTCGGATGGGGCCACCTGCGGGATCCAGCCTGTGGGTAGGGGGCGTCAGCATCAGCATCGAGCCCTCGATGAAGTATCTGGGGCTCGTACTCGATGGCCGGTGGAACTTCGGACATCACTTCCAAAGTTTGGTCCCAAAACTGAGGGGAGCATCGGCCGCACTCGCGCGGTTGATGCCCAACATCAGGGGACCCAACGCTCCCTACAGGAGGCTGTACCTGGGGATCGTGCGAAGCATGGCCCTGTACGAGGCTCCCGTATGGGCGGAGACCCTGACGGCCAGCAATGAGGCTAGACTGCTGAGCCCGCAGAGAGTGATGGCCGTCAGGGTGATAAGAGGATACCGCACGATCTCCGGTGAGGCGGCATGTCTCCTAGCCGGGACCCCCCCATGGGACCTGGAAGCGAGAGCCCTTGCGTCACTGTTCAGATGGTGCAAGGAGGCGCTGGAGCGGGGCCAAAGGCCTGCGTCTCGAGAAATCGAGGCCCAGCGGACCCTGCTCCACCAGGAAACCGTGGAGACATGGAAGGTGTGACTTGAGCAACCAAAGGGGGGAATCGCCACAATCGCGGCCGTCAGACCGGTCATGGACGAGTGGCTGGAGAGAAGACACGGTGCTCTCTCCTACCGGTTGACACAGATGCTTGCCGGGCACGGTAGCTTCGGTAGGTATCTGTGGCGAAAACACCGGGAAACCACGGCCGAGTGTCAGCACTGCGAGGACCGCAGCGATGACACGGCGCTCCACACGCTGGTGGAGTGCACGGCGTGGGCACAACAGCGCCAGGTCCTCGTAGTGGGTCTGGGCGTGGACACTCTCTCGCTCGAGGCAATGGTGCGAGCCATGCTCTCCAGCGGGAGTAAGTGGGACTGCGCCGCCTCTTTCTGCGAGCAGGTCATGCTCGCGAAGGAGGCGGCGGGCCGGGTGCGGGAGAGAACTCTCCCACCCGAGTTCCGCAGTCGGCGCCCTGGGCGCCGCCGACGTGTCTTCGCCGAGGACTATCGGCCTCCATGACCGGGGGTCTGAGGACTGTGAGAGGGCCGCTCACCGTCCTTACAGAAGCAGGCCCATGACGGCAGCGTGACGTGAGCAACTCACGCACGCCCCCCCTTAGAAGCGGGGTCACACCCGAAACCCCCCATAGACGCGGGATTGCACCCGAACCACCCCCTGGGCGAGGCCGCAGCGGCGGCCGTAGGTCTGTTGGGAGTCACGGGACATCCTTCCTGAGGGCTTACCCGGGGCTCTCAACCATAGGCTGTTGGGCGTTACGTGAGGTTTTTTAGTCGGTAAGAGTCCGGCATAGCATTATCGAGGATTTTCCCTCACGTTAAAAAAAAAAAGACCGTGTTTTCTCTCAAGAAGCCATTACCTCCATAAACATCTAATTGTCCTTGATATGCACATCTTAGTGAAATCGAAAGACGATAAAAAAACAGTAGAGCACAACCAACTTCACGAAAAGATTTATGATAGGTTCCAGACTAGAAAATTAGGTTAAGGTTATATGGCAAACAGACTTAGCTTACACTTGGCGTAGCCAGGTCCAGCGTCTCATGTACAGTGCGTCCCGTTTGGACTGTTGCAGTCGCAAGGCCGATAGCAGCAGGTATCACATACACCTATCTTCTAACAGGGTATTGTTATGTTTGTTGACTTGACTGAAATGTTTACAGTTGGAGACCATTTGCGTGACCACAACTACTGCCGGCAATACTCTGAAGAGTTCAGCGAAGCATCCGCAGTCTTTGAAGGTAAATATTGTATTACAGAGAACTGTCTGCAACCTCGGCCTCTGTCCAAGGAGGCGCTCTGTATATTGACAGGCATCTAACATGTAGACATATTTATATTTTGACTGCCTCGTTGGTCTAGAGGTGGTAAAGTGCAACTGCGGGTCATGAGATTGTGGGTTCGAGTTCCACCGGAGACAATGCTTTGTGTTATTCATAATTAATTATCTGTCTCGAGAGTCTGGCTGTTTTTATCAATACATATAATAAAATCGTAACAGGTCGCTGTCTGTACATGGAAGATAAATAAGAAAAAATATTATAGAGGGACTTTATGAACGCAATAGAACCCAAAACAATGATTTTTAGAATTTTTGTCTGTTTGTCTGTATGTCTGTATGTCTGTATATCTGTTTGTCTGTACGGTTGTGCACGCTAATCTCAGTAACCGCTCAACCGATTGCAATGCGGTTTTTTTTATTGTGTTGAGGTTTGCTCCAGTTAACATTTAGCGTTTGTTTTATGTAAATCGGTTTAGAAATAAAAGAGTTATAACACTTTTAAGAATCAGATATTTTGAAAATTTTAATTGTAGGGGTTTCTTTGAATGTGAGTGAACCTAAGCTCTTTTATGATTAAGCAAACAGGGCAGTTTCAGACGCTGTTTGATGACTCTGATGAAGAAATACCTTTCCTTTCATACACCTTATGTGACGTAAACGAAGTTGCGGGCTCAGCTAGTCTATAATAATATTAAAATGAGGAAAGATTTGATTGTTTGTTTGCATAGAATAGGCTCAGAAACCGGTGGACCGATTTGAAAAATCCTTTACTGTTTGGAACTACACTATTCCCGGGTGACATGGACTATATTTTATTCCCGCATTCCGCCGCGTGAACGGGAGCTACGTGGGTGAAACTGCGGGACGTCCGCTAGTATATAATAAGAATGTATTTACAAAAATACGCAAGTATACATGAAATTATTGGGTACAATGGGGCCCTACCAACAACCCCCGGGGCCCAAGACAGCCTCACCTGCGAGTGGGTCACCTGCTGATTGACGGACGATGTCATGGCACACAGAAAGGGGAAAACTCGAAACTAATACCCTGTGCCAACCCGACTGGCCAGCGTGGTACAGTAAGGCCAAATATCCTGCCATATTATGAAGAAGGCTACAGAAAAACGGGTCGGGCACATACTGGGGTGCGAAGTCCGAAGAAAGGGGGAGGATAAGCTAACCCGGGCGCGGGGGACCTGTTCTACTTTCGGGAAGGTAATGGAAAAATTCTTCCGAGCGCAGTGTCGGCTTTATGGTGAAAAAAAGACCTCGTTAGCAGTATTGTGAAGATCAGCAGTGTGTCGCCTCGGGTAGCATACGAAATACTGAGACTCACCAACAGGTACTCTCTGAAGGTGATCTAGGTGGACCAGGTGTATGCCCCGACCTCGAGAAACACTGACGAGGCAGTTGAGACCGTATACGAGGACATAGCAAAAGCATTACACTTTACTGCCAAGACTCACTGCAATGTTGTGATGGGGGACTTCAATGCTAAAGTGAAAGTACAAGAACGCGCCGAAACGAAAATCGGCCCTTTTGGAGTGGGGCGTATGAATGACCGGGGGCAAAATGCTTGTCAACTTTCTCGAGTCTCAAGGGCTCTTCTTGATGAACTCGTTCTTTAAGAAGAAGCCCTATAGAAAGTGGACTTGGCGAAGCCCCGACAAGGTCACAAGGAACGAGATGGACTTCATTATGACGGACAGGAGGTGTATATTTAGAGATGTCTCCGTGATCAGCAGGCTTAATACCGGAAGTGATCACCGACTCGTCTGAGCATCTCTGTATTTAGACTTCCGCGCCGAAAGGGCCCGGATGATGAAGCCTACTCTCCGACATACTGCGCTTCAAATAGCTTTGGGTGCCGAGAAATTTTAAATTGGAGCTTCAAAATCGTTTCGATCTACTGGAAACCACTGGCAACGTTCACGATATGGCCGACACTGTGGTCAGAACACTACAATCAGTGTCCCGAAGGTTTTTGTCTGGAAAAATCAAAAATAGGTTTTCCAAGCTTTTGCCCGAGACTCTCGAACTTATGAGAACCAGACTGGAAACGCCATCTATGCATGCGTGTTCGTCAGAGCAGAGGAATTTAAACTTCAAAATCCGATAGCTGAAACGACGCGACCTCAGACGTTATAACACCAACATCATCGAGGCAGCGATCGAACAGATTAGGGGTACTAAAGTCTTTGCCCAACAGGTCGGAAGACCACCCCATCTGACAAAATCAAGGTTCGAGATTCTTGAGGAAGTTGAGAGCTTCTACAGAGACCTATATGCGTCACAGACAAAAAGACCGACGGGCCCTAGCGACTGTGACCACAGAGCCCCACTAACGGGATACCTTTCGTAAACATAATATATTTATTCCTAAAATGATTTGGCACAATGAATTTGACATACTTTTTTTGGCATGATTATACTTGGTCATAATTGATTTTTAGCAGCATTGTATTGTGGAATAATATTTACGTCTAAATTTTATGCATAGTTATAATTTGCACAATGGTTTTGGCATAGTGTACAGTCGCCTAATAGTATATACCAGTATTTCCTATATTATTATACAGGGTCATTTGTAAAACACCAGCAACCTCCCAGGACTAGACAGCTACCATCATAAACAGCAACATGTGATACACCATTTTTGATACCTATTTCGTTACATGTTTTTTTCATACACAAAAATATTAGTCTAATGTAATGGTTAAAACTTATATACTATGCTCATCCCAAAGATTACGACGTAAACAAACTCGTAAAAATTGTATAGCCCGTTCGCGCTAAGTTTGCCGCTGACGTAGAGGCTGGTGTAGAGGCGTAGTATGGGAGGCGACCGGCAAACTTAGAGCGAACGGGTAGTAAGTGAAAGGTGTGGGGCAGGGCCGCGGGGGGTGCGAACTTCAAGGACTTGACCTAATTACGGTCGCCTCATTCAGTCGGCCGTGAACATGCGCAGGCGTCATACGTATGTCCTTTGATCGCCACCGCCCGGCGCCCGCCGGCGTACCTGCCGCGTCGATCGATCGATGTATCGTAACTTTACTTTATGCATGTAACAGTGTTTTATTCTATTTGTTATCAAATTGTTTCATTGCGTGCTAGTATTCCAATATGAAATGCACGGAAATAGATCTATCGACGCGGCGGGTAGGCCGCCGGCGTACCCGTCGCGTCGATCGATCGATGTATCGTAACTTTACTTTATGCATGTAACAGTGTTTTATTCTATTTGTTATCAAATTGTTTCATTGCGTGCTAGTATTCCAATATGAAATGCACGGAAATAGATCTATCGACGCGGCGGGTAGGCCGCCGGCGTACCTGCCGCGTCGATCGATCGATGTATCGTAACTTTACTTTATGCATGTAACAGTGTTTTATTCTATTTGTTATCAAATTGTTTCATTGCGTGCTAGTATTCCAATATGAAATGCACGGAAATAGATCTATCGACGCGGCGGGTAGGCCGCCGGCGTACCCGTCGCGTCGATCGATCGATGTATCGTAACTTTACTTTATGCATGTAACAGTGTTTTATTCTATTTGTTATCAAATTGTTTCATTGCGTGCTAGTATTCCAATATGAAATGCACGGAAATAGATCTATCGACGCGGCGGGTAGGCCGCCGGCGTACCCGTCGCGTCGATCGATCGATGTATCGTAACTTTACTTTATGCATGTAACAGTGTTTTATTCTATTTGTTATCAAATTGTTTCATTGCTTGCTAGTATTCCAATATGAAATACACAGAAATAGTGAGAATGTTTGCTTGGCATAATAACCATGTGTCGGAAACTTACCGCCAATATGAAATAAGATTTCCAAATTTACGTACACCAAGCTGTGACATATGTTGTTCGCTAAACAGTGACTACGAGATTACGGATAATTCCTTAGTGTAACGATATTAGTATTATGTGCTTAGTGGTTATCCAGCAGCTAGTACGTATGACGCAGCACGAATCATTTAATGTTTCAATACGATAACGAATGATTACATAGGTATGTCACAAAGTTTAGGATACGTAATATTCGTTTTAATCGTTGAATGTAGCTAGTCTTAAATCTGATAACGTATGAAGGGATTGTGGATTACCTACCTAAAGTGTGCCTTCTGGACACGGCAGTAATTGAATAAACCAGCAAATTATTTGGCGTAGGTACCTAGTAACTAATAAAAAGAGTACATAACTTGTTACTTGGCTTGAACGTTATCAAACAACAGGTGGCGAACAAAAGGTCAGAGTGAGTGCTTTCTTTGCACATGTCTGTGCATCGACGTGTATGTACACATGACTTGACTCATGTCGCTCGACCGTCTCCGTAGTTCATTACTTATGGGCTCAGGAGAAGGTCAGTAATATTGAGAGAAGTCTGTTAATATTATTTGTATTATACTTAGCTAATTATATTACAAATAAATATTGCAGATACCTAATTATAAACTTTACTTGCATTTAAATGAATATACTTAATATCGATTTATTCGATTTATTTGGCTGTGGTCCATTGCGCGGTATTGTAGGAAGACGCTTCACTACGATAAGTACGACGAGTACCGTCGTCTATGTGCTACGATATTTTTTTAAGGTATAATACCTGACATAAGCAAATACGATACTTCATAGGCGTGAGCTGTCAAAATTATCATCCTATTTTTAACAGAGTATAGTATGCATTAGATAAGTAAATAGATTTATCAGCAATCTGATGAAGAACTGTATCAGTAAAGGTTTCGACAAAGGTCCCGCCTTAACCAGGATGTCTTTTGTCACTCTAAAAAATGTGTATTATCTTTGTAAGTAACAAAACATATTTCCCGCAGAGAGCGATGGCCATCAGGGTGATAAGGGATACCGCACGATCTCCGGTGAGGCGGCATGTCTCTTAGCCTCGACCCTTCCATGGGACCTGGAAGCGAGAGCCCTTGCGTCACTGTTCAGATGGCGCAAGGAGGCGCTGGAGCGGGGCCAAGGCCCGCTTATCGAGAAATCGAGGCCCAGCGGTCCCTGCTACACCAGGAAACCGTGGAGACATGGAAGTTGCGACTTGAGCAACTAAAGGGGGGATTCGCCACATTCGCGGCCGTCAGACCGGTCATGCACGAGTGGCTGGAGAGGAAACACGGTGCTCTCTCCTACCGGTTGACACAGATGCTTGCCGGGCACGGGAGCTTCGGTTGGTATCTGTGGCGAAAACACCGGGAAACTCTCCCACCCGAGTTCCGCAGTCGGCGGCCTGGGCGCCGCCGACGTGTCTTCACCGAGGACTATCGGCCACCATGACCGGGGGCCTAAGGACGGTAAGAGGGCGGCTCAACGTCCGTACAGAAGCAGGCCCATGACGGCAGCGTGACGTGAGCAATTTACGCACGCCCCCCCTTAGAAGCGGGATCACACCCGAAACCCCCCCAAAGACGCGCGATAGCACCCGAACCACCCCCTGGGCGAGGCCGCAGTGGCGGCCGTGGGTCTGTTGGAAGTTCTGGGACATCCTTCCGAGGGCTTCCCCGGAACTCCCAACCACAGGCTGTTGGGCGTGACGTGAGGTTTTTTAGTCGGTAGGAGTCCGGCATAACATCCATGAGGATTTTCCCTCACGTTAAACAAAAAAAAAAGTAACAAAACATAATTATATTATGAAAAAATATTAGCAGTGTCGGAGGTATGTGGTATTAAAACACGTCTGCTAGCAGAAAGACTAGCCTATACTCGGTTAATAGGTCCGTTTTGACATTTGTTATCGTGATGACTCTCATTGGCGGATTGCCGAATTCACCAATGAGATGCTCCCAATGACCTAATGACTAAACTCTCATTGGTTGATTTTGGAATCTGGCGGTGAGAGTGGCGCATTCTCAAATGTCAAAACGGGCCTTTTATTTTGTGATCAGATTAATGCATGGGTCCATATCGTTAACTGTACTAACAGGTGCTGTGTCATCTCAATTGTTACCCAGGTCCGTCTGCCGCTGTGAGACCTCGACGGGACCCGCACAAGTACCGTGTAGATATAGCATCTGGACACCTTAAGAAAAGTAGCGGTTCTGAGGAAACTGAACAACCAAAAGCTGAGATCAATTCAATCCACGAAGACAAGCCAGATGAAGGAAACGATACTGTCGAAGCTTGTCGTGAGAACAATTTTAAGTGTACTCTATGTAAGAAACGATTTGGTTTTAAGTGTCGTTTAGATATTCATATGCGTACGCATACTGCTGAGAAATCTTTTAAGTGTAAATTATGTAAGAAATGCTTTCGGCTTAAGTCGAGTTTAAATATTCATATTCCTACACACACCGGTGAGCAACCTTTTGAATGTGCATTGTGTAAGAAATGTTTTTGTTCTAAGGGAGATTTTAACCGTCATATTCGTATACATACTGGTGAGAAACCTTTTGAGTGTTCTCTATGTAAGAAATGTTTTAGTCAAAAGACGAGTTTAGATAGTCATATTCGATCACATACTGGTGAGAAACCTTTTGAGTGTTCTCTATGTAAGAAATGTTTTATTTATAAGAGGAGTTTAGATATTCATATTCGTTCACATACTGGTGAGAAACCTTTTGAGTGTTCTCTATGTAAGAAATGTTTTAGTCATAAGACGAGTTTAGATCGTCATATTCGATCACATACTGGTGAGAAACCTTTTGAGTGTTCTCTATGTAAGAAATGTTTTATTTATAACAGGAGTTTAGATATTCATATTCGTTCACATACTGGTGAGAAACCTTTTGAGTGTTCTCTATGTAAGAAATGTTTTAGTCATAAGACGAGTTTATATCGTCATATTCGATCACATACTGGTGAGAAACCTTTTGAGTGTTCTCTATGTAAGAAATGTTTTAGTCATAAGACGAGTTTAGAAAGTCATATTCGATCACATACTGGGGAGAAACCTTTTGAGTGTTCTCTATGTAAGAAATATTTTAGTCAGAAGACGAATTTAAATCGTCATATTATTCGTTTCCATACTGAGAAGAAACCTTTTGAGTGTGAATTGTGTAAGAAATGTTTTCATTCTAAGGGTAAATTAGTTCTTCATATTCGTACACATACTGATGAGAAACCTTTTGAGTGTTCTCTATGTAATAAATGTTTTATTAATAAGTCAAAGTTACGTCGTCATATTCGTAGACACACTGACAAGAAACCTTTTACGTGTTCTATATGTAAGAAATGTTTTAATGAAAAGAATAAGTTAATTATTCATATTCGTTCACATACTGGTGAGAAACCTTTTGAGTGTTCTATATGTAAGAAATGTTTTAGTCAAAAGGGGCACTTAGAAAGTCATATTCGTTCACATACTGGGGAGAAACCTTTTGAGTGTTCTCTATGTAAGAAATGTTTTAGTCAAAAGGGGCACTTAGAAAGTCATATTCGTTCACATACTGGGGAGAAACCTTTTGAGTGTTCTCTATGTAAGAAATGTTTTGGGTATAAGAGTAATTTAGATAGTCATATTCGTTCACATACTGGGCAGAAACCTTTTGAGTGTTCTCTATGTAAGAAATATTTTAGTCAGAAGACGAATTTAAATCGTCATATTATTCGTTTCCATACTGAGAAGAAACCTTTTGAGTGTGAATTGTGTAAGAAATGTTTTCATTCTAAGGGTAAATTAGTTCTTCATATTCGTACACATACTGATGAGAAACCTTTTGAGTGTTCTCTATGTAATAAATGTTTTATTAATAAGTCAAAGTTACGTCGTCATATTCGTAGACACACTGACAAGAAACCTTTTACGTGTTCTATATGTAAGAAATGTTTTAATGAAAAGAATAAGTTAATTATTCATATTCGTTCACATACTGGTGAGAAACCTTTTGAGTGTTCTCTATGTAAGATATGTTT
This sequence comes from Miltochrista miniata, assembly GCA_933228765.1. Classification (NCBI taxonomy): domain Eukaryota; kingdom Metazoa; phylum Arthropoda; class Insecta; order Lepidoptera; family Erebidae; genus Miltochrista; species Miltochrista miniata. Next base: position 3,729,057 of record OW121772.1, on the reverse strand, counting down.
TAGTCATAAGGCGAATTTAGATAGTCATATTCGTTCACATACTGGGGAGAAACCTTTTGAGTGTTCTCTATGTAAGAAATGTTTTGGGTATAAGAGTAATTTAGATAGTCATATTCGTTTACATACTGGGGAGAAACCTTTTGAGTGTTCTCTATGTAAGAAATGTTTTAGTCAAAAGGCGAATTTAGAAAGTCATATTCGTTCACATACTGGGGAGAAACCTTTTGAGTGTTCTCAATGTAAGAATTGTTTCAGTCATAAGACGAAGTTAGATCGTCATATTCGTTCACATTCTGGTGAGAAACCTTTTGAGTGTTCTCTATGTAAGAAATGTTTTAGTCATAAGGCGAATTTAGAAAGTCATATTCGTTCACATTCTGGTGAGAAACCTTTTCGAGTGTTCTCTATGTAAGAAATGTTTTAGTCATAAGACGAGTTTAGATCGTCATACTGATTTCGTGAATTGTGTAATAAATGTTTTCATTCTAAGGGCAAATTAGTTCTTCATATTCGTTCACATACTGGCTTAGATCATCTACTCTAAATCTTAGATGGTTTAAGCATACTGGTGACAAACCTTTTGAGTGTTCTCTATTTAAGAAATGCTTTAGTCGTAAGACGAATTCGGTTCATCATATTCGTACACACACACACTGGTAAAAAACCTTTCGAGTGCGAACTGTGTAAGATTTTTTTTTTCATTATAAGGGTGATTTATTTCGTCATATTCGTACACACACTGGTGAAAAACCTTCTGAGGGTTCTATGTAAGAAATGTTTTATTTAGTCATAAGACGAGTTTAGATCGTCATACACATTTTGATAGTTTAAAAGAAAACGGCATAGTTCAGCCATAACGGCATTGTCATACAGTAAACAATTTCATCATTATCATCATCATCATCATCATCATCATCGTCGTCCGCGTCGTGTCCGTGGACGGCGGCCCTGGCTATTTCCTGGCATGTGCTCGTAGGTGTAGTTATAGGAGGATTTCGGTCGTTTTTTGCGAACTTGGCGCTTGAGGTCTAACTCAGATAGTCGAGTGTTTTTAAAAGCACTCGACCATCGAAGTTATTCTTATTCTTATATAAATAAAACGACCGTGTGCATTCCCTCTTAAGAAAATTCGCGTGGGCTCTATAAATAAACATAAATGGGTGTCAAAAGGTATACAGGTGTGCAGCAAACGTAAAAGAAGTCTTCTCTGGAAGTACAGAAAGCAACCTACGAGGGAAAACAAAAGTTTATTCGAAAATTATGCTAGGCGCTATAAGAGAATTATTACCTTAACCAAGAAATGCCAGAATAACTTCTTTATTAATTCTTCTGCAAATAAGGGAAAGGCAACTTGGAAAATAATAAATTCCATCAGATATAATTACCCTAACGAAAGTGTTGAAAGCCTAATTGTAAACAGTAAAAAAATAAGTAATCCTATAAGTATAGCAAATGCATTCAATGACTATTTTGTAGATATAGTAAAAGCTAACAATAATATAAAGTCGAACGCCACACCATCTTGCATAAATGGTAGTTTGAAATCCGTTTTTATGGTCCCAACCATTCCTAATGACATTTTTGAAATTATCAATTCATTAAAGAATACTTTTCGCGTAGGATATGATGGTGTTGATACACGGGTAGTAAAGGATTCTGCAGCTATCATAGCGGTTCCCCTGAGTCATATCATTAATCTATGTATAGAGCAAGGCTCATATCCCGATAGATTAAAAGTAGCGGTCATAAAACCATCTCCATAAAAAGGACAGTAAATTACTTATTTATAATTACAGACCTATCGCACTCTTACCTATATTTTCGAAAATATTTGAAAATTTTTTTCATAAATCCTACTAATATTATAAATGTAAAAGTTTGTGAAGATGTTTGGATGTTTAGATGTTTGGATGTTTGTTACTCAATCACGCTCTAACGACTAAACGGATTGGGCTGCAATTTGGTACAAAGATAGCTAATAGACTGGAATAACACATAGGCTTTTTTCATCCCGAGAATATGCTCCCACGGGAAGCGAGAACGGGTACCAAATTTCACGCGGGCGAAGCCGCCAGCATCAGCTAGTGTTTATATAATTTTTTTTAAGTAAATAATTTATTCACGACATGTCAATATGGGGTTAGAAAACATAAATCAATAAATTTAGCCATATATAATTTCTTGCATGAGGTACTTATAAATATGGACAAACGACTACCGGCGATAGCGCTGTTCATGGATATGTCGAAGGCATTTGATCGTGTAAATCATTAAATACTTTTAATTAAACTGTATACCTACGGTGTTAGAGGAAGTATAAATGATATGATCAGATCGTATCTTAGCAATAGACAACAAATAACACAAGTGAAAAGGGTTTCTGTCACTACTAAGACAGAGAATACATATAGTTCTACCATCAAAAATATTGACGCAGGACCTTTACTTTTTCTTGTTTATATTAATGACATGCCAACAACAACGACATATCAAATGACATTATTTGCTGATGATAGCACTATAAAGAAACATAGATGTCGCTACTTGTAGTGTACATGGATAAACACATACATAATACATATTTTGATATTACTGTATACTATTAAAACCCCTACTATATCAAAATATTGTACAGTAAATACAACATACTAAGACATGAAATTAATTACATTTACGTTGCACCCCATCAAGTTCAAAAACTTATAATGTTTTACACAACTTAAAGATTTTGTTAAAACATCTGCAGCCATTTCTGCTGTTGGCAGGTAGAGTACATGCCAACAGCAGATATGGCTGCACTTTAACAATATTATTATTATTACACTCTCTTCCAAAATGATATCTAATGTCTACATGTTTCGATTTACAATGAAAAACTGTGTTATATAATAATTTGTGGGCACTTTGATTGTCATTAAATATAAGAATTGAATCAGTGCTATCAGTTATTTCTTTAAATTTCTTAAATAAATAGCTTCTTTACAACTTTCTAAGATACCAATATATTCTGCTTCTGTACTCGACAGAGCTATATTATTCTGCTTTTTACTACTCCAAAAAATTACACCTCCTGATAGGCTGAAACAAAATTCAATGTATGATTTTCTATCTAAAGTATCATTGCCCCAATCTGCATCTACATAACCAATCATATCTTTATTACCTGTACCACAATATTTAATGCAATAATCTTTAGTTCTTTTTAAATATCTCAAGATCCGCTTGGCATGAGCCCAATGCTAATGCAATATCTGGACGTGTAAGTATGGCAATATACATTAAACAACCTTTAGGGGACACACTAACGGGGTGCCAATTCAAACGATTAGAGATGTCTAAGTCAAAGACTTCTATATAAACTGAGGTAGACCGATTTTTGAAACCTATAAACTGAGCTAATTAGCAGCGTTGCTCGCACTGTTGTGGGTCAAAACTTCGAGAGTAGGTACTTGGCTTGCAATCGGAGTCCATACGCCTTCTCTTTAACCTACTCTTGTTCTATTCCTATATTGCTATTGTGGTGACAATTACGTAAATATTATTTTTAAGTGAGTGTAGTTTTAGCGATGTGTGTAATTGAGGATTGCTTTTGAAATCTCGTTTGTTAGAGTACGGCGCGTCTACCTCAGTTTAAATAGAAGTCTTTGGTCTAAGTACGTTTATTGTCACACACGTCTATACGCTAGTGCAACCCAAATGCGTCTGGTTACAAGATGGCGGACTAGTGCCGCGGTCCCTACAAACCAATTAATTGCTGGTATGGTAAACTCTTGTCACAATTACTATGTTCAGCCAACTTCAGTCCACTTTCCATAGGAGTATCTACAGTTTTACTATTTTCTAAATTAAATTTTAATAGTAACTGGATATAATCTATTTTCTTTATTATAAGATACTGACATACCAAGGCATTGCTTTATTTGGCCTAAATCTTTAACCTTAAATTGAGGCTCTAATACACACTTTAACTTTTTAGTTTCTTTAGAACAATTTGAAAAAATGAAAAAATCATCAACATATAACGCAATTTTAGTCATATTTGTATCTCCATTCTTTACATACAAACAAGCTAGCCCCCCCCCCCCCCCCCCTCTAGGTGAGGCTGCAGTGGTGGCCGTAATAGGTCTGTTGGGTGTCCTGGGGTATCCTTCCGAGGGCTTACGCGGGGTGCCCAACCGTGTTAGGTGAGATACGTGTGTTTTTTAGTCGGTAGGAGGCCGGCATAGCATCCATGTAGGTCCTACATGACTACCACTACGGCCTCTGTTTAGAAGTACGGTGGGCAGCCCCCTCTCCGTCCTCAGGCCCTCGGTCATGGAGGCCGATAGTCTTGGGCGAAGAAACTTCGGCGGCGCCCCAGCCGCCGACTGCGGAACTTAATCTCTCCTGCTCCCTACCTGCTGCCTCTTTCACGAGCATCACCTGCTCGCAGAAAGAGGCAGCTCAGTCCCACTTACTCCCGCTGGAGATCATTGCTCGCACCATGGTCTCCAGCGAGAGAGTGTCCACGTCCAGACCTGCCGGGAGGACTTGGCGCTGTTACCCAACCACAGTACTTATCGAAGCTGCCGTGCCCGGTAAGTATCCGTGGTAACCGGTAGAAGAAAGCACCATGTCTCCTCTCCAGCCACTAGTCCATGACAGGTCTGACGCCGCAATTGTGGCGAATCCCCCCTTTGGTTGCTCAAGTCAAACCTTCCACGTCTCCACGTTTTCCAGGTGGAGCTGGGACCGCCGAGCTTCGATTTCGCGAGACGCAGGCCTGTGGCCTCGCTCCAGCGCCTCCTTGCGCGGTTGCACCATTCAAATAGTGACGCAAGGGCTCTCGCATCCAGCTTCCATGGAAGGGTCCCAGCTAGGAGACAAAATAAATAAAACAAAATAAAATGAAATTTATTCCCTTTGAAACTTTTTAAAAAAATATTTAGGTTTGTCAATATTTTTGTGACTCTACCGGGGGTTCGGAAATGCTACAGACTGAGAAGAACACCCCAAGAAACTCAGTCCGGTCCCTCTTAGTTCATCTTAGTATCTAATACAGTTTTTTTGAAGTGAAACTTCTTTATCGGCGTTGGAAAAAAATTTGCGTCACGTCACGTCACGTCACGATTTTTGGTTACGCGCCATCTTTGTTCTGTTCCCCACCACGGTGGATTCGAATTAAGAGTACTTTATCCAGGGATGGCATGTCATTTAAGGGTTTTTGGACTTTTGGACTTTTGGATGGGACATTGGTACTTTGGGTCTTTGGGACTTTGGAACTTTGAGACTTTGGGACTTTTGAACTTTTGAACTTTTGGACTTTTGGATGGGACCTTGGTACTTTGGGTCTTTGGGACTTTGGAACTTTGGGACTTTGGGACTTTGGGACTTTTGGTCTTTTGGACTTTTGGACTTTTGGATGGGACCTTGGTACTTTGGGTCTTTGGGACTTTGGGACTTTTGGACTTTTGGACTTTTGGCCTTTTGGACTTTTGGACTTTTGGACTTTTGGACTTTTGGACTTTTGGACTTTTTGGACTTTTAGACTTTGGGACTTTGGGACTTTGGGACTTTGGGACTTTGGACTTTTGGATGGGACCTTGGTACTTTGGGTCTTTGGGACTTTTGGACTTTTGGACTTTGGAGTTTTGGACTTTTAGACTTTTAGACTTTGGGACTTTGGGACTTTGGGACTTTTGGACTTTGGGACTTTTGGACTTTTGGCCTTTGGGACTTTTGGACTTTTAGATGGTACCTTGGTACTTTGGGTCTTTGGGACTTTGGAACTTTGGGACTTTGGGACTTTGGGACTTTGGGACTTTGGGACTTTGGGACTTTGAAACTTTGGGACTTTGGGAGTTTGGGAGTTTGGGACTTTGGGACTTTGGGACTTTTGGACTTTGGGACTTGGGGACTTTGGGACTTTGGGACTTTGGGACTTTTGGCCTTTGGGACTTTGGGACTTTGGGACTTTGGGACTTTGGGACTTTGGGACCTTGAGACCTTGGGACTTTGGGACTTTGGGACTTTTGGACTTTTGAACTTTTGGACTTTTGGCCTTTGGGACTTTTGGATGGGGTCTTGGTACTTTGGGTCTTTGGGACTTTGGGACTTTGGAACTTTGGGACTTTGGGACTTTGGGACTTTGGGACTTTGGGACTTTGGGACTTTGGGACTTTTGGGCTTTTGGACTTTTGGATGGGACCTTGGTACTTTGGGTCTTTGGGACTTTTGGAGTTTTGGACTTTTAGACTTTTAGACTTTTAGACTTTGGGACTTTAGGACTTTGGGACTTTGGGACTTTGGGACTTTGGGACTTTGGGACTTTGGGACTTTGGAACTTTTGGACTTTTAGATGGGACCTTGGTACTTTGGGTCTTTGGGACTTTGGAACTTTGGGACTTTGGGACTTTGGGACTTTGGGAGTTTGGGAGTTTGGGACTTTGGGACTTTGGGACTTTGGGATTTTGGGACTTTGGGACTTTTGGACTTTTGGCCTTTGGGACTTTGGGACTTTGGGACTTTGGGACCTTGAGACCTTGAGACCTTAGGACTTTTGGACTTTTGGCCTTTTTGACTTTTGGACTTTTGTACTTTTGGACTTTTGGACTTTTGGACTTTTGGACTTTTGGACTTTTGTACTTTTGTACTTTTTGACTTAATTTAAGGTGAGGTGAAAATTAAGTTAATGAAGAAGTTTCACTTCTTACGTGTGTACACTAAGTACACGCAATTTTTTTTAAAGTAGAAAGGAATAATTCGTGTCACTGCCAGGCAGCCTTGTCTTCTAGAAAGTCTTTAATGCTATAATAAGCTTTCTGGCACAATTTAAGTATTACTAGTTTTTTAAATTTATTAACTTATAAACCTGTTATGGCTGTCGGCAATGTATTGTACATTCGAATACAATTGCCCGCAAAAGAATTGCTTATTTTGTTGCCTGGCAGAAATTGCTTTTAGCGATAAGGCCGCTCATTGTATTGCTATTAATATCAAGTTTGTAAATTGTAATACTATCTTGGCGTACAATGAAGTATATATCTATATACAAGCTGTAGATTTAGTAGTGTGCAGTACTTGCACACGTGATTCTACTGCCTACACTCGTTAATACTGTGTGATAAAAAAAAATATTTTTTTTAGTCTTTTTTCATATTGAATTCGTTTTTTAATTCCAACGGGAACTCTGCCTAACCTCCACTGACTAGTAATACGTGAACCTATGAAACAGAAAAACCGGTCAAGTGCGAGTTCCGTACCAAAAAACGGCAAAAGGTGAGCGGTGAACGCTCGAACGCAGCCAGTATGCCTAATACCTACCAACGATCAGCTGGACGCTAGAGGTCATAGCACTGGATAATAAATAGGCATTATGCGAGTATAATTTACAATCTTTCGCTTTTTAGATTTATTAGAAGCCAGCGGTAGACATACCTCAGTGATAGCTCCAGAGCAGGCCACATTCTCCACCTCCACAGTGAAGTTGTCAGTCTTGAGCATGGTGTAGGTGCAGTGGCCCATGATGTCGTACCGCAGCCCGTCGAAGGTGGCGTATTGAGTACTTACTTAAATTTATGTTCACGTATTATTGGCCAGTGGGTACAGGCAGAGGTCCTTTGCAAATAAAATCAAATTTAACATTAAAAAAAAAATTTTTTTTTTATTACAAAATATTAACGAGAGTAGGCAGTAGAGTCACGTGTGCAAGTATTGCACACTACTAAATCTACAGCCGGTATATAAAAATTAATGCCACTTTTCGTTGTAATTTTATAATTCAATAACGGGCTCACCTATCCAAACCAAATGTTTAGGCTTTGTTCGGGCGGTTACCCCATAATAGTATTCCATAGGTCATGACACTGTGGAAATAACTAAAGTAGACAAGACGCGCTGTTCTAATGTCTGTCAGTTGTCGGATCTTTTTAACGGCATAGGCTGCAGAGCTCAGTCTGCCCGAGACTTTCTCGATGTGAGGCCCCCACTGCAAGTTGGAGTCTAACTTTATGCCCAGAAAGACAGTTTCATCGACCAATTCTACTTGATCATCCCTAATCGTAATACTGGTGTTAACGAGCCTAACATTTGGCAAAGTGAATCTAATACATTTTGTTTTAGTTTCATTTAACAATAAATTATTTGCGTTTAACCAGTGGACTACCCTAGAGAGGGCATTGTTCACTTCGTCAAGTTCGCGTTGTCCACGTTCAACTTTAAATATTAAAGATGTGTCATCAGCAAACAAAACTACCACGTGATCGTAAGGTGAGGGCGATCATTTATGTACACTAAAAATAGAAAAGGTCCCAGAATTGAACCCTGAGGCACCCCCATTGTTACAGCAGAACCATGTGACTGTTTACCATTTATAACTACTCTCTGTACTCTATCTCTTAGGTAAGAACTAATTAAATCTAAGGCCGTCCCCCGGATCCCATAATGATCAAGTTTTTTAATTTAAGTCATGCTGGACGCAATCGAAGGCCTTAGATAAGTCGCAGAATACACCATAAGCATCATACGACTCCTCCCAGGCCTCATATATACACTCTAATAATTTCATTCCAGCATCCGTGGTAGACCGACCGCGCGTGAAACCGAATTGTTTAGTATGGAATAGTTTATTTGTATTAAAATGATTTGGCATTTGATTAAGCATTACCCTTTCAAAGATTTTCTCAACGTGGCTAGTACAGAAATAGGATGAAAATTGGACGGATCTGAGGTGCTACCCGATTTAAACAGAGGAGTTATATTTTACTAAACTTCATTAAGTCAGGAAACACACCACTATCAACACAATTATCAAATATTATTGATAATTCAGGGGCAACCATTTCAATTAACGAATTAACTAAATGTACAGAAATTCCCCAGAGGTCAGCCGTTTTCTTAATATTTAAAGATTTAATAGTTTTTATGATAGTGTGTATACAAATTTTACTGAATTTGAATATTTCATTACAGCAAGGAACATTTGCTTTTAACAAGGTTTCTGCTATTGGGTAGAAGAATCTAGGGTTCTGGTCAAATCTACTGGAATTCGAGAGAAAAATTGTTCAAATTTGTTAGCGACTTCGGCATCTGTTGTAATTATGTTACCATTTACTTTAGGTTTAAAATCATCATCATTTGATTTTGCTTGGCCTTTTTCTGCGTTAATTATTTTCCAAGTAGATTTAACTTTGTCTACACTATTGATAATTTTATTACTTATATACTTTCTTTTGGCCGCTAGGCAGTCTGCTTTAAACTTTTTTGAATAAGTTTTAACATAATTTAGAAATTCATCCGTTCTATTAAGCTGGTTTCTGAGTATAGTTCATACAGTTTTTGTCTACTCTTATGTATATCCTTAGTGGCCCATTCACTGAAGGCTGGCCTGTCACCGATTGTGACTTCTTTAGACTTGAATATGGCGTTGAACTCATTGTAAAAGGAATCAAAAAATAACTTATACATTACATTTGGATCTAAGCCAGTGTCTAATAAAGCGGCCAAAAAAAAAAAAAAAAAAAAAATTTTTTTTTTTTTTAGTTTATGACGTATTAAAAAAAAACTACCAGCTCTATCTCTCTCAAACCAATTTTCGTTGGTAGTTTTTATGGCAATGTACATCATATATTTTTTTTTAAATTTATCATTCTCTTAGTTTAGAAGTTAGAGGGGGGGGGGGGGGACACACATTTTTCCACTTTGGAAATGTCTCTTGCGCAAACTATTCACTTTAGAAAAAAATGATGTTAGAAACCTCAATAGCATTTTTGAAGACCTATCTATTGATATCCCACACGTATGGGTTTGATGAAAAAAAAAATTTTGAGTTTCACTTTTGAGTATGAGGACCCCCAAAATTTACTACTTTTTTTCTAGTTTTATATAAGAATCTTAATGCGGTTCACAGAATACATCTTGTTACCAAGTTTCAATAGCATAGGTCTTATAGTTTCGGAGAAAAATGGCTGTGACACACGGACGGACAGACAGACAGACATGACGAATCTATAAGGGTTCCGTTTTTGCCATTTGGCAATGTAGGGTCAAGTGTTCAACAATGAAACACTAAAAGTTCATAACCTCGTACATCTTATGTTTTTGCTGATAGAAGTCTATAACTTTACAGGCATGTAGTCAATATGATTGGGTATCGTGTGTCATTTATAGATTTTTTTAAATAAAGTGATTTGAATCGACAAAGAAATAAAAACTAAGAAATGGGATTTGTGTCATTGTGTCCATATAGGCGTACACAATGAAACACCATATATTCAACAATGAAACACCATAAATAAACTGTGCCTAATTCAAATTTTGTTTAATGTAGGTAGTTTAAAGAAAGAGCAGTCCGTTTCTACGTTAAATGCAGTGGCACGACGTGCCATGCTGCATGTTTCAGGCTTTTTTAATGACAGTTCTGCATGCCCTGATTTATAAGACCGTAAACATTCGATTCCAGCCATTTTCCCAGCTAACAGTATATCGAATATTGTTAATTTTTGCCATTTGATAAGCAATACGCCCCGTGTCCTTTTTACAGCTTTGTTACGCGCCATCTTAAAATAAAAACAAATTTTAATAGATAAGGTTACACAATATCAACCAATAAAAATCTAGATTTATATAGATATCTTATGATGGTACACAATAAAACAGTGTTTCATTGTGTCCATTGTTAAACTGTTTCATTGTTGACTACCTAGGGTTTATCTAACTAACTTTTAATTTATGTTCACAAAATTGTTACTTTGAAACAAATGATATATGCCAAAATAATCTACAAAACATGTAGAATGCAGGATAATCATAAAAAATATAATATTCCTAACCATTAAATAATGAAAAATCTTTAAAGATAGCCAGAAATACTTCAATTTTTGACGAAAATAGTAAAAATGAGCCGCAGACGCGTCTTTTCTCACGCGGTGCCGCCGCAAACTGGGATACGCCGGTGGTATCTATTGAGTGTCCTTACGCGATATATTGCACTAACTGCCAACGACGCGTTTTGGAAATATTACTATGTTTTATTGTGTACCACTGTTTCATTGTTGAACACTTGACCCTACATCATATATTTTTTTTTAAATTTATCATTCTCTTAGTTTAGAAGTTAGAGGGGGGGGGGACACACATTTTTCCACTTTGGAAATGTCTCTTGCGCAAACTATTCACTTTAGAAAAAAATGATGTTAGAAACCTCAATAGCATTTTTGAAGACCTATCTATTGATATCCCACACGTATGGGTTTGATGAAAAAAAAAATTTTGAGTTTCAGTTCTGAGTATGGGGACCCCCAAAATTAACTGCTTTTTTTCTAGTTTTATACAAAAATCTTGATGCGGTTCGCAGAATACATCTACTTACCAAGTTTCAACAGCATAAGCCTTATAGTTTCGGTGAAAAGTAGCTGTGACACACGGACGGACAGACAGACAGACATGACGAATCTATAAGGTGTAACGGCAATGTACGCGAATGTACCTACCCATGTAACGCGCTTAGCGATATATAATTGAGTGTAAGCTTTTACCTAAGGCAGTGCATGTACAGACAGTACAGAGTAGACAACCACCCGTGACTAGCAATTGTCTACAGCGGCACTTGCCGCTCTATGTAAAGCACTCGGTCAATAAACATTATAGTTCGTATATCGACTTTAATTTATCCGTCGCCCCAGAACACTAACTCCCCAAAGTGGTGACCCCGAACGTCTCTTTTGCGGTGGCGACGCGATTTTTCGGTTCGCGAATTCCGGTGCAACGCGTTTTCGGGAGTGACGCAATAGTGACCGTGAACTTTGCGATTAATAGTGTGGCAGTTTCACCATGACGACCAATGCAGCGGCGCAGCCTCAGGTAGCCATTTCGGTACCTTCAGGGTCGGCGGTGGAGCTAGCAGCCATCACATTGACCTCGAAGATTCCAGAATTTTGGGTTGACGCGCCTCGAGTATGGTTCATCCGAACCGAGGCCATGCTCGCACCACAAAAGCTGTCAGATGATGCAAGGTTTGACATTGTAGTGTCCAAATTATCTAAGGATGCAATTCAACAGGTAACTGACTTGCTAATGGACCCCCCAGCAGTTAAAAAATTTGATACCCTGAAGCAGCGTCTACTTACAATATATGAAGAGTCGGAGAATAGACAGCTTCAAAAGTTGATATCCGAAATGGATTTGGGTGACCAAAAGCCCTCACAGCTCTTGCATCGTATGAGGGAGCTGGCCAAAGGAAAAGTACCGGACGATACGCTAAGATTACTGTGGCAAGGCCATCTGCCTTCATCCGTGCGTGCAGTGTTAGCGGTAACCGACGGCAAGGACTTGGACAACCTTTCAGTAATAGCAGACAAAGTTTTCGAGACCGCAGGCAGCTCCCAGGTTAGCGAGGTAAGCCAGCCAAGTGCTCACGGAGGCACGGAACAGATTTTAGCTGAAATAGCCAAATTGACCACTAAGGTCCAGGAACTCGAGAGGTCAAGGTCAAATTGGCAGTCACGCCGATGGAACGGGAATAATCGCTCACGCTCAGCATCCCGTAATCGCAGCCACGCTTCAGCGAATACCGATAGCCAGAGGTTATGTTTCTTCCACTATCGTTTCCGAGAAAAGGCGAGGAAATGTATGGAACCCTGCGCATGGAGGGATCGGCAAAGCACGTGACTAGTTGGTACCACAGAACCGGAAGTGTGCGCTTTCCCTACGAGTATCAACCCTTGCAAACGTCTAAGTGTTACAGACCGCAAAAGTGGTTTACGTTTTCTCGTGGATACTGGTGCAAATATTTCAGTGCTTCCGGTGGATAAAGTGTTAAAAAATTATCGTAATTCAGAGTGCCATGACTATTCTTTATACGCGGCTAATGGAACAAAAATAAAAACATATGGAACAAAAACTTTAGTGTTAGATTTAGGGTTACGTCGAGAGTTACGATGGACTTTCGTGATAGCAGGAGTACGCCAACCTATTTTAGGTGCAGACTTTTTAGCGAACTTTAAGCTCTTAGTAGATATAAGTGCTCACAGATTAATCGATGACATAACGAAATTAAAAGTGTCGGCTTGCATAATACAGAGTAGTGATTCGTCAATTAAAACTGTGGATATTAACTGTCCGTATTATAGCCTCTTAGCAGAATTTCCTGATATTACTAAACCAGTTTCTTTTAAGCAACCATCTAAACATGATGTATACCACCATATAGAGACCAGCGGCCCACCAGTTTTTGCTCGAGCCAGACCTCTACCACCTCATCGCTATGCTAAGGTAAGAGAAGAATTCAAAAATGTGTTAGAAATGGGGATATGTAGGCCATCGAAGAGCGCATGGGCAAGTCCTCTTCACATCGTGATGAAGAAGAATGGACAGCTGCGGCCTTGTGGCGATTATAGGGCTTTTAACGCAATCACTAAGCCAGACCGTTATCCCATACCTAGGTTGCATGATTTTACTTATTTACTAGCTGGTAAGAAGATATTTTCACGTCTTGACATTTGTAGAGCATACCATGTTATTCCAGTGAACCCGTCCGATGTAGAGAAGACCGCTATCATCACCCCATTCGGTTTATTCGAATTTTTAAAAATGAGCTTCGGATTGGCTGGGGCTGCACAATCTTTTCAAAGGTTCATGAATCATTCAGTTTTGGTAGTGACGAAAACGAGCATGAGAAACATTTGCGTGAAGTGTTCAGTCGCTTAAACAAATTCGGCATCACTTTAAATTTAGATAAATGCGATTTCGGCAAATCCAAAATAGATTTTTTAGGTTTCGAAGTGTCAACACAAGGCATTAGGCCTTTACAAGAGAAAGTCGACGCGATAGTAAGTTACCCGAAACCTGAGACCGTAGAGCAGCTTAGACGTTTCTTAGGAATGGTTTATTTTTACCGGTTACATTTACCACATGCTGTGCAATATCAGGAGCAGCTTAATCAGTACCTAAAGCATTCTAAAAAACGCGATAAGACACGAATAGAATGGACAGAAAAATCCAACGAAGCGTTCTCACGCTGCAAAGCTAGCTTGCAAAACGCAGTCACATTAGCGTACCCTAAACCCGATACTTCGCTAGCGCTCATGACTGACGCATCGGACACCTGCGTGGGAGCCGTTTTACAACAATATGTAGATAGCAAATGGATACCACTCGCTTACTTTTCAAAGCAAATGTCATCATCACAGACCAAATACAGTACCTACGATAGAGAACTGTTAGGGATTTATTTGGCCGTTAAATATTTTCAGAATATGATAGAAGGTCGACAACTTATTATCTTTACAGACCACAAGCCTCTAGCTTTCGCATTCAAGAAAGTTAGCAGTGATAGCGAATTACCGCGACGAGTTCGGCAATTACTTTATATTAGCGAATTTTCGACAGATATTCGTCATATTGAAGGCTCTACAAACGTAGTAGCCGACGCTTTATCACGCGTAAACATGTCAACTATTGCATGTCCAACAAGTTTAGAATACGCGGCAATAGCTCAAGTGCAACATAACGACGAAGAACTCGCCCGGTTGCGAAATACTTGCAGTAGTAGGTTCAATTTCAAGGATATAATGATAGCTGGATGCGACTTACCGGTCGTATGCGAAACCTCTACTGGCAGTATTAGACCTTACTTACCCATACAGTTTCGACGTCAAGCATTCGATTCTGTGCATAGTTTGAGCCACCCAGGAATTCGTACCTCGCGTAAGCTTGTTAGGGAAAGATTTGGCGTAACATGAACAAGGATGTCGGTAAATGGGCGAAAGAATGTATAAACTGCCAACGATCGAAAGTGTTTCGGCATAATAATTCAGAATTAGGCGTATTTCCATATTCCGAACGTTTTTCACATATTCATGTAGACATAGTAGGTCCACTTAGTATCTCAGTCGATGATTACAGATATCTCGTTACGATTATAGATCGGCAAACAGGATGGCCCGAGGCATATCCAGTAAAAGACATTACTGCAGACACAGTAGCGAAAGTTGTGGTAGAAGGTTGGATCTCACGTTTTGGATGCCCTGCTAAACTGACAAGTGACCAGGGTAGACAATTTGAAAGTGCTTTATTTTCGGAACTTATGAAACTTTTAGGCATTTCTAAAATACGCACAACCGCTTTCCACCCGCAGAGTAATGGAGCAGTCGAACGCATGCACAGATCTCTGAAAGCATCTCTCATGGCTCGCTTAGGCTCTTCCACTTGGGTCGAAGAGTTACCAATAGTTATGTTAGGCTTACGTACAGCTATGCGCAGCGATACAGGTGTAAGCGCAGCACAAATGACGTACGGCACGACATTACGTCTGCCAGGCGATTTCTATGCCGCTTCCAGTACCAAAATAACAGATCATTGCCAGTATGTAGAAAGGTTACGTAATATTATATACAACTTGAAACCTAAACCGACTGCGCATAGGGACGCGCGCGCAATATTCATACACCCCGACCTCGCTAAAGGAGATTATGTGTTCGTTCGCGATGACACGGTTCGTAGACCGTTGAAACCTCCGTACGACGGTCCTTACCGCGTACCTACTCAAACGAGGACCAAAGGCTTACACTATCCAGTTACCCAATAGAAAAGCATGTATTTCCGTTGATAGGTTGAAACCAGCGTACATAGTAAGCGACGAGAAGTTCGATAACAGTCCCAACGTTGATGATTCTAAGAATGACTTACCCAATGAAACTATTGAGCAACCCAGACTCGAACCCCCGGTCACAGCCACAAATCGCACTACGCGCAGTGGTCGTAATATAAAACGCCCTGTTAGATTTTTATAAAATATGTGTACCTACAGTACAAGCTATACTTTTCGAAGCGATTCATTTTAACTAATTATTTTGTTCGAGAAACTATAACACAGATAGCATAGCAACGCATCGCAGTCACTATGACACTTACCTTAGTACGTAAATATACATTTTCATGTACCTATCAACTATTTTATATTTTAAAAACACCTTGATTTTACAACTTTACTTTATTACTATTTTGAGCAGCTACTTATATACACTGTTATTTTATTGTACTTAGAATATCATTTTGAAAGATAAATCATGGGCAAAACATACAGTACGAACAGTAACAAAGAGGTTGTTATCGCACAAAATGGCGCAAACGACGCAACAAATACTTCCTTAGAGAAAAAAGTCGAGGTATATGGCCTTGCAATAACATGCATTATGATAGCAGCGCTTATAATTGTTATGTGCGTGTTGTACAAAAAGTGTAACAGAAGCGTTAGAAAATGGGCCCGGAAGGAAATGACTGCAGCCGTGTCAACAATTCAAGTTGACAGAATTGGGCAACAACCAGTCACAAACCCTGTAGTCATAGTGTAAAATAATGTGTTTTAATTTTTATCACGTGGTGCAAAGTGCTAACCTATAGTTATGTGTCTTATACTATGTATTCCTAAAGTTACCTATTATAAATTGTGTTTTATACTTAATTGATAATAAGCTATATGCTGGTATGCCGTCGTAGTGTTATACAAAACTTATAACTGCATAAAACTATGTATCTACTTACCACCTAAGTGTAACTCGCCCAGGTGTTTGTAATGCGATACGAAGCAACGTTGTTTAAATAAACAAAGTATCACTATCATGTATCTATGCAAGTGGACGATGACGATCAAAACAATATTGTTTTTACATAGCTTATAATATTTTTGTATTTGAAGTTATTTTTTTTTGAGATATTATTTTTTTTTTAAAAGGGGGGGGGGGATGGTTGTAACGGCAATGTACGCGAATGTACCTACCCATGTAACGCGCTTAGCGATATATAATTGAGTGTAAGCTTTTACCTAAGGCAGTGCATACATGCAGAGTAGACAACCACCCGTGACTAGCAATTGTCTACAGCGGCACTTGCCGCTCTATGTAAAGCACTCGGTCAATAAACATTATAGTTCGTATATCGACTTTAATTTATCCGTCGCCCCAGAACACTAACTCCCCAAAAAGGGTTCCGATTTTGCCATTTGGCTACGAAACCCTAAAAATGGAAGTTTATTGCAAAGTCCAACTCGCATACGTTCCAAGCGGTCACTAGTTACTGGTCTAGGTACATAATATTTTACGTCTTTTAATTTTTTCTCTTGTGATCTTGAAAGATGCTATTTGCCCAGTATGATCTGATTTGACATGTCGCCTCACCTAAGATCGTGCAGTATCCCCTTATCACCCTGAAGGCCACCGCCCTCTGCGGGCTAAGTAATCTAGCCGTATTGCTGGCCGTCAGGGTCTTCACCAATGCGGGGGCCCCGTATAGGGCCATGCTCCGCACGATCCCGAGGCACTGTCTCCTGTAGAGTGTTGGGGCCCCTGATATCAGGCATCAGTCGCGAGAGTGTGGCTGATGCCCCCCTCAGTTTTGGGATCAAACTTCGGAAGCGGTATCCGAAGTTCCACCGGCTGTCCACTGTAACTCAAACCCCGATTCAAGGTAACCCATATATGTGCCACAGTGAATCAATTCCCTCTCGAAGAAAAACCGTCTTCTGACATTATATTAATTTATTAATGAAGTATTTAAAAAAAGAAACTTACAATTTAATTAGCTGTTGCCCGCGGCTTCGCTCGCGCGTAGTTTTGTTAAATAATTTAGTATCTACCTTTTCATAGAATTACTTTTCTCTGGCCTTCACCATAGATATACACTTAAAATGTTCGTTAAATATAGTTTTTTGGACTTCTTTTTAGTTTTTGGCAGCGCAAGTACCTGTGGTGTTGCAACCGTCCACACAGAGCCCATCAGGCTAAGAGCTTTTTTTTGACAAGGGTACGGCGATCAGGTTCTTTGCAGCGCTGCTTGGTGGGCCGCTTCGCACCGCTTATGGATGCCCCTCTGTAAGCAGAGGAGGTAGAGAACGGCCGAGCTAGACACCCCCCGGAACACCATGCACTACAGGAACCACATTCCACCAGCTGGGCTGACCTATACTTGACTGCATTATCTATACCTACTAATATTATAAAGAAGTAAAGTTTGTGTGTTTTTATATTTGTTAAATTGTAAGGGGTAATCTCGGGATCTACTGAACCGATTTTAAAAATTCTGTAACCAATGCTACTTTTTATCCCGGGAATAAGTTCCCACGGGAACCGGGAACGGGGACTAATTTTACGCGGGCGAAGCATTAGCTAGTACATCCATATTATTAAAAACATTAGTAGTACCTACCTACCTATTTCGCGGACTCCTACCGACTAAAACCACACGATGCCCCACAACTGTCTACGGCCGGGAGTCCTGGGTAAGCCCTCGGAACCTATTTCGCGTCTAAGTCCAAATTTATGAATTTCTTTTTTTTTTTTATACCACTAGAGTGGCAGACTAGCATACGGCACCACCAGATGTACCGGTGGTCACCGCAGCCTATGGACGTTTGCAACACCTGAGGCG
The DNA here is from genome assembly GCA_933228765.1 of Miltochrista miniata. NCBI lineage: Eukaryota > Metazoa > Arthropoda > Insecta > Lepidoptera > Erebidae > Miltochrista > Miltochrista miniata. The sequence continues at coordinate 3,710,658 of OW121772.1, read as the reverse complement.
CCACAATCGCGCTGCCGACCCTGTAAAAACCTTCTAAGTCCCCTTTTGAAGAACCCCATACTGTAGGCGTTTGGGAAAACCGAAGCAGGGAGATCATTCCACAACCTAAGCGTAGGTACGCGGAAGAAAGCCTCTATTGGATCTCACCGTGCTCGAGCGCTCAGGGCGCAACGTGTGAGGATGAATATCCTGTCTGTGGCGAGCGGTGCGATGATAGAATGTAGCCGTAGGCATCATATCAAACAATTCTTCAGAGCACAAACCGTTATACAGGCGGTAGAACACACACAAAGAGGCAAAGTCTCTCCTGTCACTAAGAGGTTCCACACCACCTGCAAGTATGGGATCGTTGACAACTCTCATAGCTCGCCTTTGCACCGAGTCAAATGGACGAAGCTGGTATTCAGGTGCCCCCGCCCAGAGGTAACAGCAATACCTACTCCATGTGCGGCCGCACCTGCGACTTATAAAGAAGCAGTGTTTGCGCCGCAGTAAAGTACCGCCGCGCCCTGCTGAGCACTCCGAGCTTCCTGGACGCCAGCTTAGCCTTGCTCTTCAAGTGACTGCGGAACTGCACGTCACTGGAGATGTCAACACCAAGTATCCATATACTTTCAGAGATGGTGAGAGATGTGCCCTGAAATTGAGGCGCCACAGTGAATGGGGTTTTTTTTTGCGGTGAACACACAAACTTGTGTCTTGGTAGGGTTGAATTGGACAAGATTTTGTCCACCCCAATCGGACACTCTAGTGAGAGTAGCCTCGATTTCAGATACAAGTTGTTCACGGCTTTCTTCCACTACAACCCGAGAGATACCGGGACGGCCCGCGTAATAAGTGTCACCCGTACTGTCGTGTCGTCCGCATAACAATGAATGCCGTCAATAGACAACATGTCATTGATATGCAGCAGAAACAAAGTAGGGGAAAACACTGAGCCTTGTGGTACTCCAGCGTTTATGGCCATGCAGTCAGAACAGCTGCCGTCAACGACGGCCCTAATGCTTCTGCCGGCCAAAAAGCTGGACACCCATCCGCATAAACTCTCGGGCAGTCCATAAAAGGGCAATTTCGTAAGAAGACCACGGTGCCAGACCCTGCTTTCGAGATGTCGAGGCTTACTGCTAGGAGCCTCACCTTACTCTCGATAGCCGCCGCCCAGCGGTGTGTGAGGTAGGTACACGAGAAGATCGCCCGTCGAGCGACCGTGACGGAAACCGTATTGCCGGTCACTGAGCAGGTCATGTTCTTCAAGGTACCTCAGGAGCTGTGTTATTACACGCTTCATCACCTTAGATAAAAGGGAGGACCGACCCGGCCAATTATAGGCCTATAATTGGCCGGGTCGGTCCTGTCACCCTTCTTGGGCACAGGATGCACGTGCGCGACCTTCCACGACGCCGGGACTTAGTATGAAAGCATGAAAATTGTATTTTAAATTAACTTCAATCGAGACAAATAGAAATAGGTAGGTAGGTTGTATGAGCTTGCAGAGAGAAGTAGAATAATTTCAAAACATGGTTAGTGTAAATTTGAATATCTTTTTAGTCATCAGTAGATAATTTATGATAGTAGCTTATAGTACAGAATATATAATAATATATTCTATACTAGGTAGTAGGTATGGTGGTAAGGATCAAGTCAAAGTCGCTTTAAGACATTGTTTTAAATTACATGAATCTTACGAGTATAGTACCTACAGGGGGCCGAGTCTGCTATTGCAATCGCATCAGAATAGAATAGATATCGTAGCAAAATAGAAGCTCATCGGTACAATTTGACAGTTTTCGTAGTCGCTAACTCGATAGCTTCTATCTTGTTTCTATTGAAGTGCGATTATGGTCGACCGATGGCCTCTCGATAGAATCGCCAGTGTATTTGACATTTATGCGTAGTCTGCTATAGGGATGCAAACGATATATCGATATTTTTGAAATATCGATATATCGGTTATAAATATCGATATTTTAGTATCGATATCGGAATCAAAAATATCGACGATATATCGTTCTTCATGAGCGAAGTATCGATATTTTAGTATCCATAATGAAACTCAAAATTTCGACGGTTTATTTTAGAGCGTGAGATGATTTCGTTATGAGCGATTACTACCTCAATCAAAAATTATAAATAGTTTAAATAAAAGATTTGGGTTAAGATGAAATTAATTTCATGTGTTATTTACAAGTGAATTGTGGCGTAAATTTGGAAAGGCCTACATCCAGATTTGATTGATAGATTGTTTTATTTTAGCTATCTAATTTGAATTACCAAAACTATAAAAATGTTAAAATATAAACTTAACACTAGGCTGTATGGCTGCCATAGCCACGGTGGCGGAGTGATAGTGTATGCGACTGCTACGCTGAGGTATTTGGCTGATTGTCTTACTTGGGTTCGATTCCCGGGTAAGACAATCGGCCATACACATTTTTCAAAGTTTGAGTGTTTTCTGTCTATACTACTCGTATTATTAAAGTGTAAAGTGGTCGTGTCTGTACAACGGAGATATTTAAAAAATAATACTTGAATTATAATATCATAACGAACGATACTGCACATAACGTTTTTATTAATTCTTGTCTGTTGTTCCCCCTTCGTCTGACCGTGTCTGTTAAAACGGCAGCGCGCGGCAACCCGCATCTGTCCACGTCTGTGGACCGCGCGTACCGCGGCGCGAGCGGCGTCGGCTGATGTTCTTAAAATGGCGATTTCTCATAACTTTTCTATGGCAGCCCTATAGAATACTTACCTCACTGGAATCGTTATGAAACAAGCTAATGATAAAATGATAGATAAGACCAGTTCTGCCTTGTAATGTATTACAAATTTCTATTAGAAAAAAGAATTTGTAATTTTTCACCAGTTTTCTCTACAAAAATTGTAAAAAAAAAAAAAAAAAAGGAAAATTCCAAATTTTTTTTTTTTAGTTTTTTAAATACATCCTATTTCACAATGTTCAACAGACAGAATACAACTCGTCATACATTTTTTTTTATTTACAAGCTTTTCAAAATACGACTCATTTCGGCGACCCGACCGCCAACCGCCAAAAAAAGGTTAAGTTCATGCCATGATTCTGAGAAAACTGTGCTTCAAGTGGCTTTCATTCTTTTTTTATTCGTAAGTATGGTCCTTAATTTTTTTTTACACAGAGTTTTGTTTGACAAACGTGTTTAGTTTATTAGAAATTGAACAATGAACCAAGCACTTAAAAAGGGGCCCAAAAGGGTGGTCGTAACTTAGTTTTTTTTTTTGAATTTTTTTTGTGTGTTTTTTTTCAAAAAAATTTACAATCTACAGCTACATGACTTTTCCTAATCGATAAACATAAAAAAAAGGTATGCTGGCATACAAATATATTTCAGAAAGAATTATTTGAAATTTGAAAGTTTTGCAAAAAATGATCGAGAATTTCGACCCAATTTTACACAAAATTATTGAAGTAGATTTTACATTCAATGCTGGAAAACAATAAAAGAATACATAAAAATACATAAAATAACGATAGATTGTCATCATTAAAGTATTTATTCTTTGTATTTCATCCAAATGTATGGGCTTGGCGCCGCGCCGCCGTGACGCCGACGGCGCGTAAAAATACAATGAATGTTCGTTGAAAATAACTATTTTAGGTACAAAATCTTTATGAAATACACAATCTACGAATAAAAACTCTAACCTAGTCATGATTTTGAAAGTAAAAAACACCAAACACAAATGTAATTACACGCAACACAGTACCGGTTGTCGTAACTTAGCCGCGCGGAATGGTGCGCGATGGAGGGCGCTTTTTAAACGAGAATCATGAGGTGCAGCTGTGACAGACAGACATACAATGTACTACATACTTGTCCCGTTTCTGTCTAAGAACACTCCATAAAAATTTGAGCAGGATCGGGATAGTACAGCCTGAGCTAGAAGAGCCCGAACTGTTTGAAGGAAAAGTGTTCAAATATTGAACATGGACAGATGCGAGGTTTTGGAAAATGTATCTTATTTTGAAATGGACAGTTGAAGGGTGCCTTTTTCCCGCTATGGACGCAAATACTACTGAACGGAAAGTCATGCATTTTTTTTATACGATACTAGCTGACCCGCGCAACTTCGTTTGCGTGATAAATGGAGAACCGCTCGACCGATTTTGTGCAAACTTCACATAAACCATCTACTAAATAGGGTGAACAAAGCCTAAACATTTGGTTTGGATAGGTGAGCCCGTTCTTAAGTTATAAAATTACAACGAAAAGTGGCATTGATTTTTATATATATAGATTGCATCCCTAGTCTGCTAATATTCCCCTCATCTGTGTAGGGCGTCAGCGCGCGGTAGCTCGCATCTGTGTAACCTACTGCGGGGGGGGGAGCGCGGCGTCGACTGATGTTCTAAAAATGGCGATTTCTCATAACTTTTCTATGGCAGCCATATAAAATACTTACCTCACTGGAATCGTTATGAAACAAGCTAATGATAAAATGATAGATAAGACCAGTTCTGCCTTGTAATGTATTACTAATTTCTATTAGAAAAAAGAATTTGTAATTTTTCACCAGTTTTCTCTACAAAAATTGTAAAAAAAAAAAAAATAATGTACAATTCCAATTTTTTTTTTTTTTAGTATTTTAAATACATCGTATTTCACAATGTTCAACAGACACAATACAACTCGTAGTACATTTTTTTTTATTTACAAGCTTTTCAAAATACGACTCATTTCGGCGACCCGACCGCCGACCGCCAAAAAAAGGTTAAGTTCATGCCATGATTCTGAGAAAACTGTGCTTCAAGTGGCTTACATTCTTTTTTTATTCGTAAGTATGGTCCTTAAATTTTTTTTACACAGAGTTTTGTTTGACAAACGTGTTTAGTTTATTAGAAATTGAACAATGAACCGAGCACTTAAAAAGAGGCCCAAAAGGGTGGTCGTAACTTTGTTTTTTTTTTTTGAATTTTTTTTGTGTATTTTTTTTCATAAAAATTTACAATCTTCAGCTACATGACTTTTCCTAATCGATTAACATAAAAAAAAGGTGTGCTGGCATACAAATATATTTCAGAAATGAATTATTTGAAATTTGAAAGTTTTGCAAAAAATGATCGAGAATTTCGACCAAATTTTACACAAAATTATTGAAATAGATTTTACATTCAATGCTTGAAAACAATAAAAGAATACATAAAAATACATAAAATAACGATAGATTGTCATCATTACAGTATTTATTCTTTGTATTTCATCCAAATGTATGGGCTTGGCGCCGCGCCGCCGTGACGCCGACGGCGCGTAAAAATACAATGAATGTTCGTTGAAAATACCAAAATCTTTATGAAATACACAATCTACGAATAAAAACTCTAACCTAGTCATGATTTTGTTAAGTTTTGAAAGTAAAAAACACCAAACACAAATGTAATTACACGCAACACAGTACCGGTCGTCGTCACTTAGCCGCGCGGAATGGTGCGCGATGGAGGGCACTTTTTAAACGAGAATCATGAGGTGCAGCTGTGACAGACAGACATACAATGTACTACATACTTGTCCCGTTTCTGTCTAAGAACACTCCATAAAAATTTGAACAGGATAGAGATAGTACTTTTTGCGCTACAAGACCGCAAACTGTCTGACGGCAAGGTATCGCTAGGAGATACTTACACAGATGCGAGACATAGCAAGGAATAGAGAATCATGAGGTGCAGCTGTGACAGACAGACATACAATGTACTACATACTTGTCCCGTTTCTGTCTAAGAACACTCCATAAAAATTTGAACAGGATAGAGATAGTACTTTTTGCGCTACAAGACCGCAAACTGTCTGACGGCAAGGTATCTCTAGGAGATACTTACACAGATGCGAGACATAGCAAGGAATAGAGAATCATGAGGTGCAGCTGTGACAGACAGACATACAATGTACTACATACTTGTCCCGTTTCTGTCTAAGAACACTCCATAAAAATTTGAGCAGGATCGGGATAGTACTTTTTGCGCTACAAGACCGGAAACTAACCGGAAACAAAAGTATCGCTAGGCGATACTTACACAGATGCGAGACATTGCAAAAAATATCAAATGCGATATGTCAACAGTGGAAAGGATATTTGATGGGATTTGTTTTGGAAGTCGCGTAATTAATGTTTGACAGCTAGAAATAGAAAGTGCGAGGCTGGTTATTTTCGTTCGGTATACATACAATGGGTATTATTGTATAAATTAATCAATTTGCAGATAAACTAAATAGAAGCAAGTTTACAATTTACATCAAAATGATGAAGATTGATTATTGTAAGACATAACCTAACATTTTATCCGAAGCAGACTTTATTTATTTCACTCATACATTGGATGGTCGTAGTGCTATAATAAGTCTCCAAAAAGTGAATCTAGAGCTGTGAGTGAGCCATTGTCGCAGGGTCAATGAACTTTATTAGTTATAGATACATAGATGGCAACTATTCCAAGTAGCCAACTCAACAAGATCAGCAAATTAGTACGAAGACATGTATGCAATTGACATGCATCTATTTTCTGTAAGTACTGTCCAATATTCTTTACAATCACTCATATCTAAAATACAAGTCACATTTCTAATACTTACAGTAGGTAGTTATTATTGTTTTAGTACATAGGTACTTACCTATGTACACTCAATTCCCAATATACTTACTTAATTGTTTTTTACAGTTTTTATGAACATTTAAAATACCCAGTTTACCCGGGTGCACAGCATATTTTCACCGTTTCACCCACATAGCTCCTGTTCCCAAGGGAATATGGGCCTAAAATATAGCCTATGTTCACCAGGAAGAGTCTAGCTTCCCAACACTGAAAGAATTTATTAATCGGTCCAGAAGTTTTGGAGCCTATTCCGATGCAAACAAACAAACACCCTAATCTTTCCTCATACCTAATAATATTGGTATAGAGACTGCAGGTTTTAAATTATATAAGCATCCCTAATGACTTATATGCCTATAAACTCTTAAGAAACTGAAAGAAGTCAGGTGTTAAATGGGAATATTAAAGTATACTTAGGTATAAATAAAAAATCAATCACTTTTTGAACTCTACTATATGGTACCATTCCAAGCAAACCCCACCTGTAAGTAGTGTTGATGGGAGTATGAGACTTCATTACTAATTGGTCAATATTCTAACAGATCATTTAAATTCTGAGTTTACAAACTTTCTTCCGGTTCCAAATTTAAAGTAACTAGCAAGTACCTAGTGCACCAGTACACCGACGGACAAGGACTGGGTTGGTTGGAGAGCAGCCCGATGATAGTCACATTCACATCTAACAATGCTGATACAAAACTGGTCAACTCACAGTGCTCCTAATACCCTAATAAATGTAATCCAGATCATCAAGCTTGGTGAAGATGATTAAGTCCTTACCATTTTATTTTAATTGCAGATGTTTACTGCGAGTACATTCATTACATTATGGTCTCAAAATAGCAGGGAAGATTGTTAATGCATGTTGTGCATGACATAACTGTGTTATAAAACATCTGTAGTACTTCCTATCTCTCCTTTAGAAGAAGAACGCACAATGGCCATGGAAACATGAGGTGGGTAAATAAGGCCCTTCGTACACTAGGCTACGCAAATCTTCGATACCCAAAGATTTTGGTCTCTAAGCGACTACCGCAATACAAATTCAAAGAGGTTCGTACACAGACATGCGTCGCCGACATTTTGTTCATTCGTCGCCGACGCCAGTCGCGCGCTACCTGCCGGTCGAGATCGTCGCTACTAATGTCGCTGCGATTTCCAAGATGGCAGAACAATTGACATAAATATTCAATTTGAATTTAGTATTTTTTATACCACTAAGGTGGCAGACAAGCATACGGCCCACCAGGACCGGTGGTCACCGCAGCCTATGAACGTTTGCAATACGAAAGGAGCGACTCTCGCGCTGCCGACCCTGTAAAAACCTTCTAAGACCCCTTTTGAAGAACCCCATACTTTAGGCGTTTGGAAAAACCGAGGCAGGGAGATCATTCCACAACCTAAGCGTGCGTGGAAGAAAGCCCCTATCGGATCTAACCGTGCTCGAACGCTCCGGACGTAGAGTGTGAGGATGAAATCCCTGTCTGTGGCGAGCGGTGCGATGATAGAACGTAACTGTGGGCATCATATTAAATAAGTCCTCAGGACACACACCATTGTACAGGCGGTAGAACACGCATAAGGAGGCAAAGTCTCTCCTGTCGCGAAGAGGTTCCACTTCACCTGTAAGCATAGGATCGTTGACAACTCTCACGGCTCGCCTTTGCACCGAGTCAAATGGACGAGGCTGATATTCTGGTGCCCCCGCCCAGAGGTGACAGCAGTACTCCATGTGCGGCCGCACTTGCAACTTATACAGAAGCAGTGTTTGCGCTGCAGTAAAGTACCGCCGCGCTCTGCTGAGCACACCGAGCTTCTTGGACGCCGGCTTAGCCTCGTCCACCACATGACTCCGGAATTGAACCTCTCTGGAAATGTCAACGCCAAGGATCCCAATGCTTTCAGAGATAGTGAGAGATGTGCCCTGGAATTATGGCGGTACAGTAAATGGGGTTTTCTTAGCAGTGAATATACACGCTTGTGTCTTGGAAGGGTTAAACTGGACAAGTATCTGTTTGCTGTAATTTTTTTGTAGCTACAAACAGTCTACACTTTACATTTTTTTTTATATGGTTGAATGCAGTATTTCCTATTACGACGATTTCTTTGCTTTTAGTAAAGATAGTAAGCCAAAATCATAGTTTCGTCACTTGTGTCAGACATTTCGTAAATTAAATTAGTCTGAGACGTGTTGTCGCTATGTCTACAGTGGCAGAATAGACAAAATTGCGTCTTGAGATATCTCGTGTGTACGGTTCGTGCGCTACCAAATATTCGCGACATAAGTTGACAACATTAGTATCGAAGATTTGCGTAGCCTAGTGTACGAAGGGCCTAACACTCGTGTGATACATGAATCAAGAATACTATTCGTATTAGTATTTGAAAGTATCACGACCAAAGTTGAATTAAGAATGCTGGTCGAATTTACAGTTCTTAATGTGAAATGACAATTTCGATGCTGTCAAAGTGTCAATTACATTAGTTGCTGTCAATTTACTTCGTCTAAATAAAAATTCGACTATAGGTGTATAGGTATTCATCATCTATGTACAACAGTGAACTGTACTCGTATAATTTGTGTAAAAAGTGTTTTAAATATGAATAAATAAAGTGCATTTATTAATGAAGAAAGTCACGAAAAATAGTGAAAGAAAATGAGTGAGTACTCTATGACAGTACGATTAATATTTGTAACAAGTTTTCTGAATGCTTCACCCAAGAAGTATTGAATATAAAGCATGTTTGTAGTCATATACATACATTTTATTATTATTATCACCAATGCAGTATTATTTTTTGTTTTGTTAATTTATATATAATACTGCTATTAAGATAACCAAACCCGGGAGTACGTTCCCATGGGAAGCGGGAAGAAAATTTCACGCTGACGCATAGATTTAGAATTTTTCGCTACTCTGACGTAGCCGCGAGCGCCATCTATCCCATACCTATGTACTTTAAACGTGTCATAAAAGTCACAACAATACCATAATGCATATTTCAAAGAATGTCTTTTATTACCATAAAATTTGTAAAAATAGTTTTTAAGTAGATAAGAAGAAACCTATTGTTTTATCTTTTAACTAGCTGACCCTCGCAACTTGGTTTACGTCACACAAGGTCTATGAAATTAGAGGTATTTATTAATCATACTCATCAAGTAGCGTGTGAATCTGCCCTGTTTGCTTAATCAAAATAGAGCTTAATGGTTTAAGCTATTCCTCAGTATAGAATTTTCCTCAGTATAAACAATTTACATACAAACACGTGTTAGAATTTTATTACATGTATCAATGTAGTATAGTAGAATCCTGCCCGATCTGGCAATAATGTAAACATGTCATGTTTTGACAGTCGTTGTCTAAGACAGATGAGTAGAAAAATATAGTATGACAAATCATTGAATTTTTTACTATCCTGAGTAGGTATTTTAAATGAAAATAAACTATCATAAAGAAGTTATTTGGTGACGAAATGATGGTAAGGACACTGTATGACTCCTGGATACTGGAATATAATCAGGGTGAATACTCAATTGCAAGTAACTATGGAAATATAGGATCAAATGTGTTTGTTTACATTTTTGCGCAAAGCTATTGAAATACAGTATAGACGTAACGTGTATAAAATGACATTAATCAAATGTCATCAATATTCTGAAAAAGAAATTAAAAATAGAGTTCACAAACTCTTTTGAAAATACATACTGTACATACCTTAGAGGATCGTTATGAAGATAACAGGATAGTTCACAACCATCCATAGAAAATAGATGGTAGGTATAATGCTGAATACCGCAAAGAACAATCGGCGCGGCATAGAATGGGGCCTATACTGATATCCTGGAGGATTTAAATGATGCCGATGTCCTGTGCCTGCTGAGGCACACACACGCCGTCATGCATGTCTGCAGGATAACGTGCAGGACAACGCGCAGGATGAGGCAGCGAATGGCTGGACTGAAATTAAAATCGACAGACGCAAGAGATGTGGTGGAGGCACTAATTCACGTACCTCGGGAGTGTCGTGTCAGAAACTGATGGGATAGAAGAGTACCCTACATCATTTCGAGTCTCGCCAAGGCCAGAACAACCTTTACACAGCTGCGCCCCGTAGGCAGTTGCGAAAATGGACACGAAGAGTGAAACTCAAAACAAAGTAAACGTTACAACTGTATTGCTAACTGCTATACGGATGCGAGACGTGGAAGGTCACTAAAGACATTTCGCACCAGCTACCAGCTATAAGTCTTCGTCAAACGCTGCCTCCAATGGATCCTCGGTACATACGGGCCCGAGAACATCACGAACGTAAGACTATTGGAACGCTGCAGTGAGACCCCTATCCACCAACAGATCAGACGTCGTAAGTGTAGCTGCTGCGCTGGATTAGACACACGCTGCAAAGGGACCATGATCACATCATACCAAGGCAAGCCTTACTGAAACTACTAGTAGGGTTTCAAAAACTGTTCGATAGTAAGTAGGTACGTTTATTGATAGTGGCTATAGGCTACACAACATAATGCTAAGATTAATAGGAGCGGTGCAGCAATGAGGAATGTTTCGAAAACGGAAAACATTTAATCGTTATAAGAGTATCCGTTGCGCCTCTGCGTAAATGGTTGAAGTTACAACGAAAAAAGAACAATTATTTTGTAATAAAAATAATTTATTACAAAATAATTGTTCTTCTTAAAAAGTTCTAAAACAAAATACCTATTAAGCTATTGCATAGCTTCTATAGCGGGCCTTGCGTGGAGACCGAATCCAGAAATTGTGTCACGAAAATAAATCACACTCTCGGCTACCTTCGGCCACGCTCGGCCACGTTCGTGTATCTCGCACGTCATATACCAACGTGTACACGTGAGCGTTTGCATAACGTGTACCTATGTATATGAAGTGAAGTAGTGTGAAGTGGGGTGGGCTGAGGTGTGTAGGGTGGGGTGAAGTGAAGTGGGGTGTGGTGAGGTGAATTGGTGTGAGGTGGGGTGGGGTGAGGTTAGGTGGAGTGGAATTTTGGGACTATTGGGACTTTTGGGACTTTTCGGTCTTTGAGGACTTTTGGGTCTTCAAAAGTCATAAAGTTCAAAAGTCCAAAAGTCCAAAAGTCCAAAAGTCCAAAAGTCCAAAAGTCCAAAAGTCCGAAAGTCCAAAAGTCCAAAAGTCCAAAAGTCCAAAAGTCCAAAAGTCCAAAAGTCCAAAAGTCCAAAAGTCCAAAAGTCCAAAAGTCCAAAAGTCCAAAAGTCCAAAAGTCCAAAAGTCCAAAAGTCCAAAAGTCCAAAAGTCCAAAAGTCCAAAAGTCCAAAAGTCCAAAAGTCCAAAAGTCCAAAAGTCCAAAAGTCCAAAAGTCCAAAAGTCCAAAAGTCCAAAAGTCCAAAAGTCCAAAAGTCCAAAAGTCCAAAAGTCCAAAAGTCCAAAAGTCCAAAAGTCCAAAAGTCCAATAGTACAAAAGTCCAAAAGGCCAAAAGTCCAAAAGTCCAAAAGTCCAAAAGGCCAATAGGCCAATAGGCCAAAAGTCCAAAAGCCCAAATGTCCACAGTCAAGTAGGTACTTGGTACTTTACTTTGTTGAACATAGGCCTTAAAATCTTACTTCTTACTAATATTATAAATGCGAAAGTTTGTGAGTGTGGATGTTTGTTACTCTTTCACGCTCAAACCGCTGAACGGATCGGGCTGAAATTTGGTACAGAGAGACATTATAATCTGGAATAACACATAGGCTACCTTTTATTCCGGGAATAACTTCCCGCGGTAACAAATTTTACGCGGGCGAAGCTGCGGGCATCAGCTAGTATTCTTATATAGAAATAATTATACTAGCATAGTTGGTCAAAAATGCTATGTAATAGCTTTACCGCGGCAGTCCCCGAGTGCCACACGTCTTTTTTTGTTTTAGTGTATCTAAGAATTCTTCAGGTTTTTTGTTGCTATTTTCGTGTCTAGTGTGGGTATAGTTTGTTTTGAATATTGCTGTTACTCTCTTCACTACCTTTTTAGATCTATTATTATTATTTATGTATTGTGTAAGTCGGCCGCAATCGGCTCTTAGTTTCTCAATATCGTTTTCTAACCTTTGCTCCCATGGTGGTTTGAAGGTGTGTCTTGGTGTGGTGTTCCTTGGGTGTTGAGTTATTCTAAAATTGAGTTCGTCAGATATTACTACTGCTGTGCAATATATAAGTGTGTGTATGTCTGTCAGTTGCGTGTCCATGGATATAAATTGTTGTAGTATGCCTTCATTAAAAAGATTAACTAGACTGAAAAGGTTCGGGCTATATCTTAGTTTAGGTAGTTTCGGTCGGGATGATGGGTCCATACCGGAATATAGGACCAAGGTTGACTTAAACTTATCCTGTATTTTCTGCACCTGGGCTTGAGATATTAAATTCCGATATGCATTTACATTTAAGGTTTCAATATCATTTTCTATCATCAATGTCAGTGATTCAGTTTGTGTGGATATGTGTGATGTTTGTGTATATGTTTGTGTTGGGTGAAAGTAGCTGGATAATGGAGTTTGGGTTTGCAGTAGTAATTGTGAGTCTAAAGGTGGTGGTTCTTGTGAAACGTCTTCAGCGGTATTTTGTGCTATAGGTGTTATAGCGTTGGCTGAATTTTGCTCTAGTAATACCCGTACTTCTTCTTTCAACTGATCTAAGATGTCTTGAGATAGAAGTTTATTTCTTATTATTGTTCGCCTCTGGTCAGAAATAGAGATGTAAAATGACTGAATCTGACCAGTCACGATTGTCAAAAACCGTATTTGACCGGTCATTTATTGTCAAATTCAATCAATTTGACTTATACTTACTATTAATTGTAACTATTAAAGTGACTAATTATGCCAATTTTTCCCGACAGGGGGCAACCTTTTCAGTATAATCTATACATATAAAACTGTTGAGGGTCAAGAGTCTGTACATGGAAGATATTTTGAAAATTTTAATTGTAAGGCATGGACTGAATGGTTTTAGAATATCTTCTCTTCATCTTTAACCTCTTTTACGATTAAGCAAACAGGGCTGTTTCACACGGTGCTTGACAAGTCTGATGAAGAATTAGGTACCTCTCCTTTCGTGCACAGTATGTGGCGTAAACGAAGTTTCGAGGGTCAGCTAGTTCAAAATAAATATCAAAAAGCACTCAAGATCAAAGTGACTGTTTATGACCCTTTTTGACAGCAAAATGACCGTTTTTGACCAAAAGCCGAAAATGTAATTTAAACTTTTCATGTCTGTCTGTCTGTCTGTATCCCGAATAAGTATCACGCCGAAACTACTGAACCGATTTGAATGATACTTAGTACATTTTGAGCTTATATCCCGAGAAAGGTTCTAGGATACTTTTGATTCGGGATCAAAAGTATCCTAGAACCTTGTATTGCGCGGTTCCTGCGCGAGAGGGGATTAAAGATAAAATGGTTTTTCAGTTGTAATTTCTCAACACGTGATGCGATTTCAAATATCTTTTTAGTATTAAAAAGGGAGTAGGTACTTTAAGGATTTTTCGACCCAAGTTTCAAGATTGAGGGGTTTGTAGTTCAGAAATTAGAGGCATCTCAACTTTCGCCGAACCTAGAATTCAAGGGTTCCTTTGAATGAGAGGGTAGGTCTAAACGGGCGTGTTGGTTTAATCATAAAAGAGCTTAATGATTAAGGCTATTATAAAATAATTCTAATAGTCCGCGTCGAAGGCGTGGAATGAATGGTTTTAGAATATCTTCTCTTCATCTTTAAGCTCTTTTACGATTAAGCAAACAGGGCTGTTTCACACGGTGCTTGACAAGTCTGATGAAGAATTAGGTACCTCTCCTTTCGTGCACATTATGTGACGTAAACGAAGTTTCGAGGGTCAGCTAGTTCAAAATAAATATCAAAAAGCACTCAAGATCAAAGTGACTGTTTATGACCCTTTTTGACAGCAAAATGACCGTTTTTGACCAATTTGACCGTAAATGACAGTCAGTCAAATTCAGTCACTTTGGTCATTTTCATCTCTAGTCAGAAACACGTTGTTCACTTACTTTAATATTTGGATAATATTGTACGAAAAGTTCATGCAACTGTTTTCGGTATGTAGTCATGTCTGTCTCTAATTTAGTGATGAAGTAATATGTGCGCATGATGAACGTATTAACATCTTTGCTCCAGCTCATGCGCTTTCTTGGTTTTCCAGCCTTGGTGGACGCAGGTAAAAAGGTATTTACCTCCTGCGCAACACTTGAGGCTGGATTGGGTAGGCCTGAATTTAAAATGTTACTGAGCGGTGACGATGGCATGGATGGTGATGATAGCCTAGATGGTGTGTATGAAATGGTACTAGGGCTATACGGTTCTACTGGTGTGTTTGTCCTATCGGTCATGACACCATCGTCAATTTTTTCGGCTGTAGTATCCTTATCGGTGAGAGCCCGCCTGTTCAACTCCTCACCGCTGACGGTTCGCATGCTGAGACACCCAGCGTCAGCTCCAGGTGTGCCCCGGCGATCGCCCCCGGGCAGCGGTCCTATACGTTTTTTCTTTGAACGTGTCTCCATTTTGAATGGGTTTCCAGAGCCACGTTAGCCACGCCAGTAACTTCTCATTCGTGTGTCCGCCCCCTACGTGATTAGATGGTCAATTATTATTATTATTATTATTTCCTTTATTAACATTTAATACACATATTTGATACATTTTTAAATAAATTTATACAAAATAAAAATCTATTTAAAAATATATAAAACAGCAACCCACCGGCATCGGATACAGGGACCAAGATACCGGTGGTTAGGACTCCAGAGACAGAAACCTCCTCACAATACGTGCCGTATCGAGGAGTACTGCTTTCTGCATCTGGCCCTTGACCCAGCTACCTAACGAGAGCCTCTTAAGATGTTGGTCGAGGCTCTTGGCTATAAGTCCGTTTACTGAGACAACTATCGGGACAATGATTGCCGAGTCCACCTCCCACATGTCGACAATCTCGCGAGCTAAGTCCAAATATTTAATTTCCTTATCTTTTTCAGCTTTCACGAGATTGCCATCATGAGGGATTGTGATATCGACAATCATTACCTTGCGCTCGGACCTGTCTATCACCACAATATCAGGTTTGTTTGCAACAACAGTCCTGTCTGTGATGATAGACCGGTCCCAGTACAATGTGATAGGACCATCTTCAAGAACTGGCTCAGCAACATACTTATAGTACGGAACCTCTGCGTCCACCAGATGGTATTTCAGAGCAAGCTGTTGGTGAATAATCCTGGCTACTTGATTGTGCCTGTGCAAGTACTCGCTGTTGGCAAGACGAGGACAACCGGAAACTATATGTCTGAGGGACTCACCTGGTTGGTGACACGCTCGACAAATATCGATCGTGCCGTCCCTCATAATATACCTCCTATAGTTGTTCGTCTTGACAACTTCATCTGCAATTGCACAGACAAAACCTTCGGTTTCTCCGAAGAGATCGCCGAAACGTAACCAGGCCACGGAAGCTAAAAAGTCCACATCAGACCCATGTAAGGCCTGATAGAACCTACCGTGAAGCTCTTTACTCTGCCATACCCTCTGACGGTCACCGAGGCTAAGCACTGTATGCCTACGCCAGTTCTCTTTAGCCAAACCAAGTGGGGTGAGACCAGCGTCCACCGCAACTATACATCACGATGCATATCCACATTCATATCAAGAAAATACTGTCTAAGGCTGTACACCTCGCGGTTATGAAGGGTTTTAGCGTTTAAAAAGCCTCGTCCTCCACATCTTCGTGGGATGTACAGCCTCATCAGAGATGAACGTGGATGATGCATACGGTATGCCGTTAACAATGTACGTACTCTCCGGTCCAAAGCTTCCAATTCGGTTTGAGTCCACTTGAGTATACCAAAGGAGTACATCAGAAGTGGCATGACCCATCCATTATAAGCGCGCACCTTGCTGCCACCTGACAAAAGACTATTTAGTACTTTTTTCAGGCGACCAAAGAAACGCTCTCGTAATGAATGTTTCACGTCAGCTTCATTGATGCACAAAGCCTGCGATATACCCAAGTACTTATAGGTATCAGTTACTAGGAGTGACGTCAGATGAATGGAATCAGAGAGCTGAATACCATCTGATTCCACTATCTTCCCTCGCTTGATATGCATGACTGCACATTTGTCCACACCAAACTCCATTTTGATAGAATTACTAAAGTTTTCAGTAACCTTTAGTAAATCTATCAATTGTGAGTTCGTTGTGGCAAACAGCTTCAAATCATCCATATAAAGTAGGTGAGATATTACCTGACCTCCTCTTCGCAACTTATAACCTAGTCCTGAACCCTCAAGTAGAGTACTTAAAGGGTTCAGTGCTAGACAAAACCAAAGAGGACTCAAACCGTCACCTTGGAATATTCCCCGCTCGATTTTTACAGGTTCACCATCACCGCATGTCCTTCGATATCCTGGATAGCTAAGAAAAGTTCTCCATTGACTCATGCATGACTTTAAAAAGGTGCATAGAGTTGCATCGACTTTATACAACTCCAACACCCTCAAAAGCCATGAATGAGGAACGGAATCGAACGCTTTCTTATTTATTATTATTATTATTATAATTCGTGTTGGAACAGCCAACACATGGCTGCACTGAAGCGTGTGTTGAGATATTTGCGAGGCACTTGCAATCACAAGTTGATTTTTAGGAAAACTGGAGAGTCATTAGTTGCTTACGGGGATGCAGATTGGGGCAATAATGAGGATGGTCATTCATTCACGGGTTATGCTCTAGTTTTTGGTGGTGCTGTTGTATCTTGGCAGGCACGCAAGCAGCGCTGTGTTGCTCTTAGTACAGCAGAAGCTGAGTACATCGCTACTTGTGAGGCTGCTAAAGAAATTGTTAGCGTTAAAGGTCTCTATAATGAATTGACTGGTAACAATCAGGCTGTGATTCTTTATAGCGATAGCCAAAGCGCAAATAAATTAATTTATAGTCCTGTTATTGGACGTCGGTCCAAACATATTAATATAAGGTATCATTATGTTAGGGAATTAGCAGAGACTGGTGTGATTTTGATTAGTTATTGTGACACAAATTCAATGCCAGCTGATGCTTTAACAAAGGGGTTAAATTTACCCAAGTTTATGTTTTGTTTAGAGCGCTTAGGGATTAAGTGGGGGTGTTGAAGAAGTTTTTAATCCTCTAAAGCTATTGTCTATATGTTGCCTTGGTAACTATTTTATTGATACTGTCAAGTAACAATTAATTATTACTGTGTAGGTAATTTGTGCAGCTATGTTTTAATATATAAAACGCACTCTGTTTTTTTAACTTCCTTATGTGTTTCATTTACAATAAGGTATTAATAGAAATATTGTTGTTGGACATTCTCACACAACACCGTCTAGCCCAAACTAAGCTATAAACTTGTGCTATGGGATATAGACGCCTGATAGACATACTTATATTTCTATACATACATACTTATTATAGATAAATTACACTCAGACACAACAAAGTAATATGATCATCACACAAAGAGATTTGTCCTGGGTGGGAACCTCCAAATCCGTAGACAGAGAGTACCTGACTACACATTAGAGTTACAGTTAGTATGTGAGTTACATGTTAGTGGTTAGAGTAGTAAACACGAGGCCAGTCAAAACAACAAATTGACATTAGTCTAGCTCTAGTGCATTGGTCATTGGAATCGAAGGCATGGCTTCTCATCATGGCAGGCTTGGATGGCCAAGATCTCTGTACATGCACATTACTCTTTCATAATCCAACATAGTAGCTGTAGTTGACGGCTTTACCTGTGTCATACTATGAACCCATACATGCCAGTAAATACAAGATTTATTAAAATTATCACTGCTCAGCTTCCTTGAGTACCTATTAACAAAATGATAATAGCATATTTATTTTGGCTCAACTTTAGATTGTCTGCCGTGGAGTTTGGGGTTCTTTTTTTTTTTACACAAAGCTAATATTATTAGAAGCCTCCACACGAAGTTTTAACTTGCGGAAATTAATGGTTAACGAGAAGAAAAAATAATGAAAATCATTAAAATTCACCAATAATTTGTCACTTTTCACCACAGAATACATACACTCTCAATGCTTTTGACACTCGGCTCGTCACTATACGTTTCGTTTTCCGTAAGGTTAAAGCACAACAATGTTTTACTTCATTTAATAATTAAATAAATAATTATATTTAGTAACAAAGTAAAATTTTATGCATATTTTATAATATTACGTATATTTTGCTGATATAAATGAATGCTATTACTTAAATGTATTCTGACAATAATTTACCGACTATTGCCGCTATGTAAAACTAAACGTAAAAATTCGTCGAAACGCTGTCACTGTTACTTTCTGACAGTTATATTTTTTTTTGTAATATATATTTTACGGCCTTTGGCTTCAGCTTTTTAGCCAAACTATTGTTGATTATCTTATTATGGTTAGGTTAGGTTGGAACTGTGACCATTGACGCGCGAAGGCGAGCGAGCGAAGCGAGCGTGCCGCGGCAGCGGCCGCCGAGCGCTTTATAATATTATTTTAACAATTTCCACCTTTATATCGATGTCAACACAAGACAATGCGAAAGTTAGGTTAGGATATTAAAAAAATCATAACTCAAAAAGGGGGGGCTTCCGCAACTTTTCCTTCAGGGGGGGGGGGGTTCTACAACCCCCCCCTTCCCCCTTTCCACCCTCTCCCGCCCCTTAAATCGTGGGACGACAATCCGAAGTCCTACCTTTATTTTTACTATTCATCATATTATCTATCACACACGGGCATTAATAAAAGCTGTCTGTATTGAGATTGTTTGGCTATATCACATAGTTGCTGTGGAATACCATAATTTCACAATGATGAAATAACTTTTTAAGTCCGTTGAGTAGTTACGCTAGTGTTAATCAATTTAAAAACCAACTTTCATATGACAGAGTAGTTGTTTGTAGATAAAAACTTTCACTATTCACAATCTTGAGTTATCTTGAGGTTAGGTATTGTTCAATATTTTTTCTGTAAAGATGTATTTGGGTTCGGTCGCAAAAAATTGTACATTCGTTTTTTTTTTGTTGTCCTGATTTTATTTATGTTATAACATCGGTGCTGTTTTAATTTCGAATAAACGATCCATATTGATCTGTTAAGCACCTATCTGTAATTAAGATAAAACCATGAAATCTAGGCTATCCCTACTAATTTCCATACATTTTAGTTTTTTTTTGATTGACACAACTTTTACTCTATACAAAAATCGTATGTCCAACTACTGTCTACTGGTAGAAAACATGTCATTTCAACGAAACTCATAAGCTAAATTGGGTTTTTAAGTTGGGTTCAAGTTCTGAGTTACTTTTGCAACATGTTTACAAAAGGTTACTATTAATTTTATCATTCTACTAGCTGTTACCCGCGACTTCGTCCGCGTGGAAATTATGTTATAAGCAAAGTTTGAACCGTATTCTATTTGAGCCTCTAGGATAAGTCGTAACCAAAATGTGGGAACAAATTTAGGACGTCCTCCAACTTACCCGGGGAGTTATGCGCTAGATGGATTTTTTAACGTGAGGAAAATCCCACATGAATGTACTATGACTCCCACTGACTAAAAACCACACGTATCCTACCTAACAGCCTACGATTGGGAGCCCCGGGTAAGCCCACTAAAGGATACCTTAGGACTGCGCTAGATGGATAGGAAGAGACCTCATGGTTTTAGTGGGTCCAAGGCCGGTATGACGTACGTGTTTATTAATTAGTCCCTTTAATAATTATAAGAGTAAGTAGTATGGCGAAGCGCGAATACGAAACGTTTGTTAGATTAGGGCCACAGACTGAAAACTTTACGCATAATCGGAAGAGTTGAGACGATAACACTAACGCTAACGGTAGCCAGTAAATGGCAGTCGTTAAACCAAGTTGAAGACCTTATAGATTTAATAATTTTCAAAAGTAGGCAGTACTAACGCCTGTCCATTTCAACACGGCAATGCGGCTCACCACCTATTACGTTACGTGGGACAAATTAAAAAAAGGTAAACATATAATATGACTCGATACCCCTTTGGGGATAAAGGCGTGACCGTATGCATGTACTTATTATGTTTAAGGTGATTTAATTTATGTACCTATGTCACTGTTTTTTTTTTTTTTTTTTTTTTTTTTTTTTTTTTTTTTTTTTAACGTGAGGGAAAATCCTCATGGATGTTATGCCGGACTCCTACCGACTAAAAAACCTCACGTTTTAAGAATGTTCATTATAAACAACGTTTGTGTGGCGTGTTGGCTTAATCATAAAAGAGCTGCTTATGGCTATTGTAAAATAATTCAGTCCGCGCCGAAGGCGTGGACTGAATTGCTTTAGAATAGACTTAACCTTTAAGCTCTTTTTTGATTAAGCAAACAGGGCAGTTTCACACGCTGCTTGATGAGCCTGATGAAGAAATACCTCTCCTTTCATAGATCTTATGTGACGTATACGAAGTTGCGATGGTTAGCTAGTCTATACATATAATGAAACTGTTGAGGGTCGAGAGTCTACTGAAGCCGAAAATGAAATTACATTTTTCATGTGTGTCTGTCTGTCTGTATTCCGAATAAGTATCACGCCGAAGTTACTGAATGGATTTGAATGAAACTTAGTACAATCAGAGCTTATAATCCGAGGAAGGTTCTAGGTTATTTTGATCTCGATATTTTGCGCGGTTCCTTTGGGAGAAGGGATGAAAGACAAAACGGTTTTTTAGTTGTTACTTCTCAATGCGTTTTCGGATTCCAAAATTTTTTTTTTTAGTGTTATAAAGGGAATACTGTAAGGAATGTTTCACACAAGTTTCCATGTTAAAGGTTTTCTAGTTCAGGAATTAGAGACATCCCAACTTTTGCAAAACCTAGAATTCAAGGATCCCTTTGAATGTGTGGG
This sequence comes from Miltochrista miniata, assembly GCA_933228765.1. Taxonomy (NCBI): domain Eukaryota; kingdom Metazoa; phylum Arthropoda; class Insecta; order Lepidoptera; family Erebidae; genus Miltochrista; species Miltochrista miniata. Next base: position 3,689,110 of record OW121772.1, on the reverse strand, counting down.
TAAATCTAAACTGGCGTGTTGGCTTAATGATAAAAGAGCTTAATGATTAAGGCTATTGTAAAATAATTCAGTCCGCGCCGAAGGCGTTTACTCACGCCCCCCCCCCCCCCCCCCTTAAAGCGGGATCGCACCCGAAACCCCCAAAGACGTGGCATAGCACCCGAACCACCTCCTAGGCGAGGACGCAGTGGCGGCCGTGGGTCTGCTGGGAGTCCTGGGACATCCTTCCGAGGGCTTACCCGGGGCTCCCAACCATAGGCTGTTAGGCGTTACTTAAGGTTTTTTTTAATTGGTAGGAGTCCGGCATAGCATCCACGATGGATTTTCCTTCACGTTATAAAAAAGTATACTACATATTACATGGCTTGTACAATAGTATAGCGTAGCCTGAAATTTGATTTATATTAGTGTGAGCTATGAGATCTAGAAAACTGATAAACTTACTTATTATGTTATATACTAAATGCATATTTAAAAACAAACACGTACTCTAATGAATTTGATTATTGTTCTTTATCAAGCCTATAAATTACTACTACTAATCTTTACAGTTAGGTACTTTTGATTGTTGCCCGTAAATACATAAACAAATATATTTTGTGTCTGTCAAGCCGTTAGAATAATTATATGAAAGAATATGAAATATAATTTCATTGACTGCCTCTGTGGCGTAGTCGGTGGTAGTGATACCGCCTGTCGCGCCGGAGGGCTTGGTTCGATTTTTGGGTTGTTCCAATTAGTTGTGTGTTTCACAAATGTTTGTTTCGGAGTTTGGGTGTTTTCTATGTATAATATGTATGTATTTAGAATTATATAAGTATGTAACGGGTGTTTTTTTTAGAGGTATAGAACTTTAAGTTGGCATAACTGTTTTAACTGGCGGTATTTTTGTCAGCTGAAAAGTGATTTATGTTAAGTTTGGTTTGGCATTTCAACATGAATAGATTGACGCCTGAACAATGCTTCCAAATTGTGCAAATTTATTTTGAAAATCATGGTTCTGTCCGAAATACGTATCGTGATTTTCATAAGCGAATTTTGTTTAGCGGTGCAACTCACTTTTGGTTGAATGGATACGTCAATAAACAAAACTGCCATATTTGGGGTGATGATAATCCTCAAGTGTATGTTGAGACACCGTTACATCCAGAAAAACTGAATGTGTGGTGTGTTTTATGGGCTGGTGGAATAATTTGTCCGTACTTCTTTAGAAACGATGCTGACCAGAACGTTACAGTCAATCGTGACTGCTATAGAGCTATGATTACTGACTTTTTCGTTCATCAATTGAACAACCATGATGTGCAGGAGTAGTGGTTGCAACAAGACGGCGCAACATGTCACATAGCTCGTGCCACAATTGATTTATTGAAGGAAACGTTTGGTTACCGCATAGTTTCACGTTTTGGACCGGTAGGTTGGCCTCCAGAGTCGTGCGATTTTACGCCACTTGACTATTTTCTGTGGAGATACGTGAAGTCGCTCGTCTACGCCGATAAGCCCGAAACGATTGACCACTTGGAGGACAACATTCGGCGCGTTATTGCCGATATACGGCCACAAATGTTGGCAAAGTCATCGAAAATTGGACCTCTAGATTAGACTACGTCCGAGCCAGCCGTGGCGGTTATATGCCAGAAATCATATTTAAACTATAATGCCAGAAGATTTTCTTTCGAATAAAGTCATTTTCATATCAATAAAAACAATCACCTTCGTTTTATTCCATTTCAAAGTTCTATACCTCTAAAAAAAACACCCTTTATATCAGTCGTCTGGATATCGTAGCAAACACAGAATTTAATTTTTCCCTACCGGGCCTCCAAGATATTTAGCGTGATAATATGTAACCGGTGTGTAAAACCAATCTCTTACTAATATTACTGCAACGTTATCAATCCACATACTTACATATTTCATTAGCCTCTGCCTAGTCCCTAGGATATGTAGCGTGATAATATATAGCCTATTTAAAGATCCAACCTCTAGATTGCTTTTCAAATAAAAGATTAATTAAAATTATTCAGTAATTTCTGTATTTTGCAAAAATATACGAACAGATTTTCATTGTTCTCTGCCGAGGTCCTAAAACATTTAGCGTAATAATATGTTGTCTGAGTGTAAAACCTATCTCCTACTAATATTCCTGCTACGTTTTAATTAAATCAATCCAACGGTTTGAACATTTCATTGCTCTCTGCTTACCCCCTAGGATATGTAGCGTGATAATATATAGCCTATTTTAAGACCACACCCCTAAGTAATATTTGTGCAAAATTTGAACCAAATCTGTTCAGTACTTTTCGAGATCCTTCTGGACAAAGCAAAGCAAACAGACAAACAGACAAACAGACAAAAAAAATTCTAACTATATTTTCAGCTTCGGTATCTTATGTAGAACACCCGGCGAGTATTTTTTTGTTAATATTTCCAATGTACAGTTTTGGCTTTTCTATCATTTTATTATATGTATAGATAAGTAATAAATTTGTTCAACTTTGAAAATGTGTCCAAATTTTTGTTTCGTGTGTAACATCATGAACATAACGACATTATAACGCCTATTTTTGCAATACCTTATAAATAATTTGGTGGTTTTTGCCTTTTATTTATTGACAACACTATTGAACAAGACGCCAACATTCAAACAACAAAATGGCTATGTTTGTTTGGAGTAAAAATTATGAAAGTGTGTCGACATGGTGTCGACGCGAGAATTGTCGTCAAAAAAACATTTTATTTTGTTGAGTTGCTGAGTAAATATTGGAAGCCTTACGAACTAACTAAATAAAGGTAAGTAAAGCTTTGATATCGCATAAAACAATGAAACTACTTCTCTGACTATATTTATTTGCAGTGCAGTCATATTTTGATTTGAATTTATGTCGTTATACTCTGTTAAAACTAGGATGATAATTTTGATAGCTCACGCCTATGAAGTACCGTATTTGTTTATGTCAAGAATACACTGACCTGTAATAATAATCGCTGGACTGGCTATTCCATACAAAATGACAGCTACTTTTTTGGGCCGATTCAAAGCGCCTCTGCCGAGTGCACTGAGAACTAAATTAGTTTGCAAATGGCCGTTGTTTGTTTATTTCAGAAGGAGTTCATGTGTAAAATTTCGAATATTTTTAAGTTATTACTGTAATTGGTATAAATTTGAAGTGTTTTGATGTATAAATTCAGTTCATAGTGTAATTAAGTAGATATTTAGCATGAGATCGTGTGTATATTGTAAAACAAGATACGAGAAGGGCTGTGGCGTCTCTTTTCACAAGTAAGTAAATCTAAGAATCTAATTTTTAAACAATTATTATAAAACCATAATTTAGGTTTTTTTTTACTTTCATAAGCGAATACCCTTCGAGTTTCGGGGATTTTACGAATATTTTTATAACCTATAATGATTAAAAGGGATGTCAAAATGTATATCGATAGTTTTCTGTCCAATGCCAAAATTCGTAGTTTAAAAACAAGAGGCATGGTAAAAGTTCTTTAATAATTTAATGAACATATTAAAATTATTAATAAACACTTAAAATTGTAGTTGATAATCGAAACAGTAACTAACTAGCGTGTGAAATATAACTTTCTAGCACTAACATTGAATTATAACACTTAGTGAGACTATTTTTTGTTAATAATTAAATTATTTACTCTTGTTCATAATATTTAAATGTTCCTTTTATTACAGGTACTTTCGCTTTTAAGCATTCGGTTATAATGTTTTGTTTGAAAATTATCATATTGATTTAACAAGTGAAAGCATTCTTCATTTACTTTTCTTTAAATCGGCAATGACAAGAGGCTGGTGTCCTAAATTTTAAAAATTGTTTAATTTTGTAGCTTTATGTTTATATTTTATTTTATACCACTTAGGTAACAAGCATACGGCCCACCAGAAGGACCGGTGGTCACCGCAGCCTATGAACGTTTGCAACACCAGAGGCGCCACACTCGCGCTGCCGACCCTATCAATGATCTGCTGATTATATGATCACAGAAATGTAATACTTTGATTTATTTACAACAATCATTTACATTAGTATATTTTGTGATTAAAAAATGAATTTTAATGGCATGTATTTAAATCGATATCTGTTTAAACCCTTTTTTCGACCAAAATATTACAAAGTTAAACCAAAAATACTGACTTGCACACTAAATAAATCAAATTCAAGATACTGTTTAATGGTATTTGCAGAACTATTTTACTGAAAAAATCACTATTATCAAAATAGTATATCTAAAAATTCCTTACCTTAACAAACAAATTAAAACTTTTTTAAGGAAAACCATTCCCTAATTTACTTTTAGGAACATCCTTTATTCTAATTAAAAATCTTATTTAATCAGTCATCTTTACAAAATGAAATTTCATTAATCAAAAATTAAAAACTCACCTAACCTAAACTATTCCTTTATAAGATTGTACAATTTAGAGTGTAAGTTAGTATTTTTGATAAGAAATTCGTATTTTTGCTAAGTAACTCATATAATTATCCGGTGTACAAACCAAATTTTTGGTGTGAATTCGATACAAAAAGGTCATCTCGTTTTGTGTAAAATTTTAGTTTTTTTAAGCAGTACATGCTTAGTTAATCAATTTGGTTTCGGTACAGCATTCAGATATCTGTTGTGCATTCAGTTAATTAGTGGAGTTACCTAGTGTGCAGAAAAAATATAATATAGATGTACATTTAAAAATATCCCAATTTAAATTTGTATCGAAAACGCTCCAAACTGTCATGGTGCCTCGTGTGACGTCACTTGTTGCAAAATAAAACAAAAAGAAAATGTGTATAATTTTTTTATGAGTCCTTTCAATGATTTGTTTTGTGATTTAGATTTTTAAAAAGTTTTAGTACTAAAAAAAAACGTTTAGGGGTGAACTTTTACTGTTGAAATCTGTTGTATTTTATGAAAACGTGTGAGAATCTAAGCAATTACACAAGATGACACGACTTGTGACATAAGATGTCAAGACTCAAGACTGCCAGAGTGCGTCAAACGTCAAAGTAGCAAACTGTTACGTCACACTTTCTGATAGAGGTATTTGATGTGACGTGATGGAATGCCTATTTATTCCAATCTTATTTTCTAAAAATAATAGTACCTAATCCTTAATTTGTGTACCAATTTATATTACTTTTTGTTATTTATATATTGGACATAGTCGTTAGAAACACACATCAATCAGATTTATTCTTAGTGAACACAAGCCTATTTTAAGAGAATCTACTTTGTTTTTCAATCTTTTTAAAATATGTGATATATTTATATAGATAATTTCCTTTTAAAAATTATACAGATGTGCATTTAAAAATATACCGTAATAAATGTGTGATTTCATATTTTTTTTAAATACCTACCCTCTTTTGTACTTACCTACTGCAAACAAACAAAACTACAATAAATCCTAATCCTAATTAACCTGTCACTTAACAAAATTCCTCTCTGGGCACGGCTGCTTCGAGAAGTAAATGGGAAATAGTTGCCATTGAGGCGGAATAGCAAGTTGGCATTGGCTGCTTCGGGGAGCACGCTCGCACGGCTCACGTTAAGCGAGGCGTCCACCAGGCGGACCGGCAGGCCTCCGTCACTCGCTCAAAATCGCGCGCTATGTACCTACCGCTCGACATCTCCCTGGGGATACAACTGGCAGAGGGCTGCCGGACGCCCGACTGAGCGCTCGCATCGCACCGCACCGCACGTTTCCCGCGCTTACGCTTCGAAATACCGAAACCACGTAATTATTGTGCAGTAGATGGGTGTAATAGTACAAAATCAAAAGAAAATTTGTCGTTTTTTAAATTGCCGAGAGACGGAGAAAGCCGAGTAATATTTTAAATCTTATCAATTTGAATGTTTTTACCATTTATTTGTTTGAACATAAGTAGGTAGGTGATAAGTATGTAAATCTTAAATTAAGGAGTTATTTGAGTTAGGTATTATAAAATTATTGTTTTTTATAGGCAATTCAATGTTTTATATGGGGACTCAGTGTTCTGTAATCGATCACTGTAGTAAGCAACTTTCACTATGGCCAGTTCTTGGATGGGTGACCATTCATGTGACCACTTTGTTACCTTTATTTGAGCGTTTCCGTGCTTTGGAAGGCACGTTAGGCCGTTGGTCCCGGTTGCCAATAAAATAGCAGTCAGAAAAATTTAAACAGCAGAGGGTCACAACCTGTACTTGGTACAAACTATAAAAAAATGAAATGTGGGCATCTAATATGCTTCTGCCTTCCCCTTCGGAGATCTACGCGTGACCATTTTTTTTTTTTTATACCACTCGAGTGGCAGACAAGCATACGGCCCCACCAGATGTACCGGTGTTCACCGCAGCCTATGGACGTTTGCAACACCAGAGGCGCCACAATCGCGCTGCCAATATATAGGTGACCATATGTATGTATGTGTAACATAGTAAGGTGGGATTGCCGGGTGAGATAGGTGAATAGCCGGTACTTACGCTAAAGGTAATGTTAGTTAAATTTAGATTTCTTTGCTATTTTAGTTATGGGTAGGCATAAGATAAACAATATAAATATATAGATATACCTACCTACTGTGATTCATAATTTATTTTTGGTTTTTACGTGCATTTATAAAAGCGTGTTTTTCTAGGGTTTTTTTAAACCATTCATAATTTTTTTCCTTACATTCCATTACATTGTTAGTTACATACACGTCGACCTACTAAAAGCGTATTAAAACATGGTTGATTCGTAACATATGTTTTATTACAACAATCATTATAGGTTCAACCCTAGCGCATTCTTACGATGACGTCACTCGCACAGCGGGCAACACAGTCTCGACGCTATGCGCGCGTGTTTAAGGTACAATTCTTCTCGTTCTGAGCAGCAGGTATTATTATTACAATTTTGTAGGCTAATATAGCGTAGGTATTGTCGCTTTTGTATGGGAGTGATGTATCTGTTACGTAGTAACTATTTAGTAATCTGTGGGACCGGGCCGCAGCGCAGAGCAAAAATTCGCGTGCCGTACGTTTCATATGAAATTGTGTAGCATCTGCCTTTACTAGAGGCGGGCCGCAACGAAACGCAGTTTCATTAAAAACGTATGGCATGCGGATTTTTGCGTTGCGGCCCGGCCCGGCCCATTCGCCTATTAGACGCCTAGCTTTAAGTTCTAACATGACCCAATTATGATTAAAGACAACCAATGACTGTGTGGGATGTGTCCGGTGTCATTTTTCAGCCGATTTACAATAGTAACACTACTTTGGCAACATACCTGCGACCACTGTTTAAGCAAACACTTTTTTTTTATATTAAGCTCGCCAAACTGAATTCGCGAGCCTGATGGTTAGCCTACTTAGGTACTTTAAAGTAGTAATTCATATAAACATCATTGGTACAAAAATAAAATTAACATTGTAGTCGATATCTGGTAAAGTTTTTATCGACACCAAGACAGGTGTTGTACATCACTAGTATTAGTTCCAAGTACATTCGCTAGCTGCCGTCAGCGCCAAATGGCGATTTTCAATTAGGCACACTTTTATGAAACCGATCACCAGTCCAGATACTATTACAGGTCAGTGCAAGAATACCTCAAAAAATTACCGTAGCACATAGACGAGTACCGCCCACTTATCGTAGTGAAGCGTCTTCCAAGAATACCGCACAATTGACCATAGACAAATGAATCGAATAAATCGAATCAAACTATATTATTTTAAATGAAAGTAAAATTATTACGTGGGAATCTACTAGTTTTTTTTTGTAATATTAAGCATGTTTTGTAATATTAACCTAAATATTAAGCACGTTATTAAATAATATTAATATTATAGGCGCCATATTATGCATAATATTGGATTTTCGTTCAAAAAATGGAATAAAAAAAGGTTGTTATAGAGCGTACAGATATTATGCTGGCACGCATAGATTTTTTAAGAAAAGCTAAAAAAAATACAAATTGGGACACTGTTATTTTTCTCGATGAGACGTGGCTTAACGCCAATTACACCGTGCCAAAAGCATGGACCGATGACACAGCACTGTCTGTTTCAAAAGTACCCGAAGGCAAAGGACAGCGACTTATAATTATACACGCAGGATCGGCAAATGGTTTTGTACCTAATTGTTTGTTAGCCTTCAAATCAACGAAAACAAGTGAGTATCACGAAGAAATGAATTTTGAGAAATTCAAAGTGGTTTTTGGTGTTACTAGAAAATTTACATGAACCACATATTATAATAATGGATAACGCACCATACCACTCCGTGCAAAAAGACAAAGCTCCAACATCAGCCAATAACAAACTGGAATTGATATCCTGGCTCCAAAGCAAAGGAGTAGAAGCAAAGGAAACAATGTTAAAACAAGAACTGCTCTGTTTAGTTAAAGAAAATAGACCAAAAAAGTTGTGCACCCCTGAAAGAATTAAAATAGTAATTTAGATTTATTTTTCGTTTCATTTGACCTAAGGCCCTTCCTCGGCAGCGGGTAGGGAGCGGGGAGAAATATCCTTCCGTAGTTACGCAGTCGGCGACTCGGCGGCCTGAGAAAGGCGAGTTGGCTGCTCGCCGTTCTTGCTGAAGCAGGCCAAAACGGTGCCGTGTTTCTTTGCCCCTCTTAGTGGCGGATAGTACCCAACTCTCCTCCTCTTTCCCAAGTACCTAGATAACTCCCCAGACGTGGGATAGCACCTGAACCCCCTAGCCAGGCCTAAGTGGTCGCCAAAGTCTGCCGGGAGCCCCGGGACATCCTTCCGAGACAGTTGTAAGGCATCCTGTGGTCTTAGTAATTAGGATTCCATAGCATCCATGTTAGATTCCACACTTAAAAAGTGGCTCTTCCTCAACAACGATTTGGGGCTTGCGTATATTCTTCTGAACAAGTTCATTAGGTACCGAAAAAAATGCGCAAGATCGTAGTCGTGAGAGGGCTTTTTTTTTCTTTCATTTCACGTCACGTCCTTACGTGAATTTAATTTAAAAAGGTGTAAGGTGGCTCCTGAATTAATATGGACGTCGTCAGTCAGTCAGTTCTTGTTTTTATATATATAGATAATAAAACCGTTTCTGTTACTATCGATTTCAAATTTTACTGGAACGATAATCGAATAGATTCATTAACGATTATACACTATGGGGTGCACTATTCAGAGCTGTCAAATTTATCAACCTAATTTTAACAGAGTATAGGTTTTTAATGTCATGATTATAACACACGTAACGAAATTTGTAACGTTACGATCATGACCGATTGTAAGGCAGGGTATTCACTTTAGAAATGCAATCTCGTCTTAATTTAATTTTCTGAATGATAGGGTAATTGGGACTAGGTATATAGAACTGAATATTGGTTTTATAGAGCTAATTTTAAGTAGGTACATATTAATCTATTATTTATTTAAAGGAAAAAATCATAATAAAGTTAATAGGAAAGACACTGACACTGTGATAAAAAAAAGAAAGATGATTGTGATTTTACCAGCACCTCTGCGACAGGTAATACGAATTGATAGAACTGACTACCTGTTGTAAACCTTGTTTTCACTGTCATTAAATTACTTTTTACTTGAATTGTTTTATTATTGCGTCACCCGTCTCCGAGAGGAATCTAAGTATATTAAAATATGTTCGATATAAATAACCGTTTTAATAAAAAGAAACAAGTAAGTATACTATTACTATCGGTATAAATAAATGTATAAAAAAATGTATGTTATGAATCATATTCTACAATCCTGAACTAAGCTTTATGTTGATCATGAATGTCACATTGAGTCACGTATGTAACGTTTGTTACGATGTCATGAATGTTACTGTACACTTTTTTGCGACCGAACCCATTTGTAGAAGACTTGAATAAACTGCTGTTATATATGTATATGAAAATATACAGTCTCCTGTGTTTATTCTATGAATTTTAGCATCCAAAGCCCTTTCTTCAAAATGAAATTCATTGCTGGACCAGTTTTTTACATTTGAGTTTTGTCTCAAATTTCTATAGGATATAGTTCTTCCAACCGCGTCTCGGCAACCGTGGGGTACCACCCGTTAGATGGACCGACGACCCTGGTAAAGGTCGTAGGCTGGGACTGAATGCAGAAGGCGCAGGACCATGAATTGTGGCGTAAATTGGCAAAGGCCTACGTCCAGCAGTGGACTGCGATAGGCTGATTTGATTGATAGTTCTTCTGGATAACACTGTCACTCTTTACTTTGAAGTATATGTTATGTATAAAGTTCACGTTTGTTTATAGGTAGGTAAAGTTCACAATTATACACCGTATCGTAATTCTCTACAAAAGTCTCTTTATGTAATTTGTACATAACCTAAAAAACACCTACTAGTACTGACTGACAAGCACAAGAGTCAAAAAAACAACCAAAATAAAGCCCTTGTCTCTGCTTTTGCGATTCTATTTATATTCTATCGATGTTTTATAGTGGCGATAGACAAGATTTACGCGACTAGCAGATTAAGGGCGAGCGCCCACTGCTTTGCGATCCGGTGCGTTTGCGTTTTTTCTTTTTTAATTTGGCCTGGCTATAAACTGAGATCATTGGTGAATGAACTAAAAACTGGATTCATTAAGGTCGCATTACACGCTAATTTAGCCGGCATAATGCCGTTTCACACTTTCGTGATAATCGCGAGGTGGATATCGAATAAATGTCGGTGTTTTGCGTGGTCCCACTATTTTGAACCACTAGTGGGACCACGAGGGAGAACTGTTTCTCGTGTCGTGGTCTCACTACGATATCGGATGTCAACTGTTTGGTCCTGATGTTACCTGCTTATATACTCCTTTTAGATAGGTATAACATTAAATTAACTTTTAAAATTTAGTATTAAATAACTAAAAAAGTCGGTGTTCATTATTTTATTGATATAAATTTTTGTAATTCTTAATTTTTTTTCTCTGATCTTCACATGTTCCACTGATCTTGATTTGTTTTGTCATTCTTTGTTTAAAGATCTTCATTTGTTTTGTCGATCGTCATTTGTTTTGAAAACAGGACATACTTAGTAGAACAGAAAACTCTCGAAACTTCTCGTGGTCCCACTATTTTGTCACACTAGTGGTACCACGAGAAAACACCGGGTAAATGTGTGTAAAAGTGTTCGTGGGGCTTTTACATCACATCAGGACCATCAATCGTATACAGACGCGCTGGGCGTCCGCTCTCCTGATAGCTCTCTTGCTCGACCGAGTGGCTATGTTGTACGCTGCCTTGAGGTGAGCCACATTCGGGTTGCGCACCGCCCGAGCCCTGATCCAGGTGCGGTAAGCCGCCTGTGTTGGCTGAAAGGCTACGGCACACTCACCCGCGAACCAGGGGCGGGCTTTGCGGATGCTGGCGACATCAGTGTATGGAATGTAGTATTCCATACCTAATGTTATCTCACCAGCAACAGCAGAGGCGCTTTCCGATGAAGCCCTCTCTGCAAAGCAGCGCTAAATCCACGGGATGGTTGCAAAGTATTCTCGTACTGGATTACTCGTCAGCAGTAAGTCCAGAAGGGCGGGTCCATGGTCTGACCTGTCCGGTATGCGCGTAATCCCGAGTACCATTTGGGTCAGACCATGGGAGAGAGCGAACGCGTGGGCGGCCTGTCCCGCAGGATCAGTCTTGAGGGACCCCAGCTACTCAGTGTGGTGACCATTGAAGTCACGACAAAGGTACGACTGATCGGCAGGGCGGCGTGTTTGCGTCTCCGTTAGGAACATCACAGCAGGCCGTGCCGTCTCTTGATGGTGAAAGACGGCGTCGAGGTTGGCTTGGAGTCCGCGGATGTTAGCGAATTCCACCTCGAATAGTGCGTTTTGGGGAATGGTCGCAGCGGCCGCTGTGAAACCTCTATTTTTATTTTGCACTGCCATGATTGGGTTAAAGGGAGACGTGAATACGGAGCGACATTTGCTGCAGCAGTGAGTGACAAGTCTTAGGGGCTTAGCTTTATCTATAACTGTGTGTTTAGAAGGAAGTCGACCCGCCGGACGGAAGGGTATGGCCGCCGGGTCCCCTTCCGATCACCATCCCGCACGACGGACCACATCGGGATAATGCGTGGCCTGGTAAAGCAGCCTCCCAGGGTGGTTAGTCCCTGTTAGGCCCCTATAATGTGCCACGGGCAGCCGGCGGCAAGACCGTTTCTACGGGTCTCCCTGGCCGGGGGGTCAACATCCGTCAGCCACACTAGGCACCACGTACCGCCTACTGGTCCCCCCCTGCTGCATCAAACATCGCCCCGGGCCAGGCTGTGCAGCTGCTGAACCCCGAACGCAACCCAACCGGGGCTGGGTTACTTGGGGGGCTTTTCACAACTGCACGGTGGTACCCCCCGGACCAATATTGTACCACCTTGTACCACATGGGAGCCTAGGCCACCATGTGGGTACCTAAATACGCGGAGCGTCGTCCGTTGTTCGGAAGTTGCACCGCGTGCCGGTGAGGTCACTAGGGCCCCTGAGTCTTGTTGTTAGTGGGGCCCCTTAAACCGTAATTTCCGCAAGGCGAGCATTAGGCTCGCGTTCCGCAATCTCTCAATATAGTTTTTTACAATTGAGCCTACGCTCATATTGAGCTCATGCCAAGGTTGTCCTGTCCAGGTTATGCTTTAGTGGAACCGTAACGTCCTGAACAGAGGGTAGGAATTGGTTGGTACTTACTTAATAGAAGAGACAAATTCAATACTCGTCAACATCGGTAGCTTTATTTGTCACAAAAACCTGTATCTGTAACACAATACTTTTTGGATTTGGTTCGAGCGATTCACGGATTTGGTTCGCTTCCAGACCATATCCGACAGTCTGTAGATAAAATAATGTCATCTGGTGGCTAAATATGCATTAAGTTGATAGCTAGAGCAACTTAATGCACACAACTTATACACCAAATTCATGTCTTTGAGTTCGCGTCCAAAAACCACCTCCGGCTCTAACTTCACGATCATACCACGAACCTTGTACAGTTGCACACACATTTACCCATGTTTTCTCGTGGTACCAATATTGTGACGAAATAGTGGGACCACGAGAAAGCAGTTCTCCCTCGTGGTCCCTACTTTTTATCTACATTCTGTATATAACTAGGTATGCGCTAATTTTCAAAACAAATGAAGATCAGTGAAACATGTGAAAATTGGAAAAACAAATGAAGATTGACAAAAAATTAAAATCGATAAATTAAATGAAGACTGACTTCCTTATTTGTTTTATTTTAAAATTTAATGTTATACCTATTGAAAAAGTGTATATAAGCAAAAACATCAAGATTAAAATATTGATATCCGTTTTCGTAATAGGGCCACGAGAAACAGTCAGTTGTCCCTCGTGGTCCTCGTGATCCGGCTAAATAAGCGTGTAAGGCGACCTTTATGAATCCAGTTTTTAGTTCATTCACCAATGTTCTCAATTTGAAGCCATGCCAAATTAAAAAAGAAAAAGCTGTCAAATACAACAAACGCACCGGATCGCAAAGCAGTGGGCGCTCGCCCTTAGGGCGAGCGCCCACTGCTTTGCGATCCGATGCGTTCCGATCCGTTTGCCGTGCCGCAACGCAAACGCAAGTATGGGTGCGCACACTGCTGCAAAAGAATCGCACGTTTTGCCCACAGTTTGCCAGCACTTTTTTTTTAAATTGTTTTATGGCTTGGTTACATAGACCCGAAATGTTTTGATAGGAATCGATTGGTTATAGGAATTTCAACTTTTTAATCGATGTTTAACGCTATTTATGAGACTTCGCCGTCCATCTGTCTGTCTGTCCATCACGAGGCTGTATCTCATGAACGTAGATAGCTAGAGAGCGGATTGTTTTTACAGATTAAGTGTTTCTTTTGGCGCTAAACAATAAAAAATACTAAAAACAGACTATTAATATTAATATTTAAGGTCTCCAATCTCCAATACAGCAAACATGATTTTTGACGTTTTTTTGGAACGGAACTCAAGTAAGATTTAAACCACTTCTCATGCTCCGATTGAGCTTAAACTTGGAATACTTATTTAACTGCAATGACAATACTATAAGATGGTATGCTGGACCTGGTGTGAAGGTAAAATCTCAAGGTCGTCACAGTATCAACTTCTCAACAAAAAAAAGTCCAAGCCTCTAAGGGGTTTTTCCATATACTGAGTACGAATTACATGAAAATTTGGAAATCCAATATGGCTGAAGCGCTGTAATTACAAAATTTCAGGAAGGGTATCGTTTTAGGGGTTTTTTAGTACGCTGAGTACGAATTACATGATAATTTAGCATTACAATATGAACGCCGGGCTGTAAATACAAAATTTCATGATGGGTATCGTTTTAGGGGTTTTTTGTACGCTGAGAGCGAATTACATGATAATTTTGCAATCCAATTGGCCACCGGGCTGAAATTACAAAAATTCATGATGGGTATCGTTTAAGGGGTTTTCTCGTATGCTGAGTACCTACGAATTACATGATAATCGTGCAATCCAATATGCCCGAAGCGCTGTAATTACAAAATTTCATGATGAGTATCGTTTTAGAGGTTTTTTAGTATGCTAAGTACGACTTCAATGATAGCTTTGCAATCCAATGTGGTCATCCCGTCGTAATTACAAAATTTCATGATACGTATCGTTTACGGGGTTTTTTGGTATGCTGAGTACGAATCACATGATAATTTAGAAATCCAAAATGGCCGCCACGCCGTAATTACTAAATTTCATGATGGATATCGTTTACGGGTTTTTTTTGGTATGCTGAGTACGAATCACATGACAATTTAGAAATCCAAAATGGCCGCCACGCCGTAATTACTAAATTTCATGATGAGTATCGTGTAAGGGGTATTTTCGTATGCTGAGTACGAATCACTTGATAATTTAGCAATCCAAAATTGCCTCCGCGCCGTAATTACCAAATTTCATGATGGGTATAGTTTAAGGGGTTTTTTGGTATGCTGACTACGAATCACATGATAATTTTGCAATCCAATATGGTCAGCGTGCCGTTAACACAAAATTTCATGATGGGTATCGTTTAGGGGGTATTTTCGTATGCTGAGTACAAATCACTTGATAATTCAGCAATCCAAAATGGCCGCCGCGCCGTAATAACAAAATTTCATGATGGGTATCGTTTAAGGGGTTTTTTGGTATGCTGAGTACGAATCACTTGATGATTTAGCAATCCAAAATGGCCGCCGCGCCGTAATTACCAAATTTCATGATGGGTATCGTTTAAGGGGTTTTTTGGTATGCTGAGCACGAATCACATAATAATTTTGCCATCCAATATGGTCACCGTGCCGTGAACACAAAATTTTATGATGGGTATCGTTTAAGGGGTATTTTCGTATGCTGAGTACGAATCACTTGGTAATTTAGCAATCCAAAATGGCCGCCGCGCCGTAATTACCAAATTTCATGATGGGTATCGTTTAAGTGGTTTTTTGGTATGCTGACTACGAATCACATGTTGCAATCCAATATGGTCAGCGTGCCGTTAACACAAAATTTCATGATGGGTATCGTTTAGGGGGTATTTTCGTATGCTGAATACAAATCACTTGATAATTCAGCAATCCAAAATGGCCACCGCGCCGTAATAACAAAATTTCATGATGTGTATCGTTTAAAGGGTTTTTTGGTATGCTGAGTACGGATCACTTGATAATTTAGCAATCCAAAATGGCCGCCGCGCCGTAATTACCAAATTTCATGATGGGTATCGTTTAAGGGGTGTTTTGGTATGCCGACTACGAATCACATGATAATTTTGCAATCCTATATGGTCACCGTGCCGGTATCACAAAACTTCATGATGGGTATCGTTTAAGGGGTATTTTCATACGCTGAGTACGAATTACATGATGATTTAGCAATCCAAAATGGCCGCCTCGCCGTAATTACAAAATTTCATTCTGTAAATCGTTTAAGGGGTTTTTTGGTATGCTGAGTAAGAATCACATGAGAATTTAGCAATCCAACATGGCCGCCGCGTTGTAATAACAAAATTTCGTTATGGGTAGCGTTTAAGGGGTATTTCCGTATGCTGAGTCTTTGATGATAATCTAGCTATCCGAAATGGCCGCCGCGCCGTAATTATAAAACTTCATCATGAGTATCGAGATTATTAAACATGTACTGGCAGTATTTTCTTATCTCATATTTGTCAATAAATTTAAGTATGTTTTCATTTTGTAAGCATCATTGACCGCAAGAAACAGGGTATTACTTTGTTGCAGACCGCAAGAAACAGTGTACTTCTTTGTTGCACCCGCAATGAAAAAGATAAAATTTTGTCTATTACACCGAAATAAAGGTCTAACGTTTTTAAACGTCTGAAAATAAATAGATATTTAAGGCTGACATAAATCAATCTTTTCTTAAAGTATAATGTTATTAAAATGGAAATTAATGTTAAATGAATAGGGGTTGGTTGCACCCGCGATGATTTTCAGAATTGCTGGTGCAAAATTTTTTTCAACCTTTACAGTGTAATTAATTTTTTTGATATGCCTTGAATATATTATGCCGTGTATGAAGAACACATATTTAGTATATTTGTTAATATCTATTAGGTATATTTCGCGTTTCTGTAGAAAAATCTTCCGTTATTTATTACACAAAATCAATAGAAGGTGACTACTTTGCACAGATTCTAGAAAAACTTAAGAAAAAGTCCTTAACTTGCAATCTGATATGCAAGTTTCCACTAATGTCTGATCATAAGCTTAACCCACCCGAGACATCGCCAAGATGTTCATGTCGAACTAAGATTCTTTTTATTCTACATACAATCGTATGTAGCCAGGAAACCACGTGAACCCTGAAATGGATATTCAAGGGCCCTAACTAGCTCTGGTCGCCAACCCTTGGTGACCCATTACCATTGCTTACGGGTAATTCAAGTACATATTCTAAAATATAACGAAATAACCAACTTGAATCGAGCTCTGCTTAGATAATAGTTCGCACGTATTGTCACCTCCCAGGTTATGATTGTAAGAAAATGAAGATTGAAATGGTATTTTCGGCGCCCCGTACGTCTTTTGTGGCATAAGAAAGTATTATTTTTCTTCCGTTCCATCTCCGCCTTTTTTGCACACATTACCTCTTTACAAAACAAGGCGGCGGAGTTCCACCTATTGCACTATTGACCATAGCCAAAACTATAGTCTGTAGACTCTGTTGTGTAAGGTTCCCGCTCTTATAGCCAGTAAGTCGTAGTTCCATCCACCATGGACAATCTGTCAGCATAACAATTGAGTCTGTACCATTGCAAGCAGTGATCTCCCAGAGAGATCTTGGAGTTACAATAACCAGCAACCTGAAATGGGATGAACACATAATAAATATAACTAAAAGGGCAAATTCAGTATAAGACATGATTAGAAAAGCATTCTATGTTATTACCAGGGACCTATTTATCTACATTTTTTTATACCACTAAGGTGGCAGACAAGCATACGGCCCACCAGAAAGACCGGTGGTCACCGCAGCCTATGAACGTTTGCAACACCTGAGGAGCCACACTCGCGCTGCCGACCCTGCAAAAACCTTCTAAGACCCCTTTTGAAGAACCCCATACTGTAGGCGTTTGGGAAAACCGAGGCAGGGAGGTCATTCCACAACCTAAGCGTGCGCGGAAGAAAACACCTATCGGATCTAACCGTGCTGGAACGCACCGGACGCAGAGTGTGAGGATGAACTCCCTGTCTGTGGCGAGCGGTGCGATGATAGAACGTAGCCGTTGGCATCATATCAAACAATTCCTCAGAGCACATACCATTGTACAGGCGGTAGAACACGCTTAAGGAGGCAAAGCCTCTCCTGTCGCGAAGAGGTTCCACACCAGCTGTAAGTACAGGATCGTTGACAACTCTTACAGCTCGTCTTTGCACCGAGTCCAATGGACGAAGCTGATATTCAGGTGCTCCCGCCCAGAGGTGACAGCAGTACTCCATATGCGGCCGCACTTGCAACTTATACAAGCTGTTGATTTGGTCGTGCACAAGCCTCCTTCAGTGCGTAGTGTACTATAGGTATTATCGATTGCAAGCAACACAAACATTACGTAGATAACAAAACCCCAAAAATCCTGTTTTTAGTGAAATATGATTTACGAAGAAAAAATCTTCACCCGTGTATTTAATGTTAACGTCGCCGAGCCAACGCTAAAGCGCAAGTCACACTGCCAGCGGGCGGGTGAGCGAGCTAGGCACACTGCGAGCTGCCGAATAACCTACGTGGCTGATGCGAGCGAAGCTACTCGTTTTCGTCGTTAGGCGCGCCCGCTTCGCTAGCTTAACTACCGTCCTCCCCGTTTCGGGTACTCAGACTAGTCGTCGCTTGTCATTCGAATAGCAGTGTCCACGTGTCTAGTCTCATCCGCACTACCCGGTTCGCCCTTCCGTATGTAGTTTTTGGTGTAAACCCCATAGTTTAGCTCGGCAATGTCGCGTAGTTTGCATAACTTCAATATCTCACTTCACCCGCCCGCCCGCTGGCGGTGTGGCCTGGGCTTAAAGCTAGACAATAGTAGGTACCTAGATAATGCGGCTACGTATCGCATCTCATGGCTCCTCTACACTGCCCGCGAAGTTGAACGAAGTTAAATGAATACGATAGTGTAAAGAGGCACTTCGGCTTACCTCGTCAAAAACTATACCTCCCCTCAGGCGACTTTATTTGCTGTCGATTTTTGCGCCTCAGTCAATGGGCCCAAAGATGCGGGAAGTGCGTTCACGAAGTACCTCTCTACACTACTTGGCCGACATCGTGTGTGCCGGTGCTTTGCCGGCGCGTGATTTAAGCTATAATTAGTGCTTTGGTGTATGTGATCCAATTATCAGCGTCAAACAGTGGTCAGGAGCAAATTATGTTGTTCCTGGAAACTCTGCCACACAAATTTCTTTGTTCATTACAAACGGCGGCAATGTGCGTGCGCAGGCTACTGACACCACTGAGTGTGTAGTGACGCACTTTTTTCGAACTTAGACAAAGTTTCTAGAGTACTTCGCCTATGAACTTTGCGGGCAGTGTAGAGGAGCCATTAGTTATTAGGTTTCATGAGTTTTTAGTTCCAGCTGACAAGTTCGGTGACCTTTATGTACTTTTTTGATTTGATATTAATGATTTGATGATGAGTTTATGTTGATTTAAAAGATTCCTTCCTACTTCAAGGGCTTAGGACCGGCAGAAACACGCTATTTATCATGCAATTGCAAACAAAAACATTAAGTACTGTTAGTAAACATTAGGTATGAGAAAAGTATTCTGAAATGAAGCATTTCTGGCGTAGTTAAAAAATTTAAATCAACTTATTTACAGAATTAATTGAGAATCAAAGCTTAAATACCTATTTACAAAATCATGTAACACGCAATAATTGTTCAAAATGCTCACCCCCAGTGTCTATGCACAGATTGGCGCGGCGCACTAAGTTGCGTTTTAAGCTGCGAAGCACTCATTTGTTTTTATTTGTTCAAATGCCAAAACAATTCTTTCACGTAATTGTGTAACACTCACAATGTCTTCATTGTAAACAAGTCTTTTAATATCTCCCCACAAATAAAAGTCTAAGGGCGTTAGGTCGGGTGAACGCGGCGGCCAGGCTACCGGTCCACCACGGCCTATCCACTGCGTACCAAACACTTCACTTAAATATTCGCGCACTTGGCGTCCATAGTGAGGTGGCGCACCGTCCTGTTGGAAGTACAAGTCCCTATGAAATGCGAGTGGAATGTCATCGAGCATCTCATTAACCACATGTCGGAGTAGCACCAAGTATGTAGCACTGTTCAAACGACCGTCACTATAATATGGGCCAAGTAGATGATCACCGATGATACCAGCCCACACTTCAGACTAAACCGGACCTGGAACGAGTCCCGCGTAGTAACATGTGGGTTGTGTTGTCGGTGAGCCCACCAATGTTCATTGTGGACGTTATAAACGCCCACGCGCGTAAACAATGATTCGTCGGACCACAAAATGTTCACGTCCTGATGTTCAAGGAGCCAGTGACAAAAAACTGTCCGAGCGTTATTGTCCTGCGGATGCAACTCTTGAACACGTCGGAAATGGAACGGATGCATTAGTTCGCGATTCAGCAGCTTCCACACTGTGGTATGATGAACACCGAAACGGCGACCGGCTTCACGCGTACTGGCTCGAGGTTCTTCCTCAAAATAATTGAGAATCTGCTCTTGCCGATCAGCTGATAGGCCTTGTGTACCACGACGGACGTTACGTAGATATCGGCGCGTGCGGTTATACTCACGCTGAACGCGGGCGAGCGACTAATTAATTCAAAATTTCAAATTCACCGATCAAAGGCGCCGCCTGAGCCGCTCGCTCCTGCGCGGGGGTTGGAGGGGTAACTTACACGCGCCGCGCCGCCTTTGCCTATGCCTACACATTTGTATGTGCCTACTAAACTGTAGGCAAAGAAGAAACGGTTTTGAATGAACGGTGAAAATGTACCTATGTAGGTAATAGTATTATTAGAATATTTAGAACCGATTCATACGAGTTGCTTTTTAAATTTATTTTATTTTATAATTATTAAGAACTTAATTTTACTGCCCCATTTTTTCACTTAATATTGGTTTAGTATAAGCAGTAGAGTTCCCGTAGCAAATAGAAAAGAATTTAAGCAGAAAAAAAAAGTGTAAAAAAAGGTGTCTCGTTTTATCCCGAAATATCAACGAGTGTAGGCAGTACAGTCATGTGTGCAAGTAATGCACAAATGCAGATCAACATCCTGTAGAGAAGCAGTGTTTGCGCCGTAGTGAAGTACCGCCGCGCCCTGTTGAGCACACCTTCTTGGATGCCAGCTTAGCCTTGTCCTCCAAATGACTACGGAACTGAACGTCACTGGAGATGTCAACGCCAAGGATCCCTATACTTTTGGAGATGGAAAGAGATGTGCCCTGAAATTGCGGCGCTACAGTAATTGGGGTTTGCTTAGCGGTGAAAAAACAAGCTTGTGTCTTGGAAGGGTTGAACTGGACAAGATTTTGTCCACCCCAATCGGACACTCTAGTAAGAGTAGCCTCGATTTCAGACACAAGCTGTTCACGATTTTCCTCCACTGTGTCCCGAGAGATACCGGGGCGGCCCGTGTAACATGTGTCCCCCGTACTGTCGTCCGCATAACAATAAATGCCGTCAATAGACAACATGTCATTGATATGCAGCAGAAACAGAGTAGGGGACAACACTGAGCCTTGCGGTACTCCAGCATTTATGGCCATGCAGTCTGAACAGCTGCCGTCAACGACGGCCCTGATGCTTCTACCGGCCAAGAAGCTGGACACCCATCCACTTAATCTCTCGGGTAGTCCAAATGAGGGCAATTTCGTAAGAAGAACACGGTGCCAGACCCGGTCAAAGGCTTTAGAGATGTCGAGACTCACTGCTAGAGCCTCACCCTTACTCTCGATAGCCGCCGCCCATCGGTGTGTTAGGTACACAAGAAGATCGCCCGTCGAGCGACCGTGACGGAAACCGTACTGCCGGTCACTGAGCAGGTCGTGTTCCTCAAGGTACCCCAGGAGCTGTGTATTAATAACACGCTCCATCACCTTGGATAAAAGGGAGGTGACGGCTATAGGCCTGTAATTGGCCGGGTCGGTCCTGTCACCCTTCTTGGGTACAGGATGTACATACGCAATCTTCCACGACGCCGGGACTTATAAGACCAGATATGGAGTCCATATTTCAAAAAAGATATTCTAATGTTAGAAAAAGTTCAGACGCCTTTTAGAACTAAACTTATCAATATTGGAACAGAGAAGGAATAGAGGTGACCTCATAGAGACCTACAAAATACTAAATAAGCATTACAATGTAGAAGACCTTCGGGATATGTTCACAATTGAATGAACCCAAATAAACATCTCAGAGGTCACACTATAAAACTCAATAAGTCTCAGTGCGCTAGCAATCCAAAGGCCAGATGTGGCCCTGGGGCCACTGTTCGAAATTCGCCTTAAACGATAACCATCATGAAATTTTGTAATTACGGCGCGTCGGCTACTTTTGAATATCAAAACTATTATGTAATTCGTACTCAGCATACGAAAAAACCCTTAAACGATACCCATTATGATTTTTTTATATTACGGCGCGGCGGCCATATTGGATAGCAAAATTGACTTGTGATTCGTACACGGCATACCAAAAAACCCCTTAAACGATACCCATCATGAATTTTTGTGATTACGGCGCAGCGGCCATATTGGATTGCAAAATTTACTTGTGATTCGTACACGGCATACCAAAAAACCTCTTAAACGATACCCATCATGAATTTTTGTAATTACGGCGCAGCGGCCATTTTGGATTGCAAAATTGACACGTGATTCATACACAGCACACCAAAAAACCCCTTAAACGATACCCATCATGAATTTTTGTGATTACGGCGCAGCGGCCATATTGGATTGCAAAATTTACTTGTGATTCGTACACGGCATACCAAAAAACCTCTTAAACGATACCCATCATGAATTTTTGTAATTACGGCGCAGCGGCCATTTTGGATTGCAAAATTGACACGTGATTCATACACAGCACACCAAAAAACCCCTTATACGATACCCATCATGAAATTTTGTGATTACGGCGCAGCGGCCACATTGGATTGCAAAATTGACTTGTGATTCATACACGGCATACCAAAAAACCCCTTAAACGAAACCCATCATGAATTTTTGTGATTACGGCGCAGCGGCCATATTGAATTGCAAAATTTACTTGTGATTCGTACACGGCATACCAAAAAACCTCTTAAACGATACCCATCATGAATTTTTGTAATTACGGCGCAGCGGCCATTTTGGATTGCAAAATTGACACGTGATTCATACACAGCACACCAAAAAACCCCTTATACGATACCCATCATGAAATTTTGTGATTTCGGCGCAGCGGCCACATTGGATTGCAAAATTGACTTGTGATTCGTACACGGCATACCAAAAAATCCCTTAAACGATACCCATCATGAATTTTTGTGATTACGGCGCAGCGGCCATATTGGATTGCAAAATTGACTTGTGATTCGTACACGGCATACCAAAAAACCTCTTAAACGATACCCATCATGAAATTTTGTGATTACGGCGCAGCGGCCACATTGGATTGCAAAATTGACTTGTGATTCGTACACGGCATACCAAAAAACCCCTTAAACGATACCCATCATGATTTTTTGTGATTACGGCGCAGCGGCCATATTGGATTGCAAAATTGACACGTGATTCGTACACAGCATACCAAAAAACCCCTTAAACGATACCCATCATGAAGTTTTGTGATTACGGCGCAGCGGCCATATTGGATTGCAAAATTGACATGTGATTCGTACATAGCATACCAAAAAACCCCTTAAACGATACCCATCATGAAGTTTTGTGATTAAGGCGCAGCGGCCATATTGGACTGCAAAATTATCATGTAATTCGTACTCAGCATACTAAAAAACCCCTAAAAGGATATGCATCATGAAATTTTGTTATTATACTGCGCGGCGGCCATATTGGATCGCTAAATTACCATTTAATTTGTAATTAGCATACCAAAAAACCCCTTAAACGATACCCATCATGAAATTTTGTGATTACGTTACGCTGACCATATTGGATTGCAAAATTATCATGTGATTCGTAGTCGGCATACCAAAAAACCCCTTAAACGATACCCATCATGAAGTTTTGTGATTACGGCGCAGCGGCCATATTGGACTGCAAAATTATCATTAACTTCGTACTCAGCATACGAAAAACCCCTAAAACGATGCCCATCATGAAATTTTGTAATTACGGCGCGGCGGCCATATTGGATTACAAATTATTATGTTCGTCATTGGTACTCAGCATACGAAAAAACTCTTAAATGACCCATTAGCCATCGTCCATTACCCATCACCCGTCACCCATCAGATGACCCATCAGATGATCATCCATTACCTATCAACCTTCACCTTTAAATTTCCGCTACATCTATATGCTTGTCTGCCATTTTAGTAGTATTTAAAAAAAATAAAACCAGCTAAGTGTGAGTCGGACCCGCGCACAGGCGGTTCCGTTCCGTACGACCATTCTAAAGCCCAAATACCGCTTATCTTTTTTAATTACTATTGTGACCTTCATCAGGACTTGGCGCCATCATCAGACTTGGTTTACCAATTTTTATATTTTGCCTTGTACGCATCAACACGATTTTAAAGACCCCAAACACTGCGGATTTATTTTTATATATAGTATGGTGAACTTCACCAGGACTTGGCTCCATCATTGGACTTCGTTTACTAAATATGATGTTTTTGCCATGTACGCATCAAGACCATTCTATAGAGCCCAAACACTTATATGTCTATATATATAGTTATTTTCATGACCTTCACTTTGACTTGGCTCCATCATCACACTTGGTTTACTATCCTCCGTGATCTTTTTGCCATGTACGCATCTAGACCATTCAAAAGCCCAAACGCTATGGGTTTATCTTTTTTAATTAGTATGGCGACCTTCACCAGATGACCCCTATGATTTATTTGCCAAGTACACAAATACACCTGTCTAAACGTCAAAACGCTATGGGATTATCTTGTTTCGTTGAGAAGTTGGTACTATGGCGACCTTCAGGGTTCGCCTTTACACCAGGTCTAAAATACCATCATATTGTACTCTCCCCGAAACTACAGATGTATTTTAAATTTCAGCTCATTCGGAGCATGAGAAGTGGGTCAAATCTTACTTGCAAAATTTGTACCCTACATACCTACACACATACATAGCAAGTTAACTAAAAGCTGGTTAAAAAAGTTTTAATTATAATAAAAATAATTTTCATAGTTGATATACATTTTTTTTCTAAACTTACCAATCATATAAAATAATTTCCTCGCTGTATAAGTATTTGTAATATAAAATCCTTGAAATCAAATTAAACTAACTAACTATACTGTTTGCAGACATGGACATTGCTACGTCAAAGCCAATTATTAAAAAAAAAAAGTCGCCGCAGCCAGCCGCCGCAAAAATTTGCGGCAGTCGTACGATTTTTTATCAGCAGTGTGCGCACTTCTATGAATCTCTATGTGTTACAGATTTGCGGCAAACGCAACGCACCGGAACGCAAAGCGGTGGGCGCTCGCCCTTAGGACCAATCGCTTTAATATCGTAATAGAATCGCACTGGACCGGCTTTTTGATGGAAAATAGCAGACTCGGCCCCCAGGTGGCAAAGAAAACACAAAAGGCATTACACCGCCGCGCCGCGCCGCCGCGCGCCACTCTGGTACGATTTAGATAATAAATACGCAAAATATAGGTAGGTACTTCAGGTGTGACCAACTAGATAGTAATTTTTTCACCGGCTTACCTTTTAAAAATAGTCAGCTTCGCCACTTACACATTGTTGTTGGTATTGCTTGGTGAGGATGTGAGTAGTTATGCTGCACATAACTTTATTATTTACCCATTACACTCAATGGTTTTTTTTTTCTTTTTTTTAAATTCGGGACTGCAGGTTAGGCACTTCGCCGCCTTGTTTTGGGGGAGCAAGGCGGCTTTGTGTGGGACTCAAGGTCAACATGGGACCGTCGTACCCACTAAACCCCGCGGTGTTCCGCCTCGCCTTAACCGGGTCGCAGGATAGGCCGGTGGATAAATCACTGCGGCCCGGCAAAGGGTCGCCCCGTTACATCGAGACTCTCCACGGGGGGGCTTGATGGGCTGCCCCCTCCCTCAATTCCTAATGGAGTTGGAAGTGCTGATTCCGTCGGTCCGCTCTCGGATGCCCCTCTGTAAGCAGAGGGGGTAGAGAGCGGCCAAGCGGGCGGGCGCTAAAAGCACCCCTGGAACGAGAGGCACCCCCGGAACACGGGGAGGTGCCTGCCGCTGTGTGATCATCGTGGGCGGGGTCCTCCGACCACCGTCCACGTTTCAAGAACTAGTCGGGGGCACGCATCCACGCCGCCATGCGGCGCCCCCGAACGAGACGGCGCACAGTGGATCGATTCATACAAATCTGCGGACATAGGAATCTTAAAAAACTTTTTACTGATTTTACCAAAACTAATGATGCCAATGTGTTTATCTTAATAATTGTAGTCGTAAACATTACTACACAATTTTGATTAGACTACAATTTTAAAAAATATTCGACAAAAACTGATTTTAATGTATGGAAAAGCACATTAAAAAAGGGATAGCTTGCGATTTTCTCGTGTTTTCTGATTCTAACGCCTATAGTGACTTTTGATGGGTTGTTAGCAAAATATCTGCCAAACATTTTAGGTACCCCTAGGGACCCCTCTGGGAGGTAGGTATATGACAAAATATTATTTTCTTATTTTCTTAAAGGAAATATGTCTAGTTCGTTTTTTTAAAGTTATAATTGTTGATAACCTATATTTTAGCTTAGTACTGTCCTACCCACTCCAAAAATAATATGACTAGCATACGGGATCGAGAGTTTTTAAAAGATACTTATAAGCAGGCGATTATAAGTTTATCCTACTTTTTTAGCAACATTTTTGTATTGTATAGTGATTTTTCATTATTATTTGAAGAAAATAATGTATTAATCAAATAAAACAACAACGCGTTATATAAAACATATATCATAGTTATAAAAATACAAAAACTTACTTATAAAATAAAAAGTGGTAAAATAGTAGCTTAAAATAAATAAACATATGGAACAGAAATGATTCAATTAACCTGTATGTTGGTTGGGTCTCAGGTGGCCTAAAATAAAAAGGCCGTGGACTGTATAGGTTCGCTGATGTATTATAGAAAGCAGGAACAAGTACAATGATGTATGTCGAGCGGTGGACCGGTGCGTAAGTAATTCTTGTCTTATCTGTGGTGCACTTTTTTTTTTTTTGATGTGAGGGAAAATCCTCGTAGGATGCTATGCCGGACTCTTACCGACTAAAAACCCTCACGTAACGCCCAACAGCCTATGGTTGAGAGCCCCGGGTAAGCCCTCAGGAAGGATGTCCCTTGACGTCTGTAGTGCACTTGATGCGTGCTGATAAACTGAATGCGGTGCCCCCACTCCTTTCCGCTCCGCTCCGCCGCAGTAAGGGCACGGTGAGACGCGCGTAGGCAGAGCGATGTTGGAAATGGGTGCGATTCCCAACAATGTACATTAAATAATCAAACAAAATTAGAAATATGTAGACAAAAAAAACATTATCTGAAGCTTCCGTTTCTGAATCTTCTTCTGCTTGCGCAGAGTCTAATTATTCATCAGTATCTATGTATTCAATTTCAGAACCTTCTAGAATTAGTAACTAATAAAATAACTTATGAATACTTGATGGCATGAAGTACCAAGAGTATAATTCTATGTAAAGCTCTGCCACCCTGGTACTACATGTACATCAAGTATTCATAAATTATTAGTTCACGGGCCGCAAATTATTCAATATTTATCTATAGTTCCGATAGGACTTCTTTCAGAAGAGTTATCTGAGTCAAGTAATAAGGATTTCAGAAAATACTGAGAACTCCATTCACGTGAAATAAATAGCATTGCTTGCAATGAAGATGTTCTAAATAATTTGCTGGTTTCATCCAACCCAATTTTAGCACAAATACGGCCACGAATGGATAAAAAGCAAAAGAAGGCATTGTTTAAAACTTTAAATCTACTAATTCTAAAAGTTTCTGAAATTGAATTCATAGACGCTGATGAATTGTTAGTCTCTGCGCAAGCAGAAGATTCAAAACGGAAGCTTCGGATAATGTTTTTTTTGCCTACATAATATATTTCTAATTTTGTTTGATCATTTTAATGTACATAGTTTTAATTTAATTGTCTTTGTTATATATTTTTGTTTATTTTAAGCTACTATTTTTTTTAAGTTTATGTAATTCTAATTTTGTTTGATAATTTAATGTACCTACTTCCTTGTTAATTGAATCGTTTCTGTTCCATTTTTTATTTATTTTAAGCTATTATTTTACCACTTTTTATTTTATAAGTTTTTGTATTTTTATTACTATGACATATGTTTTATATAACGCGTTATTGTTTTATTTGATTAATACATTATTTTCTTCAAATCTTAAAGGTAAATCACTATACAATACCAAAATGTTGCTAAAAAAGTAGGATAAATTTATAGTCGCCTGCTTATAAGTATCTCTCAAAAACTCCCGATCCCGTATGCTAGTCATATTATTTTTGTTGTGGGTAGGACAGTGCTAAGCTAAAATGTAGTTTATCAACAATTATAACTGTAAAAAAACGAACTAGACTTATTATTTTCTTAAAGAAAATGAGAAAAATGATATTTTGTCATATAGGTCCCAGAGGGGTGCCTAGGGGTACCTAAAATGTTTGGCAGATATTTGGCTAACAACCCATTAAAAGTCACTTTAAGAGTTAAAATCAGAAAACACGAGAAAATCGCAAGCTATTCCTCTTTTAATGTGCTTTTCCATACATTGAAATCAGTTTTTGTCGAATATTTTTTAAAATTGAAGTCTAATCGAAATTGTGTATTAATGTTTTCGACTACAATTATTAAGATAAACACATTGGCATCATTAGTTTTCGTAAAATCAGTAAAAAGTTTTTTAAGATTCCTATGTCCGCCGATTTGTATGAATCGATCCACTGTGCGGCGGGGCGGGAGCGTCTGACCAGCACGCTCTCGTTTTGCCGCCATCACCTCGCTAGCAAACGAGGCGACGGCGACCCAGCACGATTGGCTGCCGACCATAGCTCGCACCACGGCCGGCAACGACAGGTTCCTACCGATACTGTCCGAGAGGGCGATACGCGGCCCATCCCACGCCGCACACTCTGCGGGAGTGTGTTCCGCCGAGTCTATTGCGCTGCTTGGGCAGTGACGGCACACAGGGTCCGACTCCACGCCCACCACCTCCCACAGGTACTTGGCAAAACAGCCATGTCCTGTGAGGAGCTGCGTGAGGTGGTACGCCGGCGCTCCGTGTGTCCTCTCCACCCAAACGCGAAGGACGGGCCGGACAGCCCCCACGAGCCGCACACTCGCGGAAGGATCCTCTAATCTATGTCGTATGATTCTTATGATTAATAATGACATTTCTTATTTTGATACATGTTATTTTATTAATGGTATACCAATATTAATAAATAAAAAAGTAATAATTTACAGATTGAATCAGGATTACCAAATTATACACTATTTAGAATTTTTATAGTTGTCTATAGTATTGTAAGGCGTTGTATTCTACGATTAAGGCTTGTGTTGTTGTATAGAGCCAATGATAATGGGCCCATTCTTGTGGTGTCTCAGCATGTGTATGTGGTCGCTGGTGCAGTTACTTGTAGATACGGTTTTTCGCTAGTTGACAGTGCCAATGCTTGCTGTAAATGTATAATAATAATTTGTAATCATATTAAGAGTAATAATAAAGTTAATGTTTCTAGACTGATAATGTGTATATTGCTAGGGCATAAAAATGCATAGTAAACGGGAAAAACGTTTGAAACTCGGATTATTCAATGCAGGGTCGCTGGGGACAAAGCATGAGGAGTTCATCGTCGCCATGGGTGACCTTAATGTTGACATCATGGCAATCAATGAGACGTGGATTAAGGTGGACACAGGCGACGGTCGCGCACCTCAGGTGCCCAACTATAGGCTTCGTCACACCCCGCGTCCTACCTACATATGTGATGGCTGTGGCGGTGGGGTTGGCTTTTACGTGCGACGGGGGATACATGTGCGGGCTGAGCCGTTTCCCGCTGCAACAAATGTCGAGCAGATGTGGCTGAGGCTGAGCAGGAGCGGACAGTCTGTTATAATTGGCACAGCTTATAGACCCCCTTGGCTCAATGCAAACACGTTTGTGGATGCGATAGCCGACACCATTGCTTCCTTTTCTAAAGCTGACAAGGTGATTCTACTGGGTGACTTTAATATCAATGTACTGGAGAGGGAGGATTATAAGACGAAGTTACTTGACTCCTTTCTGGTGGGCATGAGTATGGTAAATCTGGTCACAAAGCCCACTCATTTCACAGATCACAGTGCAACTTTGATTGATTTAATATGTACAGATGCTGAGGCAAGTGGAATATCGGTGAGGCATATCCCTGAGCTTGGTCGGCATGCCATGATCTCGGCCGAGTTTAAATTTAGAATAGAGAAACCAACACCCAGATGGATTACATACAGGCCCTTACGGGACATATTAATGGATAGGTTTGAGGAGGATCTGGGCAGTATAGATTGGCACTCAATCATAGATTTGGGTCATGTTGACCAAATGGTTCAGGCATTGAGCTCTTCTATCATTTTATTATTTGACTTGCATGCACCTGTGAAAAGAACTCTAGTCAGAGAGAAATCCTACCCATGGATTACCAATACTGTTAAAGATATGATGCACCTTCGTGACAAATACTATCAAAAGTTTAAAGTCTCTAATCAAGAGTCACATAGAAAAGCTTATTTGGAACTCAAATATCTGGTACGAAATGCCATTGAGAGTGAAAAACAGGCTTACTTTAAAACACATATCAACAGCAGTATTGGTAATCCAAGGAGACTCTGGAATCAGCTTAAGTCGAGTATTGCAATAAGTGGTAGGAGTGTTCCTGAGTTACCTGATTTCTGTAGTAACCCTGATGTTCTGTGCCAACATTTTTTAAAGGTGCCTGGCAGTGATGCGATGTCCATTTCTGACCTTTCTTTCTTCGAATGGAACCGTTTTAATGGCAATGCCTTTCAGCTGGAGCTGGTAACAGAGGAAGAGGTTGGAAAAATTATTAAGAAGCTGAAGTCGAACGCCATGGGTGTGGACGGGGTTACACTAGATATGCTGATAATGACCCTTCCTCAGACTCTCAGTATCATAGCACATATTGTCAATGTGTCCATAGCCACATCAACATTCCCAACCTCTTGGAAGACAGCGAGGGTGAGACCAATACCCAAAGTGTCATGCCCTGCTGGACCAAAGGATCTAAGACCTATTAGCATACTGCCTTGTCTATCTAAGATCTTGGAACGGGTGGTCAGTAATCAGCTAACTAAATACTTGGAACTTACAAATGTGTTGCCGGTTAGGCAGTCTGGTTTTCGCAAGGGACATAGCACAGCGACGGCCCTATTAGATGTTGTGGACGACATCTTGAAAGCTCAGGATCAGGGCATGGGTACAGTACTGACTCTCCTGGACTTCAGCCCCGCCTTTGATGGGATAAGTGTGGCGCTGCTTCTCTCTAAACTTGCATACTATGGTTGCTCTTTAGGGGTTGTCAATTGGTTTTTAATAGTTACCTGAGTAATAGATTCCAATTTGTGCAAATAATGGATGGCAGTACTGGTTATGTCATGGAATCTGCTCATTACCCCGTGACCAGGGGCGTTCCTCAGGGTTCGATCCTCGGACCGCTTCTCTTTGTCCTGTATTGTTGTGACATCACTAGCGCTGTCACTAATTGTGGGTACCATCTGTATGCCGATGACATGCAGCTGCACTTGTCGTTTTTGGACTCTGATAGTTTAGAATCTGTAAACAGGATAAATGAAGATTTGGCTAGCATCGCAGACTGGGCCCGTAGGAACGCTTTGGTACTTAACCCAGAGAAGTCAAAGTTTATGGTTTTGGGTACTAGACATGTGAGAGGCCAGATTCTCCAACATCAATTGGACGTGAGGATTGATAATTGCCCCG
Source organism: Miltochrista miniata (assembly GCA_933228765.1). NCBI lineage: Eukaryota > Metazoa > Arthropoda > Insecta > Lepidoptera > Erebidae > Miltochrista > Miltochrista miniata. The sequence continues at coordinate 3,657,432 of OW121772.1, read as the reverse complement.
TGGAACGGGTGTCTGTGGCTCGCAATCTGGGTATGATATTTGACGAGCAGCTTCGTTTTGAGACTCATATCATGTATGCAGTCAAAAATTGTTTCTACCGGTTAAGATTGCTGTACAGGATACGCCCATACATCAGTGTCAGCATAAGAATACTGCTTTGTGAGTCACTGATTCTTTCTAAACTCAACTATGCTGACACTGTGTATGGAAGTTGTCTTCTGAAGAGAACTGAGCGACTGATACAGAGGGTCCAGAATGCTTGCGCTCGCTTTTGTTTTGTAATCCCACCGCGCTCACATGTAACACCCTTCCTGAACAATGGCAATATGATGAAAATGGTGGAACGGCGTAAGTTGCATTTTGCCACACTCCTATTCGGAGTGGTGAAGACGAGTAGACCCAAATACTTGTACGATAAGCTAACCTGGTCGAGAGACATAAATACACACATAACAAGAGCGTCTGCTTACCTTATGTTGATACCGAGGCATTCGACCACTCTCTATCGACCGAGGCATTCGACCACTCTCTATCGTGGAAGCTATAAATTCATGGCAAGCCATATTTGGAACGACTTGCCACCACCATTTTACGTCCTAACTTCAGTCCACACATTTAGAAGAAAATATAAGTTTCTGCTGCTAAATAGACAACAATCCGAATAGTATCCATGGTTTTAGTCACTTTCACTTTGGCGGTTTTGCTTTTGTTTGGTTGCTGACGCCATGATTTAAAATTAACTTGAGCTTGGGTTTAAGTTAAGATTGTTATTATACGTATGTACTCAAATAAAATTGATAATAAAAACACGTTGTGATGATGATGAGCCGGTTGTGCTTGTGCATGACAACTCAGTGACAGCTGACTGTTAATGACAGCTGACAATTAGTTTGATTAGTTTGGCGACGAACAGTAAACGGAAAAAAAAAACAAAAGAATCTGTTTATTAATGTCGAAGTCGTGAGAACGTATTTAAAAAAAAAAGAGAATTTTTTAGTGATTAATTTGTGTGTTCATTACTGTACTTTTATAGAGCAACGCAGGCGCGCGATGCTCTGTGGGTACATATGTCATTTTGTTATGTTTTAATTATTTTAATATAATTATATCTGAGTACAAATTAATTTATTAAAGTTCAGTTTAGGTTGGTATGTATTATTTTGTTTGCGCGAATTGTAGGTAATTTTAATGCTTTTATTTTTATAATTTGTAATTTATTGATATTATGATAATTATTTATGATGTACATGATGAATTGTTAATAATAATTTATTTAATTACTGGATTATAAATTTATTGTTATTATTTATTGTATTAATGTGTAATCTACTTGCTAAGTTTGTTTTGCATATGTTTAGTTGGATAATGTGTAAATTAATAATTAGCTGTTTTTATTTCATTTATGTTTTTCAAATTGTTCGTGATGTCACATAACTTACGAGTAGGGGCCATCTGAAAATCAGCGCTGCATACCTTTCAATATTTGGAATGGTATGTAGCTATTGGCTGAGATGGCTTCCTTTTCGGGTGCATGATTATTTTTATTATTTATTATTTTTCTTTTTATAATTGTGCCTGAATAAATTTCTTTCTTTCTTTCTTTCTTCTAATCTATTGGCCCATTCCTGGAAGAGATCGTCGCGAGCCGACCTTCTCCAGCGATCGATATCTTCCGGGAGCGGACGACTTCCACTACTACGCACCAGGGCGCTCTCCTCGTACACCTTCTTCAGGACTCCAGCCTCGAGATAACAGGGGGGGCTACCGCCAATGAGGCACGCCGCCTCGTAGGAGACGGTGCAGTATGCCCGCGCCGCCCTCTGCGCAATCACCCGCTGCGGTCGCCGCAGCAGGCGTATATATTGCTGGCACAGAGGGCGTCCAACCATATAGGCGCTCCGTAGAGCGCCTTGGAGCGAACTACACCGTCGTAGAGGCGACGACAGGCGCTTCCTGCCAAATGACAGCAACTTCGGCGCCAGTTGCCGGAAGTGCTGGACAAATCCCCACCGACTGTCAAGGACCAGACCGAGATACCTCATCGTCTTCCCGATAGCGATGGGGGTGCCACTCACCACAATGTGGGAGTCTCGAGGGGGTCCCCGCCGAGGCCCATGAAAGAAGACGGCCTCGGATTTCTCGAGGGCCACTTGCAGACGGTTACCTATCATAATAACTAAAGTTGTTTCAACTATTTTCAAAACAAATACGGTCAAAATAACTACTGATTAAAACACCTAAAGATCGTTTCACCTATTTTTGTTATAACTACTGGTCGAAACAAATAATGGACGATTCACCTACGATTTATTTCCGCTCCGCTCCGCTTCGCTCCCGCCTTAGCCTTCTAACCTTACCTATCCGAGTCGAGGTGTTAAACATTATAAGTGAATGGTTAACACCCCGACTCAGAGTACCCCGACTAAAGTATAGTCAAGTCTAACTACCGAAATAATATTTTCGGTAGTTAGACTTGACTACCTATACTTTATTAAAAAAACGGGTGGTGTCGGGAACATAAATAATCGTCTTTAGCATTAGGTATTTCAAACGTAGTCAACATGTCCAATATCTTAAATGAACATTATATTAATCGTCCATTAGTTCAAATAATTATAGTTTATTCGAAATTATGTGAATTAACGAGTAGTCGAGTCGACCAATATGCGTAATGAACTTATGTGAATCAACCGTAGTTGTTTTGAAAATAGTTGAAACAGTTTTAGTTATTATGATAGGTAACCTTGCAGACCGAGCGCCCTTATCCGACTGACTACCTGGGCAACGCCCACGGTGGCCAGCACCTTCGCGTCCCTGAAGTCGGGGCCCCGTGCGGTGACCAGAGTATCGTCGGCGTAGCATAGTACACTGACTCCTGGAAGAGTGGCACCGCGCAGGACCCAGTCGCAGCCGATGTTCCAAGGAGCGGCCCAAGGACTGAGCCCTGCGGAACACCGCACGACATGTCCCTGCGAACCACCCCAGATTGGGCCGGGTAGGAAATGGCCCGGTCCACGAAGTAATTCGCAAGGATACGCCTGAGGTACCACGGGACGTTGTGGTACCTCAACGCCTCGGCGATGGTCTGCCAGGGGATGGTATTGAAGGCGTTCGCAATGTCAAGCGATACGGCTAACAATACCTCCCCCCGATCGATCGCCTCTTGAACTGTGTCCCTGAGTCGGGAGATGGCATCTAGGGTAGAGCGCCCGCGACAGAAGCCGTACTGGCCATGACTGAGATTGGGCCCCGCCCCCTCTAGATGCCCGAACACTCAATGGTGTTCTGTATGTTTCTTGTCCTGGATATGGTTCTGAATGTTGTTCATGAGGTTCGTCAAAGATACAGTATAACATTTATAATCATAGGCGTTCGAAAGACAGTGTTTTGTTTACAAACTATTTTTATATCAATTAATGAAATGGCTACCTTAAACAACTAAATGTTTATGGGATATAATAAACCAAGCCTTAAAAGTTTTATTCGGCCACGGCATTTAGCTTCTAATTTAATTTAATTTAAATTTAAAAATTACAACGTCACCTAAACATTCCATTATAAGCATCAAATAAAGACCAACAATTATTTTAACTTGTCCTGCGTATTAATACATTAACACCTAATTTACTAATTCAGCCACCGATTTTACATGTAATCTCCATTTTATATTTTACAGCGTCAAAACAAGAGCCTCAAAAAATTATAATTTAAGCCTCCACAGACATCATCAGTTTTATAACTTAGCGTGTAAAATAAATATTTCATTATTCATTTTTCATGAAAATAGCCACTGCAAGGTTGGGGTGCTGGGTAGGACAACCTCCACGTGGTGCATCCTGGTAACGTAGACGACGATGTGGACTTCGCCTGAGGCGCACGGCGTCGCCCACGGCCAATAGTCCACCAAGGCGGGGGGGCCTTTATGGCCGGTTTGGAGTTCTCTACATGCGCTCTGTTATGCAGAGCGTACTTAGCGGAGAACTCCCAGGGCGACGAGTACTTCGCCACTGAGTGATCAGTGGCGAAGTACACGGTTCCATAGGAACCATCGTTCGGCCGAGCCGTAACCCCGTCTGGCAACAGACGGGCACGGTGGCTCTTTGGAGTTGCGAGGAAGAAAACCTCTTTAAAAAATTACCCCGAAACTCACGCTCTGACGCCCGGCTATTTGTTGCATCGCTGGGGGGAACTCAGTGCCTAGGGCGTCACTCCCACCTTCCCACCCTTCCCATCTTCACATCCTCTCCCAACTTCCCCACTCCCACCCTTACGTCGGCGGACGCAAAACGCAAAAAAAAACAACTATGGAGCAAAACACTACAATTGTAACTACCCAGGAGCGCACCCGGACAGTGTCCGGGGAATCGCTTGCCATGCCTCGGCATGGCGACCCCCGCCAGGGTTCATCCCAGGTGGTATATGGGAGGGGTCACCATAGTTCAGGCCCAGGGGTGTGCCTAAAAACCACCCCCAGTGACGCAGAGGTCGCGTCGTCCATAAAGCCCTCATAAACTTTTTTCTTATATATCTTCAATGTACTGACAGCGACCTGTTACGATTTTATTATATGTATTGATATTGATTGATTTACTTATTACTTATAACTTATATCTATTTCTATACTAATATTATAAAGCTGAAGAGTTTGTTTGTTTGTATGGTTGAACGCTAGGATCTCAGGAACTACTGGTTGGATTTCAAAAATTCTTTTACAGTTTGATAGTCCATTTATTGAGGATGGCTATAGGCTATATAACATCACGCTATAACGAATAGGGGCGTAGCAGCAGTCAATAATGTTTCGAAAACGGGGAATATTTTTTACAATCTGAGAGCTTCCGAGGCGTACGCTGCGTAAATAGTTAAAGATACGTAAAAGTTGTGTATTACAATATTGTATCTCTTAAAAAGTTCTAAAAAAAAGACCGTGGCAGCATATGTTTATCTTTTAAGGTTCGCTCACAATAACCTAATTTGTCTGTTTCTTAAGGTTCGCTTACAATATTATAAAACTGAAGAGTTTGTTTGTCCTAGGATCTCAGAAACTACTGGTTGCATTTCGAAAATTATTTTACAGTTTAAAAGTCCATTTATTGACGATGGCTAATGGTGATATAAAATCACGCTAATACGAATAGGAGCGGAGCAGCCATAAATAATGTTTAAAGAACGGGGAAAATTTCTTAGGGGTTTGGTTAAGACAGCCGTCTGGTATAGAGGTCGGGATGAGACTGAATGTAAATGGAAGGGACTGATGTCAGTAGGGCTGATAGTTGCTGACTGTGTGAGGAGTGAATGCGTGGTGTGCCGGATAGGGTACAGGTGTCAACCGTAACAGTACGTTGCGTAAATGGTTAAAGTTACGTGAAAATATTGTATTACAAAAATGTTCCCCTTTATAAGATACAAAAAAATGTCGTCAACAGCATATGCCTATCTTTATAAGGTTTACTTACAATAACCCCTTTTATTAAGTTTTGAAGTACCTATAAGCGACGCGACGGGAGTAAACGTGGTCTGCAGTGGTAGCCAATCAACTAAACCGGCCAAGTGTGAGTCGGACACACATGAGTTCCGTACCAAAAAAAGGAAGGGTTGAAGTAAATGCAACGGGAAACATTATATCACTTTACATATTAATATCACACCTCTATCCTTCTCACTCGCATGTGATGCAAACGAACTTGTGCGGGTCAGCTCGAATGTATATAAGAGACGCGACGGGACTAGGCGCGACGAGAGAAAATGCGACGGGAAACATTATACTACTCAAAATATGAATACCATACCCCTCTCTTTCTACTTATAATATTATAAAGCTGAAGAGTTTGTTTGTTTGTTTGAACGCTAGGATCTCAGGAACTTATGGTTGAATTTTGAAAATTCTTTTACAGTTTGATAGTCGATTTATTGAGGATGGCTATAGGCTATATAACATCACACTAAGGTGAACAGAAGCGGAACAGCAATGAAGAATGTTTTGAAAACGGGGAATATTTTTTACAATCTGAGAGCTTCCGAGGGTACTCCTCGCTTGATTGGTTAAAGTTACGTAAAAATTGAGTATTACAAAATTGTTGTTCTTAAAAATTTCTAAAAAAAAAGTCCGCTACAGCATATTATGTCTATATTTTAAGGTTCGCTCACAATAACCTAATTTGTCTATCTCTTAAGGTTTGCTCGCAATATTATAAAACTGAAGAGTTTGTTTGTGCTAGGATCTCAGAAACTACTGGTTTCATTTCAAAAATGATTTTACAGTTTAATAGCCCACTTATTAAGGACGGTTAATGACGATATAACATCACGCTAAGACGAATAGGAGCGAAGCAGCCATGAATAATGTTTCGAGTACGGGAAAAATTTCTTTCTTTTGTTAGCTTCCATTGCGTAGGTACAGTGCGTAAATGGTTAAAGTTATGTAAAAATTGTGTGTTACAAAATTGTTCCTCGTAAAAAGTTATAAAAAAAAGTCCTCAACAGCACTACAATAACATGCACTTCAATATCTTTAAGATTCACTTACAATAACACTCTTAATAAGTTTTAAAATATTAGCGACGCGACTACGGGAATAATCGTGGTCTGCAGTAGTAGCCAGTCAACTGAACGATAAAAACCGGCTAAGTGCGAGTCGGACTCACACACAATGAGATCCGTACCAAAAAAAGGACGGATGGAAGTAAATGCCACGGGAAACATTTTATCACTACATACTAACCACAACTCTCTCTTTCTCAGTGACGCAAACGAAGTTGTCCGGGTCAGCTCTAATGAATATAAGCGACGCGACGGAAGTAAATGCGGTGGGAAACATTATATCACTAAATATTTATACGACACCTCTCTCTTCCTTACTCATGTGACACAAACTAAGTTGTGCGAGTCAGCTCTCATGAATATAAGCGACACGACGGGAGTAAGCGCGACGGGAGTAAATGGCTATTTCTACTCGTTGCTTAAATTTGATGGTCACACGCTTATATTTTCTAAACCGTATGAGTTAGAAAGAAATGTTTTAAAACAGTGGATAAAACAGCTATTAAGCTATAAAATACATGAAATTTGTTGCAATAGAAGTAAATATTCATACCAAAAATCAACACGAAAGGTCAAAATGGGGGTCATTTTTCGCATTCTACTCGTGTCACACTTCCCGATTCAGTTAAACATTAGGTTACTGCTTCACCAAATTTCCATAGATTTTGAAGTTAGGTACATGCACTAAATTCATTTAGATTTGCGTAGTAAACGGTTGACTGTTGATCAAAACGACCGTCCCAATAATAAAACTCAACTTAACTGAACGTATTGGTTGAATGGCATCGCAGGAGTACGACGTGCATCTCCTGGCTCCATGAGAAAAAAAAATATCGACAAATTTCTAAATTTGACACTTAATTCGAGTACTTTTCGTGGGTGACTTTTTGTACATTGTATAATAGCTATTGAAGTCAGAGTCAATTCATCGAAACCACAAATAAATTGAGATATTTATGTACTTTTTGATTTAAACCGTAACGGCTAAACGTTGTCAGAATTTGAAAAAAAGATATATTTTCGTTACCTTCGCGTCACATCCTTCGTGGCGTTTTACCCACGAAGGTGAGTTTATGCCACGAAAGTGATCTTTGACTAGTTTAAGTAAGAGTGGTACTCGTTTAGATTCGTATTGTAGTATATAGCGGAATGATAGCAGAACAAATAGCTAGGTTTCTACAATCATGGCAAATGACAGAGCAATACCTATAACATTCCGTGTGATGCCCTTTTATAGGAGTAGAAATCCCACCGGACGTTATGCCAGATCCAACCCACAGTCCATACCGTCTAAAACTCACACCGTACCTACTTACCCGTCTAGTGTTAGGCGCCGCCCCGGGTAACACCTTAGAAAGATATATCAGGGTAGATGTAGGCTATCACCGTGGCCTCGCCTACGGGTTTGGGTGTTATCTTGCGTCTTTTGAGTTAGTTCAGGTTCAATTCCGCTTCTTGAGGCGTGCAGCATGCTAAGAACTTTCACGTCATGCCGTTGTTTTGGCTCTCGAGGCGTAGAACTGTGACCCTTCGAGCACCTTTGTGCGCTATTTAAACGAAGACACAACGGCCTTCGCATCCAAGTCTCAATGACAGATCCCGGGAAAGAGTCATGGCACTTAAAGCTTAATTAAGGCACTTAATACCTTATACTTATATCAACTTATATACATTTAGGTAGTACTCGTCGAGTATAACTCGCCGAGTTTTCCGGCGAAGCGGTTTGTGACTACTCTAGAGAACAACTTGTAAACATGACTAAGGAGTGAGACGGGTCTGTAATTCGTAAGCAAGGTCTTGTCACCTTTTTTAAAAACAGAGCCACCGCACTTCGCTCCGCGCTTTAGGTGTTTGTACCTGATGAAGGACGGAATTAAAGAGACCCGGACAGTGTTTCATTGTGTCCATTGTTAAACTGTTTCATTGTTGACTACCTAGGGTTTATTTATCTAACTTTTAATTTATGTTCACAAAATTGTAACTTTCAAACAAATGATATACCTTTGCCAAAATAATCTACAAAACATGTAGAATGCTGGATAATCTTAAAAAATATAATATTCCTAACCATTAAATAATGAAAAATCTTTAAAGATAGCCAGAAATACTTACATTTTTGACGAAAATAGTAAAAATGATCCGCAGACGCGTCTTTTCTCACGCGGTGCCCCGCCGCAAACTGGAATACGCCGGTGGTATCTATTGAGTATCCCTACGCGATATATTGCACAAACTGCCAACGTCGCGTTTTGGAAATATTACTATGTTTTATTGTGTACCACTGTTTCATTGTTGAACACTTGACCTACATCTTATCTCTACATTCATCCGTCTCAGGCCCCGGGCTTGTGGTTAGCCACTCGGGCCCCTCCGGCCCAGTCCGACCCTGTGAGGCGATAGCACGTCTGTACGAAGACTCGGAGGCTGGTGTTTCTATTGCATATAATTTCTTATCCGCACTAGCTAGTGAACTATCAAGCGGTCCCCCTTGTGCGATTCACCGCCCGCCTGGTGTCCATCGTTGTGGAGATCAGCAGTGTTTCGCCTTAGTATACTAAGTCTTACCAACAGGTACTTCCTGAAGCGGATCCAGGTGTATGCCCCGACCGTAATGCCAAGACTCACTACAATGTTGTGATGGGGGGCTTTAATTCCATAGTGGGAGTACTAAACGCGGCAAAATGAAAATCAGCCTCTTTGCAATGGGGCGTAGGAATGACCGGGGGCTTGTCAACTTTCTTGAGTCTCAAAAGCTTTTCTTGATGAACTCATTCTTTAAAAAGAAGCCCCATAAAAAGTTGATATTATAGTCAGGACGCTGCAGCAATAGTCCCGAAGGTTTTTGTCCGGAAAAAGCAATAACAGGTGCTCTAAGCTCTCGCCCGAGACTCTCGAACTTATGAGGATAAGATGAGACATGCGATCTTTGCACACGTCTTCGTCAGACCAGTGGGATTTGAACCTAAGGATCCACTAGCTGATACGACGTGACCTCAGTCGACATAGCACCAGCGTCGTCAAGGCTGTGATCGAGCAAAACAGGGGTTCCAAGGTCTTAGTCCAACAGCTTGGAAGACCCCGTTTGGTGAAATTAAAGACAGCGGGTGGCCATATCGTGAACTCAATTTTCGAGATTCTCAAGCTATTTTGGCAGTTAGCTCTATTCTCCACCATAAAAACAACATTTTTCTATGCATGTGGCATATTTAGTTCATTTTGAGTAAAATTGTGGCTTGACTCTCTTCACCACCAAAGCAACGATAAACAAACGAGCGCGCGCGAGCGGCGTGAACCCCCCGCGCGTCTTCCCACCAACCGTAGTTGGTGGAATATACCTCGCGGGCCGCCGCCCGTGCGCTCAGCATACGCTCCGCTATATTGAGGTAGTGGCATGTCTACCCCATGATTGCTGGAAGTACATATACTTATAGTTTTATAAATCTTAAAACTTTTTTGTTTCTCATGATATTTTTATAAAAATTGGGGGGCTTAATCCTTAGATAATATTAAAGAGAATTAGGTAAAAAACGAAAATTTCAAAATTTTGAGTTAGAGGAGTGTTCCTTGGAGGCATCGAAATCAAACTGAAGTTTTGGAACAAGATCATTAAAACTGGAAGCACTTCGCAAGAAGAACGAATTGCGCCTATAATTGGTTGTGGCGAACGTCACATCAAGTAGTGGTCGCTGACGCAGTCCTAATAGGTTGGCTCTTAAGCCTATATTTTTCAAGTGCACCACTGTTAACCCCCCCACTGACAATGTTGGTTAAATAACACAAGTCATTTATGTATCGCCTATATTCTAATGTAAGGAAATGGTACCGCTTACATCGATGATTATAATATGTTGACCTCTGCTGTGTCCTATAGTCTAAATACCTCATGAACTTTTTTTGGACCTTCTCAATAGTGGATTTGTAAACTTCATACTGAGGATTCCATACCTGGGAACAGTGCTCAAAGTGACTACGCACATAAGCACAGTACAGAACTTTGACTGGCTTGATATCATTAAAACTGGCTGAACATCTCATAATGAAGCCTAGAGCTTTAGATGCTTTAGTTACTATACTATTAATATGCTGATCATAAATTATCCTGTAATATACCTAAGTCCCTCACACTACTAACTGTAGTAATAAGTTGGTTAGTTAACATATAACTTGAGCCAACTGTAGATTTTAAGCGTGTGTATGTTATGTGATAGCATTTTGTTACATTAAGCTGGAGTCTATTATGAGTGCAGTATAACTCGAATCTGTCAAGGTCAGTCTGTAAGTCCTGTGTATCTACTAAAGTTTCAATTTTTTTGTGTATTTTCATATCATCCGCATAGAGCATTATGTATGAATGTTTAAAACATGTGCTAATGTCAGCAATGAACAATAGGAACAGAAGAGGTCCTAAGATCGAACCCTGTGGGACGCCCGAGGGGACCAATTTCCATGCAGATGTGTATCCCTGGAGAACCACAGCCTGTGTCCTTTTATCCACGTATGAAGAAAACCACCTGTACAAGTCTCCATGAATTCCCGCTGCCAGTAATTTCTCCAACAGGAGCCGATGGTCTATACGGTCAAAAAAAAAGGATGACAGGTGAAATAATATTTATTTATTTATTTATTTAATCATTGCAAATATGGGTACATAAGTGGTTATAGGTAGTAAGTAAACATAGTTTCACCATATTTCACCGTAATAGGCATGCAATTATAGTTGAATGGGCGGCAGAATAGGCAGTCGATCGTCCACCCGCGGCGATGCCAGCGTCCTCAATAATAATAATACATAATAAGAACATAACACACATCAAACGGTTATACACGTAGAGGGAGAATATACCTAGAGAAGACATTAAATAATGTTAGTCATGAGTGAAAGTGACACATTTATAATATTTACACAAGAGTAAGCGAGACAGACGCCACTTTTTTTGTCTCGCTCACCGTATGCGTTTTCATTTGTTTGGGACCTCTTTCGTTGGTCCCAAACAAAAGCGTGTTCGATAGTGTTTTGTCGAAAAATTGGTGATAGTGACTTATTTGTGAAGTTAGAAGTTGTTTGGAGCTTATAAAAGTGTAAATTTTTTCTTAATAATGGTGCGTTGTTGTGTTAAAGACTGTACAAATCGCCCAGAACGGAAAACTCCGAACATAACCTTTCATCGGTAAGTAAGCCCATTTATGCTGTTTTGTATGTATATAATGATATAATTAACTTCGTAGATTAGTATTCACTATCTTTGCGCCTTAATTTACATACTTTTAAGTATATTTCTCGAATTATTTTTTTGTATTATCCGACAGAATTATGTAGCTCATATACATTAAGACGGCCATGTTGTCTAGGGGTCAATCATCCATGTCCGTATAATCGGGGGAGTGTGACCAGTGTTTGGTAAAGTTTACCCAACAATATTGAAATTTATAGCTATCGTTTTATTTACTTTTAGGTTTCCAGAGGATATAAGTATGAGAGATTTATGGATTCAAGCAACAGGCAGAAAACATTGGCAACCTGAAAAGAATGCTCGGATTTGTTCAAAACATTTTGAATCCTGTTGTTTTCGGAAGGCAAAAACCAGGACTTATTTGAATCCAAATTCGATTCCTTCACTCTCTGTTTTTTCATGTAAGTTATTAATCTATACTAATATTATAAAAAGCAGAGGATTTTTGTTTATTTGTAATGAATAGGCTCCGAAACTACTAGATCTATTTTAATCATTTTTTCACTAATAGAATCCCACATTATCACATCACTGAGTAACATAGGCTATAGAATATCAAGATAACGCTACTTCCTGCCAAAGACGGGCAGTGACCATAAATGCCGGCGTAGCCGCACATAGAAAGCTAGTTATAGATATACCGGGTGTAACATTCGGAACGGTCAGTATGGGCAAGTCTGATGAGATACAAAGATCTGTTCTTAGGAACCATGTCATCGATTTTAGAGAAAATAAGAACTGCATATTTTTTTTTTTAAATCTTTTGCACTGTCCGGGAATCAAACCCGGTCGTTTTGAAAATAAAACTTACATTATTTCTAATTAGGTAAATATTGATTGTATAGGTCATATGGAGTTAATAGTATTTCAATTCCCCAGCTGTGCAAGAGATTATTTCAAATCTAGGTATGCAGTTTTTGTTTTCTCTAACATCGATGACATGGTTTCTATAAATAATAAATAAATATGCACGGACATCTCACACAACGCTATCTGATCCCAAAGTAAGCTAGGAATAACCTGCTTGTGTTATGGGTATCAGACCACGGATATAAGCTTCTAACTTTTTAACATTGAAAGTGACGAATATTCCATACAAACTTTTATCACTTACTTTTTTTTTTTTATAAATAAATATTCACGGACATTTCACACAGCGCTGTCTGATCCCAAAGTAAGCTAGGAATTACCTGCTTGTGTTATGGGTACTTGTTATGGGAGTTATCCTCTTAGTAGTAAAATTTTGAAAAAACTGATACACTTGTTCGTTTATTTCTTAAAAGACACAGGTTTAACACTAGATCTGAAAATGACGGACTTTCATACAAACTTCCATCTCTTATTTTACCCCTTTAGTAGCACAATTTCCAAAAATACTTTCTTAGTGGATCCCTAGACCATACAAGGAGCCTACTTGCCAAATTTGGACTTTCTAGTCCCAGCGGTTTGGGCTGTGCGTTGATTATCATTCAGTCACGACATTCACATTTTTAATTTTTTTTTTTTGAAAATCTTTTGTAACTAAGTATGTACAAAAAAAATCTAGTTTCGTTACCAGACACAAAAATAAGTTTCTTGCCAGTTCTTCTCAAGCAGGCCGCGTTCCGAACTGGTGGTACTAACTTTTTTTGTATTCATGGACGTGTCGCATCGCAAGTGCCTATGTATTAGAAATGCGAAATAAATGTTTTTTTAAATTTTGAATTTTGAGTTTTATTTCCCACGTAAAAGGTGGTGAACCCATTGCCTTCTTGAAATAGACAGGTCGCCGCGACCCGCAGTTGAAAATTTTTAAGCCGCCCATAAGGCCTTCAACTTGGCGTTAGGATTGTAATTTTACTCACAATCGGGTGATATATGTGGTTATAAACGTTCAAACAGACGCACCTGGACTATAAAAGTAGCCTATGTCTTAATCTGGGCTGTTAGCTACCTCAATACCAATTTTTTGGTATAGTAGCTTCTTTATATGAATTTCTCAGGTAAAAACATTTGGCGTGAGTGGGTAACACCGATGTCATAATAGCGCTATCTCAAAAGGTATACGCCGATGACTTCTCTAGGTATATTCTCCCTCTACGGTTATACATTACATCAATAACAGTTTTAAAAATACCGGAATATAAATCAAAATGACATTGTTATTATACCTACTAAAGGACCAAAATTAACATTATGAGAGTGTAGCAATATGCATAAATAATATATTATCTTAAATTAAAATAGTCAAAATTACAATTTCAGTTAGTCAATGAACAGTGATACAATAATAGAATGGAATGTCAAAAGAATACAATTAATTTACCTTGTCACACCGTTTTTTCTTTTCACCCTATCCACTGAACATAACATACCCCATACGACTAAGACATTTTATAGTGCCGTAATGACACATCAGATAAGAAATCTTTTACGGAGTAATAGCATTATTGGTTAACAAGTCACGGAGTTGTTTTTAAATATTTTTATCTTTGGAATGGTTCTGATACACTCCGGAACATTATTAAAAATCCGCGGGGCCAAGCAGAAGAAACTGTCGTGCATTAGTTGAGTCTTACTAGCGACTAGATGCAATTTGGTCTGATGCCGTGCACGTGTACGATAACTAAATAAATCGGAATTGTTTTTCACAAATACTGCGGCCTCAAGTATATATATGCATGGCAATGTCATTAAATTCATTCTCCTGAAGTATGGTTCACAGGAGTCAGATGCATAAAAATTAAACATGGCCCTGATACATCGTTTTTAGCAACGAATGCCCGATCGTGGTCTGTACTGTTGCCCCAAAATATCACGCCATATTGAAGAGCTTAACTAACGTACCCGTGGTAGGCTGTTATTTAGGTGGATGTATTTGTTACCTTTCTTAATTCTTTTAATGCGTTTGAAAACTGGGCTAGTTGCTTACACACATATTCCACATGCAGTTTCCACTTTATTTTATTGTCAATATGTAGTCCTAGGAATTTAGTAACCTCTACTTCTTCAACGACATTCTTTAGGTAACTAACTTTTAAAGTCACTGTGCGATCAACTCGTATTTTAAAATTCATGATTTTAGTTTTGTCAATGTTTATTTTTAAATTATTTGTTTTAAGCCAGTCAATAATTCGTACCAATGATTGATTAATGTCTGATTCTAAATTTAATGTGTCATTATTAGTAAATAGTACTGTACTATCGTCAGCGAAGAATGAAATGTCATGTTGTGTAGCCGTAGGCATGTCATTAATGTACACAAGGAAAAGCAAAGGGCCTAATATACTTCCCTGTGGGACACCGAACTCAGCGGTACCATTTTCAGAGGCGCAAGCTTCTTCAGTTTTTGTTATTGGGTTTACCCATCTTATTTCAGTGAATTGTTTTCTTCTAGAAAGGTATGATTTCAAAAGATTGTGCACATTGCCTCTAACACCATATGCATACATTTCATTTAGCAGAATGCTATGATCAACACAGTCGAAAGCTTTTGACATATCCATATATAATGCCACAGCTGGTAGTCCCTTGTCTAAGTTAGTCATCACTTTACATAGAAAGTTGTATATTGCTACGTTAATGGATTTACAATTTCTGAAACCATACTAACACGGGGTAAAAATGTTTTGCTTTTCAAAAAAGGTATATAGGCATCTATGTATCACCTTTTCAAATATTTTAGCAAAGATAGGTATTAACGCTATAGGCCTATAATTGCTCATAATTTTTCTATCGCCTTTTTTAAATATTGGCTTTATGACTGATATTTTTAGTTGGTCTGGGAAATTTCCTTGTTCTATGCACAAATTAAAAATATGGCTTAAGCGTTTAGATATAAGGTGGGCGGCTGGTGCTTGTCAAAATGCCATCAAAGCCAGTACTGTTGGTGTTTTTTAAATTGCTTATTATCTTATATACGTCATCTGTGTTAGTTGGTGCCATAAATATTAAATTAGAAATAAATGTTATTTTGCTAGAAGAGTCATTAGTATTATTAGATGTATTAATGTGTATATTATTATCACGATTATTTATGTTAAGAAAAAAATTATTGAATCATTTGGATGACCGTCTTCTTTTAGCCGATAATTTTCAGAGTTTAAATTTTCAATCTCAGTATGGGCACTCTATAATTCACTAGTCAATAGTTGGATTTGGTTTTGATGTTCTTTAATATAATCGGAGTCAATGTGAGAGCTTTCGTTTGATATACTCCTGAGTGTCGCATCAAACATTCCCGATTGGTCATTGCTATCGCTTGTCATGTCCAGTATATTATCGAACGAATTTACTCTGTATGGTTGACGATAAGTTTATTTGATTATTCACGTGCTCCATTATTTCCTTAAGTCTGGTTTGGTATTTTTCCATATTTAAAAATTTATGATTAGTAAGCATACTATTTGCTTTTCAAAAAATAATCTTAATGTTCAGCCTGGTTTCATCATAAATCGAATGAATATAGTTGCAATTCTATACATTCGTGCCGTGTACATAACTTTCTACAAAGTGCCGGTAGATGGTGCCTTACGTCGCCCCAAGACGTATCATAAGGTGAAAAATTTGGTTAGTTCCGAGTAGGTTTCGGTGGCCGTGTGGTTAAGACGTCTGCACGGTTTGCAAGAAGACGTAGGTTTGAATCCTGCTATATATGCCCCATATTTAAAATATATGATAAGTTAACATACTAATTGCTTATCAATATTTTTGAAAAGCAATTAGTATCCTTAACTAATTGCTTTTCAAATTAGTATGTTAGCATCTTAAAAAACTTGATAAAAATATAAAAAGAAATAAACAAATACAACGAAAAAACTTTTAGTGTCTAATGAACTATGAAATGCGGCACGCTGTATATGATCCGCCGGCCGCTTGCCTGGGACCGGTTCTTAACGCACGCAATGTGATGCATTGAGAGGGTAAAGATAATAACTATCGTTCAAGAATTATTCCATTGATTCGTAGTATGTAGTTTTAAATGCGATTTAGTTTTAAAATTTTAATTATGTAATATAGCTTAAAGAGTGTCTCAGCATCCAGACAAACCTATTTTGGTTTTTGTGATGCTTTTACGTTTTAAAACTGTTATACTATGTATGGATCTATCTAATAAAAAAAATATAAAGGTTTCTCACTAGTATGTGTACGAATATGTCTATTTAAACTCTGCTTTGAACTAAAACATTTCTTGCATATTTTACACTCAAAAGGTTTCTCACGAGAATGTGTACAAATATGACTATCTAACTGACACTTCTGTCGAAAACATTTCTTACATATTTTACACTCTAAAGGTTTCTCATCAATATGTGTACGAATATGATACACTAAGGAATACTTGTGCTTAAAACATTTCTTACATATTTTACACTCAAAAGGTTTCTCACCAGTATGTGTACGAATATGACTATCTAACCGACACTTCTGACGAAAAAATTTCTTACATATTTTACACTCAAAAGGTTTCTCACCAGTATGTGTACGAACATGACTATCTAACTGACACTTCTGACGAAAACATTTCTTACATATTTTACACTCAAAATGTTTCTCACCAGTATGTGTACGAATATGACGATCTAAACCTTGCTTATAACGAAAACATTTCTTACATATTTTACACTCAAAAGGTTTTTCACCAGTATGTGTACGAATATGATAATCTAAGGCATTCTTATAACTAAAACATTTCTTACATATTGTACACTCAAAAGGTTTCTCACCAGTATGACGATCTAACTGACACTTCTGACGAAAACATTTCTTACATATTTTACACTCAAAAGGTTTCATTTGCGTACGCATATGAATATCTAAACGAGTTTGAAAACCAGAACGTTTCTTACATAGAGTATTTTTTTTCTTCGTACAATTTACTACAATATCGTTTCCCTCATCTGGCTCGTCTTCGTGGATTGAACTGGTCTCAGTTTCCGGTTGTTTAGTTCCCTCAGTATCGCCACTTCTTTTAATGTGTCCAGATGTTAAATCTGTATGGTACTTGTGTGGGTCCAGTCCAGTTCTCTTAGCGGCAGACGCACCTGGGTAACAATTGAGATACACAACACCTGTTAGTACCTACAGTTAACGACATGGACTATTATATAGGAATTATGCCCTTTTTGTATCAAACCACTCTACCTCCAAATTACTGAACCACCAAATTAAAAATCTTAAACTATCTTCTATATTAACGTATACATATACAGGATGAAATAATTTTTTCATTCCTCCTATTCGAAAAGAATCACTTTGCACCACGATATCGGGGCGCAAAATAGCTCTTTTCTGTTAAGAGCTTTTTAGCGGGCGGCAAAGTAATTTTAATTTGGAACTTGAAAATTTCATAGAAATCGAACGCAAATTGTATGAATTACTGGCTGGTAAGTGTTGGCTGCACAGCGCGGTGTCCTGAGCTTACTAAAAAAAAACTAAAGAGCGCCATTTATCTGTTCGTGTTCGTCATTATTAATGTCCTTGTAATCAGTAGGTAAACATGTTTTATTGTATTCTGCAAATATAATAAGTTCTACGTCAAGTTATGAAAGTGACAATCCATGAACTCCTGGAACAATAACTATAGAAGGTAACTACGTTGTACAAAACTTATTTTTTCTCATAGAAAGGGAATGAAAAGTAGAGTATATTACTCGGGGGCAAATTATTTTTCCCTCGGGCGGTGTACTTTGAATCCCTCACTGCGCTCAGGATTCTATGTTAGAATCCCTCGCTATGCTCGGGATTCTATTCTAGAATCCTTCGCTTCGCTCGTGATTTAAAGTAGCGCCCTCGCCGTAAAAATACTATTTTGCCCCCTTGTTATACAATCTACTATTGGGCACCGGTGGACAACTATTTTAAACCCTTTAGTTAGATCATTTTACTGAAATTAAACATTTCTTTGTTTTTAGGAAGAGATAAAACTGCATTTATTGATTTTCTAAAATTAGCTTGTCCCACGCGGGAATCGAATTTACTAAAAATATTTAAAAAAACTCGCTATTTTATCATACAAATCGGTAGGATTAGTGCTTCGGATAAAATTTTGTCTATTAGACATTTGGTATTCTAATTAAAAAAAAAGTGAACACTAATATTAATCACCTTTCCTCTTTATAATAAACTAGCTGTTCCCCGCGGCTTCGACCGCGTAGAAGTTGTTGTCGCGTAAAATCATAACCCTCCTTATGCGCAGTCGGTTAAAAAGTAGCCTATGTCCTTTCCAGGGCCTCGAACTATCCCTATACCAAATTTCATCTCAATCGCTCCAGCCGTTTAGGCGTGAAAGCGTAACAGACAGACAGACAGAGTTACTTTCGCATTTATAATGTTATGATAACCTGTTCCGTAATGTGGGTACATACATATGGTCACGCCTTCATCCTGGAAGGGGTAGGCAGAGGCATATTATTATATGCCCACATTTCACCTTTCTATAATTTGTCCCACGTAATAGGTGGTGAGCCGTATTGCCGTGTTGAAATGGACAGGCGCAGGTTGTGACTGCTATTGAAACTTTCAAGCCGCCTAAAGAGGCTTTCAACTTGGCTTGACGACTCTTATTTCACTGGCAACCGGGACCGGGGCTTAACGTGCCTGGTACAGTCAGCTGCAGAGAAAAGGATACACATTCTTTTTTCAATTCAAAGTGTTTAAGTTTTTCGAATCTGCATCTAATTGATGTGGTGGTCTAATGGTTAAAACAGTTGCGTAACCAAATCAGTAGGCCCGAGTTCGAATCTTCGTGGGAGCAATTCTTTTTGCTTTGATTTTTTAAATTTCATCGATCACCTCTCGTCAAGTTTTATTTATGACATTAAATGTTTAAGTGGATTACGGGCTATTAAAATAATTAGTTTGCATAAAAATAATGTTTTATTTCATAGCATTAATGGAAATAATAGATTGAGTATACAGTATTGCATCAGTCTGTATTAAATTACGTTTACAAAATTTACCTATAAACTAAGATTATTTAATATATTAAAACAAAACACAAAATAGATACCCTGAGGGGTTCGGCTTAGAATATATAATATTTGATAAAATTCTATATTCCTTCAAACATACAATATTCTTCCGTTTAAAGTTGTGAATAAAAGTATCAATATTGTCATTTTGTGCTTGTGAATCAGAAAGGAAGAACCAACATGCCAAATTTTTACCGGATGGCAATATATATCTTTCTCTTTTATCACACAAATGATAACCCATTTAACACAACATTAATATATTATGACACTGTTGCATAATAAGGGTTCTTATAACACGAGTGTGTTTTAAAAAAACGAGCCGCAGGCGAGTTTTTTTATAGTATCACACGAGTGTTATAAGACCAAGTTATGTACAGTGTCATACACTACTTTATCTACTCTCATACTATAATACCTGATTTCATTTTGTGATATAATAGTTGCTCCTTGATTTCGCCGGTAACAGGTTCATGGTCATGTTTGACGCAGTTTCCAGAATGTCTGGTGGTGTGCAATTACCACCATCCTTGCTTTAAGACATATTTTTACACAAAAACTAATTTATTTTACAAACAAAACCAAACTTTGTTTAATTTAAATGTAAAATGTTGGCGCCAAGGCGCAAACATCTAATACGCATGCGTGTTTCTTTTTTTTTCAGGCTGGGCAGGCACAATTTTTTTTAAAGTACCTTACTGTACCACGCTGGCCAGTCGGGTTGGTACAGGATGTTTTTTTTTTAATATTTTTTATAAATATTCACGGACATTTTCACACAACGCTATCTGATCCCAAAGTAAGCTAGGAATAACCTGCTTGTGTTATGGGTATCAGACCACGGATATTAATTAAAAATTAAATTAAATTAAATAATCATTTATTTCAGATCACAAGTACCCATAAAATAGAAAATAAATTAATAAAATACATACAAATTCACAAAAATAATAATAAAATAAACACGATTATAAAAATAACAATATAATACTTAATACTTATATACTTAATACTTATATACTTTTTAAATACATACATATTATACATAGAAACCCCCCGACTCTTGAGACAAACATTATGGGTCACACAAATATTCGTCTCCGGTGGGAATCGAACCCACGACCTCCAGCGCCGCAGGCGGTATCACTAGCGACTGCGCCACAGAGGCAGTCAGTTTGTTAGTTTCGAGTTTGCCCTCTCTGTGCGCCATGACCTCGTCCGTCAATCAGCAGATGACCCACTCACAGGTGAGGCTGGCTTGGGCCCCGGGGGTTGTTGGTAGGGCCCCATTGTACCCAATAATTACATTGTAAACATTTCAGTCAAGTCAAGAAACATAACAATACCCTGTTAGAAGATAGGTGTATGTGATACCTTCTGCTATCGGCCTTGCAAATGCAACAGTCCAAACGGGACGCACTGTACGTGAGACGCTGGACCTGGCTACGCCAAGTGTAAACTAAGTCTGTTTGCCATATAACCTTAACCTACTTTTCTAGTCTGGAACCTATCATAAATCTTTTCGTGAAGTTGGTTGTGCTCTACTGTTTTTTTATCCTTTGGAAGAGTTTAACCGATTTCGTCTTTCGATTTCACTAAGATGTGCATATCAAGGACAATTAGATGTTTATGGAGGTAATGACTTCTTGAGAGGAAACACCGTCTGAGAGGAATTTATAAAT
The DNA here is from genome assembly GCA_933228765.1 of Miltochrista miniata. NCBI lineage: Eukaryota > Metazoa > Arthropoda > Insecta > Lepidoptera > Erebidae > Miltochrista > Miltochrista miniata. The sequence goes on along the minus strand of OW121772.1, from coordinate 3,636,027 downwards.
TAGGTATTTCAATTTAACCAATGCCATAACACACTGCACCTGGACAACCCTGTAACTCTGCCTGTACAGTGTGATAAGGACCTAGCTGCTGTTCAGACCAATTTTATTTGAACAAAATCGAAGTTTTATTTTTCATATTACATCGGGTATGACTATGTAATATCAAACCATACCTTCTACTTTACACATATCACCTTTTTAGAATTTGTACCACGTAATAGGCGGTGAGCCACAGTGCCGTGTGGAAATGGATAGGCGCAGGTTGTTGAAAACTAAACATTTTGTTGGAAATTGTAAGCGAGTTCATTGTGTGCTCTCAGAGAACAAACTGTAAGAAATCTATCAACCTGCATCAAGACAATAAAGGTATGAATGCAAAAGAGATGTAACAGTATCAACAGTGTTTTTAGACGAGCACTGACTAAGAACGAGCCACCATCTATAGTGATTGGTTCACCTTTAGTGATTCACGTTCACAAAGCAGTAGTGTTGGAAGTTAGCAAGTGCGTCCACTCACCAGTGTCGTCCTCCGCCTCCTCCTTGACAACATCGGGCGGTATGTCACACGTAGACCACAGGCCCAGCGCCACGCGGCGCCGCACTGCCTCCGCGCCCCGAGGGAGCTGTACTGCAATAAGTAGCAAGTGCGTCCACTCACCAGTGTCGTCCTCCGCCTCCTCCTTGACAACATCGGGCGGTATGTCACACGTAGACCACAGGCCCAGCGCCACGCGGCGCCGCACTGCCTCCGCACCCCGAGGGAGCTGTACTGCAATACACCACATATGTTACAGAGATATAAGCACATTCGAGTTGACAAAGTTTCGAAGGAGGCCTTAATCATCTTGTAAGTCTCCTCTACACTACACTACTAATATATTTACCATCAGTGTCTGAAGGCTCTACTTTAATATTCGTGTTGAGCTCGAGCGCCTGAGCCTCCCCGGTACTGTTTAGCGTTGTGCTCTGTTGGGTCCTACTTGCTATGTTTATTTGCACCACCGGCACTATCTGGAGCCTCTTATTGCAGGGGCTTACTTTTGGCTTTACAGAGTTAATCTGAAACAAATGAAATATTAGAATTTTGAGAAATTTTACATTAATTTTTCAGTCATGATCTCTTAGCACTAAGGTTGCTTACATTATAGGAGGCCCCAGCTACCACGTAGCTCGGCTCCTCCTACAACAAACCCGGCTCAACCTTGATGCTTGACAGATCCTTGCTATCCACATCCATTTCTCCTGTAACAATATTTTGTAAAATTTAAGTGTTGTGTATTCTTATGTGATGTTCATATAAGGTAGGTACTAAACTGATAGTGCATTCTTACCACCTGAACTCAAGATCAGGGCCTGATTTAGGGTTTCGCGCGCCCTAGGCTAGCTATGAATATGCGCCCCCAGCTGCAACTAATTAAACTAAATGTCCTACCTACAAAAGAGACTTTACGTAAGCTGATCCTACAATCCTAATCTTTATTCTTTGTAATTTTGAAATATAATAAAAACCGATCCTGACACTTCTTATGAAGTTATGAATGACCCATGGTTTACTAAAGACTTGGATATTCCGCAGACTACTTCATGCATAAGCCAGTAAAAGCGAGATAAAAATACCATCAAAGTACCTAACAGTACCTAGTGAAATCCCTTCATAACTCAGGCAGTGAGCTGATGATAAGCAAGATTTATAGCTAAGAACGGCTCGAAAGCCGATGTCCTGAGGATGGTCCCGGCACATTGACTTTCGAGCATAGAAAACCGCAAAATCGGCTCAGCTGTTGGGCTGCTACAATGCCACAGATAGACACACAGATACACAGGTCAAACTTATAACAATTCTCGTTTTTCGGCGGGGTTAATTAAATCGTCAGTAATTAGGAAGACGAAATACGAAAGGTACAAAATAAAATAAGGTACTAGAGCTAAGCTGAATCCTTGGTACAAGCTGAATGCAACGGCTCGATCCGGATGATTACCATCCAGACATTTCGGCATAAAACAAGAGATCTGTAGTTTTTCCGGTAATTATAAAAATCTGCTTTAACACATTTGCGTCTTATTAAGGCTGAATTGAACAATGTTTTGGAACGCCAAAAAGTCCCGCGACCCATTTGTGTAGGTTCAGGGTGGCCACCTTCAGACGCGTCAGCGACAGTTAATTGTGAGAATGTTGCCAAAGAGTAGAAACAGTTTTTCTCAAAAGTAGCTTTTTAAGATATTAACTACCTACTAGGTATTCAGATTGTGATGTGCGATATCACTGTGGGCTTTTGTGTTTTTTTGTGTGTTTTGTGGTATTTCAGCATAAATTATATTTTTGTGTGACGAATTATACAAAGTTTGTTCCGGTGGGAGTCAAATTGACGACCTCGTGATATCACGAGGTCGTTAATAGTGACCGCGGATATCCGCGGTCACTATTAACGACCTCTAGACCAACGAGGCAGTCAAAATTAAATCAAGATTGTATTTGAAAATAACCAAGCCCTTGCCATTTTGAAAAAGCTAACTCTGCCATCATTACCGTCAAGTGTCAATATTGACATTGCTTGCTTGATTCACAAACTGCAAATGCACGAATCTTGGATTTTGGACAATTAGTTTCTTACTACCTAATTTTTTACCTTGTACACTCACAAAACTTTGATCCATTTATTATGTGTGGACCGCATAAACACTTACCAAATCCACACTGAGTCTTTGGCGGAAAACAGTATCGCCATAAGAAAGGAAAAAGAAACTGCAAATGCGATGCGAGGCGAGAACAATAATTTTAATGTTGAACTATGACTATCACTCAGACTAACTAGACGGAGCGTACATTACTAGCGAGTGAAGCCGCCAAAAGGAATACTAAATAGCAATGGAATACCATTTCACTCGCCACTCCTTGTGAGCAGCGAGCGAGAGCGCACGTCCGAGCACAGTAAACAAAATAATTATAAATATGCCGTATTTTGTGGTGAAAAAGTGTAAAAACACTTCAACAAAACATAAAAAGAATGATGGATTATCGTTTCATAAGTAATTAAGTAATTCTTTATAGATTTCATAACATTTTTCTAAATATTTTAGTTACACAAACTTGGAAAACAGAACTTCCGCCTTGTTCGGCAGTGTTAGGTACCACCTGTCGCGACGATTTGCCAATCTTGCGAATACTAAATTCTAGCTTTTCATTCTCTTTTTCCTTTGTGGGGAATGTCGCGAAGATCTGATAATCTTGCAAAGTTCTGAAGTTATACTCCAAGGAGATTGCTACTGGAGGTACATACTCCATGGTAATATCGCGTCGGTCTATTTGTTTTTTATCTAAATTTGAATATGATACCGTTTCTAATGTCAAATGGAAAATTTTCTTTGCACGTCATTTAGTTGGTTTAATATTATCAAGCCGCAAGGTTTATGTGTACGGTCAAGTTTATCCTGTACCACGTGTGCGAAGTCTGATAGCACATCTACAAAGGCTGGTATTCCTTTTACATGTTATTACTCACCCGTGTAATAGATAAAACTATTGTGTTGTCATGAGTGTCACGCATGAGTAAGTGAGCCCACCCTGTATATCTACATTTGATGGTCCTAGAACTGGAGTCAATGATATTTGATGTAACGAGTCAATGATATTTGATGTTACTAGAGCTGCGATGCTCTGTGTGAGCCACTGATGCAGGGCCTGATTTACCCATAAGCTAACTAAGCTGAAGCTTAGGGCGCCAGGATCAAGGGGGCGCCTGGCGTTGGGCTCGGCGCAGGGCTGTGACTTACGGTGCTCCCAAAAAGGAGCACAGAAAACATCTAACAATTTTTAACAGATTGTAACAACTCCTAACAACATGTTTAAAATTGTTTGTTAACATTTTGTTACACCAAAGTACATAATAATATTTGGTAATTTAGTGAAAATACAAATACCTACGTGCGTTAAAATTAAATTCCTGCGCCCATCTCACTGGCAGCGTGGTAGTAAATACGACAGCTCCACCCGTGTCGCGTTCAAGGCACTCAGGAACCAAAGTGAATGGGTGTCCAGCTTTTTGGTCGGTAGAAGCATAGGTTCTGAATGCATGGCCATAAACGCTGGAGTACCACAAGGCTCAGTGTTGTCCCCCACTCTGTTTCTGCTGCATATCAATGAGATGTTGTCTATTTACGGCATTCATTGTTATGCGGACGACAGTACAGGCGACACTTGTTACACGGGCCGCAACGGTATCTCTCGGGCTGCAGTGGAAGAAAGCTGTGAACAACTTGTGTTTGAAATCGAGACAACTCGCAATAGAGGGTCCCATTGGGAAAAACAAAATCTTCTTCAATTCAACCCTACTAAGACACAAGTTTGTGTATTCACCGCAAAGAAAACCCAATTTACTGACTAGCGCCATAATTTCAGGGCACAACTCTCTCCTACTCTGACAGTATAGGTATCCTTGGTGTTGACATCTCCAGTGACGTTCAGATCCAAAGTGATTTGGAGAATAAGGCCAAGCTGGCGTCCAAGACGCTCGGTGTGCTCTACAGGGCGCGGCGGTACTTACTGCGGCGCAAACACTGCTTCTGTTTAAGTCGCAAGTGCGGCCGCACATGGAGTACATACAGCTGCCAATGCTGGGTGGGGGCACAAGAATATCAGAATGAATTGACTGAATTCTTCCGTTCGACTCGGTGCAGAGGCGAGCCATGAAGTGGTCAACGATCCCATGCTTGCAGGTGGTGTGGAACGTCTCCGCGACAGGAGAGACTTTGCCTCCTTGTGCGTGACCACCGGTACTTCTGGTGGGCCGTATGCTTGTCTGCCACTTTAGTAGTATAAAAAAAGTGTGAGACGGTGCTGTTGAGACGGTGAAACCCGTCATGGAGGAGTGGCTGGAAAGGCACCATCGCACCAATATTACTGACGATTTAATTAACCCCGCCGAAAAACGAGAAGAAACTTAAAAAGTTTGACCTGTGTATCTGTATCTGTGTATCTGTGTGTCTGTGGCATGGTAGCAGCCCAACAGATGAGCCAATTTTGCGGTTTTCTATGCTCGAAAGCCAATGTGCCGGGGCCATCCCCAACACATCGGCTTTCGAACCGTTCTTAGCTATAAATTTTGCATTCATCAGCTCACTTCCTGAGTTATGAAGGGATTTCACTAAGATTCACTGGTTCGATTTATCGGAAACTGGATGTACCGAGGTACTGTTAGGTACTTTGATGGTATTTTTATCTCGCTTTTTACTGGCTGATGCATCAAGTCATAACTTCATAAGAAGTCTCAGAATCGGGTTTTATTTTATTTTCAAATTAACAAATAATAACGATTAGGAACTTAGGATCAGCTTACGTAGTCTCTTTTGTAGGTAGGATTTAAATTAGTTGCAGCTGGGGGCGCACATTCATAGCTAGCTTAGGGCGCGCGGAACCCTAAATCAGGCCCTGCACTGATGTTTGTTGATCCTAGAGTTGGGAGTCAATGTAGTTATCGTATCACCCGGCGGCCTACCTGTGTGTTATAACGTGTTATATGTCTATGGCTGTGAACATGAGATTTACAGCATCTAGGTGTTGGATCCAACATTATTGTACTTTTGATATGTATAGGAATGCTAGCTATTCTTTTTGAGAATAACGTTTATTTTATTTGTTACAGATAAAGCAAGCAAGAACATCTCTGGACGTAAACAGCACAGCATTATACGAATTTATCGGAATTAATATGAACCCAATAAAAGAACCCACAAATCAATCATTTTTTCTTTTCTCTTTCTTTTTCCGACACCATCCTTTTTTTATGTTTTCCATATAATATTTCACAATATTTTTGGGAATTTAGAATGTACCGAGTAAAAAAGAAACAGTGTCATGAATGTTGGCCAGCTCATTGTTTCTAATCATCATCATCATCATTCTTACGTTAGTCCCGAACTTCCGATCACATTGGTGTCCGGAGTCTACTTAATATGGAGCTTGGTTTTTTCGGAAATTTTGTTTGTGAGTGACTGCAGTCTGACTTCCCACCCTGAGTTCCGATTAGTGGCTAACCACTAACAAGGATATATTATATCAGGTTACCTACATAGGCCAATACAAGGTGAATTTTTGAAAAGGGCTTGGATGGCCAAATTCGAAACTAAGTATAAGGAATAGCTAAAAATGCTCAAAGGAGTCACGAGCCCGATTTTGATAAAACGTAAAACCTCATCATTAGATTTTTAAAATACCAATAATCCTAGCTGGGAATCGAACCCAATGATTTAAAAAAAAACACACACCCTTCATTATTACACCATACGATAGTGTTGCTATTAAGGATCTTATTCTGGGAAATAATGTTATACGGCAAACGGGACATCCTTCCTGAGGGCTTACCCGGGGCTCTCAACCATAGGCTGTTAGGCGTGGCGTGAGGTTTTTTAGTCAGTAAGAGTCCGGCATAACATCCTATGAGGATTTTCCCTCACGTTAAAAAAAAAAAAAAGGAATGTGCTCATCTTTAACAAAATACAATTAATTTTGCTTATGTTAACTGATTAGTTGTTCAAAATGTAGACCATTGTTTTCATTACATAGCTGGATTCGAGACCTCAAGGATCGTATGTACTGCATTCATTATTACTGATTCCGTTTAGAATATTCTCCAAAGAATCTTTCTGAGCATGATTTAAAACACAAAATAGTTACGATATATTCTGGGATTTCGAACGAAACAAACTATGATACAAAATTTATCCAATCCCTTTTGAAAAATTCTTCCTGTACAGTTAGATTAGTAGGTAATAATAGTTAAACTATTAACATCTGGGACCGACGCGACGTTTTATGGTTTTACGTAGCTTCCGAGGCACCTGGGGAATGCATTGCTGAATGAACAAACAGATGTCCATACCTCCCCGTTACTAAATTTATTTAAAAACCAGCAACACAGCCCACACAATTCATCGCTGACAGGTGGGTAGTTCGGTAGTGGGGAGAGTGCATAAAAAGGCGGCAAGCAGTCCTGAAGATGCCTCGTGTGTAGGCGAAACACGTGTTGACAAATTAGTCACATTGTTAAGCGGAGTAGTGCTAATTACCAGCAATCTGGAGGGTACACGTAATTTTTTCTATCCCACATCCAAAATTCCTTTCCTGAGGAGTTCGGTTCGTCATTCCTCCCATACAATTAGTTGGGGTTATCCTAAACCAGTGATGGGCAAAGTACGGCCCGCGGGCCAGCTCCGGCCCGCGAAAGCATTTAATCCGGCCCGCCGACGGTCCTTCGACATGAATACCTGGTATAATGGCCTTCGATAATTATATTTTGACGGTCCAGAACCAGAAGTATTATTTGTAGATTCTACTGAGTAGAGCAATAGACATACATACAGTTTGTCTATAAAGTCGTGAAATTAAATGAGGGCGCTGCTGAATGCATGTATGCAACCCTATATAGTACGACCAAAATGATTTTGATACGAGGAGTTCGTTCCGAGTAAAATCTTACTAATATTATAAATGCGACAGTTTGTGAGTGTGGATGTTTATTACTCTTACACGCTCGAACGGTTATAGGGATCTGGCTGAAATTTGGTACAGGGATACATTATAATCTGGAATAACCATGGCTACTTTTTATTCCGGGAATAAGTTCTTACGGGAAGCGGGAACGGGAACAATACAAATATTATAAATGCGAAAGCTTATGAGTGTGGATGTGAGACTCTTTCACGCTCGAACAGTTGAACTGATCTGGCTGAAATTTGGTACAGGGATACATTATAGTCTGGAATAACACATAGGCTACTTTTCATCCCGGGAATAAGTTCCTACGGGAAGCGGGAACGAGAACAAATTCGACACGGGCGAAGCTGCGGGCATCAGCTAGTGAGTTAATAAATAAAACACATTATACATTTTTAATTTTGTTTCTGTTTTATTGAATCAGATCCAGAATAAAGTTATTGAACCAGATCCAGAAGCCCCGGTCTAATAGCGTCTTACAACCCACCAGCAGGTGCCTAGCAGTCCCAATTGCTTTGCCACAATCATGTAATTACATGTTTTATCTGTAACTTTCCCCCATCTGACAAGGATTTTTTTGGCGCAGTGCTCAAATATTAAAATCGTCTATTTCTTTCTTTGCCGACCTTTTCTGTGTTTACCAGGAGTTTCAAACTTTCCTTCATTATTAAAACCTTCGTTAACTATTCGCCTAACTGTACTCTCTGATTTTCCTGAAAAGAGTAAAAAAAGAAAATTAATTACATATTGGAAACAAACTATTGACATGAAGCAATTAATTCAAAATAAAAATTGGTAGAAAACCAGATTGAACTGAGTATCAAAAATGTAGGTCGTACTATAAAATAACCATGTTGTTCTAACCACTGACTTACATTATAGGTAGATTGTAAGTTTAAGATTCTAACCTAAAAATATGCAAACAATGCCTTTTTTTTTGTCTCCAAATCGTAAATTCAGTAAATTTGTAACTTCAGACAGATTCAAAACAAACAATAACACGATTACATACCCACCAAAGATGCTGTTCGCTCATAAACATCCTCAAAATCCCACAACAATTGTCCAGATTGTTACTCCGCGAAACATCACTGGAAAACTTTAAAAATCACTTCCTGCGCACCACTCCGATTTTCTTTACTCATTTCTCAAACCTTTATGCGTAGTTTGGTCTCCATTTGTTGCAGTTTAATCCAAACATTAAAGTTACGTGATAGAGTAAACGAAATTCGACGATAGTATTGACAACTGACGTACTAATGTTTCGTGTTGCCAGTGTTGCCACACACATAACTATTTTTAGTTCCTCAAACATTCATGTCACGACTTTATAGACAAACTATACTCGTATAGGTGAAGTGACTTATTCAACCATAAAATTGTTCAACACCTCAATCACCAACCAACTTACTGATGAACACTTTTTCGCGCTGCTGAAAGTTACATTTTAAACTTGTGTTTGAAATATGGCACAGAAAAATCCGTCTACTTCGCCGTCCATCTGTCAGTCTGTCCACCAACTCGCCTGTAATAGCTAGAGTGCTGAAATTTTTACAGATGATGTATTTCTGTGCCGCTATAACGATACATATTAAAATCAGGAAAAAAGGGGGACTTAAGGGGGGGGGGGGGGGAGTAGGGCGCCCCATACAACAAATATTTTCCGTTTTTGGTAGGGAACCTGCCGCGCGAGTCCGACTCGCACTTGGCCAGTTTTCCTATAATTCTGGCCCTTCCTCGAAATTCCTTAAGTTTTTTGGCCCCCCATTGAATAAGTTTGCCCACCACTGTCCTAAACGGTTGTAAGTTCGGATTGACGAATCGAGGGTGTGAGGCGGGTTCCTCTTCCCCTCCCCTCCTTTTATTATCATTTTAGGATGGATTTCCGCCATGTAACGCCTGATTCAATTAGTTATCGAAATATATTATTTTTTCCTCATGGGATTCGAAAATTACTTTTGAAAAAAATACTTATAAAATACTGTGGCATATGCATTGGGATGTAAAAAGGGATAATAAATATTGTTTTGGCAATCAACTTCTGTTGTTGACTGTACCTTGGAATTACACTGGATTATAGCTTATTATTTACCTTAAAAAGGTTTTTTTAATTATCAAAAAATATTAGAAAGCAGGAAATTAAAGTGTGTTTACTCAGTGTTTATCACGTTTTTTTTATTTTAAAGCTCCTTATTTTAGGCACTTAATATAATTAGCATTTGTCTAAATGATGTTAAGGTCCGCTCACAATATTTTAAAACTGAAGAGTTTGTTTGTGCTAGGATCTCAGAACATACTGGTTGCATTTCAAAAATTATTCTACAGTTTTAATAGAGGGTTTTAAAAGAGAGTTAATAATACTAATGTACGCTATTACGACGTATTATAAGAATAGTTGGCTAATATTACCTCTATTCTTATAATTAAGCTGATTAAAATTTATAAACCCAATTAATATGACTACAATAAGAATTCAAAATGTAATGCTCATATAAAGCCTACTTATATCGCTTTTTAGCTGTAATGTCATATAAGGGTGTCGAATATGGTCAATTAGAGTTATAATAGTAATATACAAGGTAACTACAATGCTTTCAAACTTGTAGTGGTATTTTTTATCATTTCTATATAACAAACGATTTATAGTGTTTCATGTAACCTTTATAAGTATGAAGGCAATTGATTTCTACTTATAGTAATCTTAGCTTTGTTCGTTAGATGGTTATATTGAAGAGCTTTAGGTACATGCGTACACTCACCACTTTAAAAGTGTATATAGCTGCAATTTAAAAAATCTATAGACTGGAAGAGATGTTATGGAAGTGGTGGTTATAGAACTTAAAGGTAAAAAACAGAACGAAAACATGGTTTAGCATTAGGTTGGCACACCCACCACTTCCACTCCTATAAGGCTAGGACCGTGGACCAAAGACCCATCCAGTGGTTCTGCAAAGTATTATTTTATGAAGTACTAGCTGACCTGCGCAACTTCGTTTGCGTGATAAGTGAAGAACCGCTCGACCGATTTTGTGCAAACTTCACATAAACCATCTACTAAATAGTCCGAACAAAGCCTAAATATTTGGTTTGGATAGGTGAGCCCGTTCTTGAGTTATAAAATTACAACGAAAAGTGGCATTGATTTTTATATATATAGATAATAATAGAAAAAAACTTTGTCATTTTTTATCTAAAGTAAACTAATTAGTAACCTGCTGTGTTATGAATATCCGACAACGGATATCAACACTTAAGTATGTGCCTATTTATTTATTTTTTGCAAATACATACCTAGCCTGCTGCCTCTGTGGCGCAGTCGGTAGTGATACCGCCTGCGGCGCTGGAGGTCGTGGGTTCGATTCCCACCGGAGACAAATATTTGTGTGACCCATAAATGTTTGTCTCAAGAGTCTGGGTGTTTCTATGTATAATATGTATGTATTTAAAAGTATATAAGTATTAATATCCGTGGTCTGATACCCATAACACAAGCAGGTTATTCCTAGCTTACTTTGGGATCAGATAGCGTTGTGTGAGATGTCCGTGAATATTTATTTATTTATTTATTTATAGTTACATTGCAACATAACATATAATATTTCATCCATACTAATATTATAAAGCTGAAGAGTTTATTTGTTTGTTTGTTTGAACGCTAGGATCTCAGGAACTACTGGTTGGATTTCAAAAATTCTTTTACAGTTTGATAGTCCATTTATTGAGGATGGCTATAGACTATATAACATCACGCTAAGACGAATAGGAGCGGAGCAGCAATCAGGAATGTTTCTAAAACGGGAATATTTTTTACCATCTGAGAGCTCCCGAGGCGAACGCTGCATAATTCGATAAACAATTTAATCCATACTATGTAAAATAAAACAGCTAATTTGAAAATCATGTTTTTATTAGTCAGTCATCAATAAAGCATCTTTATAGTACCGTTGTAAAATTTGCGGGCAAAGAAAATATTTTTATCAGCAAGGTACGGGATTTGACGAGAGAGAAACGAACCCTAACGATAATGTAAAATGGCAGTAGCTTATGCCACATAAGATACCATTACTAAGCTTTCAATCTTATAGATTCCGTGTAGACGATGTAGCGATCGCTTTTGCTCATAATATAGTAGCGCTTTATGAGACCTGGCTAAATAAATTAACCGCATTTGTAGCACAAATCAGCTGAAATTCAAGGGCGCGTTGATAATACAAGGCATAGCGTATCACATTATATCATGAATTTTAATTCCCACTTAGTTTTCACTATGAACGAGAACAAAATTGAGGTGAATTCATAAAACATTATATACTTACCGTCTCCATTTTATTAAAATGGTTGACGCTTTCTCTATTCTGTCAAAATCTCTTTGCGAAGAAGTAAATTAATTATCAAAAACACTCATAATAACAGTGTCTTAAACCATGTAAACACACCTTTACGAAGCAAAAAAGGATTATATGAACATTTGTTTTGCTGTTATGAATACTACTCCAGAAAGAAAGAAAGAAAAATAAATTTATTTCACATAGGCATTTACAGAAGCTCTAGTAAAACGTCCAGAATATAAATCAAAATTTACCACCAGTTAACAACGCGACCCACCTGAGAAGAACTGGCAAGAAACTCAGCGGGTTATTCTTTTTAGAGCTCTATTTGCAAAATGAATCTAAAAACTATGCATTTTAACATTTTTTTGAGAATCCAGTAGAGCAGGTCATTTCCAGGCTTCTCCATCCAACAAATAAATCACCAATTGTATAGTAGCCCCTGCAGTACAATTTACTTTTTACAACCTTTTTAAATTTATTAAGGGACATACTTTTAATTTCGTCTGGTAGCCTGTTGTAAAAGCGTATATTTTATGCAATCTGCTATGATAAACAGCAAGGTTACTTTTATTTCTAGTGTTGACATTGTGTCTATCACTTAACTTAGCGAAACTATGTAAATATCTTTGTACGTGTACATAAGATTCTCAAAAATGTATTGTGATGCTACTGTAAGAATTTTAACCACTTTGAATTTTTCGCGCAGAGAGACCCTTGGACCTAATCTATATAATAGCTCTTATGGCCCGCTTTTGTAAAATAAATTTTTTATCTATATCTGCAGCATTGCCCCACAGTAGAATACCGTAAGACATTATGCTATGAAAGTAACTGAAATAGACTATTCTAGCCGTATCTACATCCGTCAAGTGCCTTATCTTTTGTACAGCAAATGCTGCTGAACTTAATCTATTTGCTAGTTTAACAATATGTGGACCCCATTGTAAACCAGCATCGACCGTTAACCCTAGGAACGTCGTTGAGGAACTCCCTTGTTTGTCGCCATAATAAAGCACGTATAACACAAAATAGCTACCAATACAGCAAATATACGGGGATTATAAAGCCACTGTCCTTATAATTTGTGTCCAAATCCAGTAGTATAAACGTTTATACAGCTTTTTTAAGAGTATTTTTTTGGCTTAATCAGATACTATAAGAGTATTTTTAGCATTTTTTGTTTGTTGGGTAGGAACCTCAATAGCATTTTTTAAAAACCTATCTATAGATACCCCACAAGTATGGATTTGATAAAAAAAATTTAGTTTCAGTTCTGAGTATGGGAACCCCAAAATTGACTGCGTTTTAGGGTTTCGTAGCCAAATGGCAAGAACGGAACCCTTATAGATTCGTCATGTCTGTCTGCCTGTCTGTCCGTCTGTATGTCACAGCCACATTTCTCCGAAACTATAAAGCCTATGCTGTTGAAATTTGGTAAGTACCTAAATGTATTCTTTGAACCGCATTAAGATTTTCATAGAAAACTAGAAAAAAAGCAGTTAATTTTGGGGGTCCCCATACTCAGAACTGAAACTCAAATTTTTTTTCATAAAATCCATACGCGAGGGGTATCTATAGATAGGTCTTCAAAATGCTATTGAGGTTTCTAACATCATTTTTTTCTTAAGTGAATAATTTGCGCAGGAGACACTTCCAAAGTGGAAAAATGTGTGACCCCCCCCCCCCCCCCCCCTCTAACTTCTAAACTAAGAGACTAATAAATCTGTAGCCGTGATTTTCTCCTCTGAAAAATCACTACCACTGCGAATGTGTTAAAACATCAATCAAAGTTACAACAAGAACTTTATATAATATGGTACTTGCTGCTACGGAACCCTTCATAGGCGAGTCCAACTTGCACTTGGCCGGTTTTTTGTCATTTGCCCTTTTCCTTGTCCGCCTTATGTACAAAAACGGCAATGGACTACCTACAATAGCAGCTTAACTACTGTGAAAATGCTAACTACAAATTCTTATTATTTATCTATAAATTAAGAACTAGCTTTCTCCGCGGCTTCATCCGCGCAGAATTCGTTATCGCGTAAAACTATTACCCTCTTTTTGCGCGGTCAGTTAAAAAGTGGCCCTATGTCCTTCCCTAGGACTCAAACTATCTCTACACCAAATATCATCAAAATCGGTTCAACGCTTTAGGCGTGAAAACGTAACAGACAGACAGACAGACAGAGTCACTTTCGCCTTTATAATATTAGTAGGGGGTATTACCCGCCGCCCGAGGCAGCACACACTGTACTTAGAGTGTGTGCTCACACGTGGCAGCGGCGCGCCACAGGGACACACCTACTTGCACACAGTACGGGTTTCACCGGCGCCGGCGTGTGTGCGAATGTGGCTATTTAAATGACCACTTTGATTAAAACATTTCTTACAAATAACACAACTATAGGGCTTTTCGCCTGTGTGTGTGCGAATATGGCTTTTTAAATTCGCCTTTTGATTAAAACGTTTCTTACAAATATCACAACTATAGGGCTTTTGGCCTGTGTGTGTACGAATATGGCTTTGTAAATTCGCCTTTTGATTAAAACGTTTCTTACAAATATCACAACTATAGGGCTTTTGGCCTGTGTGTGTACGAATATGTTTATCTAACAAATCCTTTCGACTAAAACATTTCTTACAAATATCACAACTATAGGGCTTTTCGCCTGTGTGAGTACGAATATGGCTTTTTAAATTTGCCTTTTGATTAAAACGTTTCTTACAAATATCACAACTATAGGGCTTTTGGCCTGTGTGTGTACGAATATGTTTATCTAACAAATCCTTTCGACTAAAACATTTCTTACAAATATCACAACAATAGGGCTTCTGGCCCGTGTGTGTACGAATATGACTAAATAATTCTCTATTTGTACTAAAACATTTTCGACAAGCGTCGCATAAGTATTTTTTGGAGGAATCATTTTGAATATTTCGGTGTCCATTGATCTTATTTTCAGATAGGATATCTTCAGGTGTGATTAGTTCATTACTTTGTAGTGTATATATTGGTGATTTTACTACACAAGCTTCAACGACCTTATTTCCCTGGTCTGGTTTGTCTTCAACAGTTAAATTAGTTTCAATTTTAGACTGGTAATTTTTTGCTCTACTTTTTTCTACTTTTTTAAGTTTTTCTGTAGTTATATCTTCACAGAACTTTTGCTGGACCGGTGCATGCTTTTTGACGACAGGAGGACCTGAATAAAAAATTAAATATCTTACTTAATACAGTTTTCGATTGAAGATCACTCGAAACACCGACTTTCAGTAACTAGGTAGGTACTATACTTTCTTCGGTTGCTGCGTACTTTGTTTTTGTTAAGGCTGTAGGATGAGGATGATCTAGAATTCTAGACATATTGAGTAGTTTATAATGGAATGTCACTAAATTTCCGAAAGGCAAGTGGGAAAATGTAGGGGGTCGATAGAATTTTTTTAATCTTACAGATATAGGTACATACACGCCTCACGTCACGCCTTTGTATCCGAGGAGTAAGCAGAGGCACATTATATGCCTGCATTTCACCATTTAGAATAAGTCCCACGTATTAAGTGGTGAGCCAATTGAGCCATATTGCCGCGTGGAAATGGATAGGTACAGGTAGTGACTACCTGTAGTTAAAAGTCTGATAAAGCTTTCAACTTGGCTTAACGACTGCCATTTTACTGGCAACCGGGCCCAACGGCGACCAATATTCCGAAGCACGGAAACTTTCTCAAATAAATGTCACAAAGTGGTCACCCATCCATGGAACGGATTCAAGCAGTGGGAGCTAAGCTAATGCTTTCAGGGTTGTGCTTTTCCCCCGCTTTCACGCTTTGCGCTTATGCACTAGCTGTAAGTGTAGCATGTAGCCTAGGCCATCCATAAAGGTCCCTCTGACCTACATGGAAGCAGAACGGTTTTGGGAGTGAGTGCAAGTCATGTAGATCCCCAAGACAAGTCAGAGAGATTATCCTTCACGCGGTGCCACCCGTTATCGGTCTAATTCCTTCAGAAATAGACGTAACAGAAATCCCTGGCGAAGTGTCCACAGGACATCAGTGGCTGTGCTCTGTGGCGCGACTCACACTAAAATATGTGAGGGTCGATTTATGTGGGCAAGGGGCTGGGGGGGGCTTGGGGGGATTTAGGGAAAACGGGGGGGAGGGGAGGCCACCCGCATACAAATCTGGTCTGCCCGCAGGGTATCTGTGGCTGTGCTCTGCGGCGAGACTCACACTAAAATATGTGAGGGTCGGATCAGATGGGGGGGTGGGGTTGCGGAGGGAGGGGAGGCCACCCGCGTGTTTGTGCCGTGCGTGGAGACCCGTAAGGGGGGATGAAGGGATCCTGGATTGCTGAGACTGCAGTGTTGCGTCAACACGCGTCTTTGGCCCTGATTTCTTCCGAAACGGGAGGTTCTCACCTAGCCAGTGATTACCAATCGGCTGCGTCATCCGTAAGAGGATGGCATTGGCTAGGGTTTCGGTTAGGGTGGCGGGCAGCAGGTGGTGCGCGTAGGTCGTGATTTTGCTGGTTGCGGCGTCTCTTGCATCATTCTCCTCGCTTTGTCGTCCTTTCCGGACCCTATATCTACCGTGGCAGCCTTGGCGACTGTAGATGGTGTACATCCAGCGTCCCCAGTTTGCGGGCTCAATGGAGGGTGAGCGCACCACGGTGGATGAATTCAAGCTGTTGTCAAGCATGGACTCTAAACGCAGCAACAAACCCCCTGGGCATGACGAAAGTCGTGTCAACTCAGCCTGTGGAACCTCCGAGGCATTTAATGTCGATGCACTCAAGAGTGCTATCGACAACGCTGAGTTTTCGGCCCGCCGCGACTCTGGCTCCTGGAGCCACGTCGTCAGGAAGGGTAGAACACCCCGTCAAAAAGCCCGCGACAAGTTGCGCCTCATAGAGCACGACAAGTCGACAGGGCGTTCCCGCAAGCGGAAACGCGGACGTGGTAACGGAAGGAGGCCCGACACCAATGGAGGGACTAGCTCCCAGGTGGACTGCAGCCGCCGTGCGATGACAGAAGGCGAAAGCCAGAAGTCAAACACGGCTGGAGGGTCTAGCACCCAAAGCAGCCACAGCCGTGGTGAAGGTGCCACCGCCGACCAGAAACCCGCATCCGCTACTTCTCACGGCAGGAAGTTCGCTGGGAGACCGTCTGTAAAGACTGGACCGCTCTCGCACTCCTCGCCGAAAAATGGGCCATCGGATGGCGACGCTCGGAAGGGAAGGCCCGACAAGAGGGGTCGCCTGAACGAAACCGCATCCCCGAAGGAACCAGTCAAGAGGGTGAAGGTTAACACCAGCCTTCCACCTGGAACATCATACGCCGACGCTGCGGCCAACGACGAACTCCGCGTCGCAATCACCACCGAACCCTCCCGCGACCTCACCGAGGACGAGGTTGAGGGCATCAGGAAGGCGATTAGGGCTGGACTGCCAGCCCGGAGAAGACGCAGTGCCCAACGACGAACTGGTCAAGTTGACGAGATATTGCGAAGATGAGGGTCTGGAGCTCATCGTGTGCGCAGACTCCAATGCGCATCACCACATCTGGGAAAGCGCAGACACAAATAGTAGAGGTGAGTCATTTTTCAACTTCCTATTATCCGCACAGCTAAATGTATTAAATGTAGGCTCCGACCCGACCTTCAATACTCGTAGGGCCCACACACTCATAGACATTACTTTAGCATCGAATCTAGCATCAAATCTGATAAAAAACTGGAGACTATCAGAAGAACCATCATGCGCCGACCACAGAAGAATCATGTTCGACTTGGACTGGAGCAAAATTCCCACGGCCCCAAGACGCAACCCACGTAAAACGGACCGGCAAAAATACAAAACTCTAGTTGGTCTCGACATAGGAGATGCACACTCAGAGGTAAGTTACACTGGCACCGCCGACATAGAACAACATGTCCGGAAGGTGACAGACACATTCACCACTTGCTATGAGGAAACGTGCCCCCTAACCGTCCCTGACAATCGAACGAAATCGGGAGAAAAATGGTGGAGTAAGGACCTCGAACGGTTGAGAACCAAGGTAAGAAAACGCTTCAACCGAGCCAAAAACACCAGAAAAGATTCTGACTGGGACGCCTATAAGTTAGCACAAGCAAAGTTCAAAAAGCGTATAAGTCAGAGAAAAAAAGAGGCGTGGAAACGCTTCTGCTCCAATATTGAATCCAATAGTCACGCACTAAGAGTCAAAAAACTTCTATCTCAGGACACGGAGAAGTCTATTGGATCTCTAAAAAAGGTAGACAACACCTACACAAAATCTGACTCCGAAACGTGTGAGGTTTTACTACAGACACACTTCCCAGGTTGTCAAATCCAATCAGATATCAACTGGGAAGACACAGAAGGCGCCATTGAATCCGAGCCGGACTGGTCCACAGCTAGGGCCATAGTATCCGATAACAAGGTAAGATGGGCAATCGAAAGCTTCCAACCGTATAAATCACCGGGACTCGACGGTATATTCCCCGGACTTATGTTATGGTGTATAGAAGCTATCACTACGCACCTGACAAAGATCTTCACAGGATGCATCGCGTTCAGGTACGTGCCAAAGTCATGGAGAGAAGTCAAAGTACTCTTCATACCTAAACCAGGTAAAAGTGACTACACTCATCCTAAGTCCTTTAGACTAATAAGCCTCACTTCATTTCTATTAAAAACTCTAGAGAGGCTATGCGAGAGAGAAATAAGGGAGAAAGTACTCCGACAAATACCAATGCACACAAAGCAGCACGCTTACTGCTCCGGAAAATCTACCGAATCAGCACTGCATGAGGTAGTATCGTACATAGAAGACTGCCTAGAGAGTAAATCATCAACACTGGGCGTATTTATAGACATCGAAGGTGCCTTCGACAAGACGACCTTTGTAAGTGTCGAAAGAGCCCTGCAAAAGCATAAAGTACACCCCACCATGGTAAGTTGGATAGTGAATATGCTACGACACAGGACTATACAAATTACAGTGAACTCCACATCTAGAGGAATTGCAGCTAAAGCAAAAATTCTACCAGGTAAGGGCATGGCTGAGACAACGCACAAAAGAGCGGCATGAAAGGAGATGGGCACAAACAGTAAGTTGCAGGCAATCAAGGGAAGCTCTACCGCGACCCAGGCCAAAACTAGCTAGAACGTTGCTACATCTGAATAAAGGTGATCTACGAACCATGGTAGGCACAATAACGGGTCATTGCACAGTAAATAAGCACTTGAATGTCTTAGGTATCACGGACAGCACGCTGTGCAGAGCGTGCCTGTTGAAAGAAGAAACCATAGCTCACGCAATCTTGGAGTGCGAGAGCCTGGTGACATACAGAGTCAACATACTTGGCAGCCCCACAACACTCCGGGAAGCGTGTGAGGACCCGAAGAGGATCCTGCGCTTCTGGTCGGAGCTGGGTTGGCTGGAGTGACAGCCAACACTCACGCACAATGGGTCCACTGGCGGACCTAAGTGCGGAAAATGGGAGCCCAAGAAGACTGAAGACTGAAGTGGGAGCTTAGAGTACTGTTCAATGCCACACCAAGATACCTTGCATGGAAGCAGTGCTCCAGCTCAGACCCCAACCAGGTAACCCCGAGCCTACGTTTAGCATCCCGGCTGCGAGGTGAAAGGCGCACACTTGACTTTGTGATGGGTGGATCGGCGTAGAGGAACACCTCCGTGCTTGGAGCACAGGGCTGGTCATTGGTGAAGATGTTGAATAAAATGGGCGCGAGAACACTTCCCTGGGGGAGCCAACGCCACCTACTTCTGTCTTTCGACTTATGTAGGTAATATTTACTTACATTATGTTGAGCTCTATCTAGACAATAACAACATTTTTACAAATAATCTTATCTTGCCATGATCTACAAACTCCAAGTCTGGGTTTCGAGGCTCAGTATTAACAATCTAGGGTCCAGAGTCCCTCACGCTAGACTCCAGAGAGACCGTGAGCTGAGTGCTCTCTGGAATCTGCACCTGTAGTAAAAGCTTAACATCTAGGGTGAAGGGTCCACAATCTAGGGCCCAGTGTCTAGAGTCCAAATTCTACAACAGGGAAGTCATTTATTATCTAAATGGCAGTGAAATTATTACTGGAACCATTAATATATGGCAAATTATTAATGAGGCGACTAATAACTTATTAGGCGACTAACTACATGGTTCCAAAAAGAATAACTTGGTAGTGATTAAATATTTTAGCAACAACCATATTATAAGATAGCAAATGTATTAAACAGGAAAAATGATATAATATGCTAGGTATTTAAAATAAATGACTTGGCAGCTAATATTAACAGTGGGATATCAAACATTGTATTATTAGCAACTATTGGCTTGCATATAAAAATACACTTTCGGGTAGTGATTTGCAAGCAGCTATAAAAATTAAAACGGGTCCAAATTTTAAGTATTAAGATATCAGAATTTTTGTTTGTAGAATCGTAAAATATTGAAAAAGGCGACAAATGCGTTGGTTGCATAGAAGCAGAGCAGTGGCCGCGGCGTGGGTGGTGGAGCAAAAGCATAATTTTTATCGAATATTTAATTGCGATAACAACATTTGCACTATTGATCAAAAAGTATAATGCTCATTTCATGACGTTTTTTTATTACCATGTGCATATTTTATTCTCATATCGGTCAATTTTATAAACAACTTCATTGTATAATATATAAAAGCCTATTTTCTACTTTATATTCGCCGCCAAGTTGTCGCCTAACTATAAATTCAGTTGCTTCACCAAAAAATCACTGCCACTTTAAATTTAAATAAAGCGTAGATCTCAATATAAAGCTGCTACTTTATACTTGAAATGCTATTTCACTGTAGCTGCCAACCCATTATTTTTCTTACCCGTTTTAATTATTTTTTAAATCGTAATAAGATTAGTTGGTCGCCGCGTTAAATAGATGCCTTAAAATATTGAAAAGATTTATTTGAAAGCTGAACTGACGCGCGCTGCTTCGTACCGCTACCATTCGTATACGACTGCAAATCATGTTCTCACCCGTGCCTACTGTTCTCCCTTAGATACGCGCTGTATACCTTCTACATACATACATACATATGGTCACGCCTTTATCCCCGAAGGGGTAGGCAGAGGCATATTATATGCCCACATTTCACCTTTGTATAATTTGTCCCACGTAATAGGCGGTGAACCGTATTGCCGTGTTTAAATGGACAGGAGCAGGTTGTGACTGCCTGCTGTTGAAATAAAGCCTTCAACTTAGCGTAACGGCTGCCATTTTTACTGGCAACCGGGACCAACGGCTTAACGTGCCTTCCGAAGCACGGAAACGCTCAAATAAATGTCACAAAGTGATAGCGCTGTAAACGTTCTAATATAATATATTAGAAGGTATACAGCGCGTATCTAAGGGAGAACAGTAGGCACGGGTGAGAACATGACTTGCAGTCGTATACGAATGGTAGTGGTACGAAGCCGCGCGCGTAAGTCCAGCTTTCAAATAAATATTTTCAATATATTAATGGTTCCAGTAATAATTTCACTGTCATTTAGATAAATGAATTCTATGATAAGCTCAAACTTCCTAGATGCAGCCAAAAGTTCTAAAAAAAATACACGATAAGGCCATAACAAGAACATAAACACCACCACTATAACTGGAAGTCATTGTGGTAAAGAGCTTACATTTAGAATGTACAAGATGAACAGTGTCAGACAGTAGACAAACAAAGAAAGATCTCTATGAGAGTTACAATGCTAGAGTATATAGCATTGTAACTCTCATAGAGATCTTTCTTTGTTTGTATGTGTCCCATAGAGATCTTTCTTGGTTTCTGAGTTACAATGCTAGAGTACTCTAGCATTGTAACGTTCGTTGTTTAATACATTTGCTATCTTATAATATGGTTGTTGCTAAAATATTTAATCACTACCAAGTTATTCTTTTTGGAACCATGTAGTTAGTCGCCTAATAAGTTGTTAGTCGCCTCATTAATAATTTGCCATATATTAATGGTTCCAGTAATAATTTCACTGCCATTTAGATAATAAATGACTTTCCTGTTGTAGAATTTGGACTCTAGACACTGGGCCCTAGATTGTGGACCCTTCACCCTAGATGTTAAGCTTTTACTACAGGTGCAGATTCCAGAGAGCACTCAGCTCACGGTCTCTCTGGAGTCTAGCGTGAGGGACTCTGGACCCTAGATTGTTAATACTGAGCCTCGAAACCCGGACTTGGAGTTTGTAGATCATGGCAAGATAAGATTATTTGTAAAAATGTTGTTATTGTCTAGATAGAGCTCAACATAATGTAAGTAAATATTACCTACATAAGTCGAAAGACAGAAGTAGGTGGCGTTGGCTCCCCCAGGGAAGTGTTCTCGCACCCATTTTATTCAACATCTTCACCAATGACCAGCCCTGTGCTCCAAGTACAGAGGTGTTCCTCTACGCCGATGACTTAGCGCTGGCAACTCAAACCCAAACATTCGACAAAGCCGAAGAACATCTTAGTTCGGCTCTTATGGGGTTGGAAAGCTATTATACATCAAATAGACTAAAACCAAACCCATCACAAAGTCAAGTGTGCGCCTTTCACCTCGCAGCCGGGATGCTAAACGTAGGCTCGGGGTTACCTGGTTGGGGTCTGAGCTGGAGCACTGCTTCCATGCAAGGTATCTTGGTGTGGCATTGAACAGGACTCTAAGCTCCCACTTCAGTCTTCTGTCTTCTGTCTTCAGTCTTCTTGGGCTCCCATTTTCCGCACTTAGGTCCGCCAGTGGACCCATTGTGCGTGAGTGTTGGCTGTCCCTCCAGCCAACCCAGCTCCGACCAGAAGCGCAGGATCCTCTTCGGGTCCTCACACGCTTCCCGGAGTGTTGTGGGGCTGCCAAGTATGTTGACTCTGTATGTCACCAGGCTCTCGCACTCCAAGATTGCGTGAGCTATGGTTTCTTCTTTCAACAGGCACGCTCTGCACAGCGTGCTGTCCGTGATACCTAAGACATTCAAGTGCTTATTTACTGTGCAATGACCCGTTATTGTGCCTACCATGGTTCGTAGATCACCTTTACTCAGATGTAGCAACGTTCTAGCTAGTTTTGGCCTGGGTCGCGGTAGAGCTTCCCTTGATTGCCTGCAACTTACTGTTTGTGCCCATCTCCTTTCATGCCGCTCTTTTGTGCGTTGTCTCAGCCATGCCCTTACCTGGTAGAATTTTTGCTTTAGCTGCAATTCCTCTAGATGTGGAGTTCACTGTAATTTGTATAGTCCTGTGTCGTAGCATATTCACTATCCAACTTACCATGGTGGGGTGTACTTTATGCTTTTGCAGGGCTCTTTCGACACTTACAAAGGTCGTCTTGTCGAAGGCACCTTCGATGTCTATAAAGACGCCCAGTGTTGATGATTTACTCTCTAGGGAGTCTTCTGTGTACGTAACGCGATGCATCCTGTGAAGATCTTTGTCAGGTGCGTAGTGATAGCTTCTATACACCATAACATAAGTCCGGGGAATATACCGTCGAGTCCCGGTGATTTATACGGTTGGAAGCTTTCGATTGCCCATCTTACCTTGTTATCGGATACTATGGCCCTAGCTGTGGACCAGTCCGGCTCGGATTCAATGGCGCCTTCTGTGTCTTCCCAGTTGATATCTGATTGGATTTGACAACCTGGGAAGTGTGTCTGTAGTAAAACCTCACACGTTTCGGAGTCAGATTTTGTGTAGGTGTTGTCTACCCTTTTTAGAGATCCAATAGACTTCTCCGTGTCCTGAGATAGAAGTTTTTTGTCTCTTAGTGCGTGACTATTGGATTCAATATTGGAGCAGAAGCGTTTCCACGCCTCTTTTTTTCTCTGACTTATACGCTTTTTGAACTTTGCTTGTGCTAACTTATAGGCGTCCCAGTCAGAATCTTTTCTGGTGTTTTTGGCTCGGTTGAAGCGTTTTCTTACCTTGGTTCTCAACCGTTCGAGGTCCTTACTCCACCATTTTTCTCCCGATTTCGTTCGATTGTCAGGGACGGTTAGGGGGCACGTTTCCTCATAGCAAGTGGTGAATGTGTCTGTCACCTTCCGGACATGTTGTTCTATGTCGGCGGTGCCAGTGTAACTTACCTCTGAGTGTGCATCTCCTATGTCGAGACCAACTAGAGTTTTGTATTTTTGCCGGTCCGTTTTACGTGGGTTGCGTCTTGGGGCCGTGGGAATTTTGCTCCAGTCCAAGTCGAACATGATTCTTCTGTGGTCGGAGCATGATGGTTCTTCTGATAGTCTCCAGTTTTTTATCAGATTTGATGCTAGATTCGATGCTAAAGTAATGTCTATGAGTGTGTGGGCCCTACGAGTATTGAAGGTCGGGTCGGAGCCTACATTTAATACATTTAGCTGTGTGGATAATAGGAAGTTGAAAAATGACTCACCTCTACTATTTGTGTCTGCGCTTTCCCAGATGTGGTGATGCGCATTGGAGTCTGCGCACTCGATGAGCTCCAGACCCTCATCTTCGCAATATCTCGTCAACTTGACCAGTTCGTCGTTGGGCACTGCGTCTTCTTCGGGCTGGTAGGAGGACGCTAGTATGATGTCACCGGTCATGGATGTAGTGCTGTCAACAGCGGACGTGTTCTTGAGTCTAACAGCAGTTAGGTCTCTAGAACAGAACTCATGTAGTAAAGTGGCAGGGATATTGTTAGGCATATAAACACAAGTACGAGGCCCGCTCACTGTAGTATCTAGGAGTAACTTACCCCCAATGTTGGAGAGACCACAGATCTTGTTTTTCGCTATCCACGGCTCCTGGATAGCGGCTATGGTCGACTTGTTTACCTCCAGGTGTCTGCGCAGGGCAGCCGCTGCGAGCCGCTTGTGCTGGAGGTTTGCTTGCACTATCGGTATAGTGCAAGCCTGGGGATTATTGGGATGAGGTGGTGGCGGCTGGGAGGTCATCACGGGGCCGGCGGGGGCGCTTTCGCTTCTCCCCTGAGTGGCGAGCGACTTAATGCCCGATGGCCCGGCCTTGTCCACGTTGGTATCTACTGGTGGTTGGGCGGCTTCGGTTGTCTTCTTCGTCTCTTCCTGCGCGACGGAGGATCCAATGAACTTGAGGTAAAGGCTGCCCAGCTCGTAGGCGACCCTTTGTCCTCTGGCCTTGATCTTCTCGACGTCATACACAGGAATCCCGAGCATGAGGAAGACGCCCTCTTCTTGCTCCTGATCCGAGTAGATATGCCACTCGTTGACATTGTACCTACGGTTTTGGCTCACCAGGAAGGATCTGATGACGTTGATATCCTCCTTCTCTGGGATGAAAATCCCCGCTTTCACGCGCTTCGGGATGTCCGACTGTCTCTTGACGACGAGTCGGGTCCCGGGTACCGGCGAGCTAATGGGTTCGATGGTGGAACGGAGCCAGTCCACTTCTTCTCGGCTTTCGCACCATAGCTTCAGCGTCCCGTCGCTGAAGGTCGGCTTGACCTTGAAAGCCAGGATGAATGTCTCCTTCCCTGTGATCGCCGCTCGCAGTCCAGCCCTAATCGCCTTCCTAATGCCCTCAGCCTCGTCCTCGGTGAGGTCGCGGGAGGGTTCGGTGGTGATTGCGACGCGGAGTTCGTCGTTGGCCGCAGCGTCGGCGTATGATGTTCCAGGTGGAAGGCTGGTGTTAACCTTCACCCTCTTGACTGGTTTCTTCGGGGATGCGGTTTCGTTCGGGCGACCCCTCTTGTCGGGCCTTCCCTTCCGAGCGTCGCCATCGCCATGTGATCCCGCTTTTAAGGGGGGGGGGCTTGCGTGAACTTCTCACGTCACGCTGCCGTCATGGGCCTGCTTCTGTAAGGACCGTGAGTAGCCCTCTCGCCGTCCTCAGACCCACGGTCATGGAGGCCGATAGTCTTCGGCGAAGACATGTCGCCGGCGCCTAGGCACCAACTGCGGAACTCGGGTGGGAGAGTTCTCTCCCGTACCCGCCCCACCGCCTCTTTCAAGAGCATAACTTGCTGGCAGAGAGAGGCGGCGCAGTCCCACTTACTCCCGCTGGAGATCGTGGCTTACACCATGGTCTCGAGCGAGAGAGTGTCTACGTCCAGACTCACTACAAGGACCTGGCGCTGTTGCGTCCACTCCACCAACGTGTGAAGCGCTGTGTCATCGCAGCGGTCCTCGCACTGCTGGCACTCGGCCGTGGTTTCCCGGTGTCTTCGTCACAGATACCTACCGAAGCTACCGTGCCCGGTAAGTATCTGTGACAACCGGTAGGAGAGAGTACCATGTCTCCTCTCCAGCCACTCGTCCATGACCGACCTGACGGCCGCGATCGTGGCAAATCCCCCTTTGGTTGCTCTAGTCGCACCTTCCATGTATCCACGGTTTCCTTGTGGAGCAGGGACCGCTGGGCCTTGATTTCCTGACTTTGGCCCCGCTCCAGCGCCTCCTTGCGCCATCTTAACAGTGACGCAAGGGCCTTCGCTTCTAGGTCCTATGGAGGGGTCCCGGCTAGGAAACATGCCACCTCACCTGAAATCGTGCGGTATCCCCTTATCACCCTGACGGCCATCGCCCTCTGCGGGCTCAGCAATCTAGCCACATTGCTGGCCGTCAGGGTTGTGGCGTAAAACATAGATTTGCTATATTAGTTTATTAGGCGCTATTAAGCGTGCGTATATCTGGGTATACTTAGGTCGGTATAATGGGCGTATCCTTAATAGTGTCAAAGTAGGGGTAGTTGATGGAAGGAGATATAGTGGGATGTAAGCTATATATAAGCGTGCGCAATAGTAGAAGAGGAAAAGAGGGAACTAACTAAAATTAATTTATTTTACTTCATACTGTCGAAGAAATTTTACATCAAAGTAATTTATTCTATAAAATATATTTCACTGAAATACCAGTGAGGGCGTACGTAGCCCAAGTATTTAAATAAATTCATATATTTGAAAACGGAAGCTCTGGTAAGCATCAATTGCGTAAATTTTATTTACTAAATTAATTGTGGGTAATTTTCATGCAGGGAAAGAATATTTTAAGTAAATTTATTTTATCAGGCAGGCGTTTGTAAAATTATAAAGGGGGTAACGTTCTTTTAATATATTAAGTGTCTTAAAATGGAGTTAAAAATAATAGTTAGGGAAAGTTTAGGGATATCTATGGTTGAAGAGGGTGTGTTTAAAATATTGTGTTCCTTTCAGAATGAGCTTCAAAGTTTCAGCTTAAAAGTTTTGGGTTAAAAACCCCTGCCTTTACCCTTAAGCAGCTAATTTTTGAAGATATAGGCGTATAGCCATATGTTACATATCCTGGATAAAGGAAGTCCCATCCCAGAATCCGGATGAGTTCATAGTTTATAAGTTAGATATAAGTTTATTACTGGTGAATTTGAAAATAAAAGTAATAATACTCTGTAGTACTTGCATTATTGACTCCAGGACAAATTATACCTTACCTAAACTACTGAACCGCCTGGGAACTCCTGGAACACTCTGGACTTCCCAGAAGCGTGTCATGGCGCCCGAACTTAATTAATTGTCCTGGAGTTGATAGCTTATTTGTGGTATTACAGATTTGCTGGGTCTAGTGAATCCTATATAATTAATAATTTTTATTGTAAGGTGTTTCCCGCTAGCAGGTAGCCTCCCCCGAAATTAGTGCTACTTCAAGGAACAGACGCCCTTGGCCTATGCGAGTCTGGATGCCCGAAATTAGATATATTTTGCATTTTACATAATTTTTTTTTGGCTAAACGGGTATTCCGAAATTTGAAAATTTACTAACATCATTTTTATTAACGTAGCTTGTCCCCAAATTTAATTGCAGTTATTTTATATGTAATTTGAAACTGCAATAGTAGAATATATTTTAACATATAAGTATTGGCTTATAGTCATATTCATATTTAGTATTGTTCATCGTAAGGAAAAAATTCTACCCTCATTGTTTTTGATAATTATTATTACTTGTAGTAACTTTAACGCAAAAAATATACCCACATTAGTAAAATTGTTACGAACCTTCTTGTTAGAAGTTAAAAATTTGTTAATGTTTTAAAGATATTATGAATGCAAACCAGTCACGGTAGGTTTTGTTTTATATAATATGTGTATTGTTTCAGGAAAACCTGAATGATATTGTAGTTCTATGTGAATATAGAAAGTGATTTGTGTCATAAAAATTGTGAGTGATTCGATGCTTACCAGAACCGTTAGCAATGCATATCAATAAAATTAGGTATTTCTCGCTCAATAAAAGTAAATTAACGTGTGAAGTACTTATTCGCGGTTGTGAGCCGGTTTCTACAGTAATAGTATGGGGTTCTTTAAAAAGGGTCGTAAAAGGGTTTTACAGGGTCGGGAGCATGAGTTTGTCGCCTATGGTGAGGCAAATGTTCATAGGCTGCGGTTAACCGCCAGTCCTTCTGGTGGGCCGTATGTTTGTTTGCCACCTTCATAAAGTTATATATTTTCTATATCGATAGCCACCTTAGTAATATAAAATATTTTTTGGGGTAGGTAACAAATATTCGTCATGAAAATCATTCCAATAATGCTGTATAGTAGTTAGCAATACGAATATTTAAAATATATAATTACAAAGAATAATTAATTGCAATCTGCATAAAATAATTAAAGAAATTAACTTCTTAACCAAAAATATTTTCTAAGTAAATCGTAGTATCATTTTTTCTCCTAAGTATGGGTAGTTGTGAATAGCATGTGAATATCGTTAGGCTGCTTACAGACTGCATTTCATCACGCTATCATAATTCCATAAGCGTAAGGACAGGATACAGTTTTAATGAATAATGTTGAGATTTAGTATAAAATTTAAGCTAAATTCTCTTGTATATAAGAATTGCGTCATCATGTGATTGTATTGATCACACAAGTGTGCATGAGTGTTTTATGAGCGTGAAATGTATGAGTATGTATGAATGTATGAAAGGTATGAATATGAGAGTATGAAAGGTACATTATTCAAAGGAATGGGTGAGTCCGATGAGTTATGAAAGTTGAAATAGTCAGTAGGTAACTTTGCATACACATAAACTGCGTCGCTAATTTTTTTCTCTCCCCCTACTCTAAAAAAAAAAATTAACGTCATTTTATTTTTAGATTTTATCAAATTAAATTAGAGTAGTTATGACAAGAATAGCAATATCAGGTAAATTATATAGAAATGAATGTTGATTTTCTTTTGGATGTTGTCGCGGACAGTCAAACATACACGAGAAATTTAGGTCAGTGTGTAAGAGACCTTATGAATAATTGTGAAAATTTATGAGGGTACCTCAAAATATTGTTAAGCTCACATCACTGAGGTCACATTGTGAATTCATGTCATGATAAGTGAAAGTTGTGTACTTGCCGTGAGTTTTGTAAAATTACGAAGTATTAAGAATTACGAAGTTATGAAAGTTTTATGCACATGCAGTGATAAATAAGAAATGCATACGTTTGAAAACGTTATTACATATTGGATTATGGCATACCAGTGAAATGTTAAGGTTGGTACATGTGATTGTTTCTTTTCTGGGTTGTTTTGATATATTTTTTTGGGGTTAGAATGCTGGTAGGATGATTCTATAGGTGTATTCAGTGCTATATTTCTGTTTCTTGGTTTTTTTGTAGTATATACTGCCACTCGGAAGCGGTAAGCTTGCCCTCGCAGATTTACGTAGTACTATAGGAAGCTCTTAAAGGCTTGCTTATCATATGCAAATATATTGCATTCAGTTATATAGACATATACAATGTTATTACACCGTTGTTATATAAATTTTCTTCTCTGAGACGGTTATAGAAATCTCAGTCTTCAATTCAAGCCACATTCTATATTACATTCAGGCGGTTCGTATTACCTGAATCTCTTAATATTAAGCCTTAAATACGTCTTTTTTCTATCTATCTTGTGAACACCATCAGAATTACTCTATGGAGATATTTAAATGGAAATATTATCTACTAATGCAGTTATTAGAGAATTATATTATATAACTATAATTCAATCTTGTTAAATTGAATTATTAGTCTTAAATTTTGTCTATAGGGACAAAATTTTCACTGTATAGTATCTTATTTAACCCTTCAACTCCTTCCTATCTAAAGGAACGCTTCGAGTTCCTCCACAATACGCATTCGAAATGTCTGAGGTCATCGGAAAACTTAATATTAAAGATGCCGTCTCACTCGTCTACGTTCTTTGACAAATCTTTCACGGTTACGGCCATAAGACTATGGAATAAACTTCCAGTAGGGATAAGACGAGCGCAGACGATAGCAAAATTCAAAAAAATGGTGAAGGATCACTATCTATCTGTGTAATATGTAGATTATGTATGTATTTATATTCGTATGTACGTATGTGTGTATGTATCTATGTATGTGTATTCGTATGTATGTATGTATGTTGTGTTGATATATATTCTTATTATGCTGTATATATTTTTAATATTTATGTGTTAAATGTAGAAATTTTTATACCTATAATTAAAAAGCTTTATTCGATCTAAGAGTACGCCTAAGAACTACCGCTCGTTACCTTCAATCAACTTTCTCCATCCAAAGGTTGCCTGGTAGAAATTGCTTTTTAGCGATAAGGCCGCCCATTGTACATCTTCTTGCAGTGTATTCGTGTACCTTAATTGTATTTACTTGGCGTACAATAAAGTGTAAAATAAATAAATAATAATAAATATTGTGGCGTAAAACATAGATTTGCTATATTAGTTTATTAGGCGCTATTAAGCGTAGGTATATCTGGGTATACTTAGGTCGGTATAATGGGCGTATCCTTAATAGTGTCAAAGTAGGGGTAGTTGATGGAAGGAGATATGGTGGGATGTAAGCTATATATAAGCGTGCGCAATAGTAGAAGAGGAAAAGAGGGAACTAACTAAAATTAATTTATTTTACTTCATACTGTCGAAGAAATTTTATATCAAAGTAATTTATTCTATAAAATATATTTCACTGAAATACCAGTACGTAGCCCAAGTATTTAAATAAATTCATATATTTGAAAACGGAAGCTCTGGTAAGCATCAATTGCGTAAATTTTATTTAGTAAATTAATTGTGGGTAATTTTCATGTAGGGAAAGAATATTTTAAATAAATTTATTTATTTTATCAGGCAGGCGTTTGTAAAATTATAAAGGGGGTAACGTTCTTTTAATATATTAAGTGTCTTAAAATGGGGTTAAAAATAATAGTAAGGGAAAGTTTAGGGATATCTATGGTTGAAGAGGGTGTGTTTAAAATATTGTTCTTTTCAGAATGAGCTTCCAAGTTTTGGGTTAAAAACCCCTGCCTTTACCCTTAAGCAGCTAATTGTTGAAGATATAGGCGTATAGCCATATGTTACATATCCTGGATAAAGGAAGTCCCATCCCAGAATCCGGATGAGTACCTACATAGTTTATAAGTTAGATATAAGTTTATTACTGGTGAATTTGAAAATAAAAGTAATAATACTCTGTAGTACATGCATTATTGACTCCAGGACAAATTATACCTTACCTAAACTACTGAACCGCCTGGGAACTCCTGGAACACTCTGGACTTCCCAGAAGCGTGTGAGGGTCTCCACCCATACTAATAATAGGTACTATTAACGTGAGCTTTGTTACTCAGAGGATACACAAATGGAACTCTTGACACTTGCTTATTGTTCTGTGTAATCGATCAAGATAAGGGCGAAATCATGCGAGATGAAAACGTCGACAGAAATTTATTTCCGTTAATCCACCCCAAAAAATCCACCCCATGGGGTGGATAACCGGAATTGCATGTTATGGTATGTCCGAAATTCCACCCCTTGGGTGGATTTCCGGATCTATTCATGATAAATAAAAAAGAGCAAAAAACAAATGAAGATCGAAAAAACAAAAATAAGATCGGCAAAACAAATGAAGAACGTCAAAACAAATGACTGTCGAATAAACAAATGACTATCGAAAAAACAAATGACGATCGGCACAACAAATGAAGATCAAAAAAAGAAAATAGAATAAAATAAATATATAAAATAGAAGAAAATAATCTAGCTGCGATTGCCATTGCAAAAATAGGTGCAAGCAAATCTAGACCTTAATGACGCTTCTCTAAAAATGTGCTTGTAGACATCACTGATCACGAATATACTGGTTGAATTTACAGTCGTTCTGGAACGGAAAGGTACAGTTTCGATAACAGAACCGATCGGAAGTGTCAATTTGAAAATCAACAATAAAAAATACGAAAATGTCAAAATTTACATCGTTTTCCGAAATTAAAATGAGAACTCGTTGTTACTCTTGTTTGTTGTTAAAAAGTAAATAGATGGAGGGGGGGGGGGGGGGACATTATGTATGCTCATAATGTCGAAATTTGCTTTCACCCATTTCATTTTTATCAAGATGCGATAACCATCCTAAAAAATAGGTGCAAGCAATTCTCGATCTTATTAACATGCATAATATTTATTTATTTTTTACATAGTCGTGATTAGTAATGTCTGTTATCGCCTAAAATAACATTTTTAGAGAAGTGTCATTAAGGTCGAGATTTGCTTGCACCTTTTTTTTGAATGGCAATCGCATCTAGATAACAAAATATGGCTGCAAGTTATTTTTGACCACCAAAAATCAACAAGGCTGAAAGCTCAAAAGTCAGAACCCAGAACTCAAAACCCAAAACTCAAAACTGAAAGGAAAGCTCATACTTAAGTCTTTTCTTTTGTTTTATTGATCTGCATAATGTTTTATCGGTTTTCATTTGTTTACGATCTTCATTTATTTTGCCGATATCATTTGTTTTTTGATTGTCATCTGTTTATCTGCCCGTCGTTTATTTTGTCGATCTTCATTTGTTTATCCGACTGTCATGTGTTTTGTCGATCTTTATTTGTTTTTTCGATCGTCATTTGTTTAAATAAATAAATATTTACGGACATCTCACACAACGCTATCTGATCCCAAAGTAAGCTAGGAATAACCTGCTTGTGTTATGGGTATCAGACCACGGATATTAATACTTATATACTTTTAAATACATACATATTATACACTAGCTGAGCCCGCAACTTCGTTTACGTCACATAAGGTGTATGAAAGGAAAGGTATTTCTTCATCAGAGTCATCAAGCAGCGTCTGAAACCGCCCTGTTTGCTTAATCATAAAAGAGCTTAATGATTAAGTCTATTTTAAAACAATTCAGTCCACGCCTTCGGCGCGGACTGAATTGTTTAAAAATAGTCTTAATCATTAAGCTCTTTTATGATTAAGCCAACACGCCAGTTTAGGTTCACTCACATTCAAAGAAACCCCTACAATTAAAATTTTCAAAATATCTGATTCTTAAAAGTGTTATAACTCTTTTATTTCTAAACCGATTTACATAAAACAAACGCTAAATGTTAACTGGAGCAAACCTCAACACAATAAAAAAAACCGCATTGCAATCGGTTGAGCGGTTACTGAGATTAGCGTGCACAACCGTACAGACAAACAGATATACAGACATACAGACAAACAGACATACAGACAAACAGACAAAAATTCTAAAAATCATTGTTTTGGGTTCTATTGCGTTCATAAAGCCCCCTATAATATTTTTTCTTATTTATCTTCCATGTACAGACAGCGACCTGTTACGATTTTATTATATGTATTGATTGATTGATTGATGATAGAAACACCCAGACTCTTGAGACAAACATTTATGGGTCACACAAATATTTGTCTCCGGTGGGAATCGAACCCACGACCTCCAGCGCCGCAGGCGGTATCACTACCGACTGCGCCACAGAGGCAGTCGATTCAATTCAATTCAATTCATTTATTTAATTCAGGCTAAAAATACCCATACAATTAGAGATTCATATAAAAATATCGATACATTAAAAACATATTTACAAGTCACGTCAAATAAATCATAGTAATAATAAATTAATAGGATAATACAATACAATACCAGTCAGTCAAAGATTAAATTCCATTTATACAACATTCAATATAGTTCCATGTCAATAAAAATACAATATAATACAAGTCAGTCAAGGGTTAAATTCTATAAAAATAACATTCAATATTTAATATAATTCCATGTCAGTAAAATTAAATAATAATTAATAATTATACATTTGAAGTCAATTATGTAGTCGCAGAAAAAGTCGAAGGTCACTGTCAAAAGTGTCAACATATACATTAAAATTCACAAGTGCTTCAGTATTGCCTCTTCGGCACCGGCACCGACAAGTGTCTGTCACTGCAATGCCGCAGGAAAGGACAGTCCAACCTGTCTGCAATCATCTTCAGAACACTGTTGGAACTGGCCCGCACTCGTCGAACTAGGGAGGCTGCACGTGACCGCATCGTCGCGTGAAAACAAGCAGTACGCGCCTCTGCGAACATGCCCGAAGCACTACAGAAACGAGGCAGTCCCAACAGCATTCTGAACGCATTGTTATACAGGACACGGAGGTCACTGTATTTCCTTTTATTGTAATCGGCCCACAAGCTGCACGTGTATAGCGTTGTACAGTACGCTCGGAAGAGAGTAATTTTAACTTTACCTGAACAGCGTGCAAACCTGCGAGCAATCATATTGGCCCTTATTGACAAAGCCCTTCGCTCTCGCTCGATATCTTCATTGTCCCTGAGGTCGGTGGTGATAATATGACCAAGGTATTTAAACTTGTACACTCTTAGTAATGGGACAGAGTTTAACATAAGCGCAGGTAAATCCTGAATTGATTCCCCTCCCGCCTCAAAGACCATCCACTGGCTTTTTATTACATTATATTTTAATCCGTGTTCACGGGCGTATTCCTCACATATTTTCATCAACTTTCTAAGACCACAGACAGACGCACTCAGCAACACCATGTCGTCCGCATAGCTTAGGTTGTTAACGCATATGCCATCAATGTGACAACCGACATGCTGTTTGCTGAGTGCCTCTATCAGCCCATTAATATAAAGGTTAAACAAGGTCGGAGAGGTCAACCCCCCTTGCCTGACACCACATTCAAGCCGGTATGAATCCGACAATGCCCCCGCCCGTTTGTTTTGCACATAACACAGCAATTCGTTAATTATTGTATTGCACATATTACACTAAAGCATATTTATGTTCGTCATTTTTACTACTAGTAATTACTACACTCGTCTTGACACACCCGCTCGCGACTGTATCGCGCACGCGATATCCTACCGTCGTTTTTTTTGACGATCTTCATTTGCTTTGCCGATCTTCATATGTTTTACGATCGTCATTTGTTTATCCGACCGTCATTTGTTTTGACGATCTTCATTTGTTTATCCGACCGTCATTTGTTTTGACGATCTTCATTTGTTTATCCGACCGTCATTTGTTTTGTCAATCTTCATTCGTTTATCCGACCGTCATTTGTTTTGTCAATCTTCATTTGTTTTGTCAATTTTCATTTGTTTTTCTGACCGTCATTTGTTTTTTCGATCTTCATTTGTTTTTTATTGATTAATTTCTTTTGTCGATCTCCATGTGCTTTGACCATCTTTGAAATCCACCCATGTCATGGGTGGATTAACGGACTAATTGGATTAGTAATATGTAACTCCGGAAATCCACCCCTTGGGTGGATTTTCGTGGGTGGATTATCGGACTATTCTGATTAATAATATATAATTCCGGGAATCCACCCAAGGGGTGGATTTTCATGGGTGGATTAACGGACTAATCCCTTTTGTCTCATTTAAAAATGACAAATTTTGAGAAAGAAGACATTTCACCAGTAAATTTATTATATTTACGCTTTCGAGTAGTTAGGCCCTTGGTTGGGCCCGTGATGGCCGAAAGTTAGTAATCCATCTTGGCATCAGGTCGTCATGAAGCCATGTCGAAGGTCAAGTCTAAGCAGGTTTCCATAGCCTGCCTCTGTTCACTTCAACGTATTACGTGGGACCAAGTGATACTTTTGGAATGTTGACCGTGTATAAAGCATTCAATTTCGTTTTATGAAATAAAAAACAAAATAGAACTCTAAAATCTTTTAATTTATTAAAATAATTAGCAATTTTAGATTTCATGGATTCATCAACAGGCTGTCGATGAATCTATGAAAAATTTGAAATGACTACATTAGGCCGACAGAAACTACAGCTAATAAGAACAGTGCATGGTTTTAATCAGTTCAAGTCTGACACGTTTATAATGTTTTTAGGTACAGTGGGGTAATATAAATTACGTATTTTCAAAAGTATTTTTTGTTGCATTGCTGTTTTTTTGGAATCAGGTGTTATATAATTGCTCTTTCTTTTCACATCACTGAGCTCTTTTTAATAACCACGTCAATTTCTCTTAGGGCCATGTTTTCTGAATGTCTGTGATCCAACAATTCAGCCAGTAAGGATACAATCGAGATAAGAAGACTTACGAGTTTGAAGACCATGAAATCTTCCTATAATATCTGGTTTCGTTTATTTCGTTCTATCGTTATGGGGCGATTTTCACCTGACCAGGTAGCAATTAAAGATTCTTTCGTATGACTAATATTAAATAAAATTGCCGTCATTCAAACAAATTCTTCAAAGGCATTTTGTATTGCCTCTTGGGTATTTCTTTCCCGCCAAAAAGTTATCCAAATTCTGGAAATAGTAGTAGTCTGTATCGCAAGGTCTGGTGAGTTTGGCGGATGACGGAGAGCTTCCAACCTCAGTTCTTGCAACTTGGGGACCGTCTGCAGTATGAGGTCGCGCATTGTCGTGCAGGAGCAGCGGAGACGAGCGATTGACCAATGCTGTGCCTGCTTCTTCATCATTGTGTTCAGTTCTTCACAGAACACATCTGCATCAATGCTCACCCCGTTTGGTAAAAAGCTGTGATGAATCACACCGGCGCGCTAGACCACTAAACAGGGACCATCACTTTTTTAGGGGTAAGTTTTCGTTTAGGGCATTGTTCGTCTTTAATTCGTCATTGTCGACCAGTCTTCGGACGACCGCGAGGTTCATTTTTCAAGTCGATTTCCAGAACGAAAGCGAGCAAACCAGTGCGAGCAACAGGCGGTGCGTTGGATTGTAGTGTTAGCTCCGTAAACGTCGTTGACGTTGCGTGCCGCTGTGCCACGTTGCTGCCACGACGATACTCATATTTCATAACTAGCAGACGTCACGCGGTTTCTCACGCGTAGTTCCCGTTCCCGTGGGAATACGGGAATAAAACATAGCCTATATTCACCGCAAAGAGTGTAGCTTTCCAACAGTGAAAGAATTTTTCAAATCGGTCTAGTAGTTCCGGAGCCTATTCGTTACAAACAAACAGACAAACAAAAAAACAAAAACCTAATCTTTCCTCTTTATAATCAATCAATACATATAATAAAATCGTAACAGGTCGCTGTCTGTACATAAGATAAATAAGAAAAAATATTATAGGGGGGCTTTATGAACGCAATAGAACCCAAAACAATGATTTTTAGAATTTTTGTCTGTTTGTCTGTATGTCTGTATGTCTGTATATCTGTTTGTCTGTACGGTTGTGCACGCTAATCTCAGTAACCGCTCAACCGATTGCAATGCGGTTTTTTTTATTGTGTTGAGGTTTGCTCCAGTTAACATTTAGAGTTTGTTTTATGTAAATCGGTTTAGAAATAAAAGAGTTATAACACTTTTAAGAATCAGATATTTTGAAAATTTTAATTGTAGGGGTTTCTTTGAATGTGAGTGAACCTAAACTGGCGTGTTGGCTTAATCATAAAAGAGCTTAATGATTAAGTCTATTTAAAATAGAAATAGTTTTAAAATAGACTTAATCATTAAGCTCTTTTATGATTAAGCAAACAGGGCAGTTTCAGACGCTGCTTGATGACTCTGATGAAGAAATACCTTTCCTTTCATACACCTTATGTGACGCAAACAAAGTTGCGGGCTCAGCTAGTCTATTATATAAAAATAAGTCGGGTTTTCCTTCCTGACGCTATAACTCCAGAACGCACAAACCGATTTCCACGGTTTTGCATTCGTTGGAAAGGTCTCGGGCTTCGTGAGGTTTATAGCAAAGAAAATTCAGGAAAAATTTCAACAGAAAAGCGGGAAAATCATTTTTCACACACAGCGCCAACGCGAGCGAAGCTGCGGGCATCAGCTAGTATTAGTATATAGATTACTCGAATATTTAACGTATCCACGATGACGAAAAAGATTGAAATGCGATGAAAACGTCACACTAATTAATAAACCAATGACTAATTTTGGAAAATGAATTCTATGTTTTTAAAATAAAATTAATTTGAAATTAGAATTCTTAGCCAAACAAAAATTATTTTGATTTGAAATGGCCAGTACTGCAGAACGGCAATTTCATAAGTAAAGACTTATTATTTGATTTTCCTTAAACCTGCCAAAACCATTGGTGTTTTTTAATTATTAACAACGAATTCCCCGTTATTATATTTCAAGAATAGTATTTTTGAAATTTTTACAGCATCATCGTTTTTTTTTTTTGTTTAACGTGGGGGAAAATCCTCATGGATGTTATGTCGGACTCCTGCCGACTAAAACACCTCACGCAACGCCCAACAGCCTATGGTTGTGAGCCCCGGGTAAGCCCTCAGAAGGATGTCCCAGGACTCCCAACAGACCCACAGCCGCCAATGCGGCCTCGTCCAGGGGGTGGTTCGAGTGCTATCCCGCGTCTTTGGGGGGTTTCGGGTGTGATCCCGCTTCTAAGGGGGGGGGGGGGGGGGGGCGTGCGTGAGTTCCTCGCGTCACTCTGCCGTCATGGGCCTGCTTCTGTAAGGACGGTGAGCCGCCCTCTCACCGTACTCAGGCCCCCGGTCATGGAGGCCGATAGTCCTCGGCGAAGATACGTCGACGGCGCCCAGGCCGCCGACTGCGGAACTTGGGTGGGAGAGTTCTCTTCCGTTCCCGCCCCGCCGTCTCTTTCACGAGCATAACCTGCTCGCAGAAAGAGGCGGCGCAGTTCCACCTACTCCCGCTGGAGAGCATGGCTCGCACCATGGTCTCGAGCGAGAGAGTGTCCACGTCCAGACCCACCACGAGGACCTGGCGCTGTTGCGCCCAACAGCATCATCATTCAGTAAAAACGTTACGGATCCTCATTTTTCTTTCATTAGTACCTTCAATAAAATGATTATTCTTTTCTGTGAATCAACAAGTATTTTTGAAACAATAAATTTGTTTTGAAAATATCACCGGCAATTTTCTACTATTAAATCGAAAGTTTAAAGACAATGTTATACACTCGAGAGCAATGAATCCAGGTCACTTAAAGAATCCTAAAAATCTCGGAAACTAAAAATGCTAGGTTAATGCAATAAATTGTATTTAATAGACAATGTAATACTCCTTAAATGAAGGTATTAAAACTTCTTATAGTATCCGCAATACGAACTGGCACTTGGGGCCATAAATGTCACTTTCTGTAGGGGTTGAACCATGTCGATAAAATATTTAAGAATTTGTCGATATGTCGTAATCTGATATTAAGTGGGTAATTTGCTTTTAGTTATAAATATGAAATTAATAGCAAATAAGATTTTACATAAACTGATAGCGGGAAATTAATTAAATTCCTCGTAAGTGCAGTCAAGTAAAATAATTGCAGCTGTGGTCATTCCTGTAGTGGCCAGATTAAGCGGACATATTATTATGTAATAATAATAATAATAATGACGACTGGTAGCTTGGTCCCTGTACCCGATGCCGGTGGGATACTATATCTTATATTTTTAAATGCACTTGTTTGTTATATCTATATTTAAAAATGTAATTTGTAAGTTAATTAATTAAATAAAGAGAATAATAATACTTATATTTTTTTAAATACATACACATTATAGTTATTGTAAAGTTATATCATAAAAAAATCAAATTTGAAAAAGGGCCACTTTCGAAGATGGAACTACGAAATTACAGCATTTGGTGTTGCTTTTGTTTGTAATCTGTCATTTATGTGGGTACATAAACCATGTTGATAGTGCTCTATATTCATTAATCAAGCTGAAATTATGTCGCTTGCGCCTGAAGAATGCACCAGAATACTTACAATGCTGGAAACCGGCCGGAGTCAGCGCGATACAGCCAGGACTGTCGGTGTGTCGCTGTCAACAGTACAAAGAGTTCTCCGACGTTACGAAGAAACTGGTTCTAACCTACGCAGACCAGGAACGGGCAGAACCAGGTGTACCACAGCACGAGAAGACCGATACTTGGTGAACACCATGCTTCGAAATCGCTTTCTCACAGGAACTGAACTCACCAATCAGTTTCGACGCCTCGGAGGAAGTAACCCAAGTGCATGGACAGTAAGACGTCGGCTTGCTGAATCTAACTTAAAACCCCTTAGACCTGCAAACGGCCCTAAACTGGAGCGTGGGCATCGTATTTCGAGACTAAGGTATGCCCAGAGCCACGTAAATTGGAGTATTGAAGATTGGTCAAAAGTTATGTTCTCCGACGAATCAAAATTTATGCTCTACAAGCACGATGGAAGACACAGAGTGTATCGAAGACCAGGGGAAAGATTGAAGCAAGCATGCATCGAAGAAAAAGTAGCCTACGGTGGTGGGTCTGTACTTGTGTGGGCCGGAATTTCTTCTGAAAGTCGCACAGAGCTGGTGATCATAGAAAACGGCTCTTTAACTAGCGTAAGATATGTGGAAGAAATCCTCAATGATCACGTTGGTCCATTTATGGTCAATTTAGGTGAGGATGCTATATTTATGCATGACAATGCCCGACCTCATACAGGTAGGATTGTGAATGACTACCTTCAAGAGATGAACATTACTCGTATGGAGTGGCCAGCGCGCAGCCCGGATATCAACCCGATCGAGCATGCTTGGGACGAGCTAGGCAGATGCGTAAAACAACGAAACCCTCCCCCAATCACGCTTCGTGAGCTCAAAATTGCTCTCACAGAGGAATGGGAGAATATTCCCCAAAATCGTATAAGGAACTTGGTGTACAGCATGCCAAACCGCGTAAACGCAGTAATGGAAGCACGAGGAGGCAATACGAAGTATTAAAATTCAAGAAAATCGTAATAAAGTTCAAAAATTTCATGTTTCCTATTTTTGTTTTAAGGAGAGATCGGCAGTTTTTTCTTTATGTAATTTTGTGTTAATAAAATGTATGGTGACTCATATTTTTTTTACTTTCATTTAAGGAGTATTACATTGTCTATTAAATACAATTTATTGCATTAACCTATCATTTTTAGTTTCCGAGATTTTTAACATTCTTTAAGGGACCCGGATGCAATTACTTCCGGCACCGACTCGCCCGCACTCCTAATAGTGGCGGTTTCTGGGTTTTTTATGACATTTTTGTTCCTAGAAAGTGTCCAGTTCAATTAGGCAACCTATCGGACTTGGTGAGGTAAGACAGCAGTCGTTGATGAAAATTCAATTCATAGCTGCTGCTCCTGGCAGCCAATAAAAGCTGCGTCTGGTTTGAAATATGGTTGGGCTTGAAGGCAACTGGGCAGATGCTAATATGCAGATAAGGTCTGGGCCCCATGAAGATCTTCTAGGCCCAAACCGACGTCACTTGAAGCAGTGCAGGACCAACGAACGAGGTCCTGGTACAGGCATAACGTAACGCCAATTGGGGACTTAGATA
The DNA here is from genome assembly GCA_933228765.1 of Miltochrista miniata. Classification (NCBI taxonomy): domain Eukaryota; kingdom Metazoa; phylum Arthropoda; class Insecta; order Lepidoptera; family Erebidae; genus Miltochrista; species Miltochrista miniata. Next base: position 3,594,618 of record OW121772.1, on the reverse strand, counting down.
ATTCTCGGTGGCAACAATATCGAGGAGATAATATGCCAAATCATATCGACCTAGTCCACACAAAAGTAACACCCCAGTAAGATGAAGAAAATTGACATCGGATAGTAAACAATCAATACGGTTCTTAGTTTTGAGCGATAAACGTTTTTAGGGTTTCGTAGCCAAATGGCAAAAACGGAACCCTTATAGATTCGTCATGTCTGTCTGTCTGTCCGTCCGTGTGTCACAGCCACTTTTCTCCGAAACTATAAGGCCTATGCTATTGAAACTTGGTAACTAGATGTATTCTGTGAACCGCATTAAGATTCTCATATAAAACTAGAAAAAAAGCAGTTTTAATTTTGGGGGTCCCGATACTCACAACTGAAACTCAATTTTTTTTTTTCATCTAACCCATACGTGTGGGGTATCTATAGATAGGTCTTCAAAAATGTTATTGAGGTTTCTAACATCATATTTTTCTAAAGTGAATAGTTTGCGCCAGAAACACTATTTTGCAGAGAGCTTCTTACTTATGCTTGCATAACATGTTCCTTGAAGCCACGAAAGATACATACATACATATGATCACGCCTTTTATCCCCGAAAGCATAAGCAGAGGCGTATTATGTGCCCACATTTCACCTTTTTAAACTTTTGTCTCACGTGATAGGTCGTGAGCTGTATTGCCGTGTTGATATGGACAGGCGCAGGTTGTGACTGCCCGCTGCTAAACTTTTCAAGCCGCCCATAAAAGCCTTCAACTTGGATTAACGACTACCATTTTACTGGCAACTGGGACCAACGGCTTAACGTACCTTCTTAACGTGCCTTGGAAACACTCGCAAATAAATGTCACGAAGTGGTCATGTGGTGATCACTCATCCATGACCAGCCTTAGTAAATTTTGCTTACTTCAGTGGGGCCACGAGTGCTTCTGAAAGAACAGATGCCAATCGCTTGTTGGTTGCACTGCTTTCTCCATCGCCACGCTCTTGCTTGTAGTCGTCGTCAATATATCAAATTAACTTCGAATATTTTCGTTGACACAATCTTTTACTGTTGAAGTCGGATACGAGATAAACATCAAGGCATAATATATACCTGGTATGAAAATAGAGTAAGATCATAAGAAGAATTGTGTCATTACTTCTCAGTGCAAGAGACATCGCAGACCACCCTTACACTTGGAATTCAAATCTACTAATTTGGATACTTTTTGGGTAAGGAAAGAAACAGAAACCTGGAATTGATTGCTGAGGTTTTGAAATGTTTGATTCCATTGGCCACATCGTACTTATGCGATTTGACATTCATTTTCATTAATTTCCGAAATGAAAAGTACTTAAGCAAAGAAATAGCTTAAACTTGGAAAACAATTTAATTCCAGGTGTAGCAAATACAGATTTACGATAACCAATCGATACGATAACAAAACGGAAAAAAAAATTAAATAATTAAGGCCCTCCCTCACCGGGAGCATTTGTTTAAGAGAAATTGATTAATGAAAAACAAGCACAATCTTCGCATTAACATGAGTCTTAGGATTTTATTATTTTGTTAATTTGTTCGTATTGGAACGAAGTTCCTTATCGCGCGTTGTGAAAGGGGGCTAGACGGAAAAAATTCTCACGAAAAGTTGTAACGACACTTTTGGTAGTGATAGTGGTAGTGATAGTGGTAGTGATAGATGTAGTGATAGTGGTAGTGATAGTGGTAGTGATAGTGGTAGTGATAGTGGTAGTGATAGTGGTAGTAATAGTAGTAATGATAGTGGTAGTGGTAGTGATAGTGATAGTGATAGTGGTAGTGATAGTGGTAGTGCTAGTGCTAGCCAGGGGATGAACATGAACTCTACGAGCAACACCAAAGCAAATAGGAGTTTCGCTCTGTTCAGTTTCTTCTCAAGTTTTTATCATACAAATGTTAATGAGTATAACCCTTTTGTTACAATTCTTCACTTAATAAATCTTTTCAATTTTTATTTTAACTGATGTAGTTCTCTCGACATTTGGCGACCCCCTACAGAAGCTCCGCGACCCCCTACAGAAGCTCCGCGACCCCCTAGAGGGTCGCGACCCACAGGTTGAAAAACACTGAATTGTACATTACCATAAAAACTACCAACGAAAATTGGTTTGAACGAGATAGAGCTGGTAGTTTTTTTTTAATACGTCATAAACAGCAATTTTCGGTTAGAAAAATCACTTCCACTGCGAACGTGTTAAAACATCAATCAAAGTTACAACGAACATAAGAACTTTTATATTATGTTACTTGCTGCTACGAAACCCTTCATGGGCGAGTCCAACTCGCACTTGGCCGGTTTTTTTATGTTCCTTTTTAGTAATTTTTTTGGTCTTTATAATATTTATAACTTTTATATTTAGTTACAGTTATTATTTACACAAATTAAGATTTTATGGACCTACAGCCACCGAAGCTTACTTCAGGAATTCAAAAGTTTTTTAATCGATCTATCGATGTCGTAATTGAGCATTGTGTGACGCAATCGGGCATAGGTTTGCTTCCTACAAGGCGCGCAGCCAGACTAATCGTAATCGGTAAAGGATAGCGCATACAGATTTCGTGAGGAAAGAAAGAGAGAGAAGGTTTGGAGCGCGTTTAGCGAAATGATATGAAAGCTAAAAAACAGATAAGTACAAATAAAAAGAAAAATATTATAAATATTAAAAAACCGACTAGTGTAAATGAAGTTTTTAGTATTGTCTTTCTTATACATTAAAAATAATATCCAAATATTAGATAATTATAGAGATCCAGCCTAAAGTTTAACTAAAACGAGGTGTTTTTAAAAATTAAAAGCATCGAGGATTTTTTAGTAATCGTGTTTTCAGGCTAGTAGATCTTTAGTTCATGAACTGAAGTTGTTTGTGTTGTAATGTTAGTTCATTAGACCTCACGAGTCCTGAGATCCAGATCAAGATAATAGTCTATTTGGCGTCATACGTCCTCTTAAAGTCGGTTTTCTATTAAAATATTTCTTACATTATGCACACTGAAAAGGTTTCTCACCAGTGTGTGAACGAATATGACTTTCTAAATTATTCTTATAACTAAAACATTTCTTACATAGAGAACACTCAAAAGGTTTCTCCCCAGTATGTGAACGAATATGACGCTCTAAACTATTCTTAAAACTAAAACATTTCTTACATAGAGAACACTCAAAAGGTTTCTCCCCAGTATGTGAACGAATATGACGATATAAATTACCCTTAGAACAAAAACATTTCTTACATAGAGAACACTCAAAAGATTTCTCCCCAGTATGTAAACGAATATGAAGAACTAATTCACCCTTAGAACGAAAACATTTTTTACATTGAGAACATTCTAAAGGTTTCTCCCCAGTATGTGAACGAATATGACGTTCTAAGTTATACTTATAACTAAAACATTTCTTACATAGAGAACACTCAAAAGGTTTCTCCCCAGTATGAGAACGAATATGACGATCTAAATCACCCTTAGAACGAAAACATTTCTTACACAATGCACATTCAAAAGGTTTCTCACCGGTGTGTGTACGAATATGACAAACTAAATCATTCTTACGACTAAAACATTTCTTACATAGATAACACTCAAAAGGTTTCTCCCCAGTATGTGAACGAATATGACTTTCTAAATTATTCTTATTACTAAAACATTTCTTACATAGAGAACACTCAAAGGGTTTCTCCCCAGTATGTGAACGAATATGACATTCTAAGTTATTCTTATACCTAAAACATTTCTTACATAGAGAACACTCAAAAGGTTTCTCCCCAGTATGTGAACGAATATGACGATCTAAATCACCCTTAGAACGAAAACATTTCTTACACAATGCACATTCAAAAGGTTTCTCACCGGTGTGTGTACGAATATGACTTTCTAAATTATGCTTATAACTAAAACATTTCTTACATAGAGAACACTCAAAAGGTTTCTCCCCAGTATGTGAACGAATATGACGTTCTAATTTATTCTTATACCTAAAACATTTCTTACATAGAGAACACTCAAAAGGTTTCTCCCCAGTATGTGAACGAATATGACGATATAAATTACCCTTAGAACAAAAACATTTCTTACATAGAGAACACTCAAAAGGTTTCTCCCCAGTATGTGAACGAATATGAAGAACTAATTCACCCTTAGAACGAAAACATTTCTTACATAGAGTACACCTAAAATTGTTCTCACGACAAGCTTCGACAGTATCGTTTCCCTCATCTGGCTTGTCTTCATGGATTAAACTGATTTCAGCTTTTGGTTGTTCAGATTCCTCAGCATCGCTACTTCTCTTAAGATGTCCATTTGTTATATCTCCACGGTACTTGTGCGGGTCCCGTCGAGGTCTACCTCTACCTCCGACACTGTATATATTTTTTGACTAGCTAACCCGCGCAACTTTGTTTACGTCACATGAGAGTGAGAAATAGAGAGGTGTGGTATAAATATTTAAAGTGACATAGTGTTTCCCGTCGCATTTACTCCCGTCGCGTCCTCGCGTCGCTTATATTCATTATAGCTGACCCGCACGACTTCGTTTTCGTCACATGAGAAGGAGAGAGTTGTGGTATTAATGTGTAAAGTGATATAATGTTTCACGTCGCATTTACTTTCGTCCGTCCGTATTTTTATAAGGAACTCATCGTGTGCGAGTCCGACTCGCACTTAGCCGGTTTTTATCGTTCAGTTGCTGGCTACCACTGCAGACCACTCTCTCTTTACTCCCATCGCGTCGCTCATTTATTAAAACTTAATAAGAGGGTTTTTGTAAGTGAACCTTAAATAAAAGATAAGAATATTATTTTTTTATTTTTTTATGTTCAGCTCGCCAAATTGACGTCGCCACCAGCCTGATGGAAAGCCGTGTGTGTGTTAACGAGGTGTTAAGGACTTTTTTTGAACTATTTAAGAGGAACATTTTTGTAATACACTGTTTTTATGTAAGTTTATGCATTTACGCAGCGTACGAAATGGAAGCTCTCAAAAGAAAGTTTTTCCCGTTCTCGAAACATTATTCATGGCTGCCCCGCTCCTATTCGTCTCAGCTTTATGTTATATAGCCATTAGCCATCCTCAATTAATTGACTAGAAAACTGTAAAATATTTTTTGAAATGCAACCAGTAGTTTCCTGAGATCCTAACACACACTAATTCTTCAGCTTAATAATATTGTGAGTGAAACTTGAGAGATTAGACAAAATACGTTATTGTGAGCGAAGCTTAAAAGGTAGACATACGCTGTAGCTTGCTAGCTATTGATGTATTTCTGTTGCTGCTAAAGCAACAAATAATAATAACAGACAAAATAATAACGTTAAAGGGGGCCTCCCATACAACAATCGTGATTTTCTGCCGCTTTTCTTGTACGGAACCCTACGTGCGCGAGTTCGGCTCGCGCTTGTCCAGTTTTAGTTAATACTTAAACACCCAAGAGCCAGTAGCAGGGCACCATGTGGTTTTAGTCGGTAGGAGTTCACAATAGCATCTATGAGTAATTCCACACGTAAAAGAAAGAAACTCATCTTTAGGTGGAGATATTCCTAAAATGAACACTTGAGAAGATTTATAAGTACTGTTGATTGATGACACTGGGTGGAACTAGAGCTGCACCCATTAAAAAAAATCGGCAAAGTGTGAGTCGGACTCACGCACGGAGGAGTAAAAGCGGGACCCTATGAACGAGACATGAGACTGTCTGTCGTCTGTCTGTCTGTTAGTCACGACATTGTATCGCTGGAACTTGAGCGTGACAGATAGAGACCTAAAATTTTCACTAATGAAGCCTCTATTTTTATTTAACGTGAGGAAAATCCTACAAGGATGGTATGCCGGACTCCTACCGACTAAAAACCACACGTATCCTACTTAACAGCCTACGGTTAGGCGCCCCGGGTATGCCCTCGGAAGGATGTCCCTAGGGTTCCTAACAGACCTACAGCTACCACAGCGGCCGCGTCTTTGTGGATTGTACAGGTGTTATCCCGCTACTTGAGGGGTAGGGGGGTTAGGGGCGTGCATGAATCTCTCACGCCAGTGTCCCGAGTTCCTCCCCGCCGTCTCTTTCACGAGCATGAACTGCTTACAGGAAGAGGCCTGTGGCCCCGCTCCAGCGCCTTTTTGTACTATTTAAAAAAATGTCGCAAGGGCCCTCACTTCCAGGTCCCATGGAGGGGTCCCGGCTAGGAGACAGGCCGCCTCAACTGAGATCGTGCGGTATCCCCTTATCACCCTGACGGCCATCGCCTTCTGCGGGCTAAGCAATCTAGCCGCATTGCTGACCATCAGGGTCTCCGCCCATACAGGGGGCCCCGTATAGGGCCATGCTCCGCACGACCTCAAGGTACAGTCTCTTGTAGGGAGCGTTGGGTCCGTTGGGCAACAAACGCGAGAGTGCGGCTGATGCCCTTAGTTTTGGGACCAAACTTCGGAAGTGGTATCCGAAGTTCATCCGGCTATCACGTACGAGCCTCAGATACGTCATCGAGGGCTCGACGCTCCGTACATGTAAACTGGATCCCGCAGGTGACCTTTAGGGCTGCGTCTCGGTGCGTTGCTCCTCGTGCTGTAACGAGGGTGTCGTCGCGTCGGTGTAACACGTTCCACAGAAGCGGTCCTAAGACCGATTCCTGTGGGATGCAGAACGACACATCTCCCCGACCCGGCCCCAGCCAGCTCGGGTAAGTTATGGCCCTTTCGGAAAGATAGGCCCGGACAATTCGACGGAGGTAGGGAGGCATTCCATGGTAAATAAGCGCCTCCCAAACGCAGCTCCAGGGCAAGGTGTTGAAAGCGTTAGCAATGTCAAGAGTCACTGCCACCACCACCTCACCCTGTTCTGTTGCCGCTATAACAAAAAATACCTACGAAACTCAGAAAAAACATCCACACACAACAAACGTAATTTTTGTGCCCAATTTTTGTAACGGAACCCTCTGTGCGGGAATTCGATTCGCACTTGGCTGCTTTTTTTTTTTAATATGAACACGTGAGTTTCGGTTTCGGTTTCGGCCGAAACTGACCCTGGGGCCGAAAGTTCGGTTTCGGTTTCGTTTTCGGCTGAAAAACCAGTTTCGGTCGGACACTACTTAAAATAGCACCAACTCACTTGTCATTCGGCGTACCTACGAGAAAGTCGTGTGCTTATTTATCTTTATACAAATTGCAAATACCTACCTAAATTGTTACAACAGTATGGCACCTTCGAAGTTGCCTAAATGTGATCAGTGCAGCAAGTCCATCACGACCAAAACACCTGGTGTGGAATGCAGTAAGTGTGGTACTCTGGTGCATGCTAGCACCTTATGCGCCGGCTTGACCACTAAGCAAATTGCAGCCATAAAAGCCTCAGGTAAGCTTGAATGGACTTGCGATGAATGTCATAGTAAATCACCTAGAAGAACATCTCTGATCATACCAGAAGAGGATGAACAAGAAGAAGATGAAATTGGCACTGTACCGCAATCACTGCCGAAGAAATTAACCGTCGATGTTCAAAAAATGACGCAGAATATAACTAGGGAAATAGAAAAGGCGGTTAGAAAACAACTTGGTGAGCTAGAAAAGGCTATGGAGTACTGCAGTAATAAAATAGACGAATTTGACGAAGAAATGAGTACCTTTAGAATGAAGATGAAACTACTTGAGAAAAAAAATGAAAATTTAGAAAATACTAATAAACACCTAAAGCTTAAAATAATGGCGATGGAGCAAAAGTGGAATGAAAATGAACAAAAAGCCCTAATTAATTGTCTAGAGATAGTTGGTATTCCGCAAGAAGATCAAGAGAATACAGAATTGTTAACTTGTCAGGTAGCAAAGAAACTGGACCTAAGGGCAGAAGGGCTGCGGACCAGAAGAATTAGGTCAAGAAAAAATGATACAATTCTAGTAGAATTAAAAGAAAATTGTAATCCTGCTATATGGGTAAAAGCGTCGAAATCTGCTAGAATAAAGTTATCAGATGTAAATCCTAATTGCAGTCCTGATACAGCTGGAACAACTATTATTATCCGCCACGCCCTAACTACCTACAATAAAACTTTATACTATCAAGCTAAGCAACTGCTTAAGGATGACTATAAATATATATGGATAAGCCCAGAGGGTAAAGTACTGATACGTAAGAATGATATGAGTAAAATAATAACAATCCGCTTTGAGGAAGACATAAAAAACCTCTCCTTATCCTAATAGCATTATGTGTGGTGTGGCGAGTAGGTTAATGGGTATGTACAACCATATAAACAACGACATTTTGTGTTTTTAATAGTTATGGATAATTCTAGCGTTAGTCAAAATACTTTAGAAATATTTAACTGTACCAACTTAAATACCTATTTATCGTGTATTCCTAAGCAAAATAACTTCACTATACTACATACTAATATAAGATCTTTAGTTAAAAATTACTCACAACTTACGGTTCATATTGCTAAATACAAAAATAAAATCGATGTCATCATACTAACAGAAGTCAATGTATCAGAATCCCTATGCAGTATGTTCAACATGGAGGGCTATACAATGTACACGAAATTACGAAGAAGTCGAAAGGGTGGCGGTATTATAATATATATACACCAAAAGCACACTTTCAATGAGGTAAATCACAACACTTTGCATTGTGAATGCATGCTGGGTAATATCACAACTTCACAGCGATTTTCTATATTTATATGTGCGTTGTATAGACCTCCAGATAATAGTAAACATCTATTTCTAAAAACCGAACTTCCTAAAATACTAAATAAGCACTGCCCTAAAGATAACTTTGTCCTGATAGGCGATATAAATATAAAAAGAGAACAGCATTTTAACTGAGCGTTACATAAACCTTCTGTCCGGGAAAGGTCTCCAGTGCGCTATTTCAGACTATACACGAGTAGAAATAACTAAAAGTTGTGTTACAAAGACTTGTATTGACCACATTTTTGTCCGATATTGCACAGGAGACATTCACTCGGCAGCGCTCGGCACCGTACTAGCCGACCATCGCATGACCGTTGCTACATTGCACGGAGTGCGTCAGATACAGCATGCTCCAAAAAAAATAGATTTAATAAATAAAAATATATTATATAACGAATTAAATAAAATTGACTGGGAGCAGACGTACGAAATGAATTGTCCTAATCGGATATATAGCTTCATAAGGGATAAATTTGACGAAGCTTATAAACATTCGACATACACAAAACTTCTAAGTCCATCATCAAAACGAAATCAGGCAAAATGGATAAATAATAAACTTAAAGATAAATGTAGTAAAATTGACAAATACTACATACTTTGCATGAAAGATCCAACAAACAGACTACTCCGACTTAGGTATAATGCAGAAAGAAATAAATGCCATAAACTTGTAGAAAAAACACGTAACAAATATATCACTGATGAAATTCAGAAAAATAAAAATAATCCACGAAAATCTTGGTCTATAATCAATCAGCTCATGGGCAGGATAAACAAGTCAATTGAAGATATCATACATCAAGCCTTCAGTAAGACTATCAAAAACGATAAACAAATTGCTAATAATTTTGCTCTAGAGTTTGAAAGGGACGTGGCTGATATTGTGCCTAAATGTAACAAGCCTCTCTTGGATAAACAAAATTACCTTACACCTGCTGACCAATCCATTTTCTTTAGAAAAGCGACAGAAAGGGATATACATAAGATAATTCACACACTAAATCCCCACAAAGCACCTGGAATTGATAACATACGAGCAGTGGATGTAAAAAATGTCAGTAAAAAAATTGTAGGAGCTATAACTAATTTAATAAACATAAGTGTGTCACAGGGCAGCTACCCTACTGAACTCAAAAGCGGATTAGTAAGACCAGTATATAAAAAAGGCGAAAAGGCAAAGTATTCTAACTATCGACCAATTACGTTACTTCCAATAATAGACAAGGTAGTCGAAAAATTTGTCGCGGGTGAAATTTATAGGTATTATGAGAAAAACAATGTACTAACTACAACACAATTTGGTTTCCGGCCTGGTAAAAGTACAACTTTATTGCTAACAGATTTTACAGATGAAGTCAATTCTCATTTGGATGAGCGAAAGCATGTTTTGATGCTCTTTATAGATTATAGTAAGGCGTTTAATACATTAAGACATGATCAATTGATTGAGAGACTGAAAGTTAGTGGAATTCGCGGTCCAATACTGAGCTGGTGTGAAGACTATCTAAAAGGTAGAAACTACAGAGTAAAGGTTGGAGATGCTACCAGTGGCGGGGTTCATGTGACAATGGGCACAGCGCAAGGATCAGTGCTCGGCCCACTACACTATCTTACATATGTAAACGACGCTAAAAAAGTCATAAGACATTGCCAAATATATCAATTCGCCGATGATACTTGCTTAATTGCAGCTGACAAAAACGTAGATGTAGCAAAGCAAAAATTACAAACTGATTTCACAACTCTAAGCATGTGGTCTCACGATGCTGGTCTAGTATTAAACGCTGAAAAGACCCAACTACTTCATGTGAGATCTGCCCATAACACAAAAGGGCTGGATAAGATCAAAATAATGGCCCACAGTCACATGTGCTTGCACCTATACAAGGGAGGCCAGTGTGCGGGGAATTGCACAAGTATCAGCCAAGCCAGGACCACTTCTTACCTTGGGTTGGTAGTAGATGACCGACTCAACTGGGCGGCACATGTGGAAAAAGTGTGTGATAAGTTAAGGGCTTTATTGGCAAAATTCTACCTCCTGAAATATAAGATACCCTTTAAAATACTGCGAAATTTGTATATCGCGTTGGCTGAGTCGGCTATTACTTATGGTATCACTAGCTATGGACGCACGTACAAAACTTATTTAGACAGAATATATAACATCCAAATAAAGTTACTCAAAACAATTGTTCCTAAAAAAATCATAGAAGCTTATCGAGAAAACTACAGAAGTCTATTTAGCTACTGCGAGGTATTGCCGGTACAGGAACTGGTGCAGTGCGCTATGCTCAGCGAACAATATATTCGTCCTCAACAATTTCTGATTCCTATGGAAGGAAAAATTATAACTCGACACATTAGCAGAAGAAACGCAACCACAATTTCTCGGAGTAATAATTACTATGGACGACGAACTTATCAATACCTAATTCCTAGACTGTACAACCAGTTACCGGTTGCATTTAGAGATACGCTTAACGCAAAAAATTGTAAACAAAAATTGAAAAAATACTATTTGGAAATTATAAAAAATGAGCTTAGCATGTAGACATCATTATATGTATATATTTAAGAGTGTACACACAAGGTTTAAAATACTCAATACATATATTTTACAATACAAGTATTTATACTACAAATCCCTATGATATTATATCAGTATGTATGTTAATTCGGAAAAAAAAATTAACACAATATGCACTTTTATTTGTATTCGTTATATCTCTTACTTAACTTGATTATTTACCTCATAGTTATTACCCAAGACAATATTCTTGAAAAAAAAAAAAACCGTCACTAAAATTAGATTCTCAAAATAGAAACACGCTGTATTGCAACACCTAACATTGTTATCCCGTAGACAACTGGAGGGAGGCGGCTCAGAGCGCCTGCGAACCTGCGAATGTGAGATAAGAGTGACTTCAGACTGTCGCATGACTAAATGAATACGTTTAGCAAATCAATATTAACGTATGGTAATCCTATGCCTGTGGGTAAACCCTACTAAAATATATATTACAGCTGTGAGGAAACGTGTACATTGTGAATGGATGATTAGTGTTATAATTATGATACGACCTATTATGCTAAACGGTATGTACCTAGTCTGAAGTCACCTTTAGTAATGTAATATAAACGGCACATTCGCTGCTTTGAAATGCAGAGGCTAACTTTGAGGTTGTTTTAAAGTTGTCTACCCACATTGTTTTATTAATAAGAGATAATATAAATTGGTCGAAGAATGTCATTGCATGTAGGTATTTATTTTTGGGTTGGGTACAGTATGAAGCGAGTGAAACCCCTGTATTATTGATTGTGAATTGTAAGTAATTGTAAATATTTTAGGAAATAAGTACCCAACTTAACTTTATCTAGGAGATAGAAATATGATATGTAATGAAGGTAAAATTAATGTTAATTGAAAATTGTTTGGTGAGCCAGTGTCAAGTTAAACTTCGGTTGCCTGGACAAACCTATAAAGGTTTTTTGGTAACCATTACATAATATTGTACTTAAGACTAATGTTTGTGTTGAAACAATAAATAAAAAATAAAAAAAACTTCAATATTATAATGAATAAAACTGATAAATCAAAATACATAATTATTACTTTGTGCTAAGTAAATTTTATTTCTAAGAATTTCTTTGAAGTCGGTTATATTTAAAAAAAAAATTTTTTTTCATTGTTTTAGTTACGGGCTGGCCGAAAAATATATCTAACTAGGTGTAAAGTTCTCATCAATATAAATAAATCAAGCCTAAACATAAGGTAACTGCTGTAAATCGTTAAGGAATTCCCTCCACTGTCTTTCGATTCCATCATCAGATCGACATAGACCTTCATTAAATTGTAGTACATTAAAGCACTTAATTAAAAAGTTAACAAACGCACTAGTTGACCCTACAATTTTCGGAGGTTGCCCTCGATTTCTCCTGGATCCCATCATCAGACTCTAACCTGGTGAAAATGGAACCACCTCAGAAGTAAACCCTATTCAACAAAAGAAAAAAAATTGAAATCAGTCTATAATTGACGCAAATATCGGTGAACATACATAAAAAAAAAACTTACAGAAGAATTGAGAACCTCCTCCTTTTTTGAAGTCGGTTAAAAAACTTAATTGTTGCTAAGAAAATTGTAATAAGCTACATGATTCTATGGTAGACTAGCTGACCCGCCCAACTTCGTTTGCGTGATAAATTAAAAAACCGCTAGACCGATTTTGTGCAAACTTCACATAAACCATCTACTAAATAGTCCGAACAAAGCCTAAACATTTGGTTTGGATAGATGAGCCCGTTCTTGAGTTATAAAATTACAACGAAAAGTGGCATTGATTTTTATATATATAGATAATGAGTATGTTCCTTGTTTTTTTGCAATATTGGTCGCAATAACAAAGACACAGTGTCCGTTGTGCTAGCGAACACAAGAGCAACATCGAGTTAGTCACTATGTGTGTCTGTACCCAGCGATTGACCATTGCCTGCGTGGTAAGGAATTCATTAAATAATTAGATCTATATTAGTTCTATCGAGATATGTATAACACGCAATTTGTTCCGTTCTAGTTTTTACACAAAATTACTTCTTCTATAACAGTTAGTCAGCGATGTACTTTTAAATTACGCACTTTAAAAAACAAAATCTAGACAGGCGATTAGATCTACATTAAATCTAACTACCTATGTACTTTTTACTTATAAAATTCTTTACATTAAGTTAAAAAAGACAATTGAAAAAAGTAAACCTAGCGATGTGAATGTGAAAAATTACTTCTTCTATAACAGGTACTCAGCGATGTACTTTTAAATTACGCACTTTTAAAAAATAAAATCTAGACAGGCGATTAGATCTACATTAACTCTTTACTTATAAAAATCTTTACATTAAGTTAAAAAAGACAATTGAAAGAAGTAAACCTAGCGATGTGGTTAATCCATTTCGTGCGCTTATAATGCGACAGTTTTGTCCCCATTACAATTCAAATTAGGAATTATTAATATTTTTCATTTTATATTTGTATCTAATATAGATATATCGTTTTGAAAATCATAATCTTCTTTCGAAACGTAGGTAGCTTCTACTGTCATGTGAGTTTTAAATAAGTGTGCTTATAAATAAAATAAGGTCGTAAGAAATAATTTGAGGGTAGTATTGAATATTACCTGTTATAGAAGTTATTTTTCACATTCACATCGCTAGGTTTACTTTTTTCAATTGTCTTTTTTAACTTAATGTAAAGAATTTTATAAGTAAAAAGTACATAAGTAGTTAGATTTAATGTAGATCTAATCGCCTGTCTAGATTTTGTTTTTTTAAAGTGCGTAATTTAAAAGTACATCGCTGACTAACTGTTATAGAAGAAGTAATTTTGTGTAAAAACTAGAACGGAACAAATTACGTGTTATACATATCTCGATAGAACCAATATAGATCTAATTATTTAATGAATTCGTTACCACGCAGGCAATGGTCAATCGCTGGGTACAGACACACAGTCACTATGCCATTAAACTCTGTGTAAATAAAATTAAATAGACTCTTCCTCTTTAGTCTAGAAAATAAACATATTTGCACTGTGTACGCTGGCGGCGTCACGATCAAGCTAGCGTACACATGGTGGTACTCGAAAACGGTTAATTGTAAAGCAACAGAGTTTACACACAAAAACTCTGCTCTAATACTTCTCCCGCTATGCAAAATTTCATAACGATTGCTCTTGTAAGAACAGAGATATTGAACAAGACTTTTCAATGACATGCGGAGCGGGCGTTATGGCAGCGTACACATAATAGTTCTTATAGAAAGGGAACTTTTCTTTTAATAAATGCTATATGTATAAATAGTGCGTGAAATTCTGCCTCTATTAGTGTAAAAACTTTATGCGAATTCGCAGTGGAATAATTTACATTTTGTAAATTTACATTTTTACAACTTTAATCTCTATCAATATTATACTTTAATATCTAATCTAATAATTTAATAATCTGCGCAAATAATGTTAAAACTGAATATTCACCCTCTTATTATTAATATGTATTGTAACCAAAAACCCAGGTTTACATTATAAATAACAGTTTCAATTGATTAACCGTTTCAAAGGGTTATGACACATCAATCAACTTTTTAACCTTATTGATAAATTAACCGTTATAAACTGACAGATCTTTTTCTGTATGTTGGTGTTGCAGTAAAGTCCCCCTATGAGTGCCAGCTTCAGACATTTTGCCGCATAATAGGGGAGATTATAAGATGTAAACGTTAGCACTAACAATTATTTATTTATGTAAATATCTAATTGTCAATAAACATAACTTTACTAAACACGTGATTCTGATACTATAAGATTGTACTTAAGTTTTATTTTCATTGATATGGATATTTAAAAAAGCACTCATTACCATCACCAAGGAGAGCGAAGTTACTCCTTCCACATCTCAAATAATTTCCGCGCCCGAAAAACGGCCACAAAAAAGAATATAAGTTTCGACTATATGGTTAGAGTACACGGGATAAACAAAATCTTAGTATGATAACACGAAAATCAAGCATGCCAACATCAGCGCTAGAGGTAAACAACTATGAACGGACTATAACCCTTATAAAAGGTTACCGATTTAATCTGTAACCGTTTATTTCGAATAATCTTTTAAATGGGTTTTCCGTTCACTGTTCACCAGTATGTAAACGAATATGACGATTTAAACTCGACTTTCTATTAAAATATTTCTTACATAATGCACACTCAAAAGGTTTCTCACCAGCGTGTGTACGAATATGACGATTTAAACTCGACTTTCTATTAAAATATTTCTTACACAATGCACATTCAAATTGTTTCTCTCCAGTATGTGAACGAATATGTAGATCTAACTCACCCTTAGAAAAAAAACATTTCTTACACAGTGCACACTGGAAAGGTTTCTCACCAGTGTGTGAACGAATATGACGATGAAACTTCGACTTATCACTAAAACATTTCTTACATAGAGAACACTGAAAAGATTTCTCCCCAGTATGTGAACGAATATGACGTTCTAAATTAGCCTTATCACTAAAACATTTCTTACATAGAGAACACTCAAATGGTTTCTCTCCAGTGTGTGAACGAATATGACAATGTAACTTCGACTTATCACGAAAACCTTTCTTACATAGAGAACACTCAAAAGGTTTCTCCCCCGTATGTGATCGAATATGACGTTCTAAGTTATTCTTATAACTAAAACATTTCTTACATAGAGAACACTCAAAAGGTTTCTCCCCAGTATGTGAACGAATATGACGATCTAAATCACCCTTAGAACGAAAACATTTCTTACACAATGCACATTCAAAAGGTTTCTCACCGGTGTGTGTACGAATATGACTATCTAAACTATTCTTATGACTAAAACATTTCTTACATAGATAACACTCAAAAGGTTTCTCACCAGTGTGTGAACGAACATGAAGAACCAATTCACCCTTAGAACGAAAACATTTCTTATATAGAGTACACCTAAAATTGTTCTCACGACAAGCTTCGACAGTATCGTTTCCCTCATCTGGCTTGTCTTCATGGATTAAATTGATTGCAGCTTTTGGTTGTTCAGTTTCTTCAGCATCGCTACTTCTCTTAAGATGTCCATGTGTTATATCTCCACCGTACTTGTGCGGATCCCGTTGAGGTCTCTCAGCGGCAGACGGACCTGGACGACAATTGAGATGACGCAGTACCTGTTAGTACAGTTAACGATATGGACCCATGCATTAATAAAATAAAAATTTAAAAAAATATTAATGTTTCCCGACACTTCGCTTATATTCATTAGAGCTGACCCGCACAACTTCGTTTGCGTCACATGTGAGAGAGAGAAAGAGAGGGGTGTGGTATAAATATTTAAAGTGACATGTTTCCCGTCGCATTTACTCCCGTCACGTCGCTTATTTTCATAGAGCTGACCCGCACTACTTCGATTTCGTCACATGAGGATAGAGTTGTGGTATTAATATGTAAAGTGATATAATGTTTCCCGTCGCATTTACTTTCGTCCGTCCGTATTTTTATAAGGAACTCATCGTGTGCAAGTTCGACTCGCACTTGGCCGGTTTTTATCGTTCAGTTGACTGGCTACCACTGCAGACCACTCTCTCTTTGCTCCCATCGCGTCGCTCTTAAAACTTAATAAGAGGGTTATTGTAAGTGAACCCTAAAAGATAGGCATAATAAAATTATGGTGTTAAGGGCCTCTTACCCCCGCACAAGTAGGCATTTGGCGCTCCCCTTGCCCCGGACGAAGGTACACCGCGCACCGGCAGCGACAGTGACCTCTCATGCCATAGTATCGAAATAAATAGTATGCTAACTTTTTTTGACGTAGTAAATGCATTTTCTGGTTGTCTCTGTCTTTTTTAATTGTAGTGATTTATTAGAATTTTGTAAATAAATGAGTTAATTATATATTTAAAAAAATATATTTACTAATATTATTAGCTGAAGAGTTTGTTTCTTTATTGCTTTTTTTAACCAACTTCCAAAAAAGGAGAAGGTTCTCAATTCGTCTGTTTTTTTTTTTAATTTTTTTTATGTTTGTTACCGGCAAATCGCTAGTAAAAGTTAACCGAATATGATGATTCTTTTTTTATTTGAAAGCTGGTGCTTCCCATGTGGTCCCATATACAGGAAGTCAGAATCTGATGCTGGGATCCTTGAGAAATCGAAGAAATCCCTCGAATCGAGGGAATTCCTTAACGATTTACAGCAGTTACCTTGTGTTTGGGCTTGATTAATTTAGATTGGGGAGAACATTACCCCTAGACTGATATAATTTCAGTCTACCCGTCACTAAAAATAATGAAAAAAAAAATTTTTAACAAAAAAAACCGACTTCAAACAAAAACTAAAAATTAACTTAGCACAAAGTAATAGGTAGTTAATTTAGATTTATCAGATATTATTGACTGTAATACTGAAATCGGTGCCAATATTTCTATGAGAGATTAATAATACCTACCTAAACCTATAGTTTTACTTGGCGCCGATTTCAGTATTACATTCAAAAATATCTGATAAATCAAAATTTACTACCTATTACTTTGTGCTAAGTTAATTTTATTTTTCAATTTTTAGTTTTTGTTTGAAGTCGGTTTTTTTTTGTTATTTGATTTGAAAGCTGGTGCTTCCCATGTGGTCCCATATACAGGAAGTCAGAATCTGATGCTGGGATCCTGGAGAAATCGAAGAAATCCCTCGAATCGAGGGAATTCCTTAACGATTTACAGCAGTTACCTTGTGTTTGGGCTTGATTAAGGGCTTGACAATTCCCATTGAACGTCTCGGGACCCCTTTAGTTTTTTATTTTTTATCTTTAGTTGTCTTTGCTGACAAGTGACAGGATAGTCTATGGTTACTTGTTGGAGCCATGACAAAGGATTATTTAAAAGGATTTCTCGAGGGTTCTACGGAGAGAGGGTATACAGGGTGGAATTTAAAGACGGTAGTTGGAGGGAAGGTACCCTTAATATTGATAATAGCAAGTTTTGCTTCGAACCTGGGATATGTGAAAAAAAAACATCCGGTATTTTATGACACCAGCCAAAAGAGTCTTTAATAAGGAACAATTTCTTTTAAACAACATAGTATCTTAAATTTAAGGAAGATCAAGTAAAATATGTTTTTATTTTAAAGCTTAGGTACTCACACAGTATCTGAAGAAGAAAAAAACAGTCTAATTAAGATTCTTTTCAGTTTTTTTTAAAGTTGGTTAAAAATATGTTCTAGTTTATGTGAATGGGAATATTCGTTCTGGTTTAGCCAACCAACTTCAAAAACAAAATGAGAAGAATCTCAATTAGACTATTTTTTTTTCTTCAGATAGTGAGTAAGCTTTACAATAAACCTATTTTACTTGGTCTTCCTTTAATTTAAGATACTATGTTGTTTGAAAGAAATTGCTCCTAATTAAAGACTCTTTCGGTTGGTATCATAAAATACAGGATGTTTTTTTTTCACATCTCCCAGGTTCGATTCCCGGCTCAAACAGGTGATTTTTCAAAAATCTTTAAATGCAGTTTTACTTATTTTTGAAAGTAAAGAAATGTTTCCTTTCAGCAAAACTTGCCATTATCAATATTTAGGGTACTTTTGCTCCAACTACCGTCTTTAAATTCCATCCTGTATGTCCGGAGTTCCCAACCTCCTTTTGCAAGTTACTCTGAAGTCAGTTCAAGGTTCTTTATTTGCCTCGAAACAGTGTTCGCTCAAACACTAATATTCTACCTCGCAATAGTTTAAGGTTTTATTCAGTGCTACATTCTACCCAGAAACTGGGAAGTCTTCCTTTCTTTTTACAAACCAGTTCAATCTTCGTCTGTCGCGTTGTCAGCAACTTATTTCGTTGTTTTGTTTCACGACAGGGTTTTTTAGTACGGGCTGAAGCAGCCCACTCTAAGGTGATCGGAGCCACACCCAATAATACGTGGACTGCACGAGCAAGGTGCATTTGCCTGACCTGCCGTCTCCACCTGGCATTACAAACAACCGTTGTATCGTTCTCACCTCAACACGAAGGCCAGTACCCTACTACTTATCCCATCGTGTAGTATAGCTCAGGGGTCGGCAAGGCGCGGCTCGCGAGCCGCATGCGGCTCTTTGGGTGTAGCCATGCGGCTCTTTAGTTGCATACGTAATTTTCATATTATTCATTTTCAAGAACATTATCACCCTTTCATTTTCAAAAATACCACAAAAGTCTTACTAGTAGAACAAGCAAACTCGCCTCATGGTGGTGTGCTGCGCTTGAAAGCGTTATATGGAGCACCATTTTCTTTCTAATAGGATTCTGCTGCGATGTCCGCAGCGGGCCATAGCCCAGAGAATAATATATAAGAGACGGCATGTCTAATTCTGACAGTCCGTCGCGGAACCTAGAGGCCGCAGAAATCTACCGGCCCAATGCTTTGGTGCGTCAAAATGGCAAACAACCATCTTCGGAAGAGATTGAAAGCTGGCGTGTTAGAGCGCGCAATGATCTCATTCATAAATGGCGCACCAGGCTAGAGCTCGGCGGTAAGCATTGAGCTCGTCTCTGCCATCTTATTTATTCTAAGGTCCTAGGTAGAAAAGCGGCACCGACATACCTGCCACCTCACACAGCTCCTCACAGGGCACGGATATTTTTGTAAACACCTGCATGATGTGGTAGGCATTGAGCCTGAGGCAACGTACCCACTGCGAGGACGGCGCCGTGGATAAAGCGCTGCATACCCTCGCTTTTTGTACGGAGTGGAGTGGCGAGCGTACCGCTCTAAGTCCTAAATTGGCCCGGTCGTGTCGCTGTCTATTATAGTTTACGCTATGTTAGATAGCGAAGAAAATTGTTTCGGCTGTTGTTTTGACGTCAACGCCAATGAGAAAAGCGCTGCGGTTGCCAGAGCGGGGTGGCCTAACACTTCCAGTATGCCAACCTCGCACGTGTGGCCGACGATGGAAGCTTTATGACAGCCGTGAGACTGACTAAGACGCACCCCTCGTGTTCAGGCGTCGCGGCAGTGAAGTTTCGGTGGGTAATATTTAGACCCCCAGAGTCGAGACTGTTGCAGGTAGCTGTTGTACACTTGCCTTGTGACCCAACAATAGTGACAAGAAGGAACATCCCAGGGTTTTAGTGGGAGAATCCCACATAATCACTCAGATTTTTTTAATTGTGGAAATTCTCCAAAACCACCCTGTGACTTACCATCTGCCTATGGCCGTAAGTCCTGGAGACGCCCTTCGAAGAATGTTCTCAAAGCTTCCGACAGACTTGGTTTGTCTCTATAGCAGACTTTCCCCACAGTCTAGTCTATCCCACTTGTTACGGGGGGAGGGGGGGGGGGGGGTCGTGGGATCAAGAAAGATTTTGTGGCTCTTTAAAAATGTTGTAATTTAAAATCGTCATTTTTGGCTCTTCCGACTCAAAAGGTTGCCGACCCCTGGTATAGCTGCTCAAATGTTATAACCTGTAGTACCTGCCCATGCCTACGTAGATCGCTTAAGTAGTACCTACTAGTGCAGAGATATAGGATCTACTCTTAGAATAACTAGTCTACATACAGGATTACTAGAAAAGTCGTACTAGATCCGTTAAGGGCGTGGAGTACCCATTATTTCTGACTAATTTCACTATGAAACACCCTACCCTAAACTTAACCCTGTTCGAGATATTCGACTTTTAATATTTTTATTGAAAATTGCCGATTTTTAGGTTACAAAATTTTTATTTTTTATTTTGGGCGCCTTATTTATTATTTTTGTTGTATTTTGACATGTGTAATAAGATGCTCCAAAACGTCAAGTTTCCCGTACGCACCTTACCCGTACCATTACACTCCGGTACACGTTGTTGAAGAGGGAGACCCGGCGAGGAGGATAGATTTCTGCAGATTTATGCTGAATGCTGACATAGAAGACCCAAATTTTTTTAAAAAACATCTTGTGGACAGATGAATCCAAATTTGATAAAGATGGAATAACAAATTATCACAACGCACATTACTGGGCCCCAAAAGCACTGAAGAATCCCAATAAGAAAAGAGTGACGGGGTCCCAGCGTCGATTCAGCGTGAATGTGTGGATGGGCATTATCTCCAATTATTTAATTGGACCTTACTTTCTCCCGGACACTTTAAATGGGGAAACATACGAAAACTTTTTAAGAGGAGACTTAAATGATCTACTGGATGATCTGCCACTAAACTTAATCAGGGACATGTGGTTCCAGCATGATGGCTGCCCTGCCCATTTCAGAAGAAGTGTCCGAGACTGGCTGGACACAATTTACCCAAATAAATGGATAGGACGAGGTGGGCCGTTGCCATGGCCAGCAAGAAGTCCGGACTTAACCCCCATGGATTTCATGTGTGGGGGGTTATGAAAAGTCTTGTGTACAGCGAGCCAAATCCAGTTTTGTCTGTGGAAGAATTAAGAGAAAGGATTGTGGACGCAGCCAATCAAATGAGGACAACATTGACCACTGGAGTAGTAAAGACTGGTCTCCGTAGAAGGATGCGAAAATGTATTCATAACCGAGGCGGCCATGTTGAACATGAACTGTAGAGTATGAAAAAGTTGTGTAAAAACCTTGTTTAATAAATGACATTTCATCTTTTCCTATTATTTTATTTTACTTTTTAGGGCTAAGTATTAATTTTCTTCTCCACTGTCGCTTTTGAAACTAAGTTTTTTTCAATGAATTTAAATACAACCCTACATTGCTATACGTCGTTAGATAGCTGATGAAATGTAGATATTTTAAAAAACATCTGCCGAACGACTGCCGTAATATTTTTTTTACATATCCCTTAGAGAAAAATAAACTTGTTACTATTTTTTTTATTTTCTTAACTTTCACTTGTCTTCTACGACATGTTCAATTAATTTATGCACTATTTCAATGTTTGACGTTTTGGAGCATCTTATTACACATGTCAAAATGCAACAAAAATAATGAATAAGGCGCCCAAAATAAAAATAAAAAATTTTGTAACCTAAAAATCGGCAATTTTCAATAAAAATATTAAAAGTCGAATATCTCGAACAGGGTTAAGTTTAGGGTAGGGTGCTTCATAGTGAAATTAGTCAGAAATAATGGGTACTCCACGCCCTTAACGGATCTAGCACGACTTTTCCTGTAATCCTGTATATGTCTATTAATGTATAACTTCTTCCTATTGTCTCTGTAGCTCTGAGAACTTTCTAAGTATATGTGTGTACACCTACTGCATTGTCTTCGTTAGAGCCCTAGCCTACCCTTGCACACACACTGGGAACTCTGAAGAAAGGCGCACTGGGAAAGAGTCCTCTGCAAGCTCCCTCTGAGTTAGTTGGTGAGTAACATACAGATTAATAAAGTGGTTACACGGGTTATATTCGTACTTTCTCTTTTGGAGGATAGAATAAGAAGTGCTCTGCTCGGACTTTGCGCTTTTTGTGAAGTAAGGTCAGATAGGAGACCATCATTCGCGTACGTTTGAAATGTGGATTAAATTCTTAAGTGTCGTATAGGTAGGTACTTGTCTCATGAGTGATAGTAAAATAGCTGTTAAGTTTCCGAACATATAAATAACTAGCTGACCCGTAACGTCTCGTCGCTAATATTCAATACTACGTGAGAGAGAGAGGGGGGGGGGGAAGGTTTCTCGTCGCGTGTATTCCAGTCGCATTATTTTCAAGAACAATTTCGTTTATGAAAGAGGTATCCCGTGGCATTATTGTAGAAAAAAAATGATTGCTATTAAAATGGTTATTGTGCACCAACCCAAAGATAGCCACATGCTATAGCGCATTTTTTTAGAACTTTTTTAGAGGAGAAACAATTTTGTAATACATATTTTTTACATAACTATAAATATTTACGCAGCACACGCAACGAAGCTCTCAAAAGGAACAACATTTTTTTCCCGTTTTTGAAACATTTACTATTACTGCTCCGCTCCTATTCGTTGTAGCGTGATGCTATATAGCCTATGACACTTCACAATAACGTAGCTTTCTATTGGTGAAAGAATTTTTAAAATCGGTTCAGTAGATCCCGAGATTACCCCTTACAATTTAACAAACACACAAACTTTACTTCTTTATAATATTAGTATAGAAGTATAGATAAAAGTGATATGGCGCCATCTAGTCCAAAGTAGTGTAGTGGCTATGGAAAATTTCCTCTTTATAATAGGTACCTAGGTAGGTATAGATTAGAAAATATTATTTAATACACTAAAAAATATCCAGAACAATAAAATACTTTAAAAACTGCGGAAATCACAAAAAGTGAAATACAAACAAAAATAAACAGTTAATACACCACAATTTATTAAATAATACTTTTAAAACTGCAGAAAACACAAAAAGTAAATAAAAACAAGAAGAAATTGTGGAACCGGGGTTCGAAACTGCTACCAGCGCGCCTCAAGTCAGCTCCGATACACACTAAGCTGTGCGGTTATTGCAAATAGGGTCCAAATTACATTGTTCTAGTTCTTACACAAAACTTCGACACTTCACCGAAAAACAGTTCTACGAATGACATTTCACCGAACAAAACTGTCGAACGATTTTTACGCGGAAACACTTCCTCGGTATTCTTAGGGCGTCAATAAGCTAAAAAAATATATAAAATAAAAATGACAGTTAAATTCATGGATTAGTTCCGAACTCTTGGGGATGACTTTGGGATTACTGCTTTTTTTTTATTTTTACGTGAGGGAAAATCCATCATGGATGCTATGCCAGTCTCCTACCGACTAAAAAACCTCACGTAACGCCCAACAGCCTATGGTTGGTAGCCCCGGGTAAGCCCTCGGAAGGATAGGAAGAAGTGTTTTCGGTGATCTGTCTTTCGGAGAAGTGTTTTTGGCGATCTGATTTTCGAGGAAGTGTTTTTGGCTATCTGTCTTTCGGGGATGTGTTTTCGGCGATCTGCCTTTAGAGGAAGTGTTTTCGGAGAAGTGTCTTTCGGAGAAATTATTTTCGGTGAAGTGTTATTTCGAAAAAGTGTTTTTCGAGGAAATGCTTTTTCGGTAAAATTTTTTCGAGGAAGTGTTCTTCGATGAAGTGTTTTCGATGAACTGTTTTCGGTGAAGTGTTTTGGATGAAGTGTCTTTTCGGTGAACTGTTTTCAATGAAAAGTATGAGTACCGTTATAATTACATTCCTCATAGTTTATATGCAGTGGAGATGTGGATGATACGAGAAAAAGATAAATGCTCTTGACATGTGGTGTGGACAATGCTGCGAGTATCATGGACGAAAAGAATTTTGCACTAATGTCTTGAAACTACACGACCTTGTCATAACACAGAGTTTATCAAACATGTTACAAACTAAGATACTAAAACTGTATGGAAACATCTCCAGGCGGAATGATGATTCTGTGGAGCACCTTGTTGTTTTGGGCAGAGTAGCGGGTACGAGGCCGAGAGGTGCTCTGCTCCTATTTATCTCTCATAATATATAGCGTGATGTTATATAGCTGATAGCCATCCTCAATGAATTGACTATCAAACTATTAAAGATTTTTTGAAATACAACCAGTGGTGCCTGAGATCCTAGCCTTCAACAGGTCATTGTGTCATAGGTACATGTTAAAGTATCACAAACAAACTCACCGCAGTGGTCGCCCTCCGCCTCCTTGACCCTCCTTGACAACATCGGGCGGTATGTCACACGTAGACCACAGGCCCAGCGCCACGCGGCGCCGCACTGCCTCCGCGCCCCGAGGGAGCTGTACTGCAATAAGTAGCAAGTGCGTCCACTCACCAGTGTCGTCCTCCGCCTCCTCCTTGACAACATCGGGCGGTATGTCACACGTAGACCACAGGCCCAGCGCCACGCGGCGCCGCACTGCCTCCGCGCCCCGAGGGAGCTGTACTGCAATAAGTAGCAAGTGCGTCCACTCACCAGTGTCGTCCTCCGCCTCCTCCTTGACAACATCTGGTGGTATGTCACACGTAGACCACAGGCCCAGCGCCACGCGGCGCCGCACTGCCTCGGCGCCCCGAGGGAGCTGTACTGCAATACACCACACATATTACAGAGATACAAGCACAGCAGAGTGACAAACTTGGGAAGGAGACCTTGATCATCTTGTATATCCCCTCTACACTACACTACATTACAAATATATTTACCATCGGTGTCTGAAGGCTCTACTTTGATGTCCTTGATTATTTTGAGCGCTGTGTCTTGATCATTGCACTGAGCCTGCCCGGCACTGTTTACTGACGTGCTCTGTTGGGTCCTACTCGCTATTTTTATTTCACCCACAGGCACTACCTGTAGCCTCTTCTTGCAGGAGCTTACTTTTGGCTTTACAGAGTTTATCTGAAACAAATGAAATATTACAATTTTACATACATTTTTGAATCAATGCTTTCTTGGCATTTGCGTCGCTTACTTTAAAGCAGGCCCCAGCTACCTCATTGGTTGGGTCCTCCTCTGCCAGATCTGGCTCGACCTTGATGCTTGACAGATCCATATCCATTTCTCCTGTAACAATATTCAATAACATAGTGTTTGTCCAATCCTACTGCTCACCATATTCATAAATGATGTTTGAGAGTTCTTATCTACAGTAGATAAATTATCTAACTCTTCTTAAATGTTCACATACATACATCAGCTCATTTCAAAATGCCTAGTATATTCAACTGATAGTGCAGTAGTGACTAAGAAAATTGTAAGTATAATGGATAAGTATGTTATTATTATTCTACATACCACCTGACGTCCGGATGTGTTAACTAGTTATTTCTTTACGTGAAAACCACTTAGAATAGCAATTTTATTCTGGAAGTTCGGAGACCCCTATGTTTTAGAAAAATACGTGTGTAGACAAGCCACTGAACTTTGTGTTGGTTGTATCAAGAAGCAAGGACTTGTTTGTCGTATAATGTTTATGGGTTAGTGGATAAGCAGCGTGCAAAGAAACTGTTTATAGAATAAGAATTAATTACTGTACTCAATTCAACCTCGAGGACAATATAAACAAAACAAGTCACACGAAATTATATTTTATGCCGAAGGCGAAATACAATCATTCAATCATACAACGAAACAAACCAGAAGCCCACAACACAATTTTTTTTTTTTTTTTTTCCTTTATGGCGATACTTTTTCCCGCCAATGACTCAGTGTGGATTTGGAAAGTGTTTATGCGGTCCACACCTATTAGGATCAAAGTTTTGTGAGTGTACAAGGAAAAACAGAAAAAGTAGGCAACTAAGTAGCCAAAATCCAAGATTCGTGTTGAAGTACATGTAACAATAAAAAAGACAACATTAAAGCACACAGAATATGTTAGTAATTTAGCAGACACACACAATGTTCTACAGTTTAATGTTATTGGAGTCAATGTAATCACATACAACGTATATGTGGGGGGAATCAACATAGGTCAGGAGGGAGTTGAAGTTAATAGGACGTGGGAAATGTTCTGTAGGAAGACAATCATATAAGGATCTATTCCTTCTTACGCATTCAAAAAAGATATGGTTTGTAGTATCTTCATCCAAT
This sequence comes from Miltochrista miniata, assembly GCA_933228765.1. Taxonomy (NCBI): domain Eukaryota; kingdom Metazoa; phylum Arthropoda; class Insecta; order Lepidoptera; family Erebidae; genus Miltochrista; species Miltochrista miniata. The sequence goes on along the minus strand of OW121772.1, from coordinate 3,567,890 downwards.
CCACATTCACATAAAGAATTATCCCTAATCCTTATTTTCCTTAAAAAAACGTTAGTGCAAGCATGACCCAACCGAAGACGACAGATAACCGAGGATGACCTTTTACTGGCCTCCCTAAATTTAAAAAACCAGGGTTTAGCTGGGATATCAGTTTGTAGAGAAGCATAGTGTAACCCTTTAACTTTGCTAGTTTGATTCCAAAGATTACGCCACCTTAAACATAGACTAGATCTAGCCAAAGAGGCAAGGCCTTGGGAATAGGCTCAGAAATGGTCAAGAGATCCGTTAGAGATGGCAGCTTTGGCCAATGAATCAGCCATTGAATTACCAACAATTCCACTGTGTCCAGGAATCCAGACCAGACAAACTAGCAACCCTTTGGAATGGCATCTAAAGAGCGTACTCTTGATTTGGAGTATAAGAGGGGATTTGGAGTTGCTGGAGAATTGGCTAGCCATAATTGCCATTAGGCAGCTTTTACAGTCAGAAAAAATTACTGTCTTGTCCACATTATGAGACTCTATATATAAAAGAGCCTCCAGGATGGCAATAGCTTCTCCTGTAAAGATTGAGTTAATAGAAGGAGATTTAAAGGAAAGAATAATTTTGTATCGGGGAATCCAGACTGCTGATCCAACATATGTGGAGTCTACTGATTTAGAGGAATCTGTATAAAGAGTCAAACGATCCTGCCACCTTTGGTCAATTAAGGACATTAGCTGTCTATCCGCCTCGACAGAATCTTTATTGATGCCAGTATTTTTGACAATATCAGGGGAATGAACAATTGCCTCGAATGGAATTTCAAATAGGGGATTAGATTTGGATTGTGAGCATGGGAAAGAAAGACGTAGGGATTCGAGAAAGCTATTAAATAGACAAGGGTAGACTTTCTTTGACCAGTAAGAACCGGATGAGATAAGTTCTGATAGTGTGTGCAGTTTAGGGATTAGAGGATGGAGGGCAAGTTGGGAGGTTTTGAAAAAGTACCGGTCAGCGAGATACTGCCTCCTTAGACTGAGGGGAGCCTCCCCACATTCGACCTGGAGAGCATTGATTGGCGATGATTTCATGGCTCCAACAACTGTTCGCAGGCATTTGGATTGGATCTTATCTAGAGAATTGAGGGATAACTTATTACATGGCTCCAGGAGATAGCTGCCGTAATCCAGGTGGCTTCGGATAATTGCGTTATACAATAACTTCTGGCAGTAGGGGTGGGCTCCCCACCAGGTGCGGAGGATAAGGAGCGTAGGATGTTTAAATTTCTTTCACATTTCGACACGATATGGTTTACGTGGGGAATGCAAGTCATTCTGTTATCCAGAATCATACCCAAGAACTTCACTGAATCTCTCACTGGAAAGACTTGATTTTCATAAGTGATCAAGCAATCACTTACAGATCTCTGACGAGTGAATACTACCACCGAGCTCTTAGGAACTGACAGTGATAGCCCATGATCCATAAGCCAGGATTGAAGGTAGAATATAGCAGACGTAAGTCTGGACACTGCATCCGATATGTCATCCACCGATATGTATAGAGCTAAATCATCTGCATACTGAAGTATGTTACAAAAGGAATTTACTGAGAGGTCCAAATCAGCTGTATAAATATTATAAAGAAGAGGGCTAAGCACAGAGCCCTGAGGTAGACCTCTCCACACCATTCTCGGGGGTAATATAGAATTTTGGACTCTGACTGAAATATTTCTGCCAGAAAGTAAGTTTGAAATAAAATTGACTATCTTCTCTGGAACACTCAGCTTTTGCAATTTTTGCCTGAGGACAGGAAGAAGTACGTTATCATATGCGGATGCTATGTCCAGAAACACGCCCACGCAATGCTGCTTCCTTGACAGCGCTATTTGGATGTCAGTGGTGAAGATGCCTAAGCTATCCATGGTTCCAAGACCTCTACGGAAGCCAAACTGAGTTTTACAAAGAAGTCCTTGGCTTTCTATGAACCATTCCAGGCGATTTTTGATCAGATGCTCCATTATTTTGGCCATAGTGCAGGAGAGTGCTATGGGACGATAGCTTGAGCCGTCATTACAAGGTTTACCTGGCTTCAGAATTGGGAGGATAATTTGGGATTTCCACTCGACAGGAGGGATACCAGAAAGGAAGATAAAATTTAAAATATTGAGAAAAAAGGATTTGGTCTCCAAGCTGCTTTTAGTTATAAAAGAGTACGGGATTCCATCGATCCCAGGAGAAGAATCCTTCAAGGGCCCTAAAACTGCCTGGAACTCGTCCAGAGAAAAGGGGGAATCAAAGGAGTGTCTAGGATGGGAAGTTAAGGAAGAGAATGTAGTAGACTCTAAAGAAGAAGGAACGGTGGGAGGAGCTAGTTTCTGTTCAAAGTCTTGAATCCACACAGATGTGTCATTTGAAGATATGGAGATATCTGATATAGAGGTCTTGAACTTTCTTATATTTCTCCAGACTAAGGTGGAGTGAGTACGAGGGGAGAGGGACTCACAAAATGAACGCCACCCTTCCTTTTTCTTCTGAGTCAGATGTTTGGTAGTTTCCGCTGCCACTTTTTTATACTGCAGATAGTTATAGGTGGACATAACTGATGCGTATGCTTTTTCAGCATTTTTTCTTTTTTTGCATGCTTCAGTGCAGGATTGGTCCCACCATGGTGGGGATGGTAGGCGTTTATTTGCTTTTTTTAATGGGATTGCTTTATCAGCAGCTGTTAAAAGTCCGCTCTTAAAAAGCAAATAAATATCTTGTACATTCATAGGATTGGGGGAAGGGATATTTTTAATAATTTCATCTAGGCAGTTGGAGTAAGCACCCCAGTCTGCCCTTGCTACGTTATATTTCATTAGAGGGTTATAGGGGAGTTGAAGGTTGGGAGAGTCTAGAGGGAGGATGAGAATTGGATAGTGGTCACTGCCATGGGTGCTGCTCACTGTAAGCCAACCAAGGCTAGAGGAATGAGAAGGGGAACAGAGAGAGAGGTCCACAGCACTGGGGCCAGGGTGGGTAAGGGTTGGACTACGAGTGGGGGCACCATCATTTAAGACACAGAGGTTCAGGGAGTCTAACATGTCTAGGAATATGGGGGACAAGTCGTCACACTTGTAAGAACCCCATGAAGAGTGATGAATATTAAAGTCCCCTAGGACTATTACAGGAGGAGGGATGGAAGATAAGATAGTGTTTATTTCATTTAGGCAGGAGGGGTCCGGGTATGGTACATATATAGACAAAAAGGATACATTCATAGATCTTACAGCAACTATATGAAATTTATCACTATGAGGGGGAAGGGGGATTAGGGAGAAGACTAGGGATCTTGAGATAAAAATACAGGATCCGGCATGACCATCATTCCTATCATCCCGAAAACAGGCATATCCTGACACTCTAAAGTGAGTGGCAGGCTTAAACCAGGTTTCCTGGATGGCAAGAATGAGGGGTTTATATTTATTGATGAGGAAAATTAGTTCATTTTTCTTGTTTTTAAGGCTCCTACAGTTCCATTGTAGGATTGGAGGGAATGTTGTTTGTTAAGAAGGAAAGCTGAGAAATTTTGGTTTTGAGGTTGTGCGGAAGCTCAGTGTCACTAAATCTGGAGAGAAGGTTGATAACCATGGAAAGAAGTAATTCAAGAAGGTTATCACCAGAACCCGATTGTCCAGGAGAATTACCTTCTTGTGAGAGGGCACAGCCATTTGGCAAGGAAGAGGAAGGGACCTGGGTTAACAGATTGTGAGCCATTCTGTCAAACCCTGGTGAAGATGCTGGGTTATGTGGTCTACGGGGAATAGAGACAGTCTTATTATAAGAAATTTGGGAAGAGGATGAATTTTGTGATAAATAATTAGTTGAAGGAGGGAAAGAGGGGGTAGGAGGAATCAGAGACTTAGTAGTGTCTGCAAAAGACCTACGGACCTGTGGGAATCTTGCAGATGCTTCCACATAGGAGATACTCTCCTGTGACATGACTAATTTAATGGCTTTTTGCCTGTTATGTTCTGGGCAAGAAGGATCCTTGGAAGAATGGGCGCCAGAGCAGAAAAGGCATGATGGGATAGAATTGGAACATGTGATACCCTCATGGGGTTGGCAACAGATGAAACAACGAGGAGCGGATCGACATTGGGAAGTGACATGTCCAAACCTGCAGCATTTGAGGCATTGAATCAGGGGAAGTACGTAGGTTTCTACAGGAAGAGAGTTGTAAAAACAGTAAATATGTGGTGGTAGCTTTTGTCCACTAAATGTAACAACTACTGTTTGAGTGGGAACATATGATGGGATATTATTTTCATTAATCTTTCTACGATTGAGTCGTCTAGCTTTCATGATGCGTCCATGTCCAATAGGGATTTGAATTGAATTAACAACTTCCTCCAGGGTCCACTCCACGGGAACATCCCTTATGATTCCCATTCTGGAGCATGCATATGAAGGAATGGATACCTCATATTTGGCTCGGGATAAGGAAGGGTGAGAAAGGAAAGAGTTGGCATCCAAAGCTGATTTAAATTCTACTGACAGTCGGTTACGGCCAACTCGTTTAATGCCATCTTCCACAACATTACCTATTTTATTATTAAATATGTAATGGCCAATATCTCGAAAATAAATCTCGATCCTAACAACCAAACAAATGATGAGGGAAATGATTGGCAAACTGTACCTATATTGAGGCGAAGTCAAACTCGTAAAAAGCGAAGATTAAGTGTAACATTATCACCTGAAAGTGTACCTGTCAATAACCGTTACTCACAGCTCCATGTAGATGAGTTGGAAATATCTGATGCGACTGCTAGGGTAAAACCCAACAAGCCGCCACCAATAGTGCTATATGGAGTACAAAATATAACAAAACTCAAGGATGTAATAGATAAAAAGCTAGAGAAATCTCAGTATTCTTTCAAAATTTTTGCCAAGAACCAAATACGCGTTACTGCAGAAAACATAGACACTTATAAAAGTCTTATGACTTTATTTCGTGAACATAACCTTATCGGACATACTTTCACACCCAAGAACGAGAGGCCATACAGAATTGTGATAAAGAACCTGCACTCATCCACACCTGTTGAGGCTATCCAGGAAGCTGTTCAAAGCACTGGAAATTCTGTCAAAGGAGAGATAATAAACGCCAGACACGGGTTGACTAAAACACCTTTATCAACTTGGTTTGTCAATCTTGAACCTGGCCCAAACAACGATGCTGTGAAAAGTTTGAAGTACATTTATCACACAGCTGTACAAATTGAAGACCCAAAACGCAAAAGAACAATACCTCAGTGCAAACGATGTCAACAATATGGGCATACCAGGAATTACTGTATGCGACCTTATAGATGTGTGAAATGTGCAGAAAATCACAATACAGCAGATTGTCATAAAAAAGACAAAACTCAACCAGCAACATGTGCTCTGTGCCTTGGTGAACACCCTGCGAACTACAAAGGCTGCAAGGTCTATAAGGAAATTCACAATAGGAAATTCCAACAAAGAACTCCCCCCAATAGAGACACAACTAGCCTACGAACAAAAGAAGAAGACCCTTTTCAAATAAAAAATAAGCCTCCAATGGTTACAGAAAAACCAACCAATGTTAAACCAGACATGTCGTATGCACATGCTACGGCAGGTACCAACTTAGAAATTATTCTATGTCAACAAGCAAAAAAGCTAGATCTATTGATTAACCAAATGGGGACCCTTATGGGCCTCCTTACAACAATTGTCAATAAACTATTCCAATAAAATGGCTTTCCGAATTGCAACTTGGAACATAAATGGTCTGCTTGGCAAGAAACAAGAAGTTGAGGTCTTCCTAAAATTACATAGTATTGATATTCTACTAATTTCTGAGGCACACCTCACAGAAAATACATCGCTACGCATACAAGGCTATGACATCTATGCTACCTACCACCCTGACAACTCTGCACACGCCGGTACCGCTATAATCATAAGGCAATGTATTAGACACCAACTGTTACCGGAATATCGGCAACATAAGATACAAGCCACATCTATAGAAATCTATGACAAGCAGAGCTCCCTAACGCTGTCTTCAATCTATTGTCCACCAAAACAAAAAAGAAACCCTGAGACTACAGAAAGTGACTTTGATCAATATTTTCAAACATTGGGCAACAGATTCTTGGTTGGAGGTGATTGGAATGCTAAACACACTCTGTGGGGATCACGACTGATATTAACGAGAGGCCGCCATCTACGAAAAAATATAGAAAAACACCACCTAAATATTCTATCAACTGGTCAACCTACTCGCTGGCCTACAGAACCCACAAAAATGCCTGACCTTCTGGACTTCTTCATCTTCAAAGGAGTACAGTCGCACTTCCTAGACATAGAGGAATGCTTTGACTCATCTTCAGACCACATTCCAATAATTGTAACCATGAGCTCACATATCATATATCGACCCATGCCACCATACTTGTATAACAAAAACACAGATTGGCAGTCATTCCAAAAATATACAGATGATAATCTAAACTTGAAGATCTGTCTAAAGTCAGAAGAGGATATTGACTCCGCTGCTGAGCAAGTTACTAATATTATCCAAAGGGCGGCGTGGCTCAGCACCCCACCACTGCTATTAAAATGTAACTCAATGCTGGAAGCCAAATTGCCAAGATTCATAAAAGACAAAGTCTTAGAAAAACGACGGCTTAGGAGGGTATGGCATACCAGTCGGCATCCTATGGACAAGAGGGACTTTAATAGGGCGGCAACTGATCTCAAGAAACTATTAAAAGACTTACAGAACGAGACTCTACAATCACAACTGCAGACGCTAACACCAACGACATCCACCAAAAATGTAAACTCTTTGTGGAAGATGGTAAAATCCAGAGACAAGCCTCGTATTGCTCAACATCCTCTTAAGAAGACCAATGGCACATGGGCAAGAACAAGCAAAGAGAGAGCAGATGCCTATGGCTCTTTTTTGGCTGACGTGTTCACTCCACACCATGACAACGGAATGAGCAGTTTAGATGACATGGTATCATCATTCCTGGAAAGTGACTTCCAGCCCAGCCCTCCTCTTAGATACTGTACTCCATCTGAGGTCAAGCGCACAGTGATGGAACTAAAGCCGAAAAAGGCTGCAGGATTTGATCTTATCACAGCAGAAGTGCTGCAGAAGTTACCAAGGAAGGGCATAGTTTACATCACATCACTCTTCAATGCCATACTAAGAACTGCATATTACCCCCGCTGCTGGAAGGTATCTCAGGTTACAATGGTGATCAAACCTGGAAAGCCACCACACTTGGCTTCATCTTATCGACCTATAAGCCTATTACCACTGCTATCTAAGGTTCTAGAAAAAATTATTGCCACACGTCTGACTGAAATGATCACCGAAAAAGAAGCAATACCAGAACACCAATTTGGTTTTCGGAAACATCATTCGACTATAGAGCAGGTGCACAGGGTGTGTGACTATGTGAGAGATGCCCTAGAGAACAAACGGTACTGCTCTGGAGCATTCTTGGATGTGCAACAGGCTTTTGACAAAGTCTGGCACGATGGCCTGTTGTACAAAATAAAGAAGCTCTTGCCACATAATATGTACCTTCTCCTGAAATCCTACTTGAATGATCGCATCTTCTATGTCAAAATCGATGACGCAACCTCCGATTTTCATAGCGTAAAAGCAGGTGTCCCACAGGGATCAATATTGGGACCGTCACTCTATTTACTGTACACTGCTGACGTACCAGAATCGAATGACGTGATAATTGCCACATTTGCAGACGACACTGCTGTACTTTCAACCGATAGAGATCCAACAATAGCATCCAGAAACCTACAGAAGCATTTGGATAGGGTTTATTCTTGGATGCAGGCCTGGAAAATTAAAGCTAGTGCTGCTAAATCGAACCATATCACATTTACGTTGAGAAAAGAAGATTGCCCACCTGTGAAGTTTGGACAAGAGGTTCTACCCCACAGCACATCAGTAAAGTACCTTGGATTCCACCTTGACCGAAGACAAACATGGAAAACACACATACAAAAAAAACGTGATGAAGTTAACCATAGATCTAGATCACTGGAATGGCTTCTAGGCAGAAAATCACGTCTATCAGTGGAAAACCAAGTTCTAATATACAAAGCGATACTAAAGCCAATCTGGACCTATGGCATTCAAGTTTGGGGTTCAGCGAAAGCATCAAATATTGAGATTTTGCAGAGGTTCCAAAATGGCGTGCTTAAATCAATAATAAGTGCTCCATGGTTCACAAGGGTTGAAGAAGTTCACAAATACTTAAACATCCTCACTGTAAGGGAGGAAATAGTCCGAAGCACAGAGACCTATAAGACAAGAATTACACAACACAAGAACAGACTGGCTCAGGGCCTGATTAATCCCATAAACACAAGACGGCTAAAGAGATCTCACACCTGGGATAACATCTAAGCAGCAAAAGAGGCAGCCTACCAGTGGGCCGGCATGCCTGACACGCCAAAGCCTACTTTTATCGCAACTGCTTATGGTCTAACTGAGACTGATCGCATGTTGGAAATTAAATAACAAAAAAAAAAAAAAAAAAAAAAAAAAAAAAAAAAAAAAAAATGTAATGGCCAAATTTAATGGGTCTAAATACCGTACCTGATGAGGGGTTGTCTACAGATCTCGCTACGTGTACAATGTACGGACCGGAATCAGACTCAGAGTAGCACGTGGGTTTGTTGTCAAAGTCGGGATGGGTGTATGTAGTTTGGATGGATGGGGTTGCTTGGGTTGGGTCAATAATGGTTTTTTTAAGGGCAGTAAACGATATGTCATCTTGGGGATGAATTCGCTTTTTGGATTGAGAATTTGGAATGGATTGGGAGGGGGAGGCAACATTGGTGAGACGGATAGGATCATCTCCTCCACCCGGATCGGGTGGATGATCATCCATGATTACAGATACTTACGTGGGACGTGAGTATGCACACAGAAACAACACAAAAGCACTAAAAATACGACAACAACACTTGTTTTAAAATAAAATAAATTTTGGAAAAGCCGGACACTTGTACTAAGCACTAGACCACAGATCCAAAAACCAACACAAGAATACAAAACTAACAGAGAAAAGATGTCAATGCCAATATTGACACTTGACAGTTATGATGGCTGTCAGTTCGTTTTTTTTTTATTTTATATTTCCCAAGACTTGGCTGCCTCACGGTACGGCCGCGGGGATAAACGTAGTGTTACATTCTCTTTGGTGGGGACGACGGTGTAATGGGCTCCCGACACGGGACAAAATATATAAAAAAAAATTACTGATATTTATGAAAGGAAGTTGTTTCAATGTGCGTGATTACTTTGCATGTGTTTGTGCATCGACATGTATGTATACATGATATTGACGAGGCATGACAATTGCAGTTTGACCGAGTCGCTACCCCTTTAGCGAAATGCGGGGCGACGCAGAGCAAAATGGCCGCTATGGCAGAGGTGAACGTACTCAGAACGTGTACAAACCATAAGGGCTAGAGACACGGTCAAACTGCAATTGTCATGCACGTTAAATATCATGTGTACATATCACGCGCACTGAAGCAACTTCCATTCATATTTTAAGTGCATGACAAGTGCAGTTTGACCGTGTTGCTAGCCCTTTATGGGCTCCCGACATGATCATGCCTTGCAATTGTCAATCACGTTAAATATGAATGGAAGTTGCTTCAGTGTGCGAGATTTCTTTGCATGTGTATGTGCATCGACGTATATGTACACATGATATTGAACGTGCTTGACAATTGCCAATTGATCGTGTCGGGACCCCTTCAGAGTTAGGATGAATTTCTAATGGGCTCCTGACACGATCAATATGCACTTGACAAATCTAACAATATTAATGAAATTAGCTTCAGTGTGTGGGATTTCTTCGCACGTGAGATTGCATCGACGCCCATTATTCTCTTTTTAGGGTTCCGTACCCGTTCCGTACTTCGTTGTCCGTCTGTCTGTCGGTCCGTCATGAGGCGGTATCTCATGAAGGGTGTTAGCTAGAGAGTTGAAATTTTCATAGATTATGTGTTTTTGTTGCCGCTATAACAACAAATACTAAAATAAAAAAAACAAAATTAATGGGGGCCCATATGGGAGCAAACGTGGTTTTATGTCATGTTACTTTATTTATAAGATAATGGTCCTTAAATTTTTTTTACACAGAGTTTTGTTTGACAAACGTGTTTAGTTTATTAGAAATTGAACAATGAACCAAGCACTTAAAAAGAGGCCCAAAAGGGTGGTCGTAACTTTGTTTTTTTTATCCTTCTCAATTTAAATACGTCAGAGTTGGTTTGAACATATCACTAAGGTTATTTATTTCCTTCACACCATGTGAATTTAATGAATACTTTAGCTAGGAGATAAAAAATCAAAATATTGCGCAACGAAATTCATTTCGTGTCACAATGATTGAACATTATACGGGTCACATACTAAATTATTTTTCTATTTTCATCGTACCGAGGTTTTTTCCTTTAAAAAGTGAACAATGCTATCAGCAGATTGGTTTACTAATGTTTGCCATATTTTAAAATGCCATAATTTCATATGCCATATTGGTATTTGCCATAATTTCATTAGATATAACGCTTCAGTTGCCATAATTGTGAAATGACATAAAATGACTTTCACTAATTCCATTGTTCTTAGTCGATCAAGTGTCATAATAATTTAAATCCATAAATGTATTTGCCATAATTTTCGTTTACAATAATGACATTTTCCATAACTTTTATTCACCATAATATAAATAAAGATAATTTATACGACACAGATTTTTTATTAACAATTAAACCTAAAACTAAACCTCATATGGCGTCTCCTGCTAACTAAGCTCGACGGGGGCTCCGTCGAGCTTTGCGGGGCTGCTAGTTCTGGGTAGTTTAAAAAAAAACCAAGAAGACTAAGGCGGGAGCTCCGCTTCGCTTCGCTCCCGCCAGGTTAGTCTTCTAACCTAACCTATCCGAGTCGGATTGCACTGAGTCGGGGTGTTAACGATAATTAATTTCGACCTAACAATATTATGCATTATTTTCATAATTATATCAAATTTTGATTATGTCAAGAGTCGATTATGAGATGTGTTACTTATGGAAACTAATTATTATGAGATATGTTGTTATAGAAAGTAATTTTGAGGCAAATAAAACTTATGACTGTTGAGTTGTTAAGGCAAACGTTATTAGTATAAATGATAATAGTGCAAGTAAATATTATGATCGGGGATGATGATGGCAAACAATATTAGTGCAAGTGAATTTATGGAAAACGAGAGAAGACCCAGCAGATTAGTTTAGGTAGGTGTAACATTTTAAAGATAGCAATTTCATAAGAAAACGTAAACAAGAGATTTTAGATTTTACTTCAGAACAAAAATATAATTTACGTACAAACACGTAAATGTTACAATTTTATAACATGTACCTATGTTTATTGACGTATCGTGTTTATAATGTAACAAACATCTATATGGTCACGCCTTTATCCCCGAAGGGGTAGGCAGAGGCATATTATATGCCCACATTTCACCTTTTTTTAATATAATTTGTCCCACGTAATAGGTGGTAAGCCGTATTGCCGTAATATATAAAATTCTCGTGTCACAGTTTTCGTTGCCATACTCCTCCGAAACGGCTTGACCGATGCTCATGAAATTTTGTTAGCTTATTGAGTAGGTCTGAGAATCGGCCAACATCTATTTTTCATACCCCTAAGTGACCGGGAACCGGGAATAACATCCCACGCGGGCGGAGCCGCGGGCCTGATGCCCGCGGCTCCGCCCGCTAGTAATAAATAAATATTCACGGAAATTTCACACAGCGCTATCTGATCCTAAAGTGAGCTAGGATTAATCTGCTTGTGTTATGGGTATCAGACCACGGATATTAATACTTCTATACTTTTAAATACATACATAATACACAGAAACACCCAGTCTCTTAAGAGCGTTTATTTTTCACGCAGCGCGGACCTCGGTTTACTTTATTTTTTTAGGTAATTCGGTATCGTTTCGCACGCACACAGTGACGATGTGCGCAAGTGTCGTTATAGTTCAATTAACCGTACTTGATATTTTCGTATGGTGGATGGATGTTTTTTAAAGCTGGGGGGCCTTATTCAGATTTGTCGCCCCGGGCCCCTGATGGACTTAGTCCGCCACTGCCGTAGCAGCAAGTAACATGAAATATAAGTTCTTGTAGTTCTTTGTAACTTTAATAAATTGATGTTTGAACACGTTCGCTGTGGAAGTGATTTTGCTAGGCTGAAATTGTGTTTTTTTTGGATTGCTAGATCTCGTTCAAACCAATTTTCGGTGAAAGTTTGCATAGCAATATAAGTCATATATTTTTTTAGATTTATTATTCTCATATTTTAGAAGTTATATATGGATGAGGGGGGGACACATTTTTCTACTCTAGAAGTGTCTCTTGCACAATTTGTTCAGTTTAGAAAAAAATATGTTAGATATCTCAATAGCATTTTTGAAGAACTAAGTACACAAAGAACACTAGTTAAGTAACCCGGGCGGAAGAGACGCACACCGACGCGACGTCTGCGTAATGTCTACGAGTGTAGGCACTTCGTTAGCATACACTCACTCACACAGTTGCAATTCTTTATAATAGTAATGACCGAAATATAACTATGCAATACAAGTATGTAGGTTTTACTTATGCCTACATAATATAATATCTTTACATATTTGAACCATTTACGTAACAGCTAGCGCAGCATGATTGGTAAGAGGTGGACTGATAATACTGATGATCCGAGTTCAAATCCTATTGCTCGACTACTTTTTGGTGAATTCTGTAAAACTCACCCAAGTTCTAATTCACAGACATTCAACTAGTTTTTGCTAAAAATACTCTTAATAGTATTTTATTTTTTATTTTGTAAATAGGTTATATTATACATACATATGCGTTTTTATCCTTGAAGAGGTAGGCAGAGGCATATTATACACACTCTATAGGTTATCTTTACTAATATTATAAAGAGGAAATATTAAAATAATTGTTTGTTTGCATTCAATAGGCGCCGAATCTACCAAACCGATTTGAAAAATTCTTTCAATGTCGGAAAGCTACACTATCTCCGGTCAACATAGTGTATGTTTTATTTCTGTATTCCCATGGCAACGGGAGTTCCGCGGGTGAAACATCCGCTAGTAAATATAATAAAACAAATACCTTTTACAGAAACTTTTTTATTACATAACCATTCACGTATTTATAGTGATTATAATAACTTAAAATGGTAATGAACCATAAATTGTCTCATTCCGTTCGCAATTGTATAGCTCTTGAAGACAACTTTAAAGTTCTTAATTAAATATTTCATCGATGGAAGTGTATTTTTATCGTTGTAATGTTATTTTTTCAACAATAAATATTTGTGGAAAATGTCACATAACATCATCTAGCCCAAATTAAACTAATATAAGCTTGTGCTATAGGATCTAAACGACTGATAGACATACTTAAGTATAAAAATACATATATACTTGGCGACACTTTCATGTTCAGTAACAGTTATCTGCCTTTATATCAATATAATCTTTATTAAAAAGATAATAAATTTGACAAGCATGGACGCATAATTTTTATAATCCCAAAAATAAATTCATACTCATAAGTGATATGAATCAACATGTTAGCTAGTCGGAAATCATAGTATCATGATTTCTAACCTCGAAAACAATAACATCACTCACTTATTAGCTACCTAATACTTACTTAATAATTAATTTGGTAATATAAGTATTTTTTGAAAATACCATTCAACTGGTTTTCTCCATAGTTTGCGTCCATCCTTATCAGATTTAAAACACTTTTCGTCATTATATATAATATTATTGCACCAATCAAAATTCAAATATTTCCTAGCAAACCGTAATCTGATTTCACGATGAAGGTCAGGTGTCAAAATTTTCTTTGCTGGTTTGGCACACCTCAATCCAGCTGCACGTAGGGTAATGATTGCGGACACATTAGATGCTGACGTTGTATCAGGTTGTCGTAGATTGAGTTGATGTGAAAGGTTCAGCAATGTGCGTGGCCACAATATCCCTGTGCTATGGATATGCATCAGCAAAAGCTAATGGTAGGGGACCGGGTCGGAGACGATCTATGCCTCCAGATTTTGCATGACGGTGAATCCACAACCACACAGTTTTTCTCTGTAACGAAAACAAAATATGATTTTTGATTAACAAAGAAACTGAACACACATGTAAAAAAATTATAGCAAGTATGTTAAATATGACTGCTTACCGATATCATTAAGCGTCTCGCAATTTCACTAATTGAGACATTTTTCTCGTGAAAATCAATTGTTTTTGCTCTCAATAATATTGTTAAATGAGGCATCTTTAATCTCAATAATTAGGTAAGTATTCGTAGTAAGTTTAAATTTTGTGGCAAAAGGCGTGAAAGCGTCAGGCACAAAAGTTGTTAGCTATATACGAATGCTCTAACTAAATAATACCAATGACAAACGGTATTATTATTAATAGGGTATTTATAAAGTAATTTCAAACCTAATGCAACTTGCTTAGCTTGTTGGAATTTATACTATCTACAAAAAGTGCAATGATTACAAAATAAAACCACAAAGTTTTAAACACATTTTTAGTTTTCGACAATCACTCGAAACGAAACTTCTCATCATAGAAAAAAATATCAACAAGCATTTTGGAAATCCAAAAAGAGTACAGTTCACTCATTATGAACCTCGGGTCTTCAGAATCGGGAAAGACGAGAACCTATGAGCCTTAGCTACGATGGTTACTACGTCATAATTCCAAATACGCTTACTTATTTAATTGCAACACGTCGATTGTTTTGGAATGCCAGAAGAAGTGTGTAAGTGTAATAAAAATTACTTAGCGTACATATGTGTGTGTGTGTGTGTGTGTGTGTGTGTAATGTTTTACGTTGGCGTACGCAGGCGTCTCGGTGTGCTTTTCTTCTACCCGGGTTACTTAACTAGTGTTCTTTGTGTACCTATCTATCGATACCCCACCTGTATAAGTATGATGAAAAAAAATTAATTATCAGTTCTCAGTATGGGGGACCCCCAAAATTTATTGCTTTTTTTTCTATTTTTGTATGAAATTCTTAGTGCGGTTCACAGAACACTTCTACTTTCCAAGTTTCAACAGCATAGGCCTTATAGTTTCGGAAAAAAGTGGCTGTGACATACGGACGGACAAACAGACAGACAGACATGACGAATCTATAAGGGTTTAGTTTTTTGCCATTTGGCTACGGAACCTTAAATAAAGGACTAACTTTGACTAAGGACTGTGTTTGAATTTGACTTAGAGGACGAGAACTTTGACTTATTAATTTCAAATGAAGATTTTACGGAAACAAGATTTGGCATTTGGTCCGAGTAATCAAAGCCAATATAAATGAACTTACCCAACGGGCCCCACGGGCCTGGCTTGCGGGGCTTGTGGCCAGTGTCGGATTAGCCACGTAGCAAAAGTAGCAAATACTACAGTTCCCGCGAATTCCGGGGCTCCGCACTCCAACGCCTGTCTGATCGTAATAAAAAATATTAATTTATATAGTAGCGTAAAATATATTGCACTAGCGGACGTCACGCGGTTTCACCCGCGTAGTTCCCGTTCCCGTGGGAATACGGGAATAAAATATAGCCTATGTTACCCGCAAAGAGTGTAGCTTCCCAACAGTGAAAGAATTTTTCAAATCGGACCAGTAGTTCCGGAGCCTATTCGTTACAAACAAACAAACAAACAAACAAACAAAAAAACAAATCTTTCCTCTTTATAATATTAGTATAGATGACTTAAACGCGAAGAGCTTAGGCTATGCTTCACTTCCACTTGAAAATCTAAGACTCGATTTCGTCACGTTAAATCGTTAAAATAAGAATGTATTTTACGAACTTTTTAACGTTATTGTTCTAATGTTTAAATATAATCGATACATTTAGCATCTATACCACGTTTCTACTCTTCAAACGGCCAGATTATTTTTTTTTTTATATATAGGTATACATCCATTTTGCGAGTTTACGTAGCTAATGGGCTCCCGACACGATCATGCCTTGCAATTGTCAATCACGTTAAATATGAATGGAAGTTGCTTCAGTGTGAGTGATTGCTTTGCATGTGTCTGTGCATCGACGTATACGTGCACATGAAATTCTACGTCCTTGACAATTGCCAATTGATCATGTCAGGACCCCTTAAGATAGTACTTTTTTAATCGATTTTAAAATAATATCGATTATAGGTATTTCGAGAAAACAGGCGAACTATTTAAATTTTATTAACTCAGTCACGATCCAATCTACTGTACTGAACGCTTGCAAGCGACTAGAGCTTTGCTGCAGTCGTCTGATCAAGACCGTTTTTTTTTACGCAAGGGAACATCCTCATGAATGTTATCAACCCAACAGCATATAGTTGGGAGCCCCGGATAAGCCCTCGGAAGGCTGTCCCAGGACTCCCAACAGACCCACGGCCGTCATTGCGGCATCGCCCAGGGGGTGGTTTGGGTGCTATTCCGCGTCTTTGGGGGGTTTCGGGTGTGATCCCGCTTCTAAGGGGGGGCGTGCGTGAATTGCTCACGTCACGCTACCGACATGGGCCTGCTTCTGTAAGGACGGTGAGCAACCCTCTCTCCGTCCTCAGGCACCCGGTCATGGAGGCCAATAGACCTCGGCGAAGACACGTCGGCGGCGCCCAAGCCGCCGACTGTGGAACTCGGATGGGTGAGTTCTCTCCCGTTCCCGCCCCACCGTCTCTTTCACGAGCACGACCTGCTCGCAGAAAGAGGCGGCGCAGTCCCACTTACTCCCACTGGAGATCATGGCTCGCACCATGGTCTCGAGCGAGAGAGTGTCCACGTCCAGACCCCCCACGAGGACCTGGCGCTATTGCGCCCACGCCGTGCACTCCACCAGCGTGTAAAGCGCTGTGTCATCGCTGCGGTCCTCGCAGTGCTGACAATCGGCCGTGGTTTCCCGGTGTCTTCGCCACAGATACCTACCGAAGCTACCGTGCCCGGTAAGTATCTGTGTCAACCGGTAGGGGTAAGCACCGTGTCTCCTCTCCAGCCACTCGTTCATGACCGGTCTGACGGCCGTTATTGTAGCGACCCATCTTTGGTTGCTCAAGTCGCATCTTCCATGTCTCCACGGTTTCCTGGTGGAGCAGGGACCGTTGGGCCTCGATTTTCCGAGACACAAGCCTTTGGCCACGCTCCAGCGCCTCCTTGCGCCATCTAAACAGTGACGCAAGGGCTCTCGTTTCCAGGTCCCATGGAGGGGTCCCGGTTAGGAGACATTCTGATCAAGACCTTAATACGGCATACGCTCTTTATGAATCATTATATGGCTACGTCCAAGCAATATGCGATCCACATTTTCAAATATTGAGGCAAGAGCCAAAGATCTGACCAACTGTGAAGAATATCAGCAACAGACATCAAGACGAATCAAGCGAAATACGAAGTACGACCATTTCAGCGGCTCTACTACACTCGATGACTTTGTTGAAAATCAAACACCTGGACAACGTTTCGAAGCTCAGGTGTTTATTGTCATTATTGATAACGTACTGACTGCTTTAATTAACTAAACGTATGAAAGCATATCATAAGAGCAGAGATCTTACAACAGAAGAGATTTTGAAAAAATCCTCAAGTATGGTCAGTGCTTACGAAGATGATTTGGAGAACAGCCTAGGTGGCGATTTAGTGCAGTTCGCAGAGCTGCTGAAAACAGATGTGGCTACTGTTATTGACAGCTAGAAACAGGAGCCTCTGGAACAGCAATTTTATAAACGTTTATTAAATAATTCTTTACAATCGTGTTTCCCAAACTTAGACATTGCCTTGCGCATTTACTTGTCTCTCATGATCACTAACTGCAGTGGCGAACGTTCTTTTTCAACATTAAAACGTATTAAAAATTAATTACGGAACACGATGTGCCAAGAACGTCTTAATCATCTCACTTTGTTGAATATAGAGCATGATTGCTCTATATTCTTGATGATTAAAGTGTTATCTCTAAATTTGCCCATATTAGATCTAGAAAAGTTTATTTGTACATAACAGTTTTGTTTTATTTAATAACCTAAACTTGGGAACCTAAAGCAAACCAAGGGCCCCTTGACAGAATTTGCTACAGGCCCCACGCTGGCTTAATCCGGCACTGCTGGTGGCGCCTGCAGGATTGGAGGCCCGCGCAGGCTAAGTACCAGCTCTAGCGAGTTTAGCGACCAAATGCAAGCTTTAATCGATTAGATAAGTAGTTCGTTCATACAATACAAGAGAAATGAAATAAAAAAAAACGAAATGTCGTTGAATATGGTAACATGTCACACTTCCATCTAGGTCCTGCTTCTGTAAGAACGGCGAACAGCGAACCCACCGTCCTAAGGCCGGCTCATGGAGGCAGATAATTTTGGGCGAAGACATGTCATGTCTCTGGCGCCCTCGCCGCAGACTGCGAGGCTTGGGTGGTACAGTCATCTACACCGCCCTCCCTGCCGTCTCTTCTATGAGGATGGACTGCTTGTAGAAAGATGCGGCGGCGTCTCATTAACTCCTGTTGATAATCATGGCTCGCACAATGGCCTCCAGCGAGAGAAATTGCACCTCCAGACTTGCTACAAAAACGTGGCTCCTCTCCAGATACTCGTCCATGACTTCTGACAACTCGTCTGATCGCCCCGATTGAGGTGTTCCCCTACCTTGCCTAGCTGCTCAGGTAAAAAAAATTATCAACAAGTTTCTGGCAGAACTAGGACCGCTGAGCCTCGATTTCTCGGGGCGCAGGCTTATGACTCTGCTCCAGCGCATCCTTGCGCCATTTAAACAATGGTGTGGGAGCCCTCGCTTCCAGGAGACACGCCACCTCAACGGATATCTTGTGGTACGTGGTTATCCTCATGTTGACGGCCATCGCCTTCTGCAGGCTATGTAATCTAGCCGCATTGCGACCGTTAGGGTCTCTGCCTAAATAAGCGCGCCGAATAGGGCTGTACTCCGCACAATTCCGAGGTACAATCTCCTGCAGGGACTGTTAGGTTCCCTTATTTTGGGTAATAATTGCGAGAGTGCACCAATTTTTTTTTTATACCACTAGTGTGGCAGACAAGCATACGGCCCCACCAGATGTACCAGTGGTCACCGCAGCCTATGGACGTATGCAACACCAGAGGCGCCACAATCGCGCTGCCGACCCTTTAAAAACCTTCTAAGTCCCCATTTGAAGAACCCCATACTGTAGGCGTTTGGGAAAACTGAAGCAGGGAGATCATTCCACAACCTAAGCGTACGCGGAAGAAAGTCTCTATTGGATCTCACCGTGCTCGAGCGCACAGGACGCAACGTATGAGGATGAACACCCTGTCTAT
The DNA here is from genome assembly GCA_933228765.1 of Miltochrista miniata. Classification (NCBI taxonomy): domain Eukaryota; kingdom Metazoa; phylum Arthropoda; class Insecta; order Lepidoptera; family Erebidae; genus Miltochrista; species Miltochrista miniata. The sequence goes on along the minus strand of OW121772.1, from coordinate 3,548,452 downwards.
GGCGAGCGGTGCGATGATAGAATGTAGCCGTAGGCATCATATCAAACAATTCTTCAGAGAACAGACCGTTGTACAGGCGGTAGAACACACACAGAGAAGCAATGTCTCTCCTGTCACTAAGAGGTTCCACACCACCTGCAAGTATGGGATCGTTGACAACTCTCGTAGCTCGCCTTTGCACCGAGTCAAATGGACGAAGCTGGTATTCGGGTGCCCCCGCCCAGAGGTGACAGCAGTACTCCATATGCGGACGCACTTGCGACTTATAGAGAAGTAGTGCTTGCGCCGCAGTAAAGTACCGCCGCGCCCTTCTGAGCACTCCGAGCTTCCTGGACGCCAGCTTAGCCTTGCCTTCCAAGTGACTGCGGAACTGCACATCACTGGAGATGTCAACACCAAGGATCCCTATACTTTCAGAGATGGTGAGAGATGTGCCCTGAAATTGTGGCGCCACAGTGAATGGGGTCTTTTTTGCGGTGAAAACACAAACTTGTGTCTTGGTAGGGTTGAATTTGACAAGATTTTGTCGACCCCAATCGGACACTCTGGTGAGAGTAGCCTCGACTTCAGACACAAGTTGTTCACGACTTTCTTCCACTGCAACCCGAGAGATACCGGGACGGCCCGTGTAATAAGTGTCGCCCGTACTGTCGTCCGCATAACAATGAATGCCGTCAATGGACAACATCATGTCATTGACATGCAGAACAAACCAAGTAGGGGACAACACAGAGCCTTGTGGTACTCCAGCGTTTATGGTCATGCAGTCAGAACAGCTGCCGTCAACGACGGCCCTGATGCTTCTACCGGCCAGAAAGCTGGACACCCATCCGCATAAACTCTCGGGCGGTCCATAGGAGGGCAGTTTCGTAAGAAGACCACGGTGCCAGACCCGGTCAAAGGCTTTCGAGATGTCGAGGCTCACTGCTAGAGCCTCACCCTTACTCGCGATAGCCGCCGCCCAGCGGTGTATGAGGTACACAAGAAGATCGCCCGTCGAGCGACCGTGACGGAAACCGTACTGCCGGTCACAGAGCAGGTCATGTTCCTCAAGGTACCTCAGGAGCTGTGCATTAATTACACGCTCCATCACCTTAGATAAAAGGGAGGTGACGGCTATAGGCCTATAATTGGCCGGGTCGGTCCTGTCACCCTTCTTGGGCACAGGATGCACGTGCGCGATCTTCCACGACGCCGGGACTTGCTTCATGGAGTATGAAAGCGTGAAAAGAAGTGTAAGCACCGGACACAACTCCGGACCACACCGCTTAGTACCACCGCGGGAATGCCGTCAGGTTTGCCCAGTGCCTTATGTGTTTTAGGTTCAAACTTCGGAAATGGTGTCAGAAGTTCCATCGGTTATCGAGTATGAGCCCCAGAAACTTCATCGAGGGGCTCAATGCCGTTGATGCTAACACTCCCTACTTGTATGCCAAATTCTGTAAGCGACCCCTTCGCCTCGGATTTGTGAAGGGCAACCATCAGACCTAACCGCCGTATTCGACCCACGACTTGAGGAACACCTGTTGACGAAACGGCCTTTGCTTCTCGCGCCGTAACGAGGGTGTCGTCAGCGTAGCGCGATTGCACTGTAACCTCTGAACAATGGACCACCCAGCACACAATCGTCCCCATGTCATGTTCCACAGAAGCCGTCATATGACCGATCCCTGTGGAGCACACGACACCTCTCGCCAACTCAGCCTAAGCTAGCTGGGGTAAGATATGGTAGACAAACCGACGCGGCGACGGAGGTAATGAGGCACTTTATAATAAGTGAGTGTCTCCCTAACAAAACTCCAAGGCAAAGTGTTGAAGTCGTTGGCGATATCAAGAGGCACCGCTATCACCACCTCGCCTTGCAAATTCGATTTCACGGTGGAATGCTCTCGACTGGTGTCGGAAAAAGAAAGAGAAAAGAAAAAAAATGGATGATTTGTGGGGGTTGTTTTATTAATTTCGTATTAATTCCGATAAATTCATAAAATGCTGTGCTGTTTACGTCCAGAGATGTTCTTGCTTGCTTTATCTGTAAGAAATAAAAATAAACGTTATTCTCATGAAGAGAATTGCTTGCATTCCTATACATATCATAAAAGTACAATAGTAATGGATATCCAACACCTAGATGCTGTAAATCTCATGTTCACAGCCATAGACATATAACACGTTATATAACACACAGGTAGGCCGCCGGGTGATACGATAACTACATTGACTCCCAACTATAGGATCATCAAACATCAGTGGCCCACACAGAGCATCGCAGCTCTAGTAACATCAAATATCATTGACTCATTATATCAAGTATCATTGACTCCAGTTCTAGGACCATCAAATGTAGGTATACAGGGTCGGCTCACTTACTCATGCGTGACACTCATGACAACACAATAGTTTTATCTATTACACGGGTGAGAAATAACATGTAAAAGGAATACAAGCCTTAGATGTGCTATCAGACTTCGCACACGCGGTACAGGATAAACTTGACCGTACACATAAACCTTGCGTCTTGGGTTGTTCGACTTGACTAAATGACGTGCAAAGAAAATTATCCATTTGACATTAGAAACGGAATCATATTCAAATTTAGATGAAAAACAAATAGACCGACGCTATAATTACCAAGGAGTATGTAACTCCAGTAGCAATCTCCAAGGAGTATAACTTCAGAACTTCGCAAGATTATCAGATCTTCGCGACATTCCCCACAAAGGAAAAAGAGAATGAAAAGCTAGAATTTAGTATTCGCAAGATTGGCAAATCGTCGCGACATTCCCCACAAAGGAAAAAAGAATGAAAAGAGAATTTAGTTCAATGTGCATAGTGCATTACTTACATTCGCATTTCGCGGAGAAATCGACCCTCCGACCAAAGGAAAATATCAATATAACCATTAGGTTGTAACGTGCGAACTTTGTTGCTCGAATTATTACAATAATACACTTCTTATTATTTTTAGCAAAATAAATTCAATTTTTTCATTTTAATAATGACACTTCAATTGACATTCCAATTTTTCAAACAAAATAATGGCACGGAACAGGAACACGATATTTTTGTTTTTGGTATTAGGCCAGTTACACACTATTATTTTCGGAATCGTTTTTATAATTTATTGTTCACTAAAAAAAAATAATTTACTTATTTGTGGTCAAAATGCTCAAATTTTAAAAAGATTAAAAAGACGTCAAGAATTATGTCATACGGTAAAAATTACGAATTGAAAAAATTATGAACGTAAACAGCTGCTTCGCTCTCAAAATTATTAGAATGTATCAATTTCAACCCTTGAGCCGGTGTCAAGGAACAGCATCTCCACCATGTCGGAAAAAGAAAGAGAAAAGAAAAAAAATGGATGATTTGTGGGGGTTGTTTTATTAATTTCGTATTAATTCCGATAAATTCATAAAATGCTGTGCTGTTTACGTCCAGAGATGTTCTTGCTTGCTTTATCTGTAAGAAATAAAAATAAACGTTATTCTCATGAAGAGAATTGCTTGCATTCCTATACATATCATAAAAGTACAATAGTATTGGATATCCAACACCTAGATGCTGTAAATCTCATGTTCACAGCCATAGACATATAACACGTTATATAACACACAGGTAGGCCGCCGGGTGATACGATAACTACATTGACTCCCAACTATAGGATCATCAAACATCAGTGGCCCACACAGAGCATCGCAGCTCTAGTAACATCAAATATCATTGACTCATTATATCAAGTATCATTGACTCCAGTTCTAGGACCATCAAATGTAGGTATACAGGGTCTGCTCACTTACTCATGCGTGACACTCATGACAACACAATAGTTTTATCTATTACACGGGTGAGAAATAACATGTAAAAGGAATACAAGCCTTAGATGTGCTATCAGACTTCGCACACGCGGTACAGGATAAACTTGACCGTACACATAAACCTTGCGTCTTGGGTTGTTCGACTTGACTCAGGGCCGTCTTAACCGGGGGTGCAGAGGCGCGGCCGCACCCGGGCGCCGAGCCCGAGGGGGCGCAGGCCGAGCTCTAAAAATTTCGATATTTCCTTACCTAATTAAACTTTAACTCATAAGTACAATATTAACGCCATTCCCCCGTTTCGTAAACTAACGTCAAATAATCACCTACATGCATAAAAATGTAGGGATCACCCAGATTAAATTACCATTGTTTTATTGTCACTTTTGCCTTTCGGCACGTGTCATACCGCTCACGATATGCAAGGTAAGATAGCTCTTGTTTCGATATACCTAGGCTACATAACAATTAAATTTATTTAACACTAGCGGACGTCACGCGGTTTCACCCACGTAGTTCCTGTTTCCGTGAGAATACGGAAATTAAAAAAAAATAGCCTATGTTCATCGCAAAGAGTGTAGCTTCCCAACAGTGAACGAATTTTTCAAATCGGTCCAGTAGTTCCGAAACCTATTCAATGCAAACGAACAAACAAACAGTCAAATCTTTCCTCTTTATAGATAATATTAATATAGACGCACACGGCAATATCTCCATTCCAAAGACGTTTGATGCGCCCTGACTTAGGCGCCTGGCGCCCGCACTTTAAGCGAAATGGCCTTTATTATTAGGTGTTTAGGGTGTAAATTGTAATTTTTGCCACCTTAATGGTGGAATTTCCAAAAATCCTTTCTTAGTGGATCCCTAGACCATACAAGGAACCTATTTGCCAATTTTGGACTTTCTAGTCCAAGCGGTTTGGGATGTGCGTTGATTATCAGTCAGTCAGGACAGTCACGTTTATGCTACTGCTCCACCTGCGTCTTAACGCGATTAACACCATAATAGCACTTCAACGTAGATCTGGCCAAGGTTTTAATGTGGTAAATTACAAACGGCATTAGTAATGGCATTAAACGTTAAGCGATAGCTCGGGCTGTCAGTTTTTTTCGACACATCAAAGGGTTTTAGCAGGTAGTTTTGCGCGCTAAGCGATGTTGGCTACATTAACGCCAGTTAACGCCATCTCATTTCGCGGGCATTCATCTAAAAAATTGGGGCTTACTCTATGATTGCTTTACACATTATGTATAAATAATATAACTGTTTTGCATTTAAACAAAACAGGTATTATGTGTGAAATGAAACAGCGTTGAATTGAAGAAAGCTATTGTGTTTAAGCCATTAACTAAGTGTCTATGATTAAAAACTTACCCGTTTCTCTATGGTTTTTATACCTGTCTCGCTCTCGCCAGCGTGTGCCGTCTCCTTCAAACGGCACTGTTTGACAGTGACAGCTCAAAGTTCATAGTGTCTTCAAAGATTACCAGCAAGAACATTGCTTCAACGCTGTTTCATTTCACACATAATACCTGTTTTGTTTAAATGCAAAACAGTTATATTATGTTTTCATGAAACAGCGTTGAATTGAAGACCTGTTTGGTATCTGCTGGTAGAGAGCACAAACGCTATGATGATTAGTAGGTATGTCAATGTAAAATAGTCTTCTAAGATTGTCTATTGAAAATCATAATTATTATTGAAAATAATCCAATGATAAACTAAATTTAGTTGAACTTAATTGTTGGAATTAACTTTTAAGTTTAAATTATTAAAAATAAAAACATAAAGTATGTACCTAAATACTTATGTGTGTCAATAATAAAGTTGTGCAGATATTTGACTCAAAACAACACTATCTGCGTTGTTAAAAGAGAAGGAAACTGCATTAATAAATTAAATGTAGGTTACAATTTACTATTTGTGTGTCTCTGCCTACCTCTCCAGGGTCAAAGGCGGGACTACGTGTCTATATGTACACACTAAATCAAATAACCAAATATTGCTTGCAATAAATTAGCATTGACATTGTAACTGTTAGGGCTTTAATGTTAGCCTCTCTAAAAATACAACCTGCAACTATTTTTCTTGAGACTGTTTGAAGTCTACCTGCTTAGGACATAAATAAAGAATGTGGCCTTTTCATTCATGGCAAGTACCATGATTAATACCGAATTCAGTAAATAGAAAATTATTTACAAACTTTTTCATTATAGTCTTACATTTGTATAACTGGACAAACATTATGGTCAGATTGTTGATAAAGCAACCAACCAGATTGCCAATGGGTTATTAAATCAGTCTTTGACCAGAACTTAGGCTACAATATGATTTTATTATATCCTTGACCTGAAATCTGTGATCTGAGGTTAACATAGTAATTGATGTTATCCTCCTGACAATTTCAAAGAATAAGATGAAATTCTGAGCCAGTTAACTGACAGCTATATTCCCCTACTGGGAGTTCTGTTGTTTCAGGTCTAGCCAGAGTGATTGCTCTTAATGATAATTTTCTTTGAAATGTCTAAATCCGTTTTAGCACAATATGTTGAGATAGCTAACTTTACACAAGTTAGTAAGATATATCATGTCAACTTACCTTCTATAAATAATATTGCAAAGGAAGAGCCATTTGTTGACAAACAGGCAACCTTAGTATAACCACCCTAGGTAATTTTCTATTGGAGAACTATAAGTTGCAAAAGTTGACTGTCACCAACTGCCTACTAGCAAACTTGTTCTAAAACAGAACAATTTGTGTATTTATTGTTACCCCCCCCCCCCCTTCCTTGTCGAATTAGGGAGGGTACGTGTCTGTAGCCTGATCTATTAAGACCTTCCGCAGGTCATTCATTGGGATCAGTTCTGCTCGGACTCTGGTTTGCAAATCCGGCAGTAAAGAGCTCTATTCTGACTCTGATGTTTTTAGGAACTATGTCCCTTTTACATGATATAAGGAGGGCTAACACTCTTATTATTAATTTGGGTAGGTGGATTTCCCAGCCCAAATAAAAGTTCCACTCTAATGCTATTAGGAACTAACATATATTCCTTTCTTAGGAGAGTTAACACTGTCGGTATTAAGTTGAGTGGGTGGAATGCTCAGCCCAACTAAAAGTCCCAATGATGGCTGAAAATGTAGTCTCGAGTTACAAACTCTTGTACAACGTTGGGTGGGTGGAATGCCCAGCACAACTGAAAGTTCAAATGACAACTGAAAATGTCAAAAAATAAAAAGACGATAGAGTTGCATATTCTTGTACAACAGCCAACTCATTTGATGCAATCAAATCGTATCTGGGACATTTCATACATAGCCTCCGCGGCCTGGGGAAGGAATTGCCACTCTAGTATTCTGCAACCTCTTTAAACTCCACTATTCCCGTTTAGCTTCTCCGGGAGATAAGTGATAGAGCTATTTGCAGTTGCCCTGTGAGCTTCGGAAGCTGGGCTTCAGCAGTGCAAGGGACTTTCTCCCTCGTTTAACAAGGGTTTTATTGTCTATCTGTATGGAGTATGTGTGCATCCTTTGAAGTCATCCGCTGTTTATCTACACTGTTAAGCACATTACCTTGACAGATGTGTCATTTCACTGGGCACCTCAGCCTGCATCTGCTGCATCTTATGTTAAAAGAAAGTATGTGACACTGTCATCCGCTGACTGTTTATGGTTGCAAACACTATTAAGCCCATTACCTTAACAGATGTGTCTTTAACTGGGCACCTCAGCCTGCATCTGCTGCATCTGATGTTAAAGAAAATGTGTGACACTGTCATCTGCTGACTGTTTATGGTTGTCTACACTGGTAAGCACATTATCTGACAGATGTGTCATTTAACAGGGCACCTCATACTGCATCCGCTGCATCTGCTGTTAAAACAAAATGTGCGACACTGTCATCCGCTGACTGTTTATGGTTGCATACACTATAAAGCCCATTATTTTGACAGATGTGTCATTTAAATGGGCACCTCAGCCTGCATCCGCTGCATCTGATGTTAAATGTACCGAACAGTACCATACAATGTCTAGTTACCAACCACAATGATCTTTGTAAGAGAGATAGCCTTCTCTTCAAGTGCGGCTTGTTCCGTTTGAACTTTTTCAAGAAATAATTGCAATTGAGGGCAATAGAGACAAGCAGTTTGTAAAGTTCAGTGAACTAAACAAACTCTATAACTCTCTGGGGAAATCTGACAGAAAAGGCGGTCGCACCGTCCGCTCGGCATAGCCGGCGTCCCCCACAAGAAAATAATAATAGCTCTCAGGGGTAATAATTGTCTCCCGTGTCCAAATTTTTTTTTTTTTTTTGTTCATTAAAGACAAATGCAACTCAATTACATACTCAATTCTCAATAACTATCTTTTCTTTTTAAGTCTGACTCAATTTTGTACTGAGATGTTCTATTTCCTGAGAAATTTCTAACACAGATTTCTGATAATTTATGTGCCAACTCCCTACTCATAATTTTATTGTCTCCGCTTTCTGAAAGACTCATGATGTCATATTATGATAAAAAAATTCAAAAATCCTTGGGTACTTAGGATCTCCGCGATCCAATTTGACCAATTTGAATTTAAAAAACATCTTTTAGAGTTGACCATTGGTCAAAGGGAGGTTGTGATACCACATAATTGTGAAACTCCTGTGCAATAATTGTCAAGTGAATACAAGCATAATGAGCGTCTATTTCCACAAGCCAATCAATTCTTTAGTTGCAATTAGTCTGCAATATCAACTAGAAAAGACTTTACCGCCCGTCCTAGATTGGACCTAGTCTCTTATATGACTTCTTTACTAAAAACATTTGATAAAGAATATTTGATTACTTTAAGTTGTTCACATTATCATAGATGTATTATAATCATAACACCTCCGACGTTTATCCTCCATTAATATATTTTATGGCAAATTTGCTGTATGTAGCTTCAATATTTAACTTCAATGTGTAATAGCTAGCACCTTGGCGTGTAGGTGAGCACAATTTTATGAGACATGAGACAACCTCCTCAAAAATTTATGGTTTGATAGTGAAGTTAAGCGAGTTGTAAATTTGTTTCAAAAACCGTGTTGTTTTTAATTGTCGGCTATAAAAAGTCACACTTTACTACACTCAACCTTGTTTTCACAAATAGTTATTTGGTAAGTATAAAAATTCATTCAAGTGAAATAGTTACTGCAGTTTCAGGATTTTTCTGAAACTGTAAGTCTGAACTAAACTTCAGTCATAACAATGAGTCAATATTTAGAGTCTTGTTCTTAGATGTCTAACCAATTAATAAAACTTTGTAATACCACACCATTTTTAAATACGAGTCTCTATACTATCTGTATAATCTTGTTATCATTGCAAAATAACTTATTTTGTTTGAGGCCTAGAAACTCTGGACTCGCAAGGCCTGTCGGAAAGGCCTTCTTGTATAAAATAACTTTTCAAGAGGCTGAATCATTTTGATCTAGCTGTAATAACTCTTGTAATTTATATCAAAGTCTTTGATCAAACTTTGTGCTCGAACAAAGATAAATTACAAGAGGCTGTGGACGGATGTCTCAACAAGATGTCGATGAATTGGTTTCAAGATGTGCAGGAGTATGAGTACCAGTCTGCAGGTTAGGTTAACGCGATAACAATTGGGAAAAATTCAGTAGGTATCACTTGATCCAACAAAACTAGAAAACATTCACAGGTCGGTGTGAACTTGTAATAACTGGATTGTACTTACTTGGGTACAGCTTAATTACTTCTAATGTTTGGAGGAGGTGATGCAAAGTCATATTCATCCTCCGAGGATGATGAACTTATTTGAAATTCTCACTGATCACCTCCGGAACGTACCCGGCCTGCGTCGTTTATTCAGACTTAGTACGAAACACGTCCAAAACGCTTTTTAACTACTGAAACACTTCTTATTTACGCTGTTTGATATTTTCACACTAGAAAAACTATATTTCAATGGTTTTTCCAATTTTCTACACTTAGCGAAAATTTTTGATTCTTTGCGCGGCAAAAATCACAACGCTATGAACTTTGAGCTGCCACTGTCAAACAGTGCCGTTTGAAGGAGACGGCACACGCTGGCGAGAGCGAGACAGGTATAAAAACCATAGAGAAACGGGTAAGTTTTTAATCATAGACACTTAGTTAATGGCTTAAACACAATAGCTTTCTTCAATTCAACGCTGTTTCATGAAAACATAATATAAAATTTACAACCAAAGCATATTTTGACACCGATTTTTAAGATTTAAAGTCTATTTCTGGCTATTATTTTCCGTTTGCATAGGTAGACAAAAAACGCCTTCATTTGCGGAGTTTCGTCTTTTTCTAAACTAGTCCCCTTAAACCCCCATTGTGTGATTAGGTTCAACCTCCATCTTGTGTTAACTTGTATAGTAAGTTCAAATCATCTGTGCGCGCGGCCCTATGTGTGGGTAAACCTCGTATAAACACAGTGACTTCGTGTGCGTGACAAGAGGTACAGTGAAGTACAAAATAAAAAAACACTCGTTTAACTAAAATAGAAAACTTAAGGGGTGAAATGTATGTTAAACATATTACTTAATATGTTTTGCTGCAAAAGAATAAAATAGAGGAAATTTAGGATTCGCTGCTCTCTACAAGGTTAATTATAAATTCAGGTTCCATATCAAAATGTCCATAGTATTCTTCTTCTTTGTATTACGCCACATCTCTTCATCAATTTGACCTTAACGTTCGTTTATTAATTTCATTATTCCCATCACATTTTGTTCGATGCTATGCGAGGCATTATATATTTTTTTAATTCCCCCTACATTTTCGATTGGGTTTAGTTCAGGATGATACGGTGCCGCGGTGGTAGCCGAAGAACTTTTAAGCCATGTGGCTGAAGAATGTCACCAATCTTATTACAAACTAGCTGACCCTTGCAACTTCGTTTGCGTCACATAAGGTGTACGAAAGGAGAGGTATTTCTTCATCAGACTCATCAAGCAGCGTGTAAGACTGCCCTGCCCTCTCCCAAAGGAACCGTGCAAAATATCGGGATCAAAAGTATCCCAAAACCTTCTTCGGATCATAAGCTCAGATTGTACCAAGTTTCATTTAAATCAATTCAGTAGTTTCAGCGTGATACTTATTCGGGATACAGATAGACAGACATACGGACATGAAAATTTTCAATTACATTTTCGGCTTCAGTATGTATCGATTAGAGAACGCCCTGCAATTAAAATTTTCAAATTATCTTCCAATTGTAGAGACTCTCGACTCGACCCTCCACAGTTTTTTTAGATGTATAGAGTATGGTCTTTTTACTTTTTAAATCAAGTCATACAGTAAAATTATTGTCATATTTACTGTATAAGCAATGTTTTTTCTGTCGACCATCATCTCTGCATTTCTATTTTTTTTTGCATTAGGATTTGGAGCTCTATCATTTTTCGACTATTCTGTAGGCCTTTATAAGTTACACAATTCTACCGTACATTATTTTGTTATGCCTCGAAGGGTTTAGGCAACGTTTTCGTTAAAAGCTCCCATACACCTGATTTTTTTCCGACATTTCCAACTAATATCGTTATATTTTAGTCAATGTAAAACAAACTCAACAAATTATATACGCAAACCGTTCTCAAGAATCATTGGTGATCTCAGCATGAAAATCAATGCAGTCGTTTTTAAGTTTGTCGTGAAGACAGCCGCGGCGGGAACTTTGTTTTATAATAATATATAATATATGTAGTGATAAAAAATATTAATGACATCGAATTGACACATCAAAAATATTTATCTGACTTCTTAAACATTTTCTCCGTGAAGAACTAGACATTTTCTTTAACGACTGTACCCATGGTATTATCACTTAGAACACTGTGTAATGGATTATAATGTAACCAACTTACACAGGATGTCAACATTGCGGTTACATTGAGAATTGTCATGATATTTAATTTTGTTTCATTATAACGTAAGAGTTGCCTTCAAAACGTCGTAGATGACGCTGTATGCTTTTTGTTTATTATAATTTTTATTTCGCGGCCTCGCAGAGAGTTTTCTGCAAAGACTGCTTGGCACCGCTGGTGTCGTCAGTAAGTCGAGTAACGTCTCTATCTCATAATAAACAAATGTACTCTGTGAAGACGGCTGCGTCACTGGCACACAAATGAAAGCTGTATAATTACTAGCGCACGCACACATAGCGCCGCGCGCACTGATGAGTTGAACTTACTATAACTTCTTGAATTTATCCACTCTAACGGCGTTGTGACGGTCTTCTCCCGTTTTCCATAAATTCATTTGCACTAATATTGTTTGCCATAATCATCCCCGATCATAATATTGTGTAATAATGTTTGCCTTAACAACTCAGCAGTGATAACTTTTATTTGCCATAAAATGACTTTTTATAACAACATACCTATATCATAATTATTAGTTTCCATAAGTAACGCATCTCATAATCGACTCTTGACATAATCAAAATTTGATATAATTATAAAAATAATACATAATATTGTTAGGTCGAAATTAATCATTCTTAACACCCCGACTCAGTGCAATCCGACTCGGATAGGTTAGGTTAGAAGACTAAGGCGGATGCGAAGCGAAGCGAAGCTCCCGCCTTAGTCTTCGTGGTTCTTTTTTAAACCACCCAGAAGTAGGAGTCCCGCAAAGCGGGGCTCCGTCGAGCTTGGTTAGTACACGTCATTATGAGGTTTAGTTTTAGGTTTAATTGTGAATAAAAAATCTGTGTCGTTATATTATGGTGAATAAAAGTTATGGGAAATGGCATTATTGAAAACGAAAATTATGGCAAATACATTTATTGATTTACATAAATTATTATGACACTTAATCGATTATGACCAATGGAATTAGTGAAAGTCATTTTATGTCATTTCACGATTATGGCAACTGAAGCGTTATTTCTAATGAAATTATGGCAAATACCAGTATGGCATATTAAATTATGGCAAACATTAGTAAACCCGTCGTGAGTGACCTTAATGTAGCCAAAGCGCATTCTGAATGCCTTAATTATGTAATAGTTGGACATCAACATTAATGTTAACGCAGATGGAGCAGTAGCATTATATATATAGATTACAGATCTTAGAGAAAAAGAAGTAAAACATCAAAAAATTATTGCGTTTTTGGTTGACGGGGGGGGGGGGGGGCGCAGTCTGAGCTTCGCACCCTGGCGCTATATAGCCTTAAGACGGCCCTGACTTGACTAAATGACGTGCAAAGAAAATTATCCATTTGACATTAGAAACGGAATCATATTCAAATTTAGATGAAAAACAAATAGACCGACGCTATAATTACCAAGGAGTATGTAACTCCAGTAGCAATCTCCAAGGAGTATAACTTCAGAACTTCGCAAGATTATCAGATCTTCGCGACATTCCCCACAAAGGAAAAAGAGAATGAAAAGCTAGAATTTAGTATTCGCAAGATTGGCAAATCGTCGCGACAACTGGCGTCGGCCGAAACCAAACTGGTTATCTGCCAGATCTGGCCCACACGAGTGAGGTGCCCGACGAGGCGCTCTGCAACAATACGAAGTATCTCAAAGCACTCGCACACCTAGTCGAGCAACACGATCGGCCGGTACCCGGTTGCGATTTCGCCGGCTGGCCCCACTTTTCAGGTCAGTGCCAGTTTCCCCGTTTTTCACGCCTTGGGAAACCAGTGTCTTTCGAGGCAGCCCCGAAGAGCCCTATCAGTCGAGGCCCAAGTTCCTTAAGATCCAGGACCCATACTCGAGCTGGAATGCCGTCAGGTCCAGAGGCTGTGTTCCTGCAGGATTTAAGCAGCAGCACAGCCGTCCTTAACTCACCCTCAGTGTTTCTAGGCACGTACGAATAATATTTGATATTAATGTTATTATAATGTTAATTCGGTAAGTACTATTTTATTCATTTGATAGCAAAACCAAGTCATCTAAAGTAACGAAGAGAGACGGAGACTACAAATGCAAGCTTCAAGCCTATGCCATTTAGAAAAAAAAATACCGTAATTATTTTCAAGTGTCAATATTGACATTGACATTTGTAGTTTTGTGTTGTGTGCATGTTGTGTGTGTATGGTTTGTTTCATTTCGGGTTTTTTTACGTTATCACTTGAGAGTTTGAGACTGGCGTATAGCCATTTTTTAATGATTTAATTTGTATCTATTTATTTAACTGGAGACTGGCAAAATCGTTAATATACATTAATTAAAAGAAGAAGAAAAAGATTGTATTTCGGCATAAATAAAATTATGATTTCGTTGGACTTATTTTGTGTATATTGTCCTCGAGATTGAGGTACCTACATTAATAATTCTTATTCTATAAATAGTTTTGTTGGACGCTGTTTATCCATTAACCCTTAAACGTATAAGACAAACAGAAGTCCTTGCTCCTTGCTACAACCAGCACGGAGTTCAGTGGCTTGTCTTGAGAATAATTAGTATACACAGGTATTTTTCTAAAATATAGGGGTCTCCTTACTTCCAGAATTGCTATTTTAAGTTGTTTTCACGTAAAGAACTAACTAGATACCTAACACATCCGAAGTTCAGGTAGTATGTAAAATAATAATAACATACTTACTCCAGTACTTACAATTTTCCAGGAATCAACTGCCTAACTGCCAAACTGCCTAGTATAATCAACTGATAGTGCAGTTACCTGCACTATCAGTTGATTAAACTAGGCAGTTTGAAATGAGCTGATGTATGGATATATGTATATATATAAACATTTAAGAACATCACCTATGAATACACAACACTTAAATTTTACTGAATATTGTTACAGGAGAAATGGATGTGGATAGCAAGGATCTGTTAAGTGTCAAGGTTGAGCCAGGTCTGTCAGAGAAGGAGTCGACCAATGTGGTAGCTGGGGCCTCCTATAATGTAAGTGTTGATTGCACTAAGGTCTATTTTTACTTTGGCAAGATTTTATGAATAAAACAAACGTGTGTCTCGATGCAAGTGTATAATGCGACTGGATATTAACTAAACATGCGCTCGTTCCTACAACATAGAACATACCGCCCACCAAAAGGACTATCAGTCCTTTTCTAAACGATAGAAATGATTTAATTTTTAACAATTCAAGTAATTTTACAATACGCAATCAAACTATACATAACATTACACAATGTGAATTAAAGTTTAGCTATTTAGTATCAATAGGCAAAGGACATAATTTGGTAACTGTTCTTTTCGTTATCGAAGTGCCACCTTTAACGCTGTAAACTCTTGATATGCCGTCATGGCCTGGATGTTTTTCTATTATTCGTCCCAACGACCACTTCCCAGGAGGCAGATTGTCAGTTTTGATTAAAACAATATCTCCAATGCTGAACTCCTTCTCTCTTTTCTGCCACTTAGGACGTTGCTGTAAACAAGACAAGTACTCCTCTTGCCATCGTCTCCAAAAATCATTGATCAGTTTCTGTGTCAACTGCCATCGGGACAGGCTAGACACTCTTGTGTCCTTCAAATTGGGTGATGGAACTACAATTGGCGCTTCTCCAATTAAAAAGTGCCCCGGCGTGAGTGGGCTCGTATCATCTGGATCAGTGTCGTTTATGGGACATAGCGGACGTGAGTTCAGGCAAGATTCCACTTGGCAGAGTATCGTGGTCATCTCCTCGAATGTCAGATGTGTGGTTATGATCCTTTTCAGGTGCCCTTTAATAGATCTCACCCCTGCCTCCCATAATCCTCCGAACGAAGGGCTATAAGCTGGAATGAAGTGCCATTGAGTACCTTCTGTGGCAAGCATCTTTGCTATGTCTCCAGAGAATTGTAACTGAGCTTCTTTCCAGGCTTCGAACAATTCTTTGTTAGCTCCGACGAAATTACGGCCTTGATCGCTCCATAAGTGGTTACATTTACCTCTTCTTGCAACAAAGCGTCTGTAGGCACCAATAAATGCTTCGGAAGAGAGGTCACCAACAAGCTCAATGTGGATAGCCTTAGTGGACATACAGATAAATATAGCGATGTAAGCCTTCATTGTTTTATTTCCTCGACCCTTGGACATCAAGACTTGGAAGGGTCCTGCAAAGTCGACACCGCTGTTCAAAAATGGCCTTGATGGCGTCACTCGCATTTCAGGTAAGTCTCCCATAATCTGCGTCTAGTTAGTAGCATTCATTCTGGCACAAACAAGACATTTGTGGATAAGCTTCTTAACTAGCGATTTTGCCCTTAGTATCCAGTATCGAGATCTTAGATAACACAACATCAGCTGTACGCCTCCGTGAAGCGTCCTTTGATGAGCGTCAGCAATTATCAACGGTGTAAGATTATTGTTGTAGCCCAAAATGATTGGGTGTTTTTTATCATCTGGTAAGTTTGCATGTCTGAGTCGACCGCCCACCCTGAGGATATTTTTCTCATCAAGGTAAGGATTGAGGGACCTCAGTGGACTTTTCTTCTTAACTTCTTTGTTTAGTTTTAATTTTTCTATTTCTTCGTTATATTCTTCCTCTTGAACTTTGATTAAGCAAACGGTAAGTGCGTCTTCTAATTCTTGTGTAGTCACTTCTGTATCTATGTTTAAGTTGTTTCTAAAGTGTAAGAATCTTTTGCAGTAAGTAATTGTATTCAGCAATTCTTGTAATGTTGTAAAGTTTTGAAATTGGTAAGTCAACGAGTTTTCTGCTTCTTCTGTATTAAGGTAAGTATTTAATTTTAATGTTTTCATCTCTAATTCTGTTGTTATTGTATTTGGATTCTTATTTTGTGTACTAATCTTATTTTCCATTTCAGATAACCAACTTGGGCCCTTCCACCACAAGTCAGAGGTCTTCAAAGTCGACAGTAGCACTCCCCGGGATGCCAAGTCAGCTGGATTATCACTGGACTGAACATGATACCAATGCTTGTTGTTCAGGTTCTCTACGATTTCTACGACGCGATTAGCAACGAAGGATTTCCATCTATTAGGATCGCCACAAATCCATGCTATCACAATTGATGAGTCTGTCCAGGCATACATATCTGAGGTAGGGATTTTCATTGCCAATCCTATTTGTTTCATTAGCTTCGAGAGGAGAAGTGCACCGCACAACTCAAGTCTTGGTAGGGAAATTGTTTTAAGAGGTGCTACTCTAGTCTTAGCAGCGATAAGCTTCGTTTCTATGTTACCATTGGCTGTTTCAGTTCTTATATAAACAACCGCTGCATACGCGTTCATTGAAGCATCACTAAAGCCATGTATTTGTATTGTCATTTTATTGGATTCAGTTGTGCCAAGCCATCTATCTACGTGAATTTCTTTTACATTAGCAAAATCGTGTGTTATCCGACTCCATTCTTCTCGTAATGCATCACTAACATTCTCATCCCAAGTCACTCTTTCGAGCCATAGTTTCTGCATAAGCATTTTTACCATTACAGTGCTTGGTGCGATCCAACCCAGGGGATCGAAGAGCTTTTGTATGTCGGATAAAATACGTCTCTTGGTCACGCAGGTGTGTTCATACGTCGGTATTGATATGTTGTATTGGAATGTGTCTGTCTTTAAATTCCATACAATACCTAAGGCCTTCACTGTTCCATCTAGATTCATGTCTATGTGAGCATTAGTAGATCTTTTTTCTTCTTCTATCGATTTCATAAATTCTATGTCATTTGATGATCATTTAGCTAATTCTAAACCTCCATTTTGCAGAATTTTTGTCACATTTTCAGCCAACGACAAGGCAGCTTCAGTGTCGTCTGCGCCGTCTAACCAATGGTCCATATAAAATTGATTAGTGATGGATTCAACGGCCTTTGGTTGGTTCTTTCCTTCGTCGTGAGCTACTTGGTGGAGTGTTCTGACAGCAAGGTACGGTGCTGAAGCTGTGCCGAAAGTAACTCTCAGCAAGCGGTATTCCTGTAGATCATCCGATTCATTAGACCGCCAGATTATTCTTTGGAAGTCTGCATCATCTTTCGTTACCAATATTTGACGATACATTTGTTTTATATCGGCCATAAAGCAGACACGTTTCATGCGCCATTTCAGGATGAGATCTCTCATATCTCCTTGCAGCTGTGGACCAACCATCAACTCGTCGTTAAGTGAAATATTGTTTGTCCCCTTGCAAGACGCATCGAAGACTACACGGGTTTGAGAAGTTTCTTTGTCATGGCGGACCACAGCATGGCGAGGTAAATAAACTGTTCTTGGTAACTTAATTTCTCTATCTGGTATTATTTCTAAGTGTCCTTGTTCTATATAATCATTAATAACTCTTTTGTATTCTCTTTTCAGGTCTGGTGATATCTTAAACTTCCGTTCTAGTTTCAGAAATCTTTGTTTAGCTATCTCCTTCGTGTTTCCTTCTGGTGTTTGTGGACTGTCAGTGTTAAAAGGTAATTTTACAATGTATCTCCCTTCTTGATTTCTAGTTACTGTTTTTTCATAAATATCTTCACACATCTTATCTTCCCT
Organism: Miltochrista miniata; assembly: GCA_933228765.1. NCBI lineage: Eukaryota > Metazoa > Arthropoda > Insecta > Lepidoptera > Erebidae > Miltochrista > Miltochrista miniata. The sequence continues at coordinate 3,530,208 of OW121772.1, read as the reverse complement.
TGTCAAATATCTATTATCATTGTTTTCTATTTCCCATATTGATTTCAGAACTTCATCGATGTTAACTTCATGATGCATGACAAGGTACGTATTTTCTTGAGGCCAACTGATATCTCCAAAGAGTATCCAACCCAACTTCGTTTTTTGTGCTGTTGGGGTGCCTGATGGACCCTTGATCAGGTCTGGCTGAAGAATCTGTGCATATTCTTTGACTCCCAGCAGGAGATCTATAGAACCAGGTGTGAAGTAATTCGGATCAGCCAGAGTGAGTCCGTCGATATGAGGCCATGTTTGAGTGACAATGGTTTTAGTGGGTAACTTCGTGGTCAGCTATTTTGACATTACATAAGCTTGAATCGGCATGCTATACTCTCTTTCACAATGCGATTTGATTTGAAACTGTACCACGTGCTTGATATCTGCTCTCGTAGATCCCACTCCTACAACACTTCCTTTGATTGATTGTCGTTTCAGTTTTAATAATTGAGTCGCTCTTTCGCTAATAAATGTAGCTTGGGAACCCTGGTCTATCAGCGCGCGCAGTGGAATGATGTGTCCATGCTGGCTAGTTGCTTCCACAACGGCAGTCGCTAACAGTGCTACTCCCTGTCTAGTAAGTTGAGACGCGATCATTGTATTTACTTGAACTGGTTGTTCCTCTTCCACTACATGCTGTAAAGTCAACGGTTGGGGGGTACTACTCGGTGAAGCCGTTGCTTCTGTGCCTTTATTTTCATGCAGTAGAGAATGATGGCGTCGGTGGCATATAAAACAGGAAACTCTCAATTTGCATACCTTTACAGAGTGTCCAGGTAGCAGACAGTTAAAACATAAGTTTTTTGTTTTAACAAATTGACTTCTCTCGATGGGTTCCATTTTGGCAAATGACTTGCAATGACACAGCTTGTGATCTTCGTTACATAAAATACATGTTCTTTTGTGCTCTGTGATTGACGTGGCAGTATGGTGTGAACGCTCCTTAATTTGCTTTATTTCTCTTGTAGTGTTATTTGCACTAATTAATTCTAAAGTATGGAACTTGGATTCCATGAATTTCTTCAACTCTTTCCAGGTAGGCAAAGCTTCACAATTGTCCTTATAAATATGTTCCTCCCAATTTTTATGTGTCTCTGGGTCGAACTTCTGTACTAGAAGGTATATTATTATTAGATCCCAAGAGCCAGTAGAAATTTTCAGGTTTTCAAAATTATTCAGGCACTCGGACGTAGCGTCGAGAAGACCCTTAATTTGAGAAGCTGATTGAGAGGTCATCTTCTTTTGCGTAAATAATTTTTTCATAACACTATTTAAAATTATACGTCTATTTCCATACCTGCCGTTTAGAACATTCCATGCAGTTGAGTAATTACTGGACGTCACTTGTATATGTTTCAATAAAATTTCAGCTTCACCCATGACACTAGTTTTTAAGTAATGAAATTTCTGCACATCACTAAGATTATTGTTCTCATGTACTAAAGAAATAAACATATCCTTGAACGTCGGCCATTCTTCATAACTTCCACAAAATTTTGGTAATTGTATTTTCGGTAAATGTACATAACTATTTTGCGAAAAAGTTCCATGCATGCTTGAATTTGCTGATCTTGAATCCATAGCCGTAGATTCCGCTAACGATGCAAGCATATCTTTTAAATCACCTTGCAAAACGTTATATAGATCTTCATACGTAAAAAACTCTTCGTTCAAAAAATACGGTAATATTCCCTTTTGTTCCTTGGGGGTTATTTTCACTAATGTGTCATGAGCGCGTTTGAATGACATCCAATACTCGTCAATAATTTTAAGTCTTGCTTCAATATAACCTTTCGTCAATCTTGCTTTAGGGCATTTCTTCAAGTTTGTTTGGGTTTTTCTTAATAAATTAGCCCCATCCTCCAATGCACTAAGATGTTGCTGTTGTTCATACGTAGTAGTAGTCATTTTTCACCAATATAAACAATCAATGTTCAAATTAACTGTTGTAGAAACGTAAACAAACTTGCAGTCTTGCAATTATTACAAAGTTGCTCAAAATCACTGATTTATTAGCGATGCGCTAGCGACGGACAACTCCTTATCGCTGTGGAATGCGGTTCTATTGTTCTCACTGCATAGGCGCCGGGCACAGGTGTCTTATTGGTATCCGGTTCGATTGCGACCATATGTTGATTGCACTAAGGTCTATTTTTACTTTGGCAAGATTTTATGAATAAAACAAACGTGTGTCTCGATGCAAGTGTATAATGCGACTGGATATTAACTAAACATGCGCTCGTTCCTACAACATAGAACAGTAAGCAACCTAAATGCTGAGAGAACATTAACTGAAGAGTATGTAAAAGTTCTCAATATTTAAATATATACCTAATTTGTTTCAGTTAATACCTGTAAAACCAGAAGAAAGCTCCTGCAATAAGAGGCTTCAGATAGTGCCTGTGGTGCAAATAAACATAGCGAGTAGGACCCATCAGAGCACGGCAGTAAACAGTACCGGGGAGGCTCAGTGCAATGACCAAGATACAGGCCTCATAATAAACAAGGACATCAAAGTAGAGCCTTCAGACACTGATGGTAAATATATTAGTAGTATCATACTAGATGAATAAGGCTTCCTTCCCAAGTTTGTCAACTCCGCTGTGCTTGTATCTCTGTAACATGTGTGGTATATTGCAGTACAGCTCCCTCGGGGCGCGGAGGCAGTGCGGCGCCGCGTGGCGCTGGGCCTGTGGTCTACGTGTGACATACCGCCCGATGTTGTCAAGGAGGAGGCGGAGGACGACACTGGTGAGTGGACGCACTTGCTACTTATTGCAGTACAGCTCCCTCGGGGCGCGGAGGCAGTGCGGCGCCGCGTGGCGCTGGGCCTGTGGTCTACGTGTGACATACCGCCCGATGTTGTCAAGGAGGAGGCGGAGGACGACACTGGTGAGTGGACGCACTTGCTACTTATTGCAGTACAGCTCCCTCGGGGCGCGGAGGCAGTGCGGCGCCGCGTGGCGCTGGGCCTGTGGTCTACGTGTGACATACCGCCCGATGTTGTCAAGGAGGAGGCGGAGGACGACACTGGTGAGTGGACGCACTTGCTACTTATTGCAGTACAGCTCCCTCGGGGCGCGGAGGCAGTGCGGCGCCGCGTGGCGCTGGGCCTGTGGTCTACGTGTGACATACCGCCCGATGTTGTCAAGGAGGAGGCGGAGGACGACACTGGTGAGTGGACGCACTTGCTACTTATTGCAGTACAGCTCCCTCGGGGCGCGGAGGCAGTGCGGCGCCGCGTGGCGCTGGGCCTGTGGTCTACGTGTGACATACCGCCCGATGTTGTCAAGGAGGAGGCGGAGGACGACACTGGTGAGTGGACGCACTTGCTACTTATTGCAGTACAGCTCCCTCGGGGCGCGGAGGCAGTGCGGCGCCGCGTGGCGCTGGGCCTGTGGTCTACGTGTGACATACCGCCCGATGTTGTCAAGGAGGAGGCGGAGGACGACACTGGTGAGTGGACGCACTTGCTACTTATTGCAGTACAGCTCCCTCGGGGCGCGGAGGCAGTGCGGCGCCGCGTGGCGCTGGGCCTGTGGTCTACGTGTGACATACCGCCCGATGTTGTCAAGGAGGAGGCGGAGGACGACACTGGTGAGTGGACGCACTTGCTACTTATTGCAGTACAGCTCCCTCGGGGCGCGGAGGCAGTGCGGCGCCGCGTGGCGCTGGGCCTGTGGTCTACGTGTGACATACCGCCCGATGTTGTCAAGGAGGAGGCGGAGGACGACGACAGTGGTGAGTTTGTTTGTGATACCTTAATATGTACCTATGATACATTGACTTGTTGTTTGAATGCTAGGATCTCAGGAACTGTTGGTTGAATTTAAAAAATTCTTTAATTTATTTATTTATTAGATGACCTGTGCAACTTCATTTGCTTTAGAGGAAGAGAGTTTGTCAATTAGCCTCCCAAAGAATTCCAACATCTATCATTCTTCTATACTAATATTAGAGGAAATATTTAAAATAGTTTGCTTAGAAAATAATGGAACGGTTTGAAAAAAGTTTTCATTCAGAGCTACGCGGGTGAGACGGCGTGGCTTCCGCTAGTATTATATAATGTATTGACAATAGTGTTAGTAGCATTGATCCCATGAAATCGATAACCATAAGTAACACTGGCAAGCACCTAGAAATGGGCTTGTAACATTTTCTATACTCGTAGTAATTTCTAAATGGGTGGTGCGATTTGAATGAGGTAAATGGGAATTTACTCCGAGATAAATGACCTTAATTTGAGAAAACAAAACCTGTTGTAGTGGAAAAAACCGGCCAAGTGCGAGTTGGACTCGCCTATAAAGGGTTCCGTAGCAGCAAGTAACATAATATTAACAAAGAAGAGCGAGGTCTCCTGGCACAAGTATTCTTTACTTAAAAGGAGACCTCGGCAACCATGTAAAGTTGTTATGTATTTGTTAATGAAATAAATAAATTTGAATTTGAATTAAAGTTCTTTTAGTTCGTTGTAACTTTGATTGATGGTTTAACACATTCACAGTGGTAGTGATTTTTCTAGGCGAAAATTGTGGTTTATGACGTATAAAAAAAAAAACTACCAACTAGATCTCATTCAAACCAATTTTCGTTGGTAGTTTTTATAGCAATGTACATCATATATTTTTTTTGACTTATCATTCTCTTAGTTTAGAAGTTAGAGGGGTAGGGGTGGGGGGGGGGGACATTTTTCCACTTTTAAAGCGCAAACTATTCACTTTAGAAAAAAACAATGTTAGGAACCTCAATAGCAATTTTGAAGACCTATCTATAGATACCACACACGTATGGGTTTGATCAAAAAAAAAATTGAGTTTCAGTTCTGAGTATGGGGACCCCCAAAATTTACTGCTTTTTTTCTAGTTTTATATGAAAATCTTAATGCGGTTCACAGAATACATCTACTTACCAAGTTTCGGTTTTTAGTAGTTATAGTTTTAGAGAAAAGTGCCTGTGACATACGGACAGACAGACATGACGAATCTATAAGGGTTCTGTTTTTTCCATTTGGCTACGGAACCCTACGTCTACGGAATTTTACGTTTCATAATATAGACAAAGACAAAGACAAAGACAAAGACAAACCAAAGACAAAGACAAAGACAAAGACAAAGACAAAGACAAAGACAAAGACAAAGACAAAGACAAAGACAAAGACAAAGACAAAGACAAAGACAAAGACAAAGACAAAGACAAAGACAAAGACAAAGACAAAGACAAAGACAAAGACAAAGACAAAGACAAAGACAAAGACAAAGACAAAGACAAAGACAAAGACAAAGACAAAGACAAAGACAAAGACAAAGACAAAGACAAAGACAAAGACAAAGACAAAGACAAAGACAAAGACAAAGACAAAGACAAAGACAAAGACAAAGACAAAGACAAAGACAAAGACAAAGACAAAGACAAAGACAAAGACAAAGACAAAGACAAAGACAAAGACAAAGACAAAGACAAAGACAAAGACAAAGACAAAGACAAAGACAAAGACAAAGACAAAGACAAAGACAAAGACAAAGACAAAGACAAAGACAAAGACAAAGACAAAGACAAAGACAAAGACAAAGACAAAGACAAAGACAAAGACAAAGACAAAGACAAAGACAAAGACAAAGACAAAGACAAAGACAAAGACAAAGACAAAGACAAAGACAAAGACAAAGACAAAGACAAAGACAAAGACAAAGACAAAGACAAAGACAAAGACAAAGACAAAGACAAAGACAAAGACAAAGACAAAGACAAAGACAAAGACAAAGACAAAGACAAAGACAAAGACAAAGACAAAGACAAAGACAAAGACAAAGACAAAGACAAAGACAAAGACAAAGACAAAGACAAAGACAAAGACAAAGACAAAGACAAAGACAAAGACAAAGACAAAGACAAAGACAAAGACAAAGACAAAGACAAAGACAAAGACAAAGACAAAGACAAAGACAAAGACAAAGACAAAGACAAAGACAAAGACAAAGACAAAGACAAAGACAAAGACAAAGACAAAGACAAAGACAAAGACAAAGACAAAGACAAAGACAAAGACAAAGACAAAGACAAAGACAAAGACAAAGACAAAGACAAAGACAAAGACAAAGACAAAGACAAAGACAAAGACAAAGACAAAGACAAAGACAAAGACAAAGACAAAGACAAAGACAAAGACAAAGACAAAGACAAAGACAAAGACAAAGACAAAGACAAAGACAAAGACAAAGACAAAGACAAAGACAAAGACAAAGACAAAGACAAAGACAAAGACAAAGACAAAGACAAAGACAAAGACAAAGACAAAGACAAAGACAAAGACAAAGACAAAGACAAAGACAAAGACAAAGACAAAGACAAAGACAAAGACAAAGACAAAGACAAAGACAAAGACAAAGACAAAGACAAAGACAAAGACAAAGACAAAGACAAAGACAAAGACAAAGACAAAGACAAAGACAAAGACAAAGACAAAGACAAAGACAAAGACAAAGACAAAGACAAAGACAAAGACAAAGACAAAGACAAAGACAAAGACAAAGACAAAGACAAAGACAAAGACAAAGACAAAGACAAAGACAAAGACAAAGACAAAGACAAAGACAAAGACAAAGACAAAGACAAAGACAAAGACAAAGACAAAGACAAAGACAAAGACAAAGACAAAGACAAAGACAAAGACAAAGACAAAGACAAAGACAAAGACAAAGACAAAGACAAAGACAAAGACAAAGACAAAGACAAAGACAAAGACAAAGACAAAGACAAAGACAAAGACAAAGACAAAGACAAAGACAAAGACAAAGACAAAGACAAAGACAAAGACAAAGACAAAGACAAAGACAAAGACAAAGACAAAGACAAAGACAAAGACAAAGACAAAGACAAAGACAAAGACAAAGACAAAGACAAAGACAAAGACAAAGACAAAGACAAAGACAAAGACAAAGACAAAGACAAAGACAAAGACAAAGACAAAGACAAAGACAAAGACAAAGACAAAGACAAAGACAAAGACAAAGACAAAGACAAAGACAAAGACAAAGACAAAGACAAAGACAAAGACAAAGACAAAGACAAAGACAAAGACAAAGACAAAGACAAAGACAAAGACAAAGACAAAGACAAAGACAAAGACAAAGACAAAGACAAAGACAAAGACAAAGACAAAGACAAAGACAAAGACAAAGACAAAGACAAAGACAAAGACAAAGACAAAGACAAAGACAAAGACAAAGACAAAGACAAAGACAAAGACAAAGACAAAGACAAAGACAAAGACAAAGACAAAGACAAAGACAAAGACAAAGACAAAGACAAAGACAAAGACAAAGACAAAGACAAAGACAAAGACAAAGACAAAGACAAAGACAAAGACAAAGACAAAGACAAAGACAAAGACAAAGACAAAGACAAAGACAAAGACAAAGACAAAGACAAAGACAAAGACAAAGACAAAGACAAAGACAAAGACAAAGACAAAGACAAAGACAAAGACAAAGACAAAGACAAAGACAAAGACAAAGACGAGAAAGAGTAAGCATGGACAATGCACAGCTGATGAATTTTCGTACCATGATTTAATCTACCTCTCTTACAACCTTCGCCCTCCTAAATCCAAACCCAAAATCCTCATGCAGCGCAATTTTAGTGGCATGAACCTTAATAAGCTGCGAGAGGATGCTTCAAATATTGATTGGAACTCACTCTTCTCAACCGATTGTGTTGAGCAGAAAGTAAATATTCTAACAAACAAGTTAGTAGAACTATATGATCTTCATGCTCCAATACGGGCGGTAAGGGTGCGGCACTTGCCTTCACCTTGGCTCACCACTGCAATAAAATCCCTTATAGCTAAAAAAGCCGCAGCCAAGTGTAAGTACAAGCGTCGGCCTACACCTGAAAACCGCGAGAAGTATATTGCCTATAGAAACCTCTGCGGCAAGGTGTGTAGGAAAGCACAACGCCAGTATATCCATAAATCGGTCCAGAACGGGGACCCTGCGAAAACCTGGAAGTTTCTGAAAACACTAGGGGTTGGAAAACCTAAACAACAGGATATTCCGAAAACACTTAACATTGAATCACTAAATCAACATTTCTGTTCGTCTTCAAGTTATGATCAAACTAGTAAAGCAAATACTTTACAATATCTTTCATCACTTCCAACTCCTTCTTTTCGACCGTTTCTTTTTGAACAATTATCTGCTTGTGATGTTAAGAGGTGCATAATGCCGATAAGCTCCAACGCAGTTGGCACTGACTGCCTGAGCCGTAACATGGTCGTGCCTATTCTGGATGAAATCCTTCCTACCTTAAGCCATGTCCTGAACTACTCTTTAACTTCCAGTGTATTTCCAACAACGTGGAAAGAGGCGCAAATTATACCCATTCCCAAAAAGCCTAACCCTACATCCTTTGCTGAATATCGTCCCATAGCCATTTTACCTTTCCTTTCCAAAGTTCTGGAACGGCTTGTACACAGCCAACTAAGCTTATTCCTAAATAGAAACCTGCTCCTTAACCCTTACCAATCTGGTTTTCGTCCGGGATATAGTACGGCCAGTGCGCTGATCAGCGTTACGGACGACATTAGGCTGGGCATGGAAAATGGAAATCTTACTGTACTATCCTTACTTGATTTTAGCAATGCCTTTAATACAGTGAATTTCCAAATCCTGCTTGGCATACTGCGCTTGATTAACATATCTCCAACAGTGATTGACTGGTTTCATAGTTACCTGTTTGGACGGCGTCAGCGTGTACGCATTGAAGAATCACTTTCTTCTTGGTGCAACACGACTGTGGGCGTACCACAGGGTGGCGTTTTATCACCTTTACTTTTCTCCATCTTTATCAACTCCATTTCAAAATCTCTATTGTCATCCTACCACCTTTATGCAGACGATCTACAGATATATATGCAAGCTCCAGCACATGAAATTACAGAAGCCATATCAATTATCAACTCTGACTTAAGGCGGATATGTAGGTGGAGTAAGCGGTATGGACTTAGAGTTAACCCCTCCAAAACTCAGGTGGCTGTTATCGGCAGTCCTATTATGGTGTCGCGAATAGATAGAACACAATTGCCTGATGTTATGTTTGACGGTGTTGTGCTAACTATAAGCGAAACGGTCAAAAATCTGGGCATTTTGATTGATGGCACGCTATCATGGCGTCCTCAACTGCAGGAAGTCAGCCGGAAGCAGTTTGCTTCTGCAGGATCCTTGCGCCGACTAAGTAATTTTCTGCCAAAGGCCACTAAAATTGCTCTAGCTCAATCTCTCCTACTTCCTATGCTAGATTATGCAGATATCAGCTATCTCGACGTTACTGAAGAGCAACTTGATAAGCTATACTTCTGCATAAGATTCATATTTGACTTACGCAAATAAGATCATATTACTGAATATCGCAACATGCTCGAGTGGCTCCCAATTCGCCTTCGTCGGAATACTCATATTCTTTCTATGCTTTACAGTATACTGTTTGATCCACGTTCCCCGACTTATCTTAAAGAACGATTTATGTTCCTTAATGACACACATTCAAGATCCTTGAGGTCGTCGGAATCTTTGGAACTTGCAGTACCTACCCACTCGACCAGTTTTTATGACAAATCATTCACCATACAGGCAGTGCGGTTATGGAATGCATTACCTACACCGATTAGACGTGCTCAGTCTCTGGATGTCTTCAAGCGAATGGTAAAGCAACATTATCTGACACGGTAGTTAATACTCTAAATTGTTACGATATCAAATATTTAAGGTCTTCACACTGAAGTTGTTATTTGTTATACGTATATATTATTTTTTATAAACGTATGTCTAGGTATGTGTACTTATATATAATATGTAGGTATGTATGTATGTGTATATGTGTATTTGTATATATGGGTATATATATATATATATATATGTATATGTTGTGTAGGTATGTATGTATGTAGTCTGTATAAATATGCTTAATCTCTACACCTAAACTACCCATCTATTATAACATAAATCTTTTCTGTCCATCCTAAGGTTGTCTGGAAGAAATTGCTTTTTAGCGATAAGACCGCCTTTTGTACAAAATTGTATGTTTAATTTTGTAAATAGTTTTTAACGAGGTGTACAAATAAAGTTTTTTTCTATTCTATTCTATTCTATTGTTCTTTCTTACTTCGTTTTCGTAGAAAGAGAGTAGGCCTTAAGGTTCGGCGTCGTTGATATCATGTGTGCCATCCCGGCCAAGTCACCGCCGATTGGTTGACCGCTAACCGACCTTCCCTTCCCCCCTGAAGGGAAGCTGCCTGTGGGGTCAGACACAGATTAAATAATAGTTACTACGTAACAGATACATCACTCCCATACTTAACCCCAAAAATATTAACTTTAACATATCGCTTCAGTTGAAAACATTCTCTAAGACGTATTACGAGAGTAATATAAGAAACAAAAAGAACAGTGCTCAGGGCACAAACGGCATACTCAGCGGTAGGTGCTTGTATAAAGACTTGTAGCGAGTGTCGGAGGTTCAGGTCTCGTTGGCGGCGCTTTGACACACCCAGCGACCGGCCTGTATTTGCAGGCGACTGAAATAGGCATTGCTTAGATGCAGTTACTCTCCGATTTCCTAAGGGAACTCGTGAGACGACCAAATTGGACCGAGTTAGGGTTGTCAGCTAGAAGAGGTATCCCCCAGATTTAGCCAATCACGCTACGTGTTGAAATCTTTCTCAAAATTCAGCTGTTGAGCTACTAAAATTGCATTGCAGCAATGGTATATTCTGGCCTGTCGTAAACTGTCAATTACATTAAATTCTTCAGTTGCTGAGCAAGATCCGTTAGAAGATGACTACATCCAGCCATCAGATCCGGAAGAAGATTCGTGTGTCTTGGTCGGCAAGCAAACACAGAGCGAAGCCACATATTGTAAGTACACTCGTATCATTGATATAATATGTGTAAGTTGGGAGTAGAGCTGTGATTCAGTCTCTGCCTCAGCTCAAACTTCCTAGTTGCAGCCAAAAGTTCTAAAAACTTCACGATAAGGCCATAACAAGAACATAAACACCACCACTATAACTGGAATTCATTGTGGTAAAGAGCTTACATTTAGAATGTTCAAGATGAACAGTGTCAGACAGTAGACAAACAAAGAAGGATCTCTATGAGAGTTACAATGTTAGAGTATATATATTAAGGTATAGAGCGCGTATCTAAGGGAGAACAGTAGGCACGGGTGAGAACATGACTTGCAGTCGTATACGAATGGTAGCGGTACGAAGCAGCGCGCGTCAGTTCAGCTTTCAAATAAAACTTTTCAATACATTAATGGTTCCAGTAATAATTTCACTGCCATTTAGATAATAAATGACTTCCCTGTTGTAGAATTTGGACTCTAGACACTGGGCTCTGGATTGTGGACTCTGCACCCTAGATTTTAAGCTTTTGCTACAGGTGCAGATTCCAGAGAGCACTCAGACCACGGTATCTCTGGAGTATAGCGTGAGGGACTCTGGACCCTAAATTGTTAATACCAAGCCTCGAAACCCGGACTTGGAGTTTGAAGATCATGGCAAGATAAGATTATTTGTAAAAATTTTGTTATTGTCTAGAAAGAGCTTAACATAATGTAAGTACATTTTACCTACATAAGTCGAAAGACAGAAGTAGGCGGCGTTGGCTCCCCCAGGGAAGTGTTCTCGCACCCATTTTATTCAACATCTTCACCAATGACCAGTCCTGTGCTCCAAGTACAGAGGTGTTCCTCTACGCCGATGACTTAGCGCTGGCAACTCAAACCCAAACATTCGACAAAGCCGAAGAACATCTTAGTTCGGCTCTGATGGGGTTGGAAAGCTATTATACATCAAATTCACTAAAACCAAACCCATCACAAAGTCAAGTGTGCGCCTTCCACCTCGCAGCCGGGATGCTAAATGTAGGCTCGGGGTTACCTGGTTGGGGTCTGAGCTGGAGCACTGCTTCCATGCAAGGTATCTTGGTGTGGCATTGAACAGGACTCTAAGCTCCCACTGCCTGAATCCGTTCCATGGATGGGTGACCACTTTGTGACATTTATTTGAGAAAGTTTCCGTGATTCGGACTATTGGTCGCCGTTGGGCCCGGTTGCCAGTAAAATGGCAGTCGTTAGCCAAGTTGAAAGCTTTATTCGGCTGCTTGAAATTTTTGAACTACAGGTAGTCCCTACCTGTACCTATCCATTTCCACGCGGCAATATGGCTCAATTGGCTCACCACTTAATAATAATAATAATAAGGGCGGGGGGTTGATCAACAATTGTGGTTCTCCGATGCTGGGTTTAGCGAATGGTTTAGGAAGGAGCGCATGTCGCCTAGATCCCCTAAGCAAGGCCGGTGGACTATCCTTCACGAGGTTGCTGCCCGTTATTGGTTAATTACCTTCTGTAATTAGCAGAACAGAAACCTCCGGCCGTCCCCACCCGCGGCAGAGGTTTTCGCCAGGTCTGTCACTTCGGCGGCACACTTGGTGAAAGCCTCGGACCGCACAAAACTTCTAGGTTTAGTTAGGTCATAAATTAGGAATAGGAATTAGGATAGAACTATGTATATATGTATTTTATTTATGGTAGAAAAATTGGCTAGTCAGCAATAGGAAAGGAATATAGCTTAGTGATTAGGTTTAAGAGATATGATATATTAGTAAAGCGGCAAAGATAAGTAGCCTAGTTAACACTTAGCTACTGAACCGAGGGTCTTGGCTTCATTGCCTGGACTACGGGGAGCCAACCTCTATAAAAAACCACAATTTCTTCAGTTGAGGCGCCGATTAGGGCCTTGCGCGGCTAAAGTTTGCTCTTATAAGAGCGGCTGGAGGGATTATCAGTCACAAGCGGCCAGCACCAGAGATCACTCGCTCCCGTGCGTCGTTATATAGGGTCATCTGCGGCATGAGGCCACTGCCCTGATGAATGTTTAGTTGCTCTCGTAATCGTGGGAATAAATATGGAGAATACAAATAAAATCAGATATAATCTTAGATCGCTGCCCGGGGGTCGCCGGAAAACATCAATAAGTGCGAGCGCCACAAATAATGACATAGGCTCGCCAAGAGTAGATCCACCATCTTCACCAGGATCTGTCTCTTCATTATTTCCATCAATTTCATCATCTCCGTCACATCGTATTACACCAGTTCACGGCATCACAAAATCATTATCATCCATTACGTCAAGAGAGCTAGTGAATGTTGCTCAGGAGGTGAATTTCACCAGTGATCCTGTGCCCACCATTAGCTCAATAGGAAATGGTCTTTGGAAATGAACGAGTTTAACCTACGAACCTATTTACAAATCACCAATTTAGATACAGACACTAACGGTTACCTCCCACTACTACACATTAAGTTTATGGAAAAATTCCCGACAATGCAGGTTCCTAAGCAAAGAGTAGGAGATCAACGCAGAGCAATAGTTAAGAAAAAGTTGCTACCCCAAAACACAATAGACAGAATATATCAAGAAGTTAGAAAGGAATTACAACTTCTAGAATCACGAGTCGCGGAGCATACTATACAAAATAATGCAAACACACAACATACTTGCACTACTCAACAGAACACGGGAACAAACATGCAAGCTAACCCACGTATAAGATGGACAAACGAACATAATGAAACAATAATGAGGGCCTATTATATGATAACAGAACTAGAAACTAACAAAACAGTTTATAGACAATACTTACACCAATCATTCGTATCCAAATTCCCTCATCTAGCTTATGTAACTGAACAGCTTATAGCTGACCAAGGGAGACTTATAATAAATAGTAAATACATTAGTGATAGCAGACTAGCTGTAATTAGAGAGGAAGTAGCTGAAGAATTACTAGTAATGACAAATGAAATCAGAGATGACACTAACATTGAAAATATACGATTATGAGTCATTCTGGTCAAGTATTTGGGAAGATGAAGTACACCATAACGAAGAAGCCCACTGGATTGCAGAAGAATCTACTAAATGGAATTCCATAGAAGAAATGCAATTTGAAAACATTACTGAACTGGATATCGCTACTGTTACTGCAAAATTACACAATTGGAAGTCACCAGGCATAGACAAAATACACAATTACTGGTACAAAAAGTTAACAGTACTACATAACCACATAGCTAAAAATTTCACTGATATAATATTAGAAAAGCAACATATACCTCAATTTATTGCCACAGGAATAACCTACATGCTACCTAAAACCAATAGTTCATCCGATCCTTCTCAGTATAGACCAATCACATGTTTGCCCACAATATACAAAATACTGACAGCCACCATAGCCCAAAAAATTACATCACATATTGAAAGTAACCACATTATAGCAGAGGAACAGAAAGGTTGTAGGCGGGGCCACATGGGATGCAAGGAACAATTAGTTATTGACTCCACCATACATAAACATGCAACTGCAAAAAATAGGAACCTACACTGTACATACATAGATTACAAAAAAGCCTTCGATAGCATCTCACATTCTTGGTTGATACAGATATTACAAATATACAAAATAAATCCCTTTTGGAAAACTACCCTTCAGTTATACACACATGAAAGTATAATCACCACTAGAGAAATATCTATACGGAAAGGGATCTATCAAGGTGATTCCTTAAGTCCTTTGTGAGTTTGTCTCACCCTAAACTCATTATCTCACCTTCTGCACAATTGCCAAGCCGGGTACACCTTTACGAACACAACGACAGACACAAAAATATCACACCTTATCTGTATGGATGACATCAAATTATATGCAAAAACAGACAAAGAAATGAAAAAATTAGTAAACACAACAGCAATATTTAGTAAAGACATAAATATGGAATTTGGTTTAGACAAATGCAAAACATTACACATAGTTAAAGGGAAAATATTAACCGGCAACTACGCAATAGATGATATTAATGAGATAACAGCAATGGAGTCAACGGATCTGTACAAATATTTGGGATACAAGCAGCTAAAAGGATTAGATTATGGAAATGTAAAGGAAACCTTGACCACAGAGTACAAAAAACGACTGAACTGTATTTGTAAAACACAACTCTCTGGAAAAGCCTAATAAAAGCGTTTAATACATATGCCATAGCGATCTTAACGTATTCATTTGGTATAATAAAATGGTCAAAAACGGATATTGAAGCAATAGAAAGAACAACACGCACTACATTAACTAAATATAACAGTTTACACCCTAAATCGGCAGTAGAAAGACTTTCAAAAAGACAAAACGGGAGTCGAGGATTAATTGATATACAACACCTTTGGCGAAAGCAAATTACTAATCTAGGGCAATTTTTTCACACTAAAGCACTCATTAGCGTTCAACACAAAACTATAACCGAAAACGATAAAAACTATACCCCGTTAAATTTACAAGAGCTCCCAATCACTTAACATCATACCAATCTAATCCACAAAGTCAAAAGATTGACAACTGGAGAAAAAAAACCCTCCATGGAAGGCACGCCTATGACTTGCAACAGGCACATATAGATTCAATAGCATCAAATAAATGGCTTCAAGTAGGTTATTTATTTCCAGAAACGGAAGGGTTTATTATAGCTATACAGGACCAAATAATAAATACTAATAATTACAGGAAATACATAATCAAAGATACCTACCATAACAGACGATAAATGCCGCAAATGCCATACCCAACCCGAAACCATACAGCATATTACGGGAGCATGCATAACACTCACTCAGACAGACTACACACACAGGCACAACCAAATAGCCAACATCATACACCAAAACCTAGCGCACAAGCACAATCTTTCGCAAGAGTCTAAAACACCATATTACAACTATAAACCACAAACAATTTTGGAGAATGCCTCACACAAATTATACTATGATCGTGCTATACTTACAGACAGGACTATCTATAACAGACCAGATATTACTTACCAAGATAAATTAAATAAAACCACTTACCTAATAGATATCGCAGTACTAAATACACACAACATACAAAAGACCATTACCGAAAAAATAAATAAATACACAGATCTGAAAGACGAAATAATTAGGGTATGGAAACAACAGAAAATATATACTGGGTGTTTCTTTTAGGGTGTCAAGCCGCCACTAGCTGGTAGCAGGGTTCCATACCTATCGATTTAACCCCCATGTATGTTCTACGATTTTTTGTAGTTTTCGAGATATAATTTTTTTTCGTTATTTTTCCATGTGGCTTTAAATAATTACAACTTCTTTTTGGTTCGACTTTTCTTGGATATTTTTTTATTATTATAATGCCTATTGATTGCAGTATTATGGACAAAATAATCTCCTTCCTAACTTTGATAGAAGATGTAAAAATTTTAATCGATAATAACAAAATAGGGAATTATGCAGAACATTATATCTCGAAAACTACAAAAAATCGTTGAACATACATGGGGTTAAATCGATAGGTATGGAACCCTGCTACCAGCTAGTGGCGGCTTGACACCCTAAAAGAAACACCGTGTATAGTACCAATAGTAGTATCTGCCACTGGAGTTATACCTAAAAGTCTTCATCACAGCATTAAACTTATAGGCCTTAAAGAAAATATTTATATAACCATTCAAAAAGCAGCCATATTAAATACATGCAGAATCGTTCGTAAATTTCTACAAATAGATCATAAACAGGACACAAACAATCACACTCCACATTTACTTGGCTCTGGCCCGTAAATGTGGTAGAAACCAGCTTAATGAGCTGAGAATAAAGATGCAAAACCAAAATAATAATAATAATCAAGCATATTAGCTTTAATACGGTAATAAGTGCCTCTCAGAATGGATGTAGAAGCGGAGCTCGAGGTACTAAAGAGCTCCTCCTCATTGATATGGCCATCAGCCAACGGGTTCGCCGCAACCGTAAAGATCTTTCTGTATCTATGTTGAATAGATTATAAGAAAGCGTTTGATTCCGTACCTCATTGTGGCTTTTGAGGGTGCTGGAGTTGTATAAAGTAGATACAACTCTATGCACCTTTTAAAAGTCATGTATGAGTTAATGGAGAACAATTCTTAGCTATCCAGGATATCGAGGGACGAGCGGTAGTAGTGAACCTATAAAAATCGAGCGGGGAATATTCCAAGGTGACAGTTTGAGTCCTCTTTGGTTTTGCCTAGCACTGTGAACCCTTTAAGTACTTTACTTGAGAGTTCAAGGTTAGGTTATAGGTTAGGTTAGAGGAGGTCAGGATTACCTGACCTCCTCTTTGTAACCAATAACCTAACCTTGAACTCTCAAGTTAAGTGAGATATTAATCTCACTTGCTTTATATTGATGATTTAAAGTTGTTTAAATAATAATAATAATAATTGGAGCCCTGACCACCGGTAGCTTGGTCCCTGTACCCGATGCCGGTGGGATACTATTTTTTTATATTTTTAAATGTATTTTTTATATAGGTATATTTAAAAATGTAAATTTATATGTGATATATTGTAATAAAGAGGAATAATAATTTAATAATAATTTATTTTAGAAAAATACTTTTGTACATAGTTGTAAAATATACACCTTACGTTTACAATGGTATTAAACATTAGATTGTACGCATAGTTATTACATATTACGCATAAATATAGTAAAAGAAATACAATACAATTCAAAATTTAAAGGTCTAACTAATAATAACATTATGTTTTAATTTAGTACAAAGGGGCATGTTTAAATAAGTACTGCAAAAGAATTTCACTTAGTACCGAGATTGTAAGTTACCTTGTCTGAACTAGGAATTAACCTGTGTTTCAGACTATCACTTAACTAGCCGATTTAATCTATTGTATCACATTACGTTATTCTTATAATTAAAATGAAGTATTATTGCAAACAAAAAGAAATTAGAAAAATAAAATTACCTTTTGGTTAGGTACATAATTACAATAAAGTACATAATTACAATTAAGATAAAAATAAAATTACGTATTACTAAAATATATGTTAGCTCAATATTTGTAGAATACTTTCTGTGTCCTCATAGTCAAGTTTACCCAGATATTCCGCTACTGCAATTTTGCAGAATTTATGGTTAGTTGTGTATATATCCAATAATCTGTTAAATCTATTATAAAGAAAGGGACCCAAAAATATATAAAATCTATGTACAAATGCATGCTTGAACGTTGTTCTGCTACAAACTATGTCCTTTCTTCTTCTGTCTGCTGGTATTGTGCTGAAGGGAAGTTCAGAGTGTTGTTTTAGTATTATGTGAAGTATGAATAATTGACGTACCGTAAGGACATTACATGCTGTATAGAGTTGATGTGTAGGGAATAAAAAGGGTCGAAAGGTTGCCACCTTCAGGACTGCTCTTTGCGCACGTTCGAGAGGAAGTAAGACTGTTTTACCAGTACCCCCCCAGGACGTTATGCAATATGTTAGGATGGACTGACACAAAGCCAAGTACACCCTTTTTATAGGTGTATATTCGGCTATATTCCGTATCGATCAAACAGAGTAGAATACTTGACGTATTTGAGCGGGGTATGTAGGCAGTCATTGCTTGCTTGGAAGGAAAACAGTTCAGTTGAGTTGCGAGGCTATTAAGTTTGGTGACGGTCAGGTTGGACCGTGTTGAAGTTCTCATAAGTAAGAGCGGTGCCTTGAATCCGCTGCTTTGCCTTACGTGAGAAATAATTCAGTGTTGTTCACTGTAGATAGTGATTTTCATAAAATTAAATCAATATTTCTATCTAAGATCATTCGTTTAGAATTTTCCTGCTGGAACAATATTACTCCAGCAGGAATCGTTTTTTCCTTTTCTTTCCACAACGACAACACGCACAAATTTTGTGTGCGGCGTACATAAATAGTAGATTAAGCACTAATTATAGGTTCCACTCAAATTAGTCTAGGAGCTACTTTCCTGCTGGAGTAACGTACACGAATGATCTCCCTGCCTCGGTTTTCCCAAACGCCTACAGTATGGGGTTCTTCAAACGGTGTCTTAGAAGGATTTTAAAGGGTTGGCAGCGCGAGTGTGGCACCTCTGGTGTTGCAAACGTTCATAGGCTGCGGTGAACAGCGGTCCTTCTGGTGAGCCGTATGCTTGTCTGCCACCTTAGTGGTATAAAGAAAAAAAAACTGGGTAAAATTGTAGTATGTTATAGTGGGGCACCTGTTCTATCACACCTTAGCGGTTGGACCACTATTTACGCCACACCCTGGATAAAACCTTTTACTTAGTAGCACCTTTTATTTAGTAAACATATCAAAATATATAAGCAGCGTCTGAGGTATGTGGTTTTAAAATAGAAGTCTGCTAACAAAAAGACTAGCCTAATGCATGGATCCATATCGTTAACTGTACTAACAGGTTTTGTATCATCTCAATTATTACCCAGGTCGGCCTGCCGCTGAGAGACCTCGGCGGAACCCGCACAAGTACCGTGCAGATATAACATCTGGACACCGTAACAGAAGTAGCGATGCTGAGGAAACTGAACAACCAAAAGCTGAGATCAATTCAATTGAGAAATGTTTTCAGTGTAAAATATGCAAGAAGTTCTTTGCTCAAAAGTCACGTTTAAGTAGTCATATTCGTACACACACTGATGAGAAACCTTTTCAGTGTGCATTGTGTAAGAAATGTTTTCGTTATAAGTATAAATTAGTTCTTCATATTCGTTCACATACTGGTGAGAAACCTTTTGAGTGTTCTTTATGTAAGAAATGTTTTAGTGATAAGCCTAATTTAGATCGTCATATTCGTTTACATACTGGGGAGAAACCTTTTGAGTGTTCTCTGTGTAAGAAATGTTTTAGTCTTAAGGCGAATTTAGATCGTCATATTCGTTCACATACTGGGGAGAAACCTTTTAAGTGTTATTTTTGTAAGAAATATTTTAGTCGTAAGACGGATTTAGATCGTCATATTCGTTTACATACTGGGAAGAAACCTTTTGAGTGTTCTCTGTGTAAGAAATGTTTTAGTCAAAAGCCTCATTTAGATCGTCATATTCGTTCACATACTGGGGAGAAACCTTTTGAGTGTTCTTTATGTAAGAAATGTTTTTGTGATAAGTCTACTTTAGATCGTCATATTCGTTTACATACTGGGGAGAAACCTTGTGAGTGTTCTCTATGTAAGAAATGTTTTAGTGATAAGACTAATTTAGATCATCATATTCGTTTACATACTGGGGAGAAACCTTTTAAGTGTTATTTTTGTAAGAAATGTTTTAGTCGTAAGACGGATTTAGATCGTCATATTCGTTTACATACTGGGAAGAAACCTTTTGAGTGTTCTCTGTGTAAGAAATGTTTTAGTCAAAAGCCTCATTTAGATCTTCATATTCGTTCCCATACTAGGGAGAAACCTTTTAAGTGTTATTTTTGTAAGAAATGTTTTAGTCGTAAGACGGATTTAGATCGTCATATTCGTTCACATACTGGGGAGAAACCTTTTAAGTGTTCTTTATGTAAGAAATGTTTTGGTGATAAGTCTACTTTAGATCGTCATATTCGTTTACATACTGGGAAGAAACCTTTTGAGTGTTCTCTATGTAAGAAATGTTATAGACAAAAGGCTTCGTTAGATATTCATATCTGTACGCATACTGGTGAAAATCCTTTTACGTGAACTATATGTAAGAATTTTTTATCGATGAGTCGAGTTTACATTGTCATATTCGTAAACACTTAAACGTTAACCGTTTTACATCGGCTGCGTAAGGTTTCCTCGCAAACAACTTGGTTTACTTACTAAAGTAATAAGTGATGTAAAGTGAATAGTTTTAAATCCCATTTGAAACAAAATTTCGAACAGCGCCACCTATTAGAGACTTGATTGATTTCTCAACAAATTTGCAGTAAAAAGTTATATAAAATGAAATAAAGTGAAGATTTTTCAAAGTAAAACTACTTATGAAAAACATAATATAATTTAATTTATGAGAATACTAGCTGATGCCCGCAGCTTCGCCCGTGTGAAATTTATTCCCGTGAGAACCTATTCCCGGGATAAAAAGTAGCCTATGTGTTATTCCAGATTATAATGTATCTCTGTACCAAATTTCAGCTAGATCCGCTCAGCGGTTTGAGCGTGAAAGAGTAACAAACATCCACACTCACAAACTTTCGCATTTATAATATTAGTAAGATAGAATCAGCAAACTGTTTTGCAGATGCATCTATACATATAATAAATTCGTAAACTGTAGGCCAGATGACATCTTTATTTGTAAATGAAGCTTTGTTAGATCTTCATTCATTATTATTTTTAAATTGCCCACTCATAAAGTTTGGGTCAATAGTATTATATATGGTGGCAGCACTTGCTTGACACTATGTTTAATAAAAATTCTAAAAAGTTGTCTTTGGATCTGTAGCATAGATCTGTAAAATAAAGAAACGTGTTAATAAAATAATTTCATTTAACCCTTAATTCGACAAGAATTTTTTATCAATTAATATATGTTTGTGATATAGATTTTGGTTTTTAGCTTACTTGAAACCCTAGAAAAAATACAAAAAAAAATCTATGTATTTCAGTTTACTGAAAAACCTATGTCCACTATACTGGACATTGCCGAGTATTCAAGAAACTGATGCGCTTTGACCATGTGCAGTATACTTCCCATTGTCAAAGATATGAAGTCTAATAAAACAAGGGGTTCCATAAGAAATTATTCAATATGTTTAAGTTTATTTTAATAAAATGGCCTGTTTTGCCCGCGCAGTGAAATGATGAAATGAAAATGAAAATGAATGAATGAAATGAACGAAATGAAATGAATGCATGAAGGATTCTTTGGCGCGAATTGGAAGGAATCGTATCGCGTCGTTTTGTAAATTCGCAAAATTAGTGTAATTTCGAGTGTTTTGTGTGTATTAATGGTGGATTCTTAAACATAAACGTTCGACAACGTGCACTAGTGTTGGGAAGTGATAAAACGCAGTGAATCGCAACTTTGCAGTTTCCGACAAAAAATCCAAAGGAACTTTCAGAAATGTATCCACCGCTTTTCTGAAGGAAGACTGACTTCGACTTAGGGCTGTACTTGACTTTGACTGGACTTAGAGGACGAGGACTGTGACTTATTAAAGCAAAATGAAGAGTTATTGAACATACAAGATTTGGCTGTATGGCTCAAATTGCCTTTGCCTATCCGAAAATGGATAAATAAAACTACTACTACTGAATGCATGAATGAAATGAAACGAATGCAGTGGGTTCTTATTTAATATCGTGACCCTTATTGTGAATGGAGTAAAAAATAAAGAATGAATTGGTGATAGTACTGACAATAATAAAGCCAAACTTGGTAAACCACTGTAATTTTTTTCACCATTTGGAGATAGTATACTGTTCGTAATAGAAGTCAGCAGCGTACGTAATCCTTTACAGTTGGTTTCATCTTCTGACACAGAAATTTACTCTGCCTATAATTCTGTAATGAACGATTCGGGCATTTGACTTTACAGAATGGTATCCTTAGTGTGAAACTTCTATTTCTGAAATAAAATTCACGTAGTGGAAGGTCTGACGGGTGCTCTAGTTCCTTTGACGCTTATATGTCGAATGACTCAGACGGTGTACAAGCGGTGGAACTCAAACATTGTGGTCCCAAGTTCTTGTATTCCATAAAACAAGTTCTGGCTTTATGCTAAGCCGCATACGTATATCCTCTGCGTAATAAAGTTGACCAAACCCGTCCAATTATTGGCCTACAGCTATTCTTCTATAGAAGTTGATAGAACGTGTGATCAATACATGGCTAAAGTTATTCCATTTTAGCAATGAGTCTTGATATTTTAATGGTCTGGTCAACGATCGAGATAGTCAGAGAGGTTCTGCTGGTTTTTACCCAGCTCTCTGTCCAATAGAGGCATTAGGGACGTCCTTGAAGGTAACTGCTCTGATTATCTAATTAACGTCTATTGACGGCATTTATTTCTATGCGGATTACAGTATTAAGTTAAGAAATATTGAAGCAATAGCTTTCAATGTTGTTTCTCTTTACAGGTTAGTAATTAGTTGGGGTTATCCTTAACGGTTGTAAGTTAGGATTGAAGAATCGAGGGTGTGAGGCGGGTTCCTCTTCCCCCCTCCCCATACAATTAGTTGGGGTATCCTTAACGGTTGTAAGTTAGGATTGACGAATCGAGGGTGTGAGGCGGGTGCCTCTTCCCCCCTCCCCTCTTTTTATTATCATTTTAGGTTAGTAATTAGTAGGTAATAGTGTGTCAAATGATAACACTGAGCGCCTTAATTGTTTCCTAAATGACCACTCATGCAATATTAACTGCCCTAAAGCAATTGAGCCGGTGGAGGCTCAGGGCGAACCGGTTACCGCTGAGCCCCTAGCTCCCATTACCATGTGCTCACCCAGTACATCAGTGAATATATTGTGTGACAGTGTAAATAATAGTAATAGTTGTACTAAATTAATTGTATTTAGTGATGATATTGGTACCAATCTTAGTTCATTTTTAAAACAAAACTTAAATTCAAGTTATTACTCGGTTATTAATAATTGCTATCCGGGTGCTTCATTAAGTGATATTATGCAAAAGATAATAGAATATAAATTTGACGCTAACAGTAAAATAATAATTTTCTGTGCAAACAGGGGCAAAATTAGCAATGATGATTTGTCCCTATACATGAATTACATCTTAAACTTAAATGCCATACAAGTTGTAATGTTCACACTTCCATTTATAAAAGGTGTGCCAGATTCGGAAAATTCATTTAGATATAAGATGAATTTACGTTTAAACTTAATTAGTCAGTATAATAATAAATTTAATGTAATTGACTTTAATTCTGTATTTGACACAAATTTGTCACATACCAAGTATAAAGTCTATAATAATCACAAGGGTAGGTATTGTCTACCCAATTATTATAAAAGACAAATAGCAAGTTTGCTATTCAGTTATTTTTACTCTTTAGCCAAAAACTTGGCTGACAAAACTGCTTTATTTGAGCAGAGTAGATTTAGGACTTTGGAATCTGTTCCAAGTAATTTAAATTAACTTCTGGGACAACAGAGGAATTACCCTCTAGCCAAAATTGTAAATTGATAGAGTTGAATTTAATTGCAAACCATAACTATATCGGAAACTGTCCTCCGAACAAAACTAAATTAAAAAATGTAAATTATATCAGCCTGGTGCATTATAATATTGCAACATTAACGCAGGTCAAAGAGTTTGAATTGGAGCTGTTCATGAGCTCAGAAAATATTGAAATTGTTTGTCTTACAGAGCATATGCGTAAGGAGTATGAGCTCATGTTCAGTTTCAGTAGTCACCGGGTTGGTAGTGCGTTCTGCAGGGTCAACACAACACGGGGGGGTTCGTTGATTTTATTAAATAAGAAATTAAAGTATAAGGAACGGAAAGATGTTGTGTCCCTCTCTGTAGAGTGTACAGTTGAAATATCATGCGTAGAATTGGAGCAATTCATAGTAGTATGCGTATATAAACCTGGAGTCTCACCCTTTTGTGAGTTTGAGGAAGTAATGGATAAAGTGCTATTTAAACTTGGAAAAACTAATAAACACCTAATAGTGTGCGGTGATTTTAATGTTAATATACTTATAAACACGCGTCAAACCAATGATATCTTAAATTTATTTAAATCACACAATCTCACTAACTTATTTTTAGAGCCTACTAGATATTGTGATACAACAGCTACTTGTCTGGACAATATATACAGTGATATGTTGCCAGAAAGTAAGAGTATTATAAATAAGATAAAATCAGATCATACTGGGCAAATAGCATCTTTCAAGATCACAAGAGAAAAAGTTAAAAGACGTAAAATATTATGTAGACCAGTAACTAGTGGCCGCTTGGAACGTATGCGAGTTGGACTTTGCAATAAACTTCCATTTTTAGACACTGGCTTAGATCCAAATGTAAGTTATAAGTTATTTTTTGATTCCTTTTACAATGAGTTCAACTCCATATTCAAGTCTAAGGAAGTCACAATCGGTGACAGGCCAGCCTTCAGTGAATGGGCCACTGAGGATATACATAAAAGTAGATTAAAACTGTATGAACTATACTCAGAAAGACAGCTTAATAGAACAGATGAATTTCTAAATTATGTTAAAACTTATTCAAAAAAGTTTAAAGCAGACTGCTTAGCGGCCAAAAGAAAGTATATAAGTAATAAAATTATCAATAGTGTAGACAAAGTTAAATCTACTTGGAAAATAATTAACGCAGAAAGAGGCCAAGCAAAATCAAATGATAATAATTTTAAACTTAAAGTAAATGGTGACATAATTACAACAGATGCCGAAGTCGCTAACGAATTTGAACAATTTTTTTCTCGTATTCCAGTAGATTTGACCAGAGCCCTAGGTTCTTCTATCCCAATAGCAGAATCCTTGTTAAAAGCAAATGTTCCTTGCTGTAATGAAATATTCAAATTCAGTAAAATTAGTTTACACACTATCATAAAAACTTTTAAATCTTTAAATATTAAGAAAACGGCTGACCTCTGGGGAATTTCTGTACATTTAGTTAATTCGTTAATTGAAATGGTTGCTCCTGAATTATCAATCATATTTAATAATTGTGTTGATAGTGGTGTGTTTCCTGACTTAATGAAGTTTAGTAAAATAACTCCTCTGTTTAAATCGGGTAGCACCTCGGATCCGTCCAATTTTCGTCCTATTTCTGTACTACCCACGTTTAGTAAAATCTTTGAAAAGGTAATGCTTAATCAAATGCAAAATCATTTTAATACAAATAAACTATTCCATACTAAACAATTCGGTTTCACGCGCGGTCGGTCTACCACGGATGCTGGAATCAAATTATTAGAGTATATATATGAGGCCTGGGAGGAGTCGTATGATGCTTATGGTGTATTCTGCGACCTATCTAAGGCCTTCGATTGCGTCCAGCATCAGACATTAATTAAAAAACTTGATCATTATGGGATCCAGGGGACGGCCTTGGATTTAATTAGTTCTTACCTAAGAGATAGAGTACAGAAAGTAGTTATAAATGGTAAACAGTCACATGGTTCTGCTGTAACAATGGGGGTGCCTCAGGGTTCAATTCTGGGACCTTTTCTATTTTTAGTGTACATAAATGATCTCCCTCACCTTATAAGAGACGATCACGAGGTAGTTTTGTTTGCTGATGACACATCTTTTATATTTAAAGTTGAACGTGGACAACGCGATCTTGACGAAGTAAACAATGCCCTCTCTAGGGTAGTCCACTGGTTTAACGCAAATAATTTATTGTTAAATGAAACTAAAACAAAATGTATTAGATTCACCTTGCCAAATGTTAGGCTCGTTAACACCAGTATTAAGATTAGGGATGATCAAGTAGAATTGGTCGATGAAACTGTCTTTCTGGGCATAAAGTTAGACTCCAACTTGCAGTGGGGGCCTCATATCGAGAAAGTCTCGGGCAGACTGAGCTCTGCAGCCTATGCCGTTAAAAAGATCCGACAACTGACAGACATTAGAACAGCGCGTCTTGTCTACTTTAGCTATTTCCACAGTGTCATGACCTATGGCATACTATTATGGGGTAACGCTGCCGACATCGAATCTATCTTTGTGTTGCAGAAAAGGGCTGTCCGGGCTATCTATGGTATGGGGATTCGGGAGTCATTAAGAGAAAAGTTTAAGGATATCAACATACTTACTGTGTATTCACAGTACATATATGAAAACTTATTATATACTCATAAAAATGTAAACAGTAAATTTATTAAAAATAGTGATATCCATAATCTAAACTTAAGAAATAAGAATAAATTGGCTGTACCTAGATTTAGGCTTAATAAAATAAGCAATTCTTTTGCGGGCAATTGTATTCGAATGTACAATACATTGCCGACAGCCATAACAGGTTTGTCAGTTAATAAATTTAAAAAACTAATAAAACTTAAATTGTGCCAGAAAGCTTATTATAGCATTAAAGACTTTCTAGAAGACAAGGCTGCCTGGCAGTGACACGAATTGCTCCTTTCTACATTAAAAAAAAACTGTATTAGATACTAAGATACTAGAAGAGAAGGGACCAGACTGAGTTTCTTGGGGTGTTCTTCTCAGTCTGTAGTATTTCCGAACCCCCGGTAGAGTCACAAAAATTTTGACAAACCTAAATAATTTTTTTAAAAATTTCAAAGGGAATAAATTTTATTTTATTTTATTATTTTATTTTGTAAAAGTTAATTGCGATTGTAAACCATAAATCAAAATAAATTATCTCGTTACAGAGCAACAACGTGGCTTTTAGTTTCAATTCATTTATGTACCTACATATTACAAAACAACATTGATTTACTTGCTTTTGTTGATAACAATGGAGTAACTAAAGTTTGAATTTGTTGTAAAACCAAGTGAGGATAGGAGGAACACCCTCAACACATAGAAAGCTCACTAAAACTTTCCGTTATGATTAACATCCAACTTTTAAATTAAAGGCCCTTATTAATACAAACAACAGAACTATAGCCTATATATTTCTCACATACGCCTGCTATTTTACAATGAACTTAATAATTTACTTAAAGTAAATTTTGATAAGTACAAGAAATTACCCACATGCAAATACGTATCATAATTATATAGACACGTTATACACGAACATTGCGGCTTTTTTTTTTTTTTTTTTTTTTTTGTTAACGTGAGGGAAAATCCTCATAGGATGTTATGCCGGACTCTTACCGACTAAAAAACCTCACGCCACGCCTAACAGCCTATGGTTGAGAGCCCCGGGTAAACCCTCAGGAAGGATGTCCCGTGACTCCCAACAGACCTACGGCCGCCAGTGCGGCCTCGCCCAGGGGGTGGTTCGGGTGCAATCCCGCGTCTATGGGGGGTTTCGGGTGTGACCCCGCTTCTAAGGGGGGGGGGGGGCGTGCGTGAGTTGCTCACGTCACGCTGCCGTCATGGGCCTGCTTCTGTAAGGACGGTGAGCAGCCCTCTCACCGTCCCCAGACCCCCGGTCATGGAGGCCGATAGTCCTCGGCGAAGACACGTCGGCGGCGCCCAGGGCGCCGACTGCGGAACTCGGGTGGGAGAGTTCTCTCCCGCACCCGGCCCGCCGCCTCCTTCGCGAGCATGACCTGCTCGCAGAAAGAGGCGGACGAACATTGCGGCTTGCAAAAACAGCTAAACTTTTATAAATTTGAAAAAAGAATTCTATAAATTGTCTGTGGTAGCATGCATGAAGTCAATATCAGAGGAATGTGGAGAAAAAGGGAAACTTGAATTTCACTTACTGAGACACAATATGGTTAATGTATTTACGGGTAAAGTACGTAATATTTAAATTTATAAAATGTTAATGTACACTCATTTGCAAAAAAAACGGGCGGTTTTGATTTTCATTCATCTTTAAAAAGATACAATACCAAAAAGGTTTCAATCGTTTGTACACGTTACTGGCCGGTTTTAAAAATGCCGTGGTATTTAAAATAGTACGTTCTAAATTCAAATTTTCATTTGATGCTCATTTTTACAGAAAACCCCTTTTTATCCTACATTTTTGGCGCGAAGTTCCAGAAGTTAACATCGACTTTCACAACTTTTATTCAATTTTTATCGATTAATTTCATATCCTTGACTGTCAAAGCTTTATTTATTGCTGTTTGGCTGTATCAAAAATGGTAGATAAAGTCGTAAAAGCTACCAAAATGATCGCGCTGCTTGAAGAGGGTTGCAGCCAATGTTTCGTGGCTAGGAGGCTAAATGTTAGTCGCTCGACGGTCCAAAGGACCTGGCAGCGATATCAGGAGACTGGTTCCGTCGAGAGAAGGCCTGGTTCTGGAAGAAAACCATGTACCCAACCACGGGATGATCGTTTTCTTGTGAGTCGCGCATTGAGAAATCGCAAATCTTCGTATGTGGATTTTAAGAACAACCTCCAAGAAGTAAGAAATGTGCATATTAGTCTATGGACGGTCAGGAGGAGGCTTCTCGCTGCCAATATACGCAGTCACCGCCCGGCCCGCGGCCCCAAATTACTCCGTGAGCACAGAGTTCACAGGCTTAGGTTCGCTAGAAATTGTGAATCATGGACTCAAGAAGATTGGAATAGGGTTTTGTTCTCTGATGAAGCCAGGATATCTCTGTTCGGTGAAGATCGACGTCGGCGAGTGCTAAGAAGACAAGGAGAACGCTTTGCAGATGCATGTTTCGAAGAAATCACACCTTATGGTGGGGGCTCTGTTATGTTTTGGGCAGGAATAAATGTAATGGAAAGTACAGAGTTAGTCTTCATTGAAAACGGCTCACTGACTGGGCATCGATACATAACAGAAGTTCTAATTCCTCATGCACAACCCGCATTGGCCGCTCTAGGTCAAGACTCGATTTTTAAGGACGACAATGCTCGCGCCCACCGATCCCGCGATGTTAATGTGCAAGAGGTCGGCATTCGTCGTTTGGATTGGCCAGCTCGAAGTCCCGACCTCAATCCCATAGAACATATCTGGGACGTTCTAAAACGGCGTGTGAGATCAGTACACCCGGCTCCGCAGACCATCAGAGAGCTGAAGAATGTGATTACTGCAGAGTGGGAACGTATTCCGCAAGCAAGTATCCGTGATATACTCGCTAGCATGCCCAGACGAATTCAAGCTGTGATTTTAGCTAGAGGGGGTCACACTCGATACTAAACATTTATCTGCTTTTACTTTATTAAAGAAAAAAAAACAAAAAAACTTTTTTATTTTTACTTCATGAGCATATGCACTACTAGCGAACATACACTACTAGCGAGGTTTAGCATTATTTCCCATAAATTGTAACAAAATTTTATGAAATACTGATGAAAACGATTATTTTTTTATTAATTTACCATATTTTGAGGATAAAACTACCTATAATTATCAAACAAAGCAATATTAACATTTGAAATGGTTCATTGCTTAGGTGCCCGTTTTTTTTGCAAATGAGTGTAGTTTATCGAAATAGTAATTATTAACGTAATTTAAGTCATAAAATAAAAATATAACAATAACATACAGAAACATTTATTTCATAAGTAATAATTTAGTACCTAGTAAGTAATCCAAATATTTGTAATTTAAATCATTTTAATAATCTTAAAATATTATTATTATGTTTCATTATTTTTTTAAGAAATGTAATTACCTAAATAAAAAAAATATTCAAATAGCAAAATAAAACGTTAGTACAAAATCTCCCCGACATCCCCTTACGGGTCGCGGGCGCCAAACCACAGACTATAGAGTACATTTTCCTTGTGCATTCATTATGCTTGCCGCCATTTTATCGATCCGACAAAATGAAATAATATTATTATTTCTATTGTACTTACGCATGAAATGACACGTTTTTATATTGCTATTGTTTTTAACAGTTGCTGTGTAGCTTGTGCATCATCTGAAGATACATTAAGGCATGTCTTTTCGAGTTTTCTTCACTAACAGAATTTAAAACAGTGAACCCTACAGCCGCGTCACAGATATTCAGGTAATTACCTGCTTTACGTGTTGCCATTTTCAAGTGTCTATAACGTATCTATAGTTTTTATATCATTGCCCACATGTAATTAATTAAGTTAAAACAAGAGTCTATGCAATTCGATGCCTCCGTTTGCAATTAATATATTATTCTTCAAAATAACTTGGAATAAAAATTAAGCCACGCACTGATACTTCAGTGGAAGTAATTTCAAGAATACTTTATAATATTTTAAAATTGGTCGTAAGTAGTACTTACGTAATTATACATTTTATTTAATTCTTGATTTCTTTTTTCTTCATACTTATGAATTCGGGACTTCACGCGAAATACTATTAACTTACATTCACCGATGTTTCGAGCACGTTGCAGCGCCCGTGGTCGCGGTTGGACTGAGGCGAGGATTGACAAAAACCACGAAGTTATTTCTTGTCGAACTACCCTCCGCTGTTATTACAACGAAGGATAAGGCCGGCGACACACCACACTCACTTCTTTTTTCTATATTTTAACAATGCGCTAGCTCATATAGATCATAATCCCCATCATTATTTCCCCCCTCTTTTTGACAATCTAGGTTCTAGGCAATAACTAGGATACGCCCATTAAGGCGGTCCCTAATACAAATACCTACCTATCTATCTACACTGCCTATATGATTAAGCGCCTGCTATAATTATTTATGCAACCGTGGTATAATGAGGGGTATTAAAACATGAATGTGGGTTTATCACACTAAGCTAAGCTGAGTGTGATAATAGTATCACATGAGTGTTTTAATACCTAATTATACAGTTGCATACAAGACTTTATCTACACCCATGATGTGTCCTCTATAAAATATTCTGAAACCATGAGGCGATCTAAGAAGTTAAAATTCATGAAAAGTTTAATTACAGACTATATGCAGATAAACAAAGTATAATGAAAGAGTTATTTATTAGTACAAATGCAAATAGTTTATTTATTGTTGTAACAATTTACATTTTGTTAAATGTTTTGTTAAAATTCATTAAAATTAATAAAATTCATTCATTCGTGTAATTTGTTAGAAATGTCCTTTGATGCATTCGAAATGTCTGGAGGTGTGTATCAAAATTTGAATCTCTCATTTTCGTAAGTAATCAAAACAATTAAAATAATAGCGAAGAAAAATAGCGGGAATTTGAATTCGCTTTAATTCTTTTTTTACGGCGCGTCGCCGCTATGGCAGTGCACAATGCAATGCGCGTGAGCGTGAATGACAGTTTTTTTTTGAAACTCGTACAGATTCCACGCATCGAGCGGTAAGAATTTGGCTGTCTGATGAGTAACCCTTTGCGCGGAAGAGATTGAAAAGCGAAAAGAGTGTTATTATGAAATTTCATACAGCATAATAACACCCGTTCGGATGATATTATGGTTATTAGGACATTGGATGTATTAATGTTGGCAATAAGCTAACTGTTTCAGAATCTTTTATAGAGGATCTAAAGCATGGGTGTAGATAAAAAACGTTACAAGATGTGTTTATGAAATTTGGAGCACATTATGTATCTCGCAAGTCTCATTATATAAGCCAAATTTGACACGTTTATATGGAATAGTTTATGAATTATGAGGGAGTCAAAGGTGGCTCCAAATGGTTCGTGTAATATTACGCACAGTGCTGCTCGCCAGTTCTGTTACTGGAACTTGGCTTGACACGCTGCCGCGTGTCTAGATAATTATATGTAATCTGTGTGGTGTATCAGCAAACTGAGCCATCTGGTGTGGTCTGGGCAGGTCCCTCGCTCCCTCCCGGCGCGGAAGCAGTGCGGCGCCGCGTGGCGCTGGGCCTGTGGTCTACGCGTGACATACCGCCCGATGTTGTCAAGGAGGAGGCGGAGGACGACACTGGTGAGTGGACGCACTTGCTACTTATTGCAGTACAGCTCCCTCGCGGCGCGGAGGCAGTGCGGCGCCGCGTGGCGCTGGGCCTGTGGTCTACGTGTGACATACCGCCCGATGTTGTCAAGGAGGAGGCGGAGGACGACACTGGTGAGTGGACGCACTTGCTACTTATTGCAGTACAGCTCCCTCGGGGCGCGGAGGCAGTGCGGCGCCGCGTGGCGCTGGGCCTGTGGTCTACGTGTGACATACCGCCCGATGTTGTCAAGGAGGAGGCGGAGGACGACACTGGTGAGTGGACGCACTTGCTACTTATTGCAGTACAGCTCCCTCGGGGCGCGGAGGCAGTGCGGCGCCGCGTGGCGCTGGGCCTGTGGTCTACGTGTG
This sequence comes from Miltochrista miniata, assembly GCA_933228765.1. Lineage (NCBI taxonomy): Eukaryota > Metazoa > Arthropoda > Insecta > Lepidoptera > Erebidae > Miltochrista > Miltochrista miniata. Next base: position 3,497,458 of record OW121772.1, on the reverse strand, counting down.
ACATACCGCCCGATGTTGTCAAGGAGGAGGCGGAGGACGACACTGGTGAGTGGACGCACTTGCTACTTATTGCAGTACAGCTCCCTCGGGGCGCGGAGGCAGTGCGGCGCCGCGTGGCGCTGGGCCTGTGGTCTACGTGTGACATACCGCCCGATGTTGTCAAGGAGGAGGCGGAGGACGACGACTACCTATAATACAATGATTTGTTGTTTGAATGCTAGCATTTCAGGAACTGCTGGTTGAATTTCAAAATCATCATATTCCATTGAGTATTCTCGGCTGTGTAACATCACGCTGTATATGAGTTATCTGCTCCAATTTATCTCTCATATACAGCGTGATGTTACACAACCGATAATACTCATCTCTCGCCCTGTTATCCGCTATTGTGCCCGAAACAACAAGGTGCTCCACAGGGTCATCATTCCGCCTGGAGATGTTTTTGAACAGTTTTAATATCTAAGTTTGTAACATGTTTGATAAACGATGTGTGATGACGAGCTCGCGTAGTATCAAGACATTAGTCCAAAATCCCTTGTCCATGATATTCGCAGCATTGTCCGCCAGCACCACACTTCGACATTTTTTCTGACATTATCTTTTTCTGTTCTTTTTTCGCATCATCCACGTCTCTGCTGCATATAAAATATAAGGAATGTAATAATAATAAAAAAAATATTTGTAGACGAACTCACACAACATCATCTAGCCCTAATTAAGCTAATATAAACTTGTGCTATGGGATCTAGAAGACTGATATAGTGTGGGTGCACCATCGGCAAACCGATTAAGCGAGACTGACACAAGTTTACATGATGTGTAGTTGTTATTGCGACAATAATTGCATAAAAACAAGGAACATACTCTTTATCTACCATAGAACCATGTAGCTTATTTCAATTCGCTTAGCAGCTATTAAGTTTTTTTTTTCCAAAATTAATGCGGAAACTCCTAATGTGCCGAAGTTTTTTTTTTTGTTGACGCGGGGAACGCATTTACGCGCCCTCATCCCAACCGCGGGTGCAGCTGGGATGCTGTGTGGGACTCCTGGTCCGGTCCGGAATGGACCGTCCTTCCCACTAAACCCCGCGGTGTTGTTCCTCCTCACCCTTTTTTATGTTTACGTGAGGGAAAATCCTCATGGATGCTATGCCGAACTCCTACCGACTAAAAAACCTCACGTAACGCCCAACAGCCTATGGTTGGGAGCCCCGGGTAATCCCTCGGAAGGATGTCCCAGGACAACCGGGCCGAGAGATATCAAAAGGTTATTCACGTTGACCCGGCTAGGGGCGCCCCGTGAATTCGGGGCTCTCCTCGGGGGAGCCAGATGGGCGACTTCCCAAAGCTTCCTAAGGAGCTGAAGACCACGCCTGTACCGCTCTCGAGCGCCGAAATGAAACAGAAGAGTTTGTTTGTGCTAGGATCTCAGAAACGACTGGTTGCATTTCAAAAATTATTTTACAGTTTAATACTCCATTTATTGAGGCTGGCTAATGGCGATATAACATCACGCTAAGACGAATAGGAGCAGAGCAGCCATGAATAATGTATCGAGAACGGGGATTATTTCTTTCTTTTGAGAGCTTCCATTGCTAACGCTGCATAAATAGTTAAAGTTACGTAAAAATTGTGTACTACAAAATTGTTTCTCTTAAAAAGTTATAAAAAAAAGTCCTTGACAGCATATGCCTATCTTTTAAGGTTCACTTACAATAACCCTCTGATTAAGTTTTAAAGTATGAGCGACGTGACGGGAGTAAGCTTGGTCTGTAGTGGTAGCCAGTCAACTGAACGACAAAAACCGGCCAAGTGCGAGTCGGACTCGCTCACGATGAGTTCCATGCCGAAAAACGGATGGGTAGAAGTAAAAGCGACGGGAAACATTATATCATTTTAACACCTCTTTCCTTCCCACTCTCATGTGATGCAAACGAAGATAAGCGGTTTAGCTCTAATGAATACAGGCGACGCGACACGACGAGAATAAGCGCGACGGCGATAAATGCAACGGGAAACATTATAATACTCAAAATATTAATACAATACCTCACTCTCATGTGACGCAAACGAAGTTGCGCGGGTCAGCTAGTAATTACAATAAAGTTACTTAATTACAATTAAGATAAAAATAAAATTATGTATTACTAAAATATATGTTAGCTCAATATTTGTAGAATACTTTCTGTGTCCTCATAGTCAAGTTTACCCAGATATTCCGCTACTGCAATTTTGCAGAATTTATGGTTAGTTGTGTATATATCCAATAATCTGTTAAATCTATTATAAAGAAAGGGACCCAAAAAAATTTTTCAATAAAAAATAAAACCGACTTCCAACAAATCCTGAAAAATAAAATTTACTTAGCACAAAGTAAAATGTATTTTGATTTATCAGATTTTATTCAATATCATATTGAAGTCGGCGCCAAGTAAACCCATAGGTTTATGTAGGTATTATTCATGGCACCAACTTCAATACTATATTGAATAAAATCTGATAAATCAAAATACATTTTACTTTGTGCTAAGTAAATTTTATTTTTCAGGATTTGTTGGAAGTCGGTTTTATTTTTTATTGAAAAATTTTTTTTCATTATTTTAAGTGACGGGTGAACCGAAAAATATATCTATCTAGGTAAAAGTTTTCATCAATACAAATCAATCAAGCCCAAACACAAGGTAGCTGCTGTAAATCGTTAAGGATTTCCCTCGACTGTCTTTCGGTTCCATAATCAGATCGACTCCAGATATTCATTAAATTGTAGTACATTAAAGCACTGAATTAAAAAGTTAACAAATGCACTGGTTGTCCCTACAATTTTCGGTGGTTGCCCTCAATTTCTCCTGGATCCCATCATCAGATCCTGATCTGATTAAAATAGGACCACCTCAGAAGCAAACCCTATTCAAGAAAGAAAACAATTTAAATCCGTTTATAATTGACGGAAATATCGGTGAACATACATAAAACATTGAGAACTTCCTTTTTTTTTTTGAAGGCGGATCTATCAATCTAGGTGCAAAGTTCTCATCAATACAAATCAATCAAGCCCAAACACAAGGTAACTGCTGTAAATTGTTTAGGAATGCCCTCGACTGTCTTTCGACTCTATCATCAGGTCGACTCCAGACCTTCATTAAAGTGTAGAACACTAAAGCACTTAATTAAAAAGTTAACAAGTGCACTAGTTGTCCCTACAATTTTCGGTGGTTGCCCTCGTTTTCTCCTGGATCTCATCATCAGATCCTGACCTGGTGAAAATGGGACCACCTCAGAAGTAAACCCTATTCAACAAAAAAATAAATTTTGAAATCCGTCTATAATTGACGGAAATATCGCTTGACATACATAAAAAAAAATACATACAGACGAATTGAGAACCTCCTCCTTTTTTTGAAGTCGGTTAAAAATATATAAAATCTAGGTACAAATGCATGCTTGAACGTTGTTCTGCTACAAACTATGTCCTTTCTTCTTCTGTCTGCTGGTATTGTGCTGAAGGGAAGTTCAGAGTGTTGTTTTAGTATTATGTGAAGTATGAATAATTACCGTACCGTGCGTACGTACCGTAAGGACATTACATGCTGTATAGAGTTGATGTGTAGGGAATAAAAAGGGTCGAAAGGTTGCCACCTTCAGGACTGCTCTTTGCGCACGTTCGAGAGGAAGTAAGACTGTTTTACCAGTACCCCCCCAGGACGTTATGCAATATGTTAGGATGGACTGACACAAAGCCAAGTACACCCTTTTTATAGGTGTATATTCGGCTATATTCCGTATCGATCAAACAGAGTAGAATACTTGACGTATTTGAGCGGGGTATGTAGGCAGTCATTGCTTGCTTGGAAGGAAAACAGTTCAGTTGAGTTGCGAGGCTATTAAGTTTGGTGACGGTCAGGTTGGACCGTGTTGAAGTTCTCATAAGTAAGAGCGGTGCCTTGAATCCGCTGCTTTGCCTTACGTGAGAAATAATTCAGTGTTGTTCACTGTAGATAGTGATTTTCATAAAATTAAATCAATATTTCTATCTAAGATCATTCGTTTAGAATTTTCCTGCTGGAACAATATTACTCCAGCAGGAATCGTTTTTTCCTTTTCTTTCCACAACGACAACACGCACAAATTTTGTGTGCGGCGTACATAAATAGTAGATTAAGCACTAATTATAGGTTCCACTCAAATTAGTCTACTAGCTACTTTCCTGCTGGAGTACGTACACGAATGATCTCCCTGCCTCGGTTTTCCCAAACGCCTACAGTATGGGGTTCTTCAAACGGTGTCTTAGAAGGATTTTAAAGGGTTGGCAGCGCGAGTGTGGCACCTCTGGTGTTGCAAACGTTCATAGGCTGCGGTGAACACCGGTCCTTCTGGTGAGCCGTATGCTTGTCTGCCACCTTAGTGGTATAAAGAAAAAAAAAACTGGGTAAAATTGTAGTATGTTATAGTGGGGCACCTGTTCTATCACACCTTAGCGGTTGGACCACTATTTACGCCACACCCTGGATAAAACCTTTTACTTAGTAGCACCTTTTATTTAGTAAACATATCAAAATATATGTCACCGTCAGAATGGCAGGTTGCCTGTGACAAACGAGTCCCAAAGTATACTCAAAAATTGCTACATGATTGCTTATATTTGCTACACGTCTCCAAGAATTGCTACATATAATACATTGTGAGAAACAAGTGTATTTTTTTGACCAGCGGTCCTGACGTTTGGATGGCTGGTTGCCTACGCGTTCAGCACGAAGAACGCAGAATTCCAAAACTTTTATTGCATGAATAATTGCTTAATAATTGCTTCATTCACGAATTTCAGGTTTGAGCTTCATACGTACATCAGGTAAGAAGATACAGCTATGACTGAAGAAGTGCCTGATATATTGGAATAGCAACAATTTGTGTTACTGCAGCGTCATGTTCTAATCATGTTATTCTCAAAAACCTCATGCGGAAAAAAAATTATGGCACACTAGCTGACGCTCGCGGATCGGCCAGCGTGGGATTCTGTTCTCGTTCTCGCATCCCAATAGAACAAGAGCCTATGAGTTATTTCAGACTATAATCTCTGATATTATAATCTATATCTATTCTAATCTATATCTATTATATATTTATATATAATCAACCATAGGCGGATCTTATGATCTCAGTAGATCGGATTTTGGATCTTGAATTGGATCTTGAAACTTTGGAATCGCACCGTAAAATAAAATAAAAACCGTTCATTTGCAATCTCGGACGACCCACGCTTAGCGCTTATCGCTTGGGGCCCGGGTTGCGCCGCGGCGGAATATGAGGGTGAGGCTGTCGTGGCCGTCTACCAGAGACAGGGGAGGATACTGGAGGACTTGGTCACTACACGTGGCCTAGTCATCCTGAACCGGGGCAATGTCGCAACCCGAAGGCGGCGGGGACTCAGCTCGGTCATAGACGTTTCGTTTGCGACCCCTGAGCTCGCCCGCCATGTCCAGGGATGGCGTATGATGGAGGAGGAGGAGACGTCGTCAGATCACCGATACATTCGATTCGACGTCTCCCCTCCACCTAACCTACCGCCAGCTAATAATAATAATATATCTAATGGCTATTTATAGGCTATATCGACGAAACTACGAGTGTAATTTAAGATGTCAGTTAAGACGCAACTTTGAAATTTAAGTCCACTGTGCGACGTGCCCGTAGTCACTGAGGGTTAGTTAGTGGTGGCTGTATTGCGACTTAAATCCCGCAGGAACACTGCCCCTGGACCCAACATTCCAGGCCGAGCGTGAGTCATGGCTTTTGAGGAGCTTGGTCCTCTACTTATAGAGCTCTTTAGCGCATGCCTCGAAAAGGCCAGCTTCCCAAGGTCTGGAAGACAGGGAAACTGGTCTTGATCCGAAAGGCGCGGTACCAGCCGATCGTGTTGCTCGACGAGGTGTGCAACACACTTTTCTTTTTAATACAAATTAAAATGATCTTGGACCATATTTGTCACCATACTGATACATATTTATCATGTTCTCCGCGCGATCTTGACAAGATCGCATATTCCATATGTGCGTGTGTGCACATTACATTTTTCTCAAAGCTTAAAACACATACGGAATATGGCAAAAAAGGTACTAAGCTAAATATTACACAACGAATTTTACTAGCATAAGTAGATTGATTTTAATTATGCAAAAATTGTAAAATCAAAAAAATGCACATATGGAACTTGTCAGGCGCAACGACGATATTCAGCGGTAAATTTGTGAGAATAACCCTTAATTATTAGCGCCTGCACGATTAGAACATGACGCTGCAGTAACACAAATTGTTGCTATTCCAATATATCAGGCACTTCTTCAGTCATAGCTGTATCTTCTTACCTGATGTACGTATGAAGCTCAAACCTGAAATTCGTGAATGAAGCAATTATTAAGCAATTATTCATGCAATAAAAGTTTTGGAATTCTGCGTCCTTCATGCTGAACGCGTAGGCAACCAGCCATCCAAACGTCAGAACCGCTGGTCAAAAAAATATTCTTGTTTCTCAAAATGTATTATATGTAGCAATTCTTGGAGACGTGTAGCAAATATAAGCAATCATGTAGCAATTTTTGAGTATACTTTGGGACTCGTTTGTCACAGGCAACCTGCCATTCTGACGGTGACAAATATATAAGCAGCGTCTGAGGTATGTGGTTTTAAAATAGAAGTCTGCTAACAAAAAGACTAGCCTAATGCATGGATCCATATCGTTAACTGTACTAACAGGTTTTGTATCATCTCAATTATTACCCAGGTCGGCCTGCCGCTGAGAGACCTCGGCGGAACCCGCACAAGTACCGTGCAGGTATAACATCTGGACACCTTAAGAGAAGTAGCGATGCTGAGGAAACTGAACAACCAAAAGCTGAGATCAATTCAATTGAGAAATCTTTTCAGTGTAAAATATGCAAGAAGTTCTTTGCTCAAAAGTCACGTTTAAGTAGTCATATTCGTACACACACTGATGAGAAACCTTTTGAGTGTGCATTGTGTAAGAAATGTTTTCGTTATAAGTATAAATTAGTTCTTCATATTCGTTCACATACTGGTGAGAAACCTTTTGAGTGTTCTCTATGTAAGAAATGTTTTAGTGATAAGCCTAATTTAGATCGTCATATTCGTTTACATACTGGGGAGAAACCTTTTGAGTGTTCTCTGTGTAAGAAATTTTTTAGTCTTAAGGCGAATTTAGATCGTCATATTCGTTCACATACTGGGGAGAAACCTTTTAAGTGTTATTTTTGTAAGAAATATTTTAGTCGTAAGACGGATTTAGATCGTCATATTCATTTACATACTGGGAAGAAACCTTTTGAGTGTTCTCTGTGTAAGAAATGTTTTAGTTATAAGTGTACTTTAGATCGTCATATTCGTACACACACTGGTGAGAAACCTTTTGAATGTGCATTGTGTAAGAAATGTTTTCGTTCTAAGGATAAATTAGTTCTTCATATTCGTTCACATACTGGTGAAAAACCTTTTGAGTGTTCTTTATGTAAGAAATGTTTTAGTCATAAGTCTAATTTAGATCTTCATATTCGTTCCCATACTAGGGAGAAACCTTTTAAGTGTTATTTTTGTAAGAAATGTTTTAGTCGTAAGACGGATTTAGATCGTCATATTCGTTTACATACTGGGAAGAAACCTTTTGAGTGTTCTCTGTGTAAGAAATGTTTTAGTCAAAAGCCTCATTTAGATCGTCATATTCGTTCACATACTGGGGAGAAACCTTTTGAGTGTTCTCTATGTAAGAAATGTTTTGGTGATAAGTCGACTTTAGATCGTCATATTCGTTTACATACTGGGGAGAAACTTTTTGAGTGTTCTCTATGTAAGAAATGTTATAGACAAAAGGCTTCGTTAGATATTCATATCTGTACGCATACTGGTGAAAATCCTTTTACGTGAACTATATGTAAGAATTTTTTATCGATGAGTCGAGTTTACATTGTCATATTCGTAAACACTTAAACGTTAACCGTTTTACATCGGCTGCGTAAGGTTTCCTCGCAAACAACTTGGTTTACTTACTAAAGTAATAAGTGATGTAGAGTGAATAGTTTTAAATCCCATTTGAAACAAAATTTCGAACAGCGCCACCTATTAGAGACTTGATTGATTTCTCAACAAATTTGCAGTAAAAAGTTATATAAAATGAAATAAAAAGTAAAACTACTTATGAAAAACATAATTTTTAATTTATGAGAATACTAGCTGATGCCCGCAGCTTCGCCCGTGAGAACCTTTTCCCGGGATAAAAAGTAGCCTATGTGTTATTCCAGATTATAATGTATCTCTGGACCAATTTCAGCTAGATCCGCTCTGCGGTTTGAGCGTGAAAGAGTAACAAACATCTACACTCACAAACTTTCGCATTTATAATATTAGTAAGTAGTAGTGCTTGTGCCTACACTTATGTATGGAAGTGAAAGCTGGGTGTTGCAAGAGACGCATGAAAGTAAAATTAATGCAGTGGAAATGAGAAGTTTGCGAAGCATAGCTGGAGTGACATTGATGGATAAACAAAGAAATTGTGTGATTCGGGAACATTGCGGCTTGACAGAAGATGTAGTGACTAAGATAGAAAAAGGGATGCTCAGATGGTTCGGACATGTGGAGAGAATGAATGAAAACAGACTGACAAAAGAGATTTATAAGGCGAGAGTGAATGGACAATCTGGTAGGGGTCGACCGCGTCGCACTTATGTCGACCAAATTGGACACCTCTTGGAAAAAGGCCAGGTCAAGAGTCCCCTAATCGGAGAGCATGTATGAAAACACTTATGAAAGTAGAAGAAGCGAAAGAGATATGTCAGGATCGTGGCAAGTGGAAAACCATAGTCTCTGCCTACCCCGTTGGGAAACAGGCGTGATGTTATGTATGTATGTATGTAATATTAGTAAGATAGAATCAGCAAACTGTTTTGCAGATCTATCTATACATATAATAAATTCGTAAACTGTAGGCCAGATGACATCTTTATTTGTAAATGAAGCTTTGTTAGATCTTCATTCATTATTATTTTTAAATTGCCCACTCATAAAGTTTTTTTTTTTTTTTTATACTACTTATGTGGCAGACAAGCTTACGGCCCACCGGAAGGTTGGTAACCGTAGCCTATAGACGTTTGCAACACCAGAGGCGCTACACACGCGCTGCCGACCCTGGCGCAGGTTGTGACGACCCACAGTTGAAATTTTTCAAGCCGCCCGTAAGGCCTTCAACTTGGCTTAACGACTGTCATTGTACTGACAACCGGGACCAACGGCTTATCGTGCCTTCCGAAGCACGGAAACGCTCGTAAATAAATGTCACAGAGTGGTCCACGCGGTGGTCACCCATCCATATCCGGCCATAGTAAATGTTGCTTACTGCAGTGATCGTTTACAGAACACTGAGTCCGCGGGGCCACGAGCGCTTCAGATTATAAAGTTTGGGTCAATAGTATTATATATGGTGGCAGCACTTGCTTGACACTATGTTCAATAAAAATTCTAAAAACTTGTCTTTGGATCTGTATCATAGATCTGTAAAATAAAAAAACGTGTTAATAAAATTTCAATTAATATTTAACTAATTAAGTTATGAAATATTGGAGCAATAGCTTTCAATGTTGTTTCTCTTTACAGGTTAGTAATGAGTAATAGTGTGTAAAAGTTAATTGCGGTTGTAAACCATTAATCAAAATAAATTATCTCGTTACAGAGCAACAACGTGGCTTTTAGTTTCAATTAATTTATGTACCTACCTATTACGAAGCGCTCGTGGCCCCGCGGACTCAGTGTTCTGTAAACGATCACTGCAGTAAGCAACTTTCACTATGGCCGGTCCATGGATTGATCACTTTGTGACATTTATTTCGTTTCCGTGCTTCGGAAGGCACGTTAAGCCGTTGGTCCCGGTTGCCAGTAAAATGGCAGTCGTTAAGCTAAGTTGAAGGCTTTATTTCAACAGCAGGCAGTCGCAACCTGCGCCTGTCCATTTAAATACGGCAATACGGCTCACCCCCTATTACGTGGGACAAATTATACAAAGGTGAAATGTGGGCATATAATAATGCCTCTGCCTACCCCTTCGGGGATAAAGGCGTGACCATATGTATGTATGTATGTACAAATAACAAACAACATTGATTTACTTGCTTTTGTTGATAACAATGGAGTAAGTAAAGTTTGAATTTGTTGTAAAACCAAGTGAGGATCCATTCTGAAAAGAACAAAGATATTTTACAAACACCCTCAACACATAGAAAGCTCCCTAAAACTTTCCGTTATGATTAACATCCAACTTTTAAATTAAAGGCCCTTATTAATACAAACAACAGAACTATAGCCTATATATTTCTCACATACGCCTGCTATTTTACAATGAACTTAATAATTTACTTAAAGTAAATTTTGATAAGTACAAGAAATTACCCACATGCAAAGACGTATCATAATTATATAGACACGTTATACACGAACATTGCGGCTTTCAAAAACAGCTAAACTTTTATAAATTTGAAAAAAGAATTCTATAAATTGTCTGTGGTAGCATGCATGAAGTCAATATCAGAGGAATGTGGGGAAAAAGGGAAACTTGAATTTCACTTACTGAGACACAATATGGTTAATGTATTTACGGGTAAAGTACGTAATATTTAAATTTATAAAATGTTAATGTAGTTTATCGGAATAGTAATTATTAACGTAATTTAAGTCATAAAATAAAAATATAAAAATAACATACAGAAACATTTATTTCATAAGTAATAATTTAGTACCTAGTAAGTAATCCAAATATTTGTAATTTAAATCATTTTAATAATCTTAAAATATTATTATTTTTCATTATTTTTTTAAGAAATGTAATTAGGTACCTAAATAAAAAAAATATTCAAATAGCAAAATAAAACGTTAGTACAAAATCTCCCCGACATCCCCTTACGGGTCGCGGGCGCCAAACCACAGACTATAGAGTACATTTTCCTTGTGCATTCATTATGCTTGCCGCCATTTTATCGATCCGACAAAATGAAATAATATTATTATTTCTATTGTACTTACGCATGAAATGACACGTTTTTACATATATTGAACAGTTGCTGTGTAGCTTGTGCATCATCATCTAAAGATACATGAAGGCATGTTTTTTGAGTTTTCTTTACTAACAGAATTTAAAACTGTGCTAATAGAACTTTCGCTAACCCTACAGCCGCGTCACAGATTTTCAGGTAATTACCTACTTTACGTGTTGCCATTTTCAAGTGTCTATAACGTATCTATAGTTTTTATATCATTGCCCACATGTAATTAATTAAGTTAAAACAAGAATCTATGCAATTCGATGCCTCCGTTTGCAATTAATATATTATTCTTCAAAATAACTTGTAATAAAAATTAAGCCACGCACTGATACTTCAGTGGAAGTAATTTCAAGAATACTTTATAATATTTTAAAATTGGTAGTAAGTAGTACTTACGTAATTATACATTTTAGTTAATTCTTGATTTCTTTTTTCTTCATACTTATGAATTCGGGACTTCACGCGAAATACTATTTACTTACATTCACCGACGCGACGTTTCGAGCACGTTGCAGCGCCCGTGGCCGCGGTTGGACTGAGGCGAGGATTGACAAAAGCCACGAAGTTATTTCTTGTCGAACTACCCTCCGCTGTTATTACAACGAAGGATAAGGCCGGCGACACACCACACTCACTTCTTTTTTCTATATTTTAACAATGCGCTAGCTCATATAGGTCATAATCCTCATCATTATTTCCCCCCTCTTTTTGACAATCTAGGTTCTAGGCAATAACTAGGATACGCCCATTAAGGCGGACCCTAATACAAATACCTACCTATCTATCTACACTGCCTATATGATTATAAGCGCCTGCTATAATTATTTATGCAACTGTGGTATTATGAGGGGTATTAAAACATGAATGTGCCTATTGTTTGGTTTATCACACTAAGCTAAGCTGAGTGTGATAATAGTATCACATGAGTGTTTTAATACCTAATTATACAGTTGCATACAAGACTTTATCTACACCCATGATGTGTCCTCTATAAAATATTCTGAAACCATGAGGCGATCTAAGAAGTTAAAATTCATGAAAAGTTTAATTACAGACTATTATGCAGATAAACAAAGTATAATGAAAGAGTTATTTATTACTACAAATGCAAATAGTTTATTTATTTTTGTAACAATTTAGGTACATTTTGTTAAATGTTTTGTTAAAATTCATTAAAATTCAAATTAATAAAATTCATTCATTCGTGTAATTTGTTAGAAATGTCCTTTGATGCATTCGAAATGTCTGGAGGTGTGTTATCAAAACTTGAATCTCTCATTTTCGTAAGTAATCAAAACAATTAAAATAATAGCGAAGAAAAATAGCGGGAATTTGAATTCGCTTTAATTCTTTTTTTACGGCGCGTCGCCGCTATGGCAGTGCACAATGCAATGCGCGTGAGCGTGAATGACAGTTCTTTTTTGAAACTCATACAGATTCCACGCATCGAGCGGTAAGAATTTGGCTGTCTGATGAGTAACCCTTTGCGCGGAAGAGATTGAAAAGCGAAAAGAGTGTTATTATGAAATTTCATACAGCATAATAACACCCGTTCGGATGATATTATGGTTATTAGGACATCAGATGTATTAATGTTGGCAATAAGCTAACTGTTTCAGAATCTTTTATAAAGGATCTAAAGCATGGGTGTAAAAAACGTTACAAGATGTGTTTATGAAATTTGGAGCACATTATGTATCTCGCAAGTCTCATTATATAAGCCAAATTTGACACGTTTATATGGAATAGTTTATGAATTATGAGGGAGTCAAAGGTGGCTCCAAATGGTTCGTGTAATATTACGCACAGTGCTGCTCGCCAGTTCTGTTACTGGAACTTGGCTTGACACGCTGCCGCGTGTCTAGATAATTATATGTAATCTGTGTGGTGTATCAGCAAACTGAGCCATCTGGTGTGGTCTGGGCAGGTCCCTCGCTCCCATCCGGCGCGGAGGCAATGCGGCGCCGCGTGGCGCTGGGCCTGTGGTCTACGTGTGACATACCGCCCGATGTTGTCAAGGAGGAGGCGGAGGACGACACTGGTGAGTGGACGCACTTGCTACTTATTGCAGTACAGCTCCCTCGGGGCGCGGAGGCAGTGCGGCGCCGCGTGGCGCTGGGCCTGTGGTCTACGTGTGACATACCGCCCGATGTTGTCAAGGAGGAGGCGGAGGACGACACTGGTGAGTGGACGCACTTGCTACTTATTGCAGTACAGCTCCCTCGGGGCGCGGAGGCAGTGCGGCGCCGCGTGGCGCTGGGCCTGTGGTCTACGTGTGACATACCGCCCGATGTTGTCAAGGAGGAGGCGGAGGACGACACTGGTGAGTGGACGCACTTGCTACTTATTGCAGTACAGCTCCCTCGGGGCGCGGAGGCAGTGCGGCGCCGCGTGGCGCTGGGCCTGTGGTCTACGTGTGACATACCGCCCGATGTTGTCAAGGAGGAGGCGGAGGACGACACTGGTGAGTGGACGCACTTGCTACTTATTGCAGTACAGCTCCCTCGGGGCGCGGAGGCAGTGCGGCGCCGCGTGGCGCTGGGCCGGAGGACGACGACTACCTATAATACAATGATTTGTTGTTTGAATGCTAGCATCTCAGGAACTGCTGGTTGAATTTCAAAATCATCATATTCCATTGAGTATTATCGGCTGTGTAACATCACGCTGTATATGAGATATCTGCTCCAATTTATCTCTCATATACAGCGTGATGTTACACAGCCGATAATACTCATCTCTCGCCCTGTTATCCGCTATTCTGCCCGAAACAACAAGGTGCTCCACAGGGTCATCATTCCGCCTGGAGATGTTTTTGAACAGTTTTAGTATCTAAGTTTGTAACATGTTTGATAAACGATGTGTGATGACGAGCTCGCGTAGTATCAAGACATTAGTCCAAAATCCCTTGTCCATGATATTCGCAGCATTGTCCGCCAGCACCACACTTCGACATTTTTTCTGACATTATCTTTTTCTGTTCTTTTTTTCGCATCATCCACGTCTCTGCTGCATATAAAATATAAGGAATGTAATAATAATAAAAAAATATTTGTAGACGAACTCACACAACATCATCTAGCCCTAATTAAGCTAATATAAACTTGTGCTATGGGATCTAGAAGACTGATATAGTGTGGGTGCACCATCGGCAAACCGATTAAGCGAGACTGACACAAGTTTACATGATGTGTAGTTGTTATTGCGACAATAATTGCATAAAAACAAGGAACATACTCTTTATCTACCATAGAACCATGTAGCTTATTTCAATTCGCTTAGCAGCTATTAAGTTTTTTTTAATCCAAAATTAATGCGGAAGCTCCTAATGTGCCTAGGTTTAGTTTTTATTGACGCGGGGAACGCGTTTACGCGCCTTCATCCCAACCGCGGGGGCAGCTGTGATGCTGTGTGGGACTCCCGGTCCGGTCCGGAATGGACCGTCCTTCCCACTAAACCCCGCGGTGTTGTTCCCCCTCACCCTTTTTTTTGTTTACGTGAGGGAAAATCCTCATGGATGCTATGCCGGACTCCTACCGACTAAAAAACCTCACGTAACGCCCAACAGCCTATGGTTGGGAGCCCCAACAGTCCAGGGACCGCCCTCGGAAGGATGTCCCAGAACAACCGGGCCGAGGGATATCAAAAGGTTATTCACGTTGACCCGGCTAGGGGCGCTCCGTGAATTCGGGGCTCTCCTCAGGGAGCCAGATGGGCGACTCCCCAAAGCTTCCTAAGGAGCTGAAGACCACGCCTGCACCGCTCTCGAGCGCCCCTCTGTAATAGAGGAGACAGAGAGCGGCTGGCGCAGGCGTGCGCTGATGGGCACCCCCGGAACACGGGGAAGGTGCCCACCGCAATGTGACCGTTGGTGGGCGGGGTTCCCCAACCTTACGCCCACGGTCAACAAATATTCGGGGGCGTGCGCAAACTCCTCGCGACGGCGCGGCGCCCCGAACTGCACGGCGGAGTGGGACCAAATGTCGAGTTGCTCCCACTCCCCCATGCAGTGCGCCTCCCGCTTTGCCGCCATCGCGTCGCCAGCAAGCGAATCGATGGGCGACTCAGTACGCCTGACTGCCGACCATGGCTTGCACCATGACCAGTAGTGACAAACCCCTACAGGTGCTGTACGGAGCGGCCGCACGGACGGAACGGCCGCACAGGTGGAACGGCCGCACAGACGGAACGGCCGCACAGACGTAACCACCGTACATGCGGCAGCCCGCACACACACAGCAGTCTCTGGCAAACTGCCCCGCTACAAAACTGCCGCACAGGCGGAAACAGCCGCACAGGCGGAACAGCTGCACATTCGGCCGCTGCCGCACAGCAAACTTGCCCCAACCAGCTGCAGCCGAGAGCGAACCTGCCATGGGGTCAGCTTTCCGGGATATTGGTACATCGACTAATGGGGGCAGCACGCCGCACCCAATAGCCGATGTTCCAGGGTGCACCGTCTTAGTCCAGTTGCCACTCCCCCCGGGCATATAGCCCGAAGGGATAGAAAACTGGACCAAGCTAACTAGGAGGTTTCCCAACCTAGCACCCCAATGTGCCGAAGTTTTTTTTTTTTTTTTTTTTTTGTTGACGCGGGGAACGCATTTACGCGCCTTCATCCCAACTGCGGGGGCAGCTGGGATGGTGTGTGGGACTCCCGGCCCGGTCCGGAATGGACCGTCCTACCCACTAAACCCCGCGGTGTTCCTCCTCACCCTATAGCCGGGCCGAGGGATATCAAAAGATTATTCACGTCGACCCGGCTAGGGGCGCCCCGTGAATTCGGGGCTCTCCTCGGGGGAGCCAGATGGGCGACTCCCCAAAGCTCTCTAAGGAGCTTGAAACCACGCCTGCACCGCTCTCGATTGCCCCTCTGTAATAGAGGAGACAGAGAGCGGCTGGCGCAGGCGTGCGCTAATGGGCACCCCCGGAACACAAGGAAGGTGCCCATCGCCGTGTGACCGTTGGCGGGCGGGGTCCCCCGACCTTACGCCCACGGTCAATAAATATTCGGGGGCGTGCGCAAGATTCTTGCGACGGCGCCCCGAACTGCACGGCGGAGTGGGACCAATTGTAGAGTTGCTCCCACTCCCCCACGCAGTGCGCCTCCCGCTTTGCCGCCATCGAAGCGATGGCGACTCAGCACGCCTGACTACCGACCATGGCTTGCACCATGACCAGCAGTGACAGGCCCCTACCGTGCTGTACGGAGCGGCCGCACGGACGGAACGGCCGCACAGACGGAGCCACCGTACATGCGGCAGCCCGCACACACGCAGCAGTCTCTGGCAAACTGCCGCGCTACGAAACTGCCGCACAGGTGGACTGCCGTACAGGCGGAACAGCCGCACAAGCGGCCGCTGCCGCACAGCAAACTTGCTCCAACCGGCCGCAGCCGGGAGCAAACCTCACTACACCGCGGGCCTTAAAAGGCCCGCCATACCACGACCCCCTCGTGCAATGGGGTCAACTCCGTCAAAAGACGGCTGTTTAACGTTCCCAATGCTTCTACCCGCCGGAAGGCCGGGAGCATTGGGGCGTCCGCCACGGTGTGTTGCGATGCAGATGCAACGCAACACCGCGGGCCTAGCAGGCCCACCGAACTGCGACCCCCTCGCCATGGGGTCAGCTTGCCGGGATATCAGTACATCGACTAATGGGGGCAGCACGCCGCACCCAATAGCCGATGTTCCAGGGTGCACCGTCTTAGTCCAGTTGCCACTCCCCCCGGGCATATAGCCCGCAGGGATAGGAAACCGGTCCAAGCTCACTAGGAGGTTCCCCGACCTAGCACCCCAATGTGCCGAAGTTAGACCAGACTGCCCCAGTAACAAACCAGACATTGTGCTAATAGTAAACCAGTAAATATAACAAATGTTTTTAAGGAATATAATTTGTATCTTTGTAAGTAACAAAACATATTATCAAAAAATATAAGCAGTGTCGGAGGTAAGTGGTATTAAAACAGACGTCTGCTAGCAAAAAGACTAGCCTAAAGCATGGGTACCTATCTTTAACTGCACTAACAGGTGCTGTGTCATCTCAATTGTTACCCAGGTCCGCCTGCCGCTGAGAGACCTCGACAGATCCCGCACAAGTACCGTGCTGATATAACATCTGGACACCCTAAAAGAAGTAGCGATGCTGAGGAAACTGAACAACCAAAAACTGAGATCAATTCAATCCATGAAGACAAGCCAGATGAGGTAAACGATACTGTCGAAGCTTGTCGTGAGAACAAGTTTAGGTGTACTCTATGTAAGAGCCAATTTAGTTTTAAGTGTCGTTTAGATATTCATATGCGTACGCATACTGCTGAGAAATCTTTCAAGTGTAAAATATGTAATAAATGCTTTGGTCAAAAGTTAAGTTTAAAGAGTCATATTCGTACACACACCGGTGAGAAACCTTTTGAATGTGCATTGTGTAAGAAATGTTTTCGTTCTAAAGGTGATTTAGATCGTCATATTCGTTCACATACTGGGGAGAAACCTTTTGAGTGCTCTCTATGTAAGAAATGTTTTAGGTATAAGAATAACTTAGAACGTCATATTCGTTCACATACTGGGGAGAAACCTTTTGAGTGTTCTCTATGTAAGAAATGTTTTAGTTATAAGAATAATTTAGAAAGTCATATTCGTTCACATACTGGGGAGAAACCTTTTGAGTGTTCTCTATGTAAGAAATGTTTTAGTGATAAGTCGGGTTTAGATCGTCATATTCGTTCACATACTGGGGAGAAACCTTTTAAGTGTTATTTTTGTAAGAAATGTTTTGTTCATAAGACAAGTTTAGATCGTCATATTCGTTCACATACTGGTGAGAAACCTTTTGAGTGTGAATTGTGTAAGAAATGTTTTCATTCTAAGGATAAATTAGCTCTTCATATTCGTTCACATATTGGTGAGAAACCTTTTGAGTGTTCTCTATGTAAGAAATGTTTTCGTTCTAAGTGTGATTTAGATCTTCATATTCGTTCACATACTGGTGAGAAACCTTTTGAGTGTTCTCTATGTAAGAAATGTTTTAGTCGTAAGCCGGATTTAGGTCGTCATATTCGTTTACATAATGGGAAGAAACCTTTTGAATGTTCTCTATGTAAGAAATGCTTTATTGATAAGTCTCATTTAGATTGTCATATTCGTTCACATACTGGTGAGAAACCTTTTGAGTGTTCTCTATGTAAGAAACGTTTTAGTGGTAAGTCTAATTTAGTTCGTCATATTCGTTCACATACTGGAAGGAAACCTTTTGAGTAGAACACTCAAAAGGTTTCCTTCCAGTGAGGAGAACATGATGAGTTTGTTTTAGTGATAAGTCGGGTTTAGATCGTCATAATCGTTCACATACTGGTGAGAAACCTTTTGAGTGTTCTCTATGTAAGAAATGTTTTAGTCGTAAGCCGGATTTAGATCGTCATATTCGTTTACATAATGGGAAGAAACCTTTTGAATGTTCTCTGTGTAAGAAATGCTTTATTGATAAAACTCATTTAGATTGTCATATTCGTTCACATACTGGTGAGAAACCTTTTGAGTGTTCTCTATGTAAGAAACGTTTTAGTTGTAAGTCTAATTTAGTTCGTCATATTCGTTCACATACTGGAAGAAAACCTTTTGAGTAGAACACTCAAAAGGTTTCCTTCACGTGAGGAGAACATGATGAGTTTGTTTTAGTGATAAGTCGGGTTTAGATCGTCATAATCGTTTACATACTGGGGAGAAGCCTTTTGAGAGTTCTCTATGTAAGAAATGTTTTAGTCGCAAGACGGATTTAGATCGTCATATTAGTACTCACACCGCACAGTGTACTGCCTAGAACAAGCTAGCTGGACAGTAATCATATCAATAAAAAAATCAATCATAATAATTATCAATGCTTTTAATTTCGAAAGTGTTTGTTATTTATGTTTATACACATCTAAGTTCTTGGCAGTGTATACTCGTAGTTTTAGCGAGAAAAAATAAAAACAAAAAAATTTAACTCAATACATATAATAAAATCGTAACAGGTAGCTGTACATGGAAGATAAATAAGAAAAAATATTATATAACTTTATGAACGCAATGGAACCCAACACAATGATTTTTAGAATTTTTGTCTGTTTGTCTCTGTCTGCATATCTGTTTGTCTGTACGTTTGTGCACGCTAATCTCAGTAACCGCCTAACCGATTGCAATGCGGTTTTTTTATTGTGTTGAGGTTTTATTACATAGAAGATATTTTGAAATTTTTAATTGTAATTGTATTCTTTATTGCATTTCCACAATGTAAATCAGGTATTATAATACAAAATTAAAGTATCAATTGTGCACCCAGTTCGGGCACAGCAACGTTTACACAGTAGTATGATACATGTACACTACACGGGCATGCTGTTACATTCATTTGAAAATTTCACATAAAAGCACTTACATTACACTATATCTATTAAGTATTCGTTAATTTTAGTTACAAAATGTCAATTCCTAATTAATTGGATGTCAATGTAATTTACAATTTCATCAATAATTATATTATTGACACTAACTCTATTGTTAGAAATAATTATTATTTGACTAAAGGAAAGCATAAGCTTTCAAATTATTGTAAAAGACAGGTAGCAAAATCGCTACAGTATTATATTGATATTTTAGCCAAAAACCTGGCTACCCAAACTGCTTCTTTTGAGCAGTCTAATTACATAGTATATAATAGTAAGACTAAGGATATATCTTTATATCCGAATAATTTAAGTTACGTTATAGAGCAAAACTCTTGCATTCAATTTGACATGTACCTACAGCAAAATAATAAAAATAAGGCGCCTCCAGCCACTGAATCTATTCAGTACGGAAATACTGGTATACACCTGGTGCACCAGAATGTAGAAGGTCTGCTCGGCGGGAAGGAGTTGGAGTTGAAGCTGTGCATTGATTTGAATGGAATAGACATTTTTTGTTAGGTTCCGGCTAGGAGACACGCTGCCTCACCGGAGATCGTGCGGTATCCTCGTATCACCCTGACGGCCATCGCTCTCTGCGGGCTCAGCAATCTAGCCACATTGCTGGCCGTCAGGGTCTCCGCCCATACGGGGGCCCCGTATAGGGCCATGCTTCTCACGATCCCCAGGTACAGTCTCCTGTAGGGAGCGTTGGGTCCCCGGATGTTGGGCATCAGCCGCGCGAGTGCGGCTGATGCTCCCCTCAGTTTTGGAAAAAATTTCGGAAGTGATGTCCGAAGTTCCACCGGCCATCGAGTATGAGCCCCAGATGCTTCATTGAGGGCTCGATGCCGATGCTGACGCCTCCTACCTGTAGGCTGGGTCCTGCAGGTGGCCCCATCCGAAGTCCGTGGAAGCACAGAGCCTCGGATTTATGAAGTTCGACCTCGAGACCCAGCCGCCGAATCCGACCCACGACTTGAGCAACCCCTGCCGTGGCCTTAAGTGCTGCGTCACGGTGCGTCGCTCCCCACGCCCGCCGTAACGACGGTGTCGTCGGCGTAACACGTTACGCCGACCCCTCTGAGCAACGGACCACGCAGCACCCAATCGTAACCGATTTTCCACAGGAGCGGTCCTAATGCCGATCCCTGTGGACCACCGCACGACACATCTCGCCAACCCGGCCCTAGCCATCTTGGAGAGATAGGCCCCGACAATTCGACGGAGGTAGGGAGGCACTCCATGGTAAATAAGCGCCTCCCTAACGCAGCTCCAGGGCAAGGTGTTGAAGGCGTTGGCGATGTCAAGAGACACCGCCACCACCACCTCACCCTGTGAGACTGCTTCCTCCGTCAGGCCTCTAATGGGCATGATCGCGTCCACGGTAGAGCTTCGTTCTGTTCACTTAACCAACCAACTTCAAAAAATAATAGGAATTTGTCAGTTAGACTGTTTTTTTTTCTTCAGATAGTGAGTAAACTTTGCAATAAAACCATATTTTACTTGATCTTCCCTTATTTTAAGATACTATGTTACTTAAAAGAAATTGATCCTTATTAAAGACTGTTGCGGTTGGTATTATAAAATACACGATGCTTTTTCTTTCACATCTCCCAGGTTCGATTCCCAGCTCAAGCAGGTGATTTTTCAAACAATCTTTGAATGCAGTTTTACTTACTTTTGAAAATAAAGGAATGTTTCCTTTCAGCAAAACTTGCCATTATCAATAGTAAGGGTACTTTCCCTCCAACTACCGTCTTTAAATTCCACTCTGTATACTCTGTGGTATGACTAAGTTTTGTGATTTTAATTTATGATTTAATTTGATTTAATTTTGTACCAATTTTATGTTTGTTGTATTAATTTTATGACTCTATTTTCTTATTACATATTTGTACACCACGAAATGTGGACATGGCGAACTGTTTCATTGTTATTTTCAAGACCTGTAGGTACACAACCCATGTTTCACAAATAAATTATTATGATTATGATTAGGAAACGTATAATTCTCTCTCCCGAAAAAGGCACTGAGCGGCCGTTGCCGCAGGACCGCTCGATTGGCTCCCTCGCCTTCGCGCGTTGATGGTCACAGTTCCAACCTAACCATAATATGTTGACACGCTTCTGGGAAGTCCTGAATGTTCCCAGGCGGTTCAGTAGTTTTTAATTAAGGAAAGGTTTGTCCTGGATTTAATAACGGCACGATTGCAGAGTATTACTGCTTTTATTGCAATTCCACAATAATAACTTATATCTGACTTAAAATTAGGTAGGCTTCACCTTAAGCCTTAAGTGGGAGTGTGTCTCGATAGATTCCGAGGGGGTGAAGCAGACGCACGATGTAAGGGGCACTCGCGTTCAAGATGTTACCGCGCGCTCACCCGTTCAAACTAGACAATTTATACAACGAAATAATTGACAGAAGTTCAAGTTTACCGTATCCATTATGTCAAACTATCTCGCATTCGATCCAGTGGAGATAAACCGTTTAGATCTTCCACTCGTAAGCTGCTATGTAATTGATTCTGATATAATTTTTATTACTATTATGAAATGATATGAAATTATTTTTCAGAAGAAGAATAGAATAAAATATATTCGTAGTTCAACGCTATTTATTTATTACCAACTAGCTGATGCTCGCGCCTGTGCCCTATTGGAATTTTATTCTTGTGCCCGCATTCCATTGAAACATATTCTGGGGATTAGTCTAAGTATGTGCTATCTATACGAATATTATCCAGAGGAAATATTTGATTGTTTGTTTGCACGAATAGGCTCCGAAACTACCGAACCGATTTGAAAAATTCTTTCACTGGTGGGAAACTTTACTACACTATCATCATGCTATTCCCGGATTACCTAGGCTATATTTTATTCCTGTATTTCCACGGAAACCGAAGCTATGCGGGTGAAAATGCGTGACATCCGTGATCATAGATCTAGACTAAAGCAGCGAGCAATAGGTAGATACTAGTACAAAATTGCAGCCGTTATAGCAAGTAAGAATAACAACTTTAGGAGTCCAGCATAGCATCCATAAAGGATTTCCACACGTAAAAATAGCGGGAGGGACACGGTGTTACACATATTGATGGTGGGCGCAACAGCCCCAAGTCTGGACATAGATGGTTCCGGGACGGGGGGGCTGCTCGCCAACCTTACAGAAACAGCGCAGCGTGGCGTGAGATTCATAATTAGAATAAATACTCCGCGTTATTGTGAGTTTATTTTAACGTGAAAATAAAAGGAAACTCCACAAGGATGCTATGCCGGACTCCTACCGACTAAAAAACCTCACGTAACGCCCCACAGCCTATGGTTGTGAGCCCCGGGTAAGCCTTCGGAAGGATGTCCCAGGATTCCCGACAGACCCATGGCCGCCAGTGCGGCCTCGCCTAGGGGGTGGTTATTTGGGTGCTAATCCCGCGTCTTTGGGGGGTTCTAAAGGGGGGCGTGCGTGAATCCCTTACGTCACGCTGCCGTCATGGGCCTGCTTCTGTAAGACGGTGAGCAGCCCTCTCACCGTCCTCAGGCCCCCGGTCATGGAGGCTGACAGTCTTCGACGAAGACACGTCGGCGGCGCAGCGGGGTTTTACCCGGTACTCCCGGCCTTGTGCAGTGGTAGGGCAAAGTTTGGTTTTAGTAGGTAAGAGTTTGGCATAGCACCAACGAAGAATTTCCACACGTAACAACGCAGATGGAAATTAATTGAAATGAGTAAATTATTTCTAACCAGCCGATGTCACGCGGTAGCATCCGCGTAGTTTTCGTTTCCGTGGAAATTCGTGAATAAAATTTAGTCTTTGTTACCCGGGATACCTAATGTAACTTTCCAACAGTGAAATATTTTTTCAAATCGGTTTCGTAGTTTCGGAGCCTATTAAATGCAAAAATATAAGCAAACAATCAATGAAATCTTTTAACCTTTACGAATATAATTCAACAGACGAATAAATAAAAATCTCGTATCTCATGCCTATCGGAAGAGATTTCTATAGAAATAACTAGTGCTTAAGTACTTTACTCTCTCTCTCCTCTCTCTGTGTGTTATTTCTTTTTCAAATTCTTTGCGTGTTTGTGTGTGTACATAAATTAAATAAATAAATTTTAAAAAATTTGTACTGTCGAGAACTACCTACCTAGATGACCCATCACCCATCACCATACACCTAGGTGTTTGATAAATGAGTACAGAGACATGGAAATGGGAAAATGCTAATATATAAACCTGAAAGACGAACTTAATTTTGAGACGGGTAAGAATAAATCTTCTGAACTTATTTATCATGTGGCATCAGCCGGTCTAAGCATTGGCAGACGTATGAAAAGAAACTATACATTTCGATAAGTTTATAGTTACTTTTTCAAATAAACTCCAAAGAAATCACTCGAACAGATTCTACAATCGTAATTCCTTGAGTTTCTGCAATGAATACTTCTTTGCTTGTTTTTTTTATTCACCATTTACGTAAGCGAATTACGCCAGCGGACGCGACAAAGTTGTACACGGGTGTCCTCTACGACGCCTATCGGCTGACTGAGCGATGCGCTGATTGCGCTGTGGTGTGGCCGATCGCGGGAAAACGCACTCCTGCTAAACAAAACATGTTCGTATATTGAAAATATGTATATATTAAAAAAAATAAGAACATAGGGCCTCGAAGGCACTTATTAGGAACACGTAATGAAAATGTCACGTTAGTACGTAGAATAAAATCTGCGGAAAAAATAGGCGGTCACAGGAAAACGAGCTAACTTTGAGAAGTTTTTCTATCGAGCCAAATTTACACAATCGTGTTTTGGAAAACTCACGTCCCTAGTCAATATAGTCAATAACCATTATACACAAAAAATACATTAAAATTTTTGTTTAAGCCTTTGAAAAATTTATTCGAAAAACGTCAAAATGTGTATTTTTGAGACTCACTTCGCCTTAACAAGATCCTTGGGGATGGGACTTGCTTCTTCCAGGGATACAGCTATAGGGGAGAGTTGGGTAATACCGAGCCCATAAGGATTTGCACCTATAATTACAAAACCTCTTGATATTTAAAAAAACAAAAAGGAGTAATTAGTAGGAAATTTATTTAGGTACATATACCGTACAACAAAAACTTCCGAAATTTAAAGAAACAGTAATTATTGTCAATTTACAAAAAAAAGTAAAGGCGCGGTATTGTCAAACTGGTCCGATAATATCGTGCCCAGGTTTGACAAAATCGTGCCCACATTAATTCTACACAAATAGGTAAGTAACAAACGTAATAATAAAAAAAATAACACAAGTAATTTTCTTAAGTACGTGAAGATAGGGATCCCTAATTGTTGATTCAGAGATACTGAAGTTTCTAGCAGCTGTCTTTATTTTACTTCCGTTTCGTAAAGCCTCAAGTGCAGCCTTCAAATTTTTGGGATTCCATAACTTCTTCTTTTTCTTTGGCACAGATTGGTAAATCTGAAACAAAGATAATATTATAAAGCTATATTATCTAAATTTCTATATAGGTAGATACTATATTTATTTTCATAAAATAAGTCATTTATATATATATAAACATATATTATATATCCTAAGCGAATATACCTATTTCGTTGAAATTTGAGAAGTTAATTTTAAGTAAACTCTTAAAAATACGTACTCAAATTTAATCAAAATAGGTATATTCGCTTAAGATATAAAATGCCACAAACAGACGTAGGTACATAAATAACTTTTTTGTCGAGGTAAGTAATAATAAGTTAATGTAAATAAAACATATCTTTCATAGTTTACAATTTCGCGCTCTCGACTGATAATACCGCGCCCCCAGCGCGGAATTATCAAACTTGGTCATTTTATTTTTTAACCTCAAAATTATATTATTATAGTACCCACGTAAAAACTTTCTGACATAAATTCTACAGTACACAGGCATTAAAAATGTATAGTATCAAAGTATTAAAATATAACAGTATTTACTTACCTCTTATCGAAAGTTCACGAAGAATTATAAGGGGTGACGAAAAAAACCTCTACCGCATGCACTGTCTCCGTCGTCGCGCGGACCGTAATGGCAGTGCGCGGGGAAGGGTGTAGGCATGTCCTGCTTCGATGTATACGTGCTGTTTCGCAGAACTAGTGGATAGTTTTTGAATTACGCTGAGGCGCGGAATTATCAAGCGCGCGGTATTACCCAACTCTCCCCTAATATAGGTCTCTACACCTATATTTTTAACATAACAATTGTGCGTAACATCCCTTAGCCATAAAGGTACGGGCAGGGGTTTTAATTCCAAAATTGGAGACTCATTCAGAGCCTCCGTTTTCAAATTTATAAAGTTTTATCCTTTAAGGGGCGCGTCCGCAAAATGCCCAAAAAGACATTTAGGATTTTGGAAATATTCAAGAACTTACTTCATTAAATGACACTAAAATGGAACCTGAAATTCTTAATAGATGAGTGCGCTTTTTACAAAATAATTATTTACTTGCGAAAAAACCTTTGAAAATCACCGAAATTTACCTTTGTCAATTTGATTATTTCTGCTATTTCGATGATTTTTAATAACTTTGAGAGGTGTTTTTTCGTATGTAATACATACATTAATAGACTAGTTATTGCAAGAGTAGATCCTATATCTATGCACTAGTAGGTACTACTTAAGCGATCTACGTAGGCGTGGGCGTGTGCGTTCGCGCAGCGGAATGTTGTTGAATTTAAAGATTTTATTTATGCAGATATTTGGTCTTCTCTCGTTTTCCATAAATTCATTTGCACTATTATTGTTTGCCATAATCATACCCGATCATAATATTTACTGGCACTATTTTCATTTATACTAATAACGTTTGCCTTAACAACTCAACAGTCATAACTTTTATTTGCCATAAAATGACTTTCTGTAACAACATTTCTCATAATAATTAGTTTCCATAAGTAACACATCTCATAATCGACTCTTGACATAATCAAAATTTGATATAATTATGAAAATAATGCATAATATTGTAAGGCCGAAATTAATTAACGTTAACACCCCGACTCAGTGCAATCCGACTCGGATAGGTTAGGTTAGAAGACTAAAGTCTTCGTGGTTTTTTTTAAACCACCCAGAAGTAGCAGCGGGGCTCCGTCGAGCTTAGTTAGCTAAAGACGCCATATGAGGTTTAGTTTTAGGTTTAATTGTTAATAAAAAATCTGTGTCGCATAAATTATCTTTATTTATATTATGGTGAATAAAAGTTATGGAAAATGGCATTATTGAAAACGAAAATTATGGCAAATACATTTATGGATTTACCTAAATTATTATGACACTTGATCCATTATGACCAATGGAATTATTGAAAGTCATTTTATGTCATTTCACGATTATGGCAACTGAAGCGTTATATCTAATGAAATTATGGCAAATACCAGTATGCAAAAATGAAAGTATCGCTGATTTTAACCCTCTATTTGGGTTTTTTCCCGGGTTTAAACCCGTTTCCTCCCAAAAGACCCGGTTTAAACCCATTTCCACCCATTGGGTTTAAACCTTCTGCCCATCTCTAATTGCTATATAAAAAGGTTGCCAAAATTTGTTTGTGTAGTAAAGTTTTGGCAAAATCTTTTCGGTCAATCGGCAGGTTCCCAGATTAACCAGTTTGTCGCCGATGTCCATAGAATCTGATCTGTTAAAAAGCAAAGACTTTGAAGAAGTGATATTTTGCCCATCTGAAATCTAAAAGGGTTCCTCTTCAAGTAAGTAAAATAGATTTTAAACACTATCTAACATGTAATTGCTAAAAAAAGTTACTATTGTGTATTAAATTACATTTATCTATTCATTTCATGTCATTGTTAGGTATTAAAAATAAGTATCTAAACTTGTTTATCTACTTTCTTTCTCTATTCTAACAAAATAGTGTTCTGTCAAAGTCATTGGGGCCCCGTTATCCTTAAATGCCCAGGGCCTCCATTAGGTTAAAGACGGCCCTGCCTCCTTCACGAGCATGACCTGAGAGAAAAAGACACGACGGCGTCCGACACGAGTGAATGTCGACATCCAGAGAACCTGGAGCTGTTGCGCCCATGCTGAGCAACCCCGTACACCCTACTTGTTTTATTTGCCCTGGCACATATCTAATTTCCTTGTAATAGGAATATAATTTCCCTATAGTCATCCTAATTACCCTGGCCCTAAAAAAATTTCGAAGCTCATAACTTTTTTGGAAGCACCTGAAAAGACCCCTTGAACACTAAAAAATATTGTTGAAGTTTTTCTATCCAATGGACTCTCACGTTAGCATTAATTGAGAAAAAAATAGCATGCCATGAAAATTAGGAAAAATATTGAAATTTTGGCGAATTACTTAGACCGCTGTGGGCTTCTGGTTTGTTTTGTGGTATTTCAGCTTCACTATCACTCCTATAAAACAAAGTCGCTTTCTCTGTCCCTATGTCCCTTTGTACGCTTAAATCTTCAAAACTACGCTACAGATTTTGATGCGGTTAGGATAGATAGAGTGATTAAAGAGGAAGGTTTATATGTGTAATAACATCCATTAAATAGTGGAGAAATCCTGTATTTTTGAGATTTCTAATGTGATATCGTAAATAATTACATTTTTTCCACTTACATTGCAA
The DNA here is from genome assembly GCA_933228765.1 of Miltochrista miniata. Taxonomy (NCBI): domain Eukaryota; kingdom Metazoa; phylum Arthropoda; class Insecta; order Lepidoptera; family Erebidae; genus Miltochrista; species Miltochrista miniata. The sequence continues at coordinate 3,469,328 of OW121772.1, read as the reverse complement.
ACGCAGGCTGAATCCTACGAGATTTATCAAAATAATGTACTAAGTATTGTACACATTGTAAAGATCTACAGAAAACTTCGCGATAGCATATCTCTATCTCTAGGTAGGATGGATATCCCACAATGACATTTTTATGTCATTTACTTTTTACGACAAATAATGGCTTATTTTCGAAGCGGTTTTAACCAATACAGCATTAATCCTTATCCAATTAAATACCTTAAATACATTGTTTATTTAATATAGATCTATATGGCCCTTTACAGCATATGATTTAAATGAATATGTTCTAAGATATTACAGATATAAAATTGCGGGACGTAGAGTTTGCGGCTGTACCGGCCGGCCGCACACTGGTCCGCATTTTAAAATAGGTGGACATACTAAGACGTCAAATTTGTTTTGGATAGGAAATATAGTGCTAATTAACATTTAGTACGACAACTTTTCCATATAGTATGACTCATTCATGCCTAAAAAAATAATGTAAATAAAAAAAAATATGGGGAAAAATTTATTTGGTTCAATTTCTCAGTTCAGCAGTATCAAAGTATAAAGGTCTCACCTTATATTTTGATAAGCAACTATGGTCTTTAATACGACAACACAAAAATTTTCCGCGTATCTCTGCGGGTTTGGGATCCACAATGCTTTAAAGTTAACAGTTTTTCTGTACTTAGTGTATTTAGTATCAGCATTGCACCCGTGCGAAGCCGGGGCGGGTCGCTAGTAGGTATATTATAATTTACATACGTGTGACGAATGTCGAATCTAGGACCTCTTGATCCGCAGTCACAATTAACGAACTCTAGATCCGTTGGTTTAGAGGTCGTTAATTGTGACTGCGACCGCCTCGCGGCCTCGCCGAGGCAGTCAAAATGAAATCAATATTTATTATTATAAGAAAGTAACCAAGCCTATGCCAAATTGAAAAAAAAAAAAACTAATTGCCATCATTACTGTCAAGTGTCAATATCGACATTGACAGAGATTCTTTGGCGCGAATTGGAAGGAATCGTATCGCGTCCTTTTGTAAATTCGCAAAATTAGTGTAATTTCGAGTGTTTTGTGTGTATTAATGGTGGATTTTTAAACATAAACGTTCGACAACGTGCACTAGTGTTGGGAAGTGATAAAACGCAGTGAATCGCAACTTTGCAGTTTCCGACAAAAAATCCAAAGGAACTTTCAGAAATGTATCCACCGCTTTTCTGAAGGAAGACTGACTTCGACTTAGGGCTGTACTTGACTTTGACTGGTCTTAGAGGACGAGGACTGTGACTTATTAAAGCAAAATGAAGAGTTATTGAATATACAAGATTTGGCTGTATGGCTCAAATTGCCTTTGCCTATCCGAGAATGGATAAATAAAACTACTACTACTCGACATTGACATATCTATCTGTTGAGTTGTGGTGGGCTTCTCTCTCTCTGGGTTATTTCATTTCATTCATTGTATTTCGCTTTCGTTCGGCATCCACTACAATTTCGTGTGACTTATTTTGTGTATTATTGTCCTCGAGATTGAATTGAGTAAAGTAATAATTCTTATTCTATAAATAGTTTTGTTGGACGCTGTTGATCCACTAATGACTAACCCATAAAAGAATACGACAAACGACAAAGAAGTTCTTGCTCCTTGATACAACCAACACGAAGTTCAGTGACTTGTCTTGAGAATAATTAGTATATTAAGGTATTTTTCTAAAATATATGGGTCTTTTTACTTCCAGAATTGCTATTCTAAGTTGTTTTCACGGAAAGAAATAACTAGTTCACACATCCGCAGTTCAGGTGGTATGTAGAATAATAACAACATACTTAATCCAGTACTTACAATTTTCCTAGTGACCACTGCACTATCAGTTGAATATACTAGGCATTTTGTAATGAGCTGATGTATGTATGTAAACATTTAAGAAGAGTTAGGTACTTAGTTTACTATAAAGAAAACCTGTGGGTGCTCAGCGAGTTGTAGAACCCCCAAGTGTGGCTTTGGCCGGTGACAAAAGCTAGTGGACTGTAATTTGACTTAATTTATTGTTTTTAGATGGTAGTGAAACAAGACTTATACATAGCTCTCGTCGTTGACCAACCTACAAGTGATTCGATGTTGATGAACTCTCAAACATAGTTATGGATACACTGAGCAGTAGGGTTGGACAAACATTCAGATGTTATTGAATATTGTTACAGGAGAAATGGATGTGGATAGCAAGGATCTGTCAATTGTCAAGGTCGAGCCAGATCTGGCAGAGGAGGACCCGACCAATGAGGTAGCTGGGACATGCTTGAAAGTAAGCAACCCAAATGCTAAGAAAAACGTCTGTGAAATTTCTCAAAGTTCTAATATTTCATTTGTTTCAGATAAACTCTGTAAACTTCTGCAATAAGAGACTGCAGACAGTGCCCATGGCGAGTATAAGCCAACAGAGCACGATAGTAAACAGTACCGGGGAGGCTCAGTGCAAAGACCAGGATACAGCGCTCAAAATAAACAAGGACATCAAAGTAGAGCCTTCAAACACTGATGGTAAATATATTAGTAGTATCATACGAGATGTATAAGGCCTCCTTCCCAAGTTTGTCAACTCCGCTGTGCTGGTATCTCTGTGACATGTGTGGTGTATTGCAGTACAGCTCCCTCGGGGCACGGAGGCAGTGCGGCGCCGCATGGCGCTGGGCCTGTGGTCTACGTGTGACATACCACCCGATGTTGTCAAGGAGGAGGCGGAGGACGACGACAGTGGTGAGTTTGTAGTTGGTTTGTGATACCTTTACATGTACCTATGATACAATGATTTGTTGTTTCAACGCTAGGACGTCCGGAACTGCTGGTTGGATTTCGAAAATTCTTTAATTTATTTATTTACTAGATGTACTGATAATGATGAGATGTAACTTTGTTTGCATTTCATGAGACAGAGAGACTTGGTCAATTCACGTCCCAAAGAATTCCAGCATCTTTCGTTCCCTATACTAATATTATAAAGAGGAAAGATTTGGTAGTTTGTTTAGAAAATAATACATACATACATACATACATACATATACTCACGCCTTTATCCCTGAAGGGGTAGGCAGAGGCCTATACCGGCCCACATTTCACCGTGTACAATTCGGTCCCACGTAACAGGTGGTGAGCCCATCGCCGTGTTGAAATGGACCGCCGCCGTCAGAGCCTCGTCCGTTGTTTAGCAGGTGCACGAGCTTGCACGTGAGGTTGACTTGGGCCCGAAGGTGTTGGTAGGGCCCCACTACACCCAATAGAAAATAATGAACCGGTTTGAAAAGATTTTTCACTGTTGGGAAGCTACGCTTTCCCCGAATAACATAGACCTATATTTTATTCCCGTTTTGCCGTGGGGCTATGCGGGTGAAACCACATGATGTCCACTAATATTATGTTTTATTGACAATAGTGTGGACCTATACATAAATTATTTTACCTCGTTGCGTAGCATTGATCCCAGGAAATCAATAACCATATCTAACATGGGCAAGCAGCTAGAAATATGCTCGTAACATTTTTATACTCGTAGTAATTTCTAAATGGGAGGTCTGATTTAAATGAGGTAAAAGCTTAGATCATCTAACCACAGGATGCGCCTTACTTAAGCATTGTTTTCTGCCATTGCACATGACCATTTGGTCTTTTGGCTTTATAAAAAGCACTGTACATCAGTACATCATTTTATATGATTAAACAAGTACATTTCATTGTAGTTGACTGTACAATAAAAATTAACACACAACAGCCATTACGCGTTTGTCGATTAATACATTTTTAAATGCAATGAAATTTTATATGTCTTTGTGTTTCCCCCTTCACTTGTATGAAAACTGGCAGAATATTTTTGTATGCGGTGGTTCGCAAAGGCTAGTCCCGTGATATATGGTCTAAGGGTAAAAGGGAATTTATAATAATTATACGGCCGCTTCCCGGGGGCCGCCGGGGCGTACCTGGAGCCGACGCTGGGTGCCACAGCATGCGAACCGTTGGCGACGGGGGACTGAGTAGGCGGGTTCCCCTCGAAAAAAATGCTACAGCCAAACCATCATTATCACCTTCATCTATTTCATCTTCTCAACATTCATTATTTTCTAATGTTCCTTCCTCACCATCAAGTCATAGTTTTTCTCTGTCACACAACTCATTATCACCATCTTCCTTAGTTACAAGACGTACCACTAGATCGTCAACGGCTGTAAAGTTGAAAAAAGCAAAGCCACGATCATCAAACCAAAATTCAGTCACTAGTAGTATACTGCAGGAGGATGTTGCACAGGAAGCGAGCTCCGTCGCTAATCTAGTGCCCACCACCAGCAGTTCAAGTACGCGAATCAAATGGAGTCAAGAAATGAATGAATTCATCCTACGTACTTACTATCAATTAACTTTAATGGAAACCGATATTAAAGGATACTTACCCTTACTGCACACTAAATTCATAGAAAAATTTCCGGATAGGCAACATCTTAACAGACAAAGAATAGGTGACCAAAGAAGAGCTATCATAAACAAGAAATTACTACCACAAAATGTAATAAATGAAATGGCCACAGAAGTACAACAGGAAATACATAATCTCTACTCACATGGTACACAGAACTCATTTACAAATACCCAGCAATCCACTTCAAACAACAGTTATCCGGATCTACACACACAAACATCCTTACACTCGCAGCAAAGAATATCATGGACTAAAGAACTGAACGAAGGTATTATGAAATCGTATTACAGAGTAACAACATTAGAAACTAATTGTACAGGATATCGACAAGCAATGCACCAAGATTTTATAAAACATTTTCCAGATCTATCGCACATAACTGAGCAAAGAGTAGCCGATCAAAGAAGTATTCTTGCTGTTAATAAATACTTTGCCGAAGATAGGTTGAGAACATTAAAAGAGGAAGTTGCTAAGGAAGGTTCTACAGCTAACATACAGGATACCAACACAAACCCAGAATTCGACGCAATCTTAGACACATTTAACACTCATGCCACTTCACAAACATATCAGTGCAATACCGAACAAATGCTGTCAAATACTGTCACAGCTCACTCATCATCAATAACTGAGCCTCCTCCAACTGAAAGAATTCACTTACATACTGATCCCTTGAACATGTCCTATAATTTATCCGTTCCTATAAATTCCCAAAAGATAGACGAAACGTTTTGCGCAACACTCATGAGATTTCAATATACAGATCCAACCACTCGGCCTTTCATACCCAAAATTAAACCTTCGAAAAAATTAGCAGCTATAGTACATTGCATAAATAAAGATATACTTCCTAAACATGTATCTAAAGAAGACAGTTTCTTAAGAACACAAACATTAGTATATTCCGCTGCATATACCGCGGCAGTATGTAATGGAATGAAAATAAATCACACAAACACTATAACTAACAATCAATCAAACACACGCAGAAATATAATTCCGGCATGGCACAGGCGGTTAAACAATAGAATTACCTCACTAAGAAAGCATATAGGCAGAATGACCCAATATATTCGAGGAAACAGAAATGAAAGACTTGTTGAACACATACAAGAAATTAAAAACACATTCAGAGTCCACTCACGACATGAAGAACCTAACCTAACGGATGATCAATTTCTAGATACTTTGAAACAGAAACTTAATGCCGCCTCTAACAGACTCAAAAGATACCTGAATTGCACTCTACGGAAAAAACAAAACTCTCAGTTCATCGCCAATGAAAAGCAGTTCTATAGGACACTAATAGATAATACACAGCGCACTCAAAATTCACAAAACTCACCATACATATGCCCCTCACCATTAGAGTTACATAGGTTTTGGTCCAAAATATGGGCCACGCCGGTACAACATAATCGCGAAGCAGCTTGGATCCAAACAGACTACATGGCCACAAACATCATTGAAGAAATGGAGTTTGAATTTGTACCGGTTGTTACTTTTATGAAAGTACTCATGAAAACCCATAATTGGAAAGCACCTGGCAGTGACCATATACAAAATTATTGGTATAAAAAACTCACAACTTTGCATCCCATCCTCCACGACCACATAAACAATTTTATAAAATACCCTAATAGTATTCCGAGTTACATCATGCAAGGTGTTACATTTATGATTCCTAAGGATTCCGATTTGCAAAATCCAGCTAAATACAGACCGATCACCTGCCTGCAAACATTCTATAAAATCCTAACTGCGTGTATTGCCGATTTAATGGATAGCCACGTCACTAACAACAATATACTTTCAGAAGAGCAAAAAGGATGTCGAAAAAGAAGCCAGGGATGCAAAGAACAACTTATAATTTAATAGACAATATAGCTATGAAACAAGCACTCAAAGAAAAAAAGAATATTACCACCATGTACATTGACTATCAGAAAGCTTTTGACTCCGTACCCCACAGCTGGCTTATACAGATTCTACATAATTATAAAATAAATCCTATACTGATAATTTTCTTGGAACAGGTGATGCAACAATGGTCCACTAAGCTAAAAATTGTTTCTGGTACTAATCACATTGACACTCCAGATATACCAATACGCCGCGGTATTTTTCAAGGAGACGCACTAAGTCCTTTATGGTTTTGCCTTGCTCTAAACCCACTCTCACTTATGTTAAACTCAACCAACCACGGACTTAAAATCTCAACTGAGAACACCAATACACCCCTCACACATCTACTCTACATGGACGACATAAAACTGTACAGTAACACTACTCATTCTCTCCACCAACTAGCTGACATCACCCAAAAATTCTCAGAAGACATTCACATGCAGTTCGGCATTGATAAATGCAAAACCTTCTCAGTCATTAAAGGACATATTTCTTGTGATAGTTATTTACTGGATTCAGGAATTTCTATTGAACCACTCAACGAGAATGAATCATATAAGTATCTAGGTTTTCAGCAGTCGAGACAAATACACCAGAAAGAAAGTAAATCTGATTTAAGACGAAGATTTAAACACAGGCTTAATTTAGTACTGAAATCTCACCTTACCTCTCGCAATTTAATCAAAGCAATAAACACTTTTGCGATACCTGTCCTTACATACTCATTTGGAGTTATTAGCTGGTCGCAGTCAGAGCTACAAAACCTTCAGCGCACGATTAACGTTTCACTCACTGCCCACCGCAAACACCATCCTAGATCATGCTTCCAAAGACTCACTCTCCCTAGACAGGACGGTGGTAGGGGCATTATAGAAATCACCAATATGCACAATAAACAAACCACTACACTTAGGAAATACTTTTTGAATAAATCTGAAAACTCACCTCTACACAAAGCAATAGTCCATGTTGACAAAAAACTAACTGCACTTAACCTCCACGACACAAACATTCAACGGAATGAAAAAATTACTGACAAAAATCAGAAGATTACGCTTTGGAAACAAAAATCTTTACACGGAAGACACTTCTCCGATCTTCAGCAGCCACATGTCGATAAAAACGCATCGAACTCATGGTTGCTGAGTGGCGTACTCTTTCCGGAAACAGAAGCATTTATGCTGGCAATACAAGATCAGGTTATCGAAACCCGTAATTACAAAAAGTTCATATACCACACACCGAACTTACCTACAGATTTATGCCGACGCTGTTACAGTAGTTCTGAAACAATTCAACATATCACAGGAGCTTGCAAATCTATCGTCCAGTCCGATTACAAACACCGCCATGACCAAGTTGCCGCAATAGTTCATCAAAATTTAGCTTTTCAACACAAATTGGTACCGCAAAAAGTTCCCTACTACAAATATACTCCTAACACAATTCTAGAAAATGAAAACGTTAAAATTTACTGGGACAGAACAATAATTACAGATAAGACAATACATTATAATAGACCAGACATAACATTATTGGACAAAATTAACAAATCAGTTTACTTAATTGATATAGCAATCTGCTATACCCATAATCTCCAAAAAACACACACAGAAAAGATGTCGAAATACACAGACCTTGCAATAGAAGTAAAATCACAGGGGCGCGTTAATACTGTAAATACCATACCTGTCATACTTTCCACCACCGGGGTCATACCTAAAACACTACACACCAGCATAAAAACACTAAATCTACACCCAAACCTATACAAATTATTACAAAAAGCTACAATCTAAAACACGTGCCGAATAGTCCGCAAGTTTTTATCCTTAAATTAAATACATTTATTTAAATACTAAGCACTTGGCCTAGGCCCGTGCAAAATGTACCTCTTCGGAGAGATTTCGAGAAGAAAAAAGAAAAATAATAATTATTATAATGGTCTGATTGCCAAGGGCCTCGATCAACATCTCAAGAGGCTCGGGTTAGGTAGTTGGGTCAAGAGCCAGATGCAAAAGGCAGTTCTCCTAGATACAACACGTATTGTGAGAAGGTTCCTGTCTCGGCAGCCCTAACCACCGGTAGCTTGGTCCCTGTACCCGATGCCGGTGGGACACTATTTTTTTATATTTTTAAATATTTTTTTTTGTTTTTTAAAATATATTTAAAAATGTAATTTAATAAGTTTAAAATTGTAAACAAACGGAAAAATAATAATAATAATAGCCTTTATTCTCTGATCATTACAACTGCATGCATATAAGTAACACAACTTAAATAATTTATATTGTTTCTGATTTTCTTGTTATTTGTGACATCGTCGCCGCAATAAGATCAGGCTGCCCCTTGACATACGCCTCCTCCATACTTTTCCAATCAACTCTATTTTTAGCTATCTTTCTCCATCCTTTAGGTAGATCGTCTTCCCATCTCCTTATCTGTCTGCCTCTTTTTCGCTTTCCATCCCTTGGGTACCATTCAGTAATATCTTTTGTCCATTTCTTGGTTTTCGATCGCATCATATGTCCAGTCCAACGCCGTTTCAATGTCTTTGCTTTCTTTATTACATCAGTTACTCCTGTTTTTTCTCTGATGTCTATAAGTTTTTGCCTGTCCTTTAATCGGATGCTTAGCATACTTCTCTCCATGCTATTTTGGCATACTTTCAATTTTTGTGTTGAGGTAGCTGTGAAAGGCCACGTCTGGCAACCATAGGTTAGTACAGGCAGAATGCAAGTGTTGAAAACTTTTTTCTTTCCTGCGATTGGTATGGACTTACTCTTCATTATTTCCTTCAGTGACCAATATTCTATTTCTCTGCTATCTACTGTTATTTTGGTTTTGGTGCTATTACTCATTAACTTTGTTTTTGTTGTATTCATATGCAGTCCAGCCTTTTTGCTTTCGTTGGAAAGTGACTGCAACATGTTTTGTAAGGTCTGTGGATCTTCTGCAAACAACACCAGATCGTCGGCGAACCGCAGATGGTTTAATAGACTTCCATTCACGTTTACCCCTGTATCCCAGGCCAAGTTTCGAAAGACTTCCTCCAGGACCGCTGTGAACAGCTTAGGAGATAATGGGTCTCCCTGTCTCACGCCTTTCTTTACTTCAAATGATTCTCCCTGTTTTTCTAGTTGAACCTTTGCTGTGCTGTTTTTGTAAATCAAGTAAATATTTTTTATGTATTTTTTGTTAACTCCTTGGTTATGCAGAGCCTTGTATATGAAGCTGTGAAATAGGGAATCAAAGGCTTTGTTGTAGTCCACGAATGCAATGTAATATAGTTTTCCATATTCGTTGAGTTTCTCTATTAGTTGTTTTAATACATGCATATGGTCCACAGTAGAGAAATCACTCCGAAAACCAGCTTGCTCTTTTGGCTGCTCTCCGTCTAGAGTTTTTGCAAATTAAATGCTCATTAAACTTATTGGTCTGTAATTTTCTATATTGTTTTTGTCACCTTTCTTATGGATTAAAACCTTTGTTGAACCTGTCCATTGTCTCGGTATTACTTCTGTATACAATATTTCATTGAATAGCAGTTAAGGGTTCATCTATTATGTCAATTAGGTGTTTAAGAGTTCATTGGAAATTTTGTCCTCTCCTGGGACTTTGTAGTTTTTCTGTGAAATTATTGCCCGTCTCGTTTCGCTTATGAGGATGCTAGGAACTGGTTCCTGCTCTTCCATGGTGTTTATGATACACTCCGAATTTTCAGTATATTCGTTACTGTACAGCTTTCTATAGAAGTTAGTAGCAATTTTTCCTATCTTAGACCTGTGTGTTACCGTCTGGTCTGTTTTTGAGTTGTCTTTAATTTTTATACTTGGCATCCATGCCTCATACTCTCTGAGTTGTCTTAATGCTTTTTAACACCACCAGTTTTCTCTATTTCTTTTTGTATTGTTACTATCCTTGTGTATTGTTTATGTTTCCTTATGCTTGATGTTATCTGTTTACTAATACGTTCTATATTTCTTATGTTATTTTTCCTGTCTTGTATCATGAGTTTTCTTTCCATCATAAGTTCTCTGGCCTCATTTCCAATTTTGTCTTGTTTATACTTGCCCACAGAAAGTTTTTTCCCCATATCCAATATGTATTTTTCTATTTCATCGTATTTTTGTTGCATTGGTTTATCGCCGTGGAAACCCGGAGGTTGTTCTTTCAATCCTACTAATCCTACTTCCTACTAATATTATAAATGTGAAAGTTTGTGAAGATGTTTGGATGTTTAAATGTTTGGATGTTTGTTACTCAATCACGCTCTAACGACTGAATGGATCTGGCTGAAATTTGGTACAGGGATAGAGTATAGTCCGGAATAACACATAGGCTACTTTTTATCCCGGGAAAATGTTCCCACGGGAAGCGGGAACGGGGACCAAATTTCACGCGGGCGAAGCCGCGCGCATCAGCTAGTGTTTTCATAATTTCTTCAGATATTTTCGCTGCTATATGTGTTGACGCTGCTTTGCAGTGTTTTCTAGATTGTTTCGTATATTCAGTTTTGAAAGATGCTTTCACCATTCTATGGTTTGTACTAAAATTCAGTTTATTGATTGTCTCTACATTTGTGAAGTACTGTGACATATTAGAAGTTATGAAATCTATTTCATTCTTGTATTTGCCGTCTGGCGATATCCATGTCCATTTCTTATTAAATTTTCTTTTATAAAAGGTGTTCATTATTTTTAAATCATACTGCATTGCAAAGTCTAGTAATCTTCGTCCATTTTTGTTTCTTTTTCCTGTACTGAAGGGGCCCATTATGAATCCTTCTCCTCCTTGTAATGTCCCCACTTTACTGTTGAAATCTCCTATTACGATTTTATGTTTGTGCGTATTTTCCATGGTTTCATGTAAACTTTGGTAAAATTTATCTTTTTCTTCTTCTTCTGTCTCCTCTGTTGGAGCATAGACTTGAATTAACGATATGGTGTTTTTATGTCCAGGTATTCTGATGTCTAGTACAGCAATTCTATCAGATATTCCTATAAACTTCTCTATATTTTGTCTGAATTCTTTTTTGATAATGAAGCCTACTCCGTACATCCCTTTTTTTGTCCATAGTAGTAGAAGATGAAGTCATCATATTCTCTGATCTCCTCTCCCAAACGTCTGACCTCGCTTAATCCAATTATATCCCATTTTACTGTTTTTAATGCACTCCTTAATTCTTCCAATCTTTCTTCTGTGCTTAAGGTTCTTGTATTATAGGTTGCTATGTATAGCTGTTTACTTTTCTTCTGGTTTTTGGTTGTGGAATCTTTATTTTGTTTTAATGATTTATTGTTTGCCGTTATCACTGTGTGGTTTATCTTGTATGGACGGGGGTGGTCTAATATCCCACGGAGACCAGCCGGGTTGGGATATGCCTGTTTGTTTACTTTCATTGTTTGTAACTTTTGTTTATTTGTCCGGTTGACGATGTCTGTTAATTGTTATTGTTCTCTGTTTATTTGCCCGCGTGTTTCAGCCCTTACCTTGTCATGGACCCAAGTTTTATTAATTTTGTATTGGGCTTTGATCGAGTTGCCAGCAACTGGGCTATCTGTGGGTGGAGTAGATGGCATCCTTTTCCTTTTTTCGTTGCTCTCTGTTTTGGCTTTGATTATTAATTTATCATAGCGGATGTACGCTATATTGCCCTTTTCCACTTCTCTCTTAACTTTGTTTTTAAGCTCACGCCTTTTTTCTAAGACGTCTTTTGGATAGTCGTCTGTAGCATAGACATATTCCGAGAAGTATTTATTATGTTTCAAAATCTCTAACTTCCGCCATTCGAGTGTTAGTTTCAACAGGATCGGTCTAACTTTATTTTCAGTTTTCTTGCCGATACGTGTTACATTTCTAATCTCCCACATATCCCATTCTCTTATTTTGGCCTTTACACTCATTAAGTTAAGGGTTTCTAGGGCTAATTCCATGAGCTCTTGGTTGGTCTTTTCTTTTTCAATCACTCCATGTAAAATAATGTTGGACTTCCTGTTTTCTTTCTCCAAGTAGTGTATCTTGGTTTTCATGGAATTAACTTCTTCCTTTAGTTTTTTGTTCTCTTCAACTAATGGTCTAATCTTCTGTTCAATAGTTTCCACTAATGAGCTTGTAACACTTTGCGTTATAGCGGCGGTTTGCAAATTTAATTCTTCTTTAATTTTCGCCATAGTAAATTTATTAGTTCCTCCATCTTTATTTAAAATTGGATTTTCCCTAAATTAGTGGAAAATATCTGTTGTGGTATCACTTCGAAACGCAATGTATGCTCAATACAACAATCAATGTATGTTTATTTTTATTTTTTTTTATTTGACAGGTAGGGTGGATTGAAAAATGTCTATGTCAATAAAGTGACATTCTATAAGTTTTACGACCTCAAAGTCACCGTATTTGCACTTGTATATTGTTGTTAATTGCACTTGTTTTGGCACTATTTATGTTGTGTCGAGTGATGTGACTATAGTCTTTAACAATTACAATGTTTTTATGCACTATTTCACAAAATTTCCACAATTATTTTAAGAAATACGGGAGCTGTTTGTTACGCGTCTATACTTGATTGCACCGGAAACGGAATCGAAATCAAAGGGAATTTAGTTTTAGATAAATGCCCTTGATGTGAGAACACAAAACCTGTTGTAGTGGAAAAAATATTACAGTTACATAATATCGCCTCGCGGACTTTTTGTAGACATTAAAAATACCTATAAAGTACATCATTTTGCTCTATCATTAATAATTTTCGCAGCGCACGCCTAAAAAGATTTAATTTCTCTATATTTTTTACAATATTGCGATGTGCTTACAGATGTCAATTTTTTTTGAAAATAAATTTATCCTGTGTTTCTCCTTTATATTGTAGCGTTCTATAAGTGAAGAATTATTAAAATCAGTTCAGTACTTTCGGAGCCTATTCGTTACAAACCAACAAACAAAAAACAACAAATTTTTCCTCTTTATAATCTTAGTGTAGATTTCCGTAAAAAACAGTATAAACTTATACTTTGACAACAAACCACTTATTTGCTACACCTAAAATAAAGTCCTAACAATTTACAGTTTTCCATTTAACTAAATTTAAAACTATACAGTACAGTCAGTGGCGGCCGTAGGTCTGTTGGGAGTCCTGGGACAACCTTCCGAGGGCTTACCCGGGGCTCACAACCATAGGCTGTTGGGCGTTACGTGAGGTTTTTTCGTCGGTAGGAGTCCGGCATACCATCCATGAGGATTTTCCCAAACGTAAAAAAAAAAACTGTACAGTACAGTGTCAATATTCGTCACCAATTTAATTACAATATTATAATTACAATGTCAAAATCTTACTAATATTATATATGTGAAAGTTTGTGAAGATGTTTGTATGTTTGTTACTCAATCACGCTCTAACGGCTGAACGGATTGGGCTGAAATTTACAGTACAGATATTATATCTTATAGTCTGGAATAACATATAGGCTTTTTATCCCGAGAAAATGTTCCCACTGGAAGCGGGTATAAGGTTGGGTGTCGGGATACCAATCACCAACGGGTACCGAATGTCACGCGAGCGAAGCCGCGAGCATCAGCACAAAATGCTGAGTTAAATGTCAATTGTTGAATTATACATATCTATTAACAAATTATCTATACTAATATTATAAAGAGGAAAGATTAGTTTTTTTGTTTGTTTGTTTGTAACGAATAGGCTCCGGAACTACTGAACCGGTTTGAAAAATTCTTTCACTGTTGGGAAGCCCACAGGAACGGGAACTACGCGGGTGAAACCGCGTGACGTCAGCTAGTAGTTATTAATTTCAATACCTTGCTTGTGTTATGGGTATCAGACCACGGATATTAATACCTCTATACTTTTTAAATACATACATATTATACATAGAAACACCCAGACTCTTGAGACAAATATTTGTGGATCACACAAATATTTGTCTCCGGTGGGAATCGAACCCACGACCTCCAGTGCCGCAGGCGGCATCACTACCGACCGCGCCACAGAGGCAGTCATTGGTCAGTGATAGGTAAAGGTATGGCTATAGCAAATTCAATAAAATTAGTGTGCATGTTATTCTCTAGGACATGAGAATGATGAATCTTTTTGAATCATCTAAATCGGACTATTACCAACGGAGATATCTATACTTATAATAAAATACACTCGAGAGCAATGAATCCGGGTCACTTAAAGAATCCTAAAAATCTCGGAAACTAAAAATGCTAGGTTAATGCAATAAATTGTATTTAATAGACAATGTAATACTCCTTAAATGAAGGTATTAAAACTTCTTAGTTATTGTAAAGTTATATCATAAAAAAATCAAATTTGAAAAAGGGCCACTTTCGAAGATGGAACTACGAAATTACAGCATTTGGTGTTGCTTTTGTTTGTAATCTGTCATTTATGTGGGTACATAAACCATGTTGATAGTGCTCTATATTCATTAATCAAGCTGAAATTATGTCGCTTACGCCTGAAGAATGCACCAGAATACTTACAATGCTGGAAACCGGCCGGAGTCAGCGCGATACAGCCAGGACTGTCGGTGTGTCGCTGTCAACAGTACAAAGAGTTCTCCGACGTTACGAAGAAACTGGTTCTAACCTACGCAGACCAGGAACGGGCAGAACCAGGTGTACCACAGCACGAGAAGACCGATACTTGGTGAACACCATGCTTCGAAATCGCTTTCTCACAGGAACTGAACTCACCAATCAGTTTCGACGCCTCGGAGGAAGTAACCCAAGTGCATGGACAGTAAGACGTCGGCTTGCTGAATCTAACTTAAAACCCCTTAGACCTGCAAACGGCCCTAAACTGGAGCGTGGGCATCGTATTTCGAGACTAAGGTATGCCCAGAGCCACGTAAATTGGAGTATTGAAGATTGGTCAAAAGTTATGTTCTCCGACGAATCAAAATTTATGCTCTACAAGCACGATGGAAGACACAGAGTGTATCGAAGACCAGGGGAAAGATTCAAGCAAGCATGCATCGAAGAAAAAGTAGCCTACGGTGGTGGGTCTGTACTTGTGTGGGCCGGAATTTCTTCTGAAAGTCGCACAGAGCTGGTGATCATAGAAAACGGCTCTTTAACTAGCGTAAGATATGTGGAAGAAATCCTCAATGATCACGTTGGTCCATTTATGGTCAATTTAGGTGAGGATGCTATATTTATGCATGACAATGCCCGACCTCATACAGGTAGGATTGTGAATGACTACCTTCAAGAGATGAACATTACTCGTATGGAGTGGCCAGTGCGCAGCCCGGATATCAACCCGATCGAGCATGCTTGGGACGAGCTAGGCAGATGCGTAAAACAACGAAACCCTCCCCCAATCACGCTTCGTGAGCTCAAAATTGCTCTCACAGAGGAATGGGAGAATATTCCCCAAAATCGTATAAGGAACTTGGTGTACAGCATGCCAAACCGCGTAAACGCAGTAATGGAAGCACGAGGAGGCAATACGAAGTATTAAAATTCAAGAAAATCGTAATAAAGTTCAAAAATTTCATGTTTCCTATTTGTATTTTAAGGAGAGATCGGCAGTTTTTTCTTTATGTAATTTTGTGTTAATAAAATGTATGGTGACTCATATTTTTTTTACTTTCATTTAAGGAGTATTACATTGTCTATTAAATACAATTTATTGCATTAACCTATCATTTTTAGTTTCCGAGATTTTTAACATTCTTTAAGTGACCCGGATTCATTGCTCTCGAGTGTACATTTAATAAAACTGTTGTGGGTCGAGAGTCTGTACATGAAAGATATTTCAAAAATTTTAACTTTAGGGCGTTTTATAATCGATACTGAAGCCGAATATGTAATTTAAAATTTTCATGTCTGTCTGTCTGTATCCCGAATAAGTATCACGCCGAAACTACTGAATCGATTTAAATGATACTTGGCGCAATCTGATCTTATGATCCGAGGAAGGTTCTAGGATACTTTTGATCCCGATATTTTGCGCGGTTCCTTCAGGAGAGGGGATAAAAGATAAAGTGCCTTTTCAGCTGTAAGTTCTCACCACGTGGTCCGATTTCAAATATTTTTTTAGTGTTGGAAAAGGAGTACTTTAAACATTGCTCCACACAAGTTTCAATATTGAGGGTTTTGTGGTTCAGAAATTAGAGGCATCTCAACTTTCGCTAAACCTAAAATTCAAGGGTTCCTTTGAATGTGAGGGTAAATCTAAACGGGCGTGTTGGCTTAATCATAAAAGAGCTTAATGATTAAGGCGTATTGTAAAATAATTAAATTTTTTAATAATCAAATTAAAAAAATTCAGTCCACGCCTTCGGCGCGGACTGATTTTTTTTAGAATAGACTTAATCATTAAGCTCTTTTATGAATAAGCAAACAGGGCCGTTTCATATGCTGTCTGATAAGTCTGATGAAGAAGTACCTCTTCTTGCGTACACCTTATGTGACGTAAACGAAGTTGCGAGGGTCAGCTAGTACTTATAATAAAACTGTTGAGGGTCGAGAGTCTGTACATGGAAGATATTGTGAAAATTTTAATCGTTGGGCGTTCTATAATCGATACTGAAGCCGAAAATGTAATTTAAATTTTTCATGTCTGTCTATCTGTCTGTCTGTCTGTCTGTCTGTCTGTCTGTCTGTCTGTCTGTATCCCGAATAAGTATCACGCCGAAACTACTGAATCGATTTGGATGAAACTTAGTACAATCAGAGCTTATAATCCGAGGAAGGTTCTAGGATACTTTTGATCCCGATATTTAGCGCGGTTCCTTCAGGAGAGGGGATGAAAGGCAAAATAAATTTTTAGTTATAATTTCTCAATACGTGGTCCGATTTCAAATATTTTTTTAGTGTCTGAAAGGGAGTACTTTAAGCATTATTCCACATAATTTTCAATATTGAGGGTTATGTAGTTCAGAAATGAGGGTCATCTCAACTTTCGATAAACCTAGAATTCAAGGGTTCTTTTGAATTTGAGTGTAAATCTAAACGGGCGTGTTGGCTTAATCATAAAAGAGCTTAATGATTCAGGCTATTGTAAAACAATTCAGTCCGCGCCGAAGGCGTGGAAAATATTCCGTTAAAATGTGTTGAGGGTTGGTTTAAAAAAATATTATGTGTTCTTTATAGATACAGAACTTCCTTTTGGAAGTAGATTTACATGTGATTCCAATTTTGGAAGTACAACCCCTATATTACCAACTAGCGGACGTCACGCGGTTTCACACGCGTAGTTCCCGTTCCCGTGGGAATATGGGAATAAAATATAACCTATGTTCACCGCAAAGAGTGTAGCTTTCCAACACTGAAAGAATTTTTAAAATCGGTCCAGTAGTTCCGCAGCCTATTAGTTACAAACAAACAAACAAAAAAACAAATCTTTCCTCTTTATAATATTAGTATAGATACCACATATTTGGGATAAAAACTAAAAGGGTTAATTGAAGGCGTATACTATATTCTGCCTACCCCTCCTCAGGTAAACATGTGAATCCATACTAATATTATAAAGCTGAAGAGTTTGTTTGAACGCTAGGATCTCAGGAACTACTGGTTGAATTTCAAAAATTCTTTTACTGTTTGATAGTCCATTTATTGAGAATGGCTATAGGCTATATAATAATAATAATAATTTTTTATTTCAAGTAACCACTGAACTTATATTTTGTTTGTAAAAATACACTTTTATTCTTAATTCTAAGTGTTAGTGTTAACGTGTTTCGCACAACAGTGATTAATGTAGGCACAATCTACCCGGTCCGCGATAATTTTCAAAATATAACATCACGCTAAGATAAAAAGGAGCGGAGCAGCAATCAAGCATGTTTCGAAAACGGGGAATATTTTTTACCGTCTGAGAGCTTCCGAAGCGTGCGCTGCGTAAATGGTTATAGTTATATACGTGTAAGTACTACAAAATTGTTTCTTTTAAAAAGTTCTATAAAAAATACGCTATAGCATAATCTTTTAAGGTTCGCTCACAATAATGTAATTTATCTATCTTTTAAGATTCGCTCACAATTTGCGTTTCAAAAATTATTTTACGGTCTAATATTCCATTTATTAAGGATGGCTAATGGCTATATAACATCGCGGTAAGACAATTTACGAGCGGAGCAGCCATGAATAATGTTTCGATAGCGGGGATTTTTTCTTCTTTTAAGAGCTTTAATTGCGTGCGCTGCGTAAATGGTTATCGTTACGTAATAATTGTGTATTGCAAATTTGTTTCTCTTAAAAAGTTACTTTTATTTTAGGTTTAAATACATAATAAGTTTTAAAATATGAGAGACGCGACGTGAGTAAAAGTGGTCTGCAGCGGCAATCAGTCAACTGAACGATAAAAACCGGCCAAGTGCGGGTCGGAATCGTACACGATGAGTTCCGTACCAAAAAACGGACGGACGGAAGTAAATGCGACGGGAAACATTTTATCACGGGTCAGGTCTAATAAATATTGGCGACACGACGGGAGTAAATGCGACGGGAAACATTATATTACTCAAAATATTAATACCATACCTCTCTCTTTCTCACTCTCATGTAACGCAAACGAGGTTGTGCGGGTCAGCTCTAATGAATATTAGCGACGCGACGGGAGTAAAAGCGATGGGAAACATTATTATTAGCGATTCAGCTAGTATTTAATAAACGTATACGTATATCTTGTAGCTTGGGTAGAGGGCAGAGTTTTATCATCTCTTTTTACAACAGAAAACCTACCAACCTACGATTATGAAGGTTTGAGTCCTTAGGCACGTTACAAAATAGTTTTACTGGTGTATACCATATTCATACATACTTTAAAATATAAATTAGACACTAATCAGAAACTTAAATTGCGGTTTACCACTGTTGACCGCAATTCATTTTATCATTTGACGTGTGACCGATAAAACATTAGGCCTTTCTATTACTGATCGAATGAACAATTGACCAAAAGCGTTGAAACATTTTGTATTTTTACTACTGATCGAATGAACGTTTGGTCGAAAAACAGTTGACTAAAGAATGTTTTAACAGGGGCTGAATCAAAATGGCTAGGTTAGGTTAGGTTAGAACTGCGACCATAACGCCAGAACCGAATTCTATTTCGCTTGTGTTTGTTAAAATATTCTTTAGACAACTGTTTTTCGACCAACAGTTGCCACATGAGGACTGCGATACAAAGAAATTTTATGACGCAATTAGTTTCGTCGTTTTCATTTATTTTATTTTTATTTTCATGTTGGTTTTAGTTTACTTTAATGTTTAATTATTAGATTACTTTCGCGAAAAGATCCATTGCGTAGAGAAGGAAAACTTGAAATGAAACCCGGTTGTGAGTAAAATTACAATCGTCAAGCCAAGTTGAAGACCTTATGGGTGGCTTGAAAATTTTCAACTGCGGGTCGCGGCTTCCTGCGCCTGTCCATTTCAACACGGCATTAGACACACCACCTATTACGTGGGACATAAAACTATACGGTGAACTGTGGGCACATACTGTCTACCCCTCGGGGATAAAGGCGTGACTATATAATGTATATATGTATACAGATTAGTTTTATTTTTATTCTGTAAACTAGCTGACCCACCTTCGTTTACGTCACATAAGGTTTGCGAAAGGAGAGGTACTTCTTCAGCAGACTCATCAAACAGCATGTGACACGGCTCTGTTTGCTTAATGATTAAAGAGCTTAAAAGATCAAATCTATTCTAAAACAATTCACTGACTGAATTATTTTACAATAGCCTATAACCACTTTATTGCTCAGTATGTTACTCACCAACTAGCGCGAGGAAGCTATGCAGAGAACTCTTTCCCAGGGCGCCTTACTTCAGAGTTTCTAGTGTGTGTGCAAGGGATCTGACGAAAACAGCCAAGTAGGGTGTACACACATATATTTATAAAGTACACAGTACACTACAGAGACAGAGAGAAGTTATTCACTAATAGACACACATATCACAGAAATACATATAGTCCATTGAAATGTTACAATTTAAGGACCGAATATTGCATTTCTTAGAGGACGCAATTTTATTTTTGGGACATATGTGGGGGGTCAATAGAAGCTTAACCTCAAGTTTGTGGGGTCGCCACCCTTGTCCCCCGGCCGCAATCTTAAAAAGGGGTGAAAACACTTTTTTCCCAATATCTCGGAAACTATGAGTCTTACAAAAAATTTGTGAAATCAGAATTTATAGCAAATTGTTTTGCCTACAAATATGTTAAACAAATTTTTGCCCTAAATTAAAGAAGTTATAAACAAAAAATTGAAAATAAAATTATGAAAATTTTCTTTTTTGCTCTGTGGCGTTTTTTTTAATTTCCCTTAAAAGATCATCTACAAGATTAGTCTGAGGTATTTTTTTGTAAAATGTATAAAAAAAAGTTATACTTAGAGCAAAAAAGAAAATTTTTATAAAAAAATTCTAAAAATTTTTTTAAATTTTTTATTAAGTTATATACACATTTGTGGGCAAAACAATATGCTACAAATTATGCCTCTACAATTTTTTTGTAAGACTCATAGTTTCCGAAATATTGCGAAAAAAAGTGTTTTTTTCCCCCCTCTTTTCAAGATGGCGGCCGGGAGACAAGGGTGGCGACCCCACAAACTTGAGGTTAAGCTTCTATTGACCCACACATGTCCCGAAAATAAAATTGCGTCCTCTAATAAATGCAAAGCTCATGTAACATTTCAATGGACTAATAAGAGTAGTACCGATTACTGCACTAATATTACGGAGGCGGGCTACAGATACTTGTTACAAATTGCTTAGGCTGTCACATAACAAGGTGATAGAGGTAACGGGGTACTGGCCTGCGGTGTGCGCTGAGAGCGACTCCGGACGTTGTGTAGCTTGTGCAGTCCCCTCTACAACGCCTTCGTACCACGTGCAGTCCACGTACTTGGGTGTGGCACCGAACATCCACTACTGGACACTCTAGCCCAACTAAAGAACCCTGTTCGTGAGAGAAAACGACAGATTAATTTACTGATAGCGTGCCGACGAAGATCGACCCGCTTTGCAAACAGTAAATGTAAAACTTACCAGCTTTCTGGGTGAAATTATCTTAGTACAGAACTTAAAACATCAACTGGAGTGAAAAAAAAAACTTCGTAGCTGAGAAGATATCTGGTAAGAGCACCGAAGCCATCAAATGATCTAAAAAACTTCTTGAATTTCAATAACCTTTGTTCTCTCTCATCGATGTCCGTTCCCTAAAAAAACTCTAGTCATGTCCTATAGACTACCTGTCATTCGCTGCATCATTCGCAACAAGAGTTGTCTATGGTTAATAGACAACTCTTGTTGCCCTCACACGTTCAATGATGGCTGTCAAGCCCACAACCAGATATTGATGCACCTACAGAAAATAAATGCTACAAGCCTTAATCATTAAGCTATTTTATGATTTACCCTCACATTCAAAGGAACCCTTGAATTCTAAGTTTTGAGAAAGTTGAGATGTCTCTTGCTCCTGAACTACAAAACCCTCAACAT
Organism: Miltochrista miniata; assembly: GCA_933228765.1. Taxonomy (NCBI): domain Eukaryota; kingdom Metazoa; phylum Arthropoda; class Insecta; order Lepidoptera; family Erebidae; genus Miltochrista; species Miltochrista miniata. Next base: position 3,447,480 of record OW121772.1, on the reverse strand, counting down.
TGAGACTTGTGTAAAACTATCCTTAAAGTATTCTCTATATGACACAAAAAAAAAATTGGAATCGGGCCTCGCATTGGGAACTTACAACGAAAAAACCATTTTCTCTTTCATCCCCTCTCTCAAAGAAACCGCGCAAAATATCGGGATCAAAAGTATCCTAGAACCTTCTTTGGATTATAAGCTCTGATTGAACCAAGTTTCATTCAAATCGATTCAGTATTTTCGGCGTGATACTTATTCGGGATACAGACAGACAGACAGACAGACATGAATAGTTTTAATTACATTTTCGGCTTTAGTACCGATTAGAGAACGCCCTCCAATTAAAATTTTCAAAATACACTCATTTGCAAAAAAAAACGGGCACCTAAGCAATGAACCATTTCAAATGTTAATATTGCTTTGTTTGATAATTATAGATAGTTTTATCCTCACAATTTGGTAAATTAATAAGAAAATAATCGTTTTCACAGTATTTCTTTAAATTTTGTTACAATTTATGGGAAATAATGCTAAACCTCGCTAGTAGTCTATGTTCGCTAGTAGTGCATATGCTTATGAAGTAAAAATAAAAAAGTTTTTTTTGTTTGTTTTTCTTTAATAAAGTAAAAGCAGATAAATGTTTAGTATCGAGTGTGACCCCCTCTAACTAAAATCACAGCTTGAATTCGTCTGGGCATGCTAGCGAGTATATCCCGGATACTTGCTTGCGGAATACGTTCCCACTCCGCAGTAATCACATTCTTCAGCTCTCTGATGGTCTGCGGAGCCGGGTGTACTGATCTCACACGCCGTTTTAGAACGTCCCAGATATGTTCTATGGGATTGAGGTCGGGACTTCGAGCTGGCCAATCCAAACGACGAATGCCGACCTCTTGCACATACGCATTAACATCGCGGGATCGGTGGGCGCGAGCCTTGTCGTCAATAAAAATCGAGTCTTGACCTAGAGCGGCCAATGCGGGTTGTGCATGAGGAATTAGAACTTCCGTTATGTATCGATGCCCAGTCAGTGAGCCGTTTTCAACGAAGACTAACTCTGTACGTTCCATTGAATTTATTCCTGCCCAAAACATAACAGAGCCCCCACCATAAGGCTCCTTGGCTTCTTAGCACTCGCCGACGTCGATCTTCACCGAACAGAGATATCCTGGCTTCATCAGAGAACAAAACCCTATTCCAATCTTCTTGAGTCCATGGTTCACAATTTCTAGCGAACCTAAGCCTGTGAACTCTGTGCTCACGGAGTAATTTGGGGCCGCGGGCCGGGCGGTGACTGCGTATATTGGCAGCGAGAAGCCTCCTCCTGACCGTCCATAGACTAATATGCACATTTCTTACTTCTTGGAGGTTGTTCTTAAGATCCACATACGAATATTTGCGATTTCTCAATGCGCGACTCACTAGAAAACGATCATCCCGTGGTTGGGTACATGGTTTTCTTCCAGAACCAGGCCTTCTCTCGACGGAACCAGTCTCCTGATTTCGCTGCCAGGTCCTTTGGACCGTCGAGCGACTAACATTTAGCCTCCTAGCCACGAAAAATTGGCTGCAACCCTCTTCAAGCAGCGCGATAATTTTGGTAGCTTTTACCACTTTATCTACCATTTTTGATACTGCCAAACAGCAATAAATAGGGCTTTGACAGTCAAGGATATGAAATTAATCGATAAAAATTGAATAAAAGTTGTGAAAGTCGATGTTCACTTCTGGAACTTCGCGCCAAAAATGTAGGATAAAAAGGGGTTTTCTGTAAAAATGAGCATCAAATGAAAATTTGAATTTAGAACGTACTTTTTTAAATACCACGGCATTTTTAAAACCGGCCAGTAACGTGTACAAGCGATTGAAACCTTTTTGGTATTGTATCTTTTTAAAGATGAATGAAAATCAAAACCGCCCGTTTTTTTTGCAAATTAGTGTATATTCCATGTACAGACTCGTGACCCTCTACAGTTTTATTATATGTATAGATATTTAGTTTAATTTAATTGTTGTAGTATATTTTAATAACTAGCTGACCCGCGCAACTTCGTTTACGCCACATAAGGTGTATAAAAGGACAGATATTTTTTCAATAGACTCATGGAAGTGTATAAAACTGCCCTGTTTGCTTAATCATAAAAGAGCTTAATGATTAAGGCTATTGTAAAATAATTCAGTCCGCGCCGAAAGCGTGCCAACACGCCAGTTTAGATTTATCCTCACATTCAAAAGGAATCCTTGAATTGTAGGTTTTGCGAAAGTTAAGAGTCTCTAATTCCTGAACTACGAAACTCTCAACATTGGAACTTATGTAAAAGACTTCTTAAAATACTCCCTCTATAACACTATTTGAGAAGTTACAACTAAAAAACCGTTTTGTTTTTCATCCCCTCTCCCAAAGGAACCGCGCAAAATATCGGGATCAAAAGTATCCTAGAACCTTCCTCGAATTATGAGCTCTGATTGTACCGAGTTTCGTTCAAATCGATTCAGTAGTTTCGGCGTGATACTTATTCGGGATACAGACAGACAGAAAGACAGACAGACAGACAGACATGAAAATTTTAAATTACATTTTCGGCTTCAGTATCGATTAGAGAATGACCTACAATTAAAATTTTCAAAATATCTTCGATGTACAGACTCTCGACCCTCAACAGTTTTATTATAAGTATATAGAAGAGACATGAAGTACCAAAAACGTGAATAAATCAGTGTTTATATTAATTTAGTATTTGATTAAATACTTGCTGATGCCCGCAGCTTAGCCTGCGTAAAGTTTGTTCCCGTTCCCGCTTCCCTTAGGAACTTATTCCCGGGATAAAAATTAGCCTATGTGTTATTCCAGACTATAATGTATCCCTGTACAAAATTTAAGCCAGATCCGTTCCAGTGTGAAAGAGTAACAAACATCCACACACAAACTAAGTAATAACTAACTGCACGGCTCGTATAACTGTAGTAAGCAAACTTTAACCGTGGCTGGTCTTCGGATGGGTGACCACTTTGTGGAATTTCTATTAGCGAGTGTATCCGTGCTTCGGATCGGAAGGCACGTTATGCCGTTGGTCCCGGTTGCCAGTAAAATGGTGGACTTTGGTCATATAGAATGTCTCCGCCTACTCCTTCGAGGATAAAGGCGTGGAGATATGTTATATGTATGTACACATACATACGGTCACGCCTTTATTCCCGAAGGGGTAGGCAGAGGCATATTATATGCCCACATTTCACCTTTGTATAATTTGTCCCACGTAATAGGTGGTGAGCCCTATTGCCGTGTTTAAATGGACAGGCGCAGGTTGTGACTGCCTGCTGTTGAAATAAAGTCTTCAACTTAGCTTAACGACTGCCATTTTACTGGCAACCGGGACCAACGGCTTAACGTGCCTTCCGAAGCACGGAAACGCTCAAATAAATGTCACAAAGTGATCACATGGATGGTCACCCATCCATGGACCGGCCATAGTGAAAGTTGCTTACTGCAGTGATCGTTTACAGAACACTGAGTTTGCGGGGCCACGAGCGCTTCATCTATATGTATGTAATTAGGAATATAATTATTTAGGAAATTCGTCGTTGTCGTTCAAGAAGAACTTTCAATGTAAAAGTGTAGGATCATCTTCAAAAAGAATTAAAAACAAAACTTGTAAAAAACGGTTGTCTGTAAAGTCGGTTTACTGACGATAGTTGAACGTGAAAACATCATAAGAAAATACTGATGGAATGTTTTTTTTTATATCGTGAGTTAGAACGTAGTACATTTACTATGGAATAACACATCAATTGATTATAGCGCCATCTGTTGAAAACATTCCTAAAATAAATGGAACGCTTCAGAGCGAGGTAACGCGAGGGAGGTAACGCCGATTGAGTCATGCTTTTTCGTGCGTGCAGCCGGCTCCATCGAATTAGAAGACGTTGTCACATCAAAAACAATTCTCTCAATTAAGTTCTTCTAACGTTAAAAGTAGTGGGAATTTGGTTTCCAGGCATTTTGGGACGTTTCAGACATATGGAGGAAAAGGACGTAGTGGAATTTAGTCGGGTGGGGGGTAGACGGAAGGGGGTAGTGCCCTTTGCAATACCTAGTCAATGTCCATCATAAATATATAAAACCTTTTATGAAGTAGCTAAACATATCAAAAAATATAAGCAGCGTCGGAGGTATGTGGTATTAAAACAGACGTCTGCTAGCAAAAAGACTAGCATAATGCATGGGTCCATATCGTCAACTGTACTAACAGGTGCTGTGTCATCTCAATTGTTACCCAGGTCCGTCTGCCGCTGAGAGACCTCGACGGGACCCGCACAAGTACCGTGGACATATAACAAATGGACATCTTAAGAGAAGTGGCGATGCTGAGGAAACTGAACAACTAAAAGCTGAGATCAATTCAATCCATGAAGACAAGCCAGATGAGGTAAATGAAACTGTCAAAGCTTGGCTTCAGAACAGTTTTAGGTGTACATTATGTAAGAAACGATGTGGTATTAAGTGTCGTTTGGGTATTACCCATACTGCTGAGAAATCTTTTAAGTGTAAAATATGTAAGAAATGCTTTAGTCAAAAGTCGAGTTTAAATAGTCATATTTGTACACACACCGGTAAGAAACCTATTGAATGTGCATTGTGTAAGAAATATTTTCGTTCTAAGAGTGAATTAGTTCTTCATATTCGTTCACATACTGGTGAGAAACCTTTTATGTGTACTATATGTAAGAAATGTTTCACTCAAAAGAATAGGTTAGATAGTCATATTCGTAGGCACACGGGTGAGAAACCTTTTGAGTGTGCAATGTGTAAGAAATGTTTTCATTTTAAGGGTGATTTAGATCGTCATGTTGGTTCACATACTGGGGAGAAACCTTTTAAGTGTTTTCTATGTAAGAAAATTTTTCGTCAAAAGTCCACTTTAGATAGTCATATTCGTACACATACTGGTGAGAAACCTTTTGAGTGTGCATTTTGTAAGAAATATTTTAATCACAAGGCGAGTTTAAATCGTCATACTCGTTTACATACTGGTGAGAAACCTTTTGAGTGTACTGTATGTAAGAAATGTTTTAATGAAAAGAGTCAGTTAGATTTTCATACTCGTTCACATACTGGCGAGAAACCTTATAAGTGTACTGTATGTCAGAAATGTTTTGTTTTAAAGTCGAGTTTAGATCGTCATATTCGTACACATACTGGTGAGAAAGTGTGCAATTGAAGGATTGATTAAGGTGAGTTTTAAGAGTACCAAACTATTTCAAATGCACAGCTTTATAGCCCGTTCACAGTTATTTTACCTCTGACTGACAGCTTGTCAATAGTTTTTGTGTGTTGGCATTGCAGTAAAGTCGCCCTATGAGTGCCAACATAAGGCATTTTACCGAATTTTATTGGACATTTTACCGAATATTATTGGACATGTCATATTATACTTAACTTTACTAAAACAGTGCTCCTGTTATTATACGATTATATTTAAAATATATTTATTTTTTATGAATATCGAAAAATCATATTCACTACTATCAATAAAGGAAGGCGAATTTGCTGATAACGTTCCACATCTCAAACAATGGTCACACCCGAAAAAAAACGCCGGGAAAAGATGAAAGTAAGTTTCGACTAAAGTTTGCAGTGCATGGGAGAAACAAAAACGTAATAGGGTGACACAGGAATCAAGAAAGGCAACCTAAGTGCTAATTAAAATATCTCTGAACGGACTTTATTCAGCGGAAAAAATGCAGAAGAAGGAACAGACATAGATTTTTAGTGATTTCAGCACATTTATACTAATATTATAAAGAGGAAAAATTGATTTGATTGTTTGTTTGTTTGCATCGAATAGGCTCCGGAACTACTAGACCGATTTGAAAAATTCTTTCACTGTTCGGAAGCCCGTATTACCCACGTATTCCCGTATCCCCACGGGGACGGGAATTACGTGGGTGAAACCGCGTGTCGTCCGCTAGTTGTTTAACTAGCGGACGACTAATTTACATTAATTTTTACATTGATAGATCTTTATGTTTATAAAGATCTACCAATGTAAAAATTAGGTATTATTTGCGTTCGCTCTTTACTGGACAGTCTGACTGATCAACAACTGGCCAAACATTTGGAGTTAAGTGACGCTCAGTTTGTATTTAGACCAAACTAATCAAGAGAATGCGCTATTCTAGCATTCTAATATACTGTCTATTGCTATACAGCTAGTAAAACCCTAGTGTATGCCCGTTACCGGGATTTATCAAAGGCATTTGACCTAGTGTCTTAGGATAGGTTATGGGATGAGTTATTTAAGACCTCTCTCCCAAATGAAATTGTACGAGTATGAGGATATGGTGCGACAATCAGAAACACCAGGTTCGATGGGCGGGGAAGTTATTCGACGAGTATGAGCTGCAGTGTAGGGTTAGGTAGGGGAGCTTATCATCTTTGCGCCTTTTTAACCTGTATGTCAATGGGCTCATTGAGAGGCTTGGTAACACAGCATTGTTTGTTGGTCATGTGGATGGTATAAATATGCATCAATAGTGTTTTCTATGCAGGCGACGACATGACTATCCCGAGCCCCTCAATCAGTGTATTGAGAACCCTGGTTAGTATTTGTTAATCAAATGCAAGGGCATATGGAGTCCTTTACAACACAGGGAAAAGCAAAATGATGATCTTTAAGTCAGAGGGCTGTCATGACTTAAATGTGTGCAGGTCATGCTGACTGGATCGCCTTTAAAAGTGGTAAAGGAATTTAAATACTTGGGACACTGGATTACTGATGATTTAAGGGATAAATAAATAAATGTCTGTGGACATTTTCACACAACATCATCTAGCTCAAATTAAGCTAATATAAGCTTGTGCTATGGGATCTAGACCACTTATAATAACGGCAGTCCGGGCCAATAATGTTCATTTGTAGATTTTCATGAAGCACACAAGTTGTAGAGATAACATTGTTTAAGTAGTTTTGTCAGTTTCTGTACTTTCTGTATACACATCGCCTCTTTGCTTCAATAACGTGACATATACGAGAAATCGTTTTTTTTTATTATTGATCTCAAAAATCGTGGTGTTTTACGCGTGACATACCTAATTTGTGAGTGAAAAAGATAGCTCCACTGTGTCAGATCGCAATATCACGTTGTCTCTTTCTGCAGAGAGTAAGTAAGTAAGTAAAACTTTATTGTACACCAATATAACCAGTTTCCAAAAGTAACAAAAAGCACAAATATGTACAAATGGCGGCCATTACGCTAAAAGCAATCTCTTACTGGCAACCTGAAAGGTTTGTTGCGAAAACGAAACATAACAGTAGCCACTACGCAATTGTAGAGGAAGGTGCTCTCTAATTTCTGCAGAAACGTGACATAACGACGATATTACGTTTTGGTTGCAAAGTTAAGGTATTATTTTTCATTATGATTTTTAATTGTAAAGTGTGATGTGTGATTTTGACACACTAATGTTGAAAAATAGTGCGAAGTTGATTCTTAACATTATGTTCATGTCACACAGCTGCCGAAAGAATTTTTGTGTTTGTTTTGTGTTAACTTAAGATGTAACATTTTAGGTGATGAAACTTTTTCTAATACAAAGTTTAAGCTGTAGATAATTGTTAATGTTCCGTTTTCGAACGAACAGAAATGTATTTATTTTGTAATATTCCCAAATGATACGTTGTTAATAGTAAGGCTAATAGCCATTTGTACCAAATTTTTCAGATGGAATCTAGATGTAAAAAACTTGTCAAATTTGCAATAGCGACAGAAAATGCGAATATTCCTGGAGCAGATACAAGTGCAGGTAACTATTTGTCTGTAGCTATTACCATAATAATTATCTTAGTTATGAAACTATAATTATCTACTTAGTTTTGCTAAAAACTACCGCGCTTCATCATCAATTTGGTTATCATGTTTTAGTCGTAGGTACCTACAAATCTTAGCTTATAATTGCGACCACGAGTTCATTTTTTACTTAACCCTTTGCCTGCTATTGACTATCGACATTACTACACAAAACATTAGGAGTGAGAGCGAGAGTTCCCTTATTACAAACGTGCAAACTGATTTATCACTCAGTTTGCACGTTTGTAATGGCTCTAGTGTCTACTAGAGTATTCAACCGATTATATTATTGTAACTGTTATCATCAGGAATAAATAGAAGGTTTTTGCTTGCGTTAAAAAATGTAAGTACCCTATACTTACAGTTTTTACGCAAGCGAAGACACAGGCAAAAACAAATGTTTTAATAATATTCAACATAACAAAATGTTTTTTTTAGAAAACTACACAGGCGTGGGGCATACAAATGCAAATATAGAGGATAAAATTAGGTAAATGAAATTGTCGATAATATAGAAGCAAAAAAAACTGACTTAACTGTATTCAAGCGCGATCTTTATGTTTCGACCAGTAGCTGCAGTAGCTCTCCGAGTGACTCCTCATCGTCATCAAGCAGCTCATCAAATAAATCTTTTGTGGAAGGTAAGTTTCACTGGTGTTAATTTTTTTTTGTAATTCATGTAATATCATCTGAAATAATAAATTTTCTGTATAGATAGCGACGACTCAGTTAAAGATCCGAACAATGAAGTCCTAAGGCCTCGATATATTAGTCCAAGTTCTTTAGATTCTGACAAAGAAGCTGCTGATGATAATACAAGGAACCAAGACATAATTTTGCAAGATACAGTTGTTAGCATACCTACGAAAGATCATGAAATGATATCTGTACAAGATCCAGATACGCTCCCAATACAAAGTGAACCGTCAGGTGTTGAAAGTGTCGATCCCACCAAAACAAGTCCAAATTGTAGCCCAAACAAAAAAGGGAAAAAAAGACTACGACATGAAAGTGAGTGGAAGAAAAATAAAGCAAAGAGACTCAGAAACAGTGGGAAGTCTTACCAATCGTTGAAAACAAAGCCGATAATTCCAGAGCGTAAACTGCAACCGCCGTGCCGAGAAAATTGCAGATTTAAGTGCCGTTCAAATGTCACAGAAGACCAACGTGAAAAACTTTTAAAAGAATATTGGAACTTGGACAATATTGAAAAGCAATGTTCGTTTATAGCAAATAGCGTCGAAACAATAATTCCAAAACACCGCTATGTTAAAATAGATTCAGATGGAAACATTGCACCAACTCGTGACAGTAATAATGCTTTCTATTTAACTGTGTCTGGAATAAAGACAAGAGTGTGTAAACTGTTTTTCAAAAACACTTTAGCAATTAAGAGAGGACCAATAGAGACTGCTTTAAAGAAGAAAAATAAAAGCAGTAACATTTCTTCTATGCAAGATTATCGAGGACATCATAATCAACACTAAAGTAGATGAAAACATAAAGAATGGCGTTAAACATTTATAGAAGACATACCAAAAATAGAATCTCATTACATAAGAGTTAACTCAAAAAGACATTATATCGATGCAAGCAAAACCATCACTTATCTTTATAAATAAATAAATATTCATGGACATTTCACACAACGCTATCTGATCCCAAAGTAAGCTAGGAATAACCTGCTTGTGTCATGGGTACCAGACCACGGATATTATTACTTATATACTTTTAAATACATACATATTATACATAGAAACACCATTATAGAGATTGTGTTACGAAATGTAAGTCTCAAAGTGTACCTTTTGCCACATACTGAATGTTTTATCGTATATTTACGCAAGACTTTAACATATCATTCTTTGTTCCTAAAAAAATTAAGCTTACAAAAATAGCACTGTAGAAGAGAAAGAACGACTAAAAGAGAGCTACGAACACATCAAAATGAAAAAGTTCTCTCTCGTAAAGATTGTGAAATTTCCGTTGCTGTATTCGATCTTCAAGCAGTTTTTCAATGCCCCAAAGGAGACATTTCAGTCTTCTGTTCTAAATCTAAATTAAATGTGTTAAATTTAACAATATACAATATTCAAAATAACCGCGTTGAAAGCTATGTTTGGGACGAGTCAAACGCCAACAGAGGGGTGAATGAAATCGGGACCTGCGTTTACAACTATCTAGAAAAATATATCAAAAACTGTCAAAAATCTTGATGTCGTATTCTATTCTGACAATTATTGTGCAGGGCATCAGAAGAATAAATTTATGATCTGTATCTATTTTTACGCAGTAAAGAAAATAGCAAACTTAAACTCTGTAACTCACAAATCTATACTAATATTATAAAGAGGAAAGATTTGTTTTATTTTTGTTTGTTTATTTGTAACGAATAGGCTCCGGAACTACTGGTCCGATTTGAACAGAACTTTTTCCCAACAGTGAAATTCTTTCACTGTTGGGAAGCTACACTCTTTGCGGTGAACATAGGCTATATTTTATTCCCGTATTCCCACGGGAAGGGGAACTACGCGGGTGAAACTGCGTGACTTCCGCTAGTATTTGATAAAAGGGCACACCCAAAACGAAGGAGACTCTGCTCACTTTCAAATTGGAAGAGAAGTTAAGAGGCAATTACGATCTGGTCCAATGTATACACCAGACGCATTTATTGGTGCAATAAAGTCTGCCCGGAAGAAAAGCGAGCCCTTCCATGTTATTGAAATGTGCTTTGAGGATTTTACGACTGGAAAAGCATAAGTAACCAAATGAACTTTTCGTTGACAAAAGATAAAGAGAATGGGTCAGTAAAACTAGCAGGCTTAAAGGTGTTCGCGTTGAAAAAAACAACCCTGAAACTTTATTTTTTAAAAATTCTTATGCTGAGAAACAATTTAATAAAGCTAATGTTTTTAAAAAGAAAAGATCTAGTACGTAGTTTTTTTTAAAACGTCTTATACCGCAAATTTCGCCTAGAAAAATCGTCAAGAATTTTCAAATGAGATGAAAATAAATTAAATTGGATTAACTTATGAAGAATCTTTGTACCGAATATTGTCAAAAGTTTAATTTAAAAAATGAATCATCCTTGTTTAATTCATAAAACATGATCACCCTTAATAGCGAATTCGTAAGGAATATTCAGAATTAATTTGTTTTCAGATATCGAACATCTACAATATTGATCTTTGCATATGTATTTTGTAGATATTTATACTGAATGTTAGTGTCTCTGGTATTTTATTCCGTTTTGATCTCAGGTATGTACAGTCAATTATTTATTATACAGACGTCTTGATTGAGGAGCCAAATAAATTGCGTTAATTTATTAAAAATTACTCAGTTCTACTACTTTGTTCATATGCTACAAATTCGAACACACTTACTACTAAATGTCTTTAGAGTGGAATATAAATTGACCAATAGCTTTCATAGCAATTTACGCTCTTGTGTATAGATTGAGGAGCCACATTAAAAGTATTGTATATTCTTGAATATAAACAGTACTGGGCTCTGATTTTTAGTAGACACTATACACAATTGCTACTACAATACAAAATTTTCAAAAACATGCCTGAAATACTTTCCGTGTTTCAGGTGGCTCCTCAATTCAGATGTTTGCATTGTGGAGCCACATTATCATTGATATAACTTTAGACATATTTTACTACAAATTTCAGGATTTGGCCTACAAAATTATTTACTTCCCTACTAAATAAGGGTGCGAGCTTCCTTTTTAAATCGGAAGTGGCTCCTCAATCCACACGGACATGAAAAATCACTACCACAGCGAACGTGCTAAAACACCAATCATAGTTACAATGAGCTACAAGAACTTTTATACTATCGTACTTGCTGCTACGGAACCCTTCATGGGCGAGTCCAACTCGCAATAGCCGGTTTTTTATTTGTATTTGGCCATCTAGTTGACTATACACTATACCCTGCCTGAGGGATATTATATTATAAGGATACCTATTTTATTTTAAACTAAATATGCTGTTACTTGTGATTGTCATTCAGTGAACAATACAAATTGTGGTTATTTGCATTAAATTGATTTTTGTCATAGAAATTATAATAAGTGTGGTTGCAGTTCCTCTTTTCCTAATAAAAAAATATTTTTAAATCCAGAAGTTTTCATTTCAACAGTGTTTGTTAATGACATAATTCAGTGTCATAACAACAGTAATATACTACACCGCGATAACTTAGGTCGTAACACTTATTACTACTGATTAATATCAAGAATAACGTGACATATTTTACCTTTTTTTTTAATTCAAGCTAATTTCTGGTTAAACATTGAAATTGACAAGATTTTTAAAACTTTTCTGACAGTTTATTTGTTATGTCAAATAATAAAGTAAGGATCGACTGCAAAAAAAATGTTTGTTTGCCGAAAATTTTATTTTTTAAGTGAAAAATACAATAAAAACTCCTGTTAAATTACAGTTTTCAAGATAACACGTTATTGAAGCAAAGAGGCGATATAGTCTGTGGGTTGCATTCAGGAGCAGGACTTATAGTGATATGAGAGTTCAGTACAATAATGAGTTTAAGATGCTGATGGGATTGCCAAAGTACTGCAGTGCATCAGATCAGACATTTCAGAGGAGTCCTAAACAAGGTGAAGCGGTTCTTTACGCCAAACCAGAGGTGTGCTGTACAAGACGCAGATACGTCCTTGCGTCGAATACTGTCCTCACCTTTGGGACGACTCCGCGAGGTACTTGCTTGACGCGCTGGACTCTATGCAGCGGCGTGCTATTCGCATTATCAACTGCCAAGAGGTGACGAAAAGTACGGAGCTGTTGACGCAGCGAAAAACTATTGCGTCTTTGGCTGCATTCTACCGTATCTATCACGGTGAATGTTCTAAAAAACTCTTTAACCTAATCCCGCGTCCTCTCCTTTCCGATCCCGATCAGCGCCTGCAGGACAGAGTTGCTACACTCACACAGTGGACAGAATTTTAACTAGAACTGAATGATTCAAAAGATCGTTCCTTTGTCGAACCATAAAAACATGGAACGACCTGCCAGCGCACATGTTTTCCTGCTCTTACAGGGAGGCACGTCACAGGGCCGCCAACTTGAGGACCACTGTCTATGGTCTTACAGACTGGGACAGTGGCCCCCAATCGCTAGATGTCGTTGTGACTTTCCATCGGACGGCGGCATCATTTTGGCGAGCTAAATATTAAACAAAAATTGTTTGCTGAGGCAAACGTGGATATCTTTGCCTCCTTGAATCGGAGCGCCTCAATAATGGCACGTCTGCGTACCAGCACCAACAACATCCTTCGGGCCTAAAAAGGCAACATTGCATGTTTCATACTATGAAACATACAATGTCGCCTTTTCAGGGCCTCTGCATGTATTTTTTGATCGCTGGGACTGTTCGTTATACACAGATGATGGTTCACAGTATAGAAGCTTGGTATTTAAAGAATTTAAACAACAATGGGGTTTCAAACATATTACTTCAACTCCATATTATGTTAGACCTAATGGTATGGTAGAACGACATAATTATGGCTATTTCTACTAATTGCTTAAATTTGATGGTCACACGCTTACATTTTCTAAACCGTATGAGTAAGAAAGAAATGTTTTAAAGTGGTGGATAAAACAGCCATTAAGCTGTACAATACATGAAATTTGTTGCAATAGAAATAAATATACCTACATACCAAAAATCAACTCGAAAGGGCAAAATCGGGGTCATTTTTCGCATTCTACTCGTGTCACACTTCCCGATTCAGTTAAACATTTGGTTACTGCTTCACCAAATTTCCATAGATTTTGAAGTTACATACACTAAATTCACCGCAATAACATGCACTACACACACACTATTATAAAAAAAATATTCTAACTATTGTTTAGATCTTAAAACCCAATAGGTATACGTCAATCACACAAATCTAGGTACTTTTAATTTGCATAGTAAACGATTAGCTGTTGACCGAAACGACCGCCCCAATAACAAAACTCACCCAACTGAACGTCATTCGCTGTCGGGCATCGAAGAAGTGTGACGTGCCTCACCTGGCTCCACGAGAAAAAAAATATCGGTAACATTTGTTTTAAACTAATACGCGTTGAACACATATTTTTATACCAAACGGGATTTCGCGTGGCACTATTTTATTATTAATTAAAGGTTTCGGTACCTTCACTTTCCTCGACGTTTCGACAGGGTTACACCTATCGTGGTCCCGAAGGCTATATTTAGACTACCTAAACTCATTCCGGTCTGTGTGTGTAGGTTTTCTATAAACAGAGTGCGAGAGCGTACCGTCAGGACGTGCTGCGACTAGGACATCGAGAAACGGGAGTTGCCTGTCACTTTGTATCTCCACTGTAAACCTAGTTTTTGGGTGAATTGAGTTTAGGTAGTCTAAATATAGCCTTCGGGACCACGATAGGTGTAACCCTGTCGAAACGTCGAGGAAAGTGAAGGTACCGAAACCTTTAATTAATAATAAAATAGTGCCACGCGAAATCCCGTTTTGTATAAAAACATCGGTAAGTTTCTACATTTGACACTTAATTCCAGTACTTTTCGTGGGTGACTTTTTGTACATTGTATAATAGCTTTTGAGGTCAGAGTTTATTCTTCGAAACCGCAAATTAATTGAGATATTTATGTAGACTCCTTTGGTTGAGGCTGAAGGTCGGACTTACCCGAATTTTCGTTTTAGGAGTTTATGCTCCGCAAGATGCGCGGTGGCGCCGATCTGCACGAGACCAAAGTGAGAGAAAGGCATTTTGGGAGAGCATGAGTGATGTTTTGAGTAAATGCAAACAAAATGAGAGGATCGTAATGCTAGGTGATTTTAATGGTTGGGTTGGAGTGAAACGTGATGGATATGAAAGGGTTTTGGGAAAGTTTGGTGACGAACGAGTGAATGAAAATGGAGAAAGTTTGTTAGATGTATGTTTGGAGAGAAATCTTGTGGTAACGAACACTATGTTCAATCACAAGGAAATCCACTTGTTTACGAGACAGACAAGAAGAAAGCAAGAGAAGTATGATTGATTTTGTGATTGTAGATGCAAGGCTGCGGAAGAAAGTACTAGACACTCGGGCATACCGCGGTGCCGGGATTGACACAGATCACTTCTTGGTTATCAGCCGAGTAAGAGGCCTGTTTCAGCGGTGGCAACATCGCAGGCGTGAACCGGTTAGTGTACCTACTAAAACGAATAAAAGTCGAGAATTTACAAGAGTTAAGCATAAAAGAGGAATTTGTGAGTAAATTGAATGATAAATTTGGAAACCTAGATGGAGTATGTGAGATTGAAGAATTATGGAAACCGTTTAAGGAAGGACTCGTGGAAGTTGCGATTGATGTGTGTGGGGTTAGCAAAAGAAGACAAGGATGTAAGGTAAAGAGAATGAGTGCTAAAGTTCTTAATGTGTTGACTGGCAAGAAGAAAGCATGGTTGGACTGGTTGGCTACAAAGGCCAATCAAAGAATGCAAATGGCAACGGATGAGGATGTAAAAATGGCAAACGATGAGTATAAAAACTATAAACGTATAGCGAAAGAGACGATGATGAGAAAGAAAGAGAATGAAAGAGATAAATTTGATAAAAGGTTATCTGAAGACTTCCAACAGAATATAAAATTCTTTTGGAAGTCCATAAGAACAGTGAGGAGTCAGCAGACAATGTCGCCTCTCAATCAAATCAGAAACCATGATGGAAGTTTTGTAAGAGGAGAAGAATGTGTGCTAAAGAAAGGGAAGGAATATTTTGAGAGTTTATTTGAAAAAGAAGATATACCAAGGCGATTTGCGTGTCTCAGAACTGACTGAAATTGGCGATGAAAGCGAGTTAAGTATGGATGAAATAGTGAAAGCGCTGAATTGTATGAAAGTCGGAAAGGCTGCTGGAATTGATCGGATTTCTGTCGAGATGCTGAAAGCTGGACGTGGCGTGGTAGCTTGCCAGCTGTACCGCCTTTTTAACTTTTGCTGGCGAAGTGGCAGAGTACCAGAAGACTGGTGTAAAGCTATCATTGTGCCGCTTTACAAAGGAAAAGGGTTGCAGCAAGAGTGCAAAAACTACCGCGGCATAAGCTTGCTCAGCATCGTTGGTAAATTGTATGCGAAAGTGTTGATAAAAAGAGTGATAAATGAAACTGATGGAAAAATGTGGGATGTTCAAGCAGCATTTGTGAAAGGAAGGGGATGTACGGATCAGGTCTTTTTCTTACGATGCGTTTCTGAGAAAGTTTTGGCTAAAGGTCAAAAGGTCTACTGCATATTCGTGGACTTGGAAAAGGCCTATGACAGAGTGGTGAGAAATGAACTGTGGTCAACATTGTCCATGTATGGAGTGAACAACAACTTGATACGGGCACTAAGGTCTCTCTATGAGGGCTCTAGTGCTGGTGTCAGGATTAACGGGGCCTGCACTGTTCTTTCACATTGAAAAGGGTGTGAGACAGGGCTGTGTAGCGTCGCCGTGGCTGTTTAACCTATACATGGACAGTTGTCTGAAAGAACTGCAAGAGAGTATGTATGGTTTGAAAATGCAAGAACTGACCGTCAAATGCCTCCTATACGCGGATGATCAGGTGATATTAGCATCATCAGTGGAGGAGTTGATGGTTAATATTATGAATGATGCGCTAAAAAGTAGAGGAATGAAAGTGAATGTAATCAAGACCAAAGTAATGGTTTTTGAAAGACAATGAAGTATGACAGATTGCTCGATTTTCATTGAAGGGCAAAGAGTGGAACAGGTGAAAGAATTTGTATACTTGGGTTCATGTCATTTCTCTCGTTCTCTCGCTTATGTGACGTAAACGAAGTTGCCAGGGTCAGTAAGTAATAAGATCCTTATCGGTCGGTAAGCTGTTTTGTCGTCTGGGTGCAGTGCGACAGCAATAGTTAAATACAAATAAGATTCCTCGCAGCCCCTGTTCCACTTTACAATGCCAAAAGTACAGATTTAAACCTGCTTACAATGGCGTTAACGTTCATGATCCTTAAAATACCGAAATGAGGTTACAACAACAATACAGTTTAGTAAGTAAAAAAAACGCCTGCAACCTATGCAGCCTTTACTGTATCGTTTTATGTTTTATTTTAGATCTACAGAATGCCACAAAGCGCAGAGGGACGGCTAGAAAAGAAAAGACTGGCAGAAAAAAGGAGAAGGGAAAGGATAAAGGCAAACCCAGAACTTCACAATGCTGTTAAAGCAAAAGCAAGAGAGCGTTATTATAGAAATAAGCCTAAGGAAATGAGCATCCAACAAAAAAGAGTAAAACAGTTACAAAATCGACTGAAAAGTAAATTATTCCGGGAAAGAAAAAAACAGTTAAGAAACTGCGCTCTTGCAGAAGATCTTATAATTTGCGTAGATAACCCCCCTCTTTTAAATGATCCACTTTTAGAACGTGAACCACCAAAACGTAGAACATCAAAGAGACTGAGCAAGCTTAAAGATGTGATTTTTTCTTTTAATACAGGCACTTCGACACCAGTAGTAGATCTTTCCACAAAATCATACGACACCACTAACAAATTTTCAAATATTTTACCAAGTTGTAGCAAATCTACACCAAATTTTAATGGGGATTCTACAAACGTTGCTTCCACTTCAGCGCCATTGTTGCCTAAAAAGCGTTATTCGCGAGCTTGGGTTAGTGACTATTCCAGTATAACATCTCCATCCTCAAACTCTGACCCTTCTAGTATTTCTAGTATCGATTCTTCACCTACAGAAAGTCCAAGAAGGCACAAGCGTTACAATGCTGTTAACAAATATGCTTATGATAATAAACTGATGCATAAGCGTATAGAAGAATTAAAAAAATTAAATTCTAAGTACAGAAAACAATTGTCAAGATTGAAAAAAAAAAATTTGAATATTAACAAAATTAAAAAGATTAACGTAACCGTTGATAACGAAGGAGAAAATTCAGAAACCTGTGAAGAGAATTTTAAAGATAAAAATCAATTGTGTCATGATGTACGCATTTTTTACTGCCGTGATGATAATAGTAAAATGTGTGCGGGAAAGAGAGAATGTAAAACAAAAAATAAGAAAAAACAACAAAAAAGACTGCTAACTGACACTATGTTTAATTTGCATAAAAAATTCCTGAGAGAGTTTCCTCATCACCAAATTGTGTATTCTTATTTCTGCAAGTTGAGACCTTTTTATGTACTGATACCAAAACTGAAAGATAGAGAAACTTGCCAATGTAGAACGGATGCTAATATGGATCTGATAATAGAGGCGATGCATCGCTTTAATATTATCTCTGAAAAGAAAGCAGAAGGTGTCTTGAACAGATTTTGTTGTGATTCTAGAAACAATGTATGTTTAAGCCGCGAATGTTATACTTGCAAAAATAAAAGACTTGATTATAAGGAATTTGACAACAGCATAACAATTCCATACTGGTCATGGCAAAAAATTAAGACGGAACATGTCAAAGACGGTCAAATGAAGACCACATTTCGTACGGTAAAACAACACGTCATTGCGTCACCGAAAGATGTAATTAAAGAATTTGAAAAGCAGATCATTCCATATATGCAGCACGTCTGTAACATACGTTTTCAATTTTCCTATTTGAAGAACTTGAAACAGAATTTGACAAGACAAGAAGCTGTTATCCACTGCGATTTCAGTGAAAATTATGGCACGAAATACTCTAATGAGATTCAAGCAGTTCACTTTGGTGGTAGTCGTACCCAGATAACACTCCACACTGGTGTGATTTATTTTATATTACATGGTGAACGGAAAAGTCAATGCTTTTGTACATTAAGCAAATCACTACGTCACGACGCTTCGGCTATTTGGGCACACCTAATGCCAGTTTTGACATTTATAAAGAAAAACTTAACTTCAGTGACTAAACTTCATTTTATTTCTGATTCGCCTTCTGGTCAATATCGAAACCGTAAAATGTTTTACATTACATCTAAACTTCTATGGGACTTTGAAGGTCTTGAAGCGGTCTCATGGAACTACACAGAAGCGGGTCACCGGAAAGGTGCTCATGATGGGGTATTAGGTACGCTTAAAAGATCTGCAGACCTACTCGTAGCTCAAGGAAACGATATCCCAGATATTGATAATTTGATGGCACATTTAAAAAGAAAAGTCAATAATATTCTCATTGAAGAAGTAGGTGAAGGGTCTGTGTTTCAGAAAGACTTATTGATACCACTGAGCCTTCCAAAATTCAAAGGTACTATGAAAGTGCATCAAGTTGTTTGGAATTGTAGAAGACCTAATATATTGGCCATGCGAAAATTAAGCTGTGGAGTTGACGATTGCGCTATATCTTCTGTTGATTGTCAACATGGGCATCATATTGGGTTTTATCATCCGGACTGTAATGAAAACATAGACTCAATGAATTACGGTAATCCATCTACAAGCCGTGTCAAGATATTATCAAACAGAGTTATCAAGGCCCCACATATTTCCACTAAAAGGTCTGCCAAAAAAAAGGCTGTGAAGTCTAATAAAATCTTAAGTGATAAGCAAATATCAAACCGTGTGAACGTTGATGATCAAAAAGATATAATAGATGATCATACTACTGAAGAACAGGATTTACCTCTCGATGATAGTTTTTGGATAAATCTCTCTCCCATTGGCAACGACTAGACGTAGAAATAGCCATATACAAACAATAAAAAGAATGCTTGAAAAATGTTTAATAGATGGTAGAGACATACATTTAGCTTTGCTTGAATATAAATAAATAATAAATAAATATTGTTGGACATTCTCACACAACATCATCTAGCCCAAACTAAGCTATAAAGCTTGTGCTATGGGATCTAGATGACTGATAGACATACTTATATATTTCTAAATACATACATATTATACATAGAAAACACCCAAACTCCGAAACAAACATTTGTGGATCACACAAATATTTGGACCGACCCAGGAATCGAACCCAGGACCTCCAGCGCCGCAGGCGGTACCACTACCGACTACGCCACAGAGGCAAGAAACACACCAATTGATACAGAACTAAAGTCACCAAATAAAATGTTATTGGGTAGACAAGTGACATCTATTTTACCTGTAAACAATAATTATAATAGAATAAATTACAATAGAATTAAAAATCAAGTAACAGAAAGGAATTTAAGATATAAAAAATATCATGATAGGAAAAATAAAGGAAAAGAAAGATATTATAATAAAGGGGAAAATGTATACGTAAGAGATAAATATAGTAATAAATTAATTCCTGGAAAAATTATAGAGAGGGGAGAAAATTTTATTAGAAAATGGACATATGATTTTCAGAAATAGATTTCATATATTTAAAGGGTCAAAGTATAAACACTTTAGAATCAGGAATAGGATTAGAATACTACATATGACTATGATGATGGGGATTTTGACTCATTAGCCAATAAGAATAATAATAATAGAAATAAAGATTTTTCAGGAAATGTATATGATGAATATAGAAATGTAAATCAACATGATGAAAATGAATTAGGTGATATAGTAGAATTCAATGTGTATGATGATGAAGGTAGGTAAATAATAAAATAAGTGAAATGTTTATAATTTGTATAATAATTTAGTGAATGTTGCATGAATTTATTAAGGTACCTAATAATTCTAATGAATATTTTTTATGTAAAGAAAAGGGATGTCAGAGTAGGCTGTATGCATTATGTCAGTAGCCTAATATAGTGTTAAGGTAATTTAAGAAATATAGAGACAGACTCCAATGTCATGGCAGGCATTCAACTCTGATCATTGTAATGTGAAGATATATAAAATATATTGTAGTTTGGCATCACAGCAAAAACCTTTTTTATTTAATCTACCTGAAGACCATCATCACATTCTGCAATATCTGCAACAGGTCAATTTTCAATTTATTTCAATTTATTTATTTATTGTTTGTTGCATAGATGTCATGTCAGGTAAAAGTGATAAGTTTGTTACCTACTAGGGTTAAACTTCCTGAAATAAAAATACCTTCCATTTCAGGGAAGTGTTCTGAATGGCCAACATTTAGGGACCTGTTTTTGGGTATAATTCATAATAATAAATTGTTGGACGATTCCCAAAAATTTTTTTTTATATAAATATTCACGGACATTTCACACAACGCTATCTGATCCCAAAGTAAGCTAGGAATAAACTGCTTGTGTTATGGGTATCAGACCACGGATAATAATACTTATATACTTTTTAAATACATACATATTATACATAGAAACACCCAGACTCTTGAGACAAACATTTATGGGTCACAAAAATATTTGCCTCCGGTGGGAATCGAACCTACGACCTCCAGCGTCGCAGGCGGTATCACTACCGACTGCGCCACAGAGGCAGTCAAAAAACACGCATGTAACTATAAGAAACGCATAAAAATGCATGTAAATATAAGAAACAAAAACCACAGTGCTCAGTAGGTATTATTTGAAGGGTCACCTAGTCAGGGAGGCCGAACAACTTCTTAGAAATATAAGTGTCTCCTCTGATAATTATAAAACCCCTTGGCAGAAGTTAGATGGTATGTATAATAATAAATGATTTTTGGTAAATGGTATCTTGAAGCGTTTATTCAGCCAATAAGTTTTAACTTATGAATCGGCAAGTGACATAAAAACTCTTCTAAATACCACATCTGGATGTTTACAATCAATTAAAACTCTTGGGATAGATATCTCTACTTGGGACATCCTTATTATATATATAGTAAGTGGGAAATTGGATAAGGAGACCCGGCGAGCATGGGAGTTAAAGGTGTCCTCCGAGTCTAGTGATGAATTAGCCACTTTGGAACAATTTAATGAGTTTTTTAATAGTCTCTTCCGGGGGCTCAAACATTTAGATAATAAGCCTGATGCCCAAGCTAGGGGGAAGTATCCCAAGAAAACACATTCTTTACATGTTGTAAGTAAAGAGAAGCAAGGTGATCTGACTGAACTGCCTGAAGAAGGTATCTTGTGAGTAGGTATTGTTTCGCCGATCATAAGATTTAAAAAAGTCAAAAATTTTGAAAGCTGCCTAATGAGAATCGACCCCTCTTTTTCCGTAGTACGGTCGTTTTTGTCCGGCAACCGGACAATGGAAGAATTGTTTTTTCAATTGTCCGGTGAAGATACTGATTGGGCGGTTGTACAATTTCAGAACTGTACTTTGGTCCGGTTGACGAAAAAAAAGTCCAGAAAATCTATTTTTCTTAATACAATTTATACTGTCAGTAGTACCATCAATGGTACTTCAGCGAGTAAACACGGGATGAAATATTTTCTCTTTGCAATAAATATGTAAGTACATCAATGTCCAAATAGTTTCAGATGAGGAAATTTAATAGACTATAATATTTTATCAAAAAGGTTGTCTACCATAAGCAGATCTTCCGTGGTCCGGTCAACCGGACTACGGAACAAAATACTTTTTCCGTTGTGCGGTCAACCGGACCACGGAGAAAACAATTCTTCCATTGTCCGGCTGCCGGACAAAAACGACCGTACTACGGAAAAAGAGGGGAATCGACGTAATTTCGTTCAGGATAAACATTTGTGTTTCATCTGTTTAAAGTCTAATTACTCTGCTAAGATTTGCAAAAACACTCTCAGGTGCCAGGTGTGCAAAAGCCGCCACCACTCCATTTTGCACCCCACAGGGGTTTCAGGGTCTCAAGGCGAAGGTGGTGGAGATAATTTATATAACGAGGGAACTTCTTCGCAAGAGCGCGAAGAGGTGAAACAAACAAATTTAGCCGCGCAAGCGGAGGGATCTTATATGTCACTCATCTTATTTTTTTTTTATTTATTAGTTTTGTACACACAACTGAGAAAAGATAAGTATAACAAGGAACATTATACAAGGCACTACTTATTTCTACAGAAATCTCGTCCAGTATGCCTTAAAATAATTCAGTTCACCCCAAAGGCATCTACTGAATTGTTTTACAATAGACTTAATCTTTAAGCTCTTTTATTATTAAGCAGCCCCGGATCTAGAGATTTTTTTAGGCGGGGCAAAATGTGAAAATGCCGCCCCCATAAACCCCCCCCCCCCCCCTATTTTTTTAGGTTCCTTAAATCAAAGTTGAGAGTAGTTTTAGCGAAGGTACAAATCTGCGTCTTATACAGTAGACACCTTTTCTGAGGGATTTTTAGATACTTTTTATGGATTTTCGTCCCTGCGTCGTACTGTTCTCACCTTTGGGATGACTCCGCGAGGTACTTACTAGACGCGTTTGACGCTATGCAGAGACGTGCTGTCCGAATAATTGGTTGTCCCGAGGTGACGGGAGGCCTCGAACCGTTGGCGCAGCGAAGAACCATAGCGTCCTTGGCTGCCTTCTACCGAATGTATATGGATAATGTTCTGAAGAGCTCTTCAACCTGCTCCCACCATCTCCTTTCCGATCCCGAACAACGCGTGCTGGGCAGAGATGCCATGCCACTCATACACAGTGGAGAGAATCTTCGCCGAAACCGAGCGTTTCAAAAGATCGTTCCTCTGTCGAACTATAAAAACTTGGAACGACCTGCCCTCACACGTATTTCCCTCATCTTACGTTCCCGGGTTCTTTAAGAGGAGCGTGAAGAGGCACATCACAGGGCCGCCAACTTGAGGACCACTGTCAGAAGTGGCCCCCAATCGCTAGATGCGCCACGGCATTCCATCAGGCTGGTGGCGACGTCAATTTGGCGAGCTGAATATGGAAAAAAGAATCCATCATAGATGCTTTGCCGAACTCTTACCGACTGAAAGCACACAAATCCTACCACTGCCTGCGGTCTGGAGCCCCGGGTAAGCCTTTGGAAAGATGTCCGAACAGACTTTGGCTACTATTGCGATCTTACCTAGGGGTTTGGATTCTCTTCCGCATCTTTCGGGGTTGTTCAGGCTTTTTGGGACATGTGGCGTGCGTGAAACGTTCACATCACACTGTCTTCTTGGGCATGCTTCTGTTTAAAAGGTGAGCAGGCCCCCGACATCCTCAGGCCCCCGGTCATGGAGACCTATAGTCTTGGGCGAAGACAAGTCTGCAGCGGGGGCGCCGCAGTTATCTCCAGTTTCCTGCTTCTTTCCCGATGCTCCACGCCACGCCACTCACGAGCATGAACTGTCCGCAGAAAGTCGAGGCGACATCCCAATTAGGTACTCCCACTGGAGATCATGGCCACCATGATCTCCAGCAAGAGAATGTCCACGACCAGACCTGCTAATAGGACCTAGCGCTGTTACGCTCACGCTGTGCACTCCTCCACTGTGTGCACCGCTGTTTCCTGACTGCATTCCTCGCAGTGCTGTCACTCAGCTGTGGTTTCCCGGTATATTCGTCACACAGGAGCTCCCGTGCCCAGTAATCATCTGCGACAACCGGTAGAAGAGGTTGCCGTTGCTCCTCTCCTTCTGAAGAGAGGGTAGAGAAGAAAAGGGGATCTTTCAGCTGAGTGTAAACGCACATTCCTGTGTTTCCTGGCATTTTACTCTATAGGGTTTTCCAAATTAAATTGTGAAATGCGGTCAGGCCCGGTGAATATATTATTCAATGGGTCTTGAGGGCGAAGGTTAAATAATGTACCACAACTTTGTAGGCAACACTATAATTTAATTTATCGCTCACGTTAGCAATACAAATAGTTCGAATAGTATCGAAAACTCCAAAATGAATCTCACTAATAATAAAATGTACAACATACTTATAATAAATGTAGCACAATTTCGATATCGCGATCTAGACCTTGTCACACAACCTTAGCGCGATGTAGTATCTAGTACTACATGTAAACAAACCCTATCGCGATCCAGATATTACCTGTCGACAACCCATATCGCGATTCAGATCCAACATACAACGCAATCCGCTGAATGCGGTTTAGCTCACGGTATGCTTCCCTTGACAATACCTTGACAATACAAAATACAAGTAACGTCCTACAAGCCTTTCATAATTTGGACATACCGCCCACCAAGGACATATTTCAAAATGTCCTTAATCACCGCCCACCATGACAGACTTACCAAAATTTACTTAATATACCCATACAAAACCATACAAAAAAATATAACCATACAAAAAAAAACTAAATAATAACAACAATCTCAAAAAAAAATAAACACATTAAAACTAATAAATTGTAAAGTTTGAGGTAGATCGTTTCATCTCAAAAATTGTGTACGCAATGTAACGACCCGACAAATTTCGTCCGACCCAAGATGTACGAGTATCTGCTCAATATTATCCAGTAACCACTTGCCAGGAGTCCATCAATGTTAAATCCCACAGTTAAACAGATGGCTCTGGATCCTGAATGTTGTCCACTTATGCCTCTATAGAAACTGGTTGAAGTACCTAAAAGGACGCGAGGTTCTATAACGAAAAGTAAGTGCCTACGAGTTAGTATCGTCCGTTTTTTAAAGTCTATTAATTCGTTGTTTAAGTAGTCCGGTACATCTCACCACTTTAGAGTGTATCCTCTTTAAGTGTTAGATAAATAATTAAAATTTGGGTAATTAAAATATCAGCGACCCGGTTCGCTACGAAGGCCTTCCAGCGACAGGGATGGCCATTAAGCCAGGCCAGCATTACTTCACCATCTGGCCAAGCATGCCAATTTATTTCAGGTATGCCTATGAAGATTATATTACAAATAACAGCTGCGTATGCGATGTTTGAGGCGTGCAATTCTATTTTTATATGGTGAGAACTTGTGCAATACCATCGTGGGATCTTTATCTTTTAATGACACCAAGCTACTATGGTAAGTCTTCCATTCACGTATTAAATATTTTGGTATTTCTTGATCCCATATTTTATATTAGATAACCCATTAACCAAAGTTTTTGAAATATCTCTGCTAAAATAATACTGGGTGTTAACCAGCTCAAACGATCAAACTGTCTCGACATAATATTTTTACTTTTTACAGGTTCAACCAACGGCGGCGGTACAACAGAGTTCTGAAACCCATCATCACTAGGATCCCAGGTAAGTACTAAAATGTTAGAAATAATAACTAAGGTTATGTTTAAGTGTTCCGTTATTGCACTTTCCCTATATTTGGTAAGGTTCAAAATTAAAAGCTCCCGTTTTTTGCGGTCCCCTTTCTGCAATGTACAACCTCCTCTAATCAAAATGTCTCTAATGTCCTTGTCAGGATTGCTCCGCCAGGGAATGCGTTGAAACTTGGTATCTCGCCTGTATACCAAGACCTGCCGATACCTTCTATTTGTAATGGCAATCAAGCACATTTTATGTCTTTTCCAGTCCCTGACAATATGGTGAAGATCTGTGTGCAACGTAGGCCCAACCAACAAACAATTAACATTGTTTGCTGCCTTAAAGAAAGCGTCGAACACCACCTTTGCCTTAGTCGTAGCTTTATTCCCGCGAATGATGACATGGTATGGCAAGTACCTAGTAGCCCTGTCCGCCCTATGCTTGTTAGTATCTTTGACCATATGACCCAATTCTAAACACTTTTGTGGGACTGTAGCATATTCTGTTCTAAGCTTAGGATTTTTGCTGAGCTTTACCTCCAAACTCTTCAGTCTTTTCTCAGCTATATCCTTGAAAGCGTTGCCACGTTCATCAGACTTGGCATCTCTCAAGGACAATCGCACGATGTACCGACCAGAGTCATTCAGTCGTGTAGTGGCAGAAAATAAATCTTCATACTTCCTTTCCTCCTCCGTGAGCATTTTCCTTGACGAAACCGGTTCGTTTTCCAACTCACAAAATTTCTTTAACAAATTGTCTTCGCGAACAATGCAATGCATTACTGCTATGGATGAAACTGGAATAGACCCCTGCTCAACTTCACATACCCCTGACAAAATCCAACCCAATGCTGTATCTTGAGCTAAGAGAGTCCCTGTATGATCTTTCCTAATGCCCCCTTGAATGATTCGGCTGTAAACCTCAGCACCTAATAAAACATCAATTTTATTAGGCCTGTCGTAATTCGGATCAGCCAAATCATTATCAGTCAGATCTACCCATTCTACCCTAGTTACTTTTGTTACAGGGAGAAGGGAGGTGACCGATTTCACGACGTGAGCTGTAACCCTCATTGTGAAGTTGGGGTCCCTCCTTGACTGGATACTGAAGTTAACAGTAGACCTTGACACATCAGTTGTATTTCCTCCAACACCCACTATGGTGTGGTTTGCAGCAACTTTCTTTAGCCCCAAACATTTAACAGTCGACTCGGTAACAAACGACCCCTGCGACCCTTGATCTACCAAAGCCCTCACCACGCGATATGCCCCATCTCTCGACTCAGCCTTTACTAAGGCTGTACTCAATAAAACGGTTTTGCTACCGTTCCCTGTCGAAAGACATGCTACGAGTGGCTTGGCAGATCCCTCCGCCTCAGCGGTTATTTTGTTTCCTTCCCTCACCTCATCTTGTAGAGGTTTTGAGGATCCTACGTGAGCGATTGGAGATTCAAAACCTTCACTATCAGACCCAGATACACCTGTTGGGTGTAGTAACAAATTATGACGACGGTGGCATATGTGGCACCGGAGAGTGTTTTTACAAAACTTGGCAGAGTGGTTACCTTTTAAACAAATAAAACACAAGCGCTTATCCCAGACGAAACTACGTCGACGGTCGCTAGACTGCGCACAGAATTTCTTACACGACGTGATTTTGTGATTAGCCGAACAGTATTCACACGATATCTGTTTATCATTTCCCACAATATGAAATGACTGTGTACTCTTGGGAGGTCTAGTCTTGTCCTGGGTACCATTCCTCGTCTCTAAATGTTCGAGCCCTCGGAAGCGACTATTTAAGAACTCCGAAAATTGCGTAAATGTAGCTAATTTATCACCAGGTTCCGATGAAATATTTAATTCCCATGCTTTCCAAGTCTCTTTATCTAATTTCCCACTAACGATATAAATTATAAGGATATCCCAAGACGAGATATCCACCCCAAGAGCACTTATAGATTGCAGGCACTCCGTAGTAGTATTAAGTAGTGCCTTAATTTCACTAGCTGACTCACATGTTAAGGTCTTTTGACCAAAAAGGCGTTTTAAAATGCCATTAATTAAAATTCTTTTATTATTGTACATATTATCTAATGTTTCCCAAGCTATTTTATAATTTTCTGACGACACACTAATATTTCGAATCAGCTGTTCTGCTTCTCCCACTAAATGTCCCTTTAAATAATAAAATTTCTGCGCGTCTTCTATAGCCTTATTGTTATGAATAAGCCCAAGAAACAAATCTCGAAATGTTGGCCATTCAGAATATTTACCCGAAAAAGATGGTATTTTTATTTCTGGTAATTTGACTCTAGTAACTAATTTTTCATGTTTATTTGTTTCAGGTGCAGTCGGTACATTAAATAGATTCAAAATTTCCTGCAAGTGACATTTGTAAGCAATATACAGATCTTCTACTTCGTCATACAAACCCTTTTTATAATACTCAGTACTATGCAACTCAGCCCGTTTAACCTGAGTTAAAATTTGTGTATGAGTATTTGTAAATAACGACCACTGCTGTTCCAAATTGTCTACTCTAATCTGTACATAACTTTTCGTTAAACGATCTTTAGGACACTTTTTAACATTGGAAAACGCTTTTGACATCTTCATTTTAATGTCTTCCTGAATTTCGTTTAACGGTTCCATATTAAACAATGTAATGTATTGGAACGTAGTTTGATTTTAATAACAAAGTTGACCCAAGGAAAATGAATGTTTTCCAAGTGTTGTAACTTAGATGAAACGTTCCAATAAATATAAACTAACTATTTTTAACTATCAAAACTAAACACAGACAAATAAATTCTTAACACAAAACACAACAGAAAATCTTACAAGTGTAACATTCAATAAAAATTGTTTGAAATTATTCTAAGTCCTTAAACACTAAAGTTTTTCTAAGTGTTTGAACACAGTTTAATCAAAATAAAATAAAAATTTTACAAGTTAATAAATCTAAACTAAATCAAAGTCTTTAACACTTACACTATAATATTGTCTCTTCAAATTTTCTAAGTTAGGATTCTTTAATAAAAAGTCTATGTTTAATTCTTCAATGAAATAAGGTTCAAAATGTACTCACGATTTTTTAACTGCACTCACTGACACAAACCGTATCCATGTAGTTAAATTATTTTCCAGTAGCTCCTTGTAGCGACCTCGTTCCAAGAGTTCAGCTCTGCACCAGTTCAGCCTCCCTTTGCGTCGGTTTCCTCCAGATGGCGCCAATCCCGGTTCCAGGAACAAATTTCAGCGCCAACAGGTACCTCTTCACTTGCTGAAGAGGTTGTTCTAGACAGCAATCCACTGACTAGTCCTAACACAATGGGTGGTATTCTTTACCACCACCGAAGACTACCAAAAAACGCTCTCAGCCATCCGGCAGAAGGACCATGAATATATTATTCAATGGGTCTTGAGGGCGAAGGTTAAATAATGTACCACAACTTTGTAGGCAACACTATAATTTAATTTATCGCTCACGTTAGCAATACAAATAGTTCGAATAGTATCGAAAACTCCAAAATGAATCTCACTAATAATAAAATGTACAACATACTTATAATAAATGTAGCACAATTTCGATATCGCGATCTAGACCTTGTCACACAACCTTAGCGCGATGTAGTATCTAGTACTACATGTAAACAAACCCTATCGCGATCCAGATATTACCTGTCGACAACCCATATCGCGATTCAGATCCAACATACAACGCAATCCGCTGAATGCGGTTTAGCTCACGGTATGCTTCCCTTGACAATACCTTGACAATACAAAATACAAGTAACGTCCTACAAGCCTTTCATAATTTGGACACCCGGTCTATATACGCCACGAGATGCCGCTTTTTTTTTCTTCTACGGACCGCCCCTCTTTGAACGGTCAGAGGATGTCTAGATAGTCTTTCAGTAGTATTATCGCATTATGAAGAGAGGGTAGAGGACGAAAAGGAGATCTTTCAGCAGTAAACGCACACGTCTTTACTTCCTGGCTTTAAATCTACCAGTTTTTCTAAATCCCATTGGTAAATGCGGTCAGACCCGGTCGAGATGCGCTACGAGCTGCCGCCTCTTTTCCTCCAGGTCGGGCCGCCCTCCATTGGACGGCCAGATTAACTTTCCTGTAGAGTACTGTCGTCTGCCTAACAACCAATGCACCCAAGGGATAATGTTCCGAAGAAATAGTGTTGGACTACACAGATCCCTGTGGTACTCTTGAATTAAACTGCAGAAAGCAGGGAACCTGACCAGCACAGAGGACTAATAGATATACGTCACCCGTGCAGGAAACTGGCCATCCAGCGACACAATTGAGTTTACTTATAATATTTAGTGAATTGATTTTATAATGCTATCCGTGACTTATGGTGCAACAAAAGATATACTTATTAAGAACAACACAACAAATTTTCAAAAAAATAATATGGGTTACTGTGGTCGCCGCCGCCCCTGCGTTGGCCGCCTCCACAACATGCTGCAAGTTTGTAAAGAAGTGATGCATGCATGGGGATGTTTGCTTCCTTTCAAGCATCTGGGATATATCTATAGTTAATTTGGGATATAATTTGAGCATAATTATTTCTTGTGAAAAGAGAGTTGAATAAGTTGGAGTGTTTATTATTAGGTAGGTAATCTAATATCGTCAAGGTACTGATGATCTGTGCATTTGTCTGCAAAGTTTGAATTTGTCGCCCTCTGATTTGCCGCCCCCCTGATTTTGCCGCCCGGGGCACGGGCCCCGGCTTGCCCCCCCCTAGATCCGGGGCTGTTATTAAGCAAACAGAGGAGTTGCACAGGCTCCTATGAATTTGCCGAAAAATATTTTCGCCAGGGTTGCTCAATTTTCTAAGTTTTAGATATATATTGGTAGTAACTGGTTACTATTTTAAACAATAAATTTATAATTCCTTTTCATTTAATGATGTGCACCGCTATATATATAGCGACCTATCCCTTCCAAGCTAACCCTTCTCCTTGACACTAAAAGGGTGCCATCAGACGGACTGCATCGCAGCGACTGCATGCAGTTGCTATATTCAACTGCATACAGTTGTTTGCAGTCGAATCAGACTTCACGCAGTTGAAGCCAAGCATGTAGGACAAGAGCTTTAGTGTAAGGTTTGACGTCGAAATGGAAGCACAGACGCTTCTCTTATATATTATTACGGCGCCGCCGTCGCCGGCAGCGATGTAATCGAATTAAATAACTGCAGAGTGCAGCGCGGATGTGGATTGATTCTATGCTATTATTTTGCCATACGGAAGGTGATTTTTAGGGTTCCTTAGCCAAATGCCAAAAACGGAACCCTTATAGTTTCCTCATGTCTGTCAGTCTATCTGTCCGTCAGTATGTCACAGGCACTTTTCTCCGAAACTATAAGGCCTATGCTATTAAAACTAGGTAAGTACCTAGATGTATTCTGTGAACCGAATTAAGATTTTCATATAAAACTAGAAAAAAAAGCAGTAAATTTTGGGGTCCCCATACTCAGAACTGAAACACAGAAATTATTTTTTCATCAAACTTATACGTGTGGGTATCTATATACAGGATGAATTTTTGAAAAGGGCTTGGATGGCCAAATCCAAAACTATAAGGAATAGCTAAAAATGCTCAAAGGAGTCACGAGCCCGATTTTGATAAAACTTAAAACCTTATCATTAGATTTTTGAGAAACCAATAATCCTAGCTGGGAATCGAACCCTATGATTTTGAAAAAAAAAACACACCCTTTATTATTACACCATACGATAGTGTCGCTGATAAGGATCAAATTCTGCGAAGTAATGATATACGGCAAATTTAAGGAAAGTTTGGAATTTTAATAGAATTCATATTTCATGTACCTAAATTTTGCATCATAGTTTGTTTCGTTCGAAATCCCAGAATAGATCGTAACTATTCCCTGTTTTAAATCATGCTCAGAATGATTTTTTGGAGAATATTCTAAACGGAATCAATAATATTGAATGCAGTACGATTCTTGAGGTCTCTAATCCAGCTATGTATTGAAAACAATGGTCTACATTTTGAACAATTAATCAGTTAACGTAAGCAAAATAAATTGTATTTTGTTAAAGATGAACACATTCCTTTAGTTTGCCGTATGTCATTACTTCCCAGAATAAAATCCATAATAGTAACTCCATTGTATAGTGTAATAATATAGGGTGTGTTTTTTTTTTCATAATCAATGGGTTCGATTCCCAGCTAGGATTATTGCTTTTTTAAAAATCTAATGATGAGGTTTTAAGTTTCATCAAAATCGGTCTCGTGACTCCTTTGAGCATTTTTCGCTATTCCTTATAGTTTCGGATTTGGCCATCCAATCCCTTTTGAAAAATTCATCCTGTATAGGTCTTCAAAAATGCTATTGAGGTTCCTAACATTTTTTTTTTAAAGTAGGTAAATAGTTTGCGCAAGAGACACTTCCAAAGTGGAATATTTGTGTCCCCCCTCTAACATCTATACTAAGTAATGAGGAAATCCATGTTTTAAACCGTACTGACGACGCAACCAACACGCGCGTTCGGCTCCTTGACTTACTATATGCGTTAGCGGTGGACAGCATGCGGCGACACTACACCACTGTAGCGAACTGCGCGAAGTTGACGGTACGACTGTATGCAGTTGATAGTGACTTCACACGACTGCAGCCGACTGCGTCAACTCAATTCTATACATTCGTGCCGTGTAACTTTCGTTAACGTGGAAAATTTGGTTGGTTCCGAGTAGGTTTCGAAGGCTAAGTGGTTGGGCATCTTGCACGGTATGCGACAAGATGCAGGTTCGAATCCTGCTCGAAACCAATTCTTTTTCCATAAGTATTAAAAATAATTAAATAAACGCCTGCAACCTATGCATGTTCTTTTTTTAGATCAACATAATGTCACAAAGCATAGAGGAACGACTTGAAAAGAAAAGACTGGCAGAAAAAAGGAGAAGGGAAAAGATAAAGGCAAACCCAGAACTTCACAATTTTTTTTTTTATACCACTAAGGTGGCAGACAAGCACACGGCCCACCAGAAGGACCGGTGACAATGCTGTTAAAGTAAAAGCAAGAGAGCGTTATGACAGAAACAAGTCCAAGGAAATGAGCATCCAACAAAAAAGAGGAAAACAGTTAACTACAAGATCGACTGAAAAGTAAATTATGCCGGGAAAGAAAAAACAGTTAAGAAACTGAGCTGAGTTATTTATTTATTTATCTTATAATTTGCGTAGATACGAGTAACCCTACAAACATTTTAGTCGTTTAAGTAAAAATTACACGACTTACCTAATGTTCTATAAACATCGTATTGAAGTCATTTTTGGTTCTAATACGACTTAGTGCCTCTGCATCACTGACCTGTATTAATAATCGCTGGACTGGCTATTCCATACAAAATGACAGCTACTTTTTTGTGCCGATTCAAAGCGCCGCCGTCGAGTGTACTGAGAACTAAATTAGTTTGCAAATGGCCGTTGTTTGTTTATTTCAGAAGGAGTTTATGTGTGAAATTTGGAATATTTTAAAGTTATTACTGTGATTGCTATAAATTTAAAGTGTTTTGGTATATAAATTTAGTTTATTGTGTAATTAAGTAGATATTTATCATGAGATCGTGTGTATATTGTAAAACAAGATACGAGAAGGGCAGTGGCGTCTCTTTTCACAAGTAAGTAGGTACAACTAAGAATCTAATTCTTAAACAATTATTATAAAACCATAATTTAGGTTTTTTTTTACTGTCATAAGCGAATACCCTTCGAGTTTCGGGGATTTTACGAATATTTTTATAACCTATGATGTTTAATAGGGATGTCAAAATGTATATCGATAATTTTCTGTCCAATGCCAAAATTCGTATTTTAAAAACAAGAGGCATGGTAAAAGTACTTTAATAATTTAATGAACATATTAAAATTACTAATAAACACTTAAAATTGTAGTAGATAATCGAAACAGTAACTAACTAGCGTGTGAAATATAACTTAGCATCTATGGTTAATTATTTATATATTTATATATCAGATTTATTTTTAAAGCCTATTTTAAGCATAGATTTAGAATGTACAAGATGAACAGTGTCAAACTGAAGACGAGACCAAAAATGAAAGATCTATGTGTGGGTTAAATAGTGTTGTTGAATGGTCACACCTATGTTATCGATAAAAGTATCTGTATAAATGGATGGAATGGAAATGAAACTTCTAAGCACACAAAGTGCTTAGAAGTTTCATCTCCAACTTCTTGTTTTGGGGAATAAATTGTTAATTTGAATGTAATCGACTATGAAAAAGTAAAAATGGGATTATATGAGGTAACTCGTAATATTAGAAATTCTGTAGTGATTTTACGAATTTTGATTCAGTGTGTGAATGTGAAAATACACTTTTAACATGTAATTTATGGCATCGTACATTGCATTGTTGCCGTACATATATATTTTGCAAATTAAATTTGAAATTTTACTAAAAATCCAACTCTTATCGTAATACGAAACCTAGAAACTCATTTATTATTGAACCCTAGTAACAATAAAAGATATTACTCGTAGATTTTTTTTAAATATATTAACTTTGCCAAATTGACGTCGCCACTGATGGAAACTAATGGAAAGCCGTGGCGCATCTAGCGAATGGGGGCCATGCTTACAGCACACAAGACTTCTGACAGTAGTCCTCAAGTTGGCGACCCTATGAAGTGCCTCTTCACGCTCCGCTTGTAGAACCCGGGATTGTTAAATGAGGGAAACACATGTGCGGGCAGGTCGTTCCAGGATTTTGTAGTTCGACAGAGGAACGATCTTTTGAAACGCTCAGTTCTGGCGAAGATTCTCTCCGCTATATATGAGTGGCACCTCTGCCCGACGTGTTGTTCGGAATCGGAAAGGAGATGGTGGGATCAGGTTGAAGAGCTCTTCAGAACATTCGCCATGATACATTCAGTAGAAGGCAGCCAAGGACGCTATGGTTCTTTGCTGCGCTAATGGCTCGAGGCTTACCGTCATCTTAGGACAACCTATAATTGAAATCGGATAACACGTCTCTGCATAGCGCCAAGCGCGTCCAGTAAGTACCTCGCACAGTCATCCCAAAGGTGAGAACAGTATTCGACGCAGAGGCTAATCTGCGCCTTGTACAGCAAATATCCCGGTGTGGCGTGGCGTACCTTAAGTGATGTAAAATTATAAAAATTCAACTCAAAATGGATCACAAATTTTGGAAATATTATATTAAAATAGGCACGAAACCCTAAAAAAAAGGTTAAATAACACAGTTCGAGTAAAAATCAATCATATTTATAGTAAATTAAATCCAGATAAGTTTGTTTGTAGCAATGTCACTATAATGAACTATCGACATCCTTATCGATACCTACCCATGACTATTTTACTGTAAACAGCCCTTTCTATTTCTGCTTTATATATCCTCAAAAAATGCATTTACACATTAAATATTGTGTTATGTATGAAGGAAAATGCATAATCTACGTTATGAGTTGAACTTTCAGTGAAATTTTACATCCAATTTGGCAGAATATGTACGTCAAAAATGGAATGAACGAAGACACAAATGACCTGTTAAACGAGTCTTTCTTCGTATAATTGCGTTTTGTAATATCCTATTCACACACTAAACACGACAATATTGTTGAAAATATAAAATTTTCTATTTTAATCGTAAGATCACTACAGATTATTGGATATTATGAATAACATAGAGCCGCCATAGGATCCCAGCGGGCTCAGCGATTCAAAATACTGACATAAGAGTACACAATTTGCTTTCTCTTTTCCTCTCGAGCTAAGTGCTATGGATAATGAGGTCTCGCTCGCACGCTTTGTATATCTATTGAGAGTAGCGAAAAATTCTAAATCTATGATTTTAAGAGAATCTACTTTGTTTTTCAATCTTTTTAAAATATGTGATAATTTTCTTTTAAAAATTATACAGATGTGCATTTAAAAATATCCCGTAAAAAATGTGTGATTTCATATTTTTTTAAAATAATTTCCCTTTTTTTTTTGTTTAACGTGAGGGAAAATCCTCATGGATGTTATGCCGGACTCCTACCGACTATAAAACCTCACGTCACGCCCAACAACCTGTGGTTGGGAGCCGCGGGGAAGCTCTCGGAAGGATGTCCCAGAACTCCCAACAAACCCACGGCCGCCACTGCGGCCTCGCCCAGGGGGTGGTTCGGGTGCTATCCCACGTCTTTGGGGGGTTTCGGGTGTGATCCCGCTTTTAAGGGGGGGCGTGCATGAATTGCTCACGTCACGCTGCCGTCATGGGCCTGCTTCTGTAAGGACGGTGAGCCGCCCTCTCACCGTCCTCAGGCCCCCGGTCATGGTGGCCGATAGTCCTCGGCGAAGACACGTCGGCGGCGCCCAGGCCGCCGACTGCGGAACTCGGGTGGGAGAGTTCTCTCCCGTAACCGTCCCGCCGCCTCCTTCACGAGCATGATCTGCTCGCAGAAGGAGGTGGCGCAGTCCCACTTACTCCCGCTGGAGAGCATGGCTCGCACCATGGTCTCGAGCGAGAGAGTGTCCACGTCCAGACCCACTACGAGGACCTGGCGCTGTTGCGCCCACGCCGTGCACTCCATCAGCGTGTGGATAAATACCTTCCCTTCTCTGTACTTACCTACTACAAACCACAGACTTACAATAAGTAGCAGACAAAGCATTAGAGATCGAAAAGTACGCCAAAACTAACACATATAAAAACCACACACACTAACGCAACTACAGGGAAGGAGTTAGCCCCCTAGTTCAATAAGATTTATTTTAATGAAATAAGAGTATCTTAAAATACCTCTTTTAAGGTTCCGTAGCCAAATGGCAAAAAACGGAACCCTTATAGATTCGTCATGTCTGTCTGTCTGTCCGTCCGAATGTCACAACCACTTTTCTCCGAAACTATAAGACCGATGTACTTGAAACTTGGTAAGTAGATGTATTCTGTGAACCGCATTAAGATTTTTAAATATAACTAAAAAAGCAGTAAATTTTGGGGGTCCCCATACTCAGAACTGAAACGAAAAGATTTTTTTTCATCAAACCCATACGTGTGGGGTATCCATAGATAGGTCTTCAAAAATGCTATTGAGGCTAAAGCACCTTTAGAAAAAAATGATGTTACAAAACATCATTTTTTTCTAAAGGTGCTCCCTCACCGGGAGCATTCGCGCTTAATGTAATGTTACGAGTCGAGAATTACAGCCAGTGTGGGAGGTGAACCGAGCATTGCAATGCGCACCTTGTAATGATACAAGACGAGGTTACAGCAGTGAAGCAGGTGATCCGAGCATTGCAATGCGCGCCTTGTAATGATACAATGTGTAAAGTTTTGATCCAACTCGTAATACAATGCGCTTTTTTGTTGCGGCTGGCCGGCCGCACACTGGTCCGGATTATAAATAGGTGGACATACGATCTAAGATGTCAAACGCTTTTGGGAAAAAAATAGTAGTACGAGTACGAATTTCAGGTTAATTTTGCAATCCAATATGGCCGCCGCGCCACCATTGTAAAATTTCATGTTGGATATCGTTTATGGGGATTTTTGGTATGCTGAGTACGAATTTCAGGTTAATTTTGCAATCCAATATGGCCACCGCGCCACCGTTGTAAAATTTCATGTTGCATATCATATAAGGGGTTTTTTGGTATGCTGAGTACGAATTTTGGGTTAATTTTGCAATCCAATATGGCCGCCGCGCCGAATTCACAAAATTTCACGCTGAGTACGAATCTCATGATAATTTTGCAATCCAATATGGCCGCCGCGCCGAAATCACAAAGTTTCATGATGGGTATCGTCTAAGGGGTTTTTTGGTATGCTGAGTACGAATCTCATGATAATTTTGCAATCCAATATGGCCGCCGCGCCGAAATCACAAAATTTTCGTGATGGGTATCGTTTAAGGGGTTTTTTGGTATGCTGAGTACGAATCACCATGATAGTTTTGAAATCCAATATGGCCGCCACGCCGAAATCACAAAATTTCATGATGGATATCGTACAAGGGGTTTTTTGGTATGCCGAGTACGAACTTTGTGTTAATTTAGCAATCCAAGATGGCTGTCGCGCCAGCGTTGCAAAATTTCATGTTGCATATCGTAGAAGGGGTTTCTTGGTATGCTGAATAC
This sequence comes from Miltochrista miniata, assembly GCA_933228765.1. Taxonomy (NCBI): domain Eukaryota; kingdom Metazoa; phylum Arthropoda; class Insecta; order Lepidoptera; family Erebidae; genus Miltochrista; species Miltochrista miniata. The sequence goes on along the minus strand of OW121772.1, from coordinate 3,409,491 downwards.
GAATTTTAGGTCAATTTTGCAATCCAAGATGGCCGCCGAACCACCGTTGTAAAATTTCATATTGGATATCGTGAAATGGGTTTTTTGGTATCTCAGCATACTGACAGAAATAGAAAGAAAGAAAGAAAATATTTTTTATTTTAGATCACAGCGCACATAGACCAAACAACAGTAACCTTTTATAAAAAATAATAATAAAAACAGAGAAAAACAAACATAGATATAAAAATAATATGTACATAAACAACACAACGATCATACAGACAGGCGGCAAAACGTTCAAAAACCTTTATTATAATCATCTCGCAACAGTGGCGCGGTGGCCATATTGGATTGCAAAATTATCATGTGTTTCGTACTCAGCATACCAAACAACCCCTTAAACGATACCCATCATGAAATTTTAACAACGGTGGCGCGGCGGCCATATTGGATTGCAAAATTATCATGTGTTTCGTACTCAGCATACCAAAAAACCCCTTAAACGATACCCATCATGAAATTTTGTGATTTCGGCGTGGCGGCCATATTGGATTGCAAAATTATCATGTGATTCGATCTCAGCATACAAAAAAAACCCTTAGACGATACTCATCATGAAATTTTGTGATTTCGGCGCGGCCGCCATATTGGATTATAAAATTATCATGTGATTCGTACTCAGCATACCAAAAAACCCCTTAGACGATACCCATCATGAAATTTTGTGATTTCGGCGCGGCCGCCATATTGGATTGCAAAATTATCATGAGATTCGTACTCAGCGTACCAAATTTCCCCTTAAACGATACCCATCATGAAATTTTGTGATTTCGGCGCGGCGGCCACATTGGATTGCAAAATTATCATGTGTTTCGTACTCAGCATACCAAAAAACCCCTTAAACGATACCCATCATGAAATTTTGTGATTTTGGCGTGGCGGCCATATTGGATTGCAAAATTATCAAGTGATTCGTACTCACCATACCAAAAAACCCCTTAAACGATACCCATCACGAAAATTTTGTGATTTCGGCGCGGCGCCCATATTGGATTGCAAAATTATCACGTGATTCGTACTCAGCATACCAAAAACCTCCTTTAACGATACCCATCATGAAATTTTGTGATTTCAGGGCGGCTGCCATATTGGATTGCAAAAGTATCATGAGATTCGTACTCAGCGTACCAAAAGCCCCCTTAAACGATACCCATCATGAAATTTTGTGATTTCGGCGCGGCGGCCAAATTGGATTGCAAAATTATCACGTGATTCGTACTCAGCATACCAAAAAAACCCCTTAAGCAATACCCATCATGAAATTTTGTGATTTCGGTGCGGCGGCCATATTGGATTGCAAAATTATCATGAGATTCGTACTCAGCGTACCAAAATCCCCCTTAAACAATACCCATCATGAAATTTTGTGATTTCGGCGCGGCGGCCATATTTGATTGCAAAATTATCATGTGATTCGTACTCAGCATACCAAAAACCCCCTTTAACGATACCCATCATGAAATTTTGTGATTTCAGGGCGGCGGCCATATTGGATTGCAAAAGTATCATGAGATTCGTACTCAGCGTACCAAAAGCCTTAAACGATACCCATCATGAAATTTTGTGATTTCGGCGCGGCGGCCAAATTGGATTGCAAAATTATCATGTGATTCGTACTCAGCGTACCAAAATCCCCCTTAAACGATACCCATCATGAAATTTTGTGATTTCGGTGCGGCGGCCATATTGGATTGCAAAATTATCATGAGATTCGTACTCAGCGTACCAAAATCCCCCTTAAACAATACCCATCATGAAATTTTGTGATTTCGGCGCGGCGGCCATATTTGATTGCAAAATTATCATGTGATTCGTACTCAGCATACCAAAAACCCCCTTTAACGATACCCATCATGAAATTTTGTGATTTCAGGGCGGCGGCCATATTGGATTGCAAAAGTATCATGAGATTCGTACTCAGCGTACCAAAAGCCTTAAACGATACCCATCATGAAATTTTGTGATTTCGGCGCGGCGGCCAAATTGGATTGCAAAATTATCATGTGATTCGTACTCAGCGTACCAAAATCTCCCTTAAACGATACCCATCATGAAATTTTGTGATTTCGACGCGGCGGCTATATTGGATTGCAAAATTATCTCTTAGTCTGTCTGTTCCCGGTTTCCATTTCGGAGTTTCCAGTTCTATGATCCGATTCAAAATCGCAATAAAAACCATTTCTGCTAATAGTTTTGCACCAATTTTTTTAAAACCTTCTGACAGAAACAAACACAACAAAAAAGAATTAGCGAAATCGGTCCAGCATTTCACGCGTGATGCCGTGACCACGGAAATCGGGCTTCATTTTTATATATTGTATACTCAATATCATCGAAGATTACAGGCATTATATTAAAATGCAATTCTGAACTAATTAAATGCTGAATCACAGTTTGCCACACTTATTTTTATGTTAGCATTAAATTTAATCTTGAAAAGAAGTGCCTGAGTTTGGCCCCTACATTAATTAGAGGTATCTAATACGTCAAACTGCAGCATCGGCAGCTTATATCTTTCAAAAACCAGGCGTACGTCATTTTTTTTTAAATGTCATGTATAGTGTTGATATACGTGTAGAAACGAGATAGCAGCATTCACTAACCCCTTAGAGCGAGCGGAATGGAAAGACCAACGCACACAAACATAATTAATGTTTCGTCTGCTACTTATTGTACGTCTGTGCTACAAACAAAACTACAATAAATCCTAATCCTAATTAACCTGTCACTTAACAAAATTCGTCTCTGGGCACGGCTGCTTCGGAAAGTAAATGGGAAATAGTTGCCATTGAGGCGGAATAGCAAGTTGGCATTGGCTGCTTCGGGGAGAACGCTCGCACGGCTCACGTTAAACGAGGCGTCCACCAGGCGGACCGGGCCGCAGCGCAGAGCAACAATTCGCGTGCCGTGTACGTTTCATATGAAATTGTGTAGCATCTGCCTTTACTAGAGGCGGGTCGCAACGAAACACAGTTTCATTAAAAACGTATGGCATGCGGATTTTTGCGTTGCGGCCCGGCCCGACCCATCCGCCTATTGGACGCCTAGCTTTAAGTTCTAACATAACCCAATTATGATTAAAGACAACCTTAATGACTGTGTGGGCAGTATCCGGTGTCATTTTTCAGCCGATTTACAATAGTAACACTACTTTGGCAACATACCTGCGACCACTGTTTAAGCAAACAAACTCTTTTTTTTTATATTAAGCTCGCCAAACTGAATTCGCGAGCCTGATGGTTAGCCTACTTAGGTACTGTAAAGTAGTCATTCATATTATGTATCATTGTACATAGTCTGGCAACACAATCGAACTGTCAAAAATTTTAGCTCTCTAAAAATATTTTTAAAATTAATTAGATAATTAGTATTTAAACAATTTTAAACCAACTAAAACCAATATCATCACATTAATAGTGTCCTAAAATAGTCAGATAATTTAATAAAAGTGTTCTGTCCGTGTATTTTGGTGTAAAAAGTGACGAGTCAGGTACCCGGTTTTTTCGAATGTTGAATGTTTTCTTTTTCACGTAAATACATACTAAATCGACTGTTTCTCGTGAGTAGAATTATTATACTTGTATAAGCGTTTACTCGACGTTGACGACGGTCGGTGTATTTGCGTAAGTACATAAAAATATTAAGTATAATTTTATTGCCGGTACATACATAACCTTGTTACTTCTTACCATAAACTGTACAAAGAGCTCCATCATCAATATAATTCGCGTTTAATTGCACTTTCTTATTAATAATATGAATACCCGTAGTCGCAGAGCTCTCGGCCGCCAGCAGGAGGAAACCAAACTTCAGTTGGTGTTGCTGGAGCTTAAATGTAAAACAGAGCTCTGTGAACAGTTGGAGAAGGAAAGAGAAGAGAATGAAAATTTATTGATAAACGCTTTGAATGACACAAAAAAATTAAAATGCGAATTATCAAAACTTCATGTTAGTTATGATGACATTGTTGCGGAGCGGGACCACCTTCAGTCAATAGTAGATAGGTTCCAAGAGTGCAGTGACGAGTATGAGAAAACCTTGAGGAGGACTACCTTTCTGGAACAGGAGCTAAGGGATGCCCAGGGACAGATCTCACACCTGGAAGAAGCTGCTGAGAAAGTTACTGCTCAACAAACTGATAATCTTTATAGTGAGTTAATGAGTGGTATCCCGCAGTTTATTCCTTCTGCAAATTCTCAAAACCTGGACTTGACTACTATAGATCTTACAGGTGACAGTCCATATCAACAGGACAAGTCGGTTTTGTTTTGCAGCAGAAATAAACTAAAAAAATATCTTAGAATTAAAAAGTTTATACAAAAATCAAAAAAGCAATTAAAACTCCATAAAATGTTAATCAAGAAGTGTAAAAATATAGGTTCTTGTTTAAAATTTAGAGAACAAGCTAAATTGTCAATGTTAGAGCTGGAACAAAGCCATTTAAAATATTGCACTGACACACAAAAATTAGAATCAAAAATACAAAGTTTGCAATTTGAGCTACAATATATGACTAAAAAATATGAATGGTCCCTTAAGGACTTTACTAAATGTTCTTTAACCATAGATAAGGTACTAAAAACATCAAATGATAACACTGAGCGCCTTAATTGTTTCCTAAATGACCACTCATGCAATATTAACTGCCCTAAAGCAATTGAGCCGGTGGAGGCTCAGGGCGAACCGGTTACCGCTGAGCCCCTAGCTCCCATTACCATGTGCTCACCCAGTACATCAGTGAATATATTGTGTGACAGTGTAAATAATAGTAATAGTTGTACTAAATTAATTGTATTTAGTGATGATATTGGTACCAATCTTAGTTCATTTTTAAAACAAAACTTAAATTCAAGTTATTACTCGGTTATTAATAATTGCTATCCGGGTGCTTCATTAAGTGATATTATGCAAAAGATAATAGAATATAAATTTGACGCTAACAGTAAAATAATAATTTTCTGTGCAAACAGGGGCAAAATTAGCAATGATGATTTGTCCCTATACATGAATTACATCTTAAACTTAAATGCCATACAAGTTGTAATGTTCACACTTCCATTTATAAAAGGTGTGCCAGATTCGGAAAATTCATTTAGATATAAGATGAATTTACGTTTAAACTTAATTAGTCAGTATAATAATAAATTTAATGTAATTGACTTTAATTCTGTATTTGACACAAATTTGTCACATACCAAGTATAAAGTCTATAATAATCACAAGGGTAGGTATTGTCTACCCAATTATTATAAAAGACAAATAGCAAGTTTGCTATTCAGTTATTTTTACTCTTTAGCCAAAAACTTGGCTGACAAAACTGCTTTATTTGAGCAGAGTAGATTTAGGACTTTGGAATCTGTTCCAAGTAATTTAAATTAACTTCTGGGACAACAGAGGAATTACCCTCTAGCCAAAATTGTAAATTGATAGAGTTGAATTTAATTGCAAACCATAACTATATCGGAAACTGTCCTCCGAACAAAACTAAATTAAAAAATGTAAATTATATCAGCCTGGTGCATTATAATATTGCAACATTAACGCAGGTCAAAGAGTTTGAATTGGAGCTGTTCATGAGCTCAGAAAATATTGAAATTGTTTGTCTTACAGAGCATATGCGTAAGGAGTATGAGCTCATGTTCAGTTTCAGTAGTCACCGGGTTGGTAGTGCGTTCTGCAGGGTCAACACAACACGGGGGGGTTCGTTGATTTTATTAAATAAGAAATTAAAGTATAAGGAACGGAAAGATGTTGTGTCCCTCTCTGTAGAGTGTACAGTTGAAATATCATGCGTAGAATTGGAGCAATTCATAGTAGTATGCGTATATAAACCTGGAGTCTCACCCTTTTGTGAGTTTGAGGAAGTAATGGATAAAGTGCTATTTAAACTTGGAAAAACTAATAAACACCTAATAGTGTGCGGTGATTTTAATGTTAATATACTTATAAACACGCGTCAAACCAATGATATCTTAAATTTATTTAAATCACACAATCTCACTAACTTATTTTTAGAGCCTACTAGATATTGTGATACAACAGCTACTTGTCTGGACAATATATACAGTGATATGTTGCCAGAAAGTAAGAGTATTATAAATAAGATAAAATCAGATCATACTGGGCAAATAGCATCTTTCAAGATCACAAGAGAAAAAGTTAAAAGACGTAAAATATTATGTAGACCAGTAACTAGTGGCCGCTTGGAACGTATGCGAGTTGGACTTTGCAATAAACTTCCATTTTTAGACACTGGCTTAGATCCAAATGTAAGTTATAAGTTATTTTTTGATTCCTTTTACAATGAGTTCAACTCCATATTCAAGTCTAAGGAAGTCACAATCGGTGACAGGCCAGCCTTCAGTGAATGGGCCACTGAGGATATACATAAAAGTAGATTAAAACTGTATGAACTATACTCAGAAAGACAGCTTAATAGAACAGATGAATTTCTAAATTATGTTAAAACTTATTCAAAAAAGTTTAAAGCAGACTGCTTAGCGGCCAAAAGAAAGTATATAAGTAATAAAATTATCAATAGTGTAGACAAAGTTAAATCTACTTGGAAAATAATTAACGCAGAAAGAGGCCAAGCAAAATCAAATGATAATAATTTTAAACTTAAAGTAAATGGTGACATAATTACAACAGATGCCGAAGTCGCTAACGAATTTGAACAATTTTTTTCTCGTATTCCAGTAGATTTGACCAGAGCCCTAGGTTTCTCTATCCCAATAGCAGAATCCTTGTTAAAAGCAAATGTTCCTTGCTGTAATGAAATATTCAAATTCAGTAAAATTAGTTTACACACTATCATAAAAACTTTTAAATCTTTAAATATTAAGAAAACGGCTGACCTCTGGGGAATTTCTGTACATTTAGTTAATTCGTTAATTGAAATGGTTGCTCCTGAATTATCAATCATATTTAATAATTGTGTTGATAGTGGTGTGTTTCCTGACTTAATGAAGTTTAGTAAAATAACTCCTCTGTTTAAATCGGGTAGCACCTCGGATCCGTCCAATTTTCGTCCTATTTCTGTACTACCCACGTTTAGTAAAATCTTTGAAAAGGTAATGCTTAATCAAATGCAAAATCATTTTAATACAAATAAACTATTCCATACTAAACAATTCGGTTTCACGCGCGGTCGGTCTACCACGGATGCTGGAATCAAATTATTAGAGTATATATATGAGGCCTGGGAGGAGTCGTATGATGCTTATGGTGTATTCTGCGACCTATCTAAGGCCTTCGATTGCGTCCAGCATCAGACTTTAATTAAAAAACTTGATCATTATGGGATCCAGGGGACGGCCTTGGATTTAATTAGTTCTTACCTAAGAGATAGAGTACAGAAAGTAGTTATAAATGGTAAACAGTCACATGGTTCTGCTGTAACAATGGGGGTGCCTCAGGGTTCAATTCTGGGACCTTTTCTATTTTTAGTGTACATAAATGATCTCCCTCACCTTATAAGAGACGATCACGAGGTAGTTTTGTTTGCTGATGACACATCTTTTATATTTAAAGTTGAACGTGGACAACGCGATCTTGACGAAGTAAACAATGCCCTCTCTAGGGTAGTCCACTGGTTTAACGCAAATAATTTATTGTTAAATGAAACTAAAACAAAATGTATTAGATTCACCTTGCCAAATGTTAGGCTCGTTAACACCAGTATTAAGATTAGGGATGATCAAGTAGAATTGGTCGATGAAACTGTCTTTCTGGGCATAAAGTTAGACTCCAACTTGCAGTGGGGGCCTCATATCGAGAAAGTCTCGGGCAGACTGAGCTCTGCAGCCTATGCCGTTAAAAAGATCCGACAACTGACAGACATTAGAACAGCGCGTCTTGTCTACTTTAGCTATTTCCACAGCGTCATGACCTATGGCATACTATTATGGGGTAACGCTGCCGACATCGAATCTATCTTTGTGTTGCAGAAAAGGGCTGTCCGGGCTATCTATGGTATGGGGATTCGGGAGTCATTAAGAGAAAAGTTTAAGGGTATCAACATACTTACTGTGTATTCACAGTACATATATGAAAACTTATTATATACTCATAAAAATAACAGTAAATTTATTAAAAATAGTGATATCCATAATCTAAACTTAAGAAATAAGAATAAATTGGCTGTACCTAGATTTAGGCTTAATAAAATAAGCAATTCTTTTGCGGGCAATTGTATTCGAATGTACAATACATTGCCGCCAGCCATAACAGGTTTGTCAGTTAATAAATTTAAAAAACTAATAAAACTTAAATTGTGCCAGAAAGCTTATTATAGCATTAAAGACTTTCTAGAAGACAAGACTGCCTGGCAGTGACACGAATTGCTCCTTTCTACATTAAAAAAAAACTGTATTAGATACTAGAAGAGAAGGGACCAGACTGAGTTTCTTGGGGTGTTCTTCTCAGTCTGTAGTATTTCCGAACCCCCGGTAGAGTCACAAAAATTTTGACAAACCTAAATAATTTTTTTAAAAATTTCAAAGGGAATAAATTTTATTTTATTTTATTTTATTTTATTGTATGTATCATTGGTACAAAAATAAAATTAACATTGTAGTCGATATCTGGTAAAGTTTTTATCGACACCAAGACAGGTGTTGTACATCACTAGTATTAGTTCCAAGTACATTCGCTAGCTGCCGTCAGCGCCAAATGGCGATTTTCAATTAGGCACAATTTTATGGAACCGATCACCAGTCCAGATACTATAACAGGTCAGTGCTCTGCATCCTTATTCAACGTAGAGGGAGAATATACCTAGAGAAGACATTAAATAATGTTAGTCATGAGTGAAAGTGACACATATATAATATTTACACAAGAGTAAGCGAGACAGACGACACTTTTTTTGTCTCGCTCACCGTATGCGTTTTCATTTGTTTGGGACCTCTTTCGTTGGTCCCAAACAAAAGCGTGTTCGATAGGGTTTTGTCGAAAAATTGGTGATAGTGACTTATTTGTGAAGTTAGAAGTTGTTTGGAGCTTATAAAAGTGTAAAATTTTTCTTAATAATGGTGCGTTGTTGTGTTAAAGACTGTACAAATCGCCCAGAACGGAAAACTCCGAACATAACCTTTCATCGGTAAGTAAGCCCATTTATGCTGTTTTGTATGTATATAATGATATAATTTACTTCGTAGATTAGTATTCACTATCTTTGCGCCTTAATTTACATACTTTTAAGTATATTTCTCGAATTATTTTTTTGTATTATCCGACAGAATTATGTAGCTCATATACATTAAGACGGCCATGTTGTCTAGGGGTCAATCATCCATGTCCGTATAATCGGGGGAGTGTGACCAGTGTTTGGTAAAGTTTACCCAACAATATTTTTATAGCTATCGTTTTATTTACTTTTAGGTTTCCAGAGGATATAAGTATGAGAGTTTTATGGATTCAAGCAACAGGCAGAAAACATTGGCAACCTGACAAGAATGCTCGGATTTGTTCAAAACATTTTGAATCCTGTTGTTTTCGGAAGGCAAAAACAAGGACTTATTTGAATCCAAATTCGATTACTTCACTCTCTGTTTTTCATGTAAGTTATTAATCTATACTAATATTATAAAAAGCAGAGGATTTTTGTTTATTTGTAATGAATAGGCTCCGAAACTACTAGATCTATTTTAATCATTTTTTCACTAATAGAATCCCACACACATCACTGAGTAACATAGGCTATAGAATATCAAGATAACGCTACTTCCTGCCAAAGACGGGCAGTGACCATAAATGCCGGCGTAGCCGCACATAGAAAGCTAGTTATAGATATACCGGGTGTAACATTCGGAACGGTCAGTATGGGCAAGTCTGTAAAAAGATCTGTTCTTAGGAACCATGTCATCGATTTTAGAGAAAATAAGAACTGCATATTTATTTATTTTTTAAATCTCTTGCACTGTCCGGGAATCAAACCCGGTCGTTTTGAAAATAAAACTTACATTATTTCTAATTAGGTAAATATTGATTGTATAGGTCATATGGAGTTAATAGTATTTCAATTCCCCAGCTGTGCAAGAGATTATTTCAAATCTAGGTATGCAGTTTTTGTTTTCTCTAACATCGATGACATGGTTTCTATAAATAATAAATAAATATGCACGGACATCTCACACAACGCTATCTGATCCCAAAGTAAGCTAGGAATAACCTGCTTGTGTTATGGGTACTTGTTATGGGAGTTATCCTCTTAGTAGTAAAATTTTGAAAAAACTGATACACTTGTTCGTTTATTTCTTAAAAGACATAGGTTTAACAAATTTTGTGCATCTAGATCTGAAAATGACGGACTTTCATACAAACTTCCATCTCTTATTTTACCCCTTTAGTAGCACAATTTCCAAAAATACTTTCTTAGTGGATCCCTAGACCATACAAGGAACCTACTTGCCAAATTTGGACTTTCTAGTCCCAGCGGTTTGGGCTGTGCGTTGATTATCATTCAGTCAGGACATTCACATTTTTATATTTTTTTTTTGAAATCTTATGTAACTAAGTATGTACAAAAAAAAATCTAGTTTCGTTACCAGACACAAAAATAAGTTTCTTGCCAGTTCTTCTCAAGCAGACCGCGTTCCGAACTGGTGGTACTAACTTTTTTTGTATTCATGGACGTGTCGCATCGCAAGTGCCTATGTATTAGAAATGCGAAATAAATGTTTTTTTAAATTTTGAATTTTGAGTTTTATTTCCCACGTAAAAGGTGGTGAGCCCATTGCCTTCTTGAAATGGACAGGTCGCCGCGACCCGCAGTTGAAAAATTTCAAGCCGCCCATAAGGCCTTCAACTTGGCGTTAAGATTGTAATTTTACTCACAATCGGGTGATATTATGTGGTTATAAACGTTCAAACAGACGCACCTGGTCTATAAAAGTAGCCTATGTCTTAATCTGGGCTGTTAGCTACCTCAATACCAATTTTTTGGTATAGTAGCTTCTTTATATGAATTTACCTATTTCTCAGGTAAAAACATTTGGCGTGAGTGGGTAACACCGATGTCATAATAGCGCTATCTCAAAAGCACTGACCTGTAATAATAATCGCTAGACTGGCTATTTCATACAAAATGACAGCTACTTTTTTGTGCCGATTCAAAGCGCCGCCGTCGAGTGCACTGAGAACTAAATTAGTTTGCAAATGGCCGTTGTTTGTTTATTTCAGAAGTAGTTTATGTGTGAAATTTGGAATATTTTTAAGTTATTACTGTGATTGCTATAAATTTGAAGTGTTTTGATATATAAATTTAGTTTATTGTGTAATTAAGTAGATATTTATCATGAGATCGTGTGTATATTGTAAAACAAGATACGAGAAGGGCTGTGGCGTCTCTTTTCACAAGTAAGTAAATCTAAGAATCTAATTCTTAAACAATTACTATAAAACCATAATTTAGGTTTTTTTTTACTATCATAAGCGAATACCCTTCGAGTTTCGGGGATTTTACGAATATTTTTATAACCTATAATGTTTAATAGGGATGGCAAAATGTATATCGATAATTTTCTGTCCAATGCCAAAATTCGTAGTTTAAAAAACAAGTACTTTAATAATTTAATAAACATATTAAAATTACTAATAAACACTTAAAATTGTAGTAGATAATCGAAACAGTAACTAACTATCGTGTGAAATATAACTTAGCATCTATGGTTAATTATTTATATATTGGACATAGTCGTTAGAAACACACATCAATCAGATTTATTCTTAGTGGACACAAGCCTATTTTAAGAGAATCTACTTTGTTTTTTAATCTTTTTAAAATGTGTGATAATTTTCTTTTAAAAATTATACAGATGTGCATTTAAAAATATCCCGTAATAAATGTGTGATTTCATTTTTTTCTAAATACCTGCCCTCCTCTGTACTTACCTACTGCAAACAAACAAAACTACAATAAATCCTAATCCTCATTAACCTGTCACTTAACAAAATTCCTCTCTGGGCACGGCTGCTTCGGGAAGTAAATGGGAAATAGTTGCGAGAGGCGGAATAGCAAGTTGGCATTGGCTGCTTCGGGGAGCACGCTCGCACGGCTCACGTTAGCGAGGCGTCCACCAGGCGGACAGGGCCGCAGCGCAGTGTAACGTTGTGCAACAACGTGTGAATAAATTAATTAAAATTAGATAATTAGAATTGAAATTTAGGTCATGATAAATGAAAGCGCCATCTACCGAGTAGGTGTCGCAACGACGGAAGGTTTGGTTCATAGTCATAGTTGCGGTCTTGACGTTGAGTAGTATCGAGTTATGCCACCAGAGGCGCTATTCATTAGTATATAAAGCTTTGCATCTATGCAAGAGGACCGCCACATCAATATTAAAATTCGTTAACGGACGCGTAAGTGTCGATTGACATAGTGAGAAAAGTGAAGGTTTAAAAGTCGTCATTATTAAAGAATATTTGTCAAGTATAAGGAGCAAATAGCTCTAGACAGAAGACCCCATATTTGGGTAAGTTAATTGAATATAACGTGATCTAGTTTTAAATTGTGAAAATTAACGGCTGTTGGTCCACCCTGTTATAAGGGGGTAGTTAAAGGGGTGTGAAAAAACATTTTGTAAAACCTAGTTCGTTAAGCAGATATTGTAAGACCTCGGACTCCCGCAGCTGTTAGCAGAGCGGGAGCTGGCTGGTCTTGGGGATATAGGAGGAACAAGGTTTCCAGACTAACACAAACTATGGAACATTCCAGGGTTCACCCTCCGGGTTGAGAGAAGTTCACCCTCCGGGTTACGAGAATCCACCCTCCGGGTTGCAAACGTTCACCCTCCGGGTTAGCACACGTTCACCCTCCGGGTTCAGCAATACCGTGCAGTTCGACGAGTGGACGGCACGGAGACGTCGCTGACTGCATCACTCATCAAGAAGGCCAAACCCCAAGATAAGTCGGGAACCCTGCGAAGACCATCGGGAATCGCAAAACCTCTTGCTATCTGAAAATACCCACGACCCCGAGTTCTATCGTCCTTTTCAATAAATTGTTATTTTTAATATTTAAACCGTCACCTCTTATCATTTCTCTCTTCTTCCTGAAAGCCTTCAGCTTTTCAGCAGAGCAAAAATTCACAATTTCATATGAAATTGTGTAGCATCTGCCTTTACTAGAGGCGGGCCGCAACGAAACAGTTTCATTAAAAACGTATGGCATGCGGATTTTTGCGTTGCAGCCCGGCCCGGCCCATCCGCCTATTGGACGCCTAGTTTTAAGTTCTAACATAACCCAATTATGATTAAAGACAACCTTAATGACTGTGTGGGCTGTGTCCGGTGTAATTTTTCCATCGATTTACAATAGTAACACTACTTTGGCAACATACCTGCGACCACTGTTTAAGCAAACAAACTCTTTTTTTTTATATTAAGCTCGACAAACTGAATTCGCGAGCCTGATGGTTAGCCTACTTAGGTACTTCAAAGTAGTCGTTCATATTATGTAAACATCATTGGTACAAAAATAAAATTAACATTGTAGTCGATACCTATCTGGTAAAGTTTTTATAGACACCAAGACAGGTGTTGTACATCACTAGTATTAGTTCCAAGTACATTCGCTAGCTGCCGTCAGCGCCAAATGGCGATTTTCAATTAGGCACAGTTTTATGGAACCGATCACCAGTCCAGATACTATTTTACACAATGAATCCGGGTCACTTAAAGAATCCTAAAAATCTCGGAAACTAAAAATGCTAGGTTAATGCAATAAATTGTATATAATAGACAATGTAATACTCCATAAATGAAGGTATTAAAACTTCTTAGTTATTGTAAAGTTATATCATAAAAAAATCAAATTTGAAAAAGGGCCACTTTCGAAGATGGAACTACGAAATTACAGCATTTGGTGTTGCTTTTGTTTGTAATCTGTCATTTATGTGGGTACATAAACCATGTTGATAGTGCTCTATATTCATTAATCAAGCTGAAATTATGTCGCTTACGCCTGAAGAATGCACCAGAATACTTACAATGCTGGAAACCGGCCGGAGTCAGCGCGATACAGCCAGGACTGTCGGTGTGTCGCTGTCAACAGTACAAAGAGTTCTCCGACGTTACGAAGAAACTGGTTCTAACCTACGCAGACCAGGAACGGGCAGAACCAGGTGTACCACAGCACGAGAAGACCGATACTTGGTGAACACCATGCTTCGAAATCGCTTTCTCACAGGAACTGAACTCACCAATCAGTTTCGACGCCTCGGAGGAAGTAACCCAAGTGCATGGACAGTAAGACGTCGGCTTGCTGAATCTAACTTAAAACCCCTTAGACCTGCAAACGGCCCTAAACTGGAGCGTGGGCATCGTATTTCGAGACTAAGGTATGCCCAGAGCCACGTAAATTGGAGTATTGAAGATTGGTCAAAAGTTATGTTCTCCGACGAATCAAAATTTATGCTCTACAAGCACGATGGAAGACACAGAGTGTATCGAAGACCAGGGGAAAGATTCAAGCAAGCATGCATCGAAGAAAAAGTAGCCTACGGTGGTGGGTCTGTACTTGTGTGGGCCGGAATTTCTTCTGAAAGTCGCACAGAGCTGGTGATCATAGAAAACGGCTCTTTAACTAGCGTAAGATATGTGGAAGAAATCCTCAATGATCACGTTGGTCCATTTATGGTCAATTTAGGTGAGGATGCTATATTTATGCATGACAATGCCCGACCTCATACAGGTAGGATTGTGAATGACTACCTTCAAGAGATGAACATTACTCGTATGGAGTGGCCAGCGCGCAGCCCGGATATCAACCCGATCGAGCATGCTTGGGACGAGCTAGGCAGATGCGTAAAACAACGAAACCCTCCCCCAATCACGCTTCGTGAGCTCAAAATTGCTCTCACAGAGGAATGGGAGAATATTCCCCAAAATCGTATAAGGAACTTGGTGTACAGCATGCCAAACCGCGTAAACGCAGTAATGGAAGCACGAGGAGGCAATACGAAGTATTAAAATTCAAGAAAATCGTAATAAAGTTCAAAAATTTCATGTTTCCTATTTTTGTTTTAAGGAGAGATCGGCAGTTTTTTCTTTATGTAATTTTGTGTTAATAAAATGTATGGTGACTCATATTTTTTTTACTTTCATTTAAGGAGTATTACATTGTCTATTAAATACAATTTATTGCATTAACCTATCATTTTTAGTTTCCGAGATTTTTAACATTCTTTAAGTGACCCGGATTCATTGCTCTCGAGTGTATTTAAGTAGGTATTACTAATTACTTATAGATAATCTAACTTCGTTTATTTTTATAATAATTCAATAAATACGTTTTAATATTCTGTGCTATCAAATCAAATAAAATAAAATAAAATACACTCGAGAGCAATGAATCCGGGTCACTTAAAGAATGTTAAAAATCTCGGAAACTAAAAATGCTAGGTTAATGCAATAAATTGTATTTAATAGACAATGTAATACTCCTTAAATGAAGGTATTAAAACTTCTTAGTTATTGTAAAGTTATATCATAAAAAAATCAAATTTGAAAAAGGGCCACTTTCGAAGATGGAACTACGAAATTACAGCATTTGGTGTTGCTTTTGTTTGTAATCTGTCATTTATGTGGGTACATAAACCATGTAGATAGTGCTCTATATTCATTAATCAAGCTGAAATTATGTCGCTTACGCCTGAAGAATGCACCAGAATACTTACAATGCTGGAAACCGGCCGGAGTCAGCGCGATACAGCCAGGACTGTCGGTGTGTCGCTGTCAACAGTACAAAGAGTTCTCCGACGTTACGAAGAAACTGGTTCTAACCTACGCAGACCAGGAACGGGCAGAACCAGGTGTACCACAGCACGAGAAGACCGATACTTGGTGAACACCATGCTTCGAAATCGCTTTCTCACAGGAACTGAACTCACCAATCAGTTTCGACGCCTCGGAGGAAGTAACCCAAGTGCATGGACAGTAAGACGTCGGCTTGCTGAATCTAACTTAAAACCCCTTAGACCTGCAAACGGCCCTAAACTGGAGCGTGGGCATCGTATTTCGAGACTAAGGTATGCCCAGAGCCACGTAAATTGGAGTATTGAAGATTGGTCAAAAGTTATGTTCTCCGACGAATCAAAATTTATGCTCTACAAGCACGATGGAAGACACAGAGTGTATCGAAGACCAGGGGAAAGATTCAAGCAATCATGCATCGAAGAAAAAGTAGCCTACGGTGGTGGGTCTGTACTTGTGTGGGCCGGAATTTCTTCTGAAAGTCGCACAGAGCTGGTGATCATAGAAAACGGCTCTTTAACTAGCGTAAGATATGTGGAAGAAATCCTCAATGATCACGTTGGTCCATTTATGGTCAATTTAGGCGAGGATGCTATATTTATGCATGACAATGCCCGACCTCATACAGGTAGGATTGTGAATGACTACCTTCAAGAGATGAACATTACTCGTATGGAGTGGCCAGCGCGCAGCCCGGATATCAACCCGATCGAGCATGCTTGGGACGAGCTAGGCAGATGCGTAAAACAACGAAACCCTCCCCCAATCACGCTTCGTGAGCTCAAAATTGCTCTCACAGAGGAATGGGAGAATATTCCCCAAAATCGTATAAGGAACTTGGTGTACAGCATGCCCAACCGCGTAAACGCAGTAATGGAAGCACGAGGAGGCAATACGAAGTATTAAAATTCAAGAAAATCGTAATAAAGTTCAAAAATTTCATGTTTCCTATTTTTGTTTTAAGGAGAGATCGGCAGTTTTTTCTTTATGTAATTTTGTGTTAATAAAATGTATGGTGACTCATATTTTTTTTACTTTCATTTAAGGAGTATTACATTGTCTATTAAATACAATTTATTGCATTAACCTATCATTTTTAGTTTCCGAGATTTTTAACATTCTTTAAGTGACCCGGATTCATTGCTCTCGAGTGTATTTAAGTAGGTATTACTAATTAGTTATAGATAATCTAACTTCGTTTATTTTTATAATAATTCAATAAATACGTTTTAATATTCTGTGCTATCTAATCAAATAAAATACACTCGAGAGCAATGAATCCGGGTCACTTAAAGAATCCTAAAAATCTCGGAAACTAAAAATGCTAGGTTAATGCAATAAATTGTATTTAATAGACAATGTAATACTCCATAAATGAAGGTATTAAAACTTCTTAGTTATTGTAAAGTTATATCATAAAAAAATCAAATTTGAAAAAGGGCCACTTTCGAAGATGGAACTACGAAATTACAGCATTTGGTGTTGCTTTTGTTTGTAATCTGTCATTTATGTGGGTACATAAACCATGTTGATAGTGCTCTATATTCATTAATCAAGCTGAAATTATGTCGCTTACGCCTGAAGAATGCGCCAGAATACTTACAATGCTGGAAACCGGCCGGAGTCAGCGCGATACAGCCAGGACTGTCGGTGTGTCGCTGTCAACAGTACAAAGAGTTCTCCGACGTTACGAAGAAACTGGTTCTAACCTACGCAGACCAGGAACGGGCAGAACCAGGTGTACCACAGCACGAGAAGACCGATACTTGGTGAACACCATGCTTCGAAATCGCTTTCTCACAGGAACTGAACTCACCAATCAGTTTCGACGCCTCGGAGGAAGTAACCCAAGTGCATGGACAGTAAGACGTCGGCTTGCTGAATCTAACTTAAAACCCCTTAGACCTGCAAACGGCCCTAAACTGGAGCGTGGGCATCGTATTTCGAGACTAAGGTATGCACAGAGCCACGTAAATTGGAGTATTGAAGATTGGTCAAAAGTTATGTTCTCCGACGAATCAAAATTTATGCTCTACAAGCACGATGGAAGACACAGAGTGTATCGAAGACCAGGGGAAAGATTCAAGCAAGCATGCATCGAAGAAAAAGTAGCCTACGGTGGTGGGTCTGTACTTGTGTGGGCCGGAATTTCTTCTGAAAGTCGCACAGAGCTGGTGATCATAGAAAACGGCTCTTTAACTAGCGTAAGATATGTGGAAGAAATCCTCAATGATCACGTTGGTCCATTTATGGTCAATTTAGGTGAGGATGCTATATTTATGCATGACAATGCCCGACCTCATACAGGTAGGATTGTGAATGACTACCTTCAAGAGATGAACATTACTCGTATGGAGTGGCCAGCGCGCAGCCCGGATATCAACCCGATCGAGCATGCTTGGGACGAGCTAGGCAGATGCGTAAAACAACGAAACCCTCCCCCAATCACGCTTCGTGAGCTCAAAATTGCTCTCACAGAGGAATGGGAGAATATTCCCCAAAATCGTATAAGGAACTTGGTGTACAGCATGCCAAACCGCGTAAACGCAGTAATGGAAGCACGAGGAGGCAATACGAAGTATTAAAATTCAAGAAAATCGTAATAAAGTTCAAAAATTTCATGTTTCCTATTTTTGTTTTAAGGAGAGATTGGCAGTTTTTTCTTTATGTAATTTTGTGTTAATAAAATGTATTGTGACTCATATTTTTTTTACTTTCATTTAAGGAGTATTACATTGTCTATTAAATACAATTTATTGCATTAACCTATCATTTTTAGTTTCCGACATTTTTAACATTCTTTAAGTGACCCGGATTCATTGCTCTCGAGTGTATAAAGCCTTCTGTGTGTGTATTCATCCGCTCTTAGCGACAAGTAACCCGAAACTACGAACATGCGAACGGCAACCTTCACCACCTCAGGACAAACAATAATTCGGATAGCACGGCTCTGCCTCTCTGCATAGCGTCAAGCGCGTCAACTAAGTACCTCGCGGAGTCTTTCCAAAGGTGAGAACAGTCTTCGACGCAGGTGCAAATTTGCGTCTTGTACTGCACGCCGGACGTCTATCCGAAGATCTCCAGGTTGTCCTTTAGTGTAGTATTATAATGTTCTGAAGAGAGGGTAGGGGTAAAAATGGGGACTTCTTAGCTATAAACGCACACGCCTGTGATTTTCTGGCATTGTACTCGACCGAGTTGTCTGAGCCCCAATGGACAATGCGACCCCGGTCCCGGTCGAGATCGGCCACGAGTTTCCGTCTCTTTTCCTCCACGTCGCGTCACCTATCCGCTGGACGGCCAGAAAAGCTCCCATGCAAAGTACTATCATCCGCATAACAATGAATGTATCCAAAGGACAGCATGTCATGGATATGCAGAAGAAAGAGTGATGGGGACAATACCGATCCCAGTGGTACTCCGGCATTTACCTGCCAAAATCAGGAAGCCTGACCATCACAGAGAACCCGTATACGTCACCCGGTCAAGAAGCTGGCCAACCATTAATGTTATAGAGATTATTATTATTATTATTATATTATCTTATCAGGCAGGCAGTTGTAACAACTGATAGTGCCTATATACTGCTAGTGCCCACTGGTTGTCTCTTTGCAGCTTAATAGATACCGATCTAATTTATTTTTAAACTAATTGATATTTTGTGCCGAGATCACAGTCTCTGGCAGCCTGTTCCAAGCTCTGACAACCCGGTTACTTAAGAAGTGCCTGTGGGGATTATTTTTGGAACGACTGGTGCACAACTTAAGGTGATGTCCCCTAAGGTGAACATTTTCATTGCGTATGAACAATTTATCCATGTCCTCTATGCTGTAAAATTCACTCAATATCTTAAAGGTCTCTATTAGGTCTTAGGTAGATTATACGGATAAATGGAATATGTTGCCGAAATTCGCCCGGTAGTTTGGTGGAAAGGACTTTGCAACTCCTAAATGCTGAGTAGGGTTGCAGTGAGTACGTATTCTAACTACTCTCTATACTTCAGCAGCCACTGAACGATCATATAGCACGCATGCGCATATACATAGTCATAAACGAAATAGATTGACTACAGACATGGCAGCAAAATAGCTGGACTGGAATGGATGGGGCGTAACTATAACCGGTGAATGTATGTGCGCTGTAACAGTTGAGCGGGATGCTGCATAGTCTTAGTGAAGAGTCTCGACGTGTTGGCCTCTGCATGAACTTGGACAAAACCAAGGTCATGTTCAATAAACATGTCGTGCCGGGACCAATATACGTTGAACTATCGAGGCTTGAGGTTGTCCATGAATACGCCTACCTTGAGCAGGTAATCACATTTGAAAAACGAGTAACCTGGATAAGGAAATAGCCAAAAGGATTCGCTTGGGCTGGGCCGCAGCATTCAGCAAACTGCGTCGGATTTTCTACTCGCCGATACCGCAATAAATGAAGACGAAAGTCTTCAAACAGTGCGTTCTACCAATTATGACCTACGCTGCCAAAACGTGGACACTCACAGTGGGGCTAGTCCACGCCCTTAAGGATGCGCAACGAGCGATGGGACAAGCTGTGCTTGGGGTGTCTGTGAGGGATAAGATCCGAAATGCTATCCCGCATTTGTTTCGTCGAGTCGTCGCGCGGTACGCACGTATTTTCTTGTCGTCTCGTAAATCTTTCGATATTAGTCAAAGTGTACAATACTAATTTGAACTGTAGTAACTTCTAAAATAATAAGTGAAAAAGTGTATGAAGTGCTGTGCACTGTGCACTGGAAAGGAACGTGAGCAACGACGACTAAGACAGTTTTAATAAGTCATCGGTCATCGGCGAGATGGCTAAAGTATGCGGGGCTTGTTGTTCTGCAATACTGGATAACTCTTATATGGAATGCTCTAATGAGATATGCAAAAAAATGTTCGACCTGAAATGTTTGAACATTAAATTAAGTGCATTTAAGGCGTTTAGCCTAATGTATAAGAAAAAGTGGGTATGCCCAGAGTGTATATGTGTATATCCGAAATGTGGGAACACAAATACACCAGTGAAAAACACGTACACTGGTGATAGTGGTGATGATAATGCCAACGTAAACACTAAGCGAGGAAGTCAGACTCAGTTCTCACCTACGATGTTAGTAAACGAAGGGGATTCTTTATTACTTAATGAATTGCGACGGTTTAAGTCTGAAATTATTACCCGCTTAGACAGTCAGGCAAATGCGATTACTCAATTACAGTACCAGTTCTCGCAAACGAAAAATGACTTTGATAATCTGGTAATGATAATGACGGTCATTGAAAAAAAAGTCAGCAATAAATTTGCCCAGATGCAGGATAACTACCAAAGATTGAGAGTAAAGGAGTCAGCTAATGTGTTGGAAGAAACTGTAAGTCAAAAGAAAGTAGTTAAGCCTATCGAGAATATCCACGGAAATACAAAATTTCCAGAGGCCACGAAATCGGCGATACTTTCAGAACGCACTGCTGTTAATCAAACCGTTGATATGCAAATTTCAAATGAAAAGGAAGAACCCAACAAAAACAACTGGACGGTGGTGCAAAGTAAGAAAAAAAGTAGGGCCAAAAATGTGAAAATTGGAATGAATACTAGCATACAAGCAATAGTAGCTACAGAAAAAAAGAAATATTTACACGTGTGGCGATTACATCCTGATACCACAACAGAAGCGTTAAAAGAATATGTAGAAAGTGTCTGTGGTTCGGGGATCACCGTGAAAATTGATAAAATCAAACATAAAACTCAGCGCGATTACTCATCATTTATAATAGGTGTGCCGGAGCAAGTATATGACGTCCTGAACAAAGTGGAAATATGGCCTGCAAACGCAGAGTTTAATGAGTGGATTTGGTTTCGCAAACAATTTAAAGGAAAAAAGAACTAGATGGAATACCAAGATTGAAATATTTTACCAAAATGTATGTGGTCTACGGACAAAATTGAATATTTTCAGAAACAATTTAGACTCATTTAGTTCGGACCTGTACGCCGTTACTGAGTCAAGTTGTAACAAATCCATTCAGGATGCAGAAATTGTTCCACAGAGTTACCAAATATTACGCTGCGATCGAGCGGACAGTCGTAAACAAGGAGGGGTTATTCTCGTGGCCACTCAACGCTTTGCGTTGCGTCAGGTAGATATTACAGATATTTCGGTAGATACCTACATATTTGAAATTGTGTGTGCAACGGTACATTCTAATAATAGATTTTTGTTTTTATGTTGTGTAGTTTATATTCCTCCTGGAAGTACAGATACTGATTATATGGTTTTATTTTCAATAATTGAGAAATTGTGTGATGAAGTAATTGTGATTGAAGACTTTAATCTGTATTCCTGTTATGTAAATGTAAGTAATTATTATGAATGTTTTGTGTCGTATTGCGGGTTCACTCAAAGTAACGCTGTACCCAATTGTCGAGGTCGCCAATTGGATTTAGTTCTCAGTACAAGTGATATTGGGGAAATTTCTGTGCGGGAGGCGGACGAACCGCTCGTGCCTGTTGATAGGCAGCACCCGCCGCTCCAGGTGACCATGGGGGCGGGCCTGGTGGCGTCGGCGGCTGCCGACAGGGGAGAGAGTGACGCAACCTGTAGTATTAGACCACAGTGGAATTTTTATAAGGCCAATTACCAGCAACTATATTCTATGTTGTCTTCCAGTGATTGGAGTGCTCTGTATGAAGTTCATGATATGGAGGAGGCGTTAAATATCTTTTACGACGAGTTTTACCGTATTTTGGATGCCTGTGTGCCAAGAAAGAGACCTTGCCGGTGTATTTCGAGGTATGTGTATCCTGAATGGTATACTAGTGCTATTATTAAGGATATTAAGACGAAATCTATACTTCATAGACAGTTTAAAAGGACTGGACTTGATTGTGATTATCGTGAATTTGCGCACTGCAGGGCCCGCATTAAGAAATCTATCAACTTTGCACACAGGACTCATATTAAAAATATACAATGCCAATTCGCGAAAAACCCGAGATCATTTTGGCAATATGTTGGATCACTGCGTAATAGGGTTAGTAGCCAGAGTATTATTAGGGACGGTCAACACCTTACGAATAGGGAGTGTGCTGAATCTTTTGCAGAATACTTTGAGTCTGTATACAGTACGCAACCACCAAAGCTGGATGCGGCAGCAGTGGCAGCGGCCGTGGGCGCGTCCAGCGCATGGGTGCACTTGGAATCTCTTGGTTCACAGGATGTGATAGGTGCGCTTCGGAATCTTAAGCCTAAGCGTTCGTCGGGGCCTGACGGTGTGCCGGCGTTCCTGGTCAGAGACTGCAGTAGCATATTAAGTGAGCCACTATGTCATCTCTTTAACGTGTGTTTACGGCAGGCGACATTTCCAACCAGGTGGAAGTTAACGCGAGTTATCCCGGTTCCTAAAGGGAGGGCTGGTCCTGACGTTAGTGGCAGTGCTGTCAACAGCTGCAAAGGTATTTGAGTCTGCTATATACCGCAGGGTGCAGCGACAGATATCGGCACGACTGGCGGACGAACAACATGGATTCCGACCAGGGCGCAGCACTAGTACAAATCTGCTCAATTTCATGATCCAGGTGGTGCCGGCAGTCGATGCAGGTGTCCAGGTGGATGTCACATATTTTGATTTTCGACGTGCATTTGATACCGTGGATAAAGATGTCTTATTGCGGAAGCTCGCAGACATGGGATGTACGCCGCACCTGTTAAAATTCTTTTGCAGCTACATGTCTGACAGAAAGCAGTATGTGGACTATAATGGCTACGAATCTGAGCCATTTTGCACCAGGTCTGGAGTGAGTCAGGGAAGTAATTTGGGACCTCTTCACTTCATTATTATGGTAAACGACTTACCAGAAGTCGTTAGGCATGGATCATGTTTGCTATATGCAGATGATCTTAAATTGTTATATGAAGTAAGGAGTGGTGTGGACTGTGAACGTATGCAGGATGACATAAACCGAGTGGTAAAATGGAGCCACGACAACAAACTATACTTAAATACCTCTAAGTGCTCGGTCATGTCATTCTCTCGAGCGACTAATCCGATCCATTATGAGTATACGATAGAGGAAACACTCATGCAGCGAGGGACACAGGTGAGAGATTTAGGGGTAAATTTCACTCCCGCACTAGTCTTTCGCGAACATATCGAACAGGTATGTAAGAAGGCGTACAGGAACTTGGGGTTTGTGCTGCGACAGTCGCGAGCGTTCACTAGCATAATTACAATAAAAGTGTTGTACGACGCAGTGGTTCGAAGTCACCTTGAACACAGCGCAGTCATATGGGCTCCACGTGAATTAAAGTACACTGGCATGATGGAGCGTGTTCAAAATAAATTTATACGACATCTGTACTTTGAGCTGTACGGCGTATATCCATTCTACCCGTTGATGTACCCTACACTTTTTGTGCTCGGGATGGTGGGCTACAATGAGCTAAGAGTACGACGCGACTTTGCCCTTGCAGTATATGTCGTAGGGGTACTAAGAGGGGTAGCTCATGACCCGGGGGTTCTCAGGCATCTTTGCTTGCAGGTACCAGATCGGTACGTGTGGCGGCGTAGAAGCCCGCAACTGCTAGCCGTGCCTTCTGCCAGAACTAATTTGTTGGCAAAAGCACCTTTTTCGCGAACTTTGCGCATTATCAACGAATTAGATCAGCAACTGGATATTTTTTGGTGTGCTTTGAGTGAACTCTCAAAGGTACTCTTGCATGTTATTGCATACTAGCTGTTGCCCGCGACTTCGTACGCGTGAAAATTATGTTTTAATGCCAATTTGATTGCTCTCTGCTTAGCCCCTAGGATATGTAGCGTGATAATATATAGCCTATTTTAAGACCCTACCGCTAGCTAATATTTGTACAAAATTTGAATCAAATCCATTGAGTACTTTTCGAGATCCTTCCGGACAAAGCAAAGCAAACAGACAAACCGACAAACAGACAAACAGACAAAAAAAATTCTAACTATATTTTCGGCTTCGGTATCTTATGTTAAACACCCAGCGAGTATTTTTTTTTTAATATTTCCAATGTACAGTTTTGACTTTTCTATCATTTTATTATATGTATAGATTAATTCTAAGGTTTTCTTTTTAGTTTTAGGTTTTTATTATCATGTATGTATCATTTTATTGTAATGTAGTATCAGATAATTATATTGTAATGATAGTGGTGGGAGAAGTAAATAAATAAATAAATAAATCTTTGGGGTTTTTTCAGGAGTTACCCCGCTTGGGGGGAGGGGGGGCATGCGTGAACCCCTCACTTCACGCTGTCATCTAGACCTGCTCGCAGAAAGAGGCGACGCAGTCCCACTTTTTACCCTCTGCTGGTCTCCAGCGAGAAAATGTCCACGTCCAGAGCTGCCACGATCGAGGACCTGACACTGTTGCGCCCACGCTATGTACTCCACCAGTGTGTGGAGCGCTGTGTCCTTGCTGCGCTCCCCGCAGTGCTGGCACTCGGCCATGGTTACCCGTTGTATTTGCCACAGATACTTACCAAAGCTCCCGTGGGATACGGGAATAATACTTACTGGAAGTATCTGTGACAACCGGTAGGAGAGAGCGCCGTGTCTCCTCTCCAGCTACTCATCCATGACCGGTTTGACCGCCGCGATTGTGGTGAATCCCCCCTTTGGTTGCTCAAGTCGCACCTTCCATTTCTCAACGGTTCCCTGGTAGAGCTGGGACCGTCCAGCCTCGATTTCTCGAGACGCAGGCCTTTGGCCCAGCTCCAGCGCCTCCTTGCGCCATTTAAATAGTGACGTAAGGGCTCTCGCTTTTAAGTCCATAGAGGGGTTCCGGTTAGGAGACATGCCGCATCACCTGAGATCGTGCGGTATCCCCTTATCACCCTGACGGCCATCGACCTCTGCGGGCACTTTTGTACTAAAGAATTGTAAGTATCGCTCGCTGTTTTGGTTTTAGTCATAGATTCTTGAAAGTTCCCAAATACGTTCAATCTGCAATGAAGTAACATTCCACCACGATACGCAGAAAGAATCTTATGATATAAACAACAAATCGTCTTTTTGTTGTTATAATAACAGTTTGGTTTTATTTTAGTTTCTAAATCTTCCTACACATTTTGACATTTCGAACAACAGGCAACAGCTAGTGCCCTAGATGCATCAGCGCAAAGTATGTGCGCAACGCAAAGTACCTACTTATTTTTAGTTGCATTTGTCCTAAAGATATTAAAATAATGTTTATGTTTTTAGAATCGTGATAATTACGTCAAATAATGAAAATACCCGTCTATTGGGTTTTTTCCCACATACCTAAATACCTACCGGGTTTTTTCCCAAACGGGAAAAAATCTTTGTTTTTTCCCGTTGGGTTTTTTTCCTCCGCCCATCTCTATCTCTGACTGGCTTAGCTGTAATTTTTTGACCTTGAACACTGATAAAACTAAATGTTAAACTTTAGTGTTACCAAAGGAACAAGGCCTCCAAAAAACTTTAAAGTCAGGCTCCACACCTGTCACACTGGAAGCCCTTGCAGCTGTATCCCGTTTGATAAAGTAAGCAGTATAAAGTACCTAGGTCAGGGGTTCCCAACCTTTTACAGGCCGCGGCGCCCTTATAAGTCTTGAAATTTTTCACGGCTCCCCATCATATCACGTAAAATTAACCCCCCCCCCCCCTCCACTAGTAATCCTCCGCACAAGCCACTTTCCTGTGCCATGGAGCCTCGGCCAAGTTAGTATGCTGACCAATTTCGGCGAGATAATGTTCAGGTCAAGACCTGCCACTAGGACATGGCGCCCACGCTATGCTCTGTATGGAGCGCTGTGTCCTTGCTGCTTCCTAAGCAGTGCTGACACTGAGCCGTGGTCTCCCGGCGCAATCGCCACAGATACTTATCGAAGCATCCGTGCCCTTAATTATCGGTGACAACCGGTAGAAGAGATTGCCATGGCTCCTCTCCGGCCACTCGTTTATTATCGATCTGATCACCACCTAAGTTGAGAGATCCACTAAGACTTTTTTGGCCGATTTCCTTGGGCGGAAGGTGGCAACTTTCGCCTTTAACTATTTTCAGACACCGCGTAGATTAGTTTTAAAAAATCGAAATAGTTGTCTTAACAGACAGACCCTTTTTTGCAAAGGAGTTTTAGAGCGGAGTCCGCGACTCGGAAAACGACGGCGAGACGGGTCAAACTCAAATTAAAAAAACATTATATCGCATAGTCCTACTACATAGGCACTTGCGACACGTTCATGAATACAAATCAAAGTTAGTACCACCACCAGTTCGGAACGCGGCCCGCTTAAGGAGAATTGGCAATACCACCACCAGTTCGGAACGCGGCCCGCTTAAGGAGAATTGGCAAAAATCTTGGCGGGCTATTCTTTTTGTGCTCTTTTTATTTTTTGAGAGAGGGGCGCCGCCCCTCTGGACTTTCTACGGCGCCTGAGTCCTAGGTGTAGTTATTGACCGGCATCTGACATGGAGTGAGCAATGTCAGAGCTTGACTTCACTAGTAAGAAAATTCTTTCAGTTTTTAGGCAGCTAAGATCAGTGGCTGACATGAATCTCTTACATACAACATACTATTCGCTGTGTTAGTCAATATTAAAAAATATTCAGATGTATTTACCATATTCATACATACATAAAAATATAAATTAAGACACTGATCGTAAACGTAATTTGTTTTAAAGTTCAGAAATCAACCACAACCCGACCAGCCATACACCGCGGTTACGGCTAAAGGTAAGACCGCACTGGGCGGAACTGCACTGCAGCGGAACTGCGCGACACGTCGCGTCATTTTTTGGTATACCGCACTACAACTGCGCTACAACTGCAAGGGAACTACAATAATGTATTCAGTAGATAGGGAACCTCTGAGCAAGATGGACGTCGAAATCAAGCTATTTCGATACACAAGTATCGAAATAGCTTGGCAGAATAGAGTTCAGGGTACCCACCAGCGCCAAGTTCTTTTTATGCGTAGGCAAGCGAGGTATACGTGGACGACTTATGAGATCACAAAATCTATATTCCTGAATCGTTCGTTCCAAAACACTCCTTAATTCATCGTTATACTGTGTACTTACCGTAACAATATCATCCACTTCCTCGTCAATGGGTACCTACTAAAGATTGTAAATCGTTGCTATTATTTGTCTCACTAGTTATTTGTGGTGATGGTGGTGATTGAGACGAAGTAGGGATGATAATGTTAGACTGTACTTCTGAGCGAATCCTCTCAAGCAGACATCGTCTAGCATATGACTACGCTGAATGACTCGCACTTGTCCGATAGCCGCTGCACCGACACGTTGACCGTTGGTTCAAGAGCCTGAAACAGAGATAGCAAACGAACACGGTACGCAGTGAGGTGAATTCCTTCCTCTGTAGCGGCAAAATATGCCCGGATGACATTTTCATTTATTGACACATTACCACCGGCAACGGGGGCCTTATTCGAGACCGGTGGGCCTCGGGATCCCAAGCTGGCTGGCGGCCGGCCTCTCCCCTGCCGACGTACAGGTGGTGGCGTGGCGACGTCGGTGGGGAGAAATACTCGCCGCTGCTGCTGGAGCTCGACGCCTCAGCAACAATCTGTTCCTTGTGCTGCGAGGCGGAGCTGTGCGACGAGGCTCTCGATCTTGTAAGCATTTAAGTACATTTTTACATAATCAAAGAACGAAAGAAATCCAGGTTTTACATGACGTTTGTCTTGTCATTTTTTTTTCTGAATATTTCTTGATCGTATTTATTGCTTTCATTACCATGAAAGTAGAAAAATACGGTAGTATGTGGCCCATACAAGACACGTATGAAAAACACTACAAAATCCCGGAGGATGTATGTGCCTCGTCATCCAGACCCGACATATTCCTGTTTTCGAGGATACACAGGCGTGCGGTGCCAACATACCGAAGGACCACGCCATTAAGACAAATAAATACTTTGACTTGACCAATGAGTTAACCAAAAATGGCTATGTGGTTAAACTCTATGCCGTAGAAGCAGGAGCAAGGGGAATTCCAGCTAAATCCCTGTATAATTTATTTAAGGACCTTGGATTGCCAAGAGCTTCAGTAAGCTCTTTACTAAAACGAGTATCCAAAGCGGCATTGATAGGATCTTACCAAATCTGGTTGGGCAGGGGGGGGAAACATTGTTGACGGTGGAAGGTGATCGTTTATGCGCATAGTAAGGTGGCCACCCTAAACCTACTGGAATGGGTCGCAAGTCCCAGACGCCGTCGGGGTGTTCCCCCCTGTGCCACGCTATGGACCCGGCGCCCGCACGGAGAATCCATGGAATGCCAAAAATACGGTCTCTATGACCCTGTTCAATCATATCATGGCGACACGAAATTACTTTCGTTGCGCAATATTTTGATTTTGCTGTTTCCCCTAACTTAAGTATTCATTTAATTTTCATGCTGATGATGAAGCAAACTAACGGATTTAAATTAAGAAGTATACCTTATTACTTAATATATAAAATGAAATAGCAAAACATCACGTTTGGAGTATGGGAGCCCATCTTATACATTTTTTTTGTATTATGATTTGTTGTTATGGCGGCAACAAAAACACTATCTCTGAAAATTTCAATTCTCTAGTTATCACCGTTCATGAGATACAGTCTCGTGACGGGCGGACAGACAGACGAACGGTGAAGTCTTATAATAATAATATTTGTGAAAACTCACAAACAACTTCATCTAGGCAAAATTAAGCTAATATACGCTTGTGCTATGAGATCTAGGCGACTGATACACATATTTATATATTTCTAAATACAAACATATTATACATAGGATTACTATTATTACTATAATTACTTATTACTATAGTGGTTATGCTGACGCAAGATTATAAGTACCAAGTATTGTGAGAGTCGCATCGTGATTGCATTAGCCAGCCGCTACGTAACATTTTGATGGTCGAATGTATTAATAACAGTGTGTGTACGCTATTCGAAATTGTACTGTTCTCTGAAAATTAATTAAAGACTAGTAATTTGTGACAATAACTTTTATTTATCTCTTGTACACAATAGGTAAATGAGTACGGACTTATAGTGTTTATAGCATCCAATAACACTAAATTACTATTATTGTGATTAATTATTTCTGTTTTATATTTATTATGTCAACTAACATGGATTAATTCAAATTAAAGATTTCTGAATCGAGACTTATCATCAGTATGTATTCGATGTGATCAACTTACTTTTTGGCAAAACATTTTTTACATACCTCACAAATTTAGGGCTTTTCACTAGTGTGTGTACGCATATGAGCACTTAAATTACCTTTTTGAGAAAAATATTTCTTACATATATCACACTCATAGGGCTTCTCACCAGTGTGTGTACGCAAATGCTTCTGTAAATTACGTTTACTAGTTAAAGATTTCCAACATATATTACACTTATGAGGATTTTCGCCAGTGTGTGTAAGCAAATGACTATTTAAACTACTTTTACGAGTAAAGGATTTTAAACATACATTACACTTATAGGGCCTTTCATTAGTGTGGGTGCGAATATGACCACTTAAATTACTCCTTCGACTAAAACGCTTCTTACACACATTACACTCGTGAGGCTTTTCACCAGTGTGCTTACGGATATGATCACTTAAACTACTCTTAGTAATAAAACGTTTCTTACATGTATTACACTCATATGGTTTCTCATTCGTGTGCATACGCATATGGAGACATAATTGACTTTTGAAAATAAAAGATTTTGAACATATATTACACTTATGGGGCTTGTCACCAGTGTGCGTACGAATATGACTAGCTATATGATCCTTAGTCCCAAACAATTTCTTACATACATCACACTCATAAGGCTTCTCACCTGTGTGTGTGCGCATATGCCTATATAAATGACTTATACCATTAAAAGATTTTAAACATACTTCACACTTATGTGGCTTCTCACCTGTGTGCGTACGAAGATGACGACTTAAGTGAGTCTTTACAACAAAACTTTTTTGACACACATTACATTTGTAAGGCTTCTTACCATTATGCATGCGTAAATGGTAATTTAAACCACTCTTACTCACAAAACATTTCTTACATAGATCACACATATAGGACTTCTCACCAGTGTGAATAGGAATATGAATACTTAAATTATATTTTTGACTAAAACTTTTCTTACACACATTACACTGGTAAGGCTTTACACCGGTGTGCGCTCGAATATGATTAACTAAAATATTTTTATTCTGAAATCTTTTACAGCATATATTACACTCATAAAGATTCTCGCCTGTGTGTGTACGCATATGATTTTTTAAAGTACTTTTGATAGTATAAGATTTTAAGCATACATTACACTTATGGGGCTTCTCTTTAGTGTGTGTACGAATATGATCACTTAAATTAGTCTTTCGATTAAAACATTTCTTACACACTTTACACTCGTGAGGCTTTTCACCAGTGTGGTTTCGAATATGAACACCTAAACTTCCCTTATGCGCAAAACATTTATTACACATATTACACTTATAAGGCTTTTCACCAGTGTGTGTACGCATATGACTATGTAAATGCCCTTTAAAAGCGAAAGATTTCAAACATATACTACAATTATGGCGCGTCTTAACAGAGTGCGAACGCATATGAATAACTAGATTATTCTTATTCGCAAATAATCTCTTACATAGATCACACTCATAGGGCTTCTCGCCTCTGTGTGTACGCACATGCTTATGCAACTGAGTTTTACAAGTAAAAGATTTGAAACATACAATACACTTAAAGGGCTCATCATTACTGTGCGTACGAAGATGAAGACTTAATTGGCTCTGTCTACAAAAATATTTTTTACACACTTTGCACTTGTAAGGCTTCTCACCATTGTTCTTATACAGATCACAAGCACGTATTATTGTATCTACTTTATCGTAAGCATCAATAATTTCTTTTTTCTTATCTAAGTTTGTACTTGTGTTATTTTTTGATTGATCATTTTTTACGTCCGTTTCGTCACTTCTCGTAATATCTTCTGAAGCTGTATCTTCATCATGCCTGTGTGGTACCAGTATAGATCTCTCGGCGACAGGCGAAACTGATTAACAAATGAGATAATGGTATGAGATTACGTTTGAGCAGGCAACCACATCAACTTATATTAACTTACAAGATATGTTACGTAAAATTTAAAAAAGACAAGTTGGTTCCGACGGGACTTCCACTCATGAAATTGTTTTTATTATTTACTAGCGGACGTCACGCGGTTTCACCGCGTAGTTCCCGTTCCCGTGGGAATACAAGAATAAAATATACAAGCTGTAGATTTAGTAGTGTGCAGTACTTGCACACGTGATTCTACTGCCTACACTCGTTAATACTGTGTGATAAAAAAAAAAATTTTTTTTTTTAGTCTTTTTTCATATTGAATTCGTTTTTTAATTCCAACGGGAACTCTGCCTAACCTCCACTGACTAATAATACGTGAACCTATGAAACAGAAAAACCGGACAAGTGCGAGTTCCGTACCAAAAAACGGCAAAAGGTGAGCGGTGAACGCTCGAACGCAGCCAGTATACCTAATACCTACAAACGATCAGCTGGACGCTAGAGGTCATAGCACTGGATAATAAATAGGCATTATGCGAGTATCATTTACAATCTTTCGCTTTTTAGATTAATTATTAATTATTGAGTACTTACTTAAATTTATATTCACGTATTATTGGCCAGTGGGTACAGGCAGAGGTCCTTTGCAAATAAAATCAAATTTAACATGAAAAAAAAAACGTCTTTTTTTATCACAAAATATTAACGGGTGTAGGCAGTAGAGTCACGTGTGCAAGTATTGCACACTACTAAATCTACAGCCGGTATATAAAATATTTAAAGCAATTAGTATGCTGACTAGTTCACATGAGAAAGACAACTTGGCCCGGGATTTGAACCCGCAACCTTTGCCTAAACCAGGGCAGTGCTCTAACCAATTGATCTAACGGGACCGTACTGATTCAAGTTGAAATTCTTCACCTTATTGTAACCGCCATTTAATGGTTTAGGCAAAGGTTGCGGGTTCAAATCCCGTACGGGACAAGTTGTCCTTTTTCACTTTATATTAAATATTATGAATAAAATATAGCCTACTGCCACTCACCGTGTGCGCTATGTCTATCTGCACACCCGGACCTCTGCATGCTACTGCCACTCCCCGTGTGCGCTATGTCGATCTGCACACCCGGACCTCTGCATGCTACTGCCACTCACCGTGTGCGCTATGTCTACTGCACACCCGGACCTCTGCATGCTCCTGCCACTCACCGTGTGCGCTATGTCTACTGCACACCCGGACCTCTGCATGCTACTGCCACTCACCGTGTGCGCTATGTCTACTGCAAACCCGGACCTCTGCATGCTACTGCCACTCACCGTGTGCGCTATGTCTACTGCACACCCGGACCTCTGCATGCTCCTGCCACTCACCGTGTGCGCTATGTCTACTGCACACCCGGACCTCTGCATGCTACTGCCACTCACCGTGTGCGCTATGTCTACTGCACACCCGGACCTCTGCATGCTCCTGCCACTCACCGTGTGCGCTATGTCTACTGCACACCCGGACCTCTGCATGCTACTGCCACTCACCGTGTGCGCTATGTCTACTGCACACCCGGACCTCTGCATGCTACTGCCACTCACCGTGTGCGCTATGTCTACTGCACACCCGGACCTACGCATGCTACTGCCACTCACCGTGTGCGCTATATCTACTGCACACCCGGACCTCTGCATGCTCCTGCCACTCACCGTGTGCGCGCTCCACCTTCACGTGGACGCTGAGTGCGGGAGGCGCCGCCGCTGTGACGTCACCGCTCCCGCGCCCCGCCGCCCTGTCCCCCCTCGCACTCGACACTCTGCTCGCTATGTCTACTGCACACCCGGACCTCTGCATGCTCCTGCCACTCACCGTGTGCGCTATGTCTACTGCACACCCGGACCTCTGCATGCTACTGCCACTCACCGTGTGCGCTATGTCTTCTGCACACCCGGACCTCTGCATGCTACTGCCACTCACCGTGTGCGCTATGTCTACTGCACACCCGGACCTCTGCATGCTACTGCCACTCACCGTGTGCGCTATATCTACTGCACACCCGGACCTCTGCATGCTCCTGCCACTCACCGTGTGCGCGCTCCACCTTCACGTGGACGCTGAGTGCGGGAGGCGCCGCCGCTGTGACGTCACCGCTCCCGCGCCCCGCCACCCTGTCCCCCCTCTCCCCCCTCGCACTCGACACTCTGCTCGCTATGTCTACTGCACACCCGGACCTCTGCATGCTCCTGCCACTCACCGTGTGCGCTATGTCTACTGCACTCCCGGACCTCTGCATGTTCCTGCCACTCACCGTGTGCGCTATGTCTACTGCACTCCCGGACCTCTGCATGCTCCTGCCACTCACCGTGTGCGCTATGTCTACTGCAGACCCGGACCTCTGCATGCTCCTGCCACTCACCGTGTGCGCTATGTCTACTGCACTCCCGGACCTCTGCATGCTCCTGCCACTCACCGTGTGCGCTATGTCTACTGCACACCCTGACCTCTGCATGCTCCTGCCACTCACCGTGTGCGCTATGTCTACTGCACACCCGGACCTCTGCATGCTACTGCCACTCACCGTGTGCGCTATATCTACTGCACACCCGGACCTCTGCATGCTCCTGCCACTCACCGTGTGCGCGCTCCACCTTCACGTGGACGCTGAGTGCGGGAGGCGCCGCCGCTGTGACGTCACCGCTCGCGCGCCCCGCCGCCCTGTCCCCCCTCTCCCCCCTCGCACTCGACACTCTGCTCGCTATGTCTATCTGCACCACGGCCACCATCCGGAGCCTCTCCGTGCGGGAACTGTGTCCTGACTTTACGGAACTTATCTGAAACAAGATATATATTTGAGTTATACAGGGTGTAGCATAAATAGTGGTCCAAACGTCAAGGTGTGATAGAACAGGTGCCCCACTATAACATACTACAATTTCAAATAGATTTACCCAAGGGCTACAAAAAAACTTTTTATAAAAAATCGTCCCTTTGTTATAAAGTTGGCTGTAGTTTAAAGGGAAATCGCTATTTTTGATTTTTGTTTTCTCTTGGACCTCTATTTACGCTACATCCTGTATATTTGTTTACACCTAAATATTTCGTTCCGTCCTCTCGTTACCACGGGTGTTACTCACATTGCTGGAGGTCACAGCTACTACATCGGTCGGCGCCACCTCCGACAGACCTGGCTCTGTCTTAACACTTAGTAGATCTTCACTAGCCTTAACAGTTTGATCTGTAACAATTTGCTGAAATCAATTCTTACGAATACGAAACGATTGCGGTATTAACACAGAATTTTTAAAAAATCCCTTACTGTTTTTTAGGCTTATCACTGAAGCCGTTAGACCAATTTTATTTTTATTATTATTATTTATTTAGCAGACAGGCAGGTTTTTCCCTTCATTCGTTTCATCGCTAATTGTGCTTTAAATGTTTGTCAAGTCTGTTCTTGAATTCAAAGGTATTTTCGGCGGACACCACGAATTCCGGCAGCCTGTTCCATGCTCTGACAAGTCTATTGCTTATGAAATGCCGATGTGGATTGTTGTTGGAAAAACTGGTAATCAATTTCAAGTAATCACCTCTGAGTCGATCATGATCGTTGCGTATAAATAGGTTGTCCAAATCTTTAACGTCATAGTGCCTGATGATTGCCATGATTCCTGGGTCGGTCCAAATATTTGTGTGATGCACAAATGTTTGTTTCGGAGTTTGGGTGTTTTCTATGTATAATTATGTATGTATTTAGAAATATATAAGTATGTATATCAGTCGTCTAGATCCCATAGTACAAGCTTATATTAGCTTAATTTGGGCTAGATGATGTTGTGTGTGAATGTCCACAAATATTTATTTATTTATTTTCTTTATTTAAATGTTTCAATTAGGACGCCTCGTTCCCTGCGGTTGTTCAGCCTCAGCATCGTCAAACGCTCCTCATAGGGTTTTTGTTTGAGTATTCTAGGTACTTTAGTAAAACGTCTCTGTACTTTCTCCAGGAGTTCAATATCCTTAACAAAATAGGGGCTACATATCTGAAATGCGTATTCCAATATCTGTCTAATGAAGGATTCGTGAATTTTAGCGTCATCTCTGGAGTTAGGGTTCCGAATGTCTCCTAATGACAGGGCCTGATTTAGGGTTCCGCGCGCCCTAGGCTAGCTATGAATATGCGCCCCCAGCTGCAACTAATTAAATTACAAGTCCTACCTACAAAAGACACTTTACATAATATTAAGCTGATCCTGCGTTCCTAATCGTTATTCTTTGTTAATTTGAAAATAAATTAAAACCCGATCCTGAGACTTCTTATGAACTTATGACCCATGGTTTACTGAGGAGTTGGGTATTACGCAGACTATTTGATGCATCAGCCAGTAAAAGCGTGATAAAAATACCATCAAAGTACCTAACAGTACCTCGGTACATCCAGTTTCAGATAAATCGAACCAGTGAATCTTGGTGAAATCTAAAAACCCTTAGTTATGAAGGACTCAGGAAGTGAGCCGATGATATGCAAAATTTACAGATAAGAACAGCTCGAAAGCCGATGTGCTCGGGATGGCCCCGGCACATTGACTTTCGAGCACAGAAAACCGAAAAACTGGCTCATCTGTTGGACTGCTACGATGCCACAGACAGACACACACATACACAGGTCAAACTTATAACACTTCTCGTTTTTCGGTGGGGTTAATTAAATCGTCAGTAATAAGGTAGACGAAATACGAAAGGTACCAGATAAGGTACTAGACTTACTAGAGCTAAGCTGAATCCTAGGTGTAGGCTGAATGTAACGGCTTGATTTGTCCGGGTGATTACCATCCGGACATTTCGGCATAAAACAAGAGATCTGTTGTTTTTCCGGTAATTACATCTATTTCTTCTTCCAAAAAACCTTAGCTTTAAACTTGCTATGTTCCCGATATGATGGGACATTACTGATCACTTCCGGCAATTTGGACTAAACTGGACTAAACCCGAATCCCCCCTAAGAAATCAGATAAAACCCAAACCCACGGGAGGAACTGCGATGGCGGACAAAGTCTACGAAACGGACTTTGTACGCCATCGCAGTTCCTCCCGTGGGTTTCGGTTTTATCTGATTTCTTGGGGAGATTCGGGTGTCTCGGGGAGGGGAAATAGGTGCTATCCTATTTCTTTAAGGAGTGAAGAGTCACGCAATCTTCCTGATCTGCTTCTGTAAGAATGGCAAGATTACAACTCACCGTTTTCAGGCCCTCCGTGATGGAGGCGGGTAGCCCTGAGCGTATTGCAGTGTGCGACAAACCCGCCGTCGCCTACGGAAATTGGAAGGGAGTTCTCTCCTGCTGTCTCTATCGCAAATATGACTTGCTCGCAAAAGACTCAGTGGCGTCCTATTTTCTCATTGAAGACCATGGCTCTCACCACGGTCTCCAGCGTGAGAACATCTACGCCCAGGCCCGCAACGAGGTTTCAGTGCATAAGCTGAGCGTATCCTCGCTGCAGTCACCGTAGTGGTGACACTCGGATGTTAACTTCCGCCGCAGATACTTACTCGTACT
Organism: Miltochrista miniata; assembly: GCA_933228765.1. Classification (NCBI taxonomy): domain Eukaryota; kingdom Metazoa; phylum Arthropoda; class Insecta; order Lepidoptera; family Erebidae; genus Miltochrista; species Miltochrista miniata. Next base: position 3,372,079 of record OW121772.1, on the reverse strand, counting down.
GATGCACTCGTGTCCAGTAATTATCTATGACATTCGGTAGATGAGGCTGCGATGGTGCCTTTCCAGCCACTCATCCATGACCGGTTTCACCGTCTCAACAGTACCGTCTCACACGTTTTTATATACCACCAAAGTGGCAGACAAGCATACGGCCCACCAGATGTACCGGTGGTCACGCACAAGGAGGCAAAGTCTCTCCTGTCGCGAAAAGGTTCCACACCACCTGCAAGAATGGGATCGTTGACCACTCTCATGGCTCGCCTCTGCACCGAGACGAACGGAAGACTTCAGTCAATTCATTCTGATATTCAGGTGCCCCCGCCCAGCAGTGGCAGCTGTACTCCATGTGCGGCCGCACTTGCGACTTAAACAGAAGCACTGTTTGCGCCGCAGTAAAGTACCGCCGCGCCCTGTTGAGCACACCGAGCGGCTTGGACGCCAGCTTGGCCTTATTCTTCAAATCACTTCGGAACTGAACGTCACTGGAGATGTCAATGACAATACCAAGAATACCTATACTGTCAGAGATGGAGAGAGTTGTGCCCTGAAATTGTGAATTCAGAACAGCTGCCGTCAATGACGGTCCTGATTATTTTACCACCCAAAAAGCTCGAGACCCATTCACTTTGGTTCCTGGGTGCCTTGAACGCGACACGGGTGGAGCTGTCGTATTTACTACCACGCTGCCAGGGAGGTGGGCGCAGGAATTTAATTTTAACGCACGTATTTGTATTTTCACTAAATTACCAAATATTATTATGCTTGTTATTATGTACCTACTTTGGTGTTACAAAATGTTAAATACCTAACAATTTTAAATATGTTGTTAGGAGTTGTTACAATCTGTTAACAATTGCTAGATGGTTTGTGTGCTCCTTTTTGGGAGCACCGTAAGTCACAACCCAGCGCCGATCGCAACGCCAGGCGCCCCCTTGATCCTGGCGCCCTAAGCTTCAGCTTAGTTAGCTTATGGGTAAATCAGGCCCTGCCTAATGAGGTAGATTAAGCTATTTGCCTTCTTCGTAAAAGATGTTATATAAGAATCCTACTTTAAATCCTCAGTGATCTTCAGCCCTAGATCTGTTTGTACTTGGACCTCCACCAGTCTTGTGTTGTTCAATATATATGTATGATGAGGATTGCGGTTTCCTATGTGCAGTACTGAACATTTCTGTAATGTAGGTATACGCATAAAATGTTTGTATCGCCAGTCCGAGATTATACCGTGTACTGTGAACAACTAGTTTTATTATAATATTCCCTACGAGACATATCAGTGGCGACGAGGACTAAAAACGATTTAATAGTAATTCAGTAACGTGTGCTATAGTATTATTAGTAATTTATTGCACAAAAATGCCCATAGGCAAGATAGCGGAGTTCAATATGCATAAGGACGATTGGCGGTTATACGTTGAGCGGTTAGAACAATATTACGTTGTGAACGATGTGAAAAGTGAACTATTTGTGCCTACTTTAATAACGCTAATGGGGGCAGAAAGTTATGAACTATTAGTAAGTTTGTGTACGCCCGAGAAACCAAAGACTAAAACATTTGTTCAAGTAGTGGATATTATGACTAAACATCTGCAACCAAAGCTCAGTGAGCTGGCGGAGCGGTACAAATTTAGAAAAAGGATTCAACAAACCGGCGAAACTATTGCCGAGTACACCGCCGTGCTCAAGAAAATGTCAAAGACGTGTGAGTTTGGTGCATGGCTAGAAGAAAGTTTAAGAGACCAATTGGTGTGCGGCATAAGTTGTGAAATGATTCGGCAACGGTTATTTGCGGAACCTAAGTTCGACTTCGCGAAGGCGTATAGCTTGGCTATTAGTTTAGAATCAGCGGAAAAAGATGCGGCGGCGGTCGTTCAAGGGCATACAAGGTCAGACGGAATTACAACAACGGCCGAGTGTCAGTCGATAGAGGGCGCTAGATGGCGTAGGAAAGAGACAGCGGGAACAAAAACCGTTACTCGGCCTACAAGCGATACGGCTCGGGATGGCGGATCACACCGCGCTTTTGGGATGCGTGGTAAACAACAAAGAAGTGGCTCGACGACGGTTGTTGAAGCCGCACAGAAGAGACCGGTGGCACACGGAGTTCGTCAGCAGTGTCCGGTATGTGGCGGAGCACACGAAGCGTCCACTTGTCGGTTTTCCCGCTACGTATGTCGGGCCTGTAACAAACCGGGACACCTCAGACGGATGTGTCCCAACCTGGCAGTTAATCACGTGGTAACCAGGACTGCCACACGAGACAGCGACAGCGAGTGTAGTGAAGAGGTAATTGACATTAACTTAAATAGTTTATCTTTAGATCAGTGCAAACCATTTATAATTTCTTTAAGGGTTCACAATAAAATTTTAAATATGGAATGTGACACCGGAAGCGCGGTGTCGTGTATAAGTTACAAAATGTATCAACAAATGTTCCCAGATTTACTTATCAAGAAATGCAACATTGTTTTAAGGTATTACACAGGCGAGTTAGTTTATCCAATAGGTGTTATCACTCCTGAGGTGAATTATATGAATGTATCCAAAACTATGGAGTTATACGTTATAAATAAGGGGAAAACGGCTTTGCTTGGTAGACAATGGATGCTGAAGTTATGTATACAGTTACCTACGTTAGTTAAAAATGTAACTACTACCCGTTCGCTCTAACTTTGCCGCTGGCGTAGAGGCGTATACCCGAATTGTTAATTAGACGAAGTAAATTGACAGTAGCTAATGTCACTTCGTCATAGAAAATACGCAACATTATATGAAGAAGTGACATATGTTGCTGTCAATTTGCTTCGTCTAATTAAAAATTCGACTTTAGTATGGAGCCGAGCGGCAAAGTTAGAGCGAACGAGCAGTACGGTAAATATGTTGTCAGGCGAGGAATTTAATTTGGACAAATTCAGTTCCAGATATTATAAGGTGTTTGCGGAGGGACTGGGCGGGTTCACTGGCCCGCCGGTCACCATCCACGTGCGCGAGGGGGCGGGGGGCGCGGCCCGTGGCGTACGCGCTGCGCGAGCCGGTGAAGCGCGCGCTGCAGCAGCACGTGCGCGACGGCATCCTCACTCCTGTGGAGCGCTCCGACTGGGCCACGCCGATCGTGCCCGTCGTGAAGAAGGACGGTAACATACGAATTTGCGCTGATTATAAATTGACATTGAACAGAGTTTTAGAGGTTGACCGTTATCCGCTGCCACGGGTTGAGGACTTGTTGGTTCGTTTACACGGGGGACAAAGATTTAGTAAAATAGATTTATCGCAGGCTTATGCGCAGTTCTTTTTAGACGATTCAAAAAAGTACACTGTTATCAATACTCATAAGGGATTATTTTTATACAATCGTCTTGTCTATGGACTTTCTTCAAGCCCTGGAATTTTTCAGCGGCGCTTAGAAGAATTATTTGCTGATTTACCAAGAGTAGGGGTTTTCTTGGACGATGTAATAATTACAGGTTTATCCCACAAGGAACACTTACAGAACTTACACCAAGTGTTCCAGCGTTTAGAGAAAGCCGGTTTAAAAGTAAAAAGAGACAAGTGTGACTTTTTCGCGAAATCGATTAGCTATCTAGGCTACGTGATTAGTGATCAGGGGGTACATACTTGTCCCAATAAGGTGAAAGCTATCACCAAAACCCCAGCACCCGTAAACGTAAGTGAATTGCGATCGTTTATAGGCATGGTTATGTATTATTCAAAGTTTATTAAAAATCTCAGCTCGATACTAGCCCCCCTCTATGAACTGTTAAAACCAAGAAGCCCATTTAGATGGAGTTTAAAGTGTCAAAACGCCTTTGATACAGTTAAATCGATGTTAATAAGTAGCGATGTCTTGATGCACTACTCGGCTGAGTTGCCTCTCGGTGCTCGGGCGGTGCTCTCACAGCTGACGGCGCGGGCGGCGGGCGGCGGGCGAGCGGCCCGTAGCGTACGCCTCGCGCTCACTCACGCCGGCGGAGCGCAACTACGCACAGATTGATAGGGAGGCCTTGGCGAAAGTCTTCGGAATACGGAAATATCATCAATATTTGGTATAGTTAATAGCGCCATCTGTGTTATTACAAATAAACTACCGAGATAAACAAATGGCTAAGTGTACCACATGTGGTAGATTCCTCGCAGCTAAGGGCAAGGATGGCGCTGGTAGTTGTAAATGTCGCAGCGACAGATTAGCTAAGAATGGTAGTGGTAGTTCATTGAAGGAGTCGAATATCCGTGCAAGAGTGTCACCAGTAAACAGTCCTGAATTTGAGAATGCGACGGATACACTACGGGAAGGGCCTCAGCATCCCAATGTATCGGGTGCGTCCACAGGCCTGAATGTGGCATGTGAGCTGAGGATGTTCAGGGCGGAGCTCCGTGAGATGAGAGACGAACTTACCAGGGAGCTGAGAGATTTACGTCGTGAGGTAGGGGACCTGCGGCGTAGTATAGTTTCCTGTGAAACCAGAATAGACGGTCTAGAGAATAGGGTAAAGGAGCTCGAGAATAGTAAAGCGGGAACAGAGGAGCTGGAGAGTACCGTTTCGCTGTTGAAAGCGGAACTCAATGACCGGGATCAGGAGCTGTTGGTGTCAGATCTAGAAATTACCAATCTCCCAGAGGAAAAAGGTGAGAACCCGATACATCTCGTCGAACTTGTGGCAAGGAAGCTGGGAGTGCAGCTGGAGTCGCGGGATATTGTATTCGCTGAGAGGAAGGGTCCACCGGTTAGGCGGGGTGAGTCGAAGGCTACCGGCTCGGCGGATGCGGACGGTGGGGCGGCCGCGTCGGGGCGCGCGCGCCGCCTGGTGGTGCGCCTGGCGCGCCGCCACCTGCGCGACGAGCTGCTGCAGGGCGCGCGCGTGCGGCGCGGCGCCACCACTGCCGACCTTGGGCTGGGCGCCCCGGTGCGCCGCTTCTATGTGAATGAGAGGCTGAACGGATACAATAAAAAGCTATTCTACGGTGCGCGTCAAGCTGTGGAACGCCATGGGTGGAAATACGCGTGGACGAAGCGCGGTAGAATACTGGTCAAGCAGGCGGAGGGTAAGAGACCCTTTAATATCAAGAATGAGGCTGACTTGCTCCGTGTTTTTGGTGGTGAGAGACTCCATGACGATACAAATTAACAATGGTATTATCGATTTTTTTTTTCACGAATGCAATGTTCACCAAACCCTTAATGTACCTTATTTACCACTAACCTTTATTAATTATAGTTTACGGAATACAATTTCATTAAATAAACACTTGTTTAATATATACATAAACCATTACATGCTGCCCAATTTTCAAACTAGTATACATGTCAGGCATGGTGTTTATAAAAGGAAAACCTTTGGTTTAGAGACTACTTATATTTTAAATGCCACATACTTATACATTCACAAAATAAATATCACTTGTTTATTATTTTATTTATTTTTAATACACACACAATCAACTTATAATGATATTATGAATCTAAAAATATATGAAAATGCATAAGAAAAACAATGAAAAACGTTTACAAATAGGGTTATTCAATGCGGGCTCATTAGGTACAAAGCATGAAGAGTTCATTGTGGCTATGGGTACATTGGCTGTGGATATAATGGCCATTAATGAAACGTGGATCAAGGAGGGAGCTGAGTGCTGCGCTCCAAGAGTTCCAAATTACAGATTGCAGCACACGCCTCGCCCGAAGTACATCCGCGAAGGAAATGGCGGAGGCGTCGGATTTTACATCCGCCGTGGTATACACGTGCGTAAAGAACCGCACCCTATTGCCCCCAATGTTGAACAGATGTGGCTAAGATTAAGTAGGAACTCACAGTCCATTATAGTGGGAACAGCGTATAGGCCACCCTGGTTTAATATAAACACATTCCTAGATGCACTAACTGACTCTGTTTCCTCATTTGGAAGAGCAGACAAAATAGTTCTCATGGGTGATTTCAACGCTGACATGTTAAAACCGACAGAGTATGGAACTAGATATCTTGAATCGTTTTTGGCGAGTGTGAGCTTGACCAACTATGTGACTGAGCCGACTCATTTTACTGACCACAGTGCGACTTTGATCGACTTACTGTGTACGGATGCTCAGGTGGACAAGGTCATGGTGCAGCATATTCCTGAACTTGGTGCACATGCAATTATCTCAGCTGAAATAAATTTTAAGGTGGAGAAACATACTCCCCAATGGATTATGTTTAGACCAATGAAAGATATCTTGATTGAGAAGTATGAGAAGGATCTTATTAGCATAAATTGGGACTCCATAATGGGATTTAGTCACGTGGATAGTATGGTTCAGGTTTTGACCTCATATATAGTGGCATTGTTTGATTTGCATGCTCCAGTCAAAAGAGTATTAATAAAGGAGAGATGTTACCCCTGGATCACTAGTACTGTAAAGGACATGATGCGAATTAGGGATAGGTATCATAGAAAGGCAAAGTCATCAGGCCTGGAGAAACATGCTACCTCTTATAATAAATTAAAATATATTGTAAGAGCCGCCATAGAAAGTGAGAAGCATGCTTATTTTAAAAACCACATCAACGGTAACATACATTGTCCACAAAAACTATGGCAACAGCTAAAATCTAACATATTGCCAAGCAATAAAATGGACCAGGACCTGCCTGGCAATTGCAAGGACCCTGATGTGCTAAACTGTCACTTTTTGGAGGTGCCGGGTGATGATAGGGTGAGCATATCTGACCTAACATACTTTGAGTTTGCTCGGGCTACCCGGAATACCTTTCAACTTGTGCCGGTTGATGAGAAGGCAGTGGCAAGCATCATCAGAGGTCTAAGGTCAAACGCCATGGGTGTAGATGAAATTTCACTGGAGATGTTGATGATGACCCTACCGGAAACACTAACGGTCATAACGCACATAGTTAACACATCCATTACCACTTCAACATTTCCTAGCTCATGGAAGACAGCAAAGGTGAGGCCTGTGCCAAAACGAACACACCCATCTGGCCCGGGGGATTATCGGCCTATCAGTCTGCTCCCGTGCTTGTCTAAAATCCTGGAACGAGTAGTTAGCAACCAGCTAATTAAGTATTTAGAACAGTCTAATTTACTACCGGCAAGACAGTCAGGGTTTCGTAAGGGTCACAGCACGGCATCAGCCCTTATGGATGTGGTCGATAGTGTCTTGGAGGCAAGAGAGCAGGGGATGGGTACTGTGCTTGCTCTGCTTGATTTTTCCCGTGCATTTGATGGAATTAATGTGACGCTGCTGCTGTCGAAGCTTGCATACTATGGCTGTGATGAGAGGGCAGTCAGGTGGTTCCATAGTTTTCTCAGCGGCAGATACCAGTTTGTTCAGGTGAAAGATAGCAAGACTGGTTGCATGGTTGACTCTGCACACTGTCCGGTGACTCGTGGCGTTCCACAGGGCTCAATACTTGGACCATTGCTGTTTATCTTGTACAGTGCCGATGTCACTGAGGTCATTGAGACCTGTGGATATCATCTATATGCCGATGACCTGCAGCTGCATCTGCCTCTTGTTCCATCTGAGTGTGTAGAGTCTGTAAGCAGAATTAACAAAGACCTGAATAATATTGCAGATTGGGCGGGCAGGAACTGTCTTACTTTGAACCCAGATAAATCTAAGTTCATCTTTTTGGGTACTAGGCAAATGATAGAGACAGTGAGTCAGCAGCAAATGGATGTGCATATACATGGCCGTGCAATAGAAAGGGTAGTGGAAGCCCGAAATCTTGGGGTAATTATTGATGAGAGGCTGCTCTTTGAGAAACATGTCTTACAAGCAGTTCGGAATTGCTTCTTCAGAATAAAATTACTGTACAAGATACGGCCCTATATAAATGAAAGCATCAGATTGCAGCTCTGCGAGTCATTGATTTTATCAAGACTCAATTATGCAGATAATGTATATGGAGGCTGTATTCTGAAAAGGACTGAGCGACTCATTCAGAGGGTACAGAACGCCTGTGCGCGTTTCTGTTTCACCATTCCACCAAGAACCCATGTCACACCATTCTTAAATGCAGGCAATATCATGAGAATGTCGGAGCGCCGAGAACTGCATTTGGCCACAATGTTGTTTGGTGTGGTGTTGACACAAAGACCTCAGTACCTATATGACAGGCTGTCTTGGTCAAGGGACACGAACAGATATAGAACCAGAGGAGCGTCTTACCTCATGCTAGTCCCCAAACACCGTACGAATGCATTTAGATGTTCATTTAAATTTGCAGCCAGTAGGATCTGGAACGACCTGCCTCCACCACTTAGAACTCTGAAAACGGTAAAAACCTTCAGAAATCGTTATAAGATGCATCTCTTATATAAACAAAAGAATTGTTAGCACTTAGCTTTAAGTTATCTCCTGTATGTATGTGAAACATTTTATATATATTATTCATATTATACTTGTTATTGGTCTATGACTTCACATTGCTTAGTATTTATTAGTTATTGTACAAGTTTATTAATATTGTATGGAAAAAGATTGTAAAAATAACAACTCAAACAATGGGATAGCGTACTTTTGGTGATGTTTGTTTATGATCAAATTAATTGCATCAACGTCAAATTTGACATTTTATGACGGTTTAATAGTTGTTGTTGTTGCTTTGTTCGTCCAAAAGACAGGCGAAGATTTCTCTGGCCATACTGCCAACTCTTGTATTTTTACGTTCTGAAACTACTGACTGTTTTTTATGAATAAAATAATACCGCGGTTTCAAAAATGAATACCCTAGGTATCAGTATGTATATAACTTTATTGTATTGTTATTATTATTGTTTATGCAAACTTGGTTCTATTTATTTATTTTGTACTTTTTTATTTTTGGAGTTGTTTTTTGCTTTGTGATTTTTAGTGTGTGTTTTGATTGTATTTTGGTCAACTGGGTTATATGGCATTGTATTAGAAATAGGTCTGTCTGTAATTATGTAAGGTTACTTTTAATATTTATTTTACGTCTGTGCACATGTGCGTGGCGTGACATCGCGGGGGCCATCAGAATATCAGCGCTCCGCATCTTAAGTCATTGGCAGAGGATGCGCAGCATTAATGCTGAGATGGCTACCCAATTTGAGATGCGCACACACAGCCAATTGCATATTATTTTAAAATCATGTGTTTATGAGTACTTGATCTGTAGTTTATGTTATGTAATGTGCGTGTCTTAAATAAATGTATTTTCTTTCTTTCTTTCTTTCTTTCTTTCTATATTTATATGGCAGGAAATTTATACTGAGAACGGATCATAAACCCTTAACATATACAGGGTGGAATTTAAAGACGGTAGTTGGAGGGAAAGTACTCTTAATATTGATAATGGCAAGTTTTGCTAAAAGGAAACATTCCTTTATTTTCAAAAGTAAGTAAAACTGCATTCAAAGATTTTTGAAAAATCACCTGCTTGAGCCAGGAATCGAACATGGGAAATGTGAAAAAAAAAAACATCCTATATTTTATGATACCAACCGAAATAGTCTTTAATAAGGAACAATTTCTTTGAGTAGTATCTTAAAATGAAGGAAGATCAAGTAAAATATGTTTTTATTGTAAAGCTCACTCACTATCTAAAGAAAAAAAAACATTTAATTGAGAAACTCCTATTTTTTTTTGAAGTTGTTTGTTTAAGTGATCAGAACGAATATTCCCATTCACAGAAACTAGAACATTTTTTTAACCAACTTCAAAAAAAAGGAAAAGAATCTCATTAAGACTGTTTTTTTTCTTTAGATAGTGAGTAAGCTTTACAATAAAAACATATTTTACTAGGTCTTCCTTTAATTTAAGATACTATGTTGTTTTAAAGAAATTGTTCCTTATTAAAGACTCTTTCGTTTGGTATCATAAAATACAGGATGTTTTTTCTTTTAACCTCTCCTAGGTTCGATTCCCGGCTCAAGCAGGAGATTTTCAAAAATCTTTAAATGCAGTTTTAGTTACTTTTGAAAATAAAGAAATGTTTCCTTTCAGCAAAACTTGCCATTATCAATATTAAGGGTACTTTACCTCCAACTACCGTCTTTAAATTCCACCATGTATATTCGGAAATAAGGTAGGTATTTCTGTCATGTCGGCGTCACGTTTACAACGTTGGGCCCTGCTTTTGTCAGGGTATAACTATGATATTCAATATGTGTCATCAAAAAGCAACTGTGCAGACGCCCTGTCACGATTGCCGTCTAAGGTTACCAGTGATCAACCAGTTACAGAGGTGACATATGTAAACTTTGTTGAGAAATTTTTACCTATTACAAACTCAGATGTTAGTAAAGCTACGGTTAGGGACAATTTACTAAATCGATTAAAAATGTACATAGAATCAGGCTGGCCAAATTACTGTAACGAAGATGAGTTAAAACCATTTTTTATTAGGCGACATGAGTTATATATTGACGGTGGCTGTATAATGTGGGGCTATCGGATGATTATACCGGAGTCTTTGAAAGATACGGTATTGAAACAGTTACACTGTAGTCACATGGGTATTGTTAAAACAAAGAGCTTAGCTAGAAGTTACGTTTGGTGGCCGCGCATTGACCACGATGTGGAAGCACTGTGCCGCGACTGCGAGACGTGCGCGCTCGAGGCGAGCTCACCGCCTCGAGCGACACCACAGGCTTGGCCGTATGTATCACAACCATTGACGCGTTTACATGTAGATTTTTTGGGACCTTTAAAAAATAAAACATTTTTAATATTGGTGGACGCGACATCCAAGTGGATAGAGGTCTTTGAAATGCAGCACACCACGGCCGCAGCTGTTATTAAGACCCTGCGGGCTACTTTCGCACGGTTTGGGCTGCCAGCGGAGCTAGTTTCGGATCAGGGCCCCCCTTTTACTAGTCGGGAATTTTCGGACTTTCTAAAAAGCAATGGTGTTAAGCAGTCTTTCTCACCTGTATATCACCCTTCGTCTAATGGCGCTGCGGAAAACGCGGTGAAACTATGTAAACGCGCGATAAAAAAAGCATACAGGGATAATATAGACGTAGACGTAGCTCTCCAAACATTCCTTTTATTTTATAGAAATTCAGTACATAGCACTACAGGGGAAACTCCAGCTATGTTACTACAGAAACGCAGATTGCGTTCACGTCTGGATCTTTTAAGGAATAATCAAGCCTTGCCAGATAAAGTACGTTCCGCACTAGACACTCAGGCACAGTACGCAAAGGGCTCGGAGCGAGATTTTGGCCAAGGGGATTCAGTTTGGGTAAGAGGTTATGGTCAGCAGGATAAGTGGGTTAAAGGTCAAGTATGCAATAAGGAAGGTTCACGTAGGTACGTGGTAGAAAGTGATAATGGTCAATTTATAAAACGTCATATAGATCAAATGCGGCGTAGATCGCGCATTTCGGATGTTACCTGTCCCGAGACAATATCGAGTGATTCATTGACAGGAAGGAGTGAGGATGCTGTCTCTCCCGGTGAGGGGGTGATGAGTAGGAGCAGTGATGGGTTAAGTGTTCAACAGAAAAGTAATGAGCCCGAGGAACACCAATCTAAAGATATCCCCGCAGCTGAACCGGTAGTTGCGTCTGTTGTTCAAGACAACATAATAGCTAATAAGGAACCCATAGCATCCTGTTCATCACTTCCAGACGGATCAGAGGAACGCTCTAAGCGAAATCGTAAACCAGTGATCAGATACGGTTTTGAGTTTGACTAATCCTTGTACTTAATCGGTTCATGTCTCAGTTCATGCTAAGTATATATAAATTATTAATTAAGTTACATTGTAAGTTTATTATGTAACCTAGTGCTGTATATTTTTACCTATTTTATTACTTAGTTTTACAATGCTATTATTATAGTCCTTAATTTAGTGGTGGAGGTGTAATGTAGGTATACGCATAAAATGTTTGTATCGCCAGTCCGAGATTATACCGTGTACTGTGAACAACTAGTTTTATTATAATATTCCCAACGAGACATATCAATTTCGAGGCATTTAAAAAAGGATTCATTCCTCACACTTTGCGTTCGGAGCGTTCTAGCACGGTTAGATCCCATAGGGGCTTTTTCCCGCGCACGCTTAGATTGTGGAATGATCTCCCTGCCTTGGTTTTCCCAAACGCCTACAGTATGGAGTTTTTCAAAAGGGGTCTTAGAAGGTTTATACAGGGTCGGCAGCTCGAGTGTAGCGCCTCCGGTGTTCCAAACGTCCATAGGCAGCGGTGAACACCAGTCCATCTGGTTATACTTGCCTGCCACCTTTAAATCTAGATTTGAAGGTCTTTTTCCCTGTCGAAACCCGGGGTGTCTATCCACTAACTGCTTAAGATTATTGCCTTTGTTCCATTGCATAAAGTTATCCATTAACATCAAGGGGCCACTTGACCCCACTAAAGTTTAAGTCACCCAATATAATAACCGCATTAGTCTCTGACACATGGCTAAGAGAACTCAGTAGGGTGTTGTCTTGGTCTAATAATGCGTTTTGTCCACGGTATAATCCACATAAAGGAAGCACCTTGCCTTTTACTTTCAAACCAAGCCATAGGCATTCTGTGGCTTCATGTTTGCATTTAGTGTTTAATGCTGTTTTCATTAAGTTTACCCTGAAGGACTTTCGCTGGCAGATAGCCGATGTTATAATGAGTAATATGGGCTACTTTTATTTAAAAATATACACACACACACACAGAGGGGGTCCTGCAGTTTCCCAAAATATGTTTCGTCAAATTTCACTTCCCAAAAACTTTTCACATAGTTTCATTGCCCAAAAGAATCTTTAGCAAATTTATACTTCGCATTTTAATCACTTCGTCAAATATTAATTTGGCAACTTTTTACTTGATGCTTTGTTTCGTAAAAAAATATTCCAAAAGTAAATTCGTTTAAATTTTGATTTTACCATGGGTAAAAAATTGTCAAAACATGAAAAAATCTGGTGTAAAAGTGGGTTAGGTTAGAACTGTGACCCCAACAGAGCGCAAGCCGAGCAAGCGTAGCGAGCTTGCCGCGGCAGCGGCCGGCGAAGCGCGTATAATAGTAATTTGCCAAGTTTATAATGCAATGAATTTAGACTCTAAAGGAAATCATATGAAACTAGATGACCCGCGCAACTTCGTTTACGTGATAAATGAAGAACCGCTCGACTGATTTTGTGCAAACTTCACATAAACCATCTACTAAGTAGTCCGAACAATGCCTAAACATTTGGTTTGGATAGGTGAGCCCGTTCTTGAGTTATAAAATTACAACGAAAAGTGGCATTGATTTTTATATATATAGATGTAATATTTTGTAGTGTCCGACCGAAACTGGTTTTCCGGCCGAAACCGAAACCGAAACCGAACTTTCGGCCCCAGGGTCAGTTTCGGCCGAAACCGAAACCGAAACCGAAACTCACGTGTTCATATTAAAAAAAAAAACCAGCCAAGTGCGAGTCGGATTCCGGTTCCGTTATAAAAATTGGGCACAAAAATTAGGTTTGTGGTGTGGATACTTTTTTCTAATTTTAGTAGGCATTTTTTGTTATCGGCATCAGAACAGGGTAAGGTAGTGGTGGCAGTGTCTCTTGACATTGCCAACGCTTTCAGCACCTTGCCCTGGAGCTGCGTTTGGGAGGCGCTTATTTACCATGGAATCTTCATACCTTCGTCGAATTGTTGGGGCCTATCTTTCCGAAAGGACCATAACTTACCCGAGCTGGCTAGGGCTGGGTCCGCGAGATGTGTCGTTCGGTGTTCCATAAGGTCTTAGGACCGCTTCTGTGGAACATCGGTTACGATTGGGTGCTGCGTGGTTCGTTGCTCAGAGGTGTCGGCGTAATGTGTTACGTGCGTAACGTGTTACGATGACACCCTCATTACAGTGCGAGGAGCAACGCACCGAGACGCAGCCCTGAGGCGACCTGTGGGATCCAGCTTACAAATAGGGGGCGTCCGCATCAGCATCGAGCTCTCGATGACGTATCTGGGGCTCGTACTCGACAGCCGGTGGAACTTCGGATATACCACTTCCGAAGTTTGGTCCCATAGCTGAGGGAGGGGGCATCAGCCGCACTCTCGCGGTCGTTGTCCAATATCAGGAGACCCAACGCTCCCTGCAGGAGACTGTACCTTGGGATCGTGCGGAGCATGGCCCTATACGGGGCCCCCGTATGGGCTGAAATCCTGATGGCCAGCAATGCGGCTAGACTGCTTAGCCCGCAGAAGGCGACGGCTGTCAGGTTGATAAGGAAATACCGCACGATCTCAGTTGAGGCGGCATGTCTTGTAGCCGGGACCACTCTATGGGAATTAGAAGCAAGGGCCCTTGCATCATTGTTTAAAATGGCGCAAGGAGGCGCTGGAGCGAGGTCATAAGCCTCTTCCTCTGTGAGCAGGACTTGCTCGTAAAAGAGACGGCGGGAAAGAAGTGGGAGAGAACTCTGCCACCCGACTTCCACAGTCTGCGGCGGCGGCCCATATTATCAGCCTCCATGACCGGGGGCCTAAGGACGGTGACGGGGCTGCTTGCCGTCTTGACAGAAGCAGGCCTTAGACGAAAGCATGACGTGAGAGATTCATCCACGCCCCGCTCAAGAAGCGGGATAACAACTGAACAACCCCCCAAAGACGCGGCCGCAGTATGCATCATTCCGAGGGCATACTCGGGGCTCCCAACCGTAGGCTGTTAGGTAGGATACGCGTGGTTTTTAGTCGGTAGGACTACAGTACAGTGAAAATTTTAGGCCTATATCTGGCACGGTTCCAGCGATACAACCTCGTGACTAATACACAGACGGACGGCTAGGCCTTATGTCTCGTTAATAGGCTTTAACCCCTCCGTGTTTGAGTTAGACTCGCACTTGGCCGGTTATTTTTTCAATAGGTGCAGCAAGTTCCACCAAGTGCCCTCAATCAACGGTATAAATCTTCTCAAGTGTTCTTTTTAGAAATATCTCTGCCTAAAGATGAGTTGCTTTGTTTTACGTGTGGAATTACTTATAGATGCTATTGCGAACTCCTACCGACTTAAACCATACGGTGCCCTGCTACTAGCTCTTGGCTGGTTTCGGTTATATTCTAGAAGTATATAACTAAAACTGGACAACAGTGAGCCGGACTAGCGCGCGTAGGGAGCTGTACGAGAAAATCAGCAAAAAATCACATAATTATGTTGTATGTGAGGCCCCCTTTAATATTATTAATTTGTCTATTTTATTATTTGTAGCTATAGCGGCAACAGAAATACATCATCTGTAAAAATTTTAACTGTCTAACTATCACGGTGCATGAGTCTGCTGACAGACAGACGACCAACGAAGTCAACGGAACCGACAACAAAGGGGTATGGTTATGTAATGTCCTAGATCACCTTTTTAGGATTCCATAAAAATTGTAATATTATAACTATTGATTGGAAGTCCGTTGTAAATCTGTAAATCTTCGGTTAGTAACATATTAACTGGTTGGGCTGACCCTAACCACGTCACAAGCAGAGCCAGGCACTTAAAATTCATGAACAGGCGAGTTTCGGCCGGGCCGAAAGTTTCGGCCCATTTTGGCCGAAACCGAAACTGCGGCCGAAACTCGATTTTTTGGCCGAAACTGGCCGAAACCGAAACCGAAACCGAAACTTCGGTCGGTCACTAATATTTTGGGAAAAGTATGTTATGCCAAACCGTATTTGACTACCTAATACTTGGTAAAATGAAACTTCTCCATATAATTATTTGTTAAACAAGAAATTGCCAAAAATAGTATTGCTAACTGTAAAATTGCGAAAAGTTGTTTTGCCAAATGTTTTTTGGCCACATGAAAATTTGGGAAACATACTTTGGCATGTGTCACTTTGGGGAACGTTTTTTGGGAAACATTAGTAAACCACACGGAGTCCTTACCGAGTGTAGTGGTAGGATCATAAATAAAAGCGGAGGTTACTGTACTAACAAGAAAGTAAATAAATTATCAATAAATATTTTATACAATCTTTTAATAAACTATCATTCATTCATACAACATACGACAGACAACAACAAAAAAATCTTACTATCGCTATTTACAAACAGCAATCGACATACAGCGCCATCTAGTGACACCGATGTATAATCGTTTTACATACATCAGTTATACATAAATAGAATGGATAGTGAGCCACAGCCGAAGCCGGATGAATACAGTTAGTTTAGTTGACTGCCTCTGTGGTGCAGCGGTAGTGATACCGCCTGCGGTGCTGGAAGTCGTGGGTTCGATTCCCACCAAAGACGAATATTTGTGTGACCCATAAATGCTTGTCTTAAGAGTCTGGGTGTTTCTATGTATAATATGTATGTATGTATAAGTATATACTTAAGTATTATTATTCGTGTCTGATACCCATAACACAAGCAGGTTAAACCTAGCTTACATTGGGATCTGATAGCTCACGGCAAAGGGGAGGTACGAAACGAAGGAAAGCGCGAAGCAGATCGCGACTCCGCTGACACTTGGACATGTCCCGTCACACACGCGTGTACACACACACACACACACACACACACACACACACACACACACACACACACACACACGCACACGCGCACGCGCACACGCACACGCGCACGCGCACACGCACACGCACACGCACACGCGCACGCACACGAAAAGCAAAGGCCCTCAGTTCCCGGCACTTACGCTGTCCCCGATTGCGGTAGCGGTCGGAACGACGGCGGGAGGGGGGGTGCGAAGAATCTCCGGGATACGGTAGGCTACCATCAACGACTGATCCTGGCTACGTATAATGGACGAACTCTGATGCTGGATGAATACCTCACCTAATTTGAGGTAGAACTAGGTCGCATAAACTGTCACATACTGGGGTTGTGCGAGGTCCGAAGAAAGGGGGAGGACACGCTAACACGACAATGGCATGTCTGGGTACATGTATGTATGTTAAATGCTTACCGTTGGGGTCCAGGGGCTCCACTTTCACATCGTCACTGAGTGTTCCAGTGTGCCCGTTACACTGAGTGGCCCCGGTACTGGTCTGGTGGCGCTCTCCTGCGATGTCTATTTGCACAACGGACACTATGCGGAGCTTCTTGTTACAGAGATCTTTGTATGGCTTTGCTGAATATACCTGAAACAGATGAGAATATATTACTATTACACTGTAAAGGCTCATTGTTTTCACCATTTCTTTGGTGTCCATCTTACTGTCTATATTGACTGCCTCGGGGCTATGTGGAAGGTGTATGCAACTGGCATGTTGAGGTCTCAGGTTAAATCTAATATTTGTGTGATCCCAAAGGCGTTATTCCAAAATATCATTTTTTTTAATATTCAGCTCGCCAAATTGACGTCGCCACCAGCCTGATGGAAAGCCGTTGCGCATGTAGCGATTGGGTGCCACTTCTGACAGTGGTCCTCAAGTTGGCGGCCCTGTGATGTGCCTCTTCACGCTCCTCTTAAAGCACTCGGGAAACTACTACTGAGGGAAACACGTGTGCGGGCAGGTCGTTCCAAGTTTTTATAGTTCGACAGAGGAACGATCTTTTGAAACGCTCGGTTCTGGCGAAGATTCTCTCCTCTGTATATGAGTGGCATTTTTGCCGGCACGCGTTGTTCGGGATCGGTAAGGAGATGGTGGGATCAGGTTGAGGAGCTCTTTAGAAGACGCTACGGTTCTTCGCTGCGCCAACGGTTCGAGGCCTCCCGTCACCTCAGGACAACCAATTATTCGGATAGCACATCACTGCATAGCGTCAAGCGCGTCTAGTAAGTACCTCGCGGAGTCATCACAAAGGTGAGAACAGTACTCGACGCAGGGACGAATCTGCGTCTTGTACAGTAAACATCTCTGATGTGGCGTGAAGTACCGTCTCACCTTATTTAGGACTCCGAGTTTCCGAAAGGTCAGCCCAATACAACTCTCTATGTAGTTTTTGTGATTGAGCTCACGCCAGACGTCTATACCGAGGATTTCCAGGTTGTCCTTTAGTGGAACCGTAATGCTCTGAAGAGAGAGTAGGGGTAGGAATGGGGACCTCTTAGCTGTAAACGCACACGCCTGTGTTTTTCTGGCATTGAACATGACCAGGTTGTCTGGACCCCATTGGGCAGTGTGACCCAGGTCCCGGTCGAGATCCTCCACGAGTAGCCGTCTCTATTCCTACACGTCACCACGCCCTTCCGCTGGACGGCCAGAATAGCTCCCACGCAGAGTACTATCATCCGTATAACAATGAATACACCCAAGGGACAGCATGTCATTAGGCGGATCCCCACCAGACGATCATAATCATGGTGATAATCATCTGATCATCATCCTCACCATTATCATCATCATGATCATCAGTATCATCATCAAATTATTATGAAGATCGTTAATATCACATCCAACGTGGCACTGGAATCCTCGTCAACAATCCTTAAAAACCCCGATCTTCAGACTAATTAAACTTGTGAGAATGACACGGAAGCTCTATGCATTCTTTTTCTACATATTTAGTTAAGTCCTAAGTTAAACCATGTTTTGGAATAAAGCTGCAAATGTCTAGATGGTGTAGTTAAAAGCAGTACATTTCAAATTGAAGAGCTTGTTTGTTCTTTAATTTTATTTAAGTAGATCTTTGAAATGACAACTACTTTTTTCAATGCAATAAGCAGTAAGTATGTTAACTAAACAAGTTAAACTTTGCATGGAAAAAAGTGGTTATCCAAATCTATACCATAATATAATAATAATAATAATATACCCCTCGTGGACAGTCGTTATCTTTTCATGGGATTAACGCATCCCTATGAGGGCATAGTAGATTTGCTTTTTAAGTCATCCACTTTTTGAGATCTACAAAAAATATCTCACAAGGTTATAGAAAAGCACACATCCGCAGGGCAGCTTGTGGCGAGCTGAATGTGCGTGGCTACACATCGGTCCCGATTCCTCAGAGTTTTGGTACGCTCCTCGACCAGTTAGCATTTAATGGGCTAACGGGAGACGGTACTCCCAGGAGTGCAGCAAATCTCAACTCTGGCTTGCCTTAATTGGCCGGCCAGAGGGAGGAAGCCAGAGCTTTATGCTCGGGGGTGGAAGTGTCATTTTCAAGGGCATAACTAAGGGGAAACCCGCTCCGGGTCTGACCCGCGATGGCGAAACCGGCGCCGCACCGCTCGACACCCCTAGCCGCTCACACCGGTGTTGCCCTCTGTCGCCTCACAGGCCTACGGGCCTATGGCGATTGTTTATAGTTGCATTCGTGATCGTGCTTGTGGACAGACGTGCTCATGTAGTAACGTAACCAGGTCAACATTTCTCTGACACTGCATATTTCTATTTGCTACACTGTTAGTTAATTTTTAGTGCAAATTAAAGTGTTTGACATTATGAAATGAACATAAATAATTCCGTAATGGCGAGTCCATTCAACCGGAGTTTCCGGACCGCTCGCAGCCCTCCCCCGGGCCCTTCGCGCTTACAGGAAGACGTGCCTCCAGCCCCCGCTGCACCTCAGGTTTGCGTGGTTTCCACTGGAGCGCATCTTTATAGACTGGACTTCATGCCCAGTCCGAGACTTCACACTTGTAACTAGGTGTTACAAGTGTCAACAATATGGACACTCGGCCAAGTACTGCCGGGACACGGACCCAACATGTGGGCACTGTGGATGCGTTGGCCACACGCTCAAAGAGTGCTCTGCTCGCGAACAGCCGGCTAAGTGTGCATCCTGCATGCGCTTTAACAAGCCCTACAATCACGCTACTGGTGACGCACAGTGCCCGGCTCGAAAAAGCGCTGAAGAAAGACTATTGATCAATAGACTATGACGGCGCGTAAGATTTTTCATATGAATAAAAGTAGCCAGTTTTAGAAGAGTTTATAACATAGCGTGAACTTTGAACGTCAAAATAAGATCTTAGTGCTGGTTTAGTGAAGTATCGGGCATTTCATATTCGGTATAATTCATAAACATAATTTTGTAACAACTGATCTAGGTAAACATTATGTAAAATGATATCAATACGCAATGTCGAACTAAATGTCCCAGTTTCAAAGAGCATTCTGGCTTGGTATGCAATTTAAAAGAAACTTATTATTTTAGCAAATTACTGTTCCGTCATCATTTCCCAGCACAGATGTTTATAAATAGTTTGTATTAGAATATTATTTGTATGATCGTAGATGCCTAAGAAGGTCACAATGATTGTGAATATAATTATTTTTTTCGTTTATTTAGATGTATACATACACAACCCACAACTATTTGTACGAACATTAATTTGGCCACGTAAGTTTACTTATTATTTTTGTTTAAAAAAATGTGTAAATGTAAAAATAATCAGGTCAGTTAAACTTCATGCGTGTCAAGCGAAAGAGACTAGTCTTCACGACACAGAGTATCCTAGTGTGAAGATCAGTGTCATATTTGCTAAGAAACATTATTTGTTAAGTGTACCAATGGTTATATATTAAAATACCAGAAATCAAAATGCCTTTACTTAAAATGCATTAGACCAAAATACCCGAATTCGAAATACCTTAACATTCAAAATACCTTATTTCAGTTCACCTTACCTAAAAATGTCTAAACTTAAAATACAAATAATTATAATATCAGAATTCAAAATACAAATTTTCAAATATCCTTAATTTAAAATACCGAAAATAGAATACAACGTGAATATAAAAAAAACATAACCTACCCGCTATAACCTACTGGGTATTTTTAGGTACATATTATGCTATACCAGTTCATTATATAGCGCATAGTTAATAAATGAATGATTTGTGTGATGATACCTTGATAAGATAAAATTTATTTAAGTCAAAAATTACATAATTAAAAACACATCAATATGAATGATTTAAGAAATAAAGATGTATTGCCACTCACACGTTTTGTTATTTGACTTTAACTTATTTACACCTACCTAAGTGAAGCCGCAGTCACTGTATACTGTAGTTTGACTCGGCCGAATTTTAGAAATAAATGCCTACAGCCGCGCGGTACGTAAGCATGCGATAGGGCTGCCCACCTACAGCATTTTAATAATGTGCCTACTTTGATTTTCTATTTAGTATTGCAATTGCAAATATGTACATACATACATTCATATAGTCACGCCTTTATCCCTGAAGGTGTAGGCATAGGCATAGTATACGCCCACATTTTACCTTATAGTTTTACGTACGCGTATAGATAGTGAGCGTAATGCAGTTGAAATTTTTCAATCCGCCCACAAGGTCTTCAATTTGTATTAAGGATTGTCGTTTTACTGACAACCGGCTTTCATTTCGAGTAAATATGTACCTTTTTTATTTAAACAAAAAAATACTTTGTGAGTTATAATATAATATCCCCGCAACGGCTGGCGGCGCGGGGCGGCGGCGTGGCGGCGCAGCGCCCGTTATCTACTAACGATTGAGTGAGACGGGTATAGAAATTGGATAACGAGTAAGCGGCGTAGACAATAATAATCGGCTCATCACAATATGTTTCGTCAGTGATAGAATCAATGAATTCTAGTCTTTATAATCATTGCGTAAAATTTTTGATTTACAAAATTAAAACTATTTTTCGATTTGAAAGTACTAGTCAGTCTCTAGTACACTGGTACTTTTCGTACATTGTCGAGTTGTGTTAAATTTTGGAAGTTCATATTTGTCTCTATGCGTGTAATAATAATCAAAGGTAGGTAACAAAAATGCTGTCAATCAAAGTCATACGGTGCTAAGTGTACTGTAACATCGGTCATCCACAAAGAAATGAATACTCTTGAAACATACCTAAATCATTGCTCTCAATTAAATAACTACGAACTGACAACGGAACTAAATGTACTACCTACACGTACTAGAGTTCTAAACTAGTTTTTTTGGATATTGTACTAAATTGGATCGCACCGTTTACTGACTGAGCAAGCACAAGTCTAGTTTTAAACACAAACATACCTACTTCATGTAACAACCTAGTTCACTCGTGTCAATCACTTTGTTTATCTTTAGTCAACTAGTAGTATAGTACCAATTAGTACTTAAGTAAAATCAATTTATAGTCTTACCTTTCGGAGTTTCCAGGTAATCTAAAAATGTTATCTCTGGGTGCGTTATTGACGAATTCATGCAACCAAAACAAGCAGAAAGACTCTAGTTGTCATATTAAATATTTTTAGTAAATAAACCTCGCGCGGTTACTATCTAAAAAACGACACACCGTCCATTCGTCTACTCGGCACAATCGCCTGCTTGCGTGCTGAAAGGCCTGCCGAAAACGAGACTCGTAGGTATAGTTTGCGATTCGTTCGTTTGTAGGGAGTTACAATACTGGTTAGTACTCTTTATACTGTGCCGCAGTTGTAGCCGTAGGTCCTTTGGTCCTTGGGTATTCTTCTGAGGGCTTACCCGGGGCTCCCAACTGTAGAATGTTATGTGTGAAACCACACGTATCCTACGTGTGGTTTTTAGTCGGTAGGAGTCCGGCATAGTATCCATGTAGGATTTACCCGATTTACCTCATGTTAAAACACTTTGATTCAGAGTTACAAAAGTACTACAGTGGGCTAACGAAAAAAAAAACCACGAAGGCTAAGGCGGGAGCTCCGCTTCGCTTCGCTCCCGCCTTAGTCTTCTAACCTAACCTATCCGAGTCGGGATACTCTGAGTCGGGGTGTTAACCATTCACAGATATATAGCATCCATGTAGGATTTAAATCATGTTAAAAAAAAGGTATTTTGTGTTTGAACATTTTAGGATAAGGTATTTGATAAATTTATTTTTTGGGTTTCGGTTATTCGACCGTAAGGCATTTTAAATTATTTATATTATAAATATTTGCCTTTTGAATATTGATATTTCGATTTCGGGTATTTTGGGCTCAGGCATTTTAAGTAAAGGCATTATGATTTCTGGTATTATGACGGTATACCGTACCAATGTATATTGAATTTCAATTAAGATTATTTATATTATATTTATATAGGGGGCCCATCTAGTGAGTTGGCGAGTCACCGTCTGCCAATGTTTTACATACATACATAACATCACGCCTGTCTCCCAACGGGGTAGGCAGAGACTATGACTTTCCACTTGCTACGATTCTGGCAAACAACTTTCGCTTCTTCAACTTTCATAAGTGTCTTCATACATGCTCTTCGGTTAAGGGTACTCTTGACCTGGCCTTTTCTCAGAAGATTATAATGTTTTAATAATAAGATATTGAAATGGCAGACGCCGTCTTCATCCATAGAACAAATCACCCAGTCCATTTTAACCCTCAATTCAATAGCCTATTTTGTAGTTAGCATATTTTACAATAGTTTAGCTCCCATTGAAGGCAGTCCATTCCCGTTCTTCTACATAAGGCGGTTGTGAATTGTCTGCAGTGGGGGTCCCATTTCCCAATACATTAAAAAACTCAAAGGGCCTCTGCGTGTTGGACCAATATGTCCTCATGTAAGCCTACCAAAAGACCGGGTATCTTCAATAAAAAAAAAGATACCCGTGAAAAGAAGAGACATAATAATATATAATATTATCAAGAGGAAAGATTTGTTTTTTGTTTTTTTGTTTGTTTGTTTGTAACGAATAGGCTCCGGAACTACTGGACGGATTTGAAAAATTCATTCACTGTTGGGAAGCTACACTCTTTGCGGTGAACATAGGCTATATTTTATTCCCGTATTCCCAGGAACTACGCGGGTGAAACCGCGTGACGTGAGCTAGTCTATAATATAAAAATGAATCGCAAAATGTGCAGTAAGCGCATAACTTCAGAACGGGTGGACCGATTTCACTAATTCTCTTATTGTTGTCTAAGGTATTGTCAGGAGAAGGTTCTTATAAAAGAAAAAAATTGTATTTCCACGAAAATGGGAACTACGCGGGTGAAACCGCAGGACGTCCGCTAGTTCTATATATTTATATCTAAACTAGATGATGCTCGCGGCTTTGCATGCGTGAAATTCGGTACCCGTTCCCGTTTCCCGTGGCAACATATTCCTGGGATGAAAAGTAGCCTATGTGTTATTCGGGACTATAACCTATCCCTGAACCAAATTTCAGCCCAATCCGTTCAGCCGTTACAGCGTGATTGAGTAACAAACATCCAAACATCTTCACAATCGTTCACATCAATCAATACATATAATAAAATCGTAACAGGTCGCTGTCTGTACATGGAAAATAAATAAGAAAAAATATTATAGGGGGGCTTTATGAACGCAATAGAACCCAAAACAATGATTTTTAGAATTTTTGTCTGTTTGTCTGTATGTCTGTATGTCTGTATGTCTGTATATCTGTTTGTCTGTACGGTTGTGCACGCTAATCTCAGTAACCGCTCAACCGATTGCAATGCGGTTTTTTGTATTGTATTGAGGTTTGCTCCAGTTAACATTTAGCGTTTGTTTTATGTAAATCGGTTTAGAAATAAAAGAGTTATAACACTTTTAAGAATCAGATATTTTGAAAATTTTAATTGTAGGGGTTTCTTTGAATGTGAGTGAACCTAAACTGGCGTGTTGGCTTAATCATAAAAGAGCTTAATGATTAAGACTATTTTTAAACAATTCAGTCCGCGCCGAAGGCGTGGACTGAATTGTTTTAAAATAGAATTAATCATTAAGCTCTTTTATGATTAAGCAAACAGGGCAGTTTCAGACGCTGCTTGATGACTCTGATGAAGAAATACCTTTCCTTTCATACACCTTATGTGACGTAAACGAAGTTGCGGGCTCAGCTAGTTTATAATATTAGTTGGATCCTATGGCTCAAGCTTACGAGTAAATTGGATTAATTTGGGCTGTATGATGTGACAGTGTTCAATAATGTTATACTCACATTGTTAGAGGCTACAGCGACCGCATTGGGCGGCTCTACCACCGACAGAACTCGCTCCTTCATGACACTTGAAACACTTTCGTCATCCATGCCTGCTTCGCCTGTAAAAATTGTAAAAACATCTAAGTGTTGTAAGAGTAAGAACCCAATTAATTCCTCAGTATGTAATAATAATAATAATAAAGTTTTATTTCTCCCCTTTTTTAATGGCATTTATTTAACGCGGCGACAAACTAATCTTATTTAGGACTAGCTGACCCCCGCAACTAAGTTTGCGTCACATAAGGTGTATCTAAGGAGAGGTATTTCTTCATCAGACTCATCAAGCAGCGTGTGAAACACTAACACTAACACTACCGACTGCCTCTGTGGCGCAGTCGGTAGTGATACCGCCTGCGGCGCTGGAGGTCGTGGGTTCGATTCCCACCGGAGACAAATATTTGTGTGACCCATAAATGTTTGTCTCAAGAGTCTGGGTGTTTCTATGTATAATATGTATGTATTTAAAAGTATATAAGTATTAATATCCGTGGTCTGATACCCATAACACAAGCAGGTTATTCCTAGCTTACTTTGGGATCAGATAGCATTGTGTGAGATGTCGGTGCATATTTATTATTTATTATTATTCCCTTTATTTACATCAATATACTTATTAAATTAAATTTTTAAATACATTTTATAAAAAAGAAAATATATTTAAAAATATAAAAAAATAGTGTCCCACCGGCATCGGGTACAGGGACCAAGCTACCGGTGGTTAGGGCTGCAGAGACAGGAACCTCCTCACAATACGTGCCGTGTCTAAGAGGACTGCCTTTTGCATCTGGCCCTTGACCCAACTACCTAACCCGAGCCTCTTGAGGTGTTGATCGAGGCTCTTGGCAATCAGACCATGTGCTGATACGACTATCGGAACAATAACCGCTGAATCCACATCCCACATGTCGACAATCTCGTGAGCCAAATCCAAATATTTTATTTGTTTTTCTTTTTCGGCTTTCACGAGATTTTCGTCATGTGGGACGGTAATATCAACGATTATTGCGAGGCGCTCTGATCGATCTATTACCACTATATCAGGCTTATTGGCTACAATAGTCCTGTCAGTGATAATAGACCGATCCCAATACAATGTGACATGACCATTTTCGAGAACTGGGTCGGGCACATACCTGTAATACGGTACCTCTGCATCTACAAGTTTATATTTTAGGGCAAGTTGCTGATGGACAATCCTGGCCACTTGGTTGTGTCTATGCAAATACTCACCGTTGGCAAGACGAGGACAACCAGAAATTATATGTCTGAGAGATTCACCCGGTCGGTGGCATGCCCGACATATGTCAACCGTACCATCTCTCAAAATATACTTCCGATAGTTATTCGTCATAACAACTTCGTCAGTAATTGCACAGATAAAACCTTCGGTTTCTCCAAAAAGATCACCAAAACGTAGCCAGGATACTGATGCTAATAAATCAACATCGGACCCATGTAAGGCCCGATAGAATCGTCCATGCAGCTCTTTGCCTTGCCATATCTCCTTGCGATCATTAGTAGTTAGTATTGCTGGTTTGTGCCAATTCTCTTTGGCAAGAGAAAGAGGGGTCAGTCCGTTGTCTCTTGTTACCACATCCCGATGCATACCCACGTCCGCATAAAGGAAATATTCCCTAAGGTTGTATATCTCACGGTTGTGTAACGTCTTGATATTTAAAAAACCACGACCACCACATTTCCGTGGGATATACAACCTCATTACAGACGAACGCGGATGATGCATTCGGTTTGCGGTCAACAACGAACGGACTTTTCTATCCAGGGTGTCCAGTTCTGTCTGAGTCCATCTCAGTATGCCGAAGGAATATCCTAAGACAGGCATGGCCCAACCATTGATGGCGCGCACCTTGTTACCTCCTGATAAAAGACTTCGCAGTACTTTTTTCAGGCGGCCAAGGAAACGATCCACCAACGCTTGTTTCATGCCTGTCTCAGCAATACCTAATGCCTGCGACATACCAAGATATTTGTAGGTTTCAGTCGCGGAGAGAGAATTAAGTTTTGTGAAATCTGAAAGTTGTACTCTTTCAGATTCCACAATCCGTCCCTTCTTTACATGCATGACTGCACATTTATCTACACCAAATTCCATTTTGATAGAATTACTAAAGGTTTCAGTGATCTTGAGTAACTCTATCAAGTGGGAATTGGTGCAAGCAAATAATTTCAAGTCATCCATGTACAGAAGGTGGGAAACAACTTGACCTCCTCTCCGAAACTGATAGCCTAGCCCTGAATTCTCCAGTAAAGTACTGAGAGGATTCAGTGCTAGACAAAACCATAAGGGACTCAGACTATCACCCTGAAATATACCCCTCTCAATCCTGACAGGCTCACCGTTCCCAAGCACCTGACGACATCCTGGATAAACAAGAGCCGTTCTCCATTGCCCCATACATGCCCGTAGGAAGGCGCGAAGAGTTGTATCAACTTTATACAACTCCAGCACCCTCAACAGCCATGTATGTGGCACGGAGTCGTAGGCTTTCTTGTAATCAATCCAGCATGTCGCCAGATTTCTCCGGTTACGACGAACCTGCTGATTAATGGCCATATCAAGAATAAGGAGTTCTTTAGTACCACGTGACCCGCTTCTACATCCATTTTGAGAGTTGGACATTATGGAATTATTTTCTAAATGAGATGATAATTTAACTCTCAAAACAGATGTGAGAAGCTTATAGACCGTAGGCAAACAAGTTATCGGTCTATAATTTTTCGGGTCCGTGGTACTACCAGATTTATAGAGGAGGTGTGTAATACCTGACGTCATAAAAGATGGGAGCGACCCA
Source organism: Miltochrista miniata (assembly GCA_933228765.1). Taxonomy (NCBI): domain Eukaryota; kingdom Metazoa; phylum Arthropoda; class Insecta; order Lepidoptera; family Erebidae; genus Miltochrista; species Miltochrista miniata. Next base: position 3,344,484 of record OW121772.1, on the reverse strand, counting down.
GACTCAAGTAATGATTGAAAGCAAGATGCCAGACAATCATGTGAGCTACGAAACCATTTAAACCAAAAATTGTGCAGTCCGTCCGGCCCAGTTGATTTCCAATTGGGCAACGAACGAACTGCACTGGCAATGTCATCAGGTGTTATTGTAACAGGTGCCATGGTCTCAATAGACTCGCATGATCGCCCGACATCCCGCATCCAATCACACTCTGTATGACTAATAGGTGCCGACCAAATACCTTTCCAAAATGTGATTGTGGTTTCGGCATCAGGTAGGCACATATTAGTCACACTTGAATCGGTTTGCTCCCATCTTCTATATACACACCTCTCATCTTTTTGGAACGAACGATTCTGAATATACCTATCCACTCTTTTCTTGTATCTGCGTATACGGTTTGCCCACGCATAAATTTTCTGCTTCAGGTAGTCAATACGTTCCGTGACCCGTACAGAGTATTCACGAGGACTAATATCAGTCCCCGCAAATGCACGAGTCACAAAACGCATCACTCTAGGTCGAGTATTACCCGCCCTGAAGCAGCATAGCTTACCAATGAGCACCCTAGTCTCGGTGATACGACGCTCAATTCTGCACTGCCAGACCGGAACAGACTGTCTAGGAGCTGGCTCAAATTTAGGAAATTTGACACCAGCTACCCGACACACTGCTACAGCCGCGCAATACAGAATTGAGTGTGCATCACTAATATCTACACAAGTATTAAAATAACTTGGTAGAACCGAGTCCAGGGTGCTCACTAGGGCCATGTTTTTTTTATGCGTAGGCAAACGCGGTATACGTGGGCGAGACTTGGGATCACAAAACTTATACTCTTGAATCGTTCGCTCCAAAACACTCCTTAGTTCATCATTGTATTGTGTACTTACTGTAGTAGCAATATCATCCACTACTTCATCAATAAGTCCGTCAGGTTGCGTTGCATGGATTTCTAGTTCAGTTGTTTGAGACGAAGTAGGGATGATGATGCTACACTGTAGCTCTGAGCGAAGCCTCTCAAGCACGGCATCATCCAACAGATGATTCCGTTGTATGACCCGCACTTGATCCGATAGCCGCTGTGCCGACACGCCGATAGTTGGTTCAAGAGCCTGAAACAAAGGCAGCAAACGAACACGGTACGCAGTGAGGTTAGTTCCTCCCTCTGTAGCCGCAAAATATGCCCGCATGACGTTTTCGTTCATAGAAGAAGTCCATCGCATGCGGTGCACATTACCACCGGTAGCGGGGGCCCTACTCGAGGCCGGTGGGCCTCGGGGTCCCAAGCAGGTCGGTGGCCGGGTCCTCCCCTGTCGACGTGCAGGTGTTGGCGACGTCGGCGGAGAGAAATACTCGTCGCTTGAAGATGAGCTCGACGCCTCAGCAGCAATCGGTTCCGATGATATGATTTCCCTGTGCTGCGAGGCGGAGCTGTGCGACGAGTCCGGTGATGTTGTTTGTGCTAAGCGTCTCCTGGCTCTTGTAAGCATTAGTATTATTTTATATTATCACATATTTTTGGTTGACATGACATATGTCATGTCAATCTCCTCTATAACATTTTTCTTCGTAACAAATATCCATTGATAATAGCATAATTCTATTGTAATATTCATTGTGTAGGTTTATGTATATATACTATTTTCTAATATGTATCACTTTTACACGAAATGCAATTATAATTTGGAAATAATGATTTTTTCTGCAATAAAAAATATACCATTGCTCTTGGGTGGGGTTGCCAGGGTTATTATTATTATTATTAATTGTTGCTAAAATATTTAATCATTACCAAGTTTTTTTTTGGAACCATGTAGTTAATCGCCTAATAATTTGTTAGTCACCTCATTAATTATTTGCTTTTCTTAATCTAGATACACTAAAGTGTTTACATATAAATGCCTAATTACTCCATTTTATACTAAGAACTGGACCCCATTTGGGTAAAAGCCTCCTCCAATCCTTTCAACTTTCCTCTATGCATCCTGCACTATGTCATCAGCCCATCTTTTATCAGTATGTAATGTTTGGGAAATTTTAATGATTATTTGTAAAACTCCTTTTGTCAGTAACTTATGTTTCTTTATCAAAAGGATGTTCAAGCACAGGCTCAGGTGTGGATGCAAAGTAGCAAGTCTATCTACTCATCAGAGATGTTGCTCTCCACTCTTCTATATCTATATATATAAAAATCAATGCCACTTTTCGTTGTAATTTTATAACTCAAGAACGGGCTGACCTATCCAAACCAAATGTTTAGGCTTTGTTCGGACTATTTAGTAGATGGTTTATATGAAGTTTGCACAAAATCGGTCGAGCGGTTCTTCATTTATCACGCAAACGAAGTTGCGCGGGTCAGCTAGTTACACATAAGTATGTCACACATAGCGCATACCTAGTGCCAAGTAATCAATCACTGCCCCAGTCCTACAGAAAAACACTTGAGATGGTTCACTTACTGTCGGCGAATGCTTCATACACATTCTAAGGATATTGATTCAGACAATCATAAGGAGAGAGGGAGGTAACCCCTCATCACATCGTCTATCTCATACTTACCATTATTTATACTAGAACATTCATCGTCAGCACCCATTGACTCAACTTTAACATCAACTTTCAGGGCCGTTGCTGGATCATTGTGTACATCCCCCGTACTGTCTAGCGCTGTGCTCTGTTGGACCATACTGACTATGGCTATTTGCACAACTGGCACTATCTGCGATCTAAGGATATGGGAAATTTATAGTACATTAATCTGAAACAAAACATGAATTGATGTCATCAGCAGCTACTTAATGTAACACATATTCTGATTCTCTCCGACATACAAAACTACTAGGTATAAACATATAATGGTTATGCATAATATTGAGTAAGATTCTATCATTGCACCGCTCGTCACAGGCAAGGTGTTCATCCTCACACGTTGCATCCTGAGCGCTCAAGCACGGTGAGATCCGATAGAGGCTTTCATCCGCATATGTTTTGGTTGTGGAATGATCTCCCTGCTTCAGTTTTCCCAAACGTAAGTTTACAGTATGGGGTTTTTCAAAATGGGACTTAGAAGGATTTTATAGGGGCGGCAGTGCGATTGTGGCACCTCTGGTCTTGAAAACGTCCATAGGCTGCAGTGATCACCGGTACACCTGGTGGGGCCGCATGCTTGTCTCCTACTCTAGTGGTATAAAAAGACAAAAGTATGCGTAAAGATCACAATAATTATTTTGTTCTGTACCAGGATGTCAATTTACACATACAATTAACTTTAATACTTGGCTGCCTGCGCCCTATGCCATTCCCAAAGGTTAACACAGATTTAAAAAGGTTTAAGAGCCTTTGAAATTGCTGTAAGGCAAGATCGGTAAGTAACTATACTATTTCCATTTCTTTATTTTCTCGATGACAGGTCCATGACAGTTCCTGTGAAAACTTGTACGAGCGTCTTTTTTACATTATGTATGCAATATTTTATAAAAATATGACATTTACGCAGGTACAAGGTTATACCTGACTCTAAGAAACTGATAGGGATTGAGCTATCGATAAACATAACACGATAACAGATTCGATATTTTTTTACAAAATGTAAGAAACTAAACCTACTGCCGGATACTTTTGTACAAATTTATTAACTAGTAGATATTATATTTCAGTACAAGACGTTACACGTGTTAATTTTTGATTGATAATGCCAACTTCTCTAAAATTTTCGCAGCGTTTGTTAAATAAGTAGGTATAGGTAGGTAGGTACCCGACCATGCAACAAAATAAGTATAATGACAGGTAATCTTTATTTGTTTATTTTAATCAAAATCTGACGAATCGTCACTGTCACTCGATGAGCTCTCTCCAACATTTATTATAAGTTCCTGTACATCTACATTATCGAATGCCACATGATTATTTCCCAATCCGTAGCTATAATGTTTTGGCTTCTTCTCACGATTTTTTCCCAGTTTTCGGCAGTAACATCCGCACATGCATTTTTTAATAAATCTAACATCTTGTTTGCCGTAAAAGGGGGATGGTTATTGTTTCGAGCGGCGTCCTATGATTTGTGTCCATATTAGTTCTATATAAATTGTACTGGCAATGATACGATATTCGATCAATTTACGATATTCGATCGATATCATTACTTATTTGGTCGCAACACTAAAACTATCAAATTAGAACTGTCATCGAGAAAATAAAGAAATGGAAAGACTATAAAGTAATTACTTAATGTGGTAATGTACAGTCACAAGCCTTAATTTGGGACCCATTTCCATTCAATGTTGTTAGTTATTATTTCTAAATACATACCTACATATTATACATAGAAAACATTCTTACTCCGAAACAAAAATTTGTGGATCACACAAATATTTCGACCGACCCAGGGCCTCCAGTGCCGCAGGCGGTATCACTACCGACTACGCCGCAGTGGCAGGCAAATATTTAAGCTAGTCTCTCCTACCAGCTCTAACCGTCTTCAATATCATCATGGTAAGCTAGATAGACGTAAATTCCGTCTTCGAGTCGTTTGACGTAAAGCTTTTTATTTATTTATTGTCATAAAGGGATTTATGAATACTTACATTGAATATATTCACAAATATATATAAATTCGGGTACGTACGAATATAATTCTTTTAAGATTTCACTCAAACAGAATGTAATCTGAAATTGTGGAATATTTTGACAATTTTTATTGAGTGAGAAAACAATAATTCTAAATCTATGCAACAGACGGACGGATTCCATTGTAACTGTTGACATTGACAATGACATTAGACAGACAGGCGTAAGTTGTAAACTTCTTTTTCATAGAATAATTTAGAATATGTCTTGGGATTCTTCAGATTGGGATCATGTAGCTATTTTGTAAATGCAATGCGTCTCGGGGGCCTATTATTTCAGGACGAAAGGGCAATGTTTTTTTATGGTATCACTTTAAACGAAGTAGTACTTCAAATCGAAAATTATGTTAATTTCTGTAAATGTCTTTTACGATTTAATTTAACAATAAAACATTCGTAGTACTAGGGCAAACACAAAAGTATTTTAACAGTTTCTAATGCATTTTCCGCCCTGACAGCCATCAAATATATCATGGCGGCTGTTGACTTAAGGGAAGAGCATATCTATTCTAAAATGATTCAATTTATATGAATCGATTAAAACCAATGATCGACTGTTTTGATTATTTATTTATATTTACGACTGGCTGACCCGCGCAACTTCATTTGTGTCACCATAAGAGTGAGAAAGAGGTATGGTATAAATATTTTAAGTAATATAATGTTTCCCGTCGCATTTACTCCCGTCGCGTCGCTTACTTGAGTTAGAACTGATCCCCACAACTTCGTTTGCGTCACTTGAGAGTGGGAAAAAGAGAGAGGTGTGGTATTAGTAATTCAAAATCACGTTTCCCGTCGCATTTACTCCCATCACGTGTACTTCCGTCGCGGAGCTAATATTTTAAAACTTATTTAGAATTTTATTGTAAGAGAATCAATTTAGTAACACTCAATTTTTTACTTAACTTCAATCATTTACGCAGCGGACGTAACGGAAGCTCTCAAAATAAATATTTTTGTCCTGTTTTCAAAACATTATTCATTGCTGCTCCGCTCCTACTTATTTAAGCGTGATGTTATATAGCCATTAGCCATCTTCAACAAATGTACTATAAAACTGTAAAAAAAATTTTGAAATGCAACCAGTAGCTACTGAGATCCTAGTACAAACAAACTATTCAGCTTTATAAGTTTTTTTTTTTATATACAGCACGCCAAATTGACGTCGCCACCAGCCTGATGGAAAGCCGTGGCGCATTTAGCGATTGGGCGCCACTTTTGACAGTGGCCCTCAAGTTAGCGGCCCTGTGATGTGCCTCTTCACGCTCCTCTTTAGGAACCCGGGATTGTAAGATGAGGGAAATACGTGTGCGGGCAGGTCGTGCCAAGTTTTTACAGTTTTCAGAGGAACGATCTTTTGAAATGCCCGGCGGGCAGGCGGGCAAAAGTTGGCCTGCACGGCTTTGGCCAGTTGCCAATATCCACGGCTGCCCATAGGATGTGATGTAATCTCATCAGGTTGCTGGCGCTTTCCGATGAAGCCCTCCCTGCAAAGCAGCGCTGACTCCACGGGACGGCTGCAAAGTATTCTGGTAGTTCGTCCCAGTCTGCTGACGAGTAGTGCCACAATCGCCGCGTCACTTCTGCTGCCCTTGCAGGAGATGACACCTGCAGGCGGGCACGCACAACACAGTGGTCGGATTGACCCAGTGGGGCGCTAACCGACACACTGTACTGTGCTGGATAACTCGTCAGCAGTAAGTCCAGCAGGGCGGGTTCATGGTCTGACCTGTCCGGTATGCGCGTAATCCCGCGTACCACCTGGGTCAGACCATGGGAGAGAGCGAACGCGTGAGCGGCCCGTCCCGCCGGATCGGTCCTGCGGGACCCCAGCCACTCAGTGTGGTGACCGTTGAAGTCTCCCAGAAAAACCAATTCAGCGTTCGGAAACCGCACCTGCGCGGCATCAGCCCCCTCGCTGAGGTGCTGATACAGCCTCGTTATCTCAGCTGTCCCTGAGTGGGGTCGATAGACACAAACACGTAGATCTGACTCATGGAGCCGTGATCTACGTGCAGCCAAAGGACGGAGAAGGAAGGGTTCTCAGGGCAGCGCAGCCGGCGACAGCAAATATCCGCCCTAACAAACGCGCACACCCCGGCTTTATCTCGAAATTGTTCCTCGATGATATAGCCAGGGTAGCATAAGTACGACTGATCGGCAGGGCGGCGTATTTGCGTCTCCGTTAGGAACATCACAGCTGGCCGTGCCGTGCAGCTCCAGATGGTGATGGAAGAAGACAGATGGCATGGAGTTCGCTGATGTTAGCGAACTCCACCTCAAACAGTAAGTTACTGGGAGTAGTAGCGGCCGCTGTGGTACCTTGTTTTCTTTTTTTGCACTGCCATGATTGTTCAGAAATGAAGGGAGTCGTGAAGACGAAGCGACATTTGCTGCAGCAGTGAGTGACAAGGCGTAGGGGCTAGCTTCATCTATGATTGTGTGGTGAGACGGAAGCCGACCCGACGGACGGAAGGGCCCCCGTACCCCCCCGAGTGTGGTCGCCGGTATAATATTGTGAGCGAAACCTAAAAATTAGACATATTAGGTTATTGTAATCGAACCTTAAATGTCGCGGCCTTTTTTTTTTACTTTTTAAAAGGAATAATTTTGTAATAAACAATTTTTACGCAACTTTAACCATTTACGCAGCGTACGGCTCGGAAGCTCTTAGAAGGTAAAAACCCTGTTTTCGAAACATTATTCGTTACTGCTCCGCTCCTATTCGTGTTAGCGTGATGTTATATAGCCCATAGCAATTTTCAATAAATGGACTATCAAACCATAAAAGAATTTTTGAAATCTAAACAGTAGTTTCTGAGATCCTAGAGTTCAAACAAAACAAGTTCAAAAAAAAAACAACAAACAAACAAACTCTCCAGCTTTATAATATTAGTATAGTATTACCAGCGATTATATAATATATTCTATAGTATTACTATAGATTCATTAAAGTAATTACGTAATAAACTAATTCAACAGTATATAAAGATGAAATCCTGATTTAAAATAGGTATCGATTTATATGAAGAGAAGTATCGATTGATTTAACGATTAGTTGTTGTCCAAAACTGTCAGCACTATTTGTCAAAGCCGGCCATGCTTGCCATAGATCGGTTTATTTTCTTTTATTGGTTGTTTCAAAACATCTTTTTAATAGTAAGATAAGTTCGAATTTAATGCAAGGAGTGTGAAAAAAGTGTACTTTAACGTTTTCTAACTTTTGCATTAGGTTATATTGAATATTCGTCGATGTTTCTTTTGTTCGGTTCAATTGTTACATCGCCGGTGGCAGTCATTACAGGAAAATAATGACCTAAATCAACACTGACTGCTATATCCACAGGGGTTTCGCCAACGTTGGTAAGTGTATGTTATTATTAATACCAACACATGAACTAAACACATATAACCTATGAATAATGTGACCGACAGTTAGGTTATAATTATGAGCGGTGTTTTCTATTCTTCACTTGCCAAAGCCCTAATGCGGTCCCTAGACGATGTACTAGCAATCCTAGAAATCTTTTTTTGCCAAATCACATTATCTAATGACAAGGGACAAACTACCAAAACTGTGAACGTGATAAGTGCTGAATTTACTGCAGTTTTCAGCAACAGATAGTGATTCAAGGGGAAGGTTAACTACGTATAGTACATACAATACACTATTGTACAAAATAGCCAAGCTAAAAGGGTAACATTGTTGCGTGGGTCAGGTGGTTTAATAAATAAATAAACACAAGTTTAATTATCTGATCCCAAGATTTGCTAGTGCATTATAGCATAATAATTAAAAATTGTTTATGTTATAGATATCACATGACAATACACTGTGCATAGAATATACTATGAATTATTGCAATCTGTTCTTCAAACTGGAAGGAAATAGCCCCATTATTTGGACGTAGATTTAATGACTACAGCTATGACTAATTGTTTTATTGTGAAGAAAAGAACATAATTATGACTTACCAGGATATCTCCACACTTGGTATGTATTTAATTACAGTTATTTTGGTATAATCATCTGAACATCAGTTTTAGTTATCTCTAAAGTACTCACAATAAGTATCTTTTTTATTAATTTTATATTATGAATGACTAGTGGACGTCACATGGTTTCACCCATGTAGCTTCCGTTCCTGTAGGAATACGGGAATAAAATCTATGTTACCCGGGGATAGTGTTGCTTCCCAACAGTGAAAGAATTTTTCAAATTATTACTATTCGGTACAAACAAACAATCTAATCTTTCCTCTTTATAATATTAGTATAAATGGTATAGACTAAGTGATATTGTAATGAGTTCAAAATACAGTAATGTTTTTATTAACATTGTTAAATGCTCTAGTCGACATAGCTCGCTGTATAAGTAGGTACATTAAAGTGACAGTGGGCTGGCCATATCTGCAGAAGAACCGACTGTTGATGGAGCGACTGATTTCTAGAGTGGAAACTGGCATTCTAGAGTAGGACATCCACCCGCCAGATGGACCAACAAACTAGAAAAGGTTGCAAGCTGCGACTGGATGCGGAAGGTGATTCTATTAGTTATTTAAACAGTCTATCTAATGTTGTATATATTTTTCTATTCAAGGTCCTCACCTGGAGAAAGTATGCACAGCTATTAAAGGTGGGCTAGAATGGCAGTACATCAGCATTCACTTCATAATTCCAACCCATTGGTCCATGCAGAGCATCTATATACAAGACAATGCAGCTCTACCATCATTTTTACCACCAGAAGTAACCAGCCACAAGTTAGGCACAAGGAACCAAACATATACAAACTTGTAGCTATACAATGACTGTTGGAAGGATTAGCACTAAAAAGCCAGACTTTAGTAATGTTCATAAAGTTCAATAATCTGTGCCACTATTGACTAGGAATAAGTGCTACTCAGTTCTATGATCTATTGAATATTATACATTTAGCACTTAGTATCTATATGCCTTCATTAAAATTAAGGACTGGTGACAGTAGTAACAAAAGGTTGACTGGGTTATTTAATATATCCAGGACTACACGTTATTGCTACATGAATAAAGCTAGAGATATTTGGACTGAACAATTAGTCTGAGATGGCTTTTATAGAATGCCTGTTAAAACTAAGCCGGCTATAATTATCTGTGTGAATAGTTATTAAGTATAGCAATCATTTGACTCTGAAGACACTAGCACCATGCCAATAATATGACCTGTTAATGTGACTTAATGAATTAAGATATAAGCACCTTAGGATGGGATGCTCCGTTACTTAAGATACTGGTGCTACAAGATGTTCTGTCATTTAACTTTGTTATTTAAGATGCTCTTTGATTTAACTATGTAACAGAATATCTTATGATAGCAGTTATCATGACATATTCTATTCACAGATTATAGAACTTAAAGACAAATGGCGTTATCATCAAGAAAGTCAGGCCATGAAAGCAGAATCGAATATTGAATCCAAAAATGAGTACTGTGGCAGTGCTGAACACCATCCATAAGTAACGAAAGATTTCTTATGTGCAGCGAATAATACGTGTTATTCGCGTATTGACTTCTAGATATATACAGTACTTACTCACGTTTGGATTTAGTATTTGCTTTCACCTCACTTTCTTGTTCGGTAAGCTTCCCATTTCTTAGTTCTATTACTTGTGATTCTAGTAGACCTCAAATTGGGTGTCAGCGGTGAGTGGGGCGACGGCTACAAATGCGAGAGCGCGGCCCTCGCGTACAAGTGAGTAGGCAACTTCGAACACACGATAACAAACCCACCGAGTGCGGTGTGCATTATATGCGAGCACAGTGCCGCCACCCTCTCTTGTGCTCTGCGCGCTCTAGCATCACTTGCCGCTTGCCGCGCCGCGGACATCCAGTTTGAGGCCTTATTTAAGATAGTAGTAGCTAAACACTTACCTACTGAACCCTGAAACATTTTCTACCTAATAGAATAGTCACGGAATGGAATAAGTTGCCTGAGCATGTTGTGGGTGTACCCAGTGTTGATGCATTCAAAAACCGTCTGGACAAAGTCTACAGATCTATCGATTAGATACACACACACACACACACATCAGCTCACTGAGCTGCTGGTGTGCTTAGTTAATATTATAATAATACTGTAAATTCAATAGTCAGTTTCTTCAGGAGTTCAATTTGCCATTCCTAACGGACACGGTCATCGAAATGTTATTTTTGTCACTAGTTTTATAATATGCTCACATAATTATAGTAGTACCTACTGTAAAAGGTTTGTTAAACATATCACCTTTTATAATACTATTGCCTTTTCTATCAGGAGTTTGCTGTGAGTGTCACAGAATAACTGTTCTGTCACAGTCCTATTAAATATTTACATACTTGCCTATGAAAATGTATATTATGTAGCAATACCGCCATCAATAGTAGGTTCTCAGCGCACCATAGGTTGTTATTTACAAATAAATGATTCATATTGTACTGTATTGTATTATTTATTACTAATAATTTCCATTCTCATTAAAGCTGTGGTACTGTAACTTTTGAGAGTGCAATCAACTCCAGAGTAACTCACTTGCAATTGATATGCTTTCACTGTATGCTGTTTTTATTAGCATTAGTTATTAATATCCTTTTTAGTGCCTGTGTTACGCTTTTGTTGATGATGGAGAATCTAGAATCCCACCTTACATGAACATCTGCACCAAAGCCTCCGCTGGTCTGCAAGTTCACCACTTGCAGTTGACGTTAACCCAAAAAATGTCAGGAACAACGCTCGGATGATGATAATTAATTATCACAAGCATAACTAATAATTAGCTTCGACTATCCATTTATCATTTGGAACTCAATAGGTAATCAAAAAGGTATTATTGAACTCTTTGTGCTCAATAGTACAGAAAATCAAGGCATTCCACACCTAATCTAATGTACGATTTGCCATGAAATCCGGAGTGTCACATAATAATTTATTTTTATTTCTTAAAATACACGATAATACCATCACGACGCAGGTTTTTTTTCCTTGGTACCTCAAACTTCAAAGTGATACGAGCTTCCATAGTCGTGTAAACATCGCCCTTTAAAGCTAATAGGCCCCCGAGACGATCATGCCTTGCAATTGTCAATCACGTTAATTATGAATGGAAGTTGCTTCAGTGTGCGTGATTGCTTTGCATGTGTCTGTGCATCGACGTATACGTGCATACGAAATTCTACGTGCTTGACAATTGCCAATTGATCATGTCGGGACCCTATAAATAGATATCAGTCAAGCTTATACACTGATCTGTCTTATACTAATTTAAAAAAACTGACTTCCCGTCGTTACTGTCAAGTTTCAAAATTGACATTGACATCTCGGCCATCCATGTCCATTCAGTTTCACTTTCAGTTTCATCACTGACCTAGCATCGCTATCGCTGGACTGGCTATTCCATACAAAATGACAGCTATTTTTTTGTACCGATTCAAAGCGCCGCCGTTGAGTGTACTGAGAACTAAATTAGTTTGCAAATGGCCGTGGTTTGTTTTATTTTAGAAGGAGTTTATGTGTGAAATTTGGAATATTTTAAAGTTATTACAGTGATTGATATAAATTGAAGTGCTTTGATTTATAAATTGAGTTTATATTGTGTAATTAAGTAGATATTCATCATGAGATCGTGTGTATATTGTAAAACCAGATACGAGAAGGGCTGTGGCGTCTCTTTTCACAAGTAAGTAAATCTAAGAATCTAATTCTTAAACAATTATTATAAAACCATAATTTAAGTATTTTTTACTATCTTAAGCGAATACCTTTCGAGTTCGGGGATTTTACGAATATTTTCATAACCTATATTCTTACTTCTTAATAATATTATAAATGCGAAAGTTTGTGAGTGTGGATGTTTGTTACTCTTTCACGCTCAAACCGCTGAAGGGATCGGGCTGAGATACATAATAATATATAGTCTGGAATAACACATAGGCTACCTTTTATCCCGGGAATAACTTTCCGCGGGAACAAATTTTACGCGGGCGAAGCTGCGAGCATCAGCTAGTGTTTAATAAGGATGTCAAAATGTATATCGATAATTTTCTATCGAATGTCAAAAAAACAAAAGGCATGGTAAAAGTACTTTAATAATGTAATAAACATATTAAAATTATTAATAAACACTTAAAATTGTAGTAGATAATCGAAACAGTAACTAACTAGCATGTGAAATATAACTTGGGTGGGCTTTAGAATCGTGCCAATCGATTTTAGGGTTTTTAGGGGTTGCGTTGGATAGGGGTGGGTCTCCCCTTCTCAAAAATACCCTTCCCCCAGTGAGGAAATGCATGGTTTTTTTTAGGGCTGTTTAAAGTTGCATGAAATGGAATTTAAAAATGCGTAATAAAACGCTATATTATTATTTATATACGTTATAAATATAGTTTATTTTAATAATTTTACTATTTGAATATATATTAACGTCTGTATTATTTAAAATTGCAATAAATGATAAAAAACAACCCTAAAGTTTCCGGTAACGGGACTAAGTAATGCGTAATAAAACGCTATATTATTATTTTTATACATTATAAATATAGTTAATTTTAATAATTTTACTATATTTTTACTATTTGAATATATTTTAGCGCTTGTATTATTTAATAATGCAATAATTAATAAAAAACAACAAAGTGATATACCTAGTACAACCACCATGTAGTGCAGTTATTTTTTTTGTAGCAACCTAAACAATTTTTTTTATTAGCAGGGTGGAGAGTGGGTGCCTGTAAGGATTTTTTTTTCCCAATGAACCCCACGTACTTGGCAAGCCCTTGTACATGAAATTATCTTCAATTCCCAACGGACCCCGTGTGGGGACAGATACTCGGGGTTCGTTGGTAATAAATTGCATCCAGGCCAGGCCCCACTTAGGTTGATAATGGTTAGGGAGTAGGTAAATGGGGGCTAGGGAGTAGGTATAAGAAACTTACTTAGCCTTCAAAAATATACTTTTAGGTTAGTTTATGAAAACGTTCATAACTTAAAAACTAAGCGTTTCCGCAGGGGGGAGTTGCTGGGGGGGGACTCCCCCCTCCCCCCTACCCCCTCCCACCCCTCTCCCCCCTTATTACATACAGGTTAATTTGTTTAGTTACATACTTATATGTGTATAAAAATAAATATTTGCCTCTAAGACACTAACTAATATATATAATTGTATAAAATTCTAGCACTAACATTGAATTATAACACTTAGTGAGACTATTTTTTGTTAATAATTGAATTATTTACTCTTGTTCATAATATTTGAATGTTCCTTTTATTACAGGTTTCCCTCCGATTACAATTTAAAACTGTGGCTAAAAGAAATGAAGGTTATCAATTGGACTCCAAAAAAATCAGATTATCTTTGTTCAAAACATTTTACTGATGACTGTTTTATACAACATGAGTCACGGGCCGCTATAAAAAAGTGCCGTATACCTACAATATTTCTTGGTAAGTGTAAATAAGTTAATGCATGGGATGGCATGCGGATTTTTGCGTCATTGCGGCCCCGCCCATCCGCCTATTGGACGCCTAGCTTTTAGTTCTAACATAACCCAATTATGATTAAAGACAACCTTAATGACTGTGTGGGCTGTGTCCGGTGTAATTTTTCAGCCGATTTACTATAGTAACACTACTTTGGCAACATACCTGCGACCACTGTTTAAGCAAACAAACTCTTTTTTTTTATATTAAGCTTGCCAAACTGAATTCGGACTGAATAGAACAGAAGGCCATTGAAAGAATTTAATTGAGCTTGGACTTTTGTTTGTGTTTTGGCATAAATTATAATTAAGTGCCCATAAACTTATCAAACATCAATATATAATATATCTACCTAGGTAAATAATAAAGATACAATCCAAGATTGTTACTGAACGTCCTTGTCCCAACCAACACGGAGTTCAGTGGCTTGTCTAAGAGCAATTTTATCAACTCTAAGAACATCACTTATGAATACACAATGCTAAGATTTTACTGAATGTTGTTACAGGAGAAATAAATGTGGATAGCAAGGATCTGTTAAGTGTCAAGGTTGAGCCAGGTCTATCAGAGGAGGAGCCGACCAATGTGGTAGCTGGGGCCTCCTTTAATGTAAGTAACCTAAATGCGAAGAAAAAATTGCCAGAAGAGTGTATGTTAAAGTTCTCAAAATTCAAATAATAAATTTGTTTTAGTTAATACCTGTAAAACCAGAAGAAAGCTTCTGCAATAAGAGGCTGCAGATAGTGTCCATGGTGCGAATAAACATAGTGGAGGCTCAGAGCAATGACCAAGATACTGGCCTCAAAATGAAAATGGATATCAAAGTTGAGCCAGCAGATACTGATGGTAAATATGTTCAATCTTCTTCAGTCTTCTTGGGCTCCCATTTTCCGAACTTAGGTCCGCCAGTGGACCCATTGTATGTGAGTGTTGGCTGTCACTCCAGCCAACCCAGCTCCGACCAGAAGCGCAGGATCCTCTTCGGGTCCTCACACGCTTCCCGGAGTGTTGTGGGGCTGCCAAGTATGTTGACTCTGTATGTAATTACTGTCCAATGACCCATTATTGTGCCTACCATGGTTCGTAGATCACCTTTATTCAGATGTAGCAACATTCTAGCTAGTTTTGGCCTGGGTCTCGGTAGAGCTTCCCTTGATTGCCTGCAACTTACTGTTTGTGCCCATCTCCTTTCATGCCGCTCTTTCGTGCATTGTCTCAGCCATGCCCTCGGGCTTGGTCCCACCGGTGTGGTGCTGGAACCCAATCTGGCCAGTTCGTCAGCAGCATCATTGCCGCTCGATCCGCTGTGACCTTTTATCCACTGAAGGCTTACCTTGTGTTTGTGTGTTAGGGCCAGCTTTTGTAACCCCTGGTGGCATTGAAGAACCAGCCCAGAGTCGATTGTGGTGCTCTTCAGAGCTTTTAGCACTGCTGCGCTATCGGAGAGGAGCCTGATGTGGTTGTGCTCAATTTTCCTGGAGTCCATTGCATTGGCGGCATTAATTAAACCTATGCACTCACATTGGAAGATTGACGCATGAGACCCTAAAGGTATTGATGAGTGTATGTTAAGCTTCGGTGAGTAGATGCCTGCTCCCGATCCGTGGTCTGTTTTGGATCCATCCGTGTACACTCTGAGTTCTCTTATACCGGAGTAGTCCTTGGCGGACTCTGCCAGCGATATATTGTACTTACGGTCAAACACGTATGTTTTCGGCATCTTGTCGTTAGGGGCTTCCACGAGAGGTTCATACTCTATTGCGTCCTCCAGTGTGCGCTTATGACCTACCCTTGAGCGCGTCCATTGTTTTGACGCCTGAAGTCGTGCCGCCGCGCCGGCCGCTTCCTGGTGTACGAACAGGTCCAGAGGCGGTAGGCAGAGCATTGCTTCCATCGCTGCTGTGGGCGTGTTGCGAAAGCATCCAGTGATGGCGCAACACGCCGCTCTCTGGAACTGCTGCATTTTGTCTATGGCTGAAGCTAGTTCGGCCCTGGGCCACCAAGCTATTGCGCCATACGTTACCTTTGGTCTTATGACTGTAGCCAATGTATGATTTTCGGTGAGAGTCCCTACTTCTTACCGATCATTCGTTTGCATTGCCAGAATGCAATTACTGATTTTTTGTGTGAGGTGCTTATTCCATAGCAGTTTGCTGTCCAGTGTGACCCCCAGGTACTTGTCTTCATTTGCCTGTCCTGAGATATAAGTTTTTTGATTTACCGTGAGATCATGTCTGATGCACCATTTTTCGACGATCCTCAAGGCGTTGTCCATCAGGTTTGTTATTGTTCCTAGGAACTTGCCACTTACCAGTATGGTGAGGTCGTCAGCGTAACCTACAGTGAAGTATCTCTCTCTATTGAGTACATCTATGAGCTCGTTCACCACGAGATTCCACAGGAGCGGAGATAGAACCCCCTCCTGCGGACATCCTTTGACTGCGATCCCTCTAGATGTGGAGTTCACTGTAATTTGTATAGCCCTGTGTCGTAGCATATTCACTATCCAACTTAGCATATTGGGGTGTACTTTATGCTTTTGCAGGGCTCTTTTGATACTTACAAAGGTCGTCTTGTCGAAGGCACCTTCGATGTCTATAAAGACGCCCAGTGTTGATGATTTACTCTACAGAAAGTCTTCTATATACGATACTACCTCATGCAGTGCTGATTCGGTGGATTTTCCGGAGCAGTAAGCGTGCTGCTTTGTGTGCATTGGTATTTGTGGGAGTACTTTCTCCCTTATTTCTCTCTCGCATAGCCTCTCTAGAGTCTTTAATAGAAATGAAGTGAGGCTTATTGGTATAAAGGACTTAGGATGAGTGTAGTCACTTTTACCTGGTTTAGGGTACTTTGTACTTTGACTTCTCTCCATAACTTTGGCACGTACCTACCTGAACGCGATGCATCCTGCGAAGATCTTTGTCAGGTGCGTAGTGATAGCTTCTATACACCATAACATAAGTACGGGGAATATACCGTCGAGTCCCGGTGATTTATACGGTTGAAAGCTTTCGATTGCCCATCTTACCTTGTTATCGGATACTATGGCCCTAGCTGTGGACCAGTCCGGCTCGGATTCAATGGCGCCTTCTGTGTCTTCCCAGTTGATATCTGATTGGATTTGACAACCTGGGAAGTGTCTGTGGTAAAACCTCACACGTTTCGGAGTCAGATTTTGTGTAGGTGTTGTCTACCTTTTTAGGGTTTCGTAGCCAAATGGCAAAAACGGAACCCTTATAGATTCGTCATGTCTGTCTGTCTGTCTGTCTGTCTGTCCGTCTGTCTCTCCGTCCGTGTGTCACAGCCACTTTTCTCCGAAACTATGAAGTCTATGCTATTGAAACTTGGTAGCTAGATGTATTCTGTGAACCGCATTAAGATTCTTATATCGACGGCAGCAAAGAGCAAACGGACATCTGCATTTTTGCGAAAATCGTTTTTTTACATAATTGAATTAAGAACTTTGTCTTCCATTTGGACATATTTTTTTATTTTTTTTAAATCAAATATTTAGTGGTATTGTGCAGCGTATAAAAAGACACCTACACCCTTTTTTTAGAATGCAACGAAGTATACACGGGCATATACACTTGTCCGTGTGTGTGTCGGGCAATTTGGCGCGTCTCGCTTCATATAAACAAAGGTATCAGTTACTTGACCGTTTCGTCACGGAAGGTTGACATATTTAAGCTTGCGTACTAAATATTATTATTCTAAAATCTGTGATTTATTCAACTACATTTCATAATACACTGTAATTATGATAACATGTATAGCAAAAGGAATAAATTATTGTTAAATTTGGCACAAAATAGAAAACAAAGTGATGTTTACAACAGCGAAGATCTCACAAATTTGATGGAAAATAGAATCATGGAACAATCCCATGAGGGATCTTTTTTTTTTTTAACGTGAGGGAAAATCCTCAAGGATGTTATGCCGGACTCCTGCCGACTAAAAAACCTCACGTAACGCCCAGCAACCTATGGTTAGGAGCCCCGGGTAAGCCCTCGAAAGGATGTCCCAGGACTCCCTACAGACCTACGGCCGCCACTGCGACCTCGCCCAGGGGGTGGTTCGGGTGCTATCCCGCGTATTTAGGGGGTTTCGGATGTGATCCCGCTTCTAAGGGGGGTGTGCGTGAGATCCTCACGTCACGCTGCCGTCATGGGCCTGCTTCTGTAAGGACGGTGAGCAGCCCTCTCACCGTCCTCAGACCCTCGGTCATGGAGGCACTCCACTAGCGTGTGGAGCGCTGTGTCATCGCTGCGGTCCTCGCAGTGCTGACACTCAGCCGTGGTTTCCCGGTGTCTTCGCCACAGATACCTACCGAAGCTACCGTGCCCGGTAAGTCTGTGACAACCGGTAGGAGAGAGCACCGTGTCTTCTCTCCAGCCACCCGTCCATGACCGGTCTGACGGCCGCATATGTGGCGAATCCCCCCTTTGGTTGCTCAAGTCGCACCTTCCATGTCTCCACGGTTTCCTGGTAGAGCGGGGACCGCTGGGCTTCGATTTCTCGAGACGCAGGCCTTTGGCCCCACTCCAGCGCCTCCTTGCGCCATCTGAACAGTGACGCAAGGTCTCTCGCTTCCGGGTCGCATGGAGGGGTCTCGGCTAGGAGACATGCCGCCTCACCGGATATCGTGCGGTATCCACCCTGACGACCATCGCTCTCTGCGGGGCAATCTAGCCACATTGCTGGTCGTCAGGGTCTCCGCCCATACGGGGGCACCGTATAGGGCTATGCTTCGCTGGATCCCCAGTTACAGTACAGGAGCATCAGCCGCGCGAGTGCGGCTCATGCTTCCCTCAATTTTGGCACCAAACTTCGGAAGCTTGCACTGGACTCTTTTATTGTACTGAAAAAGCTCATCATAATTAAAAAGACAACTTCAAAATCAGTAACAGGACCTTTATGATGCGCAGTAAATTAAGACAACTACATTATTTTGCTATCAATCATACGTGTCCTTTATTTGTTGTCGTAGTTGGATATAGATTATAAAAAGGAAAACTATTATTGATTTTTTTTAATGAAATTAATTAGGGATAATTATTTAGAAAGTCCGAAGTAGAAGCAAACATATGGCAGTTGACTGATTTAGTAATTTATGTTGTACGAAGTATAACCTCTAGCGGCCCAAGGTCCTTTCAAATACCCTTATTAACTTATGTCATTACGGCCCAAACCAATATTATGAATTTCTTATTTACCGCCCACGTCCTTTTTAAGGGACCAAAAACATTTAGTTGATTTTTTTTGGAAAACTATCGCCGTAGAATTTTTATGTTTGATTTGTCAAACTCGTCAGTCTGTCGCGAAATGAATCGAATAGGTTCTCTGCCTAAAGAATAAAGAAAATAGTGCAATAAGAAAATTTTCATCACGTCGTAAAAGTAAGCAACAATTCAATCTTATTTTATTCTAGACCTGTTACATTTCTTATTATAAAACATACACCATTTTAAAGCTATTGAATTACATTAAAGAATGAATTATTTATTTTCGTGGAATTATTAGTATTTACAATAATTTATTAGTATAAAAGCAATAGTCCCTCTGAATTCCCCTCAGGACGTAGTTTGCGTGAAGTTTTATATTTTTAGTGCCTTGTAAGGGACTTCGGGCTTTAACAGAGTATATTAATTTTTATTGATTTGACTTTCTGCACCCAATATATTATGTAGAATAGTTATTGCACGACTTAAAGGGCCAGGGCCAGGTCCCACCTTGAGTTTAAGCCCTCACCAAATAATGGGCGTGCCTCAATTGACCGAGAATTCCAAATTTCCCCATGACACCGCTAGACTCATCAATAACGAGGCTTATAAAGAGGTCGTGGTAGAGAAATGGGCTATGGCAGGGAAAGTCATCGTGGAAACGTCTCCTATAGTCATCGGCCTTCTCTTCATCTTCTATCTTAGCAGGGCATCTAGTAATTACATGCTCTTAGAATAGTTACGATTCAAAAGAAAATTAATTTTTAAAAAATCCAATACATAAATTTTGGTTTTATTACAAACGTTTAAAAGTCCTATATTTCTAAAAAGTTGCTTATAAGCTATTTTTATAACCTTTTATATACTTTGATCGCCTATGTACCCATATATCTCCTACAAAACTTGATGATTAATGACTGAATTTCGGCCCAAAGTCCTTTTAAAGACACTAATTGTATTTCTTGATTTAAGTAGTCTACGATCATTTTAAAAACCTTTTCTAGGCCCTGGTGCAAATATTAGACCATTAAAAGCCCCTTACACCCCTTTTATTAACAATTATTTTTTGGGCGTTAATTGATTAATATTTTTGGTCCCTTAGAAAGGACTTGGGCCGTAATCGAGAAGTTATGAAATTATGCGTGGGCCGCTAGAGGATAAAAAAAAAACATCTGCCGTATTTTTTAAAATATAAATATTACAGTTGACTGACCGGCATTACTTTCTTTGAAATGCTATTTTAATTAAGTATTCCAAATTTCAAGGAGCTAGCTTTGTAATTGTAAAAGTTATAACGTTTTTGCGTTAAAAACGCTCTCCTGAAAACTAGTGATTTTGCAGATGTCCGTTTGCTCTTTGCTGCCGTCGATATAAAACTAGAAAAAAAAGCAGTAAATTTTGGGGGTCCCCATACTCAGAACTGAAACTCTAATTTTTTTTTCATCAAACCCATACGTGTGGGATATCTATAGATAGGTCTTCAAAAATGCTATGGAGGTTTCTAGAATCATTTTATTTCTAAAGTGAATACTTTGCGCAAGAGACACTTACAAAGTGGAAAAATGTGTTCCCCCCCCCCCCCCTCTAACTTCTAAACTAAGAGACTGATAAATCTAAAAAAAATATATAATGTACATTGCCATAAAAACTACCAACGAAAATTAGTTTGAACGAGATAGAGCTGGTAGTTTTTTTTAATACGTCATAAACCGCAACTTCCGGTTAGTGAAATCACTACCACTGCGAACGTGTTAAAACATCAGTCAAAGTTACAACGAACTGTAAGAACTTTTATATTACATTATGTTACTTGCTGCTACGAAACCCTTCATGGGCGAGTCCGACTCGCACTTGGCCGGTTTATTTAGAGATCCAATAGACTTCTCCGTGTCCTGAGATAGAAGTTTTTTGACTCTTAGTGCGTGACTATTGGATTCAATATTGGAGCAGAAGCGTTTCCACGCCTCTTTTTGTCTCTGGAGAGAATTTCATTTAGCTTGGACTTTAGTTTGTGTTTTGGCATAAATTATAATTTAGTGCCCATAAACTTATCAAACATCAATATATAATATACCTATCTAGGTAAATAATAAAGATACAATCCGAGATTGTTACTGAACGTCTTTGTCCCAACCAACACGGAGTTCAGTGGCTTGGCTAAGAGCAATTTTATCAACTCTAAGAACATCACTTACGAATACACAACGCTTAGATTTTACTGAATGTTGTTACAGGAGAAATGGATGTGGATAGCAAGGATCTGTTAAGTGTCAAGGTTGAGCCAGGTCTATCAGAGGAGGAGCCGACCAATGTGGTAGCTGGGGCCTCCTATAATGTAAGTAACCTAAATGCAAAGAAAAAATTGCCAGAAGAGTGTATGTTAAAGTTCTCAAAATTCAAATAATAAATTTGTTTTAGTTAATACCTGTAAAACCAGAAGAAAGCTTCTGCAATAAGAGGCTGCAGATAGGGCCCATGGCGCGAGTAAACATAGTGGAGGCTCAGAGCAATGACCAAGATACTGGCCTCAAAATGAAAATGAATATCAAAGTTGAGCCAGCAGATACTAATGGTAAATATGTTCAGTCTTCAGTCTTCTTGGGCTCCCATCTTCCGCACTTAGGTCCGCCAGTGGACCCATTGTACGTGAGTGTTGGCTGTCACTCCAGCCAACCCAGCTCCGACCAGAAGCGCAGGATCCTCTTCGGGTCCTCACACGCTTCCCGGAGTGTTGTGGGGCTGCCAAGTATGTTGACTCTGTATGTAATTACTGTGCAATGACCCATTATTGTGCCTACCATGGTTCGTAGATCACCTTTATTCAGATGTAGCAACATTCTAGTTAGTTTTGGCCTGGGTCTCGGTAGAGCTTCCCTTGATTGCCTGCAACTTACTGTTTGTGCCCATCTTCTTTCATGCCGCTCTTTCGTGCGTTGTCTCAGCCATGCCCTTACCTGGTAGAATGGTATTGGTATAATCGGGCTTGGTCCCACCGGTGTGGTGCTGGAACCCACTCTGGCCAGTTCGTCAGCAGCATCATTGCCGCTCGATCCGCTGTGACCTTTTATCCACTGAAGGCTTACCTTGTGTTTGTGTGTTAGGGCCAGCTTTTGTAGCCCCTGGTGGCATTGAAGCACCAGCCCAGAGTCGATTGTGGTGCTCTTCAGAGCTTTTAGCACTGCTGCGCTATCGGCGAGGAGCCTGATGTGGTTGTGCTCAATTTTCCTGGAGTCGATTGCATTGGCGGCATTAATAAAACCTATGCACTCACATTGGAAGATTGACGCATGAGACCTTAAAGGTATTGATGAGTGTATGTTGAGCTCCGGGGAGTAGGTGCCTGCTCCCGATCCGTGGTCTGTTTTGGATCCATCCGTGTACACTCTGAGTTCTCTTTTACCGGAGTAGTCCTTGGCGGACTCTGCCAGCGATATATTGTACTTACGGTCAAACACGTATGATTTCGGTATCTTGTCGTTAGGGGCTTCCACGAGAGGTTCATACTCTATTGCGTCCTCCAATATGCGCCCATGACCTACCCTTGAGCGCGTCCATTGTTTTGACGCCTGAAGTCGTGCCGCCGCGCCGGCCGCTTCCTGGTGAACGAACATGTCCAGAGGCGGTAAGCAGAGCATTGCTTCCATTGCTGCTGTGGGTGTGTTGCGAAAGCATCCCGTGATGGCGCAACACGTCGCTCTCTGGAACTGCTGCATTTTGTCTATGGCTAAAGCTAGTTCGGCCCTGGGCCACCAAACTATTGCGCCATACGTTACGTGTGGTCTTATGACTGTGGTGTAGAGCCAATGTATGATTTTCGGTGAGAGTCCCTACTTCTTACCGATCATTCGTTTGCATTGCCAGAATGCAATTACTGATTTTTTGTGTGAGGTGCTTATTCCATAGCAGTTTGCTGTCCAGTGTGACCCCCAGGTACTTGTCTTCATTTGCCTGTCCTGAGATATAAGTTTTTTGATTTACCGTGAGATCATGTCTGATGCACCATTTTTCGACGATCCTCAAGGCGTTGTCCATCAGGTTTGTTATTGTTCCTAGGAACTTGCCACTTACCAGTATGGTGAGGTCGTCAGCGTAACCTACAGTGAAGTATCTCTCTCTATTGAGTACATCTATGAGCTCGTTCACCACGAGATTCCACAGGAGCGGAGATAGAACCCCCCCTGCGGACATCCTTTGACTGCGATCCCTCTAGATGTGGAGTTCACTGTAATTTGTATAGCCCTGTGTCGTAGCATATTCACTATCCAACTTACCATAGTGGGGTTGGGGTGTACTTTATGCTTTTGCAGGGCTCTTTTGATACTTATAAAGGTCGTCTTGTCGAAGGCACCTTCGATGTCTATAAAGACGCCCAGTGTTGATGATTTACTCTACAGAAAGTCTTCTATATACGATACTACCTCATGCAGTGCTGATTCGGTGGATTTTCCGGAGCAGTAAGCGTGCTGCTTTGTGTGCATTGGTATTTGTGGGAGTACTTTCTCCCTTATTTCTCTCTCGCATAGCCTCTCTAGAGTCTTTAATAGAAATGAAGTGAGGCTTATTGGTATAAAGGACTTAGGATGAGTGTAGTCACTTTTACCTGGTTTAGGGTACTTTGTACTTTGACTTCTCTCCATAACTTTGGCACGTACCTACCTGAACGCGATGCATCCTGCGAAGATCTTTGTCAGGTGCGTAGTGATAGCTTCTATACACCATAACATAAGTCCGGGGAATATACCGTCGAGTCCCGGTGATTTATACGGTTGAAAGCTTTCGATTGCCCATCTTACCTTGTTATCGGATACTATGGCCCTAGCTGTGGACCAGTCCGGCTCGGATTCAATGGCGCCTTCTGTGTCTTCCCAGTTGATATCTGATTGGATTTGACAACCTGGAAAGTTTGTCTTGTGTAAAACCTCACACGTTTCGGAGTCAGATTTTGTGTAGGTGTTGTCTACCTTTTTAGGGTTTCGTAGCCAAATGGCAAAAACGGAACCCTTATAGATTCGTCATGTCGGTCTGTCCGTCTGTCTGTCCGTCCGTGTGTCACAGCCACTTTTCTCCGAAACTATGAAGTCTATGCTATAGAAACTTGGTAGCTAGATGTATTCTGTGAACCGCATTAAGATTCTTATATAAAACTAGAAAAAAGCAGTAAATTTTGGGGGTCCCCATACTCAGAACTGAAACTCTTTTTTTTTTTCATCAAACCCATACGTGTGTGATATCTATAGATACTTAGGTCTTCAAAAATGCTATGGAGGTTTCTAGAATCATTTTTTTCTAAAGTGAATACTTTGCGCAAGAGACACTTACAAAGTGGAAAAATGTGTGTTCCCCCCCCCCCCCCCCTCTAACTTCTAAACTAAGAGAATGATAAATCTAAAAAAATATATGATGTACATTGCCATAAAAACTACCTACGAAAATTAGTTTGAACGAGATAGAGCTGGTAGTTTTTTTTAATACGCCATAAACCGCATTTTGCGGTTAGTGAAATCACTACCACTGCGAACGTGTTAAAACATCAGTCAAAGTTACAACGAACTGTAAGAACTTTTATATTACATTATGTTACTTGCTGCTACGAAACCCTTCATGGGCGAGTCCAACTCGCACTTGGCCGGTTTATTTAGAGATCCAATAGACTTCTCCGTGTCCTGAGATAGAAGTTTTTTGACTCTTTGTGCGTGACTATTGGATTCAATATTGGAGCAGAAGCGTTTCCACGCCTCTTTTTGAAGTCATATTCATCATCATCAAAGTCCAAGCTCAATTAAATTCTCTCCAGAGGAGAGAATTTAATTGAGCTTGGACTTTGGTTTGTGTTTTGGCATAAATTATAATTAAGTGACCATAAACTTATCAAACATCAATATATAATATAGCTACCTAGGTAAATAATAAAGATACAATCCGAGATTGTTACTGAACGTCCTTGTCCCAACCAACACGAGAGTTCAGTGGCTTGTCTATGAGCAATTTTATCAACTCTAAGAACATCACTTACGAATACACAACACTTAGATTTTACTGAATGTTGTTACAGGAGAAATGGATGTGGATAGCAAGGATCTGTTAAGTGTCAAGGTAGAGCCAGGTCTATCAGAGGAGGAGCCGACCAATGTGGTAGCTGGGGCCTCCTATAATGTAAGTAACCTAAATGCGAAGAAAAAATTGCCAGAAGAGTGTATGTTGAAGTTCTCAAAATTCAAATAATTAATTTGTTTTAGTTAATACCTGTAAAACCAGAAGAAAGCTTCTGCGATAAAAGGCTGCAGCCCATGGAGCGAATAAACATAGTGGAGGCTCAGTGCAATGACCAAGATACTGGCCTCAAAATGAAAATGGATATCAAAGTAGAGCCTTTAGACACTGATGGTAAATATACTAGAAGGCCTTCTTCCCAAGTTTGTCACTCTGCTGTGCTTGTATCTCTGTAACATGTGTGGTGTATTGCAGTACAGCTCCCTCGGGGCGCGGAGGCAGTGCGGCGCCGCGTGGCGCTGGGCCTGTGGTCTACGTGTGACATACCGCCCGATGTTGTCAAGGAGGAGGCGGAGGACGACACTGGTGAGTGGACGCACTTGCTACTTATTGCAGTACAGCTCCCTCGGGGCGCGGAGGCAGTGCGGCGCCGCGTGGCGCTGGGCCTGTGGTCTACGTGTGACATACCGCCCGATGTTGTCAAGGAGGAGGCGGAGGACGACACTGGTGAGTGGACGCACTTGCTACTTATTGCAGTACAGCTCCCTCGGGGCGCGGAGGCAGTGCGGCGCCGCGTGGCGCTGGGCCTGTGGTCTACGTGTGACATACCGCCCGATGTTGTCAAGGAGGAGGCGGAGGACGACACTGGTGAGTGGACGCACTTGCTACTTATTGCAGTACAGCTCCCTCGGGGCGCGGAGGCAGTGCGCTGGGCCTGTGGTCTACGTGTGACATACCGCCCGATGTTGTCAAGGAGGAGGCGGAGGACGACACTGGTGAGTGGACGCACTTGCTACTTATTGCAGTACAGCTCCCTCGGGGCGCGGAGGCAGTGCGCTGGGCCTGTGGTCTACGTGTGACATACCGCCCGATGTTGTCACGGAGGAGGCGGAGGACGACACTGGTGAGTGGACGCACTTGCTACTTATTGCAGTACAGCTCCCTCGGGGCGCGGAGGCAGTGCGGCGCCGCGTGGCGCTGGGCCTGTGGTCTACGTGTGACATACCGCCCGATGTTGTCAAGGAGGAGGCGGAGGACGACACTGGTGAGTGGACGCACTTGCTACTTATTGCAGTACAGCTCCCTCGGGGCGCGGAGGCAGTGCGGCGCCGCGTGGCGCTGGGCCTGTGGTCTACGTGTGACATACCGCCCGATGTTGTCAAGGAGGAGGCGGAGGACGACACTGGTGAGTGGACGCACTTGCTACTTATTGCAGTACAGCTCCCTCGGGGCGCGGAGGCAGTGCGCTGGGCCTGTGGTCTACGTGTGACATACCGCCCGATGTTGTCAAGGAGGAGGCGGAGGACGACACTGGTGAGTGGACGCACTTGCTACTTATTGCAGTACAGCTCCCTCGGGGCGCGGAGGCAGTGCGGCGCCGCGTGGCGCTGGGCCTGTGGTCTACGTGTGACATACCACCCGATGTTGTCAAGGAGGAGGCGGAGGACGACACTGGTGAGTGGACGCACTTGCTACTTATTGCAGTACAGCTCCCTCGGGGCGCGGAGGCAGTGCGCTGGGCCTGTGGTCTACGTGTGACATACCGCCCGATGTTGTCAAGGAGGAGGCGGAGGACGACACTGGTGAGTGGACGCACTTGCTACTTATTGCAGTACAGCTCCCTCGGGGCGCGGAGGCAGTGCGGCGCCGCGTGGCGCTGGGCCTGTGGTCTACGTGTGACATACCGCCCGATGTTGTCAAGGAGGAGGCGGAGGACGACACTGGTGAGTGGACGCACTTGCTACTTATTGCAGTACAGCTCCCTCGGGGCGCGGAGGCAGTGCGGCGCCGCGTGGCGCTGGGCCTGTGGTCTACGTGTGACATACCGCCCGATGTTGTCAAGGAGGAGGCGGAGGACGACACTGGTGAGTGGACGCACTTGCTACTTATTGCAGTACAGCTCCCTCGGGGCGCGGAGGCAGTGCGGCGCCGCGTGGCGCTGGGCCTGTGGTCTACGTGTGACATACCGCCCGATGTTGTCAAGGAGGAGGCGGAGGACGACACTGGTGAGTGGACGCACTTGCTACTTATTGCAGTACAGCTCCCTCGGGGCGCGGAGGCAGTGCGGCGCCGCGTGGCGCTGGGCCTGTGGTCTACGTGTGACATACCGCCCGATGTTGTCAAGGAGGAGGCGGAGGACGACACTGGTGAGTGGACGCACTTGCTACTTATTGCAGTACAGCTCCCTCGGGGCGCGGAGGCAGTGCGGCGCCGCGTGGCGCTGGGCCTGTGGTCTACGTGTGACATACCGCCCGATGTTGTCAAGGAGGAGGCGGAGGACGACACTGGTGAGTGGACGCACTTGCTAACTTCAACACTACTGCTATGTGAAGGTGAACCACTAAAGGTGAACCAATCACTATAGATGGTTGCTCGGTCTTAGTCAGTGCTCGTCTAAAAACACTGTTGATACTGCTACATCTCTTTTGCATTCATACCTTGATTGTCTTAATGCAGGTTGATTCTTCGAAATCGTTTAAACTCTTCCAAAAGATAAAAATACAGTAGAGCACAAGTCACGCTTCCAACTCCACGAAAAGATTTATGATAGGTTCCAGACTAGTAAAGTAGGTTAAAGTTAGATGACAAACAGACTTAGTTTACACTTGGCGTAGCCAGGTCCAGCGTCTCATGTACAGTTCGTCACGTTTGGACTGTTGCAGTCGCAAGGCCGATAGCAGAAGGTATCACATACACCTATCTTCTAACAGGGTATTGTTGTGTTTGTTGACTTGACTGAAATGTTTACAGTTGGAGACCATTTGCGTGACCACAACTACTGCCGGCAATACTCTGAAGAGTTCAGCGAAGCATCCGCAGTCTTTGAAGGTAAATATTGTATTACAGAGAACTGTGTGTAACCTCTGCCTCTGTCCAAGGAGACGCTCTGTATATTGACAGGCATCTAACATGCAGACATATTTATATTTTGACTGCCTCGTTGGTCTAGAGGTGGTAAAGTGCAACTGCGGGTCATGAGATTGTGGGTTCGAGTTCCATCGGAGACAATGCTTTGTGTAATTCATAATTATTCTTTTGTCTCGAGAGTGTGGGTGTTTTTATCTATACTAATATTATAATAAAGGTTCAATACTTAGGGTAGATAGGTCATAATATAATAGTTATTTTTTACTTTTTACAGGTTTTTTTTTGTTCTTTTTTTGTGAGTCAAAAAAAAAGTCAAAAAATTCACGTTAAATTGTCGGTAGCGGTTACTTACAAAAAGGCGAAGTGTCATTCTATTACCGTTATTTTATTTATTATTATCTTCTTGTGGGGACGCCGGCATCGCTGGGCGGACGATCCGACCGCCTATATTGCCGCCCATTTCGTCCATTTCCCCGGACCTCTCCGAGGGATGGGTTTGGGTCTCCCAGCAATCCTCACGGTGCCCCGTCGAATCTTCTGGTTTCTTTGCAGAAACTTACTATCTGATCCACCTTCAGTAGTTCCAGTTCTTCTTGTTCTATTCTGTCTGTGCCCATAATCTCCCATCTGCTCAGCGACTACATTGGGCACTCAGCTAGTAGGTGGATGCTGGTTTCCTCCTGTTCCAAGCATTCCGGGCATATTGTCGTCCTTCACTCCGATTAGTGTTGGGTGTCTGTTTAGTCGACTGTGTCCTGTGATGATCTCAATGACTAGCCTCATGTTTCCTCTGGTTTGTTTGACCAGTTGGCTAGTTCTCTTCCTGTCCATTCCTTTGATGAAGATCTTTGACTGTCTCATGCCATCCAAAGATCTCCATCTGCGGTTGGTCTCTGCTGTTATTCTTCTGTTGATTACTCCCTTAGTGATTTTGTGAGCAATGGGGATCCCGGGCTCCGGTCCCACCAAGGGTTCATCTGCTCCTTCTCTGGCCAGCCTGTCCGCCACTTCATTTCCTTGGCTTCCCTCGTGGCCGGGTACCCAGGCCAGGCTGACTTCTGCTTGTTCCGCCAGTCTATCAAGGGATGCTCTGCATTCCTTAACAGTAGCTGACGTTATCTCTTCCTTAATAAGTGCTTTCAGAGCTGCCTGACTGTCGCTGTATATAGTGGCCTTCCTCGTTTCAGTGTGGTTGTGTATCAATTCCGCACACTCTGTGATTGCTCTAATTTCCGCTTGGAAGACCTCAGCGTATTTGCCTAGGCTTATGGATCTGTTCATTGCCGTTCCGCCATCACATTTTATGTGCACTCCGGATCCAGATCGCTTTATCGACTCCTTTCTTGAGCCGTCTGTGTAACAAATAGTGCCCTGCCTGTCATCTATCTGCCAACTTTCTCGAGTTCCTATGTGTACTCTATATTTTTTGTCAAATATCCTTTCCTTCCTGATTAGATTGTTGTTTAAAAGGATCATTGACATTTTGTCCTCGTATTCGTTGCTGATTTTTGCGTGTCCGTTATCCGTGGGTTTTGCGCTTCACAGGCCCACGCTCCTCAGCTTGAAAAATTGTTCTATCGCTCTCTTCTTTATCTCTAGGTCCAGGGGGTATAGTCCCAGTGCCATCTCGAGTGCGGCTGTTGGAGTTGTCCTCATCGCACCCGTGGTCATTAGGGCAGCGAGCCTCTGTACCTTGTCTAGTTCATTCCTGTTTGTTCTGTTAGCAGCCTTGTGCCACCAGACTAGAGCTCCATGTAATATTCTCGGTAGGACGACCGCTTTGTAAATCCATATTACAGTCGCTGGTCTCATGCCCCATGTTTTTCCTATGGCGCCTTTGCATTGCATCATCGCCATTTTTTCTTTTGCGCATGTATTTACGATATGCTTCTTGAATGTGAGTTTGCTGTCCAGTGTTACCCCCAGGTATTTAATCTCATTAACCATTTCTAAGGCATGGTTGTTTAGTCTCACTGGTTCAGCGCTGCCCAGCTTTCTCTTTTTGGTGAATAGCACTAGTATGGTCTTTTCAGGGTTTAGATTTAGCCCTTTGCTCTTACACCATGTCAGTGCTGTCTTCAGGCCCCTGTTCATGATGTCAATTATGACGCTAAGTACTGGGCCGGTGACGAGGAGCACCCCGTCATCGGAATATACTTGCGTATATATGTGCATTCTATTTATGTTCTTGATTAGCTCGTCTATTAGCAGGCACCATAGTAGTGGCGATAGGCATCCACCTTGTGGGATTCCCCTTTGTGCCACCACGGTGAGAGTTGCGCCTGCTATTTCTGCTTGTATCAGTCGGTGTCTTAACATATATCATGTCCCATGTCTCAGCCAAGAATGACCTTACACCGTATCAACGTGAATACTTACAGAAGCTGCGTGAAGAGCTGAAGCAAAGGCAGGATGGTGGGGAAAGTGACCTAACTATTAAATATGTACACAATTCCCCTAAAGTTGTAAGTGGAAATAAGCTATAGAGACAGACGGTGGAATTCTAGAGATTACCTTCTTTTATACGAACCTGGCATCGATTATGGCTAAACGAGATTTGCTTATTGTAGAAATTAATAAAATTAAACCAACTTGTATTATAATAACGGAGACTCATCTAAAACCCACCATTGATATTAGCTTGGTTAATAAAAAATATATATTTAAAAAAAGTATGACTATCAATTGTCTAGAATTCTAGATTTCTCACAATACAAGTTGTGTCAAATAACCAAATTGCTATACAGTTTATTAGTTTCGTATTGATTTTTTGCGAATTAAAAATGATCAATTTTTATTATTTCGTGTAAAAAAAATAGCTAAATTTAATAAAAATATAATATATCTAGTGGTCGACATAGCTCGCAGAATAAGTACATTGAAGTGGCAGTGGGCCGGCCATATCTGCAGAAGAACCGACGGCCGATGGAACAAACGAGTTATAGAGTGGAGACCGCGTCTCGGCAAACGGGGTAGGATGTCCACCCGCTAGATGGACCGACGACCCGGTAAAGGTCGCAGGCTGGGACTGGATGCGTAAGGCGCAGGACCGTGTGTTGTGGCGTAAATTAGGAGAGGCCTACGTCCAGCAGTGGACTGCGATAGGCTCATTAGATTGATTAATTGATTGATTTATATATTAGAGGTTGCCCCCGACTCCACCCGCGTATATAATGCAAAATTAGACAAAAAAACTTTAGCACTGTTGTGGCCCCGGGTAAGTGTTAGAAATAATATGAAAATAGGATGTATGTTATTGTTAATGGTCTATGTGGCATCTTATGATATTAAGAAGAAATATATAGTCGTTCGTCAACTGTTAACCTGTGTACTCATTTTAGGTTATGGGCACAGCAAAAATCGACTTTTTTGAGAAAATCGTGTATAGTTTTGTGTTGAGCAAGCAATAAAATGTCTCATAATTACATTGCAAACATTCCGAAGTTAAAAGGACGCGAAAACTTCGACGATTGGGCGTTCGCAGTGGAAAACTTGCTAGTACTAGAAGGAGCGGATGTCTTTCTAAAGCAAGAAGGTAAAGAGGCAGCAGCTGTGGCTGACGCAAAAGCACGTGCAAAAATGATTTTGACGATCGATTCATCATTATTCGTGCACATTAAAGAAACAAAGACTACGAAGGAGTTGTGGACAAAGTTAAAGTCATTGTTCGACGATTCAGGATTTTCGAGGAGGATTACTTTGTTGCGTCATTTAGTTTCTATAAGATTAGAAGACTGCGAAAATATGACAAATTATGTGACACAAATAGTGGAAACGTCTCAACGTTTGAGTGGGACAGGTTTTTCCATTAACGATGAATGGGTGGGTTCTTTGTTGTTGGCAGGATTACCAGAGAGATTTATGCCAATGATTATGGCCATAGAACATTCCGGGATTCAAATAACGGCAGATTCTATCAAGACTAAATTACTTGACATGGAATCAGATGTCAATGAAACGGAACGTAATTCAGCTTTGGCAGCTAAATGGCAGAAAAATAAATCTAGTAAAGGTGGCAGCACTAGTAAGAACAATAAACATTATGGACGTCAAACGTCATCAAGTGAAAAAGACGTCAAAACGATAACTTGCTATAATTGTAAGGAAGTAGGGCATTAACGCAATCAATGTCCAATTTTAAAAGAGAAAAACAAAGACAAAAAACAAAGTAGTGCGTTTAATGTCGTTTTTCTCAGCGGAGAGTTCAGCAAAAATGATTTTTACGTGGACTCAGGTGCAAGTATGCACATGACTGCAAATGAAAATTGGCTGATAGATCCCTCATACTCACCAAGATTATCAGAAATAATTGTTGCAAATAAATCAAAAATGCCAGTGTTGTGCTCGGGGAATGTAGAAATAACTACAAGTTACAACTATGATATAATCATAAAGAACGTGTTATGTGTTCCGAGTCTTACGACTAATTTATTATCAGTGAGCGAATTGATTAAGAATGGCAACAGTGTTGTATTTGAATCCAGTAAATGTCTAATACGAAATAACTTAGGTGAATTAGTTGCTGAAGCCGAACTGATTAATGGTGTCTACAAACTGAAACTACAGACAAAAAGGTGTTTATTGTCTTCAATTAGAGTGAGTGGTGATACTTGGCACAGACGACTCGGACATATAAATAGTAATTATATGAATAAAATGAAGAGTTGTGGGTTAGTAGATGGATTGGATTACACAGGTGTGTTTACAACAAATAAATCCAGTTGTGATATTTGTTGCGAAGGTAAGCAATCTAGATTACCCTTTGATACTGGCTCACGTGCTACAGAAATACTACAGATTATTCACTCTGATGTTTGTGGTCCGATGGAAAACAAATCCATAGGTGGTGCAAGATATTTTCTATTGTTTATTGATGATTACAGTAGAATGACCTTTATCTATTTTTTGAAAGCTAAGAGTGAGGTGCTAAGCTATTTTAAAGAGTTTAAGTCAATGGCTGAGAACTTTCAGAGTAACAAAATCAAAATCTTGAGGTCAGACAATGGTTCCGAGTACTGCAATAATGATTTTGATGGTTTCTTGAAGAAAGTGGGAATTATTCATCAAAAATCTAACCCATACACTCCAGAACAAAATGGGCTGAGTGAAAGGTTCAACAGAACCATAGTGGAGAAAGCTAGATGTATGCTATTTGAATCGAATTTGGAAAAGAAGTATTGGGCAGAAGCTGCGAATACAGCTGTCTATTTAAAAAACCGATCAATAGCTTCAGGCATAGAAAAGACTCCATATGAAATGTGGACTGGCAGAAAACCAAGCCTGAAACACATTCGTATATTTGGGAGCCCT
Source organism: Miltochrista miniata (assembly GCA_933228765.1). Lineage (NCBI taxonomy): Eukaryota > Metazoa > Arthropoda > Insecta > Lepidoptera > Erebidae > Miltochrista > Miltochrista miniata. Next base: position 3,310,752 of record OW121772.1, on the reverse strand, counting down.
GTTATGGTACATATACCAAAAGAAAAAAGGAACAAATGGGATAGAAAATCTAAGAAGCAAATTCTTGTTGGCTTCTGTGATAATGTCAAGGGCTATAGAATTTATGACCCAGTCAAAAATAAGATTACAACTAGTAGAGATGTGATAATATCAGAGAAGACAAGACAAGAGACTGTCTCCATCTCTATAGAAACTCCAGATTCAGTGGGGGAATCACAGGAAGAATCTGAAGTGAAGGTGGAACCTGATGAGAACTCTAGTCAACAGTCAAGTGATTCTGAATATTTAGATGGCTTAAGTGACACGCAGAAAGATAATGAAGAAAAAGAAAAGCCAGACATAGAAATACCTGTTGAAAATAAAGAGAAGAGACAGAGAAGGAAACCAGAAAGGTATGGCTATGCTAATATGTACACAACGACATGCATAGGTGACCATGAAATGACATATGCAGAGGCTGTCAGTGGTTCTGAAAAACAACAGTGGTTGCAGGCGGTAGCAGAGGAGCTGCAGTCATTCAAGGACAATCAAGCATGGGAAATTGTCGATGCAAGAGTTGTTCAGTGCAAATGGGTCTTGAAGAAGAAATACACCCATGACGATAAAGTGAGATACCGTGCCAGGCTCGTAGCCAAAGGTTTTACACAACAAGCTGGTGTGGATTATCAAGAGACCTTTTCGCCGGTAATAAGACATTCATCTTTACGCTTGCTGTTTGCCTTAAGTGTACAATTAGGTATGTCAATTACTCACTTAGATGTCACAACAGCTTTTCTTAATGGTTATTTAAAAGAAAACATTTTTATGCATTTGCCAGAAGGTTATCCTGTTCAGAAGTCTAATAAAGTATTAAAGTTAAAAAAGGCTGTTTATGGCTTGAAACAATCATCACTTGCTTGGTATCAGAGAGTAGAGGAAACATTGTGTAACTTAGGATACAGTAAAAGCAAACTAGAACCTTGTATTTTTATAAAAAATCATAGTAATAATAAGAAAACGATTGTTGGTGTTTATGTTGATGATCTCATCTTATTTTCGAATAGTAATCCAGAAAAGGATAGTTTGATTGAAGCTTTAGGCCAGAAATTTAAATTAAAAAATCTAGGTCAAGTTAAGAAGTACTTAGGCATGAGAGTCAACATAGATACAAATTGTAATGCAATTACATTGGACCAACAGCACTATATTGAAGAATTGTTAACAAAGTTTGATATGTCTGACTGTCATACTGTTGATACACCCATGGAGTGTAAGTTAAATGTAGAAAAGTCTATTGTATGTAAGGAAAAATTGCCATATCAAAAACTAATAGGTAGTTTGATGTATTTGGCTGTAATGACAAGACCAGATATTGCTTACTCGGTTAGCTATCTTAGTCAATTTAATAATTGTTATTCAGAAATTCATTGGAATTATGCAAAACGAATTTTAAAGTATTTGTTAAAAACAAAGAATTATTGTTTAAAATATTCCAAAGAGAAAGCAGAACTGGAGGGTTTTGTAGATGCAGATTGGGCTAGTGATACTACTGATAGACGTTCCTATACTGGATTTTGCTTTATGAAGTCTGGGTCTGCTGTTTCTTGGGAAAGCAAGAAGCAAAGAACAGTAGCATTAAGTAGCTGTGAGGCAGAGTATATGGCATTATCTGATGCTTGTAGAGAAGCGATTTATTTACAGAATTTAGAATGTGAATTAACTGGCTGTCTTAAATAAAATTGTGCTGTATTGTGATAGTCAGAGTGCATTAAAGCTAGCAAGTAATAATCAAATTCACAAACGTTCCAAACATATTGATGTTAGGTATAACTTTATAAGAGATGTAATTTCTAGAGATATAGTTGAAACTAAATATTTACAGACTGCTAGCATGCCAGCTGACTTGTTAACTAAGGGTTTATCAAAATTGAAACACAATGAGTTTATGCAAAAACTTGGAATTGTTAAAAATTGAGTTTATTTGTTATTTTGATATAGTGGATACTTAGTTTATTTGTTATTTTGATAGAGTGGATTCTTAGTTTATTTGTTATTTTGATATAGTGGGGGTGTTAGAAATAATATCAAAATAGGATGTATGTTATTGTCAATGGTCTATGTGGCATCTTATGATATTAAGAAGAAATATATAGTCGTTCGTCAACTGTTAACCTGTGTATAGTAAGTTCAACTCATCAGTGCGCGCGGCGCTATGTGTGCGTGCGCTAGTAATTATACAGCTTTCATTTGTGTGCCAGTGACGCAGCCGTCTTCACAGAGTACATTTGTTTATTATGAGATAGAGACGTTACTCGACTTATTGACGACACCAGCGGTGCCAAGCAGTCTTTGCAGGAAACTCTCTGCGAGGCCGCGAAATAAAAATTAAAATAAACAAAAAGCATACAGCGTCATCTTCCACGTTTTGAAGGCAACTCTTACGTTATAATGAAACAAAATTAAATATCATGACAATTCTCAATGTAACTGCAATGTTGACATCCTGTGTAAGTTGGTTACATTATAATTCATTATACAGTGTTCTAAGTGATAATACCATGGGTACAGTCGTTAAAGAAAATGTCTAGTTCTTCACGGAGAAAATGTTTAAGAAGCAGATAAATATTTTTGATGTGTCAATTCGATGTAATTAATATTTTTTATCACTACATATATATTATTATAAAACAAAGTTCTTCACGACAAACTTAAAAACTACTGCATTGATTTTCATGCTGAGATCACCAATGATTCTTGAGAACGGTTTGCGTATATAATTTAGTGAGTTTGTTTGACATTGACTAAAATATAACGATATTAGTTGGAGATGTCGGAAAAAAATCAGGTGTACGGGAGCTTTTAACGAAAACGTTGCCTAAACCCTTCGAGTCATAACAAAATAATGTATGGTAGAATTGTGTAACTTATAAAGGCCTACAGAATAGTCGAAAAATGATAGAGCTCCAAATCCTAATGCAGAAAAAAATAAAAATGCAGAGATGATGGTCGACAGAAAAAACATTGCTTGTACAGTAAATATGACAATAATTTTACTGTATGACTTGATTTAAAAAGTAAAAAGACCATACTCTATACATCTAAAAAAAACTGTGGAGGGTCGAGAGTCTGTACAATTGGAAGATAATTTAAAAGTTTTAATTGGAGGGCGTTCTCTAATCGATACATACTGAAGCCGAAAATGTAATTGAAAATTTTCATGTCCGTCTGTCTGTCTATCTGTATCCCGAATAAGTATCACGCTGAAACTACTGAATTGATTTAAATGAAACTTGGTACAATCTGAGCTTATGATCCGAAGAAGGTTCTGGGATACTTTTGATCCCGATATTTTGCAGTTCCTTTGGGAGAGGGCAGGGCAGTTTTACACGCTGCTTGATGAGTCTGATGAAGAAATACCTCTCCTTTCGTACACCTTATGTGACGCAAACGAAGTTGCAAGGGTCAGCTAGTTTGTAATAAATTGATCACATTCTTTAACCACATGGCTTAAAAGTTCTTCGGCTACCACCGCGGCACCGTATCATCCTGAACTAAACCCAATCGAAAATGTAGGGAGAATAAAAAAAAAATATAATGCCTCGCATAGCATCGAACAAAATGTGATGGGAATAATGAAATTAATAAACGAACGTTAAGGTCAAATTGATGAAGAGATGTGGCGTAATACAAAGAAGAAGAATACTATGGACATTTTGATGTGGAATCTGAATTTATAATTAACCTTGTCGAGAGCAGCGAATCCTAAATTTCCTCAATTTTATTCTTTTAGCAGCAAAACATATTAATATGTTTAACATACATTTCACCCCTTAAGTTTTTATTTTAGTTAAACGAATGTTTTTGTATTTTGTACTTCACTGTACCTCTTGACACGCCCACGAAGTCACTGTGTTTATACGAGGTTTACCCAGACATAGGGCCGCGCGCACAGATGAGTTGAACTTACTATACTCATTTTAGTAAGCCCTCGGAAGAATGTACGGCCGCCACTGCGGCCTCGCCCAGGAGGTGGTTCGGGTGCAATCCCGCGTCTTTGGGGGGTTTCGGGTGTGATCCCGCTTCTAAGGGGGGGGGGGGGGGGGGCGTGCGTGAATCCCTCACGTCACGCTGCCGTCATGGGCCTGCTTTTTTTGTAGAGGCCGATAGTCTTCTGCGAAGACACGTTAGCGGCGCCCAAGCCGCCGACTGCGGATCTCGGGTGGGTGAGTTCTCTGCCGTTCCCGCCCGCCGCCTCTTTCACGAGCATGACCTGCTCGCAGAAAGAGGCGGCGCAGTCCCACTTACTCCCGCTGGAGATAATGACTCGCACCATGGTCTCGAGCGAGAGTGTCCACGTCCAGACCCACTACGAGGACCTGGCGCTGTTCCGCCCACGCCGTGACACTCGGCCGTGGTTTCCCGGTGTCTTCGCCACAGATACCTACCGAAGCTACCGTGCCCGGTAAGTATCTGTGACAACCGGTAGGAGAGGGCACCGTGTCTCCTCTCCAGCCACTCGTCCATAACCGGTCTGACGGCCGCGATTGTGGCGCATTCCCCCTTTTGGAAGAGGCCTATTAGACATAGCAGTGAACTGCTATAGGCTGAATGGATTGATTGATGAGAATGTCTCCTAAAGTTAAAAGTAGTGAGATCCATATAATACCTCGTCAATGTCCATAGTAAATAATAAAACTTTTTATAATGTTTTAGATAAGTAAATAGATTCATCAGCAATCTGATGAAGAACTGTATCAGCAAAGATTTCGACAAAGGTCCCGTCTTAACCTGGTTGTCTTTTGTCACTTTATAAAAATATGAATTATCTTTGTAAGTATGTAAAAAATAATATAAAAAAATATAATAATAATCATTTAATTCAAGCAACAAGGCCCATAAAATAACAATACACAAAAACAAACTTAATATACTTAAACTAATATAAGAATACATATGAAAACAATCTATCACTGTTCACATTGTATTTAATGCACACGAATTATACGGCGTCAGTGTGCTACGCTGATTGGTGTAGTTCAATGTTCCCCTGAAGCGGCGGTACACTACACCCTTCGGCCAAAATTCTTCACTCAGGAAGATGGACAGATTTTGTGTAGGGACCCGCACCGTAAACGAACTAAAGTCGACGTTACGATACGAGTCTAGTTTTTCCACCCTCACGGTACAGTTAGTCTTTATGTTAATGTATTCGACTAATTCTTCTGCCTTGGTGGCATGATGCAAACGAGATACATATAGTTGCGTCGTCGCCATAGCCGGACGAAGCAACAAGTTCGGCCCCGCTACACCGGTACCACATTGGTTTCGACGGGAAGGCTTTCGCCTTTTCTTCTTTACAGTTATAAAGCCTTCCGAATCAGTCTGCTGTCTTGCAAAATCTAGGCGCCTATCCTTCCTAGATGCCTCCACAGATTGTACCGTGCTCTTTTTCGTTTGTTTACATTTTGTATTCATCGCGGCAACCTTGGCGTAAGCAATTCTAGGCGTAGAAGTACTTACACGTGCATGTACCTCTTCCGGAATCGAGCCACAAGCCGTTTTGGTCGGCGTAGAGAAATGAACTTCATTTATACATTCTAATGACTCATACCGCTCAGACAGCTGCTCAGACAACAGCTGCGGTGACTGTAGGGGTGCCGAAGAATGCACTGTTTCGAGTGGCTGCGAATGAGCTACCAAACACTGATTATCCGCGCAGTCAGGTAACTCACTGTCAGTTTGAGTCGATATTGAAATGTGAGGCAGCCCCACCGAATCGCTATCAAACCTTGCACTATTATGACCACCACCGCCTTTTTTTAAATTTACAAAATGCTTAGGAATATCTCTATCGAATCATATTTAGTATTTAGAAAATCTGTCCTGACTTCCTGTAGCTGTTCTTGCGACACATATGTATCTTTCATTAATTGTAGCTCATGTTTAAGCCCAATTATGTCCTTTAGCAATCTTGATATAAGCAGTGTCGGAGGTATGTGGTATCTAAACAGACGTCTGCTTGCAAAAAGACTAGCTATTTGTCACCGTGATGACTCTCAATGGCGGATTGCCGAATTCACCAATGAAATGCTCCCAATGAACCAACTCATTGGTTGATTCCGGAATCTGCCAATGAGAGTGGCGCTTTCTCAAATGTTAAAGCGGGCCTTTTATTTCGTGATTAGTTTAATGCATGGGTCCATATCGTTAACTGTACTAACAGGTGCTGTGTCATCTCAATTGTTACCCAGGTCCGTCTGCCGCTGTGAGACCTCGACGGGACCCGCACGAGTACCGTGCAGATATAACATCTGGACACCTTAAGAGAAGTGGCGATGCTGAGGAAACTGAACAACGAAAACCTGAGCTCAATTCAATCCATGAAGACAAGCCAGATGAGGGAAACTCTGTGGTCGAAGATTGTAGGGAGCAAAAATTTGAGTGTACTCTATGTAAGAAAATTTATGAATTTCAATCTTATTTAGATGTTCATATGCGTATACATACTGGTGAGAAACCTTTTGAGTGTGAAATATGCAATAAATGTTTTAGGCATAAGGCGACTTTAAGTACTCATATTCGTACACACCCCACACTGTGGTTCGTCTAGTACAGTCAGCTGCAGAGAAAAGTAAACAGGACCGCCCTAAAGGATTAAATTTTCTCGGAAAATCTTATATATATTTTTAAGAGATTTTGTTGACTGAGTGAGCGTAGCAAACGAAAGTCTCAGTATCGACAGTACGGACGATTTTGCTTTTGGGCATATGTCTGGTTGTCAGTTCCGGTTTAGAGGACGCTTAACCGATTTTCACCAAACTTGGCACACGTGTTCTTTGATTCAAAATACAACTTTTGTCAAAAGCTTTTTTTGATAAAGGGGAAAATGGGGGAGAAAAGGGGCAGATTGGTGTCGCGTTATTTATGAACGGATCTTGATGTTTTTGGCTGAAACATGGCATGATTTAACTCAGCTTTTCTACGTCTCTTTTAGCAGCTCTTACTTAAAATCGCCTGAAGTTAATTACAGCTCGAGATTGAGTCTCAGAAATGTGTTCATAAAAAGGACACTAAGAGGTTATGAATGTACCTAAGCTATTTGGTGATGACACTTTGTTTTCCCCTTTAATTGAACACTTGCTAGTTTGTTTGTTTGAATGAAAAATGGATTTGGTGTCTATACAAGCTGTAGATTTAGTAGTGTGCAGTACTTGCACACGTGATTCTACTGCCTACACTCGTTAATACTGTGTGATAAAAAAAAATATTTTTTTTTAGTCTTTTTTCATATTGAATTCGTTTTTTAATTCCAACGGGAACTCTGCCTAACCTCCACTGACTAATAATACGTGAACGTATGAAACAGAAAAACCGGTCAAGTGCGAGTTCCGTACCAAAAAACGGCAAAAGGTGAGCGGTGAACGCTCGAACGCAGCCAGTATACCTAATACCTACAAACGATCAGCTGGACGCTAGAGGTCATAGCACTGGATAATAAATAGGCATTATGCGAGTATCATTTACAATCTTTCGCTTTTTAGATTTATTATTAATTATTGAGTACTTACTTAAATTTATGTTCACTACAGTACAGGTACAAGGGTACAGGCAGAGGTCCTTTGCAAATAAAATCAAATTTAACATGAAAAAAAAAAACGTTTTTTTTTATCACAAAATATTAACGGGTGTAGGCAGTAGAGTCACGTGTGCAAGTATTGCACACTACTAAATCTACAGCCGGTATAATAAGCCAAAAGTTCGTTCGGCGTCAACTGTGTCAACGTCAATAAATGTGTAATACGCACTGAAATTAATTTGTTAATTAACATTTTATCAGATTTGGCTCAATATTATTGACCATGTCCGGAGACTGAAATAAAATGGGTTTTTATTTGCAGTGACTTTAAAGCCGCGTCCGCTGGTCCTTGTGTTCTTGATGTTTTCGCTGGTGGTAATTTATTAATACAGATCAGTGTTTCGCTGACTTTGTCGTATGGTGGCGGATGTGACTGTGACTGCTTGAGTTGTAATTGAGTACCTTATTGTTTATTTTTATTGTTAACTTTTGGCTTAAGTGTAGCATGGTTACTGAAATTGTTTGAGAATTTCGGATTCTGTAATACTGACTCCATGGGAGTGTTATTGTTTCTGAAATTGTATGTAGAAAAGAAAAGATGCTGTCCTGTAGTTTTGCAATAAACATTTATTTATTTATTATTTTAACTGCCTACATTCTTCAGTAAACTAACTTTTCTTTGGATTTTCATTGACCGTCTGCAACTTTTTCAAATAGTTTAGCAGCACTGCGATACCCATCTTTAAAGTCGTTAGTTCTGCAGCATTAATACGGCCACTTGCACTTTTCAATTCTAAAATAGCTTATACTACTCGTTTCTGGATTTCTTAGCCCAATGACCCTCTGATATACGTGAACTGATTTTTATGCACAACCCTCTGATCCAACGAATATTATAAATGGGAAAGTTTGTGCAGATTTTTGAATGTTTGTCACTAAGGGCAGGTATAACCAAGCAAAACCTCATTGAATATCATAATAAATTAAGCTCATTAGATTTAAGTATATTGTTATTTACACACTGCCTTATTGTAAGAATATGCCAGGTACTGAAAATAGGATTAGGTACCATTTGAATTTGTCATTGGACACATTAACACTACATAATAGAAAGTTTAGTATAATTGACACTAACACTTGTAAGGGAGAATTGTTATTTTTATATGACTAAAGGAAAGCATAAGCTTCTGGATTATTTTAAAAGACTGATAGCAATTTCGCTACATCATTTTATAGATACTTTAGCTAAAAATCTGGCTATCAAACCTGCTCCTTTTGAGCAGAAAAATGACATTGATATTAGAACTCTGGATAGCTGTTTATATCCAAGTAATTTAAATTAGAATACAGGACAAAAGAACAGCGTGACATAATGTATGAATCAAGGAATGTTAAATCTAGCCATTTAGTTCTACATCAGCCACAGCACAATTTTATATCTGATTGCTCTCAGGCCGTTGAATCTATTAATCTTAAAAATAATGCTTTACACCTGGTGCACCAAATTGTTGAGGGCCTGATTGGTGGAAAAGAATTGGAATCGGAATTGTACATGAACTTGAATAGCATTGATATTTTTTGTGTAACAGAACATTGGTTAAGGCCTTATCAAGTCATGTTCAATTTCAAAAATGACCAGGTTGCTAGCTCGTTCTGTAGAATAAAATATAAACGTGGAGGCTCATTCATTATTATTAAAAAGTCAATAAAGTGTAAAAAACGTAAAGACATAGTAGCCCTCTCTGTTGAACGAGTTATTGAGATAGCCAGTATAGAGTTTGAGCGGTTCATTGTACTAAGCGTATACAGCCCCCCGGATGCTCCATATGCACAGTTAGAAGAGAAGCTAGAATAAGCATTGTTTAAACCTAGACTTCATATGAGCCGTACCAATCACTGTCGTTCACTGTCACTACGTCCCTCTCGTTCTTTCCTAGCTAAATTCACACATCTTTATCTCGCTCTGCCATTGTTACTTGTAATCTAGTGATGTGACACACTATACATATTGAAATACGATAAATCCTGTAAGACTACGAAACTACAACTATATATAAACAACTTAATAGCCCTATACACCTACAATAATATTGACTCGATAACATTGTATCAATATTTATTTCCGTCCGAGTATTATGTCTGTTCAAACCTCAATATTACCTATACACGGTCCAAGCATTGAAAAAATATCAATATTATTGTACGTGTATGGGCCCTTTTTTATTCAGGGTGGGCTCCCGACACGGGTCAATGTAATGTATTGAGTCAAGACTGATATTTTTGAATGGAAGTTATTTCAATATGCGTGATTTCTTTATACGTGTGTGTGCATCGAAGTGTATGTACACATGATATTCACGAGGCATGAGACAGTATCCCCGCAGTGTGACCGTGTCGCTAGCCCATAAATTTATATATTAAATAAAAAAAAATGTACGTAAGTACCTGCCTAAATTTATTTACATTACCTACTCGGTAGGATTCGCGTACAATCACTTTTTTTGTTAATGACTGCTAATTGTCTTAGGATTAAGTATTAAGTATTATTATTATAACATTATCATTTGTAGATTTTAATATGGTATACCTATATTATATTCATATTTAATAAAACACTTTAGTAAATTCTATGGCTATTATTTTTTATACCTATTGCATAGTAAGCAAGCACAACGGAGTGGATAGATGGCGCTAGTTGCCACAGTAACATCGTGTCCGTGTTTATTAAATAATTAAAAATATTAAACTGTGTTCCTAAGTGAAGTTGAAGAATTACTTGAGGAGATTGAGTGTCAAAAATGACCAATTAACGTTTGTGATAGGATACATCAGTGAATTACTTAATACATTACTTTCGTTTTGGTCCATCAAGATACTTTACTGCAGAAAATCTTGCAAATATTAGTGGAATAAGTATCGAAATGTTATCAAAAATCCATACAACAACGAAGTTATAATAGTACAAAGTTCCAAAGTTATCTACAAGTTATAAGTGAACACAAACAGTGAAAAAATAACTTCGTTAAGTTTTTTTCAAATACTTGCATAACTACCGCCATCAAATAATATAGATACGTCATAAAATCATAAGAAGCAAGGACTCACGTATTTCAATGCATTGCGTAATTGCTTCGGTGGTCCGAAGGCGCAGATGAGCGACTTTGAAACACATGGCATCGGGTTCAAATTCAAGTTTCCAGATATCACTTTTTGGATTTACTAAGATTGTTTATATAATTAATCAAGTAACCGAGCAACAATGAACTTCGAAAACATTACCTTGAGGAAGAAACGCGTATAAGCCGATGCATTAAAGAAAGGAATCTTAAATGGCGGCTTGTACTTGCGTTGACGGATAGTACCGCTAGCATATAAAAATTCAAGTCAGTTTTTTTTTTTCAAATTAAAAATTATAAAAACAAGACCGGGTCGAATTAATTTCTGAGTAGCTTCTACCAGCGCGGCTTCGCAAGTGTGAAAGTCAAAAATTGGCATTTATTATCGTTTTCATCGGAAACAGTACCTACCTACATTTTTCGGGATGAAAGGACACTATGTCCATTTGTACGCAAACGGACATAGAGTGCTTTCATTCCGAAAATAAGTACCTGGCAACGTACATTATGTCATGGACGATCATGATGTAGGTTAAAATAAAGAACGAAAATTGTTATTAACTTAACGTGAAAGCAAATCAAGATTTTTTTTGTTTACGGTACGTGCGAGAGTGAGTATAGACGGCACTAGTGTGCGAGCGAGAGAACATGATAAGCACCGCCATTTAAGATTCCTTTCTTTAATGAACCGGGTTATACACTCATTGTCGGAGATAGACGACAGTGTACATCCTGACTACTCACTAGATGAAACCAGTAATAGCGTGCCTTGTCTGTCGGACTCTGACGACTTGGAATTGATTGCTAAGTTAAGGGAGCAAGTTGAGAGCCTCACATTAAAACTAAGTATAGCTAATAATGAAATAGACCAACTGTCCCTTGAAAACACAACTATGGGACAGGAAATTGAGAACCTATTGATTAAAAACGCCCTCCTCAAAAAACTTAGTGCGAGCCCGGCAAAATCGGTGACATCTACACCTCTGTCCACACCAAAAAGAAGGATAGTACTACCAAGGAAGCTATGTGAACACAAGCATGTACAAGTACAACCGGAAAGTAATATGCACACAATAAGTGACTCGCCGAAACCGTCTCACAAAAGTCACAAACATGTACAAGTACAAATCTCTAATATTGTATAATAGTAGTTTATGACACTGTTGCATAATAAGGGTTCTTATAACACGAGTGTGTTTTAAAAAAACGAGCCGTAGGCGAGTTTTTTTATAGTATCACACGAGTGTTAGGCCCTTCGTACACAAGGCTACGTCAATCTTCGATACTAATGTTGTCAACTTATGTCGCGAATATTAATTGGTAGCGCACGAACCGTACACACGAGATATCTCAAGACGCGATTTTGTCTATTCTGCCACTGTAGACATAGCGACAACACGTCTCAGACTAATTTAATTTACGAAATGTCTGACACAAGTGACGATGAAACTTTGATTTTGGCTTACTATCTTTACCGAATCGTCGTAATAAAGCAAATACTGGGTTCATCCATATATAGAAAAAAATGTAAAGTGTACACTGTTTGTGACTGTGTGCAAAAGAATTACAACAAACAGATACTTGTCCAGTTTAACCCTTCCAAGACACAAGCGTGTATATTCTCTGCTAAGGAAACCCCATTTACTGTAGCGCCACAATTCCAGGGCACATCTCTCACTATCTCTGAAAGCATTGGGATCCTTGGCGTTGACATCTCCAGAGAGGTTCAATTCCGGAGTCATTTGGTGGACGAGGCTAAGCTGGCGTCCAAGAAGCGCGGTGTGCTCAGCAGAGCGCGGCGGTACTTTACTGCAGCGCAAACACTGCTTCTGTATAAGTCGCAAGTGCGGCCACACATGGAGTACTGCTGTCACCTCTGGGCGGGGGCACCAGAATATCAGCTTCGTCCATTTGACTCGGTGCAAAGGTGAGCGGTGAGAGTTGTTAACGATCCTATGCTTACAGGTGATGTGGAACCTCTTCGCGACAGGAGAGACTTTGCCTCCTCATACGTGTTCTACCACCTGTACAATGGTGTGTGCTCTGAGGAATTATTTGATATGATGCCCACAGCTATGTTCTATCATCGCACCGCTCGCCACAGACAGGGATTTCCTCCCCACACTCTACGTCCGGAGCGTTCGAGCACGGTTAGATCCGATAGGGGCTTTCTTCCACGCACGCTTAGATTGTGGAATGATCTCCCTGCCTGGGTTTTCCCAAACGCCTAAAGTATGGGGTTCTTTAAAAAGGGGTCTTAGAAGGTTTTTACAGGGTCGGCAGTGCGAGAGTCGCTCCTTTGGTGTTGCAAACGTTCATAGGCTGCGGTGACCACCGGTCCTTCTGGTGGGCCGTATGCTTGTCCACCTTAGTGGTACAAAAAAAATACTAAATTCAAATTGAATATTCATGTCAATTGTTCTGCCATCTTGGAAATCGCAGCGACGTTAGTAGCGACGATCTCGACCGGCAGGTAGCGCGCGACTGCCGGCGACTGGCGTCGGCGACGAATGAACAAAATGTCGGCGACGCATGTCTGTGTACGAACCTCTTTGAATTTATATTGCGGTAGTCGCTTAGAGACCAAAATCGTTGGGTATCGAAGATTTGCGTAGCCTAGTGTACGAAGGACCTTATAAGACCAAATTATGTAGTGTCATACACTACTTTATCTACTCTCATACTATAATACCTGATTTAATTTTGTTGTGATATATAGTTGCTCCTTGATTTCGCCGGTAACAGGTTTGACGCAGTTTCCAGAATGTCTGGTGGTGTACAATTACCACCATCCTCGCTTTAAGACATTATGTTTTTACACAAAAACTAATTTATTTTACAAACAAAACCAAACTTTGTTTAGGTAGTAGTAGTTTATTTATCCATTATCGGATAGGCAAAGGCAATTTGAGCCATACAGCCTAGTCTTATATTAGCATTTCAGTTGTTTTCAATACATTTAGGGCAGATAGCCCATTCTTCTATATGCATAATAATAACAAATATAAAGTCAATTTCACAAAGGCAAATAGCCAAATCTTCCATCAATATAATTAAAGTATAAAATCAGTTTCATGATGGCAAATAGCCAAATCTTCTATCACGTATCTAAAGTCAAATTAATTTCGAGGCAAATAGCCAAATCTTCAATAAATTATAACAAATCAATTTCTTCAGCGATTTCAGTTGTCTTCATCAAGACTAAAATTCGTGTATCCAAAGAGAATATAATACTACGTAAGACGTGTATCAAAGTGTAGGAAAAAGGGCGCGAACGTTCGAACACATTGGCGGCTTTTTTATTAATAATTTTCTCAAAAAATTGAAATAGTCGCCCTATTTAGTTAAATTTATTGTAAAATACTGTATAATATTTGTAAATATCTAGGGTAAGTTAACCATTAATTATGACCGAAGACAGTGGTGGTAGGGCTTCTGCCCATAAACGCAAGCTATCCTCAGGAGAGGAGTCTTCACCGCCAAAAATGTGCGCGTCATTCAACAATACTAGGAGAGGATTATTTAAGGATTATAACCACATTTATAGAGAAAATGATAAAAACAATTACCCTATTTTATTAAAGTCAGCTTCCTCCAACCCCAAAATGGACATTATGAAAACCAATAGAATTCTAAGGACCATCAACTGCACTGGTATAATGTATGTTAAACCAGTAGGAAACCAATTAATTAAAATATTTTTTAACAATCTCAAAGATGCCAATTCCTTCTTAATGAATAAATCAATTCTTGAAGAAAATGAGTGGAAAGCTTCGATACCCTATGACCATTTGGAAAGTCAAGGAATAATCAAAACGCCAGTTGACATTTCCGAACAGGATTTATTGTCGAACATCAAATCAACTGTGGAAGTAATTGGAGTAAAACGCTTCATGAGAAGAAACATAGACGGCTTGCTTGTTCCAACTCCAACAGTATTACTCACTTTCCTCAGTTCGTCACACCCAGACCATGTGACATTTGACTACATCTGGTTCGATGTCAAGGAATATATTAAACCAGTTCGCCAATGTTTTGTTTGTTACAAGTTTGGACACTGTAGAGGTTCTTGCAGGAGCGCACAGGTTTGCTCCATCTGCTCAGGTAACCATTTCTTTAAAGACTGTACTAATAAAGACAATCTTAAGTGTACAAATTGTAGTGGCCCACACATGGCAGTTAGTACTTCATGCCCAGTGAAGGCTAACAAAATACAAGATTTAAAGAAAAAAATTAATGGTACATTGACATATGCTAGTGTAGCTGCTAAAGCAACACTAGATTATCCCATTGCTACAACTCCGCTTCTTCAAACACCTAGCTTACCAACACATCAAAAGAATAAGAAAATGTTAATTAACATGCCCCAAAAAAGGGCACTATTTACAGACATTCTAAATTCAGACGATTTGTTAAACATTTTAACTAAAACACTTGTTGACATAGCCATTAAGAGATCTGATCCAACTACTAATAGTACTATCTCCTCTAAAGTCATAAAAGAAATGCTGATTAGTAATTTTACAATTTAATTGTTATTTTATGGGTAATACAGATTGTAATATTAATCAATTGAACATATTTCATTGGAATTGTCGTAGTATATTACCTAAAATTGATCAGTTAAAGCACTTTATCACTACACATTCTAATATTGACATAATTCTACTTAATGAAACTTGGTTGAACCCTCTGAAACCATTTAAA
This sequence comes from Miltochrista miniata, assembly GCA_933228765.1. Lineage (NCBI taxonomy): Eukaryota > Metazoa > Arthropoda > Insecta > Lepidoptera > Erebidae > Miltochrista > Miltochrista miniata. The sequence continues at coordinate 3,295,374 of OW121772.1, read as the reverse complement.
CTACCAGGTTACCACATAGTTCGATTTGATGCTGATCGGATCCATGGAAGCATTGCTGTTGCTGTAAAGGCCAAGTATACATATAATGTCATTATTACACCTTCTAAAAATCACTTTCAAAACTTGCTGATATCTGTTAACATTGGGTATACTACCATTGACATTCTCTCTGTGTACATTCCTCCTCATCCTAATGGCAAATTTAACTTAGATATGTTAACTGAATCTTTCTCCAAAATGAAAAGTAAAAACTTCTTGATAATAGGCGACTTCAATGCTCATCACTCTTCCTGGGGTGCACGCCATAACGATAGAAGGGGAACTTTAATCAACTCTTTTGCAGATGATCACAATCTCGTTTGTCTAAATGATTTCACTGAAACTACTTTGGCGTCTTTCGGTCAGACTGGTAATGTATTAGATCTAGCCTTTGCCTCGCCATCGGTAAGTTCTAGTTGTTCTTTCACTGTTCACGATGACTTATTGAGTAGCAATCACTTTCCAATAATGGTGTGCGTTTTGTACAATAGCTCACATAGACAGAGCTATCAAGCCGAGTTGAACTCCAGTGATTTGCCCACAGGTTGCTTATCTGATGTTAACTATAATGCAATTGATTGGTCCGAGTTCAAAGAACTCTGTGAAAAGAAATTTTTGACTTTTTCTATAACTAATGAACCTATAACAAGCTATGATAATTTTATTACAAATTTAACTGACATTTTACTGACGTTCCCTACAAAATCAAAACAACATTGCCATTGTAAAAAACGTAAATCTATAATTTGGTGGAGTGAGACTTGCTCTCAAGCAGTTAATCAATCAAAGCTTGCTTTAAAGTCCTATAAACGATACCCTACTTTTGAAAACTATATTTTATACAAAAAAATTGACGCCAAGAAAAAAAGAATAATATCGGAGCAAAAGCAGCTTAGTTGGGTTAATCTTTGTTCTTCTTTTAATAGAAAGACTCCTGTTAAAGTTGTTTGGGATCACATGAAAAGGTTTAAATTTGCTAAAGTTGGCACAAATTCGAATTCTTTTCATTTCTTTGAAAATCCTCACAATATTAATGCATATTTAAATAAGATAACTTCAGAAAATGACGTTCAGCTATCACAAAATTTTCAATTAAATTTCTTAATTCACGGATCTGAATCTGCACAGTGGATTCAAGAACCTTTTGCTTTTTATGAATTCGAAGCTTCTTTGAATTGTAAGAAAAACACATCTCCTGGCCCTGACTACATGCCCTATACCGTAATCAAAAACCTACCGACAGATGTGAAAATCATACTTTTGAAAGTTTTGAACCAAATGTGGGAGCAAAAGATTATTCCCCCTATTTGGAAAGTGCAGTTTGTCATTCCTATTAAAAAACCCAATAAAGATGGCAATGAATTGGACGCTTTTAGACCCATTTCGTTGACATCTTGTTTTGCAAAATTGTTCGAAACTATGTTAAAAAGTCGTTTAGAATGGTACATAGAACACAACTCATTAATTCCAGAATATCAATTCGGTTTTCGTAAGGGTAAAAACACAATGTATAACCTAGGTTGCCTTATAGGTGATATTCAAAATAATTTCAAGTGCAATAAAATAACACTAGCTGTCTTCCTTGATATCAAGGGCGCGTTTGATAACATAGATCATGATTACCTAATCAATAGCCTCCGATCTCTGGGAATACCGGGATCGGTACTATTTTGGATTTTCCATTTTCTCAATAACCGCACGATATTTTTAAAACTAAAGAACAAGATATATGGCCCCAAGTATTCACATAGAGGCACCCCTCAAGGTTCTGTCCTATCACCATTAATATTTACTTTATCTCTTGTAACTTTCATGAAATGTATTCCAAAATCCGTTAAGTATTCATTTTATGCCGATGACCTTGTCATTTATCTGGATTGCAATGATCTAAGTGAAGGGGAAATTATCATGAATAAATGTTTGAGATCTCTTGCTACCGTTTTAAGCTCTCAACTTAAACTCGAAGTTAACGTCGAAAAGAGCTCAGTGATGTTATTTAGCCCCTATTACATTAATCGTCCCAGAATATACTTCCAACAGGTTTTATTACCGTTTAAAACTTCGGAAATATATTTAGGTATTAAGCTGGACTGTGAATTATCTTGGGGTCCTCATATTACATACATATGTAAAAAAGCGGAATTACGTTTAAATATTTTGAAATCTTTGGTTGGTGTTCGTTGGGGTTCTGATCCTAAAATACTCAAAATGTTATATATATCCCTAGTTCGCAGCCAATTTGATTACGGATGTATATTTTACTCGTCTGCTAGTAACACTTTTCTCAAAAAACTCGATGTGATGCAAAATAGAGCCTTACGTATCATTACGGGAGCTATGATGTCCTCACCCATAAACTCTTTAGAGGTCGAAGCTGGTGTAGTACCACTAATAGTTAGGAGAAGCTATTTAACAGATAAATTTTGCTTAAATCTAATTAGTCAAGATAATGTGCTTACTGGTCGATTTCTGGAACATTATTCATTACCAGATTATAATATTGCCCCTCTTACTGTCTTCACTTCTATTAGCGACTCTATCTCATACTTAAATTTCGAATTTCAAGATGTTGTATACTGGAATAAGTATAAGCCTTGTTTTTCTTACAATTATACATCAATGTTACAGAATATCCCAGTTTCAACTTTGAAATTCAATTCTAAGCATGATTTTTACAAGTATGTAAATGAAAAAGTGGAATATGTTAAAATTTATACAGATGGGTCTAAAACTGACCATCGTACAAGTTTCGCATTTTATGATGCCTCTAACAAAACTGGCAAAGTGTTTTCTTGTTATAAATATTTTTCAATTTATTCGGCAGAAATTCTAGCAATGATTTTCGCTTTGCAGTACGTTCTTAATGTTTATAAGCAAAACGTCTTCTCAAAAGTAATTGTCCTATCAGATTCTATGAGTGCATTAATGGCTTTGGAGAAAAAAACTATTAGCAACAATTGCAATTACCTTATCTATGAGCTTAGGCACTTAGTTTACTTAGCTAATTGTAATAACATTACGGTCGAGTTTTGTTGGGTACCCGGGCATTCTGGCATTCTGGGCAATGAGCTAGTGGACACTCTAGCCAAATCTGCCCCTGATATTGTTAACGTAGAGTACAGAGTGCCACATCTAGATTTAGTTCACCTTTTAAAGATCAATGAAAACAAGCGCTGGCTTCTACTATTGAACTCCTCTCGCCTTAACAAAGGTAAATGGCTTGCGGAAATCACTCCTGTTCCCAAAACTAACGCCTGGTTTGATAAACTCCCTGCCTATCCAGGCAGAGACTTTATCACCAGTTTATGCAGACTGAGAATTGGGCATTGTAAATTTCCATCACATTTGTACAGACTTAAACTTAGTAATAATAACTTATGTAAATACTGTTGTGCCAGTTCTTGTGATTTAGATCATTTATTCTTAGAGTGTAAATATTTTAATTTAGAACGCCTACTTTTAATTTGTTCCGTCAAAGACATTTTAAAGGAAAATGATTTCTTTCCACTCAGTGTACAAGATTTTCTAAAGTACCCTAAATTGTATATACCTCTTTATAATTATTATATTAGCACATTTGGCCCTATTTAGTAGGTACTGAAATATTTTGTAACCTATTGTATAATTCCTTACTTTTTTATTAGTTTTTTTTTACATTTTTAATTCTTATTCATTTCATTGTATTAGGTATATTCTGTAAAATTGTATTCTTTAATTGTACATACCTACTAAGTTTATAGATGTGTTGTCATTTCACTGCTTGCTTAAGCTGATGGCTAAAATGCCAAAGCTTTCAATAAATTAAAAAAAAAAAAAAATCAAAGTGTAGTGACACTTGACACTGACATATTTCATGAATAATCATGAATCTTATGCTTCTACAGAAATCCAATGCAAGCATTGATAAAGTCATAAATAGGTCTGAAAGTATCAGAGCATGATAGAAGCTCCTGAAGTGAAGGCGGGATATCTTCATAAATTCGTAACAGCTGATCAATGAGTACGATGCGTTGAAGGTTAAAAGCCGGACAAGCGAAGAAAATGTGTTGGAGAGTTTGATTTTCTTGTAAATTGCATTCTGTGCATATAGGAGACATAATTATTTGCATACGGTGCAGGTGTGCATTGAATGTACAGTGTCCTAAACGAAGACGACAAATTTGCGTGTAGAAATCTCTCTTCAAGAAAAACGAGCTTTTAGCGAACCAGGGAACCTTACCAATTTCTTTTTGAATTCCAGCATACCATGTACCTTTATCTTCAATAGTAATATCCCTTTCTTCGTTCCATTCACGTATCATTTCTTTATTATATAATGAAAGTAAATCTGTCCATGGTATATTGATGTGTTTAATTTGATGATTCAACAATGAGGTAGCTAATTTAGCAAGGTAATCTGCGCATTCATTACCTGCTACACCTTTATGTGCAGGAGTCCAAAGAAAAGTTATCACTAGGTGCAACTGGGTGGTCAGGTGTGTCCATAGATCTTTAATTTGATAAATAATGTAGTTTGTCTTATTACAAAAACTGTTATTTTGAAGTGAGCGTAAAACTGACATGTTGTCACTTATAATGAGCCAATTCTTACGTTCTTTTGCCATTATGTCATCTCGAATATATTGAAGTGCAAAAAGAATTGCGAGAGCCTCAGCACTGTATATACTTAATATGTTTGGTAGTCTGTATCCTTTTCCATATTTGATATTTTTGTGGTAGAAAGCCAAAGCCACATTATTTTCGTTTTTAGATGCATCTGTATAAACATGGTCACATTCACTCCATTCAGAGAGTTTGAGGTATACATCTTCTTTAGTTACAAGATCCCTGTCAATAGTAACATTCATGTCACAGAATTTGCTCTCAAAGCAACCTGCATAGCATGCTAAAACATCTGTATTATATACATCATGGTGTACTATATTTGTGGATATTTCAGGGAAGTCTAGGAGGATGTAAGGATATTTAAGAGAACTAAGTGAAGATGGTATATTGATTGCATCTGAAACTTTAATTAAGAGGGGGTGGGAGGAGACAGAATGCAGTTTCAAGAGAAATCTCTTCTTCAAGTATTTGAACCTCAATGCCAGGGGAGGTATATTGCACTCAACTTGTAGAGAAACAATAGGAGTGGTTCTCATAGCACCAGTGATCAGCCGTAAGTTTTTGTTTTGTATTACATTAAGTTTTTTAATTATATTTACTTTAGAAGCAAAACACAAGTAACTATATTCAAAATGGGACCGAATAAGAGATTTGTACAACATAAGTAAAACTTTTGGATCAGCTCCCCATGATACTCGAGCTAGGGACTTTAAGATATTAAATGCTCTGGAGGCCTTGTCCATCATATAATTTGCATGCTTTTCCCATGATAGATTACGGGTGAACAAAACACCTAGAAATTTTACATTATCTACAACAGGTAATAAATGATTATTATATACAATATTAGTTAGAAGTACTCGAGATCTGCTGAACACAACAACATTTGTTTTAGTATAACTAATATCCAACTGCAGATATTCAAAATATGTTTTCAGTCTTTTAAGTGAGTTATTGATAGTAGATTCTACTATTTTCATATCTTTGCCTGAACAATAGACTGCTAAATCATCAGCATATTGAAGACTATTTACGTCTGTACCCAAAATGTTGTTTAGTTTGTGAATGTATAAAATGAAGAGTAATGGACTCAAAATCCCACCTTGACACACACCTAGATGTGAGATTTTAGGGCCATATAACGAGTTATTGTGTTTGACAAAAACTTTCCTTTCATTTAAAAAACTAAACACCCAATGTATCAATTTTCCAGGTAAGCCGAGGGACTTTAGTTCTAACATTAGGACATGATGATTAACATTGTTGAAAGCACCTACAATATCAAAGAAAACGCAAACCAAAAATCTGTTGTTCCCAAAAGACTTGTGGATGTCAAGAAGTAAATGATTTAGACTTTCAATAGCAGCAAAGCCACGGCGAAAGCCAAATTGACTGAAGGGTAACAATTTGTTGGATTCAATGTAGTACTCAAGCCTCTGTTTTATCATCTGTTCAAATATTTTAGCCATGCATGATGTAAGAGCAATAGGTCTATATGAGTCATGATTATTGCGGTCTTTGCCTGGTTTCAAGATGGGCACTAGGCAGTCCATTTTCCAGTCAGTAGGTATTAATGCATTATCCCATAAGAGATTTAAGATAATAAGGATAGTAGATAGACTTAAAATATCTAAGTTTTTGAGCATCCTATACGAGATATTGTCTAATCCAACAGCGGACTCTCGTCTTGTGTTAATTGCACTTTGAAATTCACTGAGTGTAAAAGGTGAAATGAGATAATGGTTAGAGGAGGTGATATTGTCTGGAATGTTGACACTAAAAGTAAGGGGAGAAGCTGTAGTATATTTATTTAAAAAATCCTCTAACCAGCTATCAATTATGGGTGATGATATACTGAATGTTTTATTAAATCTTCTCATCATATTCCAAATAATCGCAAGAGGAGTCCTCCTGTTCAATGATTCACAATAAGTGGTCCATGAAGCGTGACATTCTTTCTTGAGTATGAGTTTTTTTGAAGCTTGTAGTCTTTTAAAGTTTATGTAATTAGGCATGGTGGGGTTTGCTTTGAATTGTAAATAGGCTGACTTACATTGATCGACTGCTAATGTGCATGCACTGTTCCACCAGGGTAAACTCCTCTTTCTTTTACCGGGTATTATATGTGAATTGGTTGAGTTCGTCATTTTACTCGAATCAGCCTCACGGACACTATGTAAAAGGATCTCACAAAGTGCAGTATAAGCTTGTAGAGGTTCTGTAGTATTAAAACAAAAATTTTGTAACTTAATATTTACATTATTTACATATTTATTCCAATCAATGTTTTTATAATTTGGACGCTTGAAAGTGGAACTATTAATATTATGATTTTGTATATTTGCAGTTGGACTGAAGAGTGTAGTAAGAACTGGTAAATGGTAGCTCCCCATGGGATCATTACCCACAGACCAGTTACACCGGAGTGACAGAGATGGTGAGACTACAGTCAGATCAAGAGCGTTTGGTCGCCATGTATGAGTGCCTCTATAGAAACTAATAATTGAAATAATTTCCTTGTTAAAATGTAATTTTATGCCTATTGTTTGGATTGAGTCATTGTGTAAAATGTTTAATCTAGTGTACTGTAATAAAGTGTTTATTAAAATTGCAACACCATTGTGTTTACTACCTATGTCTAGTCTTTCTATGTTATAACCTTTAATTTTAAATTGTTTGTCAGGTTTTAACCAGGTCTCTGAAATAAGGGCAATGTGTATATGGTTCTCGTATAAAAAGTGTGAAAAAGCATGTCTATTAGATGATAAGCTTTGAGCATTCCATTGTACAATATTTAACTGATCCATTAAGATACCTTATTAATAACTTTAGACTGATCATCTTTAAAAGTATTGAGGAGAACATCTCTAATATGCTCTGTAGTTATAGGGACTTGGTCTGACTTATTGTCAGTAATGATTTTAACTATAGAAGTAAGTAATAATTTTGAGAATTGTTCTGATTTTAAAAGGGATTGAATGTAGTTTGTATTGGAGTTAGTTTTGGTGTTTAGTTTGGGAAAGGTTTTGTCATTAACTATGTTAGCATATTCTGCTTTCTGATATCTCTTATTATTATCTTCTATTTTCTTTTTCTTGACTATGCATTCAGAGGAAATTGCAATGTGATTACCTTTGCAATGTACACATATTGCATCTTTACTCTCTTTTGTACATTCCTTAAAGTGGTGACCCTCACCACAGATGGAGCATCTCTGTTTATTTTTACAATATTTTCCGATGTGACCGAAATTCAAACATTTTAAGCACTGGCTAACAGGAGGTATATATTGGCTTACCACGAAGTACCATGAGTTAATATCTACATTTTCTGGAAGAGAAGTACAGGCAAATGTGATGGCTATTGTTTGTGTTGGGAGGAGGCAAGGATTACCATCCTCGTCACGTGACCTACGCATCAAGCGTCTTACACATACGACATTTTTGCAGCTAGATATACCATTATATATGCTTTTATTCGACATGTAGACAGGTACATTTCGTATGACTCCCGTCACTTCAGCAAGGGTCGCTGGAATTGTCGCTCTTAAATTAAGTTCGCTTAGTGCCTTAATGCTACTTAGAGCACTGTTGGCAAGCCCTGGTCGCTCAAAAATTGCACCGATTTTGTATTTATTTATTCGTTTAAAACGTTTAATGCCTTTAAAATGGCGTTGTAGCACAGCACCAAGGGCCATCAGGTCTCTATTCCCTACCGGCTTACCTTCGTCTACGCTTTCGAAAATGACTAGGTACTCAAAATTACCACCATCCTCTGGGTACTGCCTAGCATAGTTCGTAATCTTGTAGGGATGATATCTTTCTGCATCGTTCGTTGATGAGTCAGTATCTGTGTCTTTTTCCCCATCCACTTTTCGTTTTTTCCGCTTACCCATTTTAAAATTCAATTAAACTCTATTTACACTTTAATTCTAGCAATATTTTACAGTTTATACACAAAATATACAATAATTATTAATTTAAAATATTTTTTTTCAAAAAAACGCGCCTTTCTAGTTCAAAGGTTTCCCGCCCTTTTTTTCCAAACTTTGTTTAAGGCCATACCCAGGGCTAACGACCTTGAGCAAATGGGCGATATGACTCGCTAACATAGAGTAGCGCAACTACAGAGACATCAGAGTAAAAGAACCACGGAATAAGAAGAAACATAGTAGCGGAAATGCGTTCCTCGCTTCACCAAATAAACAAAAAGCTGTGAGACGGTCTCACCCGAGTGCCCCTCTCTAAAACGTTTATTGTGAGAGTTCAATCCGATTGACGTTGTCTTTTTTGTTTTATTTCAAACTTTGAACAGATGATCCACGTGACCTAGTGACGTAGTTTAATGCAACAGAGTCACAGACTACAGACAAAGTTTCGCCATAAGCCCCTCTGCACTCTATTTTATAGAGAGAGGCGAAAAGTAAATTAAAAACAAAGGAACGTTTGTATTTAAATTTTGCTTTGTTTTTAAGTGTAGTAAAATACACTGCAAAAAATGTGATTAATCATTACGTAAAACTTAAATGTGACGAGTTCACAAAGACGAATGTTCATATATTCCACAGACATATAAGAATAAGATATATTCATTGTTTTGTACTTAAATTATTACAAATCCAGAAAGGGGGGGCTTCCACTCACTTAAAATTTTTGTTAATTTTGGAACAAAATTTCATTTCATTTTATTATTACAAACAAACAAAAATAGACGTAAACGCAGTTGCGAGGGTCAGCTAGTTATGTATAAATAAGAAGCGCTCGTGGCACCGCGGACTTAGTGTTCTGTAAGCGATCACTGTAGTAAGCTCATTCACTATGGCCAGTCCTTGGGTGGGTGACCACCCATGTGACCACTTTGTGACAGTTATTTGAGCGTCGTTTCCGTGTTTCGGAAGGCACGTTAAGCCGTTGGTCCTGGTTGCCCGTAAAATGGCAGTCGTTAAGCGAAGTTGAAGGCCGTTTTGGCGGCTTGATTAATTTTAACAGCAAGCAGATACAACCTGCGCCTGTCTATCTCAACACGGCAATACAGCTCACCGCCTATTACGTGGGACAAATTCTAAAAAGGTGAAATGAGGGGACATAATAATATGCCTCTGCCTACCTCTTCGGGGATAAAGGTGTGACCATATGTATGTATGTAACTAGCTGACTCTCACAACTTCGTTTACGACGCTTAAGGTGTATGAAACATGAGGTATTTCTTCATCAGTCTCATCAACCGGCGGGTGAAACTGCCCTGTTTGCTTAATCATAAACGAATTTAAAGATTAAGCATATTGTAAAACTAGCTGACCCTCGCAACTTCGTTTACGTCACATAAGGTTTGCAAAAGGAGAGGCACTTCTTCATCAGACTCATCAAGCAGCGTGTGAAATGGCCCTGTTTGCTTTATCATAAAAGAGCTTAAAGTTTAAGTTTATTCTTAAACAATTCAGTCCCCGACTTCGGCGCGGACAGAATTATTTTACAACAGCCTTAATCATTAAGCTCTTTTATGATTCAGCCAACACGCCTGTTTAGATTTACCGTCACATTCCAAGGAACCCTTGAATTATAGGTTTTGAGAAAGTTGAGATATCTCTAATTCCTGAACTACAAAACCCTCAGCACTGAAACTTGTGTGAAGCAATCCTAGGTTGAATTCTAGGTTTAGAGAAGTTGAGATGTCTCTAACTCCTGAACTTCCTCGGATCAATTTTCATTCAAATCAGTAGTTTCGGCGTGATACGTATTCGGAATACAGACGGACATGAAAATTTTAAATTTCATTTTGGCTTATGTAGGTATCGATTAGAGAACGCGTTCATTTTTTTTAAATAGCTTTCATATTCAGACTCTCGACCCTCAACAGTTTTATTATTATGTATAGATATAGACTAGCAAGAAACTCGGCGGGCACTCACTTTATTCACTTTTATACCTTAACCAATTTACCGGTAGATGGTGCCTACTTGTGGCGACCCACAAGACGTAATAAGCTAAAAGAGTCAATTCTTTCAGCTTAGGTTGAGAGCAATGTCTTAAAAAAGCAGCGTGTTAATAATAACTATAATATAAGTATTTTCATCAGTATTATAGTATCCCTTAGCACAAGGTTATATTAGCTTAAGTTGTGTGCGAATGTCCACAAATATTTCTTCATTTATTTATATTGAAATGATTAAGTACCGCTTACAATATAAGCATGATTACCTTTCGAAGTAATTTAATAAAACAATACGAAAAATAAGTTGAAATGCATTATATTCTCATGTAATGCAGCATGCATTGTGTAACTCGGGCTCTGGCTCTGTTGCACGTATTACTCTGTACATGAATGAAAATATAACATTTTACAAGAATATTTTGCAGACCAAGCGACACACGTCCGTCTAGCAACACGACTCCCCCCGCACTAGATTTTCGGGCGAGCGCGGGGAAGCAAGCAACGTGATGTATTCTTTGAATACATTATTAGTTATAATTAGTTAAAACTTATACTAATTCAAAATTGAAGAAAACCATTTTAAAGGTCTATGTTTTCTTTAGTCTCTGATATAAATTTTATTATCATTCATTAATAAATAGATGTCATACAACGACTTCTTCTAAAAAATTATGGGCTATTTCAGTGATGTTTTACTAGTTATTTATAATAAATACACAATTTCTGATGAAACCATTTTCTGGAACACATCTTGTAGATTTCAAATCTACTTTTGGCTGTCATTTTTCGTATACTAATACCGAGAAGAACGTCTTTATTTGCACCTCTTTTTCGCAAACTTTGTCAACCACTCCCCTTAATTTAAATGTAAAATGTTGGCGCCAAGGCGCAAACATCGATTGCGCATGCGTGTTTCTTTTTTTTTTAGGCTAAGGAGACACAATTTTTTTTTAAAGTAGAGGTTCAAACTTCTTTTTCAGCTGGAGATTGTTTATGGTGTATCGTAATGATTAAAAAGTTTTATTATGATATAGGTGTCCATACAAGACCTGTATCGTAATATAACTTTTTTTTTGCCCTGTGCGTAATGTTTGTCATAATAGTATTGATTTCAGTTTTCTTTGTATTATAGTTAGTGTCCGACCGAAACGGGTTTTCCGGCCGAAACCGAAACCGAAACCGAACTTTCGGCCCCAGGGTCAGTTTCGGCCGAAACCGAAACTCACGTGTTCATATTGAAAAAAAAAAAAAAAAACCAGCCAAGTGCGAGTCGGATTCCCGCACAGAGAAATCCGTTACAAAAATTAAGTTTGTTGTGTGGATGTTTTTTTCTGATTTTAGTAGGTATTTTTTGTTATAACGGCAACAGCACATGGTGAAATCTCCAACACTTTCAACACCTTGCCCTGGAGCTGCGTTTGGGAGGCGCTTATTTACCATGGAATGCCTCAATACCTCCGTCGAATTGTCGGGGCCTATCTTTCCGAGAGGGCCGTAACTTACTTACCCGAGAGAGGGTCGGCGAGATGTGTCGTTCGGTGTTCCACAGGGATCGTTCTTGGACCGCTTCTGTGGAACATCCTTCTGTGGTCCGTTGCTCAGAGGTGTCGGGCCTCGGGGTAACCTGTTACGTGCGTAACGTGTTACGACGACACCCTAATTACAGCGCGGCGCGAGGAGCAACGCAACGAGACGCAGCCCTAAAGGACACCTGCGGGATCCAGCTTACATATAGGGGGCGTCAGCATTGGCATCGAGCTCTTGCGATGACGTATCAGGGGATCGTACTCGATAGCCGGTGTAACATCGGATACCACTTCCGAAGTTTGGTTCCAAAACTGAGGGAGGGGACATCAGCCGCACTCTCGCGGTTGTTGCCCAATATCAGGGACCCAACGCTCCCTGCAGGAGACTGTACCTTGGGATCATGCGGAGCAGGGCCCTACATGAGGCCTCCGTATGGGCGGAGATCCTGATGGCCAGCAATGCGACTAGATTGCTTAGCCCGCAGAAAACGATGGCTGTCAGGGTAAGGATAAGGGGATACCGCATGATCTCAGTTGAGGCGGCATGTCTTCTAGCCGGGACTACTTCTATGGGACCTGCAAGCGAGGGCCCTTGCGTCATTGTTTCAATGGCGCAAGAAGGCGCCTATGAACAGGTCATGCTCGTGAAAGAGACGGCGCCGGGGAGGAAGCGGGAGAGAACTCTCCCACCCAAGTTGCACAGTCAGCGACGGCGCGCCCTATACTATCAGCCTCTATGACCAGGGGCCTGAGGACGTCTGCTCACCGTCCTTATAGAAACAGGCCCTAGACGTTAGCATGAAGTTTGAGATTCATGCATGCCCCCCTCAAGTAGCAGGATAACAACTGAACAACCCCCCAAAGACGCGGCTGCAGTATCTATCATTCCGAGGGCATATTCGGGGCTCCCAATTCGTGGTTTTTAGTCGGTAGGACTCCGGCATAGCATCTCTGTAGGATTTAAGAGTAAAAAATAGCGGCAACGGAATTGTTTGACATGATGCCCACGGCTACGTTCTATCATCGCACCAATCGCCATAGACTGGGATTTCATCCTAACACCCTACGTCCGGAGCGTTCGAGCACGGGTAGATCCGATAGGGGTTTTCTTCCGCGCACGCTAAGGTTGTGGAATAATCTTCCTGCCTCAGTTTTCCCAAACGCCTACAGTATGGGGTTCTTCAAAAGGGGTCTAAGAAGGTTTTTACAGGTTCGGCAGCGCGAGTGTGGCGCCTCTGGTGTTGCAAACGTTCATAGGCTGCGGTGACCACCAGTCCTTCTGGTGGGCCGTATGCTTGTCTGCCACCTTAGTGGTATAAAAAGAAAAAAAAAACAAATACATCATCAGTGAAAATAGGCCTCTATCTGGCGTGGTTCCAGCGATACAACCTCGTGACTAAGAGACAGACGGTCGGCTTGGCCTTATGTCTCGTTAATAGGCGCTTTAACCCCTCCGCGAGGGTCCGATTCGCACTTAGCCGGTTATTTTTTCAATAGGTGCAGCAAGTTCCACCAAGTGCCATCGATCAACGGTATAAGTCCTCTCAAGTGTTTATTTTAGAAATATCTCCACCTAAAGATGAGTTTCTTTCTTTTACGTGTGGAATTACTCATAGATGCTATTGCGAACTCCTACCGACTAAAACCACACAGTGCCCTGCTACTAGCTCTTGACCGGTTTTGGTTACATTCTAGAAGTGTATAACTAAAACTGGGCACGAGTGAGCCGGACTCGCGCACGAAGGGTTCCGTACAAGAAAAGCGGCAAAAAAGACACGGTTGTTGTATGGGAGGCCTTCTTTAATACTATTATTTTGTCTATTTTTATTATTTGTTGCTATAGCGGCAAAAGAAATACATCATCTACAATTACAGCCTCCTGACAGACAGACAGACGATCAGCACAGTCAACGGAACCGACAACAAAGGGGTAGGGTTATGTAATGTCCCAGATCTTTAGGATTCAGTAACCAAAAGTAAAAACGGGATCCTAAAAAGGACGTCGAAGACATAACACAGGGATAACTGTCTAATACTTCTCAATGATTGTACTCGTAATTGCTTGTGGCTTAAATAAAGTTGTATTATTATAACTATTGATTGGAAGTCCTTTGTAAATCTCTAAATCTTCGGTTAGTAATATATTAACTGGTTGGGCTGACCCCAACCACGTCACAAGCAGAGCCAGACACTCAAAATTCATGACCTCGTGGGTTTCGGCCCGGCCGAAAGTTTCGGCCCATTTTGGCCGAAACCGAAACTGCGGCCGAAACTCGATTTTTTGGCCGAAACTGGCCGAAACCGAAACCGAAACCGAAACTTCGGTCGGTCACTAATTATAGTATCAGAGTAGATAAATTCTATTATTGACTAAGTGTATGTTTCCCATTTAACTAATAATGATTTGTTTTTTATCATATCTCACAATTTGAAATTTTCTAATGACATTGTAATCACTATTATTTGACATCTTACAAATTCTATTTTGACATTATTTTACATTTCATTACCATGAACCATTCTGTAACGCCTTTATACACTTGTTTTCTGCAGGTATGAGTTCTGTTATAATCTTTGTTGACTTATGTTATAATCTTTTGCATGCCATAGAGAGGCGATGAAACAGTGCACTTTACCATATATAAATATGTACCAACAATGTATTAAGTACCTGTTTTATGCAAAGTAAATACTGATTACCTACTGATTACTGGTTAATCGATATAACTGTGGGCAACACGCCGACACTACCGACTGCGACAGTTAGAGCGTGGCTGACCTTGAAGGAGCCAATAGGATGAGTCAACATCTCCCCGCACCCCACAAATGTTTGGCGAAAACGTGTTCATAGCGAAGTTCACCTATACGTCGTCTAGCTTTAAGTAGTCAGTGGTGACTATACAGAATTTACCTGATAAAACTTGGATACCAGGAAATATTTTTGAGAATGTCATGTCAGCCAAGGTCTTACGAGGTTTCGAATGAAAAAGGGAATGTAGTTCAAAGAAATACGAAGCATATTAAACATAGTAATAATAAATTTTAAATATGGAATAGGTAAGAATTGGTTTCGAGCAGGATTCGAACCTGCATCTTTTCGCATACCGTGCAAGATGCTTAACCAATTAGCCACCGAAACCTACTCGAAACAAACCAAATTTTCCACCATTATACGTCTTTGGGACGACGTAGGCTCCATCTACCGTTACTTTTTTAGAAAGTTACACGGCACGGTCCAGACAGACTTTAAAAAATTGAGTTGTCAATGATGAGAGCTGTCAAACGGACACCTCCATTGCCAGCCTATATCTCGAACTGAACATGTCGGGGAATTTTTAATTCTATTTAATTTCGGCCATCCATGGGCCAAATAACTCGGATGTTGTAACGGAATGTTCAGCCCTTCATCCTGATCTTCCTCGATATAAATTTTGGTAAGGAGAGGAACCTCGTGGTAACTAACACCTTAACTAATGGAATCAGGCGTTACATGGTGGGAAAACCATCCTAAAATGATAATAAAAGGAGGGGGGGGGGGGAGAGAAACCCGCCTCACACCCTCGATTCGTCAATCCTAACCTACAACCGTTAAGGATAACCACAACTAATTGTATGGGAGGAATGACGAACCGAACTCCTCAGGAAAGGAATTTTGAATGTGGGATAGGAAAAATTACCTGTACCCTCCAGATTGTTGGTAATTAGCACTACTCCGCTTAACAATGTGACTAATTTCTCAACACGTGTTTCGCCTACACACGAGGCATCTTCAGGACTGTTTGACAGCAAATCAAAAAACATTTGAAAGCATGGTTGGACTGGCTGGCCGCAAAGGCCAATCAAAGAATGCAGAAGGCAACGGATGATGACGTAAGAATGGTCAAAGATGAGTATAAAAGGTATAAGCGTGTGGCAAAAGAGGTATTAGAAAGAAAGAAGGAGAATGATAGAGATGAATTTGATAAAAGGTTATCTTATGGTTTCCAACAGAATATAAAATTCTTTTGGAAGTCCATAAGAGCGGTAAGGGGTCAACAGACCACGTCGTCGCTCAATAATATCAGAAACCAGGACGGAAGTTGTGCAAACTCGTTTTTGTGAAATGAATGAAAATGGGAATGAAAGCAAGATAAGTGTGGAAGAAATTATGAAAGCATTGAACAGTATGAAACTAGGAAAGGCTGCTGGGATTGATAGGGTTTCCGTTGAGATGCTGAAAGCAGGACGTGGCGTGGTAATTTACCAACTGTACCGCCTTTTTAACCTTTGCTTGCGGAGCGGCAGAGTACCAAAGGAATGGTCCAAAGCTGTCATTGTACCGCTGTACAAAGAAAAAGGGTCGCAGCAAGAGTGCAGAAATTACCGCGGCATAAGCCTGCTCAGCATCGTCGGTAAATTGTAGGCGAAAGTGTTGATAAAAAGAGTGATGGATGAAAGTGGAGGAAAAATGTGGGATGTTCAAGCAAGATTTATGAAAGGTAGGGGATGCACGGATCAGGTCTTCTCCTCTCGATGCATAGGTGAAAAAGTTTTGGCGAAGTCAAAAGGTCTATTGCATATTTGTAGATCTGGAGAAAGCCTATGATAAAGTGGTGAGGAATGAGCTATGGTCAACATTGTCCATGTACGGGGTGAGCAGCAGCTTTACGAACACTGAAATCTCTTTATGACGGATCTAGTGCTTGTGTCAGGATCAACGGTGCTTGCACGGACTTCTTTCATATAGATAGGGGTGTGTAGCGTCACCGTGGCTGTTTAACCTGTACATGGAGTCATGGACAGTTGTTTGAAAGAATTGCAAGAGAGTGCGTATGGATTAAAACTGAATGAGATGACCATAAAATGCTTCTCATATGCTGACGATCAGGTGATCTTAGCTTCATCGGCGGAGGAGTTGCAGTTGATGGTTAATATTATGCATGAGGCGCTAAAAGGTAAAGGGATGAAAGTAAATGTAAGCAAGACCAAAGTAACGGTGTTTGAAAGAGAAGAATGTATGACGACTTGCCCCATCATTATTGAAGGGCAAAGAGTGGAACAGGTGAAAGAATTTGTATACTTGGGTTCAAAATTTGCAAGAGATGGAAAGTGTGATTATGATATTGAGAGAAGAGTTTTGGCAGGTAATCAAGTGAATGGGGCGATGTATACCCTCATGAGCAGTCAAAACGTGTCAGAAGGCAAGGGTGGCTGTGCATAGAGGTGTGCTTATCCCTACACTTATGTATGGTAGTGAAAGTTGGGTGTGGCAGAAGAAGCATGAAAGTAAAATTAATGCAGTGGAAATGAGAAGTCTGCGAAGTATAGCTCGAGTGAAATTGATGGACAAAGAAAGGAATAGCGTGATTTGAAAACAATGTGGTATAACTGAAGATGTAGTGACGAAGATTAAAAAAGGGATGCTTAGATGGTTCGGACATGTCGAGAGGATGGATGAAAGTAGACTGACTAAACAGATTTATAAGGCAAGAATGAATGGGCAAACTGGTAGGGGTCGACCTCGGCGTACACATGATGACCAGATCAAAGACCTGTTGGAAAAAGGCCAGGTCAAGAGTATCCTTAACCGACGAGCATTTATGAAAGCACTTATGAAAGTAGAAGAAGCCAAAGTGGTATGCCAGGATCGTAGCAAGTGGAAACCCATAGTCTTTGCCTACCCCGATGGGAGACAGGCGTGATGGAATGTATGTATAATATGTATGTAAATTTTGGTAAGTTCTTGTAATTTTTGGATGACTTATGGATATATTATGGCGTCGTGTCCAAGACTTCATAGATTTGGTGTTCTTTTTTTTGCAGATTGTTTTGAGACCTTCCGGCTTTTGTTCCATGCGGTATGTACTTTGCGATTTTGATATGGGCATCCTGTGTGGAAAACGTGGTCACATGCTAATTTATTTTGAAATGCTCTCTTACAGCTTTTCAGCGCCGTACCCTTGGAGGACAGTGCGTGCCCAGGAATATAAATTCCTGGGCACGCACTGTCCCCCAGTGGTACCCACTGGGGGACAGTGCGTACCCAGGAATTTAATTGGATTACAATCGGAAAGATGTATCAATACCTTGATACATCTCTCCGATTTGGTCGCCGGACCGAGGTCGAGAATGGGAATCGCGTGAGTTATCCTACAGGAAGACAGCAGGTACCTCTGTAAACTTACCATAACGGAAATTACCTCTTTAATCACAGGCAGGTAAAGCACATGGCTGACAGGATGTCATGAAAGTAGTCTCATCATCTATATCACATTCATTCATTAGTTATTATTATATTATTTTACAAGGGGTAGGCAGAGACATATGTTACAAAATGTAACCAATGATAGACGGCGCTTACCCCAACATAGTCATCACTATTTAATTGTATAATTTACATGATAACTATGTGTTTTGTGTTATATCGAGTCCTAAAATTATAATTATCCATAATTGCTTAGTTAGTTTTGTATAATATTGTGTAATTAAATGGTATTGTCTAATTAGCAGCTTCTGAGCCAGGGCCGTCTCAACCGGGGGTTCAAGGGAGCGGCCGCACTCGGGCGCGGAACCCGGGAGTATTCCCGTTCGTCCCCTTGACTTCGTCCCCCTAGGGGGACGAACGGGAATTTAATATTTTATTTTCCCGATGGTCCCGAGGGGGCGCAGGCCGAGCTCTATACATTTCGATATTTTCTTAATTAAACTCATAAGTACAATTATTAACGCCATTCCCCCGTTTAGTACACTTACGTCAAATAAACACCTACATGCATAAAAATATAGGCATCAACCAATAACGCCGTCTTCCACCATCTAAAGATGGCACGGCAAGCTGCGAACTGGCGTTCCTCATCGGGACGCAAATACGCCGTCTTGATGATACCCCGTACTTGTGTATATCATCAAGGAGCAATTTCGAGATAAATCTGAGCCAGGGTGTGCGCGTTCATTAGGGAGGATGTTTGCTGTCACTGTCTGCGGTGCATGAGGACCCTTCTTTCTCCGTCTTTTGGCTACACGTGATTACATGTTAGTCTACCGATCCCACAAAGGGGAAGCTGAGACAATCAGGCCGTTTTAGGATTTCAGCGAGGGGCTGATGAGGTGGAGGTACGATTCCCGAACGCAGACTTGATGTTTCTGAGGGACTTCAGAGGCTACTACACTGAGTGGCTAGTGTATCTCAAGACCAAGCTAGTGAGACGTGCCGCCCACGCGTTCGCTCTCTTCCAGGATCAGACCCGGGATCCCGCAGTATTTTAACGGTCAAGAAAAACACACCAACAAAACCAAAAAATTAAAAAGAGATTATACTTGACTTAAAATATGGTAGCGGTAGGTACCGACCTTAACGGAACGCTTCGTGCGCAAGTCCTACTCGCACCTAAAATAAAACGTTGTAACTTATATTTATTTTAGACTAGCTGACCCTCGCAACTTCGTTATGTCACATAAGGTCTATGAAAGTAGAGGTATTTCTTCATCAGACTCATCAAGCAGCGTGTGAAACTGCCCTGTTTGCTTAATCAGTCTATTCTAAAACAATTCAGCCTGCGTATATGCATGCGTTATAAAACCATTCAATTAAACAGAATTGTTTTACTCATAATCATTAAGGTATTTTATTATTAAGCCAACACGCCAGTTTAGATTTACTCCCACATTCAAAGGAATCCTTGCATTCTAGGTTTTGCGAAAGTTGAGATGTCTCTAATACTTGAACTACAATACCCTCAACAACGAAACTTGTATGAAAAAAATCTTAAAGTAGGTACTCCCTTTATGACACTGAAAAAATGTTTTTGAATCGGACGACACGTTGAAACGTTACAATTAGAAAACCATTTTGTCTTTCATCCCCTCTCCCAAAAGAACCGCGCAAAATATCGTGATCAAAATTATCCTAGAACCTTCCTCGGATTATAAGCTCAGGTGCTGAAACAGCCTCGTTATCTCAGCTGTCCCTGTGTGGGATCGATAGACACATACGTAGATCTGCCTCATGGAGCCGTGATCTACGTGCAACCAAAAGACGGAGAAGGAATGGTTCTCAAGCGCGCACACCCCGGCTTTATCTCGAAATAATTCCTCGATGATATAGCCGGGGTAACAAAGGTACGACTGATCGGCAGGGCGACGTATTTGCGTCTCCGTTAGGAACATCACAGCTTGGCCGTGCCGTCTCTAGATAGTGAAAGACAGCATCGAGTTTGGCGAAGAGCCTTATAGACTATTGCCGTGTTGAATAGGACAGGCGCAGGTTGTGAAGGCTCACCGTTGAAAATTTTCAAGCCGCCCATAAGGCCTTCAACTTGGCTTAACGATTGTCATTTTACTGACAACCGGGTTTCATTTCGAGATTCCCTTCTCTACGCAATAGATCGTTTTGCGAAAGTTTGCCCCTAGACGCTTATTACGACACCCTCAGGACGAATTGGGGTGGCGACCATTTGTACTCTTACACGGTGCTTAAAATATCTAAAGGAAATAAATATGTAACAACAGTAGGTATCTATTTAATTATTACAATAATAATTTAATAACTCATGTAACGACTACGGACAATAAATTACCGGAAATAATATCTACAATATTCAATACTTAAATAGCAAAATAAAAACATTGGGTTGTACTATACCGCGAGCCGCACAGTGAAACTTTAATAGCAAATTATTTGAGTGTATACAGGTGAATTTTTGAAAAGGGCTTGGATGGCCAAATAAGAAACAGCTAAAAATGCTCAAAGGAGTCACGAGCCCGATTTTGATAAAACTTAACACCTCATCATTAGATTTTTGAAAAACCAATAATCCTAGCTGGGAATCGAACCCATTGATTTTGAAAAAAAAAACACCGATATTATTACACCATACGATAGTGTCGCTAATAAGGATCAAATTCTGCGAAGTAATGATGTACGGCAAATTTAAGGAAAGTCTGAAATTTTAATAGAATTCCTATTTCATGTACCAAAATTTTGTATCATAATTTGTTTCGTTCGAAATCCCAGAATTGATCGTAACTATTCCATGTTATAAATCTGGCTCAGAATGATTCTTTGGAGAATATTCTAAAGGGAATCAATAACATTGAATGCAGTTCGATCCTCAAGGATCGAACTGCATTCAATATTATTGAAATTATGTATTGAAAACAATCGTCCACATTTTGAATAGTTAATCAGTTAACGTAAGAAAAATAAATTGTATTTTGTTAAAAATGAGCACTTTCCTTTAGTTTGCCGTATGTCATTACTTCCCAGAATAAGATCCTTACTAGCAACACTATCGCATGGTGTAATAATATAGAGTGTGTTTTTTTTTCGAAATCAATGGGTTCGATTCCCAGCTAGGATTATTGGTTTTTCAGTGTGCGTACTCCTGGCAGAAAAGTGTCGATTTTTTAAGTTCTAGATATGCAGAAAATTAGCGTAAGAGTGCGTGTAAATGTGTATCGTAAATAGAAATTTGTGTATCCAGCCATTGTGAAGATATTCTTGAAAATCTGATTCCGCCAGGAGTACGTTCGTAACGTCCGCCCAGCGGAACTTTTTCTTTTTTTGCAAAAAGAAAAGGCTCATTAGGTAGCTTGGTGCGAGCTGTAAATGTGTATGTATAAATGAAATTTGTGTATCATGATATCACGGAGTAATTCAGGTTTCCGCTGGGAGTACGTTTGACGATATCGTAATTATCATATACAGAGACTTGGTACAGTGTTGAGTTTACTCATGTACGTTGCTATGAATTTGCTTATAATCTGTGTAAAAGCAGAAATTGAAAATAATATCCCACTCAAAAGATATAGACATATTGGTAAAATCAGGTTATTAACCTCTAGTGCCTAAAATAGGAACCTTACAGACAAACTTGTAACGTTAATTTGTATCTAATCAAAGTCTACACTCTTTAACCGAGTTTCATTAATATCTTCTTAGTAATTACAGAGTAATCACAAAATTTGTCGCAATCAGCCCATTGTTTTATATGACCTTTGTTGTCAATGTTCTTAGAAAATAAACACAACAAACTATATTGCAATATTTTGTGTATTTATTCAACTACTCAAATTTAAAAATTCAGCTCATTTCATTCAGTATTTAACAAAATATAAGAAAAATACCATCTACAGCCGGAATCGATGGAAAACACGAGTAAACCAACCAAATTGAAATGACGTCAAAAAGCGGCCGCGCAGTAGTACATGGAGCTACGTCTTTAAATTGCCAGTATTGTACGTTTATTTGGTTTGACATCGTGTACTATCGCTTAGAAAATAGCTTAGAGAATGTACAATTCCCATAATAACTTTCTATTACAATTATTACTTTTATGAATAATCGACATTTAAATAAGAAAGAGCAAAAAAACAAACTCTTTGACGTTTTAAAATGGACGCACTGAATACACAATTAGGCCTACGAGTAGGTACACATCTGCCCTGCTGATTTTCACTTTTTAACAAAAATGACATCATAAGGATATAATATTCTATAAGTTTAAAATATATTTACAAGTTTATTCTTATCAAAAACATGTTTTTTATTTAACATGAAACTCAATTCTTGCACCTAAATGTTAGGTACTTTACGTACAGTATTGTGATATTTAAGATAAATATTTTTTTTTTGTTTTAGCCCATATTTGGTCCTGTAATTCATTAGACCAACAGTGCGGCAATAGTCGGTGGTTTGCTGGAGCTATTTGTTAATATTCGTGTATATCCATTTGAAAGGACATCATTCATTTTGGACCAAAAACTGAAAGTGCCGGCCAGAAAAAGAAAATGTAATATTCGCATAGAACACACAATTTCTAGCAAAAAATACTACTACGTTAACCCTGTGCGCGCTATGGTTTTTTTGTTACATGCTTTTAAAATTCGGGAAAAATGTTATTTCGATGGTGTCATTCTAATTGATATGCGCAGTTGAATAGTCATTTATTTTAGTAATTATGTCTTTCAGCACACATATAAGCACACATACATATAATTGTACCTGTTTCTCCGAAGGGTAAGGCAGAGGCATATTTTATGCCCATTTTGATTTCTCGTTCCTACATAAAGGAGCATATAAAATAAAGATAAAGAGTATTTTATTTCGACAGAGTCAAAGGCCTTCTCGTAGTCCACAAAAGCCATACACAGCGGCTGATTGTACCTACTCGTTTGTTTTCTGTACAATCTGCCGTACAGTTTGGATGTGGTCCACGGTGCTGAAGCCTTTTCGAAATCCGGCTTACTCCTTTGGCTGAAACTCGTCGAGCCTTCCGGCGAGGCAGTTTGTGACTAATCTCGAGAACTACTTGTAAACATGGCTCAGGAGTGAGATGGGTCTGTAATTCCTCAGCAAGGTCTTATCACCTTTCTTGAAGAACAGAGCCACCGCACTCCCGCTCCACGCTTCAGGTTTTTGTCCCTGTTGGAGGACGGAATTAAACAAACCCTTCAGCTCGTTGAGAACCGGAGCTCCCCCCCTGCCGGCCTTTTTGTCGTTGATGCATACAGGTCTCTGTAAAAGCTCTTAATTTCCTTGAGAATCTCGAACCTTGCCTTGAGGTCACAGTTCTGCCGTCCGCTGTCTTCAGTTTCGTCGGACGGGGTCTTCCAATCTGTTGGGCAAATACTTTGGTACCCCTGTTCTGCTCGATCGCTGCCTCGACGATGCTGGTGTTATAGCGTCTAAAGTCGCGTCGTATCAGCTTTCGGATTCTGAGATTTAGATCCCGCTGGTCTGACGAAGACGAGTGCGTAGTTGGCGTTTCCCGTCTTATTCTCGAGTAAGTTCGAGAGTCTTGGGCGAGAGCTTAGAGCACTTGTTATTGCCTTTTCCGGACAAAAACCTTCGGGACACTTGCAGTAGCGTCCTGACCACATTGTCGGCCTTATCACGAATATTGCCAGTGGTTTCCAGCAGATCAAAATGATTTAGAAGTTCTAACTGGAACCTCTCAGCCCCTGAGGCTAACTGGAGCGCGGTAGGTCGGAGAGTAGGCTTCATCATACAGACCCTTTCAGCTCGGAAGTCCAAATGCAGAGATGGTCGTGCAAGTCGGTGATCACCACCGGTATTAAACCTGTTAACCACAGAGACATCTCTAAATATACACTCCCTGTCCGTCATGATGAAGTCTATCTCGTTCCTTGTGACCTTGTCGGGGCATCGCCAAGTCCATTTTCTGTGGGGCTTCTTCTTAAAGAAAGAGTTCATCAAGAAGAGCCCCTGAGACTCAAGAAAACTGACAAGCATATGGCCTCGGTCATTTCTGCGCCCCACACCAAAGGGGCCGATCTTCGTTTCGCCGCGGTCTTGTACTCCCACTTTGGCATTGAAGTCCCCCATCACAACGCTGTAGTGGTAGTGAGTCTTGGCAGTACCATGTAGTGCTTTTGCTATGTCCTCGTACACGGTCTCAACTGCCTCGACAGTGCTTTTCGAGGTCGGGGCGTACACTTGTATCACCTTCAGGGTGTACCTGTTGGTGAGTCTCAGTATTAAGTACGCTACCCGAGGCGAAACACTACTGATCTCCACAACGCTGCTAACGAGGTCCTTTTTCACCATAAAGCCGATCCCGCCCTCGGAAGAATGTCTTCCGTCACCTTCTCGAAAGTAAAACAGGTCGCCTGATGCAAGGGTTAGCGTGTCCTCCCCCTTTCTTCGGACCTCGCACAATACTGGATGTGCCAGTAAATACGACCTAGTTCTACCTCGAGTTCGGTGAGCCGCTCGTCCAGGCGCAGAGTAGTTCCAATAAACGTAGCCAGGGTCAGTTTTGTATGGCAGCCTCCCGTAACCCGGAGATTCGAGCTTTTCTGTGCGCCATGACCTTGTCCGTTTATCAGCAGGTGCACCACTCGCAGGTGAGGCTGGCTTGGACCCCGGGGTTGGTGGTAGGGCCCCATCGCACCCATCGGGCGTCGGGAGGTGGCGGGGTGATTTGCCAGGTACCTGTCGCTTGAGCTTGGGGGGCTGCGCGCGCGGCACCTCTGTCTAAGTTTTTTGAAACAAGTTTGGACTTGTTGTGAATCGTTAGGTACGTTTTGTCTGTGCGTAGGTACGTAGATAATTAGTAAAATGACAATTCTTTCTTATTACAATAGACTAACGTAAAAATAAATCACTATTCAAGTGATGAAATGTATCAAAATACATCATCAAAATAACATTTTTCTCGTATTTTAAAAGCATGTAACAACAATACCATAGCGCGCACAGGGTTAACGTAGTAGTATTTTTTGCTAGAAATTGTGTGTTCTATGCGAATATTACATTTTCTTTTTCTGGCCGGCACTTTCAGAATTGGCCCAAAAATGTATGAAACGTGAATGATCTCCTTTAAATTCTAAGTCAGCATCAGCGTCGTCATTGCCTTGATAATCAGTTTTACTGCTCGTTACACTTTCTGTATTAAAATAATATTTTAAAATGACGTCTAATTGATGATTGTATGGCAGTTTTCTTCATATGGTGTTGAAATAAATCACTTAATTGACTATGTATATACTCATAAATACTATGGCTAACAGGGGGGACAGACTTTAAAATATTTGGGCATATTTTGAAACCACTTGCTTAATATTATGTAATGGTATTGAACTTTTTCTACCAGCCATTTTACTTATTTATTATTATATAAATGTGGGTAATATCTTTTTTTTATGGTAGCCCCCCTTAATCCCCCTTTTGTCCAATTTAAGTATTTGTTGTTATAGCGTCAACCAAAATACATCATCTGTGAAAATTTCAGCTCTCTAGTTGTCACGGTTCCCGAGAAAGCCTCATGTCGGACAGACAGACAGACAAGCGAACTGCGAAGTCTCATGAATAAGGTCCCGTTTTTATAATTTGGGTTCGGTACCCTAAAAACTGTGTGGCCAGTTTTACCAACAGCCATCAAGTTGTGTTAGCTAGTATAATTCAAATACAGTACCCGTACATTGCTCATTGCATAAAAGATAACCGTATCAAATTGTAGTTGACTTAAAATTAGTGACCGACCGAAGTTTCGGTTTCGGTTTCGGTTTCGGCCAGTTTCGGCCAAAAAATCGAGTTTCGGCCGCAGTTTCGGTTTCGGCCAAAATGGGCCGAAACTTTCGGCCGGGCCGAAACTCACGTGTTCATGAATTTTGAGTGCCTGGCTCTACTTGTGACGTGGTTGGGGTTAGCCCAACCAGTTAATATGTTACTAACCAAAGATTTACAGATTTACAAAGGACTTGCAATCAATAGTTTTAATAATACAATTTTTACGGAAGCCTAAAAAGATGATCCAGGACATTACATAACCCTATTACCCCTTTGTTGTCGGTTTCATTGACTTCGTTGGTCGTCGGCCTGTCTGTCAGCAGGCTGTAACTCATGCACCGTGATAGATAGACAGTAATTTTTTTTACAGGTGATGTATTTCTATTGCCGCTATAGCAAAAAATAAAAGAAATAGACAAATTAATAATATTAAAGGGGGCCTCCCATACAACATACGTGATTTTTTGCAGCTTTTCTTGTACTACTACTGTTTCGTGCGCTAGTCCGACTCACTGTTGTCCAGTTTTAGTTATATACTTCTAGAATGTAACCAAAATCAGCCAAGAGCTACTAACAGGGCACGGTGTGGTTTTAGTCGGTAGGAGTATGCAATAGCATCTATGAGTGTATCTTTAGATGTACCTAGATATTTCTAAAATGAACACTTGAAAAGATTCATACTTTTGATTGATGGCACTTGGTGGAACTTGCTTTGTTGGTGGAACTTGGTTATTTTTCCAATTGGTGTACTAGTGGAAAAATAAAAGGCTAAGTGCAAGTTGAACTCTCGCACGGAGGGGTTACAGCAGGACCCTATAAACGAGACATGAGGACTAGCCTCAGGTCTAGGTCTGTCTGTTAGTCACGAGGTTGTATCGCTGGAACTGTGCCAGATTGAAGCGCTCGTGGCCCCGCGGACTCAGTGTTCTGTAAACGATCACTGCAGTAAGCAACATTTACTATGGCCGGACATGGATGGGTGACCACCACGTGGACCACTTTGTGACATTTATTTACGAGCGTTTCCGTGCTTCGGAAGGCACGATAAGCCGTTGGTCCCGGTTGTCAGGAAAATGACAGTCGTTAAGCCAAGTTGAAGGTCTTATGGGCGGCTTCAAAAATTTCAATTGTGGGTCGTCACAACCTGCGCCCGGATCGGCAGCGCGTGTGTAGCGCCTCTGGTGTTGCAAACGTCTATAGGCTACGGTTACCAACCTTCCGGTGGGCCGTAAGCTTGTCTGCCACCTAAGAAGTAAAAAAAAAAAAAAGATAAGGGCCTAAAATTTTCACTGTACAGTAGTCCTACCGACAAAAAACCCACGTATATCCTACCTACCAGCCTATGGTTGGGAGCTCCGAGTATGCCCTCGAAATGATGCATACTGCGGCCGCATCTTTGGGGGGTTGTTCAGTTGTTATCTCGCTTCTTGAGGGGCGTGCATGAATATCTCACGTCACGCAATCGTCTAAGGCCTGTGACGGTGAGCAGCCCCGTCACCGTCCTCAGGCACCCAGTCATGGAGGCTGATAGTATGGGGCGCCGCCGCAGACTGTGGAACTCGGGTGGGAGAGTTCTCTCTCGCTTCCTCCCCACCGCCTCTTTCACGAGCATGACCTGCTCTCAGGAAGAGGCCTATGGCCGCGCTCCAGCGCCTCCTTGCGCCATTTAAACAATGACGCAAGGGCCCTCGCTTTCTCGATCCCATAGAGGAATCCCGGCTAGTAGACATGCCGCCTCAACTGAGATCGTGCTGTATCCCCTTATCACCCTGACAGCCGCCGCATTGCTGGCTATCAGGATCTCCGTCCATACGGAGGCCCCGTATAGGGTCATGCTTCGCACAATCCCAAGGTACGGTCTCCTGCAGGGAGCGTTGGGCCTCCTGATATTGGGCAACAACCGAGAGAGTGCGGCTGATGTCCCCCTCCCTCAGCTATGGGACCAAACTTCGGAAGTGGTATCCGAAGTTCCGCCGGCTATCGAGTACGAGCCCCAGATACTTCATCGAGAGCTCGATGCCGATGCTGACAGCCCCTGTATGTAAGGTGGATCCCGCAAGTGGCCTTTAGGGCTGCATCTCGGGTTGCTCCTGGCGCTGTAATAAGGGTGTCGTCGTACTACGTTACGCCGACACCTCTGAACAGCGGACCACGCAGCACCCAATCGTAACCGATGTTGGTGGAACACCGAACGACACATTTCACCGACCCTGCCCTAGCCAGCTCGGGTAAGTTAGGGCCCTCTCGGAAAGATAGGCCCCGACAATTCGACAGAGGTATGGAGGCATTCCATGGTAAATAAGCGCCTCCCAAACGCAGCTCCAGGGCAAGGTGTTGAAAGTGTTGGCGATGTCAAGAGACACCGCCACCACCACCTCACCCTCTTGTTGTTACCCAATTTCTGTAACGGCACCCTCTGTGCGAGAATCCGACTCGCACTTGGTTGGTTTTTTTTTTTTCTATATGAACACGTGAGTTTCGGTTTCGGTTTCGGCCGAAACTGACCCTGGGGCCGAAAGTTCGGTTTCGGTTTCGGTTTCGGCTGGAAAACCAGTTTCGGTCGGACACTACTTAAAATGACACCGTCTGTCTCATGTAAAGCTATTTATTTCATTTAGGTACGTGAGTCTCCGTGCTTCGGAAAGCAGGTTAAGCCGTTTGGTCCTGTTTTCAGTAAAATTGCAGCTATGGCGGAGGCCAGGCCTAGTCAGCAAGCGAGTGTCAAAGAGTCTGAGATGATGAAGATGTGTATATATTATGTACGAATCATTAGTACCTAATTAATAAAAAAATACTAATATTTTACGAGACTTTTGTATCTACCTGTACTAAATTAAAACTGATGCTATGCTACAAATTTAGAAATATACCTTCATGTACTGCGCGGCCGCTTTTTGACGTCATTTCAATTTGGTTGGTTTACTCGTGTTTTCCATCGATTCCGGCTGTAGATGGTATTTTTCTTATATTTTGTTAAATACTGAATGAAATGAGCTGAATTTTTAAATTTGTCTAGTTGAATAAATACACAAAATATTGCAATATAGTTTGTTGTGTTTATTTTCTAAGAACATTGACAACAAAGGTCATATAAAACAATGGGCTGATTGCGACAAATTTTGTGATTACTCTGTAATTACTAAGAAGATATTAATGAAACTCGGTTAAAGAGTGTAGACTTTGATTAGATACAAATTAACGTTACAAGTTTGTCTGTAAGGTTCCTATTTTAGGCACTAGAGGTTAATAACCTGATTTTACCAATATGTCTATATCTTTTGAGTGGGATATTATTTTCAATTTCTGCTTTTACACAGATTATAAGCAAATTCATAGCAACGTACATGAGTAAACTCAACACTGTACCAAGTCTCTGTATATGATAATTACGATATCGTCAAACGTACTCCCAGCGGAAACCTGAATTACTCCGTGATATCATGATACACAAATTTCATTTATACATACACATTTACAGCTCGCACCAAGCTACCTAATGAGCCTTTTCTTTTTGCAAAAAAAGAAAAAGTTCCGCTGGGCGGACGTTACGAACGTACTCCTGGCGGAATCAGTTTTTCAAGAATATCTTCACAATGGCTGGATACACAAATTTCTATTTACGATACACATTTACACGAACTCTTACGCTAATTTTCTGCATATCTAGAATTTAAAAAATCGACACTTTTCCGCCAGGAGTACGCACACGTTTTACAAAAATCTAATAATGACATTTTAAGTTTTATCAAAATTCGGCTCGTGACTTCTTTGAGCATTTTTCGCTATTCCTTAATAGTTTCGGATTTGGCCATCCAATCCCTTTAGAAAAATTCACCTGTATATGAGACCTGGCAGGAGTCGTATAATGCTTATGATGTATTCTGTGACTTATCTAAGGCTTTCGATTGCGTCCTACCTAAGGCTTATCTAAGGCTTACGAGTGATACTTTAATTCAAAAATTTTATCATTATGGGATCCGGGAACTGTGATTTTGATGTATGAAATTTAACCCATCTTTAATATTTAAAGTTGAACGTGGACAACGCGAACTTGACGAAGTAAACAATGCCCTCTCTAGGGTAGTCCACTGGTTTAACGCTAATAATTTATTGTTAAATGAAACTAAAACAAAATGTATTAGATTCACTTTGCCAAATGTGAGGCTCGTTAACACCAGTATTAGGATTAGGGATGATCAAGTAGAATTGGTCGATAAAACTGTCTTTCTGGGCATAAAGTTAGACTCCAACTTGCAGTGGGGGCCTCATATCGAGAAAGTCTCGGGCAGACTGAGCTCTGCAGCCTATGCCGTTAAAAAGATCCGACAACTGACAGACATTAGAACAGCGCGTCTTGTCTACTTTAGCTATTTCCACAGTGTCATGACCTATGGCATACTATTATGGGGTAACGCTGCCGACATCGAATGTATCTTTGTGTTGCAGAAAAGGGCTGTCCGGGCTATCTATGGTATGGGGTTTCGGGAGTCATTAAGAGAAAAGTTTAGGGATATCAACATCCTTACTGAAAATATATGTACTGTATGTTATATACTCATAAACATAACAGTAAAGGTATTAAAAACAGTGATATCCATAACCTAAACTTAAGAAATAAGAATAAATTGGCTGTTCCTAGTTTAGGCTTCATAAAATAAGCAATTATTTTGCGGGCAATTGTATCCGAGTGTACAATACGTCATTGCCGACAGCCATAACAGGTTTGTCAGTGAATAAATTTAAAAAAATATAAAATTTTAATTGTGCTAGAAAACTTAATATAGCATTAAAGACTTTCTAGAAGACAAGGCTACCTGGCAGTGACAAATTTGCTCCTTTCCCCATAATTAAAAAAAAAAACTATTAAATTCTAGGATGAATTTTAGGAGGAACCGGACTGAGTTTTTGGGAGTGTTCTTCTCAGTCCGTAGCATTTCCTAACCCCCGGTAGAGTCACAAAAATATTGACAACCCTAATATTTTTTTAAATTTTCTTTTATTTATTTTTATTTTAAACATTATTATTTTTATTATTTATTTGAGAATTCTGGCATTGAAACAATTATTACTTTTTTTTGGCTTTTCACCAGTGTGCGTACGAAAATGAGCACGTAAATTACTCTTGGTACCAAAACATTTTTTACACACACTACACTCAAAAGGCTTCTCACCAGTGTGTGTACGCAAATGCGTAGATAAATTACTTTTAGAAGTAAAATATTTCAAACATATATTACATTTATGGGGCCTCTCACCAGTGTGCAAGCGCAGATGAACAACTAAATGATCCCTATTCCCAAACGATTTATTACATACATTACACTCATAGGGCTTCTCACCCGTGTGTGTACGCATATGTCTGTCTACTTCACTTTTACGAAGAAAAGATTTCAAACATATATTACATTGATGGAACGTATCACGAGTGTGCGTTCGAATATGAACACTTAAATTACTCTTTTGACTAAAATATTTGTTACATATATTACAATGGAAAGGCTTCTCACCAGTATGCGTTCGCATATGATGTACCAAAATACATTTAGTGTAAAATCTTTTCTTACATACATTGCACTCATGGGGCTTCTCACCTGTGTGTTTACGCAAATGCTTCTGTAAATCACTTTTATGAGTATAAGATTTCAAACATATTTTACACTTATGGGGCGTAGCAGTGTGCGTACGAATATGAAGACTTAAATTACGCTTATTACTAAAACATTTTTTACATAAATCACACATAAAGGACTTTTCATCAGTGTTTGACCGTTCATCAGTGTGTGACCGAATATGACTTTTTAAAATACACTTTTCATTTAACTGGTTCTCATTAGAACGGGATTGTTCGTATAACATTGTGTCTACTTTATTGTAAGCTTCAATTTTTATTTTATTTAAATTGGCGTCATGAATTGTACTAGTGCTTTTCTGTGGTTGTTCAGTTTTCACGTTATTTTCGTAGCTTCTCGTAATGTATTCTGTAGCTGTATCTTCCTCATGCTTGAGTGGTACCAGTAAAGATGTCTCGTCGACAGGCGGACCTGAAAGACAAATATGACAACGGAAATTTTATAAATGTGAAAGTTTGTGAAGATGTTTTGATGTTTGCTACTCAATCTTACTAACAGCTGAGTTGTCAACGATCCTTTACTAACAGGTGGTTTTGAACCTCTTCGCGACAGGAGAGACTTTGCCTCCTTATGCGTGTTCTACCGCCTGTACAATGGCATGTGCTCTGAGGAATTGTTTGATATGATGCCCACGGCTACGTTTTATCATCGCACCGCTCGCCATAGACAGGGATTTCATCCTCACACCCTACGTCCGGAGCGTTCCAGCACGGTTAGATCCGATAGGGGTTTTCTTCCGCGCACGCTTAGGTTGTGGAATGATCTTCCTGCCTCGGTTTTCTCAAACGCCTACAGTATGGGGTTCTTCAAAAGGGGTCTAAGAAGGTTTTTACAGAGTCGGCAGCGCGAGTGTGGCGCCTCTGGTGTTGCAAACGTTCATAGGCTGGTGGGCCGTATGCTTGTCTGCCACCTTAGTGGTATATAAAAAAAAATGAATATAGCTACAATTTGGTGTAGGGGTAGACTGTGGTCTGGAATAACACATAGGTCTTTTATCCCAGGAATATGTTACGATGGGAAACGGAAACCAAATATCACGCGAGCGAAGACATAGTCGCAGTATCATACTAACTGACTATTGAGTGAAAAAAATGTATTTTGATTTACAAGCCCCGCA
Source organism: Miltochrista miniata (assembly GCA_933228765.1). NCBI lineage: Eukaryota > Metazoa > Arthropoda > Insecta > Lepidoptera > Erebidae > Miltochrista > Miltochrista miniata. The sequence continues at coordinate 3,262,515 of OW121772.1, read as the reverse complement.
AGTTGGTAATGCGCTGGAACCTTGTCATAATGACAGATAAGTGACGTCATCGTGACGTAGCGCGAGCGCGCGCTGGCCTCGCGAAGCTGCGTACTGCATTTTTTTTAGTACTGACTGCTCGACGGACATACGTCACCAAGTGGTCACCAATATGGCCGCCAAGCGCAATATCAACGTGCGGGGCTTATATCAGATTTTATTAAATATCATATAGAAGTCGGCGCCAAGTAAGGGTTTAGGGTCGGCAGCGCGAGTGTGGCGCCTCTGGTGTTGCAAACGTTCATAGGCTGCGGTGACCACCAGTCCTTCTGGTGGACCGTATGTCTGTCTGCCACCTTAGTGGTATAAAAAAAAAGTAAACCCATAGATTTTGGTAGGTATTATTAATGGCACCGTCTTCAATATCTAAATCTTAAAATCTGATAAATCAAAATACATATTACTTTGTGATAAGTAAATTTTATTTTTCAGGATTTGTTTGAAGTCGGTTTTATTTATTAAAAATTTTTTTTTTATTATTTTACGTGACGGGAACGAAAACTATCTATCTAGGTGTAAAGTTTTCATCAATACTGTAGGAGCTATCTCCTATCAAATTATCAGAAGGCAGTAGGGTGCAATGAAAAGTCGGCGCGTGTCAATAGTAACTCTGTATATTTGCGACTGCAAAACTTATGAGCGGGCGCAGCCGCCTCTAGGTACACAGGTACATGAGAAATGCATAATGCACGGCGTGCGTTCCAAGAACTACATATATCCATATCATGTGTCCCTACAGTAGCCCCCCTCATAAAAAGAAAAAATCGCTAAAAAGTTCTTAAAATTAACATAAATTTCTTAATTCTAACACTGTCACTGAATATGAAAATTTCACGGTTAACAAATCACCTTTAAAATCAGTATACAATATCCGCAGCGTGCACAGTTTGGGTAGGTGGTTGGGTTACCCTGACCACTGGTGGAGAACATGCCACCTTCGCTGCTTCTTTCGCAAACCAGCTGCGCACTCGCTTTTTAACGCGACTTCTTATTAGATACAACAACATTAAACCCATAGCTATTGCTATGACTATAAGAATTATCTCCATATAGTTCACTTTTTGGCCAATCAACTCATTCGTAACTGACTGAGCGATCGCCAAATTGTTCTGCTGAGGTTTACTTTGATTGTACCCCATAATGTAGAAAAAAATTGTTAAAACGTAACTAGGAACACACAGTCTTACAATATTTGCACGAAATAAATTTTCTAATGACATTCAACAAAAATACAAAATAATCAAAACAATTTATAATATTATAACTATATTTCAACATCGAATGCGACGCTTATCAACCGTACCTACGTAGTACCTTACTGCTAACTAAGCAAAACGTAGTGGTGTTTTGATAACACGTCCACAACGAGTTGTCTTAGGACATATGACATCACTAGACTTAACTGTACTAGAAGTGTCATTGTTTAAAATAAGGTTGTTATTATCACTAACATTCTTAGAACCAAAATTGTGTGGAGAATCGTCTATGTCTATGGTGTAGGCTGGTTTGAGCCTATCTATAGATACAGATGACTCTCTATTACCTATTTTTAAAGTAAAATATTTAGGTTTTCTATTTATAACTAGATAAGGTCCTTCATATGGCGGTTGTAAGGATTTACGCAACCTGTCATTCCTCACAAAAACACTTTTACATGAATTTAAATTACTTGGAAGGAATAATGAGCGTGTATTACTATGACATTTCGGTCGCGGCTTATATTCGGCAATAGTATCTCTTAACTTTTGTAAATATTCCGAATCCGAATCGCTAATTTTAGAATTGTCATAAAATTCACCAGGTAAACGAATTGTCTTACCATAAGTTAGTTCAGCTGCGCTCACTCCACTGTCACATCTAGTAGCGGTACGCAAACCTAGTAACACGGTAGATAATTCGTCTACCCAATTACTGATGTTGCATTCTAAACGAGCCATCAGAGCCACTTTTAGTGCTCTATGCCACCGTTCAATCATGCCGTTACTTTGTGGGTGATAAGGGGTTGTGCGTAATTTATGTATCCCTAAGTATTTCATTAACTTACCAAATAAATCGCTTTCGAATTGCCTACCCTGGTCGCTTGTAAGCTTCGAAGGGCAACCAAATCGCGATATCCAGCCGTCATAAACTACTTTTGCTACTGTTTCAGCGGTAATATTTTGAACGGGGTAAGCTTCGGGCCACCCTGTGAAACGATCTATCATCGTTACACAGTACCTATACCCGTCGGCTGAGGTAGGTAAGGGACCTACTATGTCGATATGTAGATGTTGGAAACGTTCAGCTTGTTCAAAATCTCCTACACCGGAAACAGTATGCCTACTAATTTTTACTCTTTGACATTGTACACAGGCTCTTGCCCATTTGGCAATATCCCTATCCATGTCCGGCCAAAAAAATTTTTGTTTTACTAATTGTTTAGTAGTTTTTATACCGGGATGACTAAGGTTGTGTACAGATTGAAAAGCTAACTTCCTAAAATCTTCTGTTAAATACGGTCTAATTCTATTCGTAGATATTTCGCAATAAATATGTTTATTAATATCGGGTAACCATATCTGCTTCAATTGCAAGTTGTCACCAGGTGCACGTAATGCTTGCATTAGGTACTCGTCGCTAGACTGTTTGTCAGCTAATTCTTGGAAGTCGAGTAACGTGGGACAGGTTACAGTTTCAATTCTTGAAAGTGCATCTGCCACCATGTTATCGCTACCTTTTATATGACGGATGTCCGTGCTGAATTCACTGATGAAAGAAAGATGACGAATGCGTCTAGGGCTTTCTTTATCACTATTTAATTTTGTAAAAGCGAATTCTAGTGGTTTATGGTCTGTAAAAATAATTAATGATCGACCTTCTACTAAATACCTAAAATGCCTGATAGCTAAATATATCGCTAACAACTCGCGATCGTACGTTGAATAATTTTTTTCCGTATCTGATAGCTTCTTGGAAAAATAACCAAGTGGTTGCCAACGACCTTCAACTGATTGCTGTAAAACTGCACCAACACTAGTATTCGAAGCGTCAGTCATAAGGGCTAGGTTAGTGTCTGGCAAAGGGTAAGAAAGTGTAGCGGCGCTTTGTAAGCTTTCCTTACACTTCTCGAATGCCTCGATCGCCTTATCTGTCCACTGTATAGGGGTCTTGTCACGTTTCTTGGAATTATGCAAGTATTTATTTAACTCGGCTTGATAATCTACTGCATTCGAAATATGTGAACGATAAAAATTAACCATGCCTAAAAATCTACGTAATTGTTCCACGTTTTCAGGTTTCGGAAAATTTACAATAGATTGTACCTTGGTTTCCAACGGTCGTACGCCCTCCGTTGAGACCTCAAATCCTAAGAAATCAAGTTTAGACACACCAAATACACATTTAGACAAATTAATAGTAATACCAAACTCATTAAACCTTTGGAACACTGCATTTAAGTGCTCTTGATGTAAATTCTCATTTTCACTGGCTATAATAACGTCATCGATGTAGTTAAACAAAAAATCAAAACCTTGTAGTACTACTGTATCCATAAATCTTTGAAATGAATTTGAAGCTGAGCGGAGTCCAAAATTCATCTTTACAAATTCCCAAAGACCAAATGGCGTTATTATAGCAGTCTTTTCGATATCCTGAGGAGCCACTGGTATAAAATGATAGGCTCGGTTCAGATCTAACCTCGTAAAAATAGTCTTTTTTCCGGCTAAAACATATTTAAAATCCTGTAAGCGCGGAATTGGGTAACGATCGGGTTTGGTTACAGCATTTAATCGTCTGTAATCCCCACATGGCCTAATTCCCCCGTCCTTCTTGGGTAGCACGTGTAATGGGCTGGCCCAAGGAGACTTGGATGGACGACAAATTCCTAACTCGGCCATAATTCGGAACTCCTCCTTGACTTTCTTATAACGGTCTGGAGGTAAGGGTCTGGCCTTAGCATAAATCGGTGGGCCTGTTGTTTCAATATAATGACATACCGAATGTTTGGGTATTTCCTTATAAGACATCGGCCTAGTTATATCGGGATAAATTTCTAATAATTTATGCCATTTATTACTACAATTAATTGACTTAATAGACGAGTCACAAATGTCGTTTTTAACAAGCTCCTATTATAGGTTGTTTGACAGCGGCAATTATAAATGACCATTTAAAAGCTCTCCTTAAATTAAGATCTAATACTAAATTGCACATACCGAATGTTCGTATCTCCGTCCCGTTGGCGGCGTAAAGTTTATATTCGTCACTTACGACATTTTTCGACGCGCACTTTTTGGAAACCGGAATTACCGAAACGTTCGCACCTGTATCAATCAGAAATTTTAGTCCACTATTTCTGTCCGTAACACATAGGCGATTATTTGTCAATCCGATACAAACTTCCGCCTCAGTTTGTATCATATTTAGTTTTCCGAAATTTTCTCCTTCTTCCAATTACATGGAGGAATACATTTAGCGGCTTTATTTTTGTATCTGTAGTGATAAAAACATAACCAATCTGGGTTTTTACGTTTACCACTTTCACTCCTCGGACGCGACCTTGGCCCTTCATGGCGTCTCCCGGTACTTCTCCCGCGGTGTGGCTGTTGCCACCTCTTCAGCTCTGCCACCTCAATGCACAGCTTTTTCACCATAGCTGCTAAATCCGACGTATTGGATTCCACTGGCGAGCTACGTGATGTTACTTCCGCTATCTCCGGTAGTTTGGTCGCTTCCATGACCTTGTCCGCTATAACCGCAAGACCTTCCAGCTCCTTTGTCTCGGTCACCGTCAGAACTGCCTGTACTGCCGTGGGAAGATGACTGTTCCACATTATTTTTAGAGTCGGGTCCGGTATTTTCCCCCGGGCCAACTCTCTCATTCGCCGAATTAATTGAGATGGTTTTTGAGATCCTAAAACCATTTCGCTAAGTAGTTTTTGAAATTGCCGGGTCTCCGATTCTTCAAAAACTTGCATCAATCGATCCTTCAGCGTCTGATATTTCTGAGTTTCAGGTGGAGATAACAGTAAGTCACTAACCTGTTCGATGGCGTTCTTTTTCAGTTTCGTGACGACCAAATTTTGTTTGGCGGCGTCACTTAACTTTTGACTGTCGGTGGCGGCCTCGAATTGGACGAACCAGAGTCGCGGTTGATCCGTCCAAAATTCGGGTATCCTTGACGACACGGTGATGCTGGCCAACGCCGTTTCGCTCTCGGCCTTGACTACCGATGACGCGGCGTTGCTTGCTGATTGAGGATTCATTTTCACAAAATATTAACACGAACGCGAATGCACACTCTACTACTTTACTCAAATGTTCGTTCGGGGTCACCACTGTGGGAGCTATCTCCTATCAAATTATCAGAAGGCAGTAGGGTGCAATGAAAAGTCGGCGCGTGTCAATAGTAACTCTGTATATTTGCGACTGCAAAACTTATGAGCGGGCGCAGCCGCCTCTAGGTACACAGGTACATGAGAAATGCATAATGCACGGCGTGCGTTCCAAGAACTACATATATCCATATCATGTGTCCCTACAAATACAAATCAGTCAAGCCCAAACACAAGGTAACTGCTGTAAATTGTTAAGAAATTCCATCGATCGTCTATCGGTTCCATCATCAGATTAACTCCAAACCTTAATTAAATTGTAGTACATTAATGCACTTATTTAAAAAGTTAACAAATGCACTAGTTGTCCCTACAATTTTTGGAGGTTGCCCTCGATTTCTCCTGGATCCCATCATCAGATCCTGACCTGGTGAAAATGGGACCACCTCAGAAGTAAAAAATTAAATCCCTCTATAATTGACGGAATACCGGTGAACATACATAAAAAAAGAAACATACAGACGAATTGAGAACCTACTCCTTTTTTGAAGTCAGTTAAAAAGACAACTTGTTTCAGGCGGGACTTGCCCTTGCCTACCAAGGGCAAGGTTTTGTCACCTGAGTTATGATGCTCCCACAATGGCTGATACAAAATGATAACTAAAATTTTATAAATAACTAGCTGTTGCCCGCGACTTCGTACACGTGAAAATTAAGTTATAAAGCCAATTTTAATTGCTCTCTGCTTAGCCCCTAGGATATGTAGCGTGATAATATATAGCCTATTTGAAGACCCTACCCCTAGTTAATATTTGTGCAAAATTTGAATCAAATCTGTTGAGTACTTTTCGAGATCCTTCCGGACAAAGCAAAGCAAACACAAAAACAGACAAACCGACAAACAGACAAAAAATATCAATACATATAATAAAATCGTTACGGGTCGCTGTCTGTACATGGAAGATAAATAAGAAAAAATATTATAGGGAGGCTTTATGAACGCAATAGAACCCAAAACAATGATTTTTAGAATTTTTGTCTGTTTGTCTGTATGTCTGTATGTCTGTATATCTGTTTGTCTGTACGGTTGTGCACGCTAATCTCAGTAACCGCTCAACCGATTGCAATGCGGTTTTTTTTATTGTGTTAAGGTTTGCTCCAGTTAACATTTAGCGTTTGTTTTATGTAAATCGGTTTAGAAATAAAAGAGTTATAACACTTTTAAGAATCAGATATTTTATAAATTTTAATTGTAGGGGTTTCTTTGAATGTGAGTGAACCTAAACTGGCGTGTTGGCTTAATCATAAAAGAGCTTAATGATTAAGACTATTTTTAAACAATTCAGTCCGCGCCGAAGGCGTGGACTGAATTGTTTTAAAATAGACTTAATCATTAAGCTCTTTTATGATTAAGCAAACAGGGCAGTTTCAGACGCTGCTTGATGACTCTGATGAAGAAATACCTTTCCTTTCATACACCTTATGTGACGTAAACGAAGTTGCGGGCTCAGCTAGTTTTAACTATATTTTCGGCTTCGGTATCTCATGTAAAGAGAACATCGATCGATCGGCCTCCTTGCATTCCTATGTTAGAGGTTAGGTTAAATTATTTTTACTATGCGCACACACGAAGTTTTAAAAACTGAACATTGCTTTTAGTTTTATGAAATAAAAAAGTGTGAGGGAAATGGCATAATGCTTGATTTTGGTTTCGGCTCAGTTTTCATAATTAGGCTTTTTTGAAAGATAAGTCCTACCTATCCTGTGTTTTGTTACTCATCTCAAGTCATCTCTCATAGTGCAGCTATAAAAAGTCACAGCGAAGCGTGGCAGGGAAACGCTAGTTTAATTATTGTATAGATACGTATAAAAACAATAGTTTAGAACGCCAGCGTGGGACTCCGGAGTGACGATCTAGGTTCTGTATGAGATTTTTCAGTTGCGTGAAAAATCTATGCTCCTGCCCTGCTTGCCATACAGGATGTATTGCGAATCTTCTGATCCTTTGTAAGTTGTCTCCAGGGCTTACATATTCTCCTCATCTGACGAAGAAGACGTCACGTTTTCGCGTTAAAATGAAATACTACAGTGACAAATGCATCCCCGTGTTCGCCCGCGCCATTCTGTAGCGGGGTATTGACGACGGCCGGCCCTCATAGACCGGGAGACGATGACAGAAAAGTTCAAGTCATTTGTTACAAGTATGGCGACCCTTAGACCACTAAATATGGGATATTTTTTAAAAAAATTTACCGTTCTGCCATACTGCAATAAATAATTTTACATTTGATAAGTTTGAAAATCTAGAACGTTTAGAAAATTATCGTTTTTCAAGTATGGCACCATTTTTGCACTTCACTAATAGTATGGCGAGGGCCTTAATAGATTTGCTCTATTATGAACTATTCAGGATTCAAGTGCCATACTGTAACAAATCGTTTTGCATTGTTGAAAAAATCCACGTCTTTGTAGAGGTATAGTGGCTCCTTAGAACCGTCGTAATGGTTTGGCATTGTGATTTTCGTAAATGCTTACTTGTACATTGTCATTAAAACAAAAAATATCCTGTAACGAATATTTAAAAAAAAATAATTAATGCGTTTTAATTAAGATGGCGGGCCATAAAACCCGCGAAAAAAGTATGTCATTACGCTGGCGCCAAGTAATTTTTTATGGACTACAAAAAAACGCAAGAGTTTTTGTGAAACAAATCGTTTGAACACCGTATTTTTTCCGACAAATTTAATTAATTAGCCTGTAATTACGCCCCGCGGGTCAGCTCTGAAATTACTATTTGCGGTTCTCAAATCACCCAACTCGACCCTCTAAGGGTCGCCATACTTGTAACAAATGACTTGAACTTTTCTGTCATCATCTCCCGGTCTGTCACTTCGCTCTACGACGCGCTAGCCCTCGGGCATTCTTCGCAATAATTTATTATAATTTAATTTTACGGCATTAAAGCCTATGATATAACAGTTCACAAAGTTTTATTTAGAAGTTTCCTAAAGGCCGCTTCAGCTATTCTTGTCGATTGCTGACGGCTCGGATTGTGGGCGGCTAATAGAGTAGACAATATGTGTACAAACTGTTATACCGAATATTAATTTATAATGTGTGTTCCTGCACTATCGAATTAGGCTTCGCCTTTAAAGATAGGGTGCATGTTTTAATAAATAAACATGTTATGTAACCTTGAAGTTTAACAGACCATCATCTCAGTCACAAAGCAAATAGCGATCAAGTCCACTCACCGTCTTCTCCCCTTGGCTCCAGCTTCACAACATCCAGCGGCACGTCCCACGTGGAGCTCAGACCGAGTGCCTCGCGGTCAGTCACTGACTCTGTGTCTGGAACGTACAAGTCATCTGTGCAGGTTCACGTTAGCGGCAGGGTGTGGAAATGGACGCCCATATCCGCATCCTGCAGGTGAACCTGAACCACTGCGCTTCTGCTCAGGACCTCCGGTACCAGAGCATCGCGCAGGTCGCTGCCGTCGTACTGGGTTCACGCGGGAAGCCCGGTGGATCTAGACGGCTATGCGACTATCTTTGGGGGGACCGGCGCGGCCAACTCGCGCCTGACAGTCATTGCTAGAGGCCCGGGTTGTGTCGCGGTGGATTACGAGGGTGTGGCCATCGCGGCCGTTTACATCTCGCAGTGTCTCGACCAGCATCAGTTTGAGCTATGGCTCCCTGACATTTGTTTTAAACTAACACGCGTTGAACACATAATTTTGTACAAAACGGGATTTCGCGCGGCACTATTCTATATTAATAAAAGGTATCGGTACCTATACTTCCATTAACACACGAGCGGTGCTGCGGTCACTCGACACGCAGAAAGCCAGTGGTCCAGATGGCATTCCAGCAGTGGTGCTGAAGAAGTGTGAATTATCTCCAACGCTAACACGCTTGTATCGCCTTTCCTATTCATTGGGAGAAATGCCGGAGGCTTGGAAGGAGGCGAACGTCCAGCCGATCCCCAAGCAAGGGGATCGGTCGGATTCGGCCAACTATCGCCCCATAGCCGTAACCACCGTCATCTGCAAGGTGTTCGAGCTAATTATGAACAAACAGCTCATGCGCTATCTGGAGGATCACTCGTTAGTTAGCGATCGTCAATATGGATTTAGGCCGAAACGATCAACGGGCGACCTCCTTGCGTAAATGCCGGAGTACCACAGGGATCGGTATTGTCCCCAACTCTCTTTCTTCTGCATATCAATGACATGCTGTCCCTTGGGTGCATTCATGGTTATGCGGATGATAGTACTCTGCATGGGAGCTATTCTGGCCATCCCGAGGCGACGTGGAGAAGAGACAGTAACTCGTGGGTGGCGGATCTCGACCGGGACCTGGGCCGCATTGCCCAATGGGGTTCAGACAACCTGGTCGAGTTCAATGCCAGAAAAACACAGGCGTGTGCGTTTACAGCTAAGAAGTCCCCATTCCTACCCCTACCCTCTCTTCAGAGCATTACGGTTCCACTAAAGGACAACTCCAGGTTGTCCTTTAGTGGAACCGTAATGCTCTGATCCTCGGTATAGACGTCCGGCGTGAGTTCAATCACAAAAACTACATAGAGAGTTGTTTTGGGCTGGCCTCGCGGAAACTCGGAGTCCTAAATAAGGTAAGACGGTACTTCACGCCACATCAGAAATGTTTACTGTACAAGACGCAGATTCGTCCCTGCGTCGAGTACTGTTCTCACCTTTGGGATGACTCCGCGAGGTACTTGACGCTATGCAGAGATGTGCTATCCGATTAATTGGTTGTCCTGAGGTGACGGGAGGCCTCGAACCGTTGGCGCAGCGAAGAACCATAGCGTTCTTGGCTGCCTTTCTCCGAATGTATCACGGCGAATGTTCTGAAGAGTTCTTCAACCTGATCCCACCATTTCCTTTCCGATCCCGAATAACGCGTGCCGGGCAGAGATGCCACTCATACATACTCGTAGTGGAGAGAATCTTCGCCAGCACTGAGCGTTTCAAAAGATCGTTCCGCTGTCGAACTATAAAAACTTGGAACGACCTGCCCGCACACGTGTTTCCCTCATCTTACAATCCCAGGTTTTTCAAGAGGAGCGTAAAGAGGCACATCACAGGGCCGCCAACTTGAGGACCACTGTCAGAAGTGGCCCCCAATCGCTAGATGCACCACGGTTTTCCATTAGGCTGGTGGCGACGTTAATTTAGCGAGCTGAATATAAAAAAAAATGTTTGATCATATTGAAGGGACTATATCTATTTGGCTCTGTACAAAGTAAATGCGATCAAGTCCACTCACCGTCTTCTCCCCTTGGCTCCAGCTTCACAACATCAAGCGGAACGTCCCACGTGGAGCTCAGACCGAGTGCGTCGCGGTCTGCAACTGACTCTGTGTCTGGAACGTACAAGAGATCTGTGTTAGGAAATAATGTCCTAACAATATTCATTGAAATGTATAGTGACAATATATTTACAGTTTAAAGTTACAGTGAAACATAATAATTATTACATACTAGCCGACCCGGCAAATTTATATCATATTATTACTAGCTGTTGCCCGCGACTTCATACGCGTGAAAATTAGGTTATAGTGCCAATTTGATCGCTCTCAGCTTAGCCCCTAGGATATGTAGCTTGATAAAATATAGCCTATTTGAAGACCCTACCCCTAGTTAATATTTGAATCAAATCTATTGAGAACATCTAGAAAGAAGTTGGATCGACTTCAACATACCATCAGTGATTATTTAATCAACCAAGCGCGGGTACCGCGCACAGAGGGATGTGGCGACCGCCACATAGCGAAGATCAACTGAAGTCCTGCATCGCGATATGAACGTTCTCGCAACAGAGATTAGATAAATCCTGCATCGCGATATCAGAATTCTCGCGGCGATGAATGATATAATCAACAGTTCAACATCAACCGTTGGGCTTCGGCCGGCCAGGCGCGATCCTCCCTTTGTATGTTGGAGGAACATTTCCAACCTTTCCTCGACAGCCGTAACAACAAAAACGTCACAAAAATTACGTTTGTTGTATGACACCCCATAAATACCATTATTTTTCTGTTTTTAGCATTTTTGTTGTTATAGCTGCAACAAAAATACACCATCTGTGATTTTTTTAGTTCTCTGGCTATCATGATTCATGACAAACGGACAGCAAGAGTTTTGGCGCGAAAATTAAGGACAAAAACTCCGATGAACAATTTTCCAAAATTAGTGTATTTCGAGTGTTTTAAGAGTAAACTGTGGTGGATTTTGAACTTACACTCACGCCGAGGAAGTTCAAGTAGAAGAGATTCTAGATTTAGATAGAGAGAGATAGAGATAGAGAAGAGAGAGAGTGTACATTCAAGATAAGAAAGGCAAAAGTTGCTCTGTCTCGCCTTTTGACAGAGCAACTTTGGCCACAGTGACAATGTTATCAAAGTTACCGTCAGTATCTGCGCGCTCCACTTTGATGTGGAGGGCTGTCCCTCGGTCCCGGCCCTGAGCCTCCCCGGTACTGTGTGGTGCGGCGCTCTGTTGGAGCGCACTCGCTACGTTCATTGACACCATGGGCAATATCTGGAGCCACTTATTGCAGGAGCTATCTTCTGATTGTACTGAGTTCATCTGAAACAAATTAAACATTACAATTTTGAGAACTCTTAGCCTCAAACTGGATGTTAGCAGCGAGCACGGCGCGATCTAACGTATGGTGTATTATCACAGTGAACCTGAACGCAGGGATGTGGTGCCATTCTTCTTTGTATTTTGATATTTTCGAAAAATTTACATCATATTTGTAGATGGGTTCTTAATCTGGGACTATAATAGTTCCTAATATTTAATTAAAGTATACACGCAAGACACCAAACAGAACATAATGGTCGCCGCCGCCCACTTGCCACTGACGTCCAGTTTGATGCCTTACAATCATTGTTCATTCAATGTTCTCTTGGCATTCGGGTTGCTTACGTCACGAGAGGCCCCAGACACCACATTAGTCGACTCCTCTTCCGACAAGCCCGGCTCAACCTTGACACTGATCAGATCTTTGATATCCATGTCCATGTGACCTGCAACAATATTATTATTATTCTCTTTATTCTCGAACCGGTACTTCCGGAAGAGACTTCGTGACATGGCGCTGGGCCTCGTCAGCGATTGTTACTGGTGCGAAGAGGACGAGACGCTGGATCACATGTTTTGAAGGCGCCTTCTATACTCTGACATCTGCGACCTTACGCGGCTGGAAGTGAGCCCTGTGTACTACCCTGATTTTGTGGCCTCGGAGACAAACTTTACTTTATGGACGTTCGCAAACGCGTTTCACGAAGCACGATTTCAGCTGAAGCTGGATAGATAGTCTGTAGTAACGCGAAGTAGACTGTACTTGTGATGTATCCCTAAAATGGAACCTAAACGCCAAGACGGCAAGATCCTTTAGAATAGGGAGAGAGCAGTAGTAGCCAATTATGAGAGTCTACAAAGGACGCGACTATAAGCTTATACAGGTACAGCGCGTAACCCCCGACGATTTGGACTTCATAGTCAAGAGGTTGATAAGACCATGAGTTGGTGGAGGGGACCCTTAATTCATTTACACAATACAAGATGATGCTCGCAGCATTGGCCGCGCGAAATTTGGTACCCGTTCCCGCTTCCCGTGGGATCATATTCCCGGTATGAAAATCAGTCAATGTGTTAGTTCAGAGTATAATCTATCCCTATAACAAATTTCAGCTGATCCGTTCAGTCATTAGAGCGTGGTTGAGTTACATCCAAACATCTTCACAAACTTTCACATTTATAATATCACAAGCGTACGTCACGCGGTTTCACCGGGGAAGCTACGGGAGCTCCCATGGGAATATGTGAATTAAAATAGCCTATGTTACTCAGGGTGAATGAAGCATTCCAATTGTGAAGTTCAAATTGTGGTTTTTGATTTTATTCATTACTATGTTCTGCCTATACCCCAAACCTACGCAAGACATACACATCAGACAACCGAAAGTTAGTACTAACGAAAATATTGACCAAGCATACTACCATCCAAACTCAAGCTATGCCAAGGCATTAAAATATAAACTCAATAAAGCCACAGATACAACTAAATCACATGAACCCAGTGGGGACATGAACCAACAGGATTTAACAATCTTATTAAATACAATGTTCGACAGGTTTCAATCAATCATGAAAAACATGATGGACAGCATGATGGATCAAATGATCAAGCTAATTACACGACTAGCTCCACAGAGGGACTAAATATTCGCTTGATCACCTGGAACGCCAACGGACTGACCGACAGACGCAGAGAACTCGAACTGTTCATGAACTCTGAAAAAATAGATATCGCTTTGATAACAGAAACAAGATTCACAAATAAATCGCATGTGAGAATTCAGAATTACACAATCTACCGTACTGACCATCCTTCTGGTAACAGTCACGGCGGGTCAGCAGTTATATTAAGAAACAATATTAAACACTATCTGCTTGGGCAATTTCAAACAGAAAAAATACAAGCAACATCTATAAGGATATACCATCAGAATACTGAGACATCAATAGCTTCTATATACTGCCCACCTCGACACAAAATTAGCGCAGATGAATTTAAAGAGTTCTTTAACACGCTTGGACCAACATTTGTCTGCGGAGGAGACTGGAACTCCAAACATACGTTCTGGGGGTCCAGATTGATCAGCCCGAGAGGCAGGCAACTATATCAAACAACAAAAGATCTAAAATTAAACTGCTTCTCGCACGGGGAGCCGACTTACTGGCCTACTGACCTCGGGAAGGTTCCAGATCTACTAGACTTCTACATAACAAAGAACCTGGGACCCCAATACGTAAGGATTGAAAAGTGTGAAGACTTGTCATCAGATCACACACCTGTCATTTTAAACATCTATAAACAGGTGGTGCCCTGTGAGGAGCGTACCTATTTATACAACAAAAATACCAACTGGAAGCTTTATAGAGATATAGTGCATAACAACATAGACCTAACTATTAAATTGAAGACAGGAGACGATGTGGAGGCCTGCATAGGGAGCTTCAACAGTGTTGTACATTTGGCCGCCACCGCTTCCACCAGAAAAAATTCTAAAGCAAGAATTAAACAAAAGAAATACCCTGCCAACATTATGGAGAAGGTTAAGGAGAAACGTTCTCTGCGAAAGGAGTGGCATAGAACTAGATATCCTCATGATAAAACAAATTTCAACAGAGTCACCAAGGAACTAAAGAACTTGATTAAGGAGCACGAAAATCAATGCATGCAGACATACCTAACTCACCTCACTGCCCATAAAGACACAAACTATTCCTTATGGCGCGCAACAAGAAACTTGAAGCGACCTAAAAACCATATCCCACCAATTAGAAGACAAGATAGTGGTTGGGCTAGAACTGACCTGGAAAAAGCTACGACGTTCGCGCAACACTTAGAACAGGTTTTTACACCAGTACCTTGTTCAGATGGTGATGGTGTCGGGCACATAACCGAATACTTGCAGTCACCCGACCAGCTGGCTCTCCCAGTTAAACCTGTTAGTCCTAAAGAAATAAACGGAGACATAAAATCACTACCATCCAATAAAGCTCCAGGGTATGATCAAATTGACACTATCCTGCTAAGCAACCTTCCGAAAAAAGGGGTGATGTTGTTGGTAATGCTGTTCAATGCCTGCCTGAGACTATCCTACTATCCTTACCAGTGGAAGCTGGCTCAGGTAGTCATGATCCCGAAACCTGGAAAACGACCCGAGGATGTTGCATCATACAGACCAATTAGTCTACTTCCGTTGGTTGGCAAACTGTTTGAAAGGGCTATCCTGAGTAGAATGCAACCTTATTTAAACACCATTCTGCCTGGACACCAATTCGGATTCAGGCAAAAGCATGGCACCATTGAGCAGGTGCATAGGTTGACAGACACCATCAACAATGCTTTGGAAAATAAGCAATACTGCTCGGCTGTTTTTTTAGATATCAGCCAGGCCTTTGACAAGGTCTGGCACGAAGGCCTCCTGTATAAAATCAAAAAATATCTGCCCCACTCCTTCTTTCCAATAATGAAAAGTTATCTTGATAAAAGATGCTTCGAGGTCAAACTCAACGACACCACGTCAGAATTATTTGAAATCAAGTCAGGGGTTCCACAGGGGAGCATAATTGGACCTGTGTTGTACCTTATTTTCACTGCTGACATTCCAGCCAATAACAACACCCTCATTGCCACATACGCTGATGACACTGCGATAATGTCAGTTAACAAGAACCCAGATCTTGCATCGATAAATCTCCAAAATCACTTGAATCAGATAGAGGAATGGCTGACAACATGGAAAATAAAAGCCAACCAATGTAAATCAGTCCACGTCACCTTTGGCCTAAGAAAGGGTGATTGCCCACCAGTCACTCTGAATGGAGAACAAATTCCACATGACGTTGCCGCAAAATACTTGGGCATGCACTTAGATCGAAGGCTTACCTGGCAGAGACATATTTGGACAAAGAGAAAAGCATTGGACACAAGGCTGAGGTCAATGCACTGGTTAATCGGTAAAAACTCGAAGCTAACAAATGAAAGTAAAATTACAGTTTACAAAGCCATTCTAAAGCCGGTTTGGACTTATGGAATAGAGCTATGGGGAACAGCCTCTAACAGCAATATTGAAATCCTGGAAAGGTTTCAGACAAAAGCCATGAGACTCATGTTTAACATACCAAAATGTATTCCCAACAAGTACATCCTACGTGATCTGAGGCTCAACTCTGTAAAAGAGGAGATCACTGCCCGTAGCCACAAATATCAGAATAAATTGTCAAGTCATGTGAATGAACTCGCTATCAGTCTGGCCGGTTCTGGAAGTGTACTACACACAAGACTAAGGAGGAATAGTGTACCAAACCTTATCCAAAGATTCAACTGATGAAGAGTGTTGTCAAGGGACAACTTCTCAGTGCTCAACCCACATTACCGGATAAGATCAGAGAAAAGAACAGCTAAATGTCCAACGACAGATTGCTGAGTTGAGCAGGATACATAAAAAAAAAAAAAAAAAAAAAAAAAAAAAAAAACTATGTTCTGCGCTTCCCGTGGGAACATATTTCCAGGATGAAAAGTAGCCTATCTGTTACTCCAGACACAATTTGTTAAAGCGTGATTGAGTAACACATAGATAAAACATGTATTGCATGTGGAGAAGCGATTGGAACTGCTAGGCACCTCCTGGTAGGTTGTAGGACGCTATTAGACCGGGGTCATTACTCACGCCGACACGATAGGGTATTGGAAATCATACGTGAGGCTGTCAGTTGGCCGGTAGCGAGAGTAAAAAGGGATTAACCACAAACAAAAGAAATGACATTGCATTTAAAGGAAGGCTGTTTAAAGAAAGTACCACAAAAGCCATCCTCAATTGCAGAGACGTATGAAAAACACTACATAATCCCGGAGGATTTATGTGCCTTGCCATCCAAACCTGATATATTCCTGTTTTCGAGGATACACAGGAGTGCGGTGCTCGTGGAGCTGATGGTGCCGTAGGAGACCAACATACCGAAGGACCACACCATGAAGACAAATAAATACTTTGACTTGACCAATGAGTTAACGAAAAATGGCTATGTGGTTAAGCTCTATGCCGTAGAAGTAGGAGCAAGGGGAATTCCAGCTAAATCCCTGTATAATTTATTTAAAGACCTTGGATTGCCAAGAGCTTCAGTAAACTCTTTACTAAAACGAATATTCAAAGCGGCATTGACAGAATCTTACCAAATCTGGTTGGGCAGGGGAGGGAACACTGCTGACAGTGGAAGGTGAGTTTATGCGCATAGAAAGATGGCCACCCTAAACCTACTCAAATGGGTTGCAAGTCCCAGACGCCGTCGGAGATTTCCCCCTGTGCCACGCTATGAACCCGGCGCCCGCACGGACAATCCATGGAAAGCTAATGATAAGGTCTCATCCAAACATCTTCACAAACTTTCACATTTATAATATTAGTAGGGCAAACATACACACAAAAATACAAAAATTTTCTCTCTATTCTAATAGAGTGAGATGTAGAATAGTAGGATGCACATTTTTGCAATACTTATTAACCGCTCCTGCGTACACCACGTGGGCCGTCCTTATGACGTTTCCGGGTTAATAGTGTGCACGGATCCGTGTCTAAACAGACAAGGCGTTAATTTAGATTTGAGTACAATTTTGAATACATTATAGTAAAAAGAATCTATTTAAATTTTGGACTGCGCATGTCGTATTCCATACCAAAAAACTTAAAAACAATGTCTGCTGTGTGGGAGCCCTTCTTAAAACCGACTTTTTCCGAATTAAGTATTCATTGTTATACCAGCTACAGAAAAACGTCACATGTGAAAATTTTAGCTCTTTAGCTATCACGGTTTCTGAGATACAGCCTATTCTTTTCCTTAAATCTTGGACTTTCTCGGCTTGAGAGTATGCCAATGTCAAGTCAATTATATATCGAAAATATCAATCCTTTTCATGCTATTAGCAAGATTCTCATCTTGCAAATAGCAGTGTAATATATCTTTTTCTTAATAATTATTTTTATTATCAGCGTATTCATGTATGTTCCAGTTTGAACAAATTTTGTACTCAAGTAAAGCGGTGGTACTTTACTAAGAGTTGTCTTTGGAGTTTGGTGGTACAAAAAAGTCGCGTATCACTTTGTTTTATCACTTTCCAACACTTGTGCACGTTGTTGAAACTTTTATGTTTAAGAATCCACCATTATAAAACATAAATACTCATAAATACACTAATTTTGAAAAATTACAACACGGAATAATGTATAAGTCCTTTCGTGTTCGCGCTAAAACTCCCATCTAAAAGTCACAACCCCAAAATTTCTGCAGGATATACAACCTCATTACAGATGATCTATGATCCTACTTCTTATTTTTTTATAGTAAGCAACTCTACCATGATGTTTTTTAAATATCAGCTCATTTCAAAATGACTGGTGTATTCAACTAATCGTGGAATAGTTACTAAATATTTTTTAAGTACTGGAATTGTAAGAGTACTTGAAGGATTTTGCACTGGGATTATAAGAAAAACATTGATAAAAACTATGTCTAATCAATGTAACAGCTGCCTCTAAGAATGATATTAATGTTCTACTTACCACTTGAGCTCGGTGCGCATTCAGTATAAGTATTTCTTTACTTGAAAACAACTTAGAATAGTAATTCTGGAAGTAAGGAGACCTTTACTGTCATGTAGACAGCAGTCTCACTGATGCCGTTTTGGCAAATTCACATGTTCACTAATAATTCTTTAGTCACTGAACTCCGTGTATTTTAATTTATAACTGAGGTTCGCCCGCGTCAAATTTATTATAGCTTTCCGTGGGAACGACTGTCAAGTTCCCGTGATGAAGATTAAATATTTTTCATGGAAAGCTAGAAAGGATATAGGTATAGCCCGTTCGCTCTAAGTTTGCCGATGGCGTAGAGTCTAAATGTACTCTGTGGCGTAGAGGCGTAATATGAGAAGCGACCGGCATACTTAGAGCGAACGGGTAGTTTATAGGCAAAGAGAATGTAACACTAGATTTATAAAAAGATATGTTGTCAAAGGTGAAAAATGAAAGGTTTAATAGTCAAACATTTTTACAAACTTTCACTTTTACATTATGTAGGTGGGAAGTAGGTCTTGGATCTAAATATACGGTTTAATACCGTACTCAATATATTCTCGAGAACAATAGGTAGGTACACAAAATAGGTTTCACTAAATTATAATTTATGCCAAAAATACTTATGTACAAACAAAAAATATCGAAGCCACTCGGACTCACTCTGGCCTCTGCTGTCACGACTGTCACTAGAGTCATCAGTCATCCCTATTTTTGTGGTCGATAACACTGTCCTGTCAGGTCAGTCACCAACATAGATTTAGGGCCTCCAGACATGATCATGCCTTGCAATTGTCAATCACGTTAAATATGAATGGAAGTTGCTTCAGTGTGCGTGATTGCTTTGCATGTGTGTGTGCATCGACGTATACGTGCACATGAAATTCTACGTTATTGACAATCGCCAATTGATCATGTCGGGACCTCATTAGAATTCACTGCTGTCATAATAACAATGTCATTTTTTAAAATTAATTTATACTGGCTTTGGTTACCTAGACCATAATGCCAAATCGAAATTCCATCTATACTAATATAAAGCTACGTAATTGTGGAGTGTCATAGGCTATATAGCATCACGCTACAACGAATAGGAGCGGAGCAGTAATAGTAAATGTTTCAAAAACGGGGGAAAAGTTATTCCTTTTGAGAGCTTGCGTTGCGTGTGCTGCGTACAGTTTGTCTATAAAGTCGTGAAATTAAATGAGGGCGCTGCTGAATGCATGTATGCAACCCTATATAGTACGACCAAAATGATTTTGATACGAGGAGTTCGTTCCGAGTAAAATCTTACTAATATTATAAACGCGACAGTTTGTGAGTGTGGATGTTTATTACTCTTACACGCTCGAACGGTTAAAGGGATCTGGCTGAAATTTGGTACAGGGATACATTATAATCTGGAATAACCATGGCTACTTTTTATTCCGAGTTCTTACGGGAAGCGGTAACGGGAACAATACAAATATTATAAATGCGAAAGCTTATGAGTGTGGATGTGAGACTCTTTCACGCTCGAACAGTTGAACTGATCTGGCTGAAATTTGGTACAGGGATACATTATAGTCTGGAATAACACATAGGCTACTTTTCATCCCGGGAATAAGTTCCTACGGGAAGCGGGAACGAGAACAAATTCGACACGGGCGAAGCTGCGGGCATCAGCTAGTGAGTTAATAAATAAAACACATTATACATTTTTAATTTTGTTTCTGTTTTATTGAATCAGATCCAGAAAAAAGTTATTGAACCAGATCTAGAAGCCCCGGTCTAATAGCGTCTTACAACCCACCAGCAGGTGCCTAGCAGTCCCAATTGCTTTGCCACAATCATGTAATTAGGTACATGTTTTATCTGTTACTTTCCCCCATCTGACAAGAATTTTTTTGGCGCAGTGCTCAAATATTAAAATCGTCTATTTCTTTCTTTGCCGTCCTTTTCTGTGTTTACCAGGAGTTTCAAACTTTCCCTCATTATTAAAACCTTCGTTAACTATTCGCCTAACTGTACTCTCTGATTTTCCTGAAAAGAGTAAAAAAATAAAATTAATTACATATTGGAAACAAACATGAAGCAATTACAATTAATTCAAAATAAAAATTGGTAGAAAACCAGATTGAACTGAGATTGATGCTGTGGAACAGTACAAGTGAAGTTTTTCAATATGTGTAGCAAGTTCCATCAAGTGCCATCAATCAAAAGTATCAATAACCTAAATGTTGTTTTATCTTTTTGCTAATGAGGGTTCTTTGGTTACTATTTCCTATGAAATTGCTATCTTTGAAATATTACACCTATACTATGATTACCTTTTAATTTCAGTCAGTAAAATTACATTTCTTGAATGAAAATTCAGTACTAAATTCAGTATAAAGTGACAGTTGCACTTGTCATTTTACTGGCTGAGATTAATAATCGTACTGTTACCAAGTAATCTGCTGAAAGCGTTGTTCACTTTTTGAAGAAAAAATATTTACGATGTAAGTCGAGAAATACAAGTAAGTTAGTATGTGACCCGTTCAATCATGGCCACACGAAATTAATTTCGTTACGCAATATTTGATTGTGCTATATCTCCTAACCTAAATTATTCATTTAATTTGCATGGTGTAAAGGGAATAAAAAATGTGTGCGTGTACTAGTGTACACACAAAGAAGTGAAGACAAGCATACGGCCCACCAGAAGGACCGGTGGTCACCGCAGTCTATGAACGTTTGCAACACCAGAGGTGCCACCACTCGCGCTGCCGACCCTGTAAAAACCTTCTAAGACCCCTTTTGAAGAACCTCATACCTACTGCTTAGCGTTTGGGAAAACCGAGGCAGGGAGGTCATTCCAGAACCTCAGAGGTCATAACCAACCAAGGATAGCCGGCCGGAGTTTTGTTTGCCAATTTTTCTGAAGCGGCCCGCGTTCCGAACTGGTGGTACCACCATAGATTTAGAATTTTTCGCTACTGGTAGACACCAACTTTGATTTGTATTCACGAAAGTGTCGCAAGTGCCTATGTATAGGATTATGCTAAATAAATGTTTTTTGAGTTTGATTTTGAACCGTCGCGTTGTTTGCCGAATCGCGGTCGTCGCTCTAAAACTTCTTTCTAAAAAAAAGGGTCTGTCTGTCAAAACAAATTTTTCGATTTTTTAAAACTAACGTGGTGTCCGAGAATGGTAAGAGGCGAAAGTTGCCACCTTCCACCCAAGGAAATCGGCTGAGTCCTCACCGCGTTGACCATCTTGAAGTGACTTAGTTGAACGAGGTGGTGATCAGATCGATCATAAACGGAACAGGAAGCTGGCCAACCGTCGCACTATGTTCCAAACAGCTGATTTTGTTACATCTCCGTTTTCTTCTTGAATACAGAGGGGCAAGTGCGAGTTCCGGCGAGGGCCTGTCGACATTCACGGTTGAGCGCGTTATTGGCGATTTGTGTGGAATCGAGACAAGTTCCCGCGTTTACAGCTAGGTGGTGGGGTCTCGATTCCATAAGAATTGGCGCGCCGTTAATGTCGACAAGCTCACGCAGAAACTAGCACTTGCCCCTCTGTAGTCATTATCATATGAAACATCAGAGTGAAACTTCCGCGTCGATACGACTTCTAGATTATTTTTAAAAAATCTTAAAACTTTACGTTTTTAGGGTTCCATACCCAAAGGGAACGGAACCCTATTCATGAGACTTCGCTGTCCGTCTGTCTGTCTGTCTGTCTGTCTGTCCGTCACGAGGCTAATTTTCACAGATTATGTGTTTTTGTTGCCGCTATAGCAACAAATACTAAAAACAAAAACATAATAATATTTAAGGGGAGCTCCCATACAACCAACGTGTTTTTTCGCCATTTTGTGTTTTATATTTGGTAATAAGGTATCCTTCTTAATATAAATAGGTTAGTTGGCTTGAACATATCATCAAGATTATTTATTCCCTTTACACCATGCAAATTAAATGAATAATTTAGGTTAGGAGATATAGCACAATCAAATATTGCGTAACGAAATTAATTTCGAGTGGCCATGATTGAACGGGTCACATACTACTAACTTACTTGTATTTCTCGACTTTCATCGTAAATATTTTTTCTTCAAAAAGTGAACAACGCTTTCAGCAGATTACTTGGTAACAGTACGATTATTAATCTCAGCCAGTAAAATGACAAGTGCAACTGTCACTTTATACTGAATTTAGTACTGAATTTTCATTCAAGAAATGTAATTTTACTGACTGAAATTAAAAGGTAATCATAGTATAGGTGTAATATTTCAAAGATAGCAATTTCATAGGAAATAGTAACCAAAGAACCCTCATTAGCAAAAAGATAAAACAACATTTAGGTTATTGATACTTTTGATTGATGGCACTTGATGGAACTTGCTACACATATTGAAAAACTTCACTTGTACTGTTCCACAGCATTTATTATTGTAATACCTAACCGTAAACCAACAATTAGACCTGAACCGTTCACCTTTGCTGCATTATTATAAACAGTGATATGGTTGACTGAATATTTTGACATTTAATTAATAGGATATTCTGACATTAATTTGATTAGTTAATTTGACATTTAATTGAGTACCTAGATATTTTGACATTTAATTTATTTGTATTAGTTTTACTTGACATGGTTCGGTATGACAAATCAAAATGGTGCAGTGTATGACGTTTAATCGTTTGGACATTTTGAGTTATTCACATTTAATAATATTAATTAACACTATTGACACTCCAACAATACTAATAATTTTTGAATTTGAAATGTAATAACTTAAATTTCAAGTCAAAAAAAAATTTCTGGGCAAATTGTAAACTGGCAACCCTTAAAATTGGTTAAATATTATACTATGAATGAAAATGATTAAATTTAATTTTCAAATATTTTAATACTTTGCATTCTCCCTAATTTGAAAACTGACAACATTGTCTGTTGGTATGGAAACAATTGTCATTGTTTATGCGCTCGGAGTGTAATTATGATCTAAATAAGTAAATAGCCTTTGAGAATGCCGAAAGGCGAAACCGGTTAGGTATTACAATAATAAATGTTGTGGAACAGTACAAGTGAAGTTTTTCAACATTTAGGTATTGTTAAAAATTACAGAGAAACATAATTATCTATATTTTTACATTATTACTATCTAAACTAAACCTAAATAAGGCCCCCGTGGCATTATGCCCCAAAAGACTAGCAGCATTCCCCCTTTGAATAGCAATACCTATTCGCTGAGCGAGAAAACTGCCAGCCCCTGGGTCACCAGTCGACTCCACAAGGAGCTTTTACAAATTCTGGAAAAAAAATTGCGCATTGGGACCCCATTCCCTTATTTAGCTTTTTTTAGTATAAACCATCTACGTACAAACACACTTCAATTACCGGTGTTGTAGACGTATTGTGTTTATAATGTCATCATTCAAATGTCTTCTATATTCTGAAAAAGAAATTAAACAGAGTTCACAAACTCTTTTGGCAATACATACTGTACCTACCTTAAAGGATCTAAATAAGGATAACATAGAGCCGTTTAGGCGCAGAATGCCATATTCGCAAAATGTCAAGTTCGCAGAATGTCCAGTTCGCAGAATGTCCAGTTCGCAGAATGTCCAATTCTCAGAGTGTCCAATTCTCAGTGTCCAATTCGCAGAATGTCCAATTTTCATCATAACGTTGTCCATGTCCCAAATTGGTGTTGAATGGTTATAAAAAAAAAACAACCACGAAGGCTAAAGCGGGAGCTCCACTCCGCTTCGCTTCCGCCTTAGCCTTCTAACCTAACCTATCCGAGTCGAGGTGTTAACCATAATAAGTGAATGGGAAAAGTTAAGCTTTCTAACAGTGAAAGAGATTTACAAATCGGTGCAGTAGTTTCGAAGCCTATTCGATGCAAACAAACTATCAAATCTGTCCTCTTTATAATATTAGTACAGAACATGTGATAAATCAAAATACATGTTAGGTACTATGTGCAAAAAGTTTTTGTTTGAAGTAGGTTTTATTTTTTTAAATAAATGAAAGTTTTAAAAAAGCGCTTTTATAGAAAATCTAAAATAAAAAACCAAAAAGTAGAAAATAAATTTTAATAAGTTTGAATTAAGAATAGTGTAAATAAGAAATAAATGTATATAATTGTAAAATTTTTTTAACTATTGACACTATGCACCCCACGCTTTCTTTTACATTATTAAACATTTATTTCATAATCACACTTCTTTTTTTTTTCTTCAAATTATTGTATTGTCATCGGTCCTTGACAGGTATGCAAAGTTTGAATTAAATCTGATCAGTCAAAGTAGAGCAAAATCGAGCCCAAAATAGTCGGTTACAAACAAGCAAACATACAGGTGAAACTAATAAAAGCGTTATAAAAAGATTTATTTCATTTTTTTAAGTAGACTGAAATCTATCTAGGTGTAAAGTTCTCATTAATTAACACAAATCAATTGAGTCCAAACACAAGGTAATTGCTGTGTGTGTAATTCCCTCGACTGTCTTTAGGATTTATCATCAGATCGACTCCAGACTTTCATTGAATTGTAGTACTTTAAAGCACTTAAGTAAAAAGATAACACACTCATTAGTCGCCCCTACAATTTTCATTTTTGACATTCTTTCAAATTGTAAATAGAGCATTAAAAAGAATAACCCGCTGAGTTTCTAGCCAGTTCTTCTCAGGTGGGTCGCGTGGTGAACTGGTGGTAATTCTTTGGTTTATATTCGGGACGTTTTACAAGTGCATCTGTATTTGCCAAAGTGAAATAAATATATATTTTTGTGTTTGTTTGACTAAGCGTAAATCCATTACAAAGATCCAGAATTTTTTTCATTATCACCCTTTGTAACGCTACCGCGCGGCAAGCAGCCAGTGGCGGCGCCAGGCGGGCCCGGAGCCCGGAGCGCGCAAACATCTTTATATAACATTAACATCTACTACGCGAATGCGATAAGTTGGGGCACGCTAGAGAACGAATGTGTGGAGCGACACCGTGAGGTAATGCGGCCGGACCGTCGCGTCGGCACCAACGTGGCGGGTTGTTCCGCCGTGTTTTGTTGACGCGGGGAATGCTTCTTCGGAGATCTGCGGTGGCCGGTGAGATCAGTTTAGGTATGGAATACTACATTCCTTACACTGATGTCGCCAGCATCCGCAAAACAGACGGCGTATCGCGGGTAAGTTGCGCGGGTCAGCTAGTATCGCGGGTCAGGGCTCGGGCAATGCGGGACCCGAACGTGGCTCGCCTCAAGGCAGCGTACAACAGAGCCACTAGAGCCAGCAAGAGCGCCTTTAAGGTAACGGATGCCCAGCGCTATGCCTTACATTTAGTGTAAGGCATCTCGCCGGTGTGTACGAATATGCTACCCCCTCAACCCACGCAAAAAATATATCGAAAATTTGTAATGACGAGCAGGTAAAAAGCGGATGATGAAATCGTGACGTTGTCTTACCATCTTCTACTAAACATTAATTTCTTACTTACCAGACCATATTTTACGATTCCGCAAACTGCAACAGGTTGATAGATATATTGTTTATTTTCATGTATATAATAATAAATAATAATGCAAATACATTATTTATTATAAAAACACAAAACATACACGCACTTGGTACACACGCACTCCATAAAAAAAACATTTATTACTCTACCACCACACCATATTTTACGATTCTGTAAAACTTCAACAGGATTATTGATATATTGTTTATTTTACTTATAAAATAATAAATAATAATGCAAACACATTATTTATAATAAAAACACGAAACACACACGCACTACACAAACGCACGCCGTCCATGCGCACTCCACTCTCAACTTCAACTGTTCGATTTTTGTAAAAAATATCGGACAATAGATGTCATTTTATAAGATTCAAATGACTTGTTCATAGAAAAGTAGAACGTAAGTAGGCTAAATTTAAGTTCAAAGTCGTCTGGGTAGGTCGTGGTGGTTTAGGGGTACGTACCGTAGTAAAACATTTGTTACATACGTCACAATTCTATGGTTTCTCACCAGTGTGTGTACGAATATGTCTGTATAAATTATGTATTCGACTAAAACATTTTTTACAAATTTCACAACTATGAGGCTTCTCGCCTGTGTGTGTACGAATATGATTATTTAACGTGCCCTTTTTTGCAAAACATTTGTTACATACATTACAGATATAAGGCTTCTCACCAGTGTGTGTACGATTATGTTTGTTTAAATCACTCTTTTGACAAAAACATTTGTTACACACATCAGAAATATACGGTTTCTCACCTGTGTGTGTACGAACATGATTAATTAAAATACTCTTATAGCTAAAACATTTCTCACAAATATCACACTTATGAGGCTTTTCATCTGTGTGTTTACGAATATGTATACCTAAATCTCCCTTTTGGCTAAAGCGTTTCTTACATACATGACAACTATAAGGCTCGTCACTAGTGTGAGTAAGAATATGTGTTTCTAAATCATACTTTTGTTTAAAATATTTCTTGCATATATCACAAATATATGGCTTCTCACGTGTGTGTGTACGAATATGACTATTTAAGTTACTCTTATGGGGAAAACGTTTCCAACAAATATCACACTCATAAGGCTTATTCGCAGTGTGAGTTCGCAAATGGCTATTTAAAAAAGACTTTTTATGAGATCGGTTCTTATAGAAATCACAGTCACTAGGTATCTCGGCATGTCTGCGAATGTGTACATTTAAAGAACTCTCAGTACTAAAACATTTTTGACAAGTGTCGCATGAATGTGGTTTCCGTTTCTTGCATGTATTGTTATGAATACTTTGTATTATATTCGTTTTATTTCCACATCGTACTTTAGCGCTACTGTTGGCGGTTGTCTTTACCAAGTCTTCTGTCTGTTTATGTATTATTGTATCTACTATATCACAAGCATCACTATTATTATTTTCTATTTGTAGTTTGGCATCATGAATAGAATTAGTGATGTTTTTCGGATGTTCCGTTATCACCTCGGTTTCGTCACTTCCCTTAATAAGTTCTGAAGCTATATTCTCATGGTGCATGCGCGGGACCAGTAGAGGCTTCTCGGTGACAGGCGGACCTGTAAAACAAATGAGATAACTGAATGATATTACTCGACAGAGACCTACGGAATTACCATTATAACTACATGTATAGAAGGTGGAAAATCTTCTTCTGACCCACCACAATACCGAGCCACACAACCGGTAAGTGTCCTAGCAGCATCGGTAGGGCCCTGTCGCTGCTGGTCATGGTGCAAGCCATGGTCGGCAGGCGAGCGAACTGGGTGGCGTCACTTCGTTCGCTGGCGGGGTGATGGCGGCAGAGCGGGAGCAAGGACACGTACTCCCACTCCGGCGAGCAGATCGAGGGCCGTCGTGCGTCGTGAGGAGCTCTCGCCTGTCCCTGAATGTTAGCTGGCCGTGGGGGTGAGGTCAGGGCACCCCTCCCACCATCGCTCTCTGTCTCCTCTATAATTACAAAGGGGGCTCGAGAGCGGGGTAGGTGCAGGCGTGGTCTTCAGCGCTTGGCGCGCTTTAGGGAGACGCCCATCTGGCTCTCCACAGGAAAGCCCCAAATTTACGGGGCGCCCTCTAGCCAATTCGATGAAAATAATCCTCTTGATATCCTTCAGCGCGGCTCTATGGCCGTTTTCTACTAATAATACGAACTGGAGCCTGCAGTTATTATTCTTCATTACTATTCCTCTTTCTAAACTGCTGGTTGGATTAAGTCATCTTCTAACGGATCTTCGTCAGGAACTGAAGGATTTGGCCACAGGCCAGAATATCCGATTGTTGCAATGCAATGTTATTTAATATAAACGTCATAACGACGGGACCAACTGTTGGTCCCGGTTGCCAGTAAAATGGCAGTCGTTAAGCTAAGTTGAAGGCTTTATTTTCAACAGCAGGCAGTCACAACCTGCGCCTGTCCATTTAAACACGGCAATACGGCTAACCACCTATTACGTGGGACAAATTATACAAAGGTGAAATGTGGGAATATAATGTGCCTCTGCCTACCCCTTCGGGGATAAAGGCGTGACCATATGTATGTAACCCTCTCGTAAATAGATGTCCATAAATTTACAAAGTAGGATGAGCAGATTATTTATTTATAAAGTATGTTAAAGACCGTATTATTTATATAAGTTTCCTGCTTTTGATATCAGTCAATAACATAATGTTAATTATAATAATGTCAATCTTCGATACATATAATAAAATTATAGAAAAGTCAAAACTGTACATTGTAAATATTTAAAGAAAAATACTCGCTGGGTGTTCAACATAAGATACCGAAGTTAAAATATAGTTAGATTTTTTCTTGTCTGTTTGCTTTGCTTTGTCCGGAAGGATCTCGAAAAGTACGCAATATATTTGATTCAAATTTGGCACAATTATTAACTAGGGGTAGAGTCTTCAAATAGGCTATATATTATCACGCTATATATCCAAGGAGCAAAGCAGAGAGCAATCAAATTGGCATCATAATATAATTTTCACGCGTATGAAGTCGCGGGCTACAGCTAGTACATAATAAATGACTGCCTCTGTGGCGCGATCGGTAGTAATACCACCTGCGGCGCTGGAGGTCGTGGGTTCGATTCCCACCGGAGACAAATATTTGTGTGAACCATAAATGTTTGTTTCAAGAGTCTGGGTGTTTCTATGTATACTATGTATGTGTTTAAAAGTATATATATGTATTAATATCCGTGGTCTGATACCCATAACACAAGCAGGTTATTCCTAGCTTACTTTGGGATCAGATAGCATTGTGTGAAATGTCCGTGAATATTTATGAATATTTATTTATTTAATAATAACAATAAATAATGAAGCGCCTGCATGAACAGTAGCTGCAACTTCTTGAAGTATTGTCGTTCGTAAATTTATTTAGGCGTATAAAATGTCAAAAATTAAATATTTAATTTATAAAAAAAAACTACTGAGATGTCCGTCTCTCACTGTTAATTATCGGAGGTAGCAAATCAGGTTCTAAATACTGGTTAGATCTGGATGATGCAATTCGTTGTGATTTTGGAGTACAGGCATGGTATCGTCATTATGACGCATCATAATGGCGGGACCAGTGTTCTCGTGAAATTCCGGTTATGCCGTGTAAAGTACAAAAATTACAGGTACAAAATAGAACTAAATGGGTGCTAAATATACGTGGGAGAATCTTACAAATACAAGAGTTGGTCCCGTCATTATGATGTTTATTATTTAATGGTGCACAATTGGTGAATTGAAATGAGAGGGAGAAAGCCCATGGAGCTCAGATAAACCGCCCGTATGGAGATACCCCTTACTATAATGAACTCTGGTGTCAGGTGGTATGAATAGTATAAAACCTCGTTCTAGTTATTTCCTTATCCAGTATTATAGATGATTCGAACGCAATCTGGGTTAAGCCTAAGCTGAGAGAGAGACTGAATATCACAAACAACACAATTGAACGGAATAACACTATGTGTATCTTGGAAATTGCACACGAGGACTTACCAATTATGGTGTCGCCCACTTCTATCTTAAGCACCAAGACACTTGAACCCTCTTCCGGATCTGAGGGCTGGATGTAGTAATCTTTTAATAGATCTTGCTCAGCAACTGCAGAAGTAGATGTAATTGTCAGTTAAACACACTATCGCCACCACCATCCATGTATAGATTAAACAGCCACGGAGACGCTACACAGCCCTGTCTCACACCCTTTTCAATGTGAAAGAAGTCCGTGCAGGCCCCGTTGATCCTGACACAAGCACTAGAACCCTCATAGAGAGACCTCAGTGCCCGTAGTTGCTGTTCACTCCATACATGGACAATATTGACCACAGTTCATTCCTCACCACTCTGTCATAGGCCTTTTCCAAGTCCACGAATATGCAATAGACCTTTTGACTTTTAGCCAAAACTTTCTCAGCTACGCATCGTAAGGAAAAGACCTGATCCGTACATCCCCTTCCTTTCATAAATCCTGCTTGCACATCCCACATTTTTCCTTCAGTTCAGTCATCACTCTTTTTATCAACACTTTTGCATACAATTTGCCAACGATGCTGAGCAAGCTTATGTATTTTAACAGATGGCAGTATAGCGGTACAAGCACACCGTGTAAGTACCGCTACCGTTGCGTTATTGCACTCCGGTCACTTGTCGCTAAATGCTGAGGCGAACTTGTGAGACGTGGCGCCAGTCAGCCGCCACCATCTAATACGGTACGGGCAGTACTCAGCGCGCTTGTCTTTGGACGTTGCGCTGAGCTCCATATTGGAGGACGTCGTAGCCTTCGTCGTTGCGCTCGCCGTACTACCCCTCACTAACACGACAATAGCTTGTCACGGAGCACCAGAGCGACTGCCTATCCGCCTTACCACCGACGGTTTGGGCTGCGTAGGCTCTTATTGGGTGGATAGCTATTTAGCTCCCGTCAATCAAACAGGTATTAAATGAATAGTTATCCTATCCTGCTTCCTACTAATATTATACACTCATTTGCAAAATAAACGGGCGGTTTTGATTTTCATTCATCTTTAAAAAGATACAATACCAAAAAGGTTTCAATCGTTTGTACACGTTACTGGCCGGTTTTAAAAATGCCGTGGTATTTAAAAAAGTACGTTCTAAATTCAAATTTTCATTTGATGCTCATTTTTACAGAAAACCCCTTTTTATCCTACATTTTTGGCGCGAAGTTCCAGAAGTTAACATCGTTTTTCACAACTTTTATTCAATTTTTATCGATTAATTTCATATCCTTGACTGTCAAAGCTTTATTTATTGCTGTTTGGCTGCATCAAAAATGGTAGATAAAGTGGTAAAAGCTACCAAAATTATCGCGCTGCTTGAAGAGGGTTGCAGCCAATGTTTCGTGGCTAGGAGGCTAAATGTTAGTCGCTCGACGGTCCAAAGGACCTGGCAGCGATATTAGGAGACTGGTTCCGTCGAGAGAAGGCCTGGTTCTGGAAGAAAACCATGTACCCAACCACGGAATGATCGTTTTCTTGTGAGTCGCGCATTGAGAAATCGCAAATCTTCGTATGTGGATCTTGAGAACAACCTCCAAGAAGTAAGAAATGTGCATATTAGTCTATGGACGGTCAGGAGGATGCTTCTCGCTGCCAATATACGCAGTCACCGCCCGGCCCGCGGCCCCAAATTACTCCGTGAGCACAGAGTTCACAGGCTTTAGGTTCGCTAGAAATTGTGAATCATGGACTCAAAAAGATTGGAATAGGGTTTTGTTCTCTGATGAAGCCAGGATATCTCTGTTCGGTGAAGATCGACGTCGGCGAGTGCTAAGAAGACAAGGAGAGCGCTTTGCAGATGCATGTTTCGAAGAAATCACACCTTATGGTAGGGGCTCTGTTATGTTTTGGGCAGGAATAAATTCAATGGAACGTACAGAGTTAGTCTTCATTGAAAACGGCTCACTGACTGGGCATCGATACATAACGGAAGTTCTAATTCCTCATGCACAACCCGCATTGGCCGCTCTAGGTCAAGACTCGATTTTTATGGACGACAATGCTCGCGCCCACCGATCCCGCGATGTTAATGCGTATGTGCAAGAGGTCGGCATTCGTCGTTTGGATTGGCCAGCTCGAAGTCCCGACCTCAATCCCATAGAACATATCTGGGACGTTCTAAAACGGCGTGTGAGATCAGTGCACCCGGCTCCGCAGACCATCAGAGAGCTGAAGAATGTGATTACTGCGGAGTGGAAACGTATTCCGCAAGCAAGTATCCGGGATATACTCGCTAGCATGCCCAGACGAATTCAAGCTGTGATTTTAGCTAGAGGGGGTCACACTCAATACTAAACATTTATCTGCTTTTACTTTATTAAAGAAAAACAAACAATAAAACTTTTTTATTTTTACTTCATGAGCATTGCACTACTAGCAAACATACACTACTAGCGAGGTTTAGCATTATTTCCATAAATTGTAACAAAATTTTATGAAATACTGATGAAAACGATTATTTTCTTATTAATTTACCAAATTGTGAGGATAAAACTACCTATAATTATCAAACAAAGCAATATTAACATTCGAAATGGTTCATTGCCTAGGTGCCCGTTTTTTTTGCAAATGAGTGTATATGTGTAAGTTTGTGAAGATGTTTGAATGTTTAGATGTTTGATGTTTGTTACTCAATCAGGCTCTAACGGCTGAATGTATTGGGGTGAAATTTGGTACAGAGATAGCTTATAGTCTGGAATAACACACAGGCTAAGCTTTTCAATTCAGGAAAATTTTCCCACGGGATGCATGAGCGGGTACCTAATTTCACGCGGGCGAAGCCGCGAGCATCATCTAGTAACTTCTGTGAACTCTACATTCAATCCAGATTCAACAGTCTATTATTCTACAGAATTGCTGTGTGTACTGTGGCATATTCACCTTCTGCGTCTTGTTGCACTTCATCATTAGAACTTCCAGTTGGAACCGTCTCGACCACATCGTCCCCGCCTACGTGGATATCAGGGCTTATTTTCTGTAGTCTGACTTGCTGTAAAAAACATGGGAAAACAAATAAAATGTTTCCAAGCACTGAAAGTATAAGATCAACACAAATAGCCTCTAGTCTCAAATGTTGTTAAGAATTAGGGCCTTCTAAACTGTAAAGTAACTGGAGAGAAATTCAAAGATGAAGAACGAAAGGCTCCAGGATACGACCTATTAACCCTCTATCACTCAAGAAATGGGTCATACTTGATTTTTTGTATTCAAATTGACATCAAAATAACAAAAAAAACCGACTTCAAACAAAAACTAAAAATTGAAAAATAAAATTAACTTAGGTAGCACAAAGTAATAGGTAGTATATTTCATAGACTTATAACACATATAATTCTATGGTATATTTAGTTTTATGTCAGATTTTATTGAATGTAATACTGAAATCGGCGCCAAGTAAAACTATTGGTTTAGGTAGATATTATTAATATCTCATAGAAATATTGGCACCGACTTCAGTATTACAGTCAATATTATCTGATATAAAACTAAATATACTACCTATTACTTTGTGCTAAGTTAATTTTAATTTTCAATTTTTATTTTTGTTTGAAGTCGGTTTTTTTTTTTAAATATTTTTTTTTAATGATTTTCAGTGACGGGTAGACTGAAATTATATCTGTCTAGGGGTAATGTTCTCCCCAATACAAATTAATCAAGCCCAAACACAAGATAACTGCTGTAAATCGTTAAGGAATTCCCTCGATTCGAGGGATTTCTTCGATTTCTCCAGGATCCCAGCATCCGATTCTGACTTCCTGTATATGGGACCACATGGAAAGCACCAGCTTTCAAACAAAAAAAGAATTTTTAAAATCGGTTAACTCCTTCAAGCGATTTGCCGGTAACAAACAAAAAAAAATACAGACGAATTGAGAACCTCCTCCTTTTTTGGATGTCGGTTAAAAATAAAATACACGTATTTCTGGATTTTTTTATTATTTTAATATTTTGGGAAAAACTACAAGAATAGAGAGTGTTGCCTGCAGGCAACACGGCGAAAAGTGGCCATAATTTATGAGCATACTGAGACATAAAGACTGATACATAAAGATGAAAATATCTTAGGCATTTTCTGGTTTTGGTGTAATATAACGCCACCCCGGATGTCTCATGTCATACATTACGTAATAACTGCGGTCAGTGACTAATTCGTCTCTTCTCGTCATTTTTGGTAGTACATGCTGAGCAAGTCCTTTTGCTTTTTAGCTTGAAACTCGTTTTCCTGCCTCCTCCGTCTAGACAAACTTAAGTTTTTTATAAAATTTATAAAGGCCCTTGAATTCACCTGCTGGCGGATTTCCTCTTGGAACATTATTGTTATTGTTGCGGAAGCGCAAAATTTGATGGATTTTCCAAATTCGTTCGACGTCAGTTTCCTTTGGGAGAAGGTTTCCAAGTATGGAGCTCTAGTGGTAACTCTAGTGAATGTTGGCCAGATTTTAGGTATACCGCAGCAATAAAATAATTGTCCTACGACAGACTTATGTAATCGGAAAGTCCTGCAGGATCTTTAGAACTGGATAAACTTTATCTACTCAATAATTTACGTGATAAGTTCTTGTAAGAAAAAATAGAAAGAAATTGTATAGGTGTGTCTAACTCAAGTAGATCTGTCGATCAGGCTTTTATTTTTCGTAACTATGAGCATGCATAAGCTGTTCTGGCAGTCAATTCTAATTGTTTTTGCTTTCCAACGTAAATTCAGATAAGCAGGCTTTCCTGCAGCATCTTGTCGAGTTCTCTTGGCTTGGGAGGGTTGTGCAGTACTGTCGTGTAGCAATGCAGCTTTCCAACTAGAAGAAGAACCTTCATCATTACATTTTAGGGCTTCCTTTACCTTCATCATTACATTATCGATTCTACATCAATGTCTATCTCTGGATCCTCATCTTCAAAACTTTCTAAGTCAGGAATTCAGGATCATAATCAGGTTTGGCGAGGTTATCAACATTAAAATATAGACCACCTTCACTATCAGAAGCATTATGCAGCTCAAGATTTATGTCATTGTTGCCAAGAAACTTCTTACGAGACATCCTGAAACACAGTAAAAAGTACAAGGAACACTAACCAAAATATGACACTTTTGCCTAATGGTAGCCTACGGGCTACAAACAAGATTTGCCCATAAAAATTCAAAATAAAAATCGTCAAAAACAATATTGTAGATACAGTATAATTACGACACTTACCTGCCCCCAATGTTTCAATAAAAATCTTAAAACACAAGCAGCATATTATTTTTATCACACTTAAATCGGAGCCAACTGCTACTTTTCAAATGTCTCGACCGTCGAATAAAAAATATCAATTTGCGAAAAGTTTTGCCACCTAGGTATTTTATTCAGTACCAGTTCGTTAGCTGAGAGTGTAAACCAACAGCTACAGTGCCTAATTATATTAGAAAGTCAAATGTATGAATTTTGTAGGCAACCAAACGGTATGTAGCCTACAGTAGCTGGGTCATTATCAGGCGGCTCATTATTTGGTTGACTTCGGTGTACAATTTTTTTTTTTTCAACTAAGGTTTTACTTACATGAAATATCAAATCTAGTGTTAATTTAAAACATTTCAGTATTTGAGGGAAAAACTGTAAAGACTGAATGGTTATGAAGGAATTTCACTTTTTTTTATGGTGTCCACCGAAATCAACATGGATCGAAATCATTATGGATCACACAGATATTTGACTTTGGTGGGAATCGAACCCAAGACCTCGTTATTCGCAGTCGTACATTTCTACCTCCAGACCAACGCGGCAGTTGAAAAATGCAAATAAAAAAATTATTGATTGATTTCGGTGCTTTTAAATATTGATCTCCATGCAAGTATTTCCACTAAAAAACACCGGAATCAAGGGCATTGAAATCCAAATATTTAGCAAAATCTTATATATTTTGGGGTAGACAAGAAAAATGTTAGTTTATGCTGACTATGTGGGCCTAGTATTCTCTGATGTTTAAAATAATTTATTTTTCATTTAATTTTTAAATTACCTTTTTTGAGAAATAAAAATTCACAGTGGAGATGTCTAGTCGCTTTCGCGGTCCGGAGGGGAAGGGGGACATATAAAACGATTTCACAAGTATTGGTGCTCCAATGTTGCTGTAGTTTGATTAAGTCGGTATGGCCATATAATATTCAACTGTGGGGTACTGCCTGCACATCTGTTACAGATAATGCAAAATACGATTCTGTGGTCCATCAGTGGTGTTCCCTAGTTTATCATTAACAATGAAATCCACAAAGAGCTGATGATGAATACAGTCACAGAGTAAATCAAATACACTCAGAGATTTACTGGAAGAAACTGACAAGACATCTCCAAAACCTAACAATTGCGCTATAAACCATAAGCTGGTTCACTGGAGCCTGGTGCTTCCTGCCATACATACAATGCACCTACTAATAGTAAAAAAAAATGTAATTGCAGATAAAAAACTGGAAAATAAATATAGGCATTGTTGGAAGCACATCTTTACATCAACAGGTGAGGTGTACATCAGCTAGCAGGTGAAGCTTGCTGGGGCTGGGAACCCCTTTACTGCACAGGCTATTGCCTGTGCAGTAAAGGGTTCTAGTTTATTCTATTGAATAAACTAGAGATAACTCCTTCATCCAAACTCACAAACACTTCTTCATACAATACATTTATATATTCCAGTATTAGGTAAACATAAAATACTACAACATAATTCTGGAGCACTAACCACTATACACTTCAGCATCTGAGTGAACAGATTCTCACTTTGAATGCAACTTCTCCTCAGCTGGTAACAGTCCTCCAGCTTTGCACAACAGATGTCACAGACCACTACTGGTCTCCCATCTTCTGTAACAAACTGTTAAACATGGTTTGTAGTAGTACCAAATTAGTAGAAAAATATTAATTGTTAGTTCACTGTCGATTAAAATTCAAGCTTGTTAAGGCATCGGCCACTAAGGGAATTGCTGACACATTGCTGACACGAAGTACACTCATTCCACCTTGGCAACAGGAAACGAGCACGAGGCGCTGACACGTCAATTTACCTAATGCGCACATGCGCCCGCTTCGACGAAATTACGCCACTTCGTATCTTACATCGATCGTAGTCGATTCCTTTAATTGTAACATTTTTTATTGTAATTTTGAATTATTAATTAAATTAAGTTGAAAGCATTTTGGTTTTTTTTGGAACCATCGGCTGCAGGTTACTTAATTGGCGCAGTCGACTTTGGTAGGATATTCGGGCGCGGCGCGTTAAGGACTCTCGTATCGATTCCTGTCGGCTCCGCATAGCCGCTGCACATTGTCTTCAGCGAGCAGAACCGAGTATCCCGAACCTCTCATCAGTAAGCAGTAGCCGGTGCATCCAGACATCGATGATCCAGATATACCAAATGTGGAGACTGTAAGTACACCAAAATCATATCTTTTGTGTTGCTTCCTTCTATTCTAATCCAGTCTCACTAATCCTTCAAGATTTTCCACCCAAGGCAATCTACTTCTGATAGAGCCGCGAGGGAGGATAGGCGTAATAAGTTAGATTTAAATAGAAACTTAGATAGCTTAAACGAAGAAACAGCAATGAGTTTCTCAAGCCAACAAGTAGAAATTCCTCCACGAAGAGACCCCATTGACGCTATTTTCAAAGCTCTTCGTTTAGTCCCGGAATTCAATGGGAACCCTAACATTCTCACGAGATTTATCAGCTTGTGCGACGAATTAGTTAAGAGATTTTTAAACCCTACAGAAGGACACGAGCTAGAGAATCAATCCCTACTTAATGGCATTCTCAATAAAGTAACTGGAAATGCCGCCAGGCTTATTAATTCTAACGGTATACCGACGGACTGGAATGGAATTCGTACAGCCCTGATAAATAATTTCGCAGATCAACGTGACGAAACAGCTTTATATAACGATTTGTCCTTACTGACCCAGGGTCATAGCACCCCACAAGAATTTTACGAACGGTGTCAAAATTTATTTAGCATCATAATGACTTATGTTACGTTGCACGATGATCTGTCGAGTACTGTAGAAGCTAAGCGTCAACTTTACAAAAAACTAACTCTTCAATCGTACTTACGCGGTCTGAGAGATCCACTAGGCGCGCGTATTAGGTGCACGCGTCCCATATCTATAGAGCAGGCACTAGAGTATGTACAGGAAGAAACGAACACATTATATCTACAGCAGCGCAACGTCAATTTTCTAGATAAGAAACATCTTACAAATTTTATGGGTGCAAATCAAAAGCAACACAACATTCCACATCTCCCACAGCCTAACGCTAGGACCATGAACTTCGGTATGCCTAAACCGGGACCTTCGCAACAATTAGTCTTACAGGGCCAACAGCCCTGGAGACCAAGTAACCAGGCACCGCAACCATTTAGAGGACCAACAAGGACCCAGCAGATGTTTAGGGCTCCTCTACCTAACTATAACGAAAGAAGCAACGTGTTCAGATTGCCCCCGCGCAATCCACCTATGGGGATGGGTTCCCAAGGGCCAAAACCCATGAGTGGTGTCAGCCACTACGTTAACAAACCAATGCCAATTCGGGGTCACGATTGGTCCAGGTCCGGTAACCCACCGCCGAATAACTATTTTAAGTCCCGTGAAATAAATTTTAATGACTGTCCCGACTATGAATACGACCCATATCACGAACAATACCCGGCATCAGATTACTTTGAGCCGGAGAACTTTGATTGTAGTTATTATAGCAATGAGTATTATACTCATCCCTACTATGAGGACATGTCACAGACAGCAGTAGAAAGTTTGCCGGAAACTTCACCACCTGCAATTCAGGAGGATTTTGGCAAGGACCTTCTGTCCGACAAACCAAAATAGAAATCAATACTCAAACTCAACGCGAATTGCCCTATATTCAAATTGCAAACCCTCCATTACAGTTGTTAATCGATACTGGAGCCAACCAGTCCTTCATTAGTCCAGAAGCCGCCCAGAGTTTCTATCCGCATTTACCACTAGATTACGAGCCGTTTCGCGTTACAAATATTCACGGCTCCGTAAGGGCCGAACATACAATTACTATACCGTGTTTCTCAGAATTTAATGATAGAGATAGTATTAAGTTATTCGTTTATAAATTTCATGATCACTTTGATGGATTAATAGGGTCCGATTTATTAGGCGAATGGCAGGCAAGCATAGATTTTAAAGATATGCAACTTAAGACGCGGTATGCTACTAATACGATTCGTGTGCACGATTCCCGTAACGTTAACCTGTACGAGGATATTATACCAGCAAGGTCTTCAAAAATGGTCAATTTACCGATCAACTTTCACGATGGTTCGGCATATATACCGGAACAGATAATTTCGAACTGTAGGATTAGCGAGTGTCTCACATCAGTTAAGAATAATCGCGGATTACTAGAGGTTGTAAACCCAAGTCAACACGACCTCATCTTCTCAGTTGATCGCCAAGTAACAGCCGAATTATTCAACGCCGAATGCGTACGCGATTCCCAACTCTCTTTGCGCGCCCAAGAAGTGATCTCCAAACTACGTACCGATCACTTAAACTCAGAAGAGCGAGCTAACCTCGAGAACCTCTGTGGGCAATACGCGGATGTATTCTATGTGGAAGGCGAGCCTTTAACCTTTACTAACCAGGTTAAGCATAGAATACC
This sequence comes from Miltochrista miniata, assembly GCA_933228765.1. Lineage (NCBI taxonomy): Eukaryota > Metazoa > Arthropoda > Insecta > Lepidoptera > Erebidae > Miltochrista > Miltochrista miniata. The sequence continues at coordinate 3,222,807 of OW121772.1, read as the reverse complement.
AACCACAGATGAGGTACCCGTCTACACCAAGAGCTATCGCTATCCTTTTATACACAGGGAGGAAGTCAGAAGCCAGATCAATAAAATGTTAGAACAGGGGATTATAAGACCGTCTCATTCAGCTTGGAGCTCACCTATTTGGGTTGTGCCCAAAAAGCTAGACGCCTCAGGCAAAACTAAATGGCGTATTGTTATAGACTTCAGGAAATTGAACGAAAAGACATTAGACGATAAATACCCAATACCCAACATCACCGACATCCTAGACAAGTTAGGTAACTGCCAATACTTCACCACTTTGGATTTGGCAAGTGGATTCTATCAAGTCGAAATGGACCCTAGAGACATTCCCAAAACTGCTTTTAATGTCGAGCAAGGTCATTTCGAATATCTAAGAATGCCCCAAGGGGTCAAGAACTCTCCAGCGTCTTTCCAAAGGGTCATGGACAACGTCCTCCGGGGTCTGCAGAATGTCATATGTCTCGTATACTTGGACGACATAATTATCTTTAGTACATCGCTCCAAGAACATATGAACAACCTCGAGAAAGTGTTCCAGCGCTTGAGAGAGTCCAACTTCAAAATACAACTTGACAAGTCAGAGTTTCTCAAGCTGGAAACAGCCTTTCTGGGTCACATTATCAGCAACCAAGGCGTAAAGCCGAACCCTGATAAAATAATCGCCATTCAAAAATATCCATTACCCAAGACACCCACGGAAATAAAACGTTTCCTAGGATTACTCGGGTACTATCGTAAATTTATCCCTGACTTCGCCCGGTTAACAAAACCGCTCACCCAGTGTTTAAAAAAGGGTTCAAAAATTACCTTTAATTCCGAATACACAAATTGCTTCGAAAAATGCAAAACCCTTCTCATGAACGACCCCATACTTCAATATCCTGATTTCTCCAAGGAATTCGTTCTCACCACTGATGCTTCTAATTTAGCCATTGGTGCTATACTATCGCAAGGGCCTATAGGTAGCGACAAACCTATAGCGTACGCCTCACGAACTCTCAACTCCAGCGAAATCAATTACAGTACCATCGAGAAAGAGTTACTCGCGATTGTATGGGCGACAAAATACTTCCGTCCTTACTTGTTCGGACGCAAGTTTAAGATCATTACAGACCACAAACCATTACAGTGGGTAATGAATCTCAAGGAACCGAACTCTCGATTAACTCGTTGGCGTTTAAAGTTGAGTGAATACAACTTTACCGTCGTCTATAAGCAGGGCAAAGCAAACACCAACGCCGACGCCTTGTCTAGAATCGAAGTCTGTAATGAAGAGACCAGCTCAGTGATAGTTAACCCCTCTATTAACCAGCCCATGTTAGACGAATCTAGAACCCTCACAGCTCACACAGACGCAGAAAACCCAATTTTAGAAGTGCCCATAACGGATGAACCCCTCAATAAATTTAATAGACAAATACACTTTACAGTCGTTGGTGAATACAGATCAAAAGCTGTGGTCACCAAACCTTTTGACACCCATACGCGAACAGCTATACAGTTACGTAAACCCATACTAGAACTAGACGTTGTAGATGCCATTAAAGAATACGTCAACCCTAAAGTAAAGACTGGTATATTGATCAACCCACCTCTAGAGATGTACAACATAATTCCGATTATTCAGAGTCACTTTAAAAGTTCCGCCATGAACCTAGTCCTAACTAAAACAGAGCTTGAGAACGTCAAAGAGTATCTGCGACAGCAGGAGATCATTCAAAAATACCACGATGGGAAAACCAATCATCGCGGCATAAACGAGTGCTATTCTGCTTTATCTCGAAGATACTACTGGCCCAAAATGAAAGAGCAGATTTCAAAGTATATCAATGAATGCACGATCTGTGGGCAAAGTAAATACGATCGTAACCCAATCAAGCAACAGCTTCATTTAGTTCCACCACCATCTAAGCCCTTCGAAGTTATTCACATAGACCTATTTACAGTCGAAACTGAGAAGTTTCTCACCATCATAGATTCGTTCTCAAAGTATGCCCAAGCGTATCATCTAAAGGGCCCCACTCACTAACAGTCCGCCTGCAGTCTCTGGTCCTATCGGACGGCCTGCCGTCCTAGACCAATAGCGCCAACACACTAAAGCGATTTTTGCCTGCCGGCAAGGGCCTGCTGTCTGTCTTGCGACCACACACTAACAGTCGGGAGTCGGCAGTTTTCCACCGTACGATCGCCCGTCGGCCATGGTCTGATATCGGTTTGAGGGCCCATACACTACATACAGCAAATGGTCACCTATTTGCTAATCTACACAAATTATTTTGTAATGAATAAATGAATTATTATCACAAGTCAACATGTTATTACGTAGATTCATCGATCTGAAAGTAGGTAGATGGATATTTAATGAATAATATACCGTACCATAAATATTTTTATTCAAAATTTTTGACAAAACTATTATAATCTGGATAACAATAATATATATTTAAATTTTATAATACATAATTTAAAAGTACGTAGGTATTTTTAATCTGTGTAAATTATAGATAGGTATAAGATATATAGGGTTATCCCTCTAGATAGCCAACCTACCAAAAAGCGTATTTAGCATTTTCATATAAGAGTAAAATCAAAAGTACCTTTTATAGATCTTTTCTGAATGTGCTTTTAAGATTTTTTTTTTCACATTGTCAATTGTTGCTGAAGGTATTGTGGTTTGATAATATGCTAATAATTTGTTTTAAGCATCCTTCGTTCTTCCTTCAACCGTTTATTGTGATGACAATCATCTTTCACCTTCCATAAACATGGGAAACTTCTATATAACTCAATAAACGTAGATACAAATTGAGGTTTGCTGTCCATTTTGACGGTAAAATTAAACAAGTCGAAAAACTTAAAACTGTCGGCCTGCAACTGATACAAGACGTCGGTCGACAGGCCGCCGGCCGGCTACCTGCTAATGTGTGGTCAATCGCGCGCCAGTCTTTAAACTGTCCGGCCGATATCTGTCGGCGCTGAACGGAATCGTCGAGCGGCCACACACTATCAGTTCGTATTAGTCGTCCGTCCAAAACCTTCAACAGAACTGTTAGTGTGTGGGCTATTGCGATTAACTGACAGATTGATATCGTCCGGTAAACTGTTAGTGAGTGGGGCCCTTTAGAGACGGAACCGCTATGAGTGTAATTCAAGCCTTGCTTACCTTCTGTACCCATCACGGTGTCCCACTCACAGTGGTAACTGATCGTGGAACAGAGTTCACGAACCAGTTGTTCCTCGAGTTTACACGATTACATAAGATACAACATCACAAAATCTTAGCTCACGCACCCAACGAAAATGGCATGGTAGAACGCCTACATTCGACTCTTTTAGAACACCTAAGAATACTTAAAGTAAAGCACCGTACCGAGTCTGCTATTAACCTTATGTCCTATGCAATTTTAGCCTACAATAGTACCATTCATAGTTTCACCAGATGTAGACCTTTAGAAGTTATAAGTGGACATTTTGATCCCCGCGATCCTCTAAATCTAGACGTGACCGAACATTTAATGCAACAGTATATACAGGACCACCACTCCAAAATGCGTAAAGTTTACGAAATTATTAACGAAAACTCACTGAGGGATAGGACAGATATAATAGACAACTTAAATAAAAATCGTGAACCAGAAGAAAGCTACATCCCCGAGCAACAGATATTTATCAAAAACCCACTAGCTGCTCGACAAAAGCTAGCCCCTAGGTTTACACAAGACACAGTACTTGCCGATTTACCCATACACAAAGCAGCACGCTTACTGCTCCGGAAAATCCACCGAATCAGCACTGCATGAGGTAGTATCGTACATAGAAGACTCCCTAGAGAGTAAATCATCAACACTGGGCGTCTTTATAGACATCGAAGGTGCCTTCGACAAGACGACCTTTGTAAGTATCGAAAGAGCCCTGCAAAAGCATAAAGTACACCCCACTGTGGTAAGTTGGATAGTGAACATGCTACGACACAGGGCTATACAAATTACAGTGAACTCCACATCTAGAGGGATCGCAGCCAAAGGATGTCCGCAGGGGGGGGTTCTATCTCCGCTCCTGTGGAATCTCGTGGTGAACGAGCTCATAGATGTACTCAACAGAGAGAGATACCTCACTGTAGGTTACGCTGACGACCTCACCATACTGGTAAGTGGCAAGTTCCTAGGTACAATAACAAACCTGATGGACAACGCCTTGAGGATCGTCGAAAAATGGTGCATCAGACATGATCTCACGGTAAATCCGACGAAAACAGAAATGGTTCTGTTCACCAACAAACGCCAAATAGATGATCTGAAACTCCCACAGCTCTTTGGCACAAAACTTTCCTTAGTAAATGAAGTCAAGTACCTGGGGGTCACACTGGACAGCAAACTGCTATGGAATAAGCACCTCACACAAAAAATCAGTAAGGCCACCATTGCATTCTGGCAATGCAAACGAATGATCGGTAAGAAGTGGGGACTCTCACCGAAAATCATACATTGGCTCTACACCACAGTCATAAGACCACAGGTAACGTATGGCGCAATAGTTTGGTGGCCCAGGGCCGAACTAGCTTCAGCCATAGATAAAATGCAGCAGTTCCAGAGAGCGGCGTGTTGCGCCATCACGGGATGCTTTCGCAACACACCCACAGCAGCGATGGAGGCAATGCTCTGCTTACCGCCTCTGGACCTGTTCGTTCACCAGGAAGCGGCCGCCGCGGCGGCACGACTTCAGGCGTCAAAACAATGGACGCGCTCAAGGGTAGGTCATAGGCGCATACTAGAGGACGCAATAGAGTATGAACCTCTCGTGGAAGCCCCTAACGACAGGATACCGAAAACATACGTGTTTGACCGTAAGTACAATATATCGCTGGCAGAGTCCGCCAAGGACCACTCCGGTATAAGAGAACTCAGAGTGTACACGGATGGATCCAAAACAGACTACGGATCAGGAGCAGGCACCTACTCCCCGGAGCTCAACATACACTCATCAATACCTTTAGGGTCTCATTCGTCAATCTTCCAATGTGAGTGCATAGGTTTAATTAACGCCGCCAATGCAATCGACTCCAGGAAAATTGAGCACAACCACATCAGGCTCCTCTCCGATAGCGCAGCAGTGCTAAAAGCTCTGAGGAGCACCACAATCGACTCTGGGCTGGTGCTTCAATGCCACCAGGGGCTACAAAAGCTGGCCCTAACACACAAGGTAAGCCTTCAGTGGATAAAAGGTCACAGCGGATCGAGCGGCAATGATGCAGCTGACGAACTGGCCAGATTGGGTTCCAGCACCACACCGGTGGGACCAAGCCCGATTATACCAATACCATTCTACCAGGTAAGGGCATGGCTGAGACAACGCACGAAAGAGCGGCATGAAAAGAGATGGGCACAAACAGTAAGTTGCAGGCAATCAAGGGAAGCTCTACCGAGACCCAGGCCAAAACTAGCTAGAACGTTGCTACATCTGAATAAAGGTGATCTGCGAACCATGGTGGGCACAATAACGGGTCATTGCACAGTAAATAAGCACTTGAATGTCTTAGGTATCACGGACAGCGCGCTGTGCAGAGCGTGCCTGTTGAAAGAAGAAACCATAGCTCACGCAATCTTGGAGTGCGAGAGCCTGGTTACATACAGAGTCGACATACTTGGCAGCCCCACAACACTCCGGGAGGCGTGTGAGGACCCGAAGAGGATCCTGCGCTTCTGGTCGGAGCTGGGTTGGCTGGAGTGACAGCCAACGGTCACGTACAATGGGTCCACTGGCGGACCTAAGTGCGGAAAATGGGAGCCCAAGAAGACTGAAGACTGAAGACTACCCATACACATTTACACTAAAAAGAAACGCGGCCCAGTCGCAAAATCCCGTTTAAAAAGAGTACCTAAGGCAACACGGTTGTTACAGGATGATCCTGATGTTCCTTCTACCAGCGGTAGCTGCTCAAGAGATCACACTTGAAAGCATCGACGATGGACCGGGACTTCTACCCTTCGACTTAGGCCCCACTAAGATAATTTCCCAATACCACTCCTTTTTACAATCCGTTGATATCGAAGAAATAACTTCTAGGGTTACCAGCGTTAAGAGTCAATTGGATAGTATAGAACCCCAATTAAATAATATGACTAACTCAATGTACGAAATCCATATCCAGTACCTGCGTACCAAACTAGACAAGATTACAGAACAGTTAGAAACGTTTGAATCAAGTCGAGTTAAACGCGGATTGATAGACGGATTAGGCTCCGTAATTAAAAGTATCTCAGGTAATTTAGATTATACCGACGCCTTACGCTATGATAATGCTATTAAAATGTTAAAAGACAAGGAAAACGAGTTAGGTTTGCAGTATAACCATCATATTAGCCTAAGTAAAGATTGGATGTCTCAACAAACTAAAGTCCTAGATAATTTGACAATTAACCAGAATAAAATCACCGAGACAATTAATATCTTGATAAATACTACCAATTTAGCCAATGTAGAGTTTACTAAGCTTGTTCATTTATCTCAATTACTGATTATATTAGCCGATAATATAGAAGAGTTATCCGAGGAAATGTTAGGAATAGAAAATCTGTTAGCTTTTATTCATACAAAAAGTACTCACCATTCGATGCTTAACCCAAAAGCATTAAAAGGCATGATAGATAGAATACGTAACCTCTATGACAAGGAGGAAATTTTAGAGATAAGTATTAGAGATTATTTTGATATAATTAGTTTGGGTTCTTATTATAGTAAAAGTAAGATAGTAATAGTATTTAAATTACCGATTGCCTTACCCAAAACATACCACCTGTACAAGTTATCCGTCGTGCCTAACAAAAATCATGAAGTCCTCATTCCACCCTCACCTTTTATAGCAATACATGAGTCTGATTTTATGTACATAGAGGCAGAATGCCCGAAGGTTACTGACTGGTATATCTGTGAGAAACTGTCTAGCTACAATCACCACACTCAAGAAGACTGCATCCAGCAAATCATTACGAAGCAGACGTTAGATCCTACCTGCAACCACACTCCTGTTCAACTCTCAAAAGAGGCCTTCGAGCGACTAGATGACAAACACTACGTAATCTCGTTCCCGAAATCCACTAAGGTACAGACATCGTGTGAAAGAAACGTCTTTAAAACACTTCAAGGAAGTTACCTAGCTATCCTGCCCGAACATTGCTATTTAAAGACATCCGAATTCACAATAGCTAACATCAATAATCGTTTAAAAGGACAAGCAACGAAAATAATGGACCTACCTATAGATTACAACAGGAATTCTCCTTTGCAATCCACACTCAAACTGAATTCCATAAACCTGGAGAACTTACATGCCAGTCATACCAAGATAATGATGCAGCCTCCAATTAATCTACAAGCAGTACAAGATACATCATTATATCACACTACAGTACCGCTGTACCTTATCCTGTTTGGTGCAGTTGTCCTTTCAAGCTACATCTTTATCAAAAAGTATCGACATCGAACTATTAAAATTTCAGTGAAAGATGAAAGTCAATCTACAAGCCAAGATGGCACAAAGAGGGATGTTGAACAACCACAGCATCCAGCTCCTACCCCGGACCACTACTCAGCACTATTCTCAACAAAAGTCCTCTAATAGTTGCTGAGCTACGGCGGGAGGTGTTAAGGCATCGGCCACTAAGGGAATTGCTGACACATTGCTGACACGAAGTACACTCATTCCACCTTGGCAACAGGAAACGAGCACGAGGCGCTGACACGTCAATTTACCTAATGCGCACATGCGCCCGCTTCGACGAAATTACGCCACTTCGTATCTTACATCGATCGTAGTCGATTCCTTTAATTGTAACATTTTTTATTGTAATTTTGAATTATTAATTAAATTAAGTTGAAAGCATTTTGGTTTTTTTTGGAACCATCGGCTGCAGGTTACTTAATTACCTCATAGAACTCAAAACACAAACAAAAACAATTGTTTAAGGTTTTAAAAAAGCGCCTATTTGAGTGGACTGGTGACCCAAGGGCTGACAGTTTTTTCTTTCAGCTATTGGTATTCAAAGGGGGAATGTTACCTGTCTTTAGGGCACAATGCCACGGGGGACTTATTTAAGTTTAGTTTAGGTATTAGGGTACTTATGTTATGTGTATGAATGTAATTATTTTATTTTTCACTATAATTTTCAACAATAAATGTTATACACATACTGCGCAATACCTGTCTCTTATCTATATCTATACTAATATTATAAAGAGGAAAGATTTGATTGTTTGTTCATGTGCATCGAATAGGCTCAGAAACTACTACACCGATTTGAAAAATTCTTTCACTGTTGGGAAGCTACACTCTTGCCGGTGAACATAGGCTTTAATATTTTATTCCTGTATTCCTACGGGAACGAGAGCTACGCGGGTGAAATCGCGTGACGTCCTGTAGTATGATTATATTTTTGGTTACAAGAAAACAAATTCGTAGTTAGAGTTTAATAACGACTCAATTATGATTTATTCTGTCATGTTGGAAAACTGAAACCAATGAAGAATTGGCCTTCAGGGTAACTGCTGTAGCACTTACCGGCATAGAAGTCAAAGACTCATGTATCTCTTGCAGATAAGTGTCGACAATCGAACGAAACCGAACGCAGTCATCTGCTAAACAAATTCTACATACAGAAGATCCTATGATATCCATTGTTGCATTTATTACCACAGAGTGCCTACTTAATACAACGTTTATTTACTACTTCTAAAAATCAGGATTAGGAGTGATTAGTAAAAAAGAAAAGGATTAAACTTCAACTTCAACTTTTGGTTTCTTTCTGTCATTGTGGCATTTGTGTTTGTGTTGTGGACGTCGCGTGTTGTGGCAGTCTGTCGCAACCAAGGAACATACTTCTAACGTTAGAAGTATAAGTTCCTTGGTCGCAACTACGTACAAGCAGAAAATGTATGAAAATTGATCAAATTGTAATGGCGACTATCTATATGTGTCTCACTCAATTACTCTATCTGCCTCGCTCGTTCCTTGTGGAAATGTCATCTGTCTGTCACTGTGGATGTCAAGTTGTTATTCGTTATTTTCAATTTATTTTTCTCTGAAAGATATTATTGAAATAATTGAGATACTTAATAGCTTATTTTTGCTATCAATTCGTTCTCTATATTATATTATCTTGTGTTTGTTCTATATAGTTTATCGAATTATGCATTTTTTTTTTTTTTTTTTATACCACTAAGGTGGCAGACAAGCACACGGCCCACCAGAAGAACCGATGGTCACCGCAGCCTATGAACGTTTGCAACACCAGAGGCGCCACACTCGCGCTGCCGACCCTGTAAAAACCTTCTTAGACCCCTTTATAAAAAGTGTGAAATATGCGGTTTAAAATCTGGAAGAAAAGACGGCACAAACGGGTTTTCATGACCAGATTTCCTATGGATGAGCTTCGGTGAGTAGTATATTAGTAAATCTATCAATGGTTGATAGGTTATATGGGTGAAAACATTGAAAATTATATATTGTGTTGGGAGCAAGATGACGCAGCGCTAGGGTTAGCTGTTAGGTACTAGATGACGCAGCGGGAGGGTTAGCTCTGTAGAGGGGATTTACGTCTATCTAGGCTACTGCATACCTTTACTCGCGCTTTTTTTGCTCTTCTCTGCACATTTGTTAAAAACATCATTCTGGTAACATCTTAGACCATATAACACGGGACTAGCCTTTGCGAACCACCGCATACAAAAATATTCTGCCAGTTTTCATACAAATGAAGGGGGAAACACAAAGACATATAAAATTTCATTGCATTTAAAAATGTATTTATCGACAAACGCGTAATGGCTGTTGTGTGTTAATTGTTATTGTACAGTCAACTACAATGTAATGTACTAGTTTAATCATATAAAATGATGTACTGATGTACAGGCTTTTCATAAAGCCAAAAGACCAAATGGTCATGTGCAATGGCAGAAAACAATGCTTAAGTAAGGCGCATCCTGTGGTTAGATGATCTAAGGGTAACATCTTTCCTTGTATTTTCTCTTGTATGTGTGTCAATCTGCATAACTTATCTTTGAATTGAAAATTAGAATTTAGTAGGTAACTATAAAGTCATGTTGCGTTTGATTAATTATAACGGTTGTGTTTGTAGGTGTATTTTCTAGTTAAGTGTGTATTAGTGATAGTTCTCTTTAAATTTAGTGATTTGTGCTATTTACCTAAGTAAAATCATAGTTGTACTGTTTAAGATTCAAATAAATTGTACCTTTCATGTCGGTAGCTGTGTATTATTTTATGAATCTTTGTATAGGTTAGTTGTAGTTTCCCAATAATTGTATAATTGTTAGGAAAATAGTGTGGTAGTAGTTTTGCAATTACTTATACATCGATGTTTTATTTTTAGATTTAAGAAATGGGTGAAGAAAATAGGAAACGAGGATTTAGCATATTTACACATAGAGAAACTCCATGTAAGGGTTCATTACACTTCCTACTATTATCATAGTTTTAGTTTAGCTAAACTATGATAATAGTAGGAAGTGTAACGAACCGTTACATACCAGTTAAAATTTGTTTGCGGAAAACATTTTACTGACAAAGATTTTAGGAAAAAAAAGGACGCAGCAGAGGCATCAAAAGTTTTGTTAGTATTCAGCCTAAAAATATCTCAAAATAAACATATGTTTTTCTCATAATTGCAGGCACTTAAAATTCCATTTTATAAATTAAAATATTAGTTTCATGTAACACTATTCAAAAATATTTGGTTTAACGATTCTGGATTTTTTCGAGAATAAAAAACCGTTTTTGGACATCACCTTTGCTGTTCCATCAATAAGACTCACTGCAAAGCCACTTAACACAAAAATATGTTAAAAAAACACAAGAATAGTTGTCATTATTTTTGTTTCAGCCAATTACCATGTGTATAAAGTGAGTGATACAAAGTGATTAAAGACGAAGGCAATAATGAAGCAAGCATCCTAATATTTAGTATTCAAAAGGGTCAATATTATATACAGTCACTACAGCGAGCTGCAGAATTGATTGAACAGACAAATTCAATTCAAAAAAAATTGCTTGATTAATGGATTCAGCTAAATAATCACCATCACCATAACAAAAGGTTGGTGCCACTCGTACGATAAAAAATATTAAAAATATTATAATTATCTCATTATTTTGTTTCAGCTAATTACTGTACTTTAGTGATTAAAGACGAAGGCAATAATGAAGCAAGCGTCCTAATATTTGGTAATTAAAAAGGGTCATTATGATACACAGTCAGAAGTCAGAATAAGAAATAATGCGCTGAAATTACAAATATAGTCTTTTTTAATAAATATAATAATATTTTATATTTTTTTAATTAAATGTACTGCCTCCGGGAATTAAAATGCTTATTCATTTTCAAAATGTAACTTGTATGACGCAGTACTTTAGTTGAAAAATGGAGTATAGCATCTCTGTGAAAATACAAAATATTTTTAAAGAAGTAAAGACCACTGCATTTATCGATACCGTAAATATAGTATCGATATCGATAAATATAGTATACCTGTATACATTACATACACAAACTATTTTTCCCTAATGTTGGCAACTTTATGTGTTAAAGTTGTTAGGTTGGCTACTGTCAGTTGATCATGGTTTGACATTTTGTAAAACTATTTCGCAATATGGAAGTCCCGTCTCTTCCTATGTAGTATTGTATTCTCTTTGTGTTGTTGTGGTGGAGGAGAGCAAAGAGAATACAAAGTGGAGGGGTTCAATGATTAGGGCGAGCGCCCACTGATTTGAGAATGGTCCGTTCCGGTTGCCGCAAATCTGTAAACGTATGGAGATCACTGACCTGTAATAATAATCGCTATTACAGGTCAGTGATGGAGATTCATAGAAGTGCGCACACTGCTGATAAAAAACCGTACGACTGCCAATGATATAAAAACTATAGATACGTTATAGACACTGGAAAATGGCAACACGTAAAGAAGGTAATTACCTGAAAATCTGTGACGCGGCTGTAGGGTTGGCGAAAGTTCTATTAGCACTGTTTTAAATTCTGTTAGTAAAGAAATCTCGAAAAAAACATGCTTTCATGTATCTACAGAGGATGTTCAAACTACACAGCAACTGTTCAATATAAAAACGTGTCGTTTCATTCGTAAGTACAACAGAAATAATAAAATTATTTTATTTTCTCGCGCCTAAAATGGCGCCTAGCATAATGCACAAGGCAAATGTACTCTGTAGTCTGTGGTTTGGCGCGACGCATAAGGGGATGTTGGGGAGTATTTGTACTAATGTTTTATTTTGCCATTAGATTTTTTTATTTATGTAATAATATTTTTATAAAAATTAAATAAAACAAAATAATAATATATGAGATTATAAAGTAAGAAAAGTTTGCCTACGTACATTGTGCATGAAGTTTAAATAAATAATAAAACTTTAGAGGCTTGAAAATCTGTACTTACGTGGAAGATCTTTTGAAAATTTTAATTGTTGTTTTATAATTTATTTAATAAATTTGTTTTATGCCTTAAATTACGATAATAATATCTAATTCGATAAACTGCATTAATATTTTGTAAATTAAAACATTACTTACCTTACCCGTAAATAATTTAATCATATGTCTTAGTAAGGGAAATTCAAGTGTCCTTTTTTCCCCACATTCCTCTGATAGTGACTTCATGCATGATACCACAGATAATTTATGAAATTCTTTTTTCAAATTTGTAAAAGTTTAGCTGTTTTTGAAAGCCGTAATGTTCGAGGTATTGTGCGGCTACTTATTTTTCTTTTTAGTAATTGGCTTTGATATGGTAGGTAATGTCCATGTCTGCAAACAGTATATAGTCTTTTTCTGGACAGCTCAGCAATCATGTAAACATGTCATGTGTTGACAGAAGTTGTCTATAATCATAGTGTTGTAACTAAACTGATTCTATGTATGTAAATAATCATTGAGTTATATCTAGTTCACCGTACATTCATTTACTTCGGTATATCAATCGCCAAATTCATCAAATCATGAAATTCGGTATATCAATATATATTATGTGCAATAATTTTTTTATATTAATTTAATTAAAGGATCTTTAAAAAAAAGAAACTTTTAGAAAATTTAATAGTACATATAATCATTTATTTACAATAATATATTACTTTAGGACTGAATATTTTAACCATCCACCGTCAACCGTACCCAGTCTACCCTAAAGAATCTTTTTTTTTTCTTTTTATTCATATTTAAATGTTAATGGCGTTCGAAACATTAGATTCTTTTTGGCAGCTCGCTGATGAACGTTAGCCTCTTTAATTACTTCTCCACAAGGTACTAAGCCTAACCGGATCCTTCTGACGATTTCTGGGTCGCACAAATACTTATTTAGTCCCAATTTTTTAAAAGTACTTCTGCGAAGAGTAGGCCTCGCGAGCGCCCAAGAAAAAACAACCTGTGAGGAATTATATCCCTTATGATCCCATCATATATAACGGGGACCTTTTTCTCCCTTGTTTTCCGCCCTATTAAAAAAACTTTCGACAAAAGTTGTATTTTTATCTTTTCGTAGATCAATGATTTTAAATCAATGAACATGTGTGCCAAGTTTGGAGAAAATTGGTTAACAAATGCGTCTTCTAGACCGAAGCTGACATGTACACACACATACGGACGAAAGCAAAATCGTCTATACTGTGGAATCGAAGACCCAAACTCAAAGTGCCTTTTCACACGTACCGGTAACCGGGTAGCCGGTGCCGGGTAACCGGCGGCGGCGGTGAATGCAAGCGGTTGGCGGACAAATCACGCCGGTACGTGTGAAAGCTATAGTACACGGCCATATACCCACCCTACCCGGCACCCGGCAACCGGTACTTGTGAAAAGGGGCAAAGACTCGCATCTCCATATCAATACATATAATAAAATCGTAACAGGTCGCTGTCTGTACATGGAAGATAAATAAGAAAAAATATGATAGGGGGGCTTTATGAACGCAATAGAACCCAAAACAATGATTTTTAGAATTTTTGTCTGTTTGTCTGTATGTCTGTATGTCTGTATGTCTGTATATCTGTTTGTCTGTACGGTTGTGCACGCTAATCTCAGTAACCGCTCAACCGATTGCAATGCGGTTTTTTTTATTGTGTTGAGGTTTGCTCCAGTTAACATTTAGCGTTTGTTTTATGTAAATCGGTTTAGAAATAAAAGAGTTATAACACTTTTAAGAATCAGATATTTTGAAAATTTTAATTGTAGGGGTTTCTTTGAATGTGAGTGAACCTAAACTGGCGTGTTGGCTTAATCATAAAAGAGCTTAATGATTAAGACTATTTTTAAACAATTCAGTCCGCGCCGAAGGCGTGGACTGAATTGTTTTAAAATAGGCTTAATCATTAAGCTCTTTTATGATTAAGCAAACAGGGCAGTTTCAGACGCTGCTTGATGACTCTGATGAACAAATACCTTTCCTTTCATACACCTTATGTGACGTAAACGAAGTTGCGGGCTCAGCTAGTATTCAATATACTCTGTGGACTAGCACTCTTCGCTCTCTGGGTCAATAAGTTATATTATTAAAGTAAGCAGAGATGCAATTTATTTGAAATACTTCAATTTAAAATGCAAATACAAAATGCAAAATACCTATTTTGTATTTTGCATTTAAATGCCTTTTAGTAAAAAATATTTTGTATTTTATTTGAAATACCTTTTTAATATTTTGCATTTTTAATATTCATTTCAAAATGCAAAATACTTTGTGATTAAGTTTAGCCAACATCACCAGTCAAACAAAATGAAATGAGACAATAAGATAATGTTTGCTTTGTCCTTCCAGTTCCCGCCAAAAAAATCATAGCCATAGATTCTATGGCTATGGTTTTTTTGGCGGGAACTAGAAGGAATCGTGATGCGTCGTTTTAAAAATTTGCAAAATTAGTGTATTTTCGAGTGTTTTGTATGTATCAATGGTGGATAATGTGTATATTTTATTATAATAGTTGTAAATAAATTATAATATAAGTTGTAAATAATATACTAATACTTTACAATAGGTGGGTACCTACGTTGTAATTATATGGTGGATTCTTAAACATAAACGTTCGACAACGTGCACTAGTGTTGGGAAGTGATAAACCGCAGTGAATCGCAACTTTGCAGTTTCTGACAAAAAAATCCAAACTGACAAGAAACCCTTCAATATTTAAAGGATAAGTGCACAACTCTGAAGATGCTAAACGCTTATCCTACAATAAAAATAGTAGTTTTCGATACAAGTGTGGGATTTCTGTTATTACAACGAGTTACGACAGGTGTTGACCCGAGCCGAAGGCGATGGTAGACTGTCGGAACGAGTTTAAATAACAGTCCCACACGTTGTATTGAACAACTATTTTTAATACAGTTGCGAAAAAATTAAGCAATTTTATAAAATAATAAAATCACTGTCACTGTCACTGTCAAAATAATGTCTGTGATTCATGCAAATATTTCTAAAAAGAAGATACTAACTTGTTTCAATATCAGATTAAAATAAATTTTAATTAAAATTTAAGCATAAATTAATATAAGTATCGGCCAAATTAAATTTATAAATATAAAAAAAGTTGGCTGTATGAAGTGCACTGCCATAGTCTCTGCTTAGGAAGGTATATATTATATTCTTTTACGGTTGGCGCCATTTTGGATATTCAGGTTTATTGTGTTTTTATTATTTTAATAAATTGCTTAATTTTTTCGCAACTGTATTAAAAATAGTTGTTCAATACAACGTGTGGGACTGTTATTCAAACTCGTTCCGACTGTCTACCCTCGCCTTCCGCTCGGATCAACACCTGTCGTAACTCGTTGTAATAACAGAAATCCCACACTTGTATCGAAAACTACTATTTTCGTACGGTGGGATGATTATGAGACCTCACAGAAGAAAAATGAGTGATGATGTGTTCGAACAACTGGTATTGTTAAAAAGCGTATTAAATAAAAATTGATGTTTATTTTTTTTTTCACAAAAAGTATTTTATTTCGAAAAAGTATTTTGAAAATACCTATTTTGCATTTAGCATTTGAAATACAAAACGCAGAACTATTTGGTATTTTGCATTTGAAATAGTAAATCTGAAAAGTATTTTGCATTTTGTATTTAAATGCTTTTTTAAAACCATTTTGTACATCTCTGAAAGTAAGTACATTTTTTCGAACTGACAGATTGATAAAACAATGACCTCCTTTTAAAATCAATTGGCCAGTACAACAGTTTTACAACACTATGGCAAAGACAAACAAGTCTGAGAAAAAATAATTTAATGACAAGCAAAAATGACAGTCTTAAATTTTTACCATCCGAGTATTTTTCATGAAATTATTCTATAATCTAAAGGTTTATTAGTGTCGAAATGTCCGCATAAATCTAACTAGAGTTCCTTGAAACGACTATGATCAGGATTGATAATTAAATGTAAGTAATTATGGAGTAGTCGAGATCCAATTTCTTTGTTTACTATATTTTTTAAGTCTGTTGAATTCCACTATACCTAGTTAGTTAATATAATAGGATTTCAAAGATTTTATATGACAAATACTTATACAGCTAGGAAATTATTTTATAAGTAATATAAATTTCAATAAAATACGAAACACGTCTTCCATCAATATTATGTTTAATTGATAAGTTTAGAAAAAAAAAAATCAAATCAACTATGAAAAGTATTTTTATTATAATTAAAGGTTCTTCTAACAATCTTTTATTTAACTTCCTATGTACGTGTATTGGTATGTACCTAGGGTACAAATTTTTCAAGTAAGATTGCTCCGAATGAGCTGAAATTTAAAATACCTACATCTGTAGCTTCGGGGAGAGTACAACATGATAGTATTTTAGACCTGGTGTAAGGGCGAATCCCGAAGATCGTCATGGTACTAACTTCTCAACGAAACAAGATGATCCCATTTCGTCGGAATGCTCATATCCTCTCTATGCTTTACAGTATACTATTCAATCCACGATCCCCAACTTATCTCAAAGAACGATTTATGTTCCTTAATGACACACATACAAGATCCTTGAGGTCATCGGAATCTTTGGTATTGGCAATGCCAACTCACTCTACTGGGTTTTATGATAAATCTTTCACCATACAGGCTGTGCGATTGTGGAATGCACTGCCTACAACGATTAGAAGGGCTCCGTCTTTGGTTGTCTTTAAGCGTTTGGTGAGACAACATTATTTAACCCGGTAGTATGTTCCTTAGCTTGATATGTTTTTTTCTTTCCACATTGAAATGTATGCTTTTAAGTATGTTTATTGGTATGTACGTATATTTATATGTATGTATAGTTATATGTATATCTATTTATATGTATGTAAATTTATATGTATGTATATATTTTGTATTTAGGTATATTTGTATGTGTACTTACTTAGTTCTTTGTTTATTTATACCTTCTGGTATGTGTGTATTGTTTTGTATCATTTTATTTCTACACCTAAACTACCCATTTGTCTTATAATCTATATCTTTTTCTGTCCATCCCAAGGTTGCCTGGCAGAAATTGCTTTTTAGCGATAAGGCCGCCCTTTGTACAATATCTGAAATTATTTATTTATGTAAAATTTAACATGGTGTGCAAATAAAGTTTTATTCATTAAGATTATTTTAGAAAAGCAATTAGTATGCTAACTGATCATAATTTTTTTAAATATGGAAAAAGAATTGGTTTCGAGCAGGATTCGAACCTGCGTCTTCGGCGATCCGTGCCGACGCGTTATCCACTCCGCCACCGAAACCTACTCGGAACCAACCAAATTTTCCACCTTATTATACGTCTTGGGGCGACGTAGGCACCATCTACCGGAAATTTTTAGAAAGTTACACAGTTCTATTCTATTCTATTCTATCCCATTAGTCCAGTCATATAATACATTTGGAAATGCAAATGAACCGAAAAGCCAAATTTTGGATATTACGTACGTGGGGGGGGGGGGGGGCTAGAAAAGCTTAAGTTTAAATTGATGAATGATAAATGATGATGAACCTGATGGGTTTTCAGCCATCTTGAAAAAAGGGTTAAATTCAGTTTTTTCATCATAACTCGATTCAGTCGATTCCCCGTTGAGATACGAATTTTATACAATACTTTTTTGTTGCTCTTTGTACGATCTACGATTAAGGTCTTATAGGCCTACGTTATTGACAATTGCCAATTGATCATGTCGGGACCCCTTTAGGGGGTCCCGCCACGATCAATTGGCAATTGTCAAGCTCGTTAAATATCATGTGTACCTACATCTAGGATCAAGTATACCCTGGATTGGCTACGCAAATAATAATACCGCGTATGAACGAGACACAACATACAAAAACTGTAAGGATTGAAAAGGACAAAAACTGTATTCTCTGTCCTTGTCAGAGTTTCTGTTTTTTTTGTTGGTCACAAGTTGAGGTTGTGACCAACAAGTCTTTGTGATCATTTATTGTTGTGAGGTTTTTTTGTAATTGACAGTAATTTAAGTGGTGTAAATAAGAAGGCAGATAATTTTTGCTTAAAACTCATCTATTGAATATGGTGATATGTTATATTTTAGGCTGCAAAAGCCGTAGTGAGCGGAAATCACAAAACATAACCTATCATATACGTAAGTACGATTTTTAGATATAAAATATCCCTTGCTTTGTAAAGATAATAACAGATTAAGAGCCGTAGCACATTAACAAGTTTTAAAGTAGAAATAATGGCTCAAAATATTGATTTATTATCACCATAACAGGTGTGTTAACCAACCAAATAAAGTTGTAAGTTAAAATTATCGAACTCGAAACAAAAGCCAGACTTGTCCGCCATTTTTATCTACTTTTTAATTTGTCCAGGTTATTAATTTTTAGGGATACCAGTTGAGGTACTGGTAAATTACTTATAATGAGGGGTATTTTTTATTTATTTTTAAACTTCATATTAATGAAACTGTTATTTCAGATTCGTGCCACAGGAAGACTAAACTGGCAACCGACCAAATACCACCGCACCACCGTTGTAAAATTTCAAGTTGGGTATCGTATAAGGGGTATTTTGGTACGCTGAGTACGAATTTCGGGTTAATTTTGCAATCCAATATGGCCGCCGCGCCACCGTCGTAAAAGTTCATGTTGGGTATCGTATAAGGGGTATTTCGGTATGCTGAGTACGAATTTCAGGTTAATTTAGCAATCCAATATGGCCGCCGCGCCACCGTTGTGTAAGATCATGTTGGGTATCGTATAAGGGGTATTTTGGTATGCTGAGTACGAATTTTGGGTTAATTTTGTAATCCAATATGGCCGCCGCACCACCGTTGTAAAATTTCAAGTTGGGTATCGTATAAGGGATCAAAACCGACTTAAAATACATAAAAACTTCTCTAAAAGTATAAAAAATTGTAGAAATAGATTGAAACTATTTGATGAATTAAGTTTATGCACAACACAGCTAGAGAATAGTCAGAAACAGCATGCTGCTGATACACAAAAGTTTAGTTTAAAAATTCAACAGCTACAGGAATCATTACAGTCTGTAAAGACCATGTATGACAAATCACAGCTGATTATCAGAGAGTATTCTATGGCAATGGATAAACTCATAAACTCAACATCACATTATGCTGACCGTTTTGACTCACTATCAGACAAAACACATTCTGATTGTGACTGCAAATGCAGCCAGTCAGAGCCAAAGAATCCACACACCCCATCAGATCAGCTGTGTAGTATACTAAACCAATCAAAAAACAGTCCTAGTATAATACCCACTTATAATACAGGGAGTCAAAATTTTATGTTCAGTGAT
Source organism: Miltochrista miniata (assembly GCA_933228765.1). Classification (NCBI taxonomy): domain Eukaryota; kingdom Metazoa; phylum Arthropoda; class Insecta; order Lepidoptera; family Erebidae; genus Miltochrista; species Miltochrista miniata. Next base: position 3,202,979 of record OW121772.1, on the reverse strand, counting down.
GAAATTGGAAAAGATATGGGCTTGAAATTAAACTTATTTACCCAGGGAGAGTCATTTATAAATTATTGCATGCCTTCAGCATCATATACCCAAATTATGAAGTCTATATGTAGGCATAAGTTTCAAAGTAGGGATAATTTGGTAATTTTTATAGGAAACAGGGGCAATATAACAAAACAGGACCTTGTAAAGTATTGTGATACATTAGATTCATTAACCCTAAATAATATTATAATATATACACTGCCCTACAGTAAGTCAATGCCAGTTGCAGAGTATAGGCTTAGGGAGCAATTGAACTTGACATTACACACTATTGCATATTATAATAAAAAGTTCAATATTATTGACACTAACTCTATTGTTAGAAATAATAATTATTTGACTAAAGGAAAGCATAAGCTTTCAAATTATTGTAAAAGACAGGTAGCAAAATCGCTACAGTATTATATTGATATTTTAGCCAAAAACCTGGCTACCCAAACTGCTTCTTTTGAGCAGTCTTATGACATAGTATGTAATAGTAGGACTAAGGATATATGTTTATATCCGAGTAATTTAAATTAGGTTATGAGACAAAAGAGCAAAACTCTTGCACTCAATTTGACATGTACCCACAGCAAAATAATAAACATAAGGCCCCTCCGGCCACTGAATCTATTCAGTACGGAAATACTGGTTTACACCTGGTGCACCAGAATGTAGAAGGACTGCTCGGCGGGAAGGAGTTGGAGTTGGAGCTGTGCATTGATTTGAATGGAATAGACATTTTTTGTGTAACAGAGCATTGGTTAAAGCAGCATGAAGTAATGTTGAACTTTAAAAATCATCAGGTTGCTAGCTCTTTCTGTAGGATAAAATGTAAACGTGGAGGCTCATTAATTCTTATTAACAAGGCTATAAAATTTAAAGAACGTAAAGACATAGTAAGCCTCTCTGTTGAACGAGTCATTGAAATAGCTAGTATTGAGTTCGAGCAGTTCATTGTGTTAAGCGTATACAGTCCCCCGGATGCTCCATACACACAGTTTGAGGAAGTACTGGAAGATGCTTTGTTTAAATGCCAGAGCTCTAAAAAAGCAGTACTCGTTTGTGGAGATTTCAATGTAGATATTTTAGATTCTTCGCTGGAACCTTCAAAGAGACGGAAAATGTTGAACTTATTTAAGTCCTTTGGTTTACATAATGTATTTTTAGAACCTACTCGTATAACTGGCACTAGTGCTACTTGTATTGATAACATTTTCACTAATACACACCCCATTAAGAATTGTATAGTAGACCCTGTAAAATCTGATCATCGAGGACAATCTGTTCTGTATGCTAGAAATGTTTCCAGAAGTAAGAATGTAATCAGTTTTGTACCAGTAAACTCGAAACGCTTAGAAACTTTCAAAGAAAATATAGCCAAAAAGATAACAGAATTGCCCGATTACACTACTGTAGATAAATCTTACGCTGATTTATTTAACTTAATACATGATGAGTTTGGAAAAATTTTTACACCAAAAACAGTATCGTTCGGAAGCAGGTCTGTTTTCAGTGACTGGGCTACACCTGGTACCTATTTATAAAAGTCGTAAGAGGCTTTATGAACTTTATTCAGAAAAAGCATTTAATTTTAACCTTGAGTTTAAGGAATATGTTAAAAAATATTCAAAGACCTTTAGACAAGTATGTTCCTTGGCAAAGTCAAATTTCATTAGAAATAAAATTACAGCTTCGACAAATGTAATTAAAACTACTTGGAACATTGTAAATTCTGAATGCGGTAGGTCTAAAACGAGTGAACGAAGCTTTCATTTAAAGATAAACGGGCGCCATGTCACAGGGGATCTGGAAGTAGCGACTGAGTTTGAAAAATTTTTCAGTAATATACCTATTCATATAACGAATACTCTTCGGTCGTCTTCCACTTCCGCTGAGCAAATATTGTCAGAATGTGTAGATAGCTGTCAACACGCGTTCGAATTCACGACTGTTGACTGCAACGACATTCTAAAAGCTTACAGGGCTATTAATGTTAAAAAAACCGCAGACCTATGGGGGCTATCGGTAAAATCTGTATCTAGTGTCATTGCCCCTTACTTGGCAGCTGTGTTTAACGATTGCGTTTCGGGTGGTGTGTTTCCTGATTTAATGAAACACAGTAAAGTTATACCTTTGTTCAAGGCCGGCAGTGCTTCTGATCCAGGTAATTTCAGACCTGTCTCGGTGTTGCCGACTTTGAACAAGATATTTGAAAAATTAATACTTGAGCAGATGCTGACCTATTTTAACAGTCACAAATTATTTCATAATAAACAATTTGGCTTCACTAAAGGACGTTCGACGACCGATGCTGGTGTAGATTTGTTGAAGAGTATTTATGAGGCCTGGGAAGATAAACATGATGCGCTTGGCGTGTTTTGCGATTTGTCTAAGGCTTTTGATAGCGTCCAACATGAGACATTGATCAGGAAACTACAGCACTACGGGATAAGGAACAAGGCTCTCGATCTTCTGACTTCATATTTGAACAATAGAACTCAGAGGGTCGATGTCGGTGGCACACGTTCGGGGGGATCGGCGGTTACTATGGGCGTCCCGCAGGGTTCGATACTCGGACCATTTTTATTTTTAATTTATATTAATGACCTACCCTACTACGTAGGGGACACTAACGGGATTGTTTTGTTTGCAGATGACACTTCCTTAATTTTCAAAATTAAAAGACAACTAGATGACTATGACGATGTTAACAATGCAATCCTAAAAGTAGGTTTAACACTAATAATCTTAGCCTGAATGAAAACAAAACTAAATGTATTAAATTTACCTTGCCCAATGTAACACAGGCAGAAACCAATGTGCAACTTAATGGCCAAGAGTTGGAACTTGTGAAATCTACTGCGTTCTTAGGGTTGACGATCGATTCTGGATTGCAGTGGGGCCCACATATTGAAAAACTGGCTGGCAGATTAAGTTCAGCAGCATTTGCTGTCCAAAAGATTAGGCATTTGACTGATGTAGAAACAGCGCGAATAGTGTACTTCAGTTACTTCCACAGTGTAATGTCGTACGGTATGCTACTATGGGGCAATGCCGCAGATATAAATACAATTTTTGTTTTACAGAAACGGGCCATAAGAGCCATATATAGATTAGGTCCAAAGGTCTCTCTGCGAGAAAAATTTAAAGAATTAAATATTCTGACTGTGGCATCACAATATATTTTTGAAAATCTTATGTATGTTCAGAAAAATTTATCTAGTTTTACTAAGTTAAGCGATAGACACAATGTGAACACCAGACATAAAAACAACCTTGCCGTTTATCATTGTAGACTGAACAAAGTCAGTAATTCTTTCCTGGGTAACTGTATACGTTTTTACAACAGGCTTCCAAACGAAATTAAAAGCATGCCCCTAATTAAGTTTAAAAAGTGTATAAAAAGTAAATTGTGCTGCAGGGGCTACTATACAATTGACGATTATTTGATTGATAAGGAAGCCTGGAAGTGATCTGCTTGCTCTACTGATGGAGTTTTAGTTTATAGTATGTATCTACTTATTGTAAATATGTAGTGCACAAAAAGAATAGCCCGCCGAGTTTCTTGCCAGTTCTTCTCAAGCGGGCCGCGTTCCGAACTGGTGGTACTATTTGCATTGTATTCATTGACGTGTCGCAAGTGCCTATGTATTAGGATTATGCGAAATAAATGTTTTTTGAGTTTGAGTTTGAGTTTGGTATTTTGGTACGCTGAGTACGAATTTCGGGTTAATTTTGCAATCCAATATGGCCGCCGCGCCACCGTCGTAAAAGTTCATGTTGGGTATCGTATAAGGGGTATTTCGGTATGCTGAGTACGAATTTCGGGTTAATTTAGCAATCCAATATGGCCGCCGCGCCACCGTTGTATAAGATCATGTTGGGTATCGTATAAGGGGTATTTTGGTATGCTGAGTACAAATTTTGGGTTAATTTTGCAATCCAATATGGCCGCCGCACCACCGTTGTAAAATTTTAAGTTGGGTATCGTGTATGGGGTATTTTGGTATGCTGAGTACGAATCACGTGATAATTCTGCAATCCAATATGGCCGCCGCGCCACTGTTGTAACTGTTCATGTTGGGTATCGTATAAGGGGTATTTTGGTACACTGAGTACGAATTTCGGGTTAATTTTGCAATCCAATATGGCCGCCGCGCCACCGTTGTAAAAGTTCATGTTTGGTATCGTATATTTTTTTTTTTTTTTTTTTTTTTATACTACTTAGGTGGCAGACAAGCTTACGACCCACCGGAAGGTTGGTAACCGTAGCCTATAGACGTTTGCAACACCAGAGGCGCTACACACGCGCTGCCGACCCGGGTGCAGGCTGTGACGACCCACAGTTGAAATTTTTCAAGCCGCCCGTAAGGCCTTCAACTTGGCTTAACGACTGTCATTTTACTGACAACCGGGACCAACGGCTTATCGTGCCTTCCGAAGCACGGAAACGCTCGTAAATAAATGTCACAAAGTGGTCCACGTAGTGGTCACCCATCCATGTCCGGCCATAGTAAATGTTGCTTACTGCAGTGATCGTTTACAGAACACTGAGTCCGCGGGGCCACGAGCGCTATATGGGGTATTTTGGTATGCTGAGTACGAATTTTGGGTTAATTTAGCAATCCAATATGGCCGCCGCGCCACCGTTGTAAAAGATCATGTTGGGTATCGTATAAGGGGTATTTTAGTACGCTGAGTACGAATTTCGGGTTAATTTTGCATTCCAATATGGCCGCCGCGCCACCGTTGTAAAAGTTCATGTTGGGTATCGTATAAGGGGTATTTTGGTATGCTGAGTACGAATCACGTGATAATTCTGCAATCCAACATGGCCGCCGCGCCGTAATCACAAAATTTCATGACGGGTATCGTTTAAGGGGTTTTTTGGTATGCTGAGTATGATTCACGTACTAATGTTGCAATCCAATATGGCCGCCACGCCGTAATCACAAAATTTCATGACGGGTATCGTTTAAGGGGTTTTTTGGTATGCTGAGTACGAATCACGTACTAATTTTGCAATCCACTCAATTGACAAAACACAGCGGACTTGTGAATTTAAGACCTTTTATATAATGTATTACCTATGTTTTACAAATAAACCATTCTGATTCTGAAATAAAATGAAACCACCCTCTAAACCACGTCAGATTTATAAAAGTATAGATTACAATAAACTTTACACTCTGGTTGAATCACATGGCATAACAGATATATCGAACAGTTACATAAAACTGGAGATGAGGCTAAAGCAGCTCATAGAAGAGACCATAGTTTCAAAAACTAAAATTTTAAATCTACCCAAAGAAGACTGGCTTAACAGTGACATCATTACTGGAATTAGAAAAAGAAATCATCTATGGGTACAATACAGGGGTGATCCGGACAACAAAACATTAGAGAACAATTATAAAGAAATGAAGGAAAGAGTTACTAAATTGATTCGAAATACAAGAAACACTTACTACAACAAACTATTTACAAACTGTGCTAATAAACCAAAAAAACTGTGGTCACTTATCAATAATTTAGCTAACAATAAACCTAAGCAAAGTGTAGCCCCGTCAAAGCTTCTGATGGGTTCTTCCGTAGTAACCGATACTAAAGAAATTTGTGAGGTTTTTAACGGTTATTTCTCTACTATAGGGTCCATACTATCAACCAAAATACCCAAAAAATATCACGACACCAGAACACAATGTCTTGTTAAAAGATCAGGAGGTACAAAACATGAACTCCTTACTTTCACTCCTTGTAGCTCAGAGGAAGTCACTAAAATAATTAAAGATCTGCACCAAAATTCCAGCAGTGGCATTGACAAAATTAGCCCAAAAGTTATAAAAAGCTTAAACCACTTAATTTCGGATAGTTTAGCCAACTGCTTTAATAAATTGTTGATTGAGGGAGAATTTACTGACTCTTTAAAGATTGCGAAAGTAACACCAATCTATAAATCAGGTCCTAAAACCGACCCCGGCAACTACCGTCCAATCTCTGTACTTCCAATCTTATCAAAAATTCTGGAGAAAATATTGCATACGCGTCTATTAAACTACCTAGACTCATTTAGTTTTATATCAGAACGTCAATACGGTTTTCGAGCTAAAAATAACACCACTGCAGCTACAGTTGATTTAGTGACAAAAATTAGAAACAACATAGACAGAAAAAAACATTGTGTTGGGAGTATTTATAGATTTACGAAAAGCCTTTGATACCATTAGTCATAAAATGCTTTTAGAAAAACTGGAAAGTATTGGTATTAAAGGCAATGCACTTCGTATGTTAAAATCTTACCTGACAAATAGATTTCAAATAGTAAAAATAGATAATACCCAAAGTAATGCTGCACCCATCACATGTGGCGTCCCGCAGGGGTCGATTTTAGGCCCCTTGCTATTTCTATCCTACATAAATAATATGGCAGACCTAGGGTTGCATGGACATTTCACTTTATATGCGGATGACACTTGTTTGTTTTATTTTGGCGCTGATATAAATGATATTGTTTCGCGAGCCCAAAGAGATTTAAAAATTCTGTTTGAATGGTTCCAATATAACCTACTGACTGTAAATACCTCCAAGACATGTTATATTATTTTTAAACCTAAAAATAAAAAAATACTGCCGCACAATCCTTTGACTATAGGTAGACAACACACCATTAGAACAAAAGTCGTGCGAAAAATACCTGGGATTGAGAATGGATAGCTACCTAACTTGGAACAAACAGATTGACTACATTAAAAACAAAATTTCATCACTAAATGGATCACTATACAATGTTATTTACTGTACACCTAAAAAATATCGCTATACTATATACAACTCACTCGTAAAATCACATTTACTATATCTCATCGAAATCTGGGGAAATGCCAGTAAAACCAAATTACAAGAACTACAAAGAATGCAAAATAGGGTCATAAAAACACTGTTTCGATATCCACACCTGACGCCAACATACAAAATTTATAGAGAAACAAAAATTATGAATATCAAACAACTTTATTTGTACAACACATGCATATTAATTAGAAAAATAGTAGACAAAACCATTCACACTAATGTAACATTTATTAAAAAATCAATGATAAGCAAGCGCAGTCTTCGAAGGCCTAGTTTACTTGTTTTACCAAGAATACGTACAAATTATGCTAAAAGGAATATTACGTAAGAAGGAGCACAGATTTATAATGGGCTACCATCGGAAATTAAAAATGTGAGCTCATTTGGCGTTTTTAAAGCTCAGTTGTCAAAATACATTATTGCAAACCATTCGCATTAATACAATAAATACATACAAGGTAAAACTCTGCTATCTGAGATGTGAACCGCCAAATGTGTATTTATTATATTGGCTACCAATTGTATATACTATTTCATGTATATTCTCATGTAAGTGGCTTTTTTGTCTTTTTTGAGAATAAATTCTTTAAACCTAAACAGCATTTTCCACCCAATAATCAGACCAAGAAATCACTACTTTCCGAGTATGAGAAATGAAAACTATGTTTCCGCTATTCAAAATTCAAATAGCGTTACTTCCGTCAGAAAAAATATCTGAGTTACTTCCTAGGTCGCGCCTAAAGAAGTTTTACTTCAAAAAACTGTTGAGGGTCGAGAGTCTGTACATGGAAGATAATTTGAAAATTTTAATTGTAGGGCGTTCTCTAATCGATACTAAAGCCGAAAATGTAATTAAAAATTTTCATATCTGTCTGTCCGTATTCCGAATAAGTATCACGCTGAAACTACTGAATTGATTTAAATGCATCTTGGTACAATCTGAGGAATCTTATGATCCGAAGAAGGTTCTGGGATACTTTTGATCCCGATATTTTGCGCGGTTCCTTTGTCAGAGGGCAGGGCAGTTTTACACGCTGCTTGATGAGTCTGATGAAAAAATACCTCTCCTTTCGTACACCTTATGTGACGTAAACGAAGATGCAAGGGTCAGCTAGTTTGTTATAAGATTTATGACATACTTCAGCCATGTGGCTTATAAGTTCTCCGGTTACCACCGTTTCATCCTGAACTAAACCCAATCGAAATTGTAGGGGGATTGAAAAAAAAAAATGCTTTGCATAACATCGAACAAAATGTGGTGGGAATAATGAAATTAATAAACGAACGTTTAGGTCAAATTGATGAAGAGATGTGGCGTAATACAAAGTAAGTAGAAGGATACCTACTATGGACATTTTGATATGGAATCAGAATTTATAATTAACCTTGTAGAGAGCAGCGAATCCTAAAATTCCTCAATTTTATTCTTTTAGCAGCAATACATATTAATATGTTTAACATACATTTCACCCCCTAATTTTTTATTTTAGTTAAACAAGTGTTTTTGTATTTTGTACTTCACTGTACCTCTTGTCACGCACACGAAGTCACTGTGTTTATACGAGGCTTACCCACACATAGGGCCGCGCGCACAGATGAGTTGAACCTACTATAAATGAATTGTTGTCGCCTAATCAACACGGATTTCGTTCTGGCAGTTCAACTGTAACTAACTTATGTTCTTTTGTATCGAATGTGTCAGAGCAGCTCGACGGAGGTCTAGAGGTTGACGCAATATATACCGATTTCTCCAGCGCTTTAGACAAAGTAAATTTACACGTCACCTGGCCTTCTTCTCCCAGGGTGTCGACGACCCAGGAAAGAACACTCTGGAGACGAAAAATTAGGAGAGCCGACCCCAAATAAAAATGGGATAAGGCCGGAGAAAGAAGAAGTGTATATTTTTTTTACGTTAGTTTTTTTTTATTGCCCCAAGCAAAGGATTTATATCTAGTTTTTAATTCGCTACATCTTTTGTTTCTTTTTTTTTTAATGTTTGTTTTGGGTTTTGGTTTTTCTTTTGTTTTTAAGTTTTTAGTGTAAGCATTGTTTGCTGTTTATCAATCGATGACTACCTACGGTGCATGCCTCTTATTGGTCTACATATAAGAACTGTCTTCGAATCAAGCTATAATTTTAATGTTGTAGTTATATGTAAACTGTTGGTGTGTCTATAATAAATAAATAAATAAATCCTATAGTCCTTTCCATCAGGAGTTCGGTTTGGCATTCCTTAGAGGCCCCATACATGTACAATAATATTGATCACCTAAGTGTTTGATAAATTGACCGTAAAGGGGTAATATTGAGGTTAGAAAAGACATATACTTAGACAGAAATAAATATTGATGTAATGTTATTTGAGTCAATATTATTGCAAGTGTATGGGACATCTTACCGTCACAAGGGTAACATTTACTGTTGTGACCATGAGGATTGACACACCGAGGGTGTGTGGCGGGCTCCCTCCTTACCTCCGTTATTTAGGTCTATTTTACGTTAGCGCCGTCCGGTCAGGTGACATGAAGTGTTTTATTAAATACTAGCTGACCCGCGCAACTTCGTTTGCGCCACATAAGAGAGAGTATTACCTGTTCCCGTCGCATTTACTCCCATCGCGTTGCGTTTACTCCCGTAACGTCTCGTCGTTAAAATTCAATACTACGTGTGAGAGAGAGAGAGAGAGAGAGAGAGGGGGGGGGGGGGGGGAAGGGAGAGAGAGAGAGAGTCGCGTGTATTCCCGTCGCATTATTTTTAAAAACAATTTCGTTTATGAAAGAGGTATCCCGTGGCATTATTGTAGAAAAAAAAATGATTTCTATTAAAATGGTTATTGTGCACCAACCCAAAGATAGACACATGCTATCGCGCAATGTTTTTAAAACTTTTTTAAGAGAAACAATTTTGTAGTACATAATTATTTTTACATAACTAAAAATATTTACGCAGCACACGCAACGAAGCTCTCAGAAGGAATAACTTTTCCCCCGTTTTTTAAACATTTACTAATACTGCTCCGCTCCTATTCGTTGTAGCGTGATGCTATATAGCCTATGACACTCCACAATAACGTAGCTTTCTATTGGTGAAAGAATTTTTAAAATCGGTTCAGTAGATCCCGAGATTACCCCTTACAATTTAACAAACACACAAACTTTACTTCTTTATAATATTAGTATAGATTTTCTTGCCTTGGAAAATGTTTTTAAGTACTCAGGTCACAATTTCAAAGGCTTTATTCTACAAATAAATTATCCTTATTGTATAATTGTATTTTTTATTGATTAAAATATTCATTCTGCTGTGTTACAGTTAGTTTTGTGGGTGCAATGCCAGAGTCGCTCACTGGTAATTGATATGATTTTACTGTAGGCTGTTTTCATTATCAAACTGAGTCTGATCTTTTTGGCGCCTGTGTTACGACTTTGATAGTCGATGTAGCATCTAGGATTCTGGAGTTTGATCTTGCAAGAGTATCTGCACCAAAGCTTCGGTTGGTCAGCAAGTACACCACTCGCAGTTGAGGTTGACCTGGGCCCTGAATATTGTGGAACCTTAATAAACACCATTAAGTACACACACTAATATATGGAATATACTGTCTTTTCACTCTGACCATTTATATAGGTAAGAAAGTTAAAAAGAATGATAATTCCGAGTACCTAAGTGCATTGGAATGAGCCACCATCAGTGTCAGGAACAACGCTTAGATGATGATGATCATTAATACCACAACGGTATCCAATATATCTATAATATCTTCAAGTGCTCACATTTAATAATTAGATGTGAGTGGGTAATCAATTAGGTATTTTTAACTTTCTATGTCTATGGCAAATAGTGCATACAATTAGGGTATTCAAGACCCAATTTAAGGCACGATTTGCCAAACATCCGAAGTCCTGTATAATTACTTATTATTATTTCTTAAAGTAAAGCATAATATCATCAGGACGCTGTCATTTTTATAGGGTTACGTCAGACTTCATAGTGATACGAGCTTCCATAGTCATTTAAACATTCGCCAAATGCCTGTTTGTTTGTTTGTATGGCCACTCGTGCTATACATTTTGTCAAATACAAATACAAATACAAATTCTTTATTGCATAAATGGAGTACATTGAGCGATATTTTATACTATGGTAGGTATTCTCACAATAAGAACTGGTCCATTTAGCCATTTAAAATAGCATGCAATGTAATTGTTATGATACAAGGAATGTCATACAATAACTAAAACACAACAAGAATACACAAAATATGTCACAAAATTATTCATTGTTCCTACAGGTCATAAATTCATTCACTGAATAGAATGAATTCTGAGACAGCCAGCAACTTAGGGTGCTCACAAACCTTTTATATGTTAGTTTTTTCATGAAGTTTGGTATTTTATTATATATTTTAATACACATTACATAGGAATTCTTTTGTATCCTTCTACTTCTTGGAACCATATTTAGGACTAACCTATTTGGATTTCTGATAGTTCTCCTACATGACTGATCTCTAGCGGTCTTGAACAGATTTGGATGCTGTTTTACAAATTTGCCCACCTCTAATATATATAGACATGGCAAAGTCAATATTTTAAGAGATTTAAAGTAAGGACGGCAAGACACATCCGGCGCAATATTACATATCGATCTAATACATCTCTTTTGGGATATGAATACCTTGTCAATGTTAGTTCCATTACCCCAGAGGAGCAACCCATACCGTATCACAGACTCAACATAGGAAAAATAAGCAATAATCGCGGTGTGTCTGCTTGCAACACTTCTAAGCTTATAGAGAGCAAATGAAAAACCATTAATTTTATGACTAACCTTCTCGATGTGTTCTTTCCAATCAAATTTATTATTTATAATGATTCCTAGGAATGTCACATTGGTAGCATTCAGAAGAGTTTGTCCGTTATAATTAATATCCATGTCCATAGTTCTAAAATTATTGAAATTCATAATATTTGTCTTTAATAAATTAATTTGTAGGTTATTATTACTTAGCCATTCTGTAATTGATGTCAATGTGTTGCAAATGTCCATTTTATGTTGAATTAATGTCCTATCTTTGTGTGTGGTCACTATAACCGATACGTCATCAGCAAAGAGAATGGTCTTATGGGGAGTGATTTTCGGCAGGTCATTAATGTAGACCAAGAACAACAACGGACCCAGAACACTACCCTGAGGTACACCAAATCTATTATAACTGAAATTTGATCTATGCACCCGTACACAGTTATTGCGGTCTAATTGAGTCACCTCAACACATTGCAGCCTACTGTCTAAGTATGTTTGTAACCAATTGAGCGCTGGACCCCTGACACCATACTGTTCCAACTTGTTAAGGAGTTGTCTGTGAGACACAAAATCGAAAGCGCGGGTCATATCAAGGAATAAAGCCGTTGTATAAAATTTTTTATTGGTGTTCTGCAAAACGTCATTTACCATTAAGTATGCTGCATCCCGTGTAGACTTATTCCTTTGAAAACCATATTGATTTTCACAAATAACATTATGCCTTTCGAAGAATGATGTCAGTTTGTCATGCATGACTTTTTCGAATAGTTTAGCAACAACTGGCAATATAGTGATAGGTCTATAGTTGCGAACGTCTGTCACGTCGCCACGCTTGTAGAGAGGTTTTACGACAGAGTATTTTAATTTGTTGGGAAAGGTGCCAGTTTGCAAAGAACGGTTAACTAAATATGTCAATATAGGCACTAACTCATTGGCACAACTTTTAAGTATCTTTGTACAAACTGAATCATAACCCTCACTTGCAGTATTTGCTAGCGACATAATCAGTTTGAACACATATTCTTCATTCACTGGGTATAAAAATATGGTGTTACATACTCTGTCTTTGGAGTTAGTGTTACAAAGCGCATTGTTAAGTCTGTTACTTGTTGTGATGAAGTGCTCATTGAAGGTAGATGCTATATTTAAAGGATTTGAAGTCAACTTGTTATTACTATTGTTTATACTAGCTATGTAGTTAAACTTTTTTTGTGAGTAACCTGTTTCATCCTTAATTACAGACCAAGTAGCTCGACACATATAAAATAAAATAAAATAAAATAAAATAAAATTTATTCCCTTTGAAATTTTTAAAAAATTATTTAGGTTTGTCAAAATTTTTGTGACTCTACCGGGGGTTCGGAAATGCTACAGACTGAGAAGAACACCCCAAGAAACTCAGTCCGGTCCCTCTTATTCATCTTAGTATCTAATACAGTTTTTTTTTTAAATGTAGAAAGGAGCAATTCGTGTCACTGCCAGGCAGTCTTGTCTTCTAGAAAGTCTTTAATGCTATAATAAGCTTTCTGGCACAATTTAAGCTTTACTAGTTTTTTAAATTTATTAACTGACAAACCTGTTATGGCTGTCGGCAATGTATTGTACATTCGAATACAATTACCCGCAAAAGAATTGCTTATTTTATTAAGCCTAAATCTAGGTACAGCCAATTTATTCTTATTTCTTAAGTTTAGGTTATGGATATCACTATTTTTAATAAATTTACTGTTATTTTTATGAGTATATAATAAGTTTTCATATATGTACTGTGAATACACAGTAAGGATGTTGATATCCTTAAACTTTTCTCTTAATGACTCCCGAAACCCCATACCATAGATAGCCCGGACAGCCCTTTTCTGCAACACAAAGATACATTCGATGTCGGCAGCGTTACCCCATAATAGTATGCCATAGGTCATGACACTGTGGAAGTAGCTAAAGTAGACAAGACGCGCTGTTCTAATGTCTGTCAGTTGTCGGATCTTTTTAACGGCATAGGCTGCAGAGCTCAGTCTGCCCGAGACTTTCTCGATATGAGGCCCCCACTGCAAGTTGGAGTCTAACTTTATGCCCAGAAAGACAGTTTCATCGACCAATTCTACTTGATCATCCCTAATCCTAATACTGGTGTTAACGAGCCTAACATTTGGCAAGGTGAATCTTATACATTTTGTTTTAGTTTCGTTTAACAATAAATTATTAGCGTTAAACCAGTGGACTACCCTAGAGAGGGCATTGTTTACTTCGTCAAGATCGCGTTGTCCACGTTCAACTTTAAATATTAAAGATGTGTCATCAGCAAACAAAACTACCTCGTGATCGTCTCTTATAAGGTGAGGGAGATCATTTATGTACACTAAAAATAGAAAAGGTCCCAGAATTGAACCCTGAGGCACCCCCATTGTTACAGCAGAACCATTTGACTGTTTACCATTTATAACTACTCTCTGTACTCTATCTCTAAGGTAAGAACTAATTAAATCCAAGGCCGTCCCCCGGATTCCATAATGATCAAGTTTTTGAATTAAAGTCTGATGCTGGACACAATCGAAGGCCTTAGATAAGTCGCAGAATACACCATAAGCATCATACGACTCCTCCCAGGCCTCATATATACACTCTAACAATTTGATGCCAGCATCCGTGGTAGACCGACCTCGCGTGAAACCGAATTGTTTAGTATGGAATAGTTTATTTGTATTAAAATGATTTTGCATTTGATTAAGCATTACCTTTTCAAAGATTTTACTAAACGTGGGTAGTACAGAAATAGGACGAAAATTGGACGGATCTGAGGTGCTACCCGATTTAAACAGAGGAGTTATTTTACTAAACTTCATTAAGTCAGGAAACACACCACTATCAACACAATTATTAAATATTATTGATAATTCAGGGGCAACCATTTCAATTAACGAATTAACTAAATGTACAGAAATTCCCCAGAGGTCAGCAGTTTTCTTAATATTTAAAGATTTAAAAGTTTTTATGACAGTGTGTATACTAATTTTACTGAATTTAAATATTTCATTACAGCAAGGAACATTTGCTTTTAACAAGGATTCTGCTATTGGGGTAGAAGAACCTAGGGCTCTGGTCAAATCTACTGGAATTCGAGAAAAAAATTGTTCAAATTCGTTAGCGACTTCGGCATCTGTTGTAATTATGTTACCATTTACTTTAAGTTTAAAATTATTATCATTCGATTTTGCTTGGCCTCTTTCTGCGTTAATTATTTTCCAAGTAGATTTAACTTTGTCTACACTATTGAGAATTTTATTACTTATATACTTTCTTTTGGCTGCTAAGCAGTCTGCTTTAAACTTTTTTGAATAAGTTTTAACATAATTTAGAAATTCATCTGTTCTATTAAGCTGTCTTTCTGAGTATAGTTCATACAGTTTTTGTCTACTTTTATGTATATCCTCAGTGGCCCATTCACTGAAGGCTGGCCTATCACCGATTGTGACTTCCTTAGACTTGAATACGGAGTTGAACTCATTGTAAAAGGAATCAAAAAATAACTTATACATTACATTTGGATCTAAGCCAGTGTCTAAAAATGGAAGTTTATTGCAAAGTCCAACTCGCATACGTTCCAAGCGGTCACTAGTTACTGGTCTACATAATATTTTACGTCTTTTAACTTTTTCTCTTGTGATCTTGAAAGATGCTATTTGCCCAGTATGATCTGATTTTATCTTATTTATAATACTCTTACTTTCTGGCAACATATCACTGTATATATTGTCCAGACAAGTAGCTGTTGTATCACAATATCTAGTAGGCTCTAAAAATAAGTTAGTGAGATTGTGTGATTTAAATAAATTTAAGATATCATTGGTCTGACGCGTATTTATAAGTATATTAACATTAAAATCACCGCACACTATTAGGTGTTTATTAGTTTTTCCAAGTTTAAATAGCACTTTATCCATTACTTCCTCAAACTCACAAAAGGGTGAGACTCCAGGTTTATATACGCACACTACTATGAATTGCTCCAATTCTACGCACGATATTTCAACTGTACACTCTACAGAGAGGGACACAACATCTTTCCGTTCCTTATATTTTAATTTCTTATTTAATAAAATCATCGAACCCCCCCGTGTTGTGTTGACCCTGCAGAACGCACTACCAACCCGGTGACTACTGAAACTGAACATGAGCTCATACTCCTTACGCATATGTTCTGTAAGACAAACAATTTCAATATTATCTGAGCTCATGAACAGCTCCAATTCAAACTCTTTGACCTGTGTTAATGTTGCAATATTATAATGCACCAGGCTGATGTAATTTACATTTTTTAATTTAGTTTTGTTCGGAGGACAGTTTCCGATAAAATTACGGTTTGCAATTAAATTTAACTCTATTAATTTACAATTTTGGCTAGAGGGTAATTCCTCTGTTGTCCCAGCAGTTAATTTAAATTACTTGGAACAGATTCCAAAGTCCTAAAACTACTCTGCTCAAATAAAGCAGTTTTGTCAGCCAAGTTTTTGGCTACAGAATAAAAATAATTAAATAGCAAACTTGCTACTTGTCTTTTATAATATTTGGGTAGACAATACCTACCCTTGTGATTATTATAGACTATAAACTTGCTATGTGACAAATTTGTGTTAAATACAGAATTAAAGTCAATTATATTAAATTTATTATTATACTGACTTATTAAATTTAAACGTAAATTCATCTTATATCTAAATGAATTTTCCGAATCTGGCACACCTTTTATAAATGGAAGTGTGAACATTACAACTTGTATGACATTTAAGTTTAAGATGTAATTCATGTATAGGGACAAATCATCATTGCTAATTTTCCCCCTGTTTGCACAGAAAATTATTATTTTACTGTTAGCTTCAAATTTATATTCTAATATCTTTTGCATAATACCACTTAATGAAGCACCCGGACAGCAATTATTAATAACCGAGTAATAACTTGAATTTGAGTTTTGTTTTAAAAATGAACTTAGATTGGTACCAATATCATCACTAAATACAATTAATTTAGTACAACTATTACTATTATTTACACTGTCACACAATATATCCACTGATGTACTGGGCGAGCATGTGATAATGGGAGCTATTCTTGCTATTAATTACATAGTTTCTATTATAGTTGGCTTTTGCAGAAAAGATACATTTTTTAAATAGCTTATTATAAGTCAGATATTTATGCTTATCATTTACAGTCTTGGTCAAATAATATTTAAAGCGCAACTCCCTTTTCCTTTTACAGCTTTGCTTAAGTCCCCTAGTCAACCAGTTGCTTCTTTTGGTAAGATTGGTTTTTATTCTAACTATAGGAAAACACAGTTTATAAAGGAGGCAAAAGAAGTCATAAAATTCATCAAATGTCAAATTTAGATCATCATTATCATATAATTCTAAGAATGCTAGACTCGGTAAGTACTCTTTAAATCTGTCTATGTTTTCCTTGGAGTATGATCTCCTGAATTGGTAAACATACCTAGGTATAGAGGTTTTGCGCTCTGTTGGCCACTGTAATACCTGTGCTGTGTTGTGGTCTGATAACTGCAATGGAATAACTTGACCTAGGCCATTTGAATAATTACTGACAATTAAGTCCAAACAAGACTTTCCTCTTGTTGGGTCAGATATGTGAGAAATCAAATTGTACTTAATTAGAATGTCCCTTAACCTTTGAGCAGCTGCTAGTTTTTTTTTTATCATATTTATATTTAAGTCCCCAGTTATTATAATTTTATTTTTTGAATGTCTAGATCGATATTTATTTAACATTAGGTCCAATTTATTAAAAAAATATTCTAAGTGTTGTTTTTTTTTTGAAGGTATTCTATATATACAAACTACCAAGAAACCACTATCCACCTTGACAGCACAGAGTTCAAAGTGAAACATCATACTAAACTCATCAAAATGAGAGAAGCACCTGAACGGGGTCCCCTTCCTTAATAGTATGCATGAACCCCCACGTCTCTTATTCTTTCTGCTATAACTAGAAACCAACTCATAGTTCGCAATATTAACATTCCTCTCAGTACCAGACTTTACAAAGGTTTCAGTGAAGCACAAAATATCCGGACTGATCTTTGCTTTAATCTCTGATAATGTAATTTCTAATAATTCCTTTTTACTAATAAGCCCTTGTATATTCTGGTGTAGCAAAGTAAATGAATTAGATGAGTTAGGAACGAAAAAAGTTAGAATTTTTTGATACCAGTACATCAGAAGAACCACAAACAGATGGTTTGATGGTTGACGCACAATGATCCGGTTTTAGAACCTTAAAGTAATAAGGTATAGTGCCTTTTTTGACTTTACACACTGTGTCACTACCTAACTGATTCGTCTGGAACCCATGGACAGACTTATGGTTCCTAGAAGTTAAGAATCTATACCTATACTCTGCACTATCAATAAGTAAATTAATCTTTTTACACACAAAGTCCACATAACTAACACCCGCATTCGAATAACCAAGTTCCCCAATTACTGTGCAGTTGTTGTTTAAATGGCCAGTCCATAGTTTCATGGATTTATTTAACATGAACTCATTTAAATAGGGGTTGGAACAAATTGGTAAAATATAAATAGTTGCAACACTCAACTTATGAAGTATGAGACTAAGGTTATAATGCAATTGTTGAATGTTTTTGTCATTACTCCCTATACCCAGAACTATAATATCATTCTTATCTAATTTATTTACAATATTGTCACATTCACATAACATATCAGAACTCATGGCTCCTGTTTTAATAATAGCATAAGGCATATAATTGTCATTCCATTTATTGACTCTGGTCCTCAGAAAAGCCGCAGACAGTCCTCTAATTTGTTTATTGTCACCTAAAATGTAAATTTTATTCCTTTTATTTTTATTCACAGTAGTTAGTTTCATATTCTCTTTGACAGCAATGACAGCATTGCCACGGTATACGTCATACGACACCACAGATGCATTATTTTCTTGGTTATGCACGCGCAGTTTGACAGGTGGACTTGGTGTAGAAGTTTGAATTTGTGGACAACTCGCTTGCCTCTCACCTGTTGGCGGCGTTTGTTTTTGAATTTCCAAGTTAGAAAAATTCAACTTCCGTATATTTTGAAGACTTTTTCGTGTTTTTCTTTTATTTACTTTTCCCGTTGTCGTTTTGCAAATGTGGTTTAATTGTTCATTTTTCAACCTGAGTTTATTTATCTCTTTGGTCTGTTGGCTTTTTTCAAGATGGAGGTGCTCAATTTCATTCTCAGCTATTTCCAACTTTTCTTCAAGCATCTCTATTTTTTTTCTCATTTTATTTATATCCTCTATAAGGTCTTTTGAGAAATTGGGAAAACTTCGATTCGACTGGTTCTTGTACGAAACCTCAGGTGACGAGCACTCGATTCCTTCAATTTCCGAAGACTCTAACTCGCTAAAAGAATTATTTATTGGGACCTTGTATGTGTTCCTGATGGTCCTAAATGTTACATTTTGACTCTGGGTATCTCCACTTAGATCATTAATTGATACCGGAGTTTGGGCGTTACTTGAATTATCTGCCATTGGGGATCGGTGAATTGATACTTTTTTACTATTCGTCACATCAAATGGGGTACTTACTACTATTTGGTACAGTGAGTGACCGCCTTTATATCTGTAAAGGTTTGTCTGTGTCACCCTTTATTTAGTTTTACCATTGGACACTAGGGGCGCTGTTTAACCGCAAAATATGAATTTGTGAAAATTAACTGTCGTTACTTTGTAAATACAGTATTTTCAAGATATTGCAGCATAATTTTTTTTTTTTGGAACTTGTCAATGACATGACATCACAGCCATTCTTAGCAGCCTTCAAAAGATTTACAGCCAGAAGAGGCCATTGTGGTGAATTTTGGAGCGATAACGGCACTACATTTGTGGGAGCTAATAAGGAATTAAAGGCTCTGCTCACTCAGGAAAAATCGATCGTAGCTACTGACATCGCTGATTGGTTGGCAACAAATGGAACTCATTGGAGCTTCATACCATCCCATTCTCCATCTTTTGGAGGAATCTGGGAGGCTGGAGTGAAGTCTACCAAGCATCATCTCAGGAGAATTGTAGGCACCAGCACTCTTACCTTTGAAGAGCTTAGTACGGTGCTTACTCAGATAGAGGCCTGTCTCAAGTACAGACCGATCTCTACGATCGGTACTAGTCCTGAAGACTTATGTCCACTTACACCAGGCCATTTCTTGGTGGGAGAACCCTTGTTACTTTCACCTGAAGCCAATTTCGAGCAGAGTAATGTGAGTACCTTGAAGCGGTGGCATCTGACTCAACGAATGGTTCAACAGTTTTGGCGACGATGGTCCCGCGAGTATCTTGTTCAGTTTCATCATAGGCATAAGTGGTCGCATCAAATTGCGGAACCCAATTTAGGTAATGTGGTGTTGGTGATGGAGGATGACTTACCACCTGCAAGGTTGCTTTATGATCTTATTGAATGAATGAATGAATGAATGAATTTATTTTAATAAAAAGCTACAATGGCTTATATTTGTTAGTAGTGCTTATATCTAGGTTAGTATATTTCAAAAACAATTATAACACCTTTAATTTCTGTGAACATCAATTAATTTTATACCACCCGAATGGCAAACAGGCCTTTTTTTGGTTTAACGTGAGGGGAAATCCTCATGGATGCTATGCCGGACTCCTACAGACTAAAAAATCTCACGTCACGCCTGACAGCCTGTGGTTGGGAGCCCCGGGGAAGCCCTCGGAAGGATGTCCCAGAACAAAAACATGTGGTGATTGAACATCATTTTAAATAGTTGCACTTGGTACTAAAAATAGTAGTTTAAAACTTACGTAAGTGTTCCAGGCTGTGAAGGTGTTACAAGAAAATTATATATTTCCTTGCGTAGGGTCAAGTGTCCAACAATATAAATAAATGGTTTAAAAAACCCTAGAAAAATACGCTTTTATAATGCACGAAAAAAGCAAAAATAAATTATGGATCGTTCAAGTTGCCTCTATTTCTAGGCTGAAGTGTAAACTATGTGCTTTTAGTTATAATATTTGATTGCAAAAGCGTGGGGCACCTGATATCTTGTCAGATTAAGGATAAGATCACATTTATAAAAGCGTGTTTTTCTCGTGTTTTTAAATTTAACTTACACTGTCACGCTATTATATATCTATTGTGAGTTGACTTTTACTATTAATAATATAATTTTATATTTCGGAAATGTATTAACGATGATAGGCTTTAATTGAAATGCATAACAAACTTACTTGAAAAGTAAAGTAGTTAATCACGCCTACGCATTTTCAACACCCACTTTTGCCAGTTTTTCGTGCGCCCGCGTAATAGGAGCAAACCTATTACCGTTACGGATCTCTATTAGATAATTATAGAAATAGAAATAGAATAGAAATAGAAAAATCTTTTATTTGGTAAAATGCCAAAATATTACAGGTTTAGGTTTCACTTCACAAGTTAGGTAGATAACACTGACATTGTACCAAAAGGGACCACAGCTCAGCAAAATGTCCTTTACCTAAATGGCAAACGACGCTGATTTTCAGCTGCAACCCATTCACAAATAGTTACTAAAACTAAATAACAATAATAGTACCCGACTTGAATTCGTTAACATATCTACTATTATTTTTAACAAACATATTTACACTATAAGTATTTACATAAACAAACAACATAATGTACATAATATAGCAGATTAAAACAAATAATAATTATAAATAAGCAGTAATATATAATAAATAAATATATATATACATACTAATATATACTTATATATATATACATACTCATATATATTTTACTTATACAACAATACCTCATAATTCAACTGTATAGCCAATGATATTTAAGTAAAGATATGCTACCTTCATACAAACAGCGTTCAGTTTTTGTTGAGTTATAATTTCACGTGCTTACCTATCGGTACTTAATAGATTTCATCTATGAATGCGATAGAGAATACAAAACGTTTAAAACAGAGAGGGATAGCTATCTGTGTCGTTTTGCACACAGCAGCAGACCACAACACGACTTGTTTCGCTCGCAGCTATTAGCCGACTAAATGGAATTATAACAATTGTGTGACTTTGTCCGCAACAGTTTTTGAGCGCTAATGCGATATCTACCTCTTTTTTACTATAACATCATTGTGTATAGCTAATAATTATGGTTGTGCAATGGAGCCTATAGCGCCGTGCCAGGGATACGGTGGTTTTCAGTTGCTTTCTGATGCTGCAGCAGTATATTAAAAACCGCACTTCTAAATGATAAGAACGAACATTTTTTCCTAATTGGCGGCGGGATATTATTCCAGCATTTAGTAGCCGCAGTAGCCGTAGTAGTAATTCATAGGTAGATCCTTAAAGTTTCGGCATTCCGAGAATTTTAGTACAATATGTAGTAATCATGTAATAAGAATACAAACGCATATATCCCCAAGCGGGTTATCAAAGGTAACCAAAGATATTTCGTTCTCGAACAAGAACTCTACATTTTGCCACTGTCAACGTATTCCCCTCATGTATCTACTTAATTGCCTGAAAGAAGAGGCGTTCCCTTTGGCAGCATAAACGTTATACTCTTGTGCGACCTCATGCAGCTTTCGCCAGGATTTTGATTATAAAAGGATTAGTATTAATAGGAATTTGCTTACAAAAAAGTCTTTCTTGTTCCAGCGCCCCACGCTTTTACAATCAAATATTATAACTAAAAGCACATAGTTTACACTTCAGCCTAGAAATAGAGGCAACTTGAACGATCCATAATTTATTTTTGCTTTTTTCGTGCATTATAAAAGCGTATTTTTCTAGGGTTTTTTAAACCATTTATTTATTTTATACTATTTAGTCACAACATTTATACCTTTACTAGCTGTTCCCTGCGGCTTCATCGGCGTAGAAGTTGTTAACGCATAAAATCATTACCCTCCTTTTGCGCAGTTAGTTAAAAAGTAGCCTATGTCCTTCCCTTAAACTTAAACTATCTTTATAACAAATTTCATCAAAATTGGTTCAGTGGTTTAGGCGTGAAAACGTAATAGACAGACAGACAGAGTTACTTTCGCATTTATAATATTAGTAGGGATTTCTGTATTACATGGTGTTTTGTCTGAGTTCGACTAATGTGAAAATATTTCATTATTACTCTAATACACATACATTTTTTGCAGGTACATCATCATCATCATCTCAGCCGACTTGACGCCCACTGCTGGGCATAGGCCTCCCCCAAGGACCTCCACAACGTTCGGTCTTGCGCCGCCCGCATCCAGCAGGCTCCCGCGATAAGGTCGCGATCAGGTCATCCGTATGCAGGTACCTATGTCAATATTTACACTTAATATTAACTTCAATATATAACAAGTTTGTTATAACCTTAAACCCTAATCGTGGTCAAAGTTCATTACAAGACTTTTCTAACAAATCCAAACACAGCTATGATACGATGTTCAATCATGAAGTTACAGTTCATATCTTACAACTCCATCATCAGATCAGTTTGACAGCACCATATTATTGTATTGTTATCAGAACTACAAACATCTGCCAATTATTACGCTACGATCCTTGGAAGGTGGTTAAATTAGTTACCTGAGATTCCATTGCATAGTTTTACAAGTCAATTAAAAAAAGGTTTGTTAAAACCCTGAAACCTAAGCCTGGTCAAAGTTCATTACAAGACTTTTCTGACGAATCCAAAATCAGATATAATACGATATTCCATCACGAAGTTCCAGTGCATATCTTCCCGCTCCATCATCAGATCAGTTCGGTAGTACCATATTATGATATTGTCATCAGAACTACATACAGCTGCCAATTTTCGTGCCCCTACGATCCTTGGAAGCTGGTTAAATTAGCTACCTTAGATTCCACTTGTTTTCAGAAACTATTTTCCGGCTCCATCATCATAGCAGTTCGATAGTACCATATTATTGTATTGTCATCAGAACTACATACAGCTGCCAATTTTCATGACTCTACGATCTTTGGAAGCTGGTTAAATTAGCTACCTTAGATTCCACGTGTTTTTAGTACCTATCTTCCGGCTCCATCATCATATCAGTTTGACAGTACTATATTATTGTATTGTCATCAGAACTACATACATCTACCAATTTTCATGACGCTACGATCCTTGGAAGATGGTTAAATTAGTGTTCTTAGATTCCATTACAATGTTAGTTACATACACGACGACCTAATAAAAGCGTATTAAAAACACTAAAAGTTCATAACCTCGTACATCTTGTTTTTGCTGATAGAAGTCTATAATTTTACAGGCATGTAGTCAATATGATTGGGTATCGAATGACAATTATAGATTTTTTTAAATAAAGTGATTTGAATCGACAAAGAAATAAAAACTAAGAAATGGGATTTGTGTCATTGTGTCCTTAGGCGTACACAATGAAGCACCATATATTCAACAATGAAACACCATAAATAAACTGTGCCTAAATCAAATGTTGTTTAATGTAGGTAGTTATTAAAGAAAGAGCAGCCC
Source organism: Miltochrista miniata (assembly GCA_933228765.1). Taxonomy (NCBI): domain Eukaryota; kingdom Metazoa; phylum Arthropoda; class Insecta; order Lepidoptera; family Erebidae; genus Miltochrista; species Miltochrista miniata. Next base: position 3,178,765 of record OW121772.1, on the reverse strand, counting down.
GTTTCTACGTTAAATGCAGTGGCACGACGTGCCATGCTGCATGCTTCAGGCTTTTGCATGCCTTGATTTATAAGACCGTAAACATTCGATTCCAGCCATTTTCCCAGCTAACAGAATATCGAATATTGTTAATTTTTGCCAATTGGTAAGCAAAACACCGCTCGTTCTTTTTACAGCTTTGTTACGCGCCATCTTAAAATAACAAATTTTAATAGATAAGGTTACACAATATCAACCAATAAAAAATCTAGATTTATATAGATATCTTATGATGGTACACAATAAAACAGTGTTTCATTGTGTCCATTGTTAAACTGTTTCATTGTTGACTACCTAGGGTTTATCTAACTTTTAATTTATGTTCACAAAATTGTAGCTTTCAAACAAATGATATATGCCAAAATAATCTACAAAACATGTAGAATGCTGGATAATCATAAAAAATATAATATTCCTAACCATTAAATAATGGAAAATCTTTAAAGATAGACGCGTCTTTTCTCACGCGGTGCCGCCGCAAACTGGGATACGCCGGTGGTATCTATTGAGTGTCCTCACGCGATATTTTGCACAAACTGCCAACGTCGCGTTTTGGAAATATTACTATGTTTTATTGTGTACCACTGTTTCATTGTTGGACACTTGACCCTATCCCACTTCTGAACTGTTGAGACGTGGTCTAGTTGGACAGGAATAAAACCACTTCTTGTCACAATTACACTTATATTTGATGATATCAGTTGTACACTTACACACTTCTTATTAATTAACTCGTCAATAATATCAGCAACAATGATCCAATCTCTCATTAGCAAAATATTTTATGCAGCCACAAAGTATTCCTCCCACCGTTGCAACGACGTGGCGGTGGGGCAATCCTTAATGTGGGGTAGATAATCTATTATATAAAAATAAGTCGGGTTTTCCTTCCTGACGCTATAACTCCAGAACGCACGAACCGATTTCCACGGTTTTGCATTCGTTGGAAAGGTCTCGGGCTCCGTGAGGTTTATAGCAACGAAAATTCAGGAAAAATTTCAACAGAAAAGCGGGAAAATCATTTTTCATATACAGCGCCATCGCGGGCGAAGCTGCGGGCATCAGCTAGTAATTTATATAATGTTATAGTTAATCAAAGTGCCTAGTTTAGCTTAACTACAAGTTTTAAAAATCTAGTTAAATATTATGATTATAATTACTAATTCGTTAAGTACGCAGTAAACAAAATATTCAATGTATTCTATTAGTCTATTCTTTTATCTACCCGCATTTATTGAAAAGTAAAATATAACGTCTCTTGCCGGAAATGACCTAACATTAGTATAGATTATCCTTGTATCTCTACAAAGACAACATCTAAGTATAGCTCACAAAGAAATGTTTTTAAACCTTATTAGATGAATTCGAAAAACTGAAAGGGAAAAGAATATGCTTTTGTTGGTTAACACTGAAAATGTATGAATGTGATGACATGCTCATTTACACAACTTTATTATTATTGACATATTTTATTCACAGCACATTGTTATTAATTTGATATCATTATTGTAATTTTCTATGATTTTTGCATGTCAGGTATTATGTAGTATAAGTTTAAAACCATAGGTATATCACCGCATTTCTCCAAATAAATATAATTATAAGCGGCTCTTCTTCTCGAGTATCATGTTATTTTTCTTACGAAGATACCCGGTCTTTTGATAGGCTAACATGGGGACATAATGGTCCAACACGCAGAGGCCCTTTGAATTAGTCCTTTTTAGGGTTCCATAGCCAAATGGCAAAAACGGAACCCTCATAGATTCGTCATGTCATGTCTGTCTCTCTGTCTGTCTGTCCGTATGTCACAGCCACTTTTCTCCGAAACTATAAGGTCTATGCTATTGAAACTTGGTAAGTACATGTATTCTGTAAACAGCATTAAGATTTTCATATAAAATTAGATAAAAACCGGCTAAGTGCGAGTGTGAATTGAGCATGAAGGGTTCCGTAGCAGCAAGTAACATAGTATAAAGTTCTTATAATTCGTTGTAACTTTCATTGATGTTTTAACACGTTCGCAGTGGTAGTGATTTTTCTCGGCAAAAATTGTGGTTTATGACGTATTAAAAAAAAACTACTAACTCGATCTCGTTCACATCAATTTTCGTTGGTAGTTTTTATGGCAATATACATCATATATTTTTTTAGATTTATTAATCTCTTAGTTTAGAAGTTAGATGGGGGGGGGGGGGGTTACACATTTTTCCACTTTGGAAGTGTCCCTTGCGCAAACTATTCTCTTTGAAAAATGATGTTAGGAACCTCAATAGCATTTTTGAAGACCTATCTATAGATACCCCACCACACACGTATGGATTTGATGAAAAAAAAATTTGAGTTTCAGTTCTGAGTATGGGGACCCCAAAATTTACTGCGTTTTAGGGTTCCATAGCCAAATGGCAAAAACGGAATCCTTATAGATTCGTCATCTGTGTCTTTCTGTCTGTCCGTCCGTATGTCACAGCCACTTTTCTCCGAAACTATAAGGCCTATGCTGTTGAAATTTGGTAAGTAGATGTATTCTGTGAACCGCATTAAGATTTTCATAGAAAACTAGAAAAAAAAGCAGTTAATTTTGGGGGGTCATACTCAGAACTGAAACTCAAACTTTTTTTTCATCAAATCCATACGCGGGGGGTATTAAAAAATGCTATTGAGGTTTCTAACATCATTTTTTTCTTAAGTGAAAAGTTTGCGCAAGAGACACTTCCAAAGTGGAAAAATGTGTGAACCCCCTCCTCCCCCTCTCTAACTTCTAAACTATGAGAATAATAAATCTTTAGCCGTAATTTTCTCCTCTGAAAAATCACTACCACTGCGAACGTGTCAAAGTTACAACGAACTACAAGAACTTTTATACTATGGTACTTGCTGCTACGGAACCCTTCATGTGCGAGTCCAACTCGCACTTGGCCGGTTTTGTCTTTAGCCCTTTTTTTTGTCCGCCTTATGTAGAAAAACGGCAATGGACTACCTACAATAGTAGCTTAACTAAAATTGTGAAAATACTAACTACAAATTCTTATTATTCATAACTATAAATTAAGAACTAGCTTTTCCCCGCGGCTTCGTCCGCGTAGAATTCGTTATCGCATAAAACCATTACCCTCCCTTTGCGCAGCCTCCCGAGGCAGCACACACTGTAAGTACGCCCAAGCGTTCTGTGCTCACACGTGGCAGCGGCGCGCCACAGGGACACACCTACTTGCACACAGTGCGGGCTTCACCGGCGCCGGCGTGGGTGCGAATGTGGCTATTTAAATGACTACTTTGATTAAAACGTTTCTTACAAATATCACAACTATAGGGCTTCTCGCCTGTGTGTGTGCGAATGTGTCTATTTAAATTACTACTTTGATTAAAACCTTTCTTACAAATACCACAACTATAGGGCTTCTGGCCTGTGTGTGTACGAATGTGTTTAACTAAACCAGCTTTTCCAGTAAAATGTTTCTTACAAATATCACAACTATAGGGCTTCTGGCCTGTGTGTGTACGAATGTGTCTATTTAAAGTACCCTTGTCACAAAAACATTTCTTGCAAATATCACAACCATAGAGCTTCTCGCCTGTGTGTGTACGAATGTGTCTATCTAAATTCGGCTTTTGATTAAAACATTTCTTACAAAAATCACATCTATAGGGCTTCTCGCCTGTGTGTGTGCGAATGTGGGTATTTAAATGACCACTTTTATTAAAACGTTTCTTACAAATATCACAACTATAGAGCTTTTCACCTGTGTGTGAACTAAAATGGAAATCTAAATGATGCTTACAACTAAAACATTTCTTACAAATATCACAACTATAGGGTTTTTCGCCTCTGTGTGTACGAATGTGTCTGTCTAAATTCGGCTTTCGATTAAAACATTTCTTACAAATATCACAACTATAGAGCTTCTGGCCTGTGTGTGTACGAATGTGTTTATCTAAATCACCCTTTCGAGCAAAACATTTCTTACAAATATCACAACTATAGAGCTTCTGGCCTGTGTGTGTACGAATGTGTCTATTTAAAATACCCTTGTCACAAAAACATTTCTTGCAAATATCACAACTATAGAGCTTCTCGCCCGTGTGTGTACGAATGTGTCTATCTAAATTCGGCTTTTGATTAAAACATTTCTCACAAAAATCACATCTATAGGGCTTCTCGCCTGTGTGTGTACGAAAATGGCTATCTAAATGATGCTTACAACTAAAACATTTCTTACAAATATCACAACAATAGGGTTTTTCGCCTCTGTGTGTACGAATGTGTCTGTCTAAATTCGGCTTTCGATTAAAACATTTCTTACAAATATCACAACTATAGAGCTTTTCACTTATGTGTGTACGAATATGACTAAATAATTCTCTATTTGTCCTGAAACATTTTTGGCAAGCGTCGCATAAGTAGTTTTTGGAGGAATCATTTTGAATATTTCGGTGTCCATTGATCTTATTTTCAGATAGGATATCTTCAGGTGTGATTGGTTCATTACTTTGTAGTGTATGTATTGGTGATTTTACTACACAACAAGCTTCAACGACCTTATTTCCTTGCTCTGGTTTGTCTTCAACAGTTAAATTAGTTTCAATTTTAGACTGGTAATTTTTTGCTCTACTTTTTTCACCTTTTTTAAGTTTTTCTGTAGTTATATCTTCACAGAACTTTTGCTGGACCGGTGCATGCTTTTTGACGACAGGAGGACCTGAATAACAAATTAAATATCTTACTTAATACAGTTTTCGATTGAAGATCACTCGAAACACCTACTTTCAGTAACTAGGTATGTACTATACTTTCTTCTGTTTCTGCGTACTTTGTTTTTTTTTAAGGCTGTAGGCTCACTAAATTTCCCAAATGCAAGTAGGAAAATGTAGTGGGTCGATTGAATATTTTTAATCTTACAGACATAGGTACATACACGCCTCACGTCACGCCTTTATATCCGAGGGGTAAGCAGAGGCACATTATATGCCCGCATTTCACCGCTTAGAATAAGTCCCACGTATTAAGTGTTGAGCCAATTGAGCCATATTGCCGCGTCGAAATGGATAGGTACAGGTAGTGACTACCTGTGGTTAAAAAATTTCAAGCAGCCGAATAAAGCCGAATTTACATATATATGTTTATAATATGTATTTATGAATATTGTATATATCTTGAGTAGGTATTTATGTATACAGTATCTATTATATTGGTTTGTGTATGTTTACTTTATTTTGAACTGAGTTACTAACACACTTCTACCTTTAACATACTTCTTTCTTCAAGCTATCCTTTCGCCGGACTGCTGGAAGAAATTTCTTTTTTTTAGAAATAAGCAGTACCATTGTACTTATTTAACTTTTTCGTATTTACCTGTAAAAACATTGTGTGTACATAAATGTTAAATAAATAAATAAATAAATAAATAAAGCTTTCAACTTGGCTTAACGACTGCCATTTTACTGGCAACCGGGCCCAACGGCGACCAACATTCCGAAGCACGGAAACTTTCTTAAATAAATGTCACAAAGTGGTCACCCATCCATGGAACGGATTCAGGCAGTGGGAGCTTAGAGTCCTGTTCAATGCCACATCAAGATACCTTGCATGGAAGCAGTGCTCCAGCTCAGACCCCAACCAGGTAACCCTGAGCCTACGTTAAGCATCCCGGCTGCGAGTTGGAAGGCGCACACTTGACTTTGTGATGGGTTTGGTTTTAGTCCATTTGATGTATAATAGCTTTCCAACCCCATAAGAGCCGAACTAAGATGTTCTTCGGCTTTGTCGAATGTTTGGGTTTGAGTTGCCAGCGCTAAGTCATCGGCGTAGAGGAACATCTTTGTACTTGGAGCACAGGGCTGGTCATTGGTGAAGATGTTGAATAAAATGAGTGCGAGAACACTTCCCTGTCCCTCACCTACTTCTGTCTTTCGACTTATGTAGGTAAAATGTACTTACATTATGTTGAGCTCTTTATAGCCAATAACAACATTTTTACAAAAAATCTTATCTAGCCATGATCTACAAACTCCAAGTCCGGGTTTCGAGGCTCAGTATTTACAATCTAGGGTCCAGAATCCCTCACGTCAGACTCCAGAAAACCTTGGTCTGAGTGCTCTCTGGAATCTGTACCTGTAGCAAAAGCTTAACATCTAGGGTGCAGGGTCCACCGTGGGACACCGTGGGAGAGCGGTGCTTCCGCTGTAGTCAGCCCGATCACAAGGCCCTTGCCTGTGACGCTCCGCCACGCTGTTATAAATGCGTGGCGGAGGGCAAGGAGGCCGACCACCGGGCAGGCAGCAAGGCCTGCGCTGCCTCAAGGCCGAAGCCCCGTCCATCCGCACGGGGGGAGAGGGTGAGAGAGCACGTTCGTGGCAGGGTGCGGAGATGGACGTCCATTAGTGGACACTTCTGTACCAGAGCATCAGGCAGGGGTCCATCAACATTGCTGTTGTCGCCGAGCCGTACTGGGTTCACCCGGGAAGCCCGGTGGATCTGGACGGCCTAGCGACTGTCTTTGGGGGGACCGGCGAGGACGACTCGCGCCTAGCGCATATCGCTAGGGGCCCGGGTTGCGTCGCGGCGGAATATGAGGGTGTGGCTGTCGTGGCCGTTTACATCTCGCCGAGCCTCGACCAGCATCAATTTGAGCTATGGCTCCCTGAGCTGGACGTCCTTTTTGCTGCATGCCGGCCTCGCCCTGTCTCGGTCCTGGGAGATTACAATGTCTGGTCGCAGGCTTGGGGCTCCCGGGAAACCAGAGACAGGGGGAGGATACTTCAGGACTGGGTCACTACACGTGGCTTAGTCATCGTAAATCGGGGGAATGTCGCAACCTGGACGCGGCGGGGGCTCAGCTCGGTCATAGACGTTTCGTTTGCGACCACTGAGCTCGCCCGCCGTGTCCAGGGATGGCGTGTGGTGGAGGAGGAGGAGACTTCGTCAGTACACCAGGTTCCGCCAGATGCGTCGCTGCACAGACGATGCGGCAGCCCGAGAGACGGAGCTCTACGATGGGTACAAGGAGGCCAAAGAGGGCCCTCCAGACAGCCATCAAGCGGTCCAAAAAGTTGGGCCGCGAGGAGCTTATGGAGACTCTGGAGCGGAACCCGTGGGGGCACTCGTACCTTCTCTCACTACTCTTCTTTCTTTTCTTTCTTTCTTTCTTCTTTCTATGGTAAGGAGCAAATTACGCCTTATGGCGCCCCCACTGACCCAGAGTTTCCAGCCGGAGCGGCTGGAGAGGGTCCTAGACTCCTTGTTCTCGACGAGAGTGGAGGAACACATTCCTCCGCGCATGGCTCTGTCTCAGGCACCCAACGCGGAAGGCAGGGAGAACGACGTGCCCGTAGTCACCGAGGGTGAGTTAGGGGCGGCTGTACTGCGGCTTAAAGCCCGCAGAAACACCGCCCCTGGACCCGACGGCATTCCAGGCCGAGCATGGGTCCTGGCTCTCGAGGAGCTTGGGCCTCGACTTATAGGTCTTTTTAGCGCATGCCTCGAAAAAGGCCGGTTTCCCAAGGTTTGGAAGACAGGGAAATTGGTCTTGATCCAAAAGGCGGGGCGGCCGGCAAACTCCCCATCAGGGTACCGGCCGATCGTGTTGTTCGACGAGGTGTGCAAGCTCTTTGAGCGTATTATTGCACAACGCCTCGTCGGGCACCTCACATGCGTGGGGCCTGATCTGGCGGATAGCTAGTTTGGCTTCCGTCAGGGGTGCTCCACCGTGGACGCGAACATGCGCATTAGAGGCCTAACGGAGGAAGCAGTCTCACGGGGTGAGGTGGTGGTGGCGGTGTCTCTTGACATCGCCAACGCCTACAACACCTTGCCCTGGTGCTGCGTTAGGGAGGCGCTTATATACCATGGAGTGCCTCCCTACCTCCATCGAATTGTCGGGGCCTATCTCTCCGAGAGGGCCATAACTTACCCGAGCTGGCTAGGGCCGGGTCGGTGAGATGTGTCGTGCGGTGTTGCACAGGGATCGGTATTAGGGTCGCTCCTGTGGAACATCGGTTACGACTGGGTGCTGCGTGGTCCGTTGCTCCGGGGGGTCGGCGTAACTTGCTACGGCGACGACACCCTCGTTACGGCGCGGGGAGCAACGCACCGTGACGCAGCACTAATACCCGGTTCCTATATCTATGAAACGATTCGTTTCTGTAACGAACAGTAACATTTTCAACCAAACGTAACCACAAACTGTTCCTATAAACAACGACACGTAAGTGAAATAACTATTGGTTCGTTACTAACGGATGGGAGGTCTGCTACAACTACGATCCGTAAGACATTTGTATGGAGAGCGTAGATTTTGGTGTTCCTATAATAAAAAGGAACATCAGTGAACTGTCAAAGTTTACCATCCGTATACCATTTCGCTACCGTTCGATTTCGGCCGGTTGGCGGTTATGGGTATCTAAGGCGATAGTTATAACATGTTTGTTGTTATTTTAAGGCTAAATATTACAATGTCGAATTCAGAAAGTGATTTGGAAATGTTCTATCAGTCAAGGAAGAATTGTGGAAGCAGTGGTCTACTTGCTAGTAATTTTTTTAACGTCCATGGGCTGCGGCGACCACCAGTACGTCTAGTGGGCCATATGCTTGTCTGCCACCTTAGTGGTATTAAAAAAAGTAGGTATGTTTTGCACTAAATTTGTGGGCAAAGACACTTCTTCCTTAACATCAACTTTTGTTTTCTGTAAAGAATGTAATTAAAAACAAGTAGATAAGTATACCTACCAACATCTAATATCAAAATCACTCTGCTGTCAATTTAATAAAATTAAGTACAATAATATAACCCTAAAAAAATACCTACTTAGGTTTAATGAATTTATTTCTCCAAAGACATACAAGTCACTTATCGAGAAACAATAATAATAATTGATACACAATGTACCAATAAAAGATTGTCGTTCGCTTTAGACTTACTTAATGTGTCTCAATGACGTGTTGTGCTAACTTCTGCTTAAATGCATTAAATGAGGTAATATTTTTAATAGATTAGGGTAATTTGTTAAAAAGTTGTGCGCCTTCGTAGGTAAACATTTTTTTGCCGTAGTTCGTGCGTATCTTCGGCAACACGATAAAACTTGCGCGACGACTGCTTCGGCTAGTTAGTTCTTTAATTTTTTTGAAGGCTAGGTTAGTATGGAGTTGGTTAAGCAAAATTTTTTTAACAAGAATACATGTGAAACGCCTTTGGCTTTCAGGAAAGGAGAAGAGATAAATAAGAAGATGAGAATTAGAATTTACAACGATGGTTTATTATATACTAAAAAAAACTCGGGGTCGTGGTTCGTGATCAAGCAGCAAGAGGCTTTGCGATTTCAGATAGTCTTCGCAGGGTTCGACTTATCTTGGGTCTCCTGGATGGTGATGCAGTCCGCGAGGTAGCCGTGCCGTCCACAAATTCGGCTGGCACGGTGTTTTCAACCCGTAGGGTGGATGGTTGCTTGTAGAACCCGAAGGGTGCGTCTTCACCACCCGTGGGGTAGATGTTCCTTCGTGGAACCCGAAGGGTGGATTTTCACAATCCGTAGGGTAGATTTCTGCAACCCGTAGGGTGGACCCTGGAATGTTCCAGGTAAGTTAGCTTGAACCCTTTTTCCCGCCTGTTCCCTAAGACAGCCGACCCTTGCTAACCATTGCAGGAGTCGGGAGTCTTACAATGTCTGCTTACAGCACTAATTTTACACAGATGTTTTTTCACACCCCTGTTAACTACCCCCCTATAACAGGGTTGACCAACAGCCGTTAATTTTTACTGTTTAAAAATTAGATTACATTATACATAATTTAACTCACCCAATGATGGGGTACTTGACGTTTGCAGCTAAACAATTGTTCACTTAGGGAGAATTTCGCTCCCTATAAAATTGTAATTAGTTTTCAATTAATTTAATTAATCCCCGATGCACAGACACCTTCGCGACAGTATAATTTAAATTTGTGATATGGTTCCCGAAACTTCGCGGGCAGTCCTATTTATAGCATTAGACAGCGCCTCTGGCGGCAAGTAGCGTCCCTACGTACTACGTCACTCTGGTTACGTCAGTGCTGGTGTTGATGTGACTAGTTGTCGGCAGATGGCGCTTTCATTTATTATAACTAAAATTTCATTTTTAATTAACTAATTTTATTAATTTTTGCACACGTTGTTGCACAACGTTACACATGTGTTAAAAATATATAATTGATTGATGTTCATTATTTTAGTTTCTGCATAAATTGTAGTTGTGGGTGTTAGGTAGTGATAATGAAATAATATTTTGATTAATTTATTTTGCACGATCTGAAGTTCTGATAATTTTGTTTTACCACTTTCAAAAGCAATTCAATAGCCATTTACATGTGTTAACCATTTGAAATGTGCCAGTAATAAAATAGTTCCGTCCGAATATTTAAAAAAAAACTCTTCTCAACCGTGAATGACGTAAAAAAACGAGTGACAACGGAGGGCTTCGGTAAGCAATTAACTAAAGACGATTCGTAGCAAGTAGATGAGCCAAAAACTTATAGGAACGTGATTTACGTTTCGTTATTAGTAGATCAAAAACGAATGGTAGCTTTTGGCCAATAACGATTCGTTGATTATAGGAACCGGGCATAAAGGCCACGGCAGAGGTTGCTCAAGTCGTGGGTCGAATTCGGCGGCTGGGTCCTGAGGTCGCCCTTCACAAATCCAAGGCTCTGTGTTTCCACGGACCTCGGAAGGGGCCACCTGCGGGATCCAGCCTGTGGGCAGGGGGCGTCAGCATCAGCATCGAGCCCTCGATGAAGTGTATGGGGCTCGTACACGATGCCCGTGGAACTTCGGACTTCACTTCCGAAGTTTGGTCCCAAAGCTGAGGGGGGATTAGCCGCACTAGCGCGGCTGATGGCCAACATCAGGGGACCCAACGCTCCCTACAGGAGACTATACCTGGGGATCGTGCGAAGTATGGCCCTATACGGGGCCCCCGTATGGGCGGAGAGCCTGTCGGCCAGTAACGTGGCCAGACTGCTGAGCCCGCAGAGGACGATGGCCATCAGGGTAATAAGGGGATACCGCACGATCTCCGGTGGGGCGGCATGTCTCCTAGTCGGGACCCCTCCATGGGACCTGGAAGCGAGAGCCCTTGCGTCACTGTTCAGATGGCGCAAGGAGGCGCTGGAGCGGGGCCAAAGGCCTTCTTATCGAGAAATCGAGGCCCAGCGGTCCCTGCTCCACCAGGAAACCGTGGAGACATGGAAGTTGCGACTTGAGCAACCAAAGGGGGGATTCGCCACAATCGTGGCCGTCAGACCGGTCATGGACGAGTGGCTGGAGAGGAGACACGGTGCTCTCTCCTACCGGCTGTCATAGATACTAACCGAGCACGGTAGCTTCGGTAGGTATCTGTGGCTCTACACCGGGACACCACGGCTGAGTGTCAGCACTGTGAGGACCAGAGCGATGACACGGCGCTCCCCACGCTGGTGGAGTGCACGGCGTGGTCAGGTCCTCGTGGTGCTAGATACGCGCTCTATACTTTCTAATAAATACTCTAACATTGTAACTCTCATAGAGATCTTTCTTTGTTTGTCTACTGTCTGACACTGTTCATCTTGTACATTCTAAATGTAAGCTCTTTACCACAATGACTTCCAGTTATAGTGGTGGTGTTTATGTTCTTGTTATGGCCTTATCGTGTAGTTTTTTGGAACTTTTGGCTGCAACTAGGAAGTTTGAGCTGAGGTAGAGACTGAATCACAGCTCTACTCCCAACTTACACATATTATATCAATTATACGAGTGAACTTACAATATGTGGCTTCGCTCTGTGTTTGCTTGCCGACCAAGACACACGAATCTTCTTCCGGATCTGATGGCTGCATGTAGTCATCTTCTAACGGATCTTGCTCAGCAACTGAAGAATTTAATGTAATTGACAGTTTACGACAGGCCAGAATATACCATTGCTGCAATGCAATTTTAGTAGCTCAACAGCTGAGTTCGGAGAAAGATTTTATCACGTAGCGTGATTGGCTAAATCTGGGGGATACGTCTTTAAGCTGACAACCCTAACTCGGTCCAATTTGGTCGTCTCACGAGTTCCCTTAGGATATCGGAGAATAACTGCATCTAAGCAATGCCTATTTCAGTCGCCTGCAAATACAGGCGGGTCGCTGGGCGGGTCAAGCGCCGCCAACGAGACCTGAACCTCCGTCACTCGCTACAAGTCTTTGGTGCACCTTCACACTAGCGTTTTTCCAGCGTAGGCGTACGATGGACGTATGCGCGGCTCAGACACAGCGTATACGCCGCGTTGGCGCGGTGTCTCCACTGGAACACATGAGTACGCTAAAACAGCGTCGGGCGTGCGCGTTACTGGGGGATCGTGTACAATACTGTTCACAAGCGACGTATACTCGGCATGGAAATGATTGCTACTCGAAAATAATTATCATATGAGTATATACAACGTGAACTTTTGTATAGTGCAAAGCTCAGACACTCCAACTAGAGTTTCACTTCAAAACACAGTATAAAAAAATAGCCGGCGTGAAGTACCTTCGATTTGCTAGGGTTTGGGGGTAATAGGAGCAAAATTTTTATTTTGGTTCCGAACCCCTCCAGAAACGTGCTCGGACTGACGCCCAGCCAGCCAAAGAAAATCTGGTGTCTGTAGGACATCTGGTCGCCGAGTTACAGCCTTTTAAACATTGACTTTGACAGCTCGGCGGCCATCTTGTTTTTATTAAAACACCCATAACTCTGCAACTACCGGCGCTACAAAGCTGAAATTTTAGATTAAAATTTTTTAGGTCACTCTCTGTCTGTCCCCTGTGTCCAAATTCAGGCAAATCGGAGCACTAAATTTTCAGGTGGCTGAAAACTCTTCAGGAAGGTAGAGGGGGTTGAGCTGATCAAGGCAAACCCAAACTAGCCTGCTCTGCGACGTCTGGGACCGGAGTTACAGACGATCAAAGTTCGGTTTTTTTTTTTTTTTTTTAATATTCAGCTCGCCAAATTGACGTCGCCACCAGCCTGATGGTAAGAAAGCAGTGGCGCATCTAGCGATTGGGGGCCACTTCTTACAGTGGTCCTCAAGTTGGCGGCCCTGTGATGTGCCTCTTCACGCTCCTCTTGAAGAACCCGGGATTGTAAGATGAGGGAAAGACGTGTGCGGGCAGGTCGTTCCATGTTTTTATAGTTCGACAGAGGAACGATCTTTTGAAACGCTCGGTTTGACAGCTCGTCCGCCATCTTGGAAAAACTTTGATCATCTGTAGAATTGGAACGGGGCGTCGTAGAGGAGAGCGGTTTTCCTTGGGGGGCTCAGCGGCCACTGCCTCACCTGACTGGGGGGGGTAAGGGGGGGGGATAGGGGCAAAATTATATTTCGGCACGAAAAAGGTTACCGGAAGGTAGATCTCGTCGAGAACGTCTAGATAGGCCAAAGCACGAGTAGGATCGGACCAGCGGTTCGAGAGTTACAGGCGATTGTAAAATTTTACAATTTGTTTTGTAAAATCTTGGAACCTCATTTCTCCGGAGCCCCTGGGCCTAGGGTCATCGTGTTTGGGCTTGTTGTGAAGGGCTCGACGAGAGCTACCGCCTGGGCCACTCTACGCAGCTCTACATAGAGTGTGTAGAGTTCTGGCACAACATTTTAGTTTTTTCGACACAAATTTAACTGGGGAACTCGAGTCTTTGGCATTTTTCGGACGGGGAGAGCTCCTTGGGCAGATAGTGTGAGACTTGCGTACAGTGACTCTATTTTAAGTATTTTTAAGGCCCCTATTGGCATTTTAGTTATAAGACTATATATTTTTTATTATTTTAATTTGACTCGAGCCCTATTGGCACTACCCAGACAGTAGCAGTGCTACGCATTATTTTGGACAAAATAAATTTGAAATTGTTAGGTTAGGTTATGATAGGATATTGTTCTTAGCGACGAAGGCATATTAATGTAGTATATTTGACACAGTCTTCTTTGCGACGGGACTTCGGGTTGGGTTGAGGCCTGTATACACACATCACTTTACACACACAAACACACAAACCTAGGTCCACGCACATCACTTACACTAGCATAGACACAAAACACACAAACACGAACACCATTTACACACACACTACACAACTCGACTCGGAGCTGTGTGCCCGTCGGACGTGAGCACCACTCTCACTTACTATCAAATATTAGTGAAATTGATTTTTAAGACTAGTCTCTACTGAAAATTTTAAATTAATTATATATTACTATTTTTACAACTTACACAATTTTAAATTTTACTGATCTTTACATTGACGTGCACATATTTTACAAAAAAAAAATGTTCGGGCATAGAACACCCATCAAAAAGCCGGAGCTCTCAAGTGGAGAGGCGACCCTTGGGACCAGTCAGACGTAGTGTAGACGCTTTAGAAACACGCGAGTCAGCGCAGCCTAAACCACTGCCGCTGTCTCAAAGATCTAAAGAAACAGCGTTGGTTCGGTCGCCACTGCTGGTCCCGGGGCCGCAAAATCGGCTTGCGAAGGCTACGGAGTTTGAAAGTTATAGCGGAGCAACTAGGAAACTCAAAGAATATTAAACGAAAAATTAAATTTGAAATTGAGGAAAAAACGAACTTTCTTTTTCGCATAATAAAAGCCTATGATGATGAAAGGAAGGGTACTAGAAAGAGCGATGTAAGAATGAATGAGAGTAAAAGTGAAAGCTCCTCAAATGAGGAGGTTCTGAAAAAGATTGGAGAGAATGAAATGTTGTTTATAGAAAATAATAGAATTATAAGAGAAATGAAAGAGAAGATCGACAAACAAGACGAAAGAGAGAAAGCGAGAGAAAAGGTATGAAAGAGGAAATGAGGAAAGAAAATAGTAAAATCATTATGGAGGGACGAGAGAGAATAGAAAAACAAGATGAACGAGAGAGAGAAAGAGAGAAAAGAGGACTAACCACGTACGCTGGAGTGGTAACGGGCCAAAGTGGCCGACAGCCCCCGGAACCAGCGGTGCTTCACTCGGTGGTAGTTACCTCAGAGAATGAAAAGGATACGGGAGAGTAGGTGATGGAATGATTGAGGAAGATTGCAGATGAGGATGATGAATGGGTGAAAGTTGAAAGAGTACGCAAGGCGAAGGACAGAAGAGTGATTATAGGATACAAGACGATGGATGAAAGAAAGCGGGCACAACAGAGGCTCGGGGGGAAAGGTCTCTGCGTCGAAGAGATCAAGAACAGAGACCCACTGCTGATCTTGTATGGCGTCCTCAAGGTCCACAAGGACGAGGAACTCCTCGAAAAGATCAGGTCACGAAACCGTGAGGCTTTCAGTGGCCTGATCCCAGAGGAGGACAGGATGGCTGTCTTGTATCGCAGGACAGCACGAAATCCATTAACGTGCCACATGGTGCTCAGGGTCTCCCCGGCAGTTTGGTCCCGAGCTCTGGACGCAGGGAGGTTGCATACTGATGTGCAGCCCATAAGGGTTGCGGATCAATCACCGTTGATGCAATGCTCCCTGTGCCTAGGGTACGGCCATAGCAGACGGCACTGCAAGACGGCAGAGCCCACCTGCAGCCATTGCGGTGGGACACACTTAAGGGCACAATGCCCTGAGTATGCCGTCGGAGCGCAGCCGTCCTGCTGTAACTGCAAACGGGAGGGGCTGGGCAACACGAGACACGGTGCCTTCGACGATAAGTGCCCCGTGAAAGGGAAATGGGATAGGATAGCGAGGGCGTCCATTCAGTATTGCTGAAGGCCCCCCGGAGAACAAACGATCTCATGATTGATGCCTCAAGGCTTAAAGCCGCGGTTGCTCTAGTGCAGGAGCCCTACGTGGGCTCGGGGAGGGGTATGAGGGCATTCCAGGGCGTTAGGGTCTTCCAGAACGCTGGGCAAGGAGAAGGGACTGTTAAGGCGGCCATCGTCGTGTTTGACGCGACG
Organism: Miltochrista miniata; assembly: GCA_933228765.1. Taxonomy (NCBI): domain Eukaryota; kingdom Metazoa; phylum Arthropoda; class Insecta; order Lepidoptera; family Erebidae; genus Miltochrista; species Miltochrista miniata. The sequence continues at coordinate 3,162,819 of OW121772.1, read as the reverse complement.
CTGGACGTCTTGCAGTACCCGCAACTCACCACAGACCATGTGTGTGTGCGTGCAGGCCGTGCCGTCAATGTAGCTGTGGTTCCTCCTTCCGCCTCTGTAAGTATCGAAAGTTGGAATATTCCCTCTATTCAGGACATGGAGGTCCATCCGTTTGAGAACGTCCGCCAGTAACCCCCTCTTTTATTTTCAAACGGGTGCCCCCACCAGGTGCTGTTTGCATTGGCATCGCCTCCGAGAAGAAGATGCTGGCCACCGATCTCGCGCCTCACCCTCAACAGTTGCTCTATGCAGGGCTCCAGAGGTGTCTTTGGTTCGAAGTAATAAGACACCAGCGTGATCTCCCAGGCACTGGTCCGGATTTGGTGAAGCTGCTGCGGGGATTAAACCCCGCGGCAGTGGTCGGTCCGGTGGGCGACGATGTACGGTGCAAGCTGTGTGTGGAGCCCTCAGTGCGAGTGAACGTTGAAGTTATTCGATGCAAACAAACTATCCAATCTTTCCTCTTTATAATATTAATGTACATGTAGTTACAAGTTATATTCTATAGTAGAGCTTTACTCCGATTTTGGTCGAATCCAGCCTTGGTGTGATGTTATATAGCATGTAGCCATCCTCAATAAACGTACTATTCTACTGTGAAAGAATTTTTGAATTCCAACTGGTAGTCTCTGGTGGAACAAAATAGTTGGACCACGGTAAACAGGGCTGAAAATCGGTGCAATAGTTTTTAGCTTTATCACGAACATGAATGACAAAAGTGAACTTACCACACGTGTCTTCGCTCTCTTCTTTCTTGACGACACTTGAATGCTCTTCCGGATCTGATGGCTGGATGTAGTCATCTTCAAACGGATCTTGCTCAGCAACTGCAATATTTAATGTAATTGACAGTTTAAGACATACCAGTCCACAATATACCATTACTGCAAAGCAATTTTAATAGCTCAACCGCTGAACAGGTAACAAGATTTTAGTGGCAGTATGGCGGTTGTAACGTTGTGAAACAACGGGTGCAGATATTGATTAATATTAGGTGATTAGAATTAAAATTTAGTTCAACATATGAAAGCGCCATCTACCGAGTAAGTGTCGCAACGACGGAAGCCTTGATTCGTAGTTATAGATGCGGTCTTGACGATTGAGTAGTTTCGAGTGATGCCGCTAGAGGCGCTGTACAAACATATAAATACGACCGCGCGCGAATTTCAAAGACCATTATTCGAAAGATTAAAATATACTCGTCGCGAAGGCGTATGTGTATCAGAAAATAAATCTAATCAAAGTAAAGAGAAATTAAAGGGAGCGAAGTACTCCCGAAGTGATCAGTGATTTAGCTGCAAGCGTCAATAACCCCATCATTGGGTGAGTTAAATTAATTATAATGTAATCTAGATTTTAAAACAGTGAAAATTAACGGCTGTTGGTCAACCCTGTTATGGGAGGGTAGATTACAGGGGTGTGAAAAAGGTCTCTGTAAAATTAGAATATAACCAAACATTGTAAGACCTCCGATTCCTGAAATGGTTAACAGGAGTCGGCTGTCTTAGCAATAGGCGGAAAAAAGGGTTCCAGCTAACCCGTCATCTGGAACATTCCAGGGTTCACCCTACGGGCTACAAGCAATCATCCACCCTACGGGTTGTCAAGTTCCACCCTACGGATTGGGAAAATCCACCCTTCGAGTTCTACGAGAACCTTCCACCCTACGGGTTGTCAAGAGCTACCCTGCGGGTTGCGGAAATCCACCCTACGGGTTGAGAACACCGTGCCAGCCGAAGTTGTGGACGGCACGGCTACGTCGCTGACGGCGTCAATCCAAGAAGGCCAACCCAAGATAAGTCGAACCCTGCGAAATCCTTCGGGAATCGCTAAAGCCCTTGCTGCCTGAAAGTACCACACCCACGACCCCCAAGTGCTTAAATCTAATTCGAATAAATTATTAATTTTTATGTTCTAAATTCTATCTTTTCATTTCTCTCTCTTTTCCTGAAAGCTACAGCATTTCAGTGGCGCCCATATCGTGGTTTCAGGTAGCGAGAAAGCGATTTCCGACGGGAGTCGGGAGGTCATAGTTATAAGGAATTTTAAGTTGTGCAAAATAGTTTTAAGAGTGCCCGTTAGCGGGGTAGTTTCCCTCCAAATTATCACAACTACCCAGGAATTTGGCTCTCCTGACCTCTGCTGCCAACTTGTTCTTTCCGGCTTATTTTGTGTGTTTTTATTAATTTTAGACAGATTTCGGCAAACTCAAGAACAAGGCAAAATTTGAATTTTTTCTCAACGTAAATTGTAAATTTTCCAAATTTTAACGGTCCCCAATTTATTTTTCACACCCTCAAGCAATTATTTTATGGTGGAAAATTTTTAACGAAATTTAAAGTAAAAGTTTTTTTTTTCTTTTCTCAATTTTAAATAGCACTTTGTTAAAGTCTGAAGTAAAACTTCTAATTTGAAACGCTTACATTAATTTTCGTAAGTGAGTTGTATAGCATATATTCATCGTAAAAAGTAGCCAAAGGATATCACCACCACAATTTTTATTTTTTTTACGGCGTCAAACCGCCTCAATTTGGGTATTATTTTGTTGTATTTCCTATATGTGAATTTACAGCGAGACCAACAGCCGATAATCATACTTCTGGGTAACAATCCCTATTGAAATTTCACTTTAGTAAAACGGTAGAACAAATATTTTACGAATTTCACTTCACGTAAATAATAAAAGATTTATAATTGTTTCACTTTTCGAATTACGTTGACTTCTGACACACTGAAATAAAACTGTAAGAAAAAACATTCCAAACGTAGATCACGCAGTGAAAACATTCTTGCCAAAAAACAATTTCAAACTAATAACTTTGATTCGTGTACTAAATAAACAACGGCAGATTTTGCTTTCATAACGTTTACGAGTAAGTTGATTTACTAGCTCGATAGTAGCGGAATTTTTTTTTTCCATATAAACTGTGGGTGGAAGTGAATAAAATACACTCCGGACACCAACAGTCTGATACAAAATATTTCCAGAATCGTCCAAGTACGAATCGGTTTTTTTAAACAATTCGAAATATTCAAGGGTTCCGTAGTGGTAAGGAACAATTTACATAAAAAGTTAGTTACTACTATATAGTTTATTTCAAGAACCGTCCAAGTGCGAGTCGTCTTTGACACAGTTCGTAATATTTAAGGGTTCCGTAGTAGTAAGGAACTATTTAAAAAAAAAAATTAGTTGGAACGAGTCAATATACGATTAATTCTTGGCACGTTCGTGGGAATTGTTACATTTAAATAAAACAAGATTAAGGTCAAAACTTGCATCAATCCATTATAACTGTCAAACATTTAGCTAACTTCATCAACCGTCATCATACACCTCACTTTCACTACTTACTGCTTCGGATTAGATTGAAATGAAATGAAATGAAAAAATCTTTATTCATATAGGTCACAATGTAACGCTTATGAACGTCCAAATGATTGCTTCTACATTTACATTTACTGCCAGATTCGCAAAGCAATAGGTAGAGCTGGAGAAAAAAAGAACCTGGCAATAAAACTCCAGCCACTCTTTTAATATCCAGTAGGTAATTACAAATCATTCAACAACTACAGGGGTGTAATTGTTGAATGATTTGTGTGATGAGATTTGTACACGCGAGTTTTCATTAAGCAATATCCTTTTTTAAACAAAATTCGTCTAGGTAGGTACATAATTTTTTATTTTGTGTTGACTTGGAGCGCCTTAAACCCACGCATTTTTATCATCTATATAGTCTTGAATTGTATAATATGCCTTGCTACATAATTTGGCTTTAATGGTAGCTTTGAATTTGTTTATTGACAATAATCTAGTTTCTTTGGGAAGTTTATTATAAAACTTTATACATTGTCCGACAAAAGAACTGCTTATACTGTGTAGACGAGTAGCATGTAAAACAAGATTATCTTTATGCCTGGTATTTACATTGTGTATATCACATTTTTTTAGAAATTGGTCCTTATTTTTATGCACATAAATTAAATTTTCATATATGTATTGTGATATAACAGTTAGAATATTAATTTCTTTGAATTTTTCTCTTAGAGAAACTCTAGGACCTAGCTGGTATATTGCTCTCACAGCTCTCTTTTGTAATATAAATATGTTATTGATGTCCGCTGAATCTCCCCAGAGAAGAATTCCGTATGACATAACACTATGGAAATAACTGAAATAGACTATTCTAGCCATTTCAACATCAGTGAGCCGTCTAATTGTTTTAACTGCATATGCAGCAGAACTTAATTTACCTGACAATTTTTCTATATGCGGGCCCCAGTGCAACTTCGAGTCAATTGTAATGCCTAAAAATACTGTAGTCTCCACAGAGTCCAGCCCGGATCCATTCAGTTGTACATTGGTCGCCACCTGTCTCACATTAGGTGTCGAAAACTTTATTACTTTAGTTTTTTTATCATTTAAAAGAAGGTTATTAACGCTAAACCAATAAACAACTTTTGAAAGTGCACTGTTAACATCGTCATAATCCATTAACTGTCTATTAATTTTAAATGTCAGAGAAGTATCATCCGCGAACAGAACAATCTCATGTTCATCCCTAACATAATAAGGTAAATCATTTATGTATATTAAAAAGAGAAATGGACCAAGGATTGAACCCTGCGGGACACCCATTACAACTGGGGTCCCTGGAGATCGTATACCGTTTACTTCAACCCTCTGAATTCTATTGCTCAAATAAGAAGTCATGAGGTCGAGAGCTCTATTCCTGACACCATAGTGGCGCAACTTTTTGACCAGAGTTTCGTGGTGAACACAATCGAAGGCCTTAGACAAATCGCAAAACACACCCAGTGCATCCTGCGAATCCTCCCAAGCCGTGTAAATACTCTTAAGTAAAGCAACTCCTGCATCCACTGTTGAACAACCCTTTGTGAACCCGAACTGTTTCCTGTGTAGTAAATTATGTTTATTAAAGTGACTGAGCAACTGTTTAAGCATTAGCTTTTCAAAAATTTTACTGAGTGTAGGTAATATGGAAACAGGTCGAAAGTTCGAGGGATCCTCACTATTTCCCGCCTTAAATAAAGGTATGACTTTACTATGTTTCATCAAGTCAGGAAACACACCAGTCTCGACACAGCTATTGAACACAGTTGCCAGATGCGGGGCTATTACAGTTATAATATGAGCAACAGTTTTGACAGATAGACCCCATAAATCTTTAGTGGTTTTCATATTAATTTCTTTAAAAGTTTTTAAAACATCTATAGGAAATAGGATTACATTTAAACACAGACAGACAGACAGACAATTAATATCTAGAAGGGTCCAATTTATTATTTGAGTGAAGGAACCCTAAAAGGTAATATTTCCAAACTTAAGTATTTCCTAAAGCAAATACTAAGTTTTATAAAGGTTCAATTTACAATTCGGTTCAACGAACCCTAAAAAGTAGAATTTATTTTTTCGTTATTCCGAGGGTGGGTCGAGAAATATCCACATTCCTTAACATACAAAGACGAATGCAGATAACGGTAAAGGCCGTAACACACTGCATTAAGATGCGTTTGCGAATAGCGTATCTAGTACATCAGTACAGTTACACAATAGTGTTTTTGATAATTAAACTTTTGAAAAATATAAGGGTGTTAGCACACCGTAATAGAATATTAATACTTAGGTGGCACATAAGGTACCACATTTCTTCACATTGCACAACTAGGCACATTTTGATAAGGAAGTTTTACAATTACACTTACATACTACTTAGGTAGCAGATAGTCATCCACAGTCATCATAATCATCATCAATCACAATTCCCAACACTTAATAAGCACTTTTTTTTTTTTGTTTGTTTACATAGTGACACTTGAATTTCATGTTGTGCGACTCCCAAAGGCGAAAGGAGGGAGCAGGCTAGCTACAGGCGAGTCACATTCATAGATTATAGAAGGTGACTCAAATGTCCTAAGTTTTGTTTCCCGACCAAAGCTGACGGGTTAATATAGCATGGAATATAGTGTGACACTGGCCTTAGATACAACGATAGAAAACACGTTTACATCAACTTCATTACATCAACATTAGACGCGCTAGCAAAACACAACTTACACAATTTTAATTTCATACGTACATACATACATATTATTCATTTAAGCACGCACATACATTTTATACTACTATGGTGGCACACAATGGTCCCATTTATATAATTGGCGTTATAGCCAAATATTATTTACGGTCACACACACACAAACACACACACACACACACACAAACACACACACACACACACACACACACACACACACACATATAAAGAAAGTTATAGCTGTAATATCTAGGTTTTTCTTAGCTTATGAAATTCGCACTTTCTACGGATACACTCCACTTTCATATTATGTATTGTACTTAATTGAATTTATATTGAGAACCCTGGTACCCATACCACAAGTTAAATCTTACTTTGGGTACCAGTGGTCAACAAATTAATGTGTGCTACATTGTGAACGTCAATAGTTTATGTGTCATTGTCATGTATTTTTCAGAAGCAATAAATAAATTATTAAATTATTATTAAAAAAAAATACATCGTAAATATTATCATATACTTCATAATCAAACAGAAAACACATTGCAATCTAAAAATATTATCCTGAAGAATGAATCTTTATGAATTACTTACTATGTTTCGAACTAAGAGGCGTACACCTGCGTTGAAAGTATTTCTTAGAAAAAAAATTGTCAATTTGGTGAAGGTGGTAGTATATTCTTTTAAAAGAGACGTTCACATACCATGCTATAGCAGAAAAAAAAATGCAATTTTTTAATTAGCTATCTCGTCACATTTTTTTACTTTTGATGTACTATGTATAGTACGCCAGGGGTTAGGAGGTTAAGCTATTAAGGCCTACTCAACTCTAGCGATTATTTGCTTTTTTGTACTTGGCAAATGTAGAACATTAACTATAAGGTGACATGTGGGCATATAATATCATTCCCGTTGAACAGACATTTACTAACTAAGTAACACTTTTGGGTAAAGTGAGTTATTGCTTACCTTCTGTGTCTTCTTGTTTCACTTCATCGATATAACAACCAGGTTGAGTCCTCTCGGCCACATCATTTCCGCTCGAGTGTACATTGAGGCTTATTTTTTGTAGTCTGACTTGCTGTGAAAAATATGAAAAAACCAATTTTTAGGTTTCCTTAAAATAGAAAATGTGATACCAGTACAAATACTCAATAGTCTTTAGTCTGAAATGTTAGGAGCTAGGGTGGCTAACTAAGGTCTTCCTTTACAAGTCTGCCAGAGGTATCATTTATATTAATTTAACCTATAGGCATTGTTGGAAGCAAATCTCTAAAGCAATAGATGTGCGCCAACTGGCAGAGGAGCCTTGCTTTATATCCTAAACTAGATTTAGTTTATAATGGCAAAATCAAGACCCCAAGAGTGTGCCCTCACATCAGTGACAACTCATGACACTCTCACATAAATGTAACGTAGTGAAGTTATGATTAATATTATATACTTAAGTTAAATTTGTACACCACTTGTGGTAGGACTAGAGATGGGCAGAAGGTTTAAACCCAGTGGGTGGAAATGGGTTTAAACCGGGTCTTTTGGGAGGAAACGGGTTTTAACCCAGGTAAAAACCCAAATATAGGGTTAAAATCAGCGATACTTTCATTTTGAATAGAATTATTTAGTGTTCAATTCTACATGAAAGTACCACTCGCCATTCGCCAGTTTCATTGTCTAAACAAGTTGAATACTTATTATTTATTATACAGGATGGAATTTAGACGCTAGTTGGACGTAAAGTACCCTTAATATTGATAAAAGCAAGTTTTGCTGAAAGGAAACATTCCTTTATTTTCAAATGTAAGTCAAACTTCATTTAAAGATTTATGAAAAATCACCTGCTTGAGCCGGGAATCGAACCAGGGAGATCTAATAAAAACCACATGTATTTTTGATACCAACCGAAAGTGTCTGTATACCGGTCAGGTTTATAAATAAATATTGTGGAACAGTACAGTCAAGTACAATGAAATGTACTAGTCTTATCTTACAAAATGATGTATCCCTGCGAGTGCCATAATGAATTTACCGAAGATTGTGACAAAAATATCGGTATCTAGTCCACCGAACATGACAATATCATGTTTGCGTATAAAGAACAATAATGACCTCAAATACACTTTTTTATTTTTTATAAAGAAAATAAAGAAAGGAAAACGGAAATCCAGTGGTCCTGATGGCATTCCGGCGGTGGTGCTGAGGAAGTATGCAGCCGAATTGTCTCCGACGCTAACACGCCTGTATCGCCTTTCCTATTCGTCAGGAGAAGTGCCGGAGGCTTGGAAGGAGGCGAACGTCCAGCCGATTCCCAAGAAAGGGGATCGGTCGGATCCGGCCGACTATCGCCCCATAGCCGTAACCACCGTCATCTGCAAGGTGTTCGAGCTGATTAATAACAAGCAGCTCATGCGCTATCTGGAGGATCACTCGCTAATTAGCGATCGTCAATACGGCTTTAGGCCGAAACGATCAACGGGTGACCTCTTAGCGTATATAACACACACCTGGGGTGAGTCTATGGAGAGGCACGGCGAATCTCTGGCTATTGGCCTAGACATCTCGAAAGCCTTTGATTGCGTCACTTACTTCCAAGCTGCCGGCATACGGTCTGTCGCCTCAGTTGTGCCGCTGGTTGGCCAGCTTCCTGCACGGGCGACGTATACGGGTTCTCTGTGATAGTCAGGCTTCCGGCTTCTTGCAGCTAAATGCCGGAGTACCACAGGGATCGGTATTGTCCCCAACTCTCTTTCTTCTGCATATCAATGACATGCTGTCCCTTGGGTGCATTCATTGTTATGCGGATGATAGTACTCTGTATGGGAGCTATTCTGGCCGTCCAGTGGATGGGCGACACGACGTGGAAGAGAAGAGACAGCAACTCGTGGCAGATCCCGACCGGGAGCTGGGTCACATTGCCCAATGGGGTTCAGACAACCTGGTCAAGTTCAATGCCGGGAAAACACAGTCGTGTGCGTTTACAGCTAAGAAGTCCCCATTCCTACCCCTACCCACTCTTCAGAGCATTATGGTTCCACTAAAGGACAACCTGGAGATCCTCGGTATAGACGTCCGGCGTGAGCTCAATCACAAAAACTACATAGAGCTCCTAGTTCACGCGAGGCCAGCCCAATACACCATTGGGCTGGCCTCGCGTGAACTAGGAGCCCTAAATAAGGTGAGACGGTACTTCACGCCACATCAGAGATGTTTACTGTACAAGACGCGAATTTCGGGGGCCCAAGCGACCTCACCTGCACGTGGTGCACCTGCCAATCAACGAAAGTGTTGGTCCGGGGGGTACCACCGTGCAGCTGTGTAAGGCCCCCCAAGTAACCCAGCCCCGGTTGGGTTGCGTTCGCGGTTCAGCAGCTGCACAGCCGGGCCCGGGGCGATATTCGATGCAGCAGGGGGGACCAATAGGCGCTAAGCTGATTCTAGTGTGGCTGACGAGGGTCGACCCTCCGGCCAGGGAGACCCGTAGAAACGGTTTTGTTGCTGGCCGCCCGCGGCATAGTACAGATGCCCAACTGAGACTAACCACCCATCAGGCCGCGCATAATCCCGATGTGGTTCGTCGTGCCGGATGGTGACCGGACTGGGACCCGGCGACCACACTCGGGGGGGTACGGGGGCCCTTCCGTGGGACGGCTTCCGTCTCGCCACACAGTCATAGATGAAGCTAGCCCCTACACGTTGTCACTCACTGCTACAGCAAATGTCGCTCCGTTTTCACGTCTCTCTTCTTTTCCCAACAATCAAAAAAGAAACAAGGTACGCAGCGGCCGCTTCTACTTCCAGTAACGTACTGTTTGAGGTGGAATTCGCTAACATCCGCGGACTCCATGCCAACCTCAACGTCGTCCATCACCATCTAGAGACGGCACGGCCAGCTGTGTTGTTCCTAACGGAGGCGCTAAGCTGATTCTAGTGTGGCTGACGAGGGTCGACCCTCCGGCCAGGGAGACCCGTAGAAACGGTTTTGTTGCTGGCCGCCCGCGGCATAGTACAGATGCCCAACTGAGACTAACCACCCATCAGGCCGCGCATAATCCCGATGTGGTTCGTCGTGCCGGATGGTGACCGGACTGGGACCCGGCGACCACACTCGGGGGGGTACGGGGGCCCTTCCGTGGGTCGGCTTCCGTCTCGCCACACAGTCATAGATGAAGCTAGCCCCTACACGTTGTCACTCACTGCTACAGCAAATGTCGCTCCGTTTTCACGTCTCTCTTCTTTTCCCAACAATCAAAAAAGAAACAAGGTACGCAGCGGCCGCTTCTACTTCCAGTAACGTACTGTTTGAGGTGGAATTCGCTAACATCCGCGGACTCCATGCCAACCTCAACGTCGTCCATCACCATCTAGAGACGGCACGGCCAGCTGTGTTGTTCCTAACGGAGACGCAAATACGCCGCCCTGCCGATCAGTCGTACTTTATGCTACCCTGGCTATATTATGGAGGAACAATGTCGAGATAAAGCCAGGGTGTGCGCGTTCGTTAGGGCGGATGTTTGCTGTCGCTGGCTGCGCTGCCTTGAGAACCCTTCCTTCCCCGTCCTTTGGCTGCACGTGGATCACGGCTCCATGAGTCAGATCTACGTGTGTGTCTATCGCCCCCATACAGGGACAGCTGAGATGACAAGGCTGTTTCAGCACCTCAGCGATGAGGCTGATGACGCGCAGGTGCGGCTCCCGAACGCTGAAGTGGTTTTTTTGGGGGACTTCAACGGTCACCACACTGAGTAACTGGGGTCCCGCAGAATCGATCCAGCGGGACGTGCCGCCCACGCGATCACTCTCTCTCATGGTACGACCCAAGTGGTGCGCGAGATTACACGCATACCGGACAGGTCAGACCATGAACCCGCCCTGCTAGAGTTACTGCTGACGAGTTATCCAGCACAGTACATACAATATGTCGGTTAGCGCCCCACTGGGTAAATCCGACCACTGTGTTGTGCGTGCCCGCCTGCAGGTGTCATATCCTGCAAGGGCAGTAGAGGTGACGCGGCGATTGTGGCACTACTCGTCAGCAGACTGGGACGGACTACGAGAATACTTTGCAGCCGTCCCGTGGAGTCAGCACTGGAGGATTTCATCGGAAAGCGCCTATGCGGTTGCTGGTGAGATTACATTAGGTATGATACATATATTCCATACACTGAACTCGCCAGCATCCGCAAAGCCCACCCCTGGTTCGGGCGTGAGTGCGCCGTAGCTGTTCAACAAAAACAGGCGGCTTACCGCGCCTAGATCAGGGCTCGGGCTGTGCGCGACCCGAATGTGGCCCGCCTCAAAGCAGCGTACAACAGAGGTACTAGGTCCAGTAAGAGAGCATCCAAGGAGCAGAGACCCAGCGCGTCACGCGGCTTGGTCAGGAGCTCACGTCACATCCGACGGGCAGCCGTGGATACTGGCAACTGGCCAAAGCCGTGTAGGCCAACTTTTGCTAGCCGTCGCTGCCGCCGCTGCGCTATCCTGACGGATCACTGGCTCACAAGGCCCAAGAGAAAGCAGAAATGCTGGCCAATCTCTTTGCGGCTAATTCCCGGGTTGATGACTGTGGCAGGCAACTTCCTACTATCGCCGACTGTGGAACCACGATGCCGAATATTGTAATCCGGCAGTGCGATGTGCGAGCGGTGCTAAGGTTACCGACACGCGGAAAGCCATCAGGACCACTGTCCTGATGGCATTCCGGCAGTGGTGCTAAAGAAGTGTGCAGCTGAATTATCTCCAACTCTAACACGCCTGTATCGCCTTTCCTATTCGTCGGGAGAACTGCCGGAGGCTTGGAAGGAGGCGAACGTCCAGCCGATCCCCAAGAAAGGTGATCGGTCGGATCCTGCCAACCATCGCCCCATAGCCGTAACCACCGTCATCTGCAAGGTGTTCGAGCTAATCATCAACAAACAGCTCATACGCTATCTGGAGGATCACTCGTTAATTAGCGATCGTCAATATGGCTATAATGTGGTGTGTTCGGGAGATGAGTAATACGACTGTCTTGAGCTTAGTCTCGTTTATTACTAAACAATAAATGTTACAATTACAGTTAGTAAGACGTAGATAGGTATATCATATTATAATGATGGGCTCTCACACACTACATGCCCACCGGCTAAAAAAAATAAAAATAATTATACAATATTTTTATTTTACACACAAAAGTAAAATTTATTTAGGTATATATTTGTACATAACAGACTGATACATAATAGAAGATTATAATTACTTAATGTTACTCATTTATTCATATAGGGTCTAGTTCTGTTCTTATGAACTAACATCTCTTTACCTTTACAATCTATTTTTAGATTTGGTTCACAATCTTCGATCACCTTAATGGTCCGACATACAGAGGATCAAGTTTGTTTACAATTCGCTCGTTTCTAAGTAGTATCATGTCGCCAATTTTATAAGTGGTAGGGTTAGCACAATAGTCGTACTTAACTTTTCTTATCTGTTTGCTTATAATTAAATTTTGCCTTGCATCATATTGCGATCTTTGAAGTCTATATTTAAGTTCTTTTGGATAATCATAATGGTTATACAATGGTTCTATATCAGATGTCAGGTTACTGGGTAAATTACAAGGTTTACCAAACACTAGTTCATATGGTGTAAACTTTGTTTCGGAGTGAACTGTGGTGTTATAAGCAAAACACCAGTAGGGTAACCACGCGCTCCAATTATGTGGTTCGTTATTAGTTTGAATTCTTAGATAGGACATCAAGCATTTGTGGCTGACCTCTAGGGCGCCTATTGTCGAGTGGTGATAAGCAGTTGACGTGAGTTGTTGAATGTTGAGAATGCTGCATACTCCTCTCATTACCGAAGAAACGAATTCTGTGCCTCGATCTGATATGATTTGTCGAGGGATGCCATACCGCAAGATAAAATTATTTACGAATGATTTTGCTACTGAATATGTATCCTTATTTCTAAGAGGATAAGCCTCAACGTATTTACTAAGATCACACTGTAATGTGAGTATATAACTATTACTATCGCTATCCTTACTTAAGGGCCCAACTAAGTCTAAATATATCCTATCAAACGCACAATGTCCCGTATCGGTTAACACCATGGGTTCTCTTACGTATTTGTTCATGTGTTTATGACGTAAACATTTATCACATTTACTTACAAAGTCATTTACGTCCTTCTCGAGTCCCGGCCAAAAATAACGTCTTTTAATATTATTCACCATGCGCCTAATGCCGGCGTGACCGCTTGTCGGTTGTCGGCAGCATGTGATAGTCATTTAATATGATACGCTTCGTATCGCTATCGCTTATTCTTCTGACACCATGTAAAATATAAAATCGCGGTCCGGACCAATTTTTTGTGTCAGTTATACAACGAGTTAACTCTTTAATTAATTCAGCGCTCTTAATATTCTTTATAATATACACGCTATTTATTTTTATCCGGTTACATAAGTTGCTCAACTCCCTTACAAAGGCATCTCGTGCGCAATATAATCGGGACGAAGGGCTTGCGTAAATCACGGATTTTAATGAATTATAAGCGAAATTTTTCGATTTTTCCGTCGATAAATCCTGTGCTCTACTCCATTCAGTCTCATTTACAAACAACAGTTCTGTACAATCCTTTGGTTTTTTAAGAATATCCACAACCTTTGGGTGATCAGACCAAATGTTATCGGACACCTTATCAACCACAGGCTTGTCACATACATTTTGCGTGCTTTTACACATTCGCTTTCTCTGTGCTCTAGTCAATACTGATATCAGATGTTCACTCATATCTTTCAAATCCTCGCTCGATATTCGGATACGCGACAAGGCATCTGCAGCTGCGTTGTCTGTTCCTCTCACATACTCAACCACATAATCGTATTCTTCTAACAACAACCTAAATTTAGTTAATCGACTAGAAGGGTTAGTCATATTAAATAAATAAACTAAGGGCTTATGATCAGTTTTGATAATAAACTTTCGGCCATAAAGATAGGGTCGAAAATATTTTACTGACCAAACTATGGCTAAGAGTTCTTTTTCCACTGTTGGGTACCGAACCTCTGCTTTATTTAAATTCCTGCTCGCATAAGCCACTGGCATTCCATCGTTGTTGCATAATACCGATCCAATGGCATAACCTGATGCATCCGTTTGTAATATAAACGTATTCTCGCTGTCGAAATTCGGATATTGTAATATTGGCGGAGATATTAATGCGTTTTTAAGTGAATCAAAGGATTTTTGGCATTCGACGTTCCACTCAAATGTCACATTCTTGCGACAAAGTTTATTTAAAGGTAGTGATTTTTCTGCAAAATTCGGTATGAATTTTCTATAAAAATTAGTAAATGCAACGAATCGTTTAGTTTCATCTACGTTTTGTGGGGCGGGGTAATTTTGCACGGTCTTGACCTTTTCAGGATCTGGCTTTATACCATTTGGCGAGATAACGTGACCCAAAAATTGCATTTCCTTTCGCAAAAAATCGCACTTTTCGGGATTTAATTTCAAATTCACCTGTCTAAGTCGCGTCAGTATGTCAATAAGGTTTTTATTATGTGTATCCAGACTGCGACCGAAACAAATTAAATTATCTAAATATATAAATAGTTTATCATATGTGAGTCCTGACATGGCCACGGACATTAATCGGGAAAATGCATTTCCACTAATTTTTAAACCTACCGGAAGCCTAGTCAGATGATATTGGCCTGATGGAGTTGTGAAGGCCGTATACTTCCTACACTCTGGGCTTAATTTTGCTTGATAATAGGCCTGAGATAAATCTAGTTGTGAAAAGTACATTGCTCCAGATAAGGAATCCAAAATATCGGTGATATTTGGGAGAGGAAACTTGTCATCTAAAATTCGGTCATTTAATTTACGGAAATCTATTACCAGTCTCCATTTTTTCGAATTATCACTCGACTTTTTAGGTACCAGTAAGATTGGGCTCGACCACTCACTTTTCGAAGGTTCTATAATATTATCTGAAAGCATTTTATTAATTTGTTTTTCTACTTCTTGGCGCTGTGAAAATGGTAGGCGGTACTGTTTGGTATAAGCTGGACTTGTATTTGGTTTTAATTGTATAGTTTGGTCATAAAGATTTGTTGCAGTTAATTTATCGTTAGGTAAGTGAAAGACATCCGAAAACTTAGCACAAATATTTTGAATAGAAATTCTTTCCTCTCTATTCAAGTGACTTAAATTTAGATGCGAAAACATAGTACGCACTCTATCTCCGTCAATGCTACTGCTTTTCTCAAAACTGCAAATATTGTAATCTGATAACTTATGTATTTCTGGTCTAAAATAATTAATATTTACTTGTGTTTCCCGTGTATTCATGATTTGAATAAATATCTTGCCATTACACGGTTTACAAATGCTACCGGCTATAAAAACTCCTTCACACAGTTCGTCTGGTAAAATTATACATTCATCCCCTATACTACTGTCTAATCTAAATATTTTTTCACATCGCGGGGGAACACTTAAAAAACTACTAGTTCCTAAGGAACCGTGAGTCATAGATAACGAAATGGTATTGGTATTAGTACTTAATGTTATTTTATTATTTTCGAAATTCAATATTGCTTTGTATTTTTGCAAAAAATCTCTACCCAATATACCCAGATGGGGACATGGTAACCTTTTAATAACATAAAACTTATGCATAAATGCAGTTCCATTTATGGTAAGCGTAATGAAAACATAGCCCACTGTTTGGATGTTACCACCTATACCATTTATGGAGATACGTTCGGTGTGCATCGGTACATTCCAATACTTGACGGTTTCGTATTTCAACACGGATAGTGACGCTCCGGAATCTAAAAGCAAACCATATTTGGTGCCTTGAACAAAACATTCTACTGAACTATTATACTCGCAAGCTAATATAAAATTAGGATCGAAAAAATTCTAATGGTTCATTTTCGTGTATGCCCGAAGTTTGATTATTACTAGGCAAGGTTACGGGGTTCGCCGACTCGCCTTCCATAATATGTATATTATTCCTTCTATTTTGACCTCCACGAAAGCCTCTGTTCTGCCTGTAACCTGAGAATCCGCGATGGAAATATTGATTCGTAGAACCTTGAGGGTTAGTATGATTATTAAGGTTATTCGTATGGTATGATCCACGTGACCATTGGTTATTAAAGGAACCAGGTCGACTGAAAAAGCGTCCTCGACCTTTATTAAGATAACCCCTACTACCGTTATACTTTCCTCTAGAGCCAAAGTATACTGCTGAATCCGAATTCTGGTTACTATAAGAAGCCTCCTCATCCTTAGCTGCTCGTATAGCGTCCTTTAAGGACGTGTAATTACGCGCTGAAAGTATGACGCCTACCTGTCGATTGCGTAATCCGTCGCTGAAGCTCTTGAGGGCAAGCTTTTCATTAATGGGTCGTAAAACTTTGTAAGTGTTTTGATCACCATCGGCTTGAGAAATTGTTAAGTCAACAAATAGTTGCTCGATTTTAAGACCGTAGTTGTCAATGGAAGTACCATTTTGACGAATTTTAACTAACTCTTTATGGATAGAAGTACTAGATTTTTGAGTAAGCAAGTGTTGCTTCATATCGCTAACAAGATTATCACACGTATCATATGAAATGGGCAGTCTCAGTTTCGCACTTTGGTTCAAGCGCGTCTTTAGAACAAACTTAATAAGCATATCTTTACCTTCCTCGCTGAGGGCTGAGCTATACAGCTCTATGGCGTCGATTAGGTTTTTGGTGACGTCCTCATCACCGTTCATAGCAGGGAGCAGCGACGTCGCTGTTTTGAAGTCGAAATTAGACATAATGGAAATTTTGCTGTCTACACCTTTGACAATATACTCCGAAGTCTGGGAGCTGTAGTCTTTAGAGCAAATATCTGTTATTTGTAAATATAATTCTTTAATTAAATCGCAATATGATTGAATGTCTTCTACAATCTGACCAGATAAGGACTTTTTATCTATTTGTTTTCTTAGAATTAATATACAAGCATCAAATTCGTTGCGTAAACTAGTTGCCTCATTTAACTTCTCTTGCAACAATGATTTTGACCTTCTAGAGTAGCTTAACTTTACTAAAGTGTCTTTAATATATTTAAGTTTGCAATATATTTCCTTTAAATCGCTAGCCATTACTTATTAGACACCGTATAAAAAATAATTCTCTATCTTTACATAATAAACAATAATTAACACTAGTCACTGATCACTGCGTAGTTCATTAAAAAAAAACTTGAGGAACATATATTATAGTAAGCTTGGGATACCTCATCTTCATTGGTCTGTGCGCATATTATGCATCGGAATTGACTCCTGGGGGCGTCCGTCCTTGGGCTGGCACTGGTGGCATGCGCGGACCTCTGATCTCCGAAAGGAACGTGATAAACGTTGCGATAAAAACTCGTTCCTGATCCATGAGTGGTGGCAGTTTTTATATAGTTTGTATATAGCATATATAGTCCACCAAGGCAAAGTAGCGCACAAATTATGAAGAGCACGACACTGATGTTGGATAGGTGAAATTGTTCTGCAGAAGCGGAGTTGGATCCACCTGATGCACTTTGGGTTATAAAAACGTCCTCCTTTGGGGCGGCAGTTTGACACATTTTCACTGACAATATTGTATGTGGATCGAACGTGTTGCACTCAAATATCAGTCATTGTATTCACTTTGCAACTCGCGCGCGCCTTGAAATTCGAGTCGACTCCCGTACATGGCAGGGTCACCATATAATGTGGTGTGTTCGGGAGATGAGTAATACGACTGTCTTGAGCTTAGTCTCGTTTATTACTAAACAATAAATGTTACAATTACAGTTAGTAAGACGTAGATAGGTATATCATATTATAATGATGGGCTCTCACACACTACATGGCTTTAGGCCGAAACGATCAACGGGTGACCTCCTAGCGTACATAACACACACCTGGGGTGAGACTATAGAGAGGCACGGCGAATCTCTGGCTATTGGCCTAGACATCTCTAAAGCTTTTGATAGGGTATGGCATGCGTCGCTTCTTTCCAAGCTGCCGGCATATGGTTTATCGCCCCAGTTGTGTGTGCCGCTGGGTGGTCAGCTTCCTGCACGGGCGACATATACGGGTTCTCTGTGATGGTCAGGCTTCCTACTTTTTGCAGGTAAATGCCGGTGTACCACAGGGATCGGTATTGACCTCAACTCTCTTCTGCATATCAACGACATGCTGTCCCTTGGGTGCATTCATTGTTATGTGGATGATAGTACTCTGCATGGGAGTTATTCTGGCCGTCCAGCGGACCTTCCGTCAATTATCGTCTATAGGCTACGGTTACCAACCTTCCGGTGGGCCGTAAGCTTGTCTGCCACCTAAGTAGTATAAAAAAAAAAAAAAAAAAATTCCTTTAAGTTTCAGCTTTGCAACCATACTCCCCCCGGAGTCCAAAATCTTTGGTTTCCCGGAAGCTGCCCGCCGAGCCTTGTAGTAACGTCGGCGGATCGCTAGATGACATATTTACGGTTAGAACTAGGGCGGTATCTAATCGCCTTCGAACCTCTAACTTTCGTTCTTGATTGATGAAAACACCTTTAGCAAATGCTTTCGCTGATGTTCGTCTTGCGACGATCCAAGAATTTCACCTCTAACGTCGCAATACGAATGCCCCCAGTTATCCCTATTAATCATTACCTCGGAGTTCTGAAAACCAACAAAATAGAACCGAGATCATATTCTATTATTCCATGCACGAAATATTCAAGCAGCATTTTGAGCCCGCTTTGAGCACTCGGGCGTGATGACGTGGAGGAAAAGAGAAAGCAACTCGTGGCGGATCTCGACCGGGACCTGGGTCACATTGCCCAATGGAGCTCAGACAACCTGGTCGAGTTCAATGCCAGAAAAACACAGGTGTGCATCTTTACAGCTAAGAAGTCCCCATTCCTACCCCTACCTACTCTTCAGAGCATTACGGTTCCACTAAAAGACAACCTGGAGATCCTCGGTATAGACGTCCGGCGTGAGCTCAACCATAAAAACTACATAGAGAGTTGTTTTGAGCTGGCCTCGCGGAAACTTAGAGTCCTAAATAAGGTGAGACGTTACTTGACCCCACATCAGAGATGTTTACTGTACAAGACGCAGATTCGTCCCTGCGTCGAGTACTGTTTTCACCTTTGGGATGACTCCGCGAGGTACTTACTAGACGCGCTTGACGCTATGCAGAGACGTGCTATCCGAATAATTGGTTTGTCCCCAGGTGACGGGAGACCTCGAACCAACTTCAGGACCACTGTCAGAAGTGGCCCCCAATCGCTAGATGCGCCACGGCTTTCCATCAGGCTGGTGGCACCGTCAATTTGGCAAGCTGAACATAAAAAATAAAATTAAAAAAAAAATGACGCAATTAATGATCATGTTTTTTGTTGTTGTTATAATTTGATGTTTTAGGTTAGTACTTTACGAAAAGACGGAAAAACCTAAATTAAAATAACAAATAACCATGTAGAAAAAGAAAAAAGATGACATTAGTCACTGTGCAGTTTAAAATTTCAAATGTTTAAGAGTATGTTTTACAAAATTATAAACACCCAAATAAAATCCCTATCGGGAGGAATCTTATGGGTTTAAACCGGGTTTAAACTCAATTTGGGTTTAAACCGGGAGGATTGCCCATCACTAGGTAGGACATAGACAATCAAAATTTACGCTACAACATATATTTGTTTAAGATCCCGTTAAGAATGATCTTCACCGAGCTGGTTAATGGATGAAAGTTACTTTATATTGAATGAAATATGTTAATTAATTAATTGCAGATGGGTTGCCTATAAAAATTCAGCCCAGAATATGATTAATCAAGAATTTAAAATAATGTTGACATTTCAATGACTTGAATAATACCTCCTAGATTCATTCCATAAGTACCAATTGAAAGTACAACGTCCATAGGATATGCAAATGTTATGTTGTCGCCTTTTTTCCGTCACAACTCTTGGGTACGCAGGTCTATAAACGAGTAAATCAATACTAGTAACTTACAACAATCTGGTTAATAAATTAAAGTTAAGTACATAATTAAAATATAAAGATTAATTCATTAAATCCACCATTGATTATTTCATTGAAGACCAGTGTAATGTTTTTTTTTTTAATTTTTGATTAATCATAATATTCTGGACTGATTTTTTTAGGCAACCCATCTGCCATTAATTTACTTATGACTGTATTTCATTGAATTTATAATAATTTTCATCCATTAACCAACTCGGTGAAGATCTTTCTTAACGGGATCTTAGACCATAATATTATGGTCCTTTATTAATTTCTTTTTTTAAATTATAAGTCGAAATCAATCAAATATGTACTTTTCTGAGATAACTCCTTCATCCAAACTCAGGAACAGATCTTGATACATATATTATGTATATTATTAGTACACCTAGTTTAGGTAAATATAAAATAATGGAACACAATTCAGGACACTAACCACTATACACTTCAGCATCTGAGTAAACAGATTCTCACTTTGAATGCAACTTCTCCTCAGCTGGTAACACTCCTCAAGCTTTGCACAACAGATGTCACAGACCACTACTGGTCGCCCGTCTTCTGTAACAAACTATTAAACACAGTTAGCAGAGGTATAGATTTGTCATAGGTCAAGTACAGAAGGCACATATATTCTGCCTATCTCACTAACCAACCTTATTTCACCATGGATTGTCTTATCAAAGAATGCTGAAGTGAGTGCCTAAAACTACTCAGTAAATGACACTAATAATGAATGACAATGGCGCTATGAATGTTTTAGAAACTATACTGTATGTTGTATTGATGAAAGAATCGATGTGTTTCATAAGGCTCACATTTAATTAAACTACTAAAACACTAAACAGTGCCCATAAAGCATAACCGGATCGTGCTCTGACCTACTAGACAACTAAATATATATACATACAAGCTGTAGATTTAGTAGTGTGCAATACTTGCACACGTGACTCTACTGCCTACACTCGTTAATACTTCGTGATAAAAAAAAAACATTTTTTTTTAGTCTTTTTTCATATTGAATTCGTTTTTTAATTCCAACGGGAACTCTGCCTAACCTCCACTGACGAATAATACGTGAACCTATGAAACAGAAAAACCGGTCAAGGGCGAGTTCCGTACCAAAAAACGGCAAAAAGTGAGCAGTGAACGCTCGAACGCAGCCAGTATACCTAATACCTACAAACGATCAGCTGGACGCTAGAGGTCATAGCACTGGGTAATAAATAGGCATTATGCGAGTATCATTTACAATCTTTCGCTTTTTAGATTTATTAATAATTATTAATTTATTAAGTACTTACTTAAATTTAAGTTCACGTTTTATTGGCCAGTGGGTACAGGCAGAGGTTCTTTGCAAATAAAATCAAATTTGACATGAAAAAAAACGGGATTAGGTAGTATTGTATACGGGATCCACACATTTATAGGATCTAAGATTTGTGAGTGTTCAAGGTAAAAGAGACAGCTAACAAAAAAAATCGGCTTAACTTTAGTTTGTCCTCCCGCGAGTTCGGGGTTCATATTTTTTTTACACAAAGCTAATATTATTAGAAGCCTCCACACGAAGTTTTAACTTGCGGAGATTAATGGTTAACTAGAAAAAAAATAATGAAAATCATAAAAATTTAGGCGCGGCAGCGGCCGCCGAGCGCCAGAGGTGTCCTTTATAATATTATTATAACAATTTCAGACCAAGAAAATGCGAAAGTTAGGTTATAATATAAAAAAAATCGTAACTCAAAAAGGGGGGGCGTCCGCAACTTTTCCTTCAAGGGGGGGGTTCTACACCCCCTCCCCCCTCCCCCCCCCACCACCTCCCAGCCCTTAAATCGTGGGAGGACAATCCGAAGTCCTACCAAAAAATCGATAGGACAGCCGCAGGTTGCGCACCCACAGTTTAAACTTTCCAAGCCGCTTTAAAGGCCTTCAACTTGGCCTAACGATTGTCATTTTACTGACAACCGGGTTTCGAGATTTACTTCTATAAGCAATGTGCAAAAAGTTATTCACTTACGGGCATATAAGTCAAAGACTCGTACATCTCTTGCAGATGAGTGTCGGCAATCAAACGTGGTAATTGAATTTCGTCATGCACCAAACAAATTCTACATGTAGACGACATTTTCATATTAGAATTAATCCAAACGTATGACCAATTACCACTTAACTTTAATGTAGGTAATATCTATCTTTGATTAGTGATAGTTCAACATTAAAATATTGTTCTCGCCTCGTATCGTTTGCGGTACTTTTGTATTAATTAATATTGTCTATTGTATTGTATTGTATGTATACTATGTATGTATGTATCAAAGAGAATGTAACACTTAAGTTCACTTAACACATGTACTGCTCGTTCGCTCTAACTTTGCCGCTCGGCTCCATAATAAAGTCGAATTTTTAATTAGACGAAGTAAATTGACAGCAACTAATGTCACTTCTTCATATAGTCTTTTTCTGGACAGCTCAGCAATCATGTAAACATGTCATGTGTTGACAGAAGTTGTCTATGATCATAGTGTTGTAACTATACTGATTCTATGTATGTAAATAATCATTGAGTTATATCTAGTTCACCGTACATTCATTTACTTCGGTATATCAATCGCCAAATTCATCAAATCATGAAATTCGGTACATCAATATATATTATGTGCAATAATTTTTTTATATTAATTTAATTAAAGGATCTTTAAAAAAAGAAACTTTTAGAAAATTTTATAGTACATATAATAATTTATTTACAATAATATATTACTTTAGGACTGAATATTTTAACCATCCACCGTCAACCGTACCCAGTCTACCCTAAAGAATATTTTTTTTTCTTTTTATTCATATTTAAATGTTTATGGCGTTCGAAACATTAGATTATCTTTTTGGCAGCTCGCTGATGAACGTTAGCCTCTTTAAATTTACTCCTCCACACGGTACTAAGCCTAACCGGATCCTTCTGACGATTTCTGGGTCGCACAAATACTTATTTAGTCCCAATTTTTTAAAAGTACTTCTGCGAAGAGTAGGCCTCGCGAGCGCCCAGGAAAAAACAACCTGTGAGGAATTATATCCCTTATGATTTCATTATATATAACGGGGACCTTTTTCTCTCTTATTTTCCGCCCTATTAAAAAAACTTTCGACAAAAGTTGTATTTTTATCTTTTCGTAGATCAATGATTTTAAATCAAAGAACATGTGTGCCAAGTTTGGAGAAAATTGGTTAACAAATGCGTCTTCTAGACCGAAAGTGACATGTACACACACATACGGACGATAGCAAAATCGTCTATACTGTGGAATCGAAGACCCAAACTCAAAGTCAGTTTCACACGTACCGGTTGCCGGGTAGCCGGTGCCGGGTAACCGGCGGTGAATGCAAGCGGTTGGCGGGCAAATCACGCCGGTACGTGTGAAAGCTATGCCATACACCCACCCTACCCGGCACCCGGCAACCGGTACTTGTGAAAAGGGGCAAAGACTCGCATCTCCATATATTCAATATACTCTGTGGACTAGCACTCTTCGCTCTCTGGGTCAATAAGTTATATTATTAAAGTAAGTACATTTTTTCGAACTGACAGATTGATAAAACAATGACCTCCTTTTAAAATCAATTGGCCAGTACAACAGTTTTACAACACTATGGCAAAGACAAACAAGTCTGAGAAAAAATAATTTAATGACAAGCAAAAATGACAGTCTTAAATTTTTATCATCCGAGTATTTTTCATGAAATTATTCCATAATCTAAAGGTTTATTAGTGTCGAAATGTCCGCATAAATCTAACTAGAGTTCCTTGAAACGACTATGATCAGGATTGATAATTAAATGTAAGTAATTATGGAGTAGTCGAGATCCAATTTCTTTGTTTACTATATTATTTAGGTCTGTTGAATTCCACTATACAATGTTGCTTATTTTTTATGACGAAGTGACATTAGCTACTGTCAATTTACTTCGTCTAATTAACAATTCGGGTATAAGCCTCTACGCCAACGGCAAAGTTAGAGCGAACGGGTAGTAATTAGTTTTATTGATACGCAAGGAACATATTTCTAACTTAAAAGTTCCTTGGTGATACGCATGAAGATATAGATAAACATGGAGGCCACACTTCAAATACCTACTTGAAGCGTAGTCGGTATATTACTGTCTTGCTCTGTGTGGGCTCTACGTCTCTTTCTAAGTAGGGTAGCCCTATTTTTGTTATTGCCAGGATATTTCATTTTCTAAATATTCGTTATTGTACGCAATAAAGACAATATACCTATATTCATAATACAATAAAATTAGAATGATGTACAATTCATACATACATACATAAGGTCACGCCTTCATCCCCGAAGGGGTAGGCAGAGGTATATTATCAATTCACCTTTTTAAGATTATTTTTCTTTACACGGAATAGGTGGTGAAAATTTATTATATAAATTAGATGTACAAAGGCGAGATTAACTATTTTCTCTGTTTTTTTATGAAGACTGGTAGTATTCTCTGCAGATTGCATAGGTACATTGCGAATAACGAATCCAAGTGGGTTATTTTTCTAGGTTAATCAAGTCTCGCGCGCTGCGGCTGCTCGTGGCAAGCTGTGACGAATGTCGAAAAAAGAAAGTGAAAAGAATTATTTCCTTGGTTATATTGTAATTTTCCTTTGGTCGATTCCTCTGCAAAATGCGAATGTAAGTAATGCAGTATGCACATAGGTACTAAATTCTATCTTTTCATTCTCTTTTTCCTTTGTGGGGAATGTCGCGTATGCATCTGCGGTGCCATGGTGGAGAGCGATGGTCATCATGCTTTGAGTTGTCGTCGCTGCACCGGTAGGCATCCGCGTAACCACGCTCTCAATGAGTTAATCCGGCGGGCTCGGTGTCGGCCGAGGTCCCCTGTATCCTTGAACCACTGGGTTTGTCCCGCGCAGACGGCAAGAGACCGGACGGTCTGACCCTTGTGTCATGGAAGAACGGCAAGTGCTTAGTGTGGGACGCAACATGCGGCAGCACTTTCACCGCCAGTCACTTCGCTCGAATAGTCCATTTACCGGCGGCCGCAGCGGAAGATGCTGCTCACAGAAAACGCCAAAAGTACGCGGAGATGGAGATGTTATCTGGTCGTACCAGTAGCTGTTGAAACGATGGGCTGTTGCGGGAGTGATGCTAAGGCTCTGGTCTCGGAGATCGGCCATAGGCTACAGGACAAGACGCATGACTCCCACGCCTGGTCGTACCTGGTACAAAGGATAGCTATCCAGCGCGGCAACGCTGCTAGTGTATTGGGCCCCTTGCGCCTGGTATGATCAGGGATTGAATGTTCAGTAGGCAATAGTTTAGTTATTATCTATTTATTTTATTTTTATGTATGTTTTTAATTTGATTATTGGACAATAAATTAGGAACAGGATTATTGGACAACAAGTTGGGAACTGTTGATGGTTTTAAGCGCTTTGTTACTACATCATAATCGGTTTTTTGAAAATGCAAATTGCAAATCCTGGCGCTTTCATAGAACTTCATTTTTTTTTAAATATGGAAAAGGAGGCATCATCTACCGGCACTTTTTAGAAAGTTACACGACACGAATGTATAGAATTGCACCTATATCCATTCGATTTATAAGGTGCGCGAGAAGACGCAGGTTCGAATCCCGCTCCGAAACCAACTCCTTTTCCATATTTAAAATTTATGATTAGTTAGCATACTAATTGCTTTTCAAAAAAATATTTTAATATTCGGGCAGGTTTCATCATAAAAATGATGAATATAGGTGCAATTCTATACATTCGTGCCGTGTAACTTTCTAAAAAGTGTCGGTAGATGGTGCATGCGTCGCCCCAAGACGTATATAAGTTGGAAAATTTGGTTGGTTCCGAGTAAGTTTCGGTGGCCGGTGGTTAAGGCGTCAGCACGGTACGCGAGAAGACGCAGGTTCGAATCCCGCTCCGAAACCAACTCCTTTCCATATTTAAAATTTTTGATCAGTTAGCATACTAATTGTTTTTATAAAAATATCTTAACTTAATTTTTAATGGTACAATAGATAACCATATTTCTCGCTGAATACTATTTTTAGGAGACCTAAAACAATTATTCATCATTAACGTACGATAACAATACTTAACTTATTTTATTTACTCTAATAATGACATTCGTGTTTCTTCTATTATTACACAGGAAGTCCCATATAAATCCTCAATATAGACACACTACTTCACAACGTTTCCTATTGTGTGAAAACAATGAAGTCAACCGCCATTCTATTGTTAGTTGACACTTTGACAGTTGACATGTAGTACCAATGTTGCCACATTACAGAATCCTTAGAAAATGGGAATGTAATTCACTGATTCGACAACCCAATCATGCATATTATGGTATAAAATATTTCAATTTACACATTAAATAATCGTCGTCGAACAATAGAGCTATTTATAAATTATTTTACTTGCATTTTCGGTTAGTATGGTCTATTTCTATTATTTTCTAGGAGATGCTAGTATGAAGATAGCAGCACTGCACAATTCCCTAGAAAGAGAAGGTTAGCCCACAGAGAGTGAGATAGAGATACGTAGGTATTTGACTCAAGCGGTTGTTCGAAGTGTGGCCTCCATGTTTATCTATAGCTTCATGGTGATACGTTAGTGACAACTGTCAAGTGATGTTTTTATTAATTTATTGAGAGCTTTGGCATTTGAGCCTTCAGCTTTCAAGTCATTGTTTTTACCCTTAGAACACTCAAAATAAACTAATTTTGGAAAATTTTACAACGAAGTTGTCCGTTCATCTCCAATTTCCCGCCCAAACTCTTAAAATGTCCATGTCACATTTTTCACGTTTTTTATTTTTGTTGTCAAAAACCACAGACGTATAGAGCCCCAAAGTGGGTTCCGCGGAACCTAGGGGTTCCGTGGACCAGTCATCAGGGTTCCGCGAAAATTACGACCCACTGCTGTTGAAATAATACGTTTAGGATATCACACAATTTTCCAAAATTAAAGCTGTAGCTGACAATAAAGATAACAGTCATCAGTATTCTCATGAGTCATGACAGCATGTAGGCCCATGACTCATGACAATAGTGTGTCGTAGTTGTAGCTGGGTGTAGGTACGGCAAGGTTAAGTCCACCCCAATTGGACACTTGTTTGAGCGTAGCCTCGATTTCAGACAAATTTGTTCACGACTTTCTTCCACTACGCACCGAGTGATCTTGGGTTGGCCTACTTTAGGAGCATAAGGTCAAAAGCACAAAATGACAAACGATTGCAAATTGTCAAAATCTAATTTTGTTTTAAATAGTGTATTCTTCTAACATAAAAATTTAGTAAAAACCCGTCTCGCTGTGGTCCTTACCCGCAGGAACAAGAGTAAAAGAAGATTCAATGAGGTTAGGTTAAGTTAGAGCTGTGACCCCCATGTGCACAAGCCAAGCGAGCGAAACAAAAATAGAGTGGGCGACAACACCGAGCCTCGTGGGACTCCAGCATTTAGGACTCCAGTCTGAACAGTTACTGCTTGCTGATGCTTCTACCGACCAGAAAGCTAGACACCCATCCACAAAACCCCTCGGGCAGTCCATAGGAGGACAATTTGGTAAGAAGACCACGGTGCCAGACCCGGTCAAAGGCCTTAGAAATATCGAGGCTCACTGCTAGAACCTCGCCTTAACTTTCGATAGCCGTCGCCCAGCGGTATGTAGGGCACACAAGAAGACCGCCAGTCGAACGATTTGGGTACAGGATGCACGTGCGCAGTCTTCCACTAACCCGGGAAGCCTTGTTTCATGGAATATAAAAGCGTGAAAAGGCGTGTAAGTACCGGACACAACCCAGGACCACACCATGAAGCTATAGATAAACATGGAGGCCTAACTTCGAATACCTACTTGAAGCGTAGTCTGTATATTACTGTCTTGCTCTGTGTGGGCTCTACGTCTCTTTCTAAGTAGGGTAGCCCTATTTTTATTTTTGCCAGGATACTTCATTTTCTATATTCTTTATTGTACACAATAAAGACAATATATATTCATAATACAATTAGATGTACAATACATACATACATAAGGTCACGCCTTTATCCCCGAAGGGGTAGGCAGAGGTATATTATCATTTCACCTTTTTAAGAATTGGTCCCGCGGAATAGGTGGTGAAAATTTATTATATAAGGCGAGATTAACTATTTTCTATGTTTTTTACGAAGACTGATAGGTAGTATTCTCTGCAGATTGCATAGGTACATTGCGAATAACGAAGCTATGCATCCAAGTGGGTTATTTTTCTAAGTTAATCAACTGTACGTCTCGCGCGCTGCGGCTTTCCGTGGCAGGCTGTGACGTAAGCTGCCGCTGCAGCTTGTGGTAGCTCGCAGTCTGCCGCGGCAGCTCGTGGTAGTTCACAGTCTGCCGATGTCTCTTCATGTCAAAATAAAGAAATGTTAGTGCTAAAGTCATTGGAATAAGATTTTAAATAATTTGATCGTGTGGCTCTCCGCTTAGGCTGCAAGGTGTGTGAACCTCACGAATGCATCTGCGGTGCCATGGTGAAGAGCGATGGTCATCATGCTTTGAGTTGTCACTGCACCGGTAGGCATCCGCGTAACCACGCTCTTAATTAGTAAATCCGGCGGGCTCTGGGTCGGCTGTATCCTTGAACCACCAGGTTTGTCCCACGCAGACAACAAGAGACCGGACGGTCTGACCCTTGTGCCATGGAAGAACGGCGAGTGCTTAGTGTGGGACGCAACATGCATCAATACTTTCGCCGCCAGTCACTTGGCTCGTACCGTCCATTCACCGGCGGCAGCAGCTGTAGAAACGATGGGCAGTTGCGGGAGTGATACTAAGGCTCTGGTCTCGGAGATCGGCCGTAGGCTACAGGACAAGACGCATGACTCCCACGTCTGGTCGTACCTGGCACAAAGGATAGCTATCCAGCGCGGCAACGCTGCGAGTGTATTGGGCACCTTTGCGCCTGGTATGATCAGTGGTGGTATGTTCAGTAGGCATTAGTTTAGTAGTTTAGTTATTTAATCTATTTATTTTATTTTTATGTATGTATTTTTAAGTTGATTATTGGACAATAAATTAGGAACAGGATGTCAATCGGTTTCACCCGCGTAGTTCCCGTTCCCGTGGGAATACGGGAATAAAATATAGCCTATTTTCACCGCAAAGAGTGTAGCTTCCCAACAGTGAAAGAATTTTTCAAATCGGTACAGTAGTTCCGGAGCCTATTCGTTACAAACAAACAAACAAACAAACAAAAAAACAAAACACAAATCTTTCCTCTTTATAATATTAGTATAGAGATCTTAACTTAATTTTTAATGGTACAATGGATAACCATATTTCTCGCTGAATACTATTTTTAGGAAACCTAAAACAATTATTCATTATTAACATACGATAACAATACTTAACTTATTTTATTTACTCTAATAATGACATTCGTGTTTCTTCTAATAATACACAGGAAGTCCCAGATAAATCCTCAATATAGTCACACTACTTCACAACGTTTCCTATTGTGTGAATAGAGTCCGTTCATAGTTAATTTACCTCTAGCTGTGAGGTTGGCTTCACTGATTTTCGTGTTACCATACTAAGATTTTGTTCTCCCATGTACTCCAACCTTAAGTCGAAACTTATTTTCTTCTTTTGCTGCTATTTTTTCGGGCGTGGAAATTATTTGAGATGTGAAACCAGCACCTTATGCCCGCTTTCCACTGCGAGCGAGTCGGACCCATTACGGACTCCGCTATACTCGTAACGATGATTTTCGATACATTGTCATGTCCGCTTTGGTGGAAGGACATGTATGAAAATCGTCGTTACAAGTATAGCGGAGTCCGTAATGGGTCCGACTCGCTCGCAATGGAAGGCGGGCATTAGCCCTCCTTGGTGATGGTGATGAGTGTCTTTTTTGAATTACATACTTATCCATTTTATGTAAATAAAAATGAGACTTAAGAAAAATCTTATAGTAAGAGAACTACGTCGTTAGTGATGTTAATTATACTAACTAATCGATATTTACATTAAAAAAAAACTCAGTCTGAACGGTTCCATCTTATAATCTCCCCTAATATGCGCTAAAATGTCTGAAGCTGGCACTCATAGGGGGACTTTACTGTAATACCAACTTGCAGAAAACGATCTGTCAGAGGTAAATTAACTGTGAACGGACTATACAATGAAGTCAACCGCCATTCTATTGTTCGTTGACACTTTGACAGTTGACATGTAGTACCAATGTTGCCACATTACAGAATCCTTAGAAAATGGGAATGTAATTCACTGATTCGACAACCCACTCATGCATATTATGGTATAAAATATTTCAATTTACGCATTAAATAATCGTAGTCGAATTATAGAGCTATTTATAAATTATATTACTTGCATTTTTGGTTAGTATGGTCTATTTCTATTATTTTCTAGGAGATACTAATAAGAAGATAGCAGCACTGCACAATCCCCTAGAAAGAGAAGGTTAGCCCACAAAGAGTGAGATAGAGATACGTAGGTATTTGACTCAAGCGGTTGTTCGAAGTGTGGCCTCCATGTTTACCTATAGCTTCATGGACCACACTGATTTAGTACCACCGCGGGAATGCCGTCTGGTCCACTCGACTTATGAACGTCAAGGGATTGAAGCTCCCGCCTAACGTCACGCTGCCGGAAGCTGCTCGGTTGCATACCAGGGGTTGCCAGGCGGCGAAGAACCTCCATCGTTTACATCTTCTTCCGTCGTTCGTAACATTGACGTTCATAGTCGAGTTGGAGGCAAAGAGAGAACCCAAAAGGTCGGCTTTCTCCTTGGCACTCTGTGCCAGGCTACCTTCCGGTTTAAGTAGGGGTGGCAAACCCGACCAACAAAAGTTTCCCTCGGCAACTTTGGCAGGCAACCAGAATTCAAGACACCCAGAACGGTTGCCTGCCAATCTGTGTCACCGCTGTGAGACTTGTACAAACACGCGTAGATCTCAATGTGGCCCCGCAATCCACGCGTGCCCACAAAGTAGACAATTCTCTTTGTTCAAGACTCCTGAGACAGCGACAACAGATATCATCCCGGACGTGCTCCAGCATGTAGCCAGGGAACATTAAGTCAGATGTATCGTCCTGACAGTAGATTTGCGTCTCCATCAAGAAAAATAGGGTCAGCTGCTCATTTTTCAGATGGTGGTGGACTGCGTTTAGGGACACGAAAAAAGTATCGATACTTTATGGTATCGAGTAGATTTCCTTTCGATACCAATACTTTTGTACTCGATACTTTGTATTCGATACTTTTACTTAACAAGTACTTTTCGACTGGTATCGTATCGAATAAATGACATCCTACTATGTTTTTATTCATTATAGAATTTATGGCAATATTAGCAACCCCATCTTGTTGAATCGTGATGAAACTTTTATTCATAGAGTACCTACTTACTTACCTACAGTTTGTCTATAAAGTCGTGAAATTAAATGAGGGCGCTGCTGAATGCATGTATGCAACCCTATATAGTACGACCAAAATGATTTTGATACGAGGAGTTCGTTCCGAGTAAAATCTTACTAATATTATAAATGCGACAGTTTGTGAGTGTGAATGTTTATTACTCTTACACGCTCGAACGGTTATAGGGATCTGGCTGAAATTTGGTACAGGGATACATTATAATCTGGAATAACCATGGCTACTTTTTATTCCGGGAATAAGTTCTTACGGGAAGCGGGAACGGGAACAATACAAATATTATTAATGCGAAAGCTTATGAGTGTGGATGTGAGACTCTTTCACGCTCGAACAGTTGAACTGATCTGGCTGAAATTTGGTACAGGGATACATTATATTATAGTCTGGAATAACACATAGGCTACTTTTCATCCCGGGAATAAGTTCCTACGGGAAGCGGGAACGAGAACAAATTCGACACGGGCGAAGCTGCGGGCATCAGCTAGTGAGTTAATAAATAAAACACATTATACATTTTTAATTTTGTTTCTGTTTTATTGAATCAGATCCAGAATAAAGTTATTGAACCAGATCCAGAAGCCCCGGTCTAATAGCGTCTTACAACCCACCAGCAGGTGCCTAGCAGTCCCAATTGCTTTGCCACAATCATGTAATTACATGTTTTATATAAAAATCCTTGTCAGATGGGGGAAAGTTACACTTTCCCCCATCTGACAAGGATTTTTTTGGCGCAGTGCTCAAATATTAAAATCGTCTATTTCTTTCTTTGCCGACCTTTTCTGTGTTTACCAGGAGTTTCAAACTTTCCTTCATTATTAAAACCTCCGTTAACTATTCGCCTAACTGTACTCTCTGATTTTCCTGAAAAGAGTAAAAAAAGAAAATTAATTACATATTGGAAACAAACTATTGACATGAAGCAATTAATTCAAAATAAAAATTGGTAGAAAACCAGATTGAACTGAGTATCAAAAATGTAGGTCGTACTATAAAATAACCATGTTGTTCTAACCACTGACTTACATTATAGGTAGATTGTAAGTTTAAGATTCTAACCTAAAAATATGCAAACAATGCCTTTTTTTTGTCTCCAAATCGTAAATTCAGTAAATTTGTAACTTCAGACAGATTCAAAACAAACAATAACACGATTACATACCCACCAAAGATGCTGTTCGCTCATAAACATCCTCAAAATCCCACAACAATTGTCCAGATTGTTACTCCGCGAAACATCACTGGAAAACTTTAAAAATCACTTCCTGCGCACCACTCCGATTTTCTTTACTCATTTCTCAAACCTTTATGCGTAGTTTGGTCTCCATTTGTTGCAGTTTAATCCAAACATTAAAGTTACGTTAGAGAGTAAACGAAATTCGACGATAGTATTGACAACTGACGTACTAATGTTTCGTGTTGCCAGTGTTGCCACACACATAACTATTTTTAGTTCCTCAAACATTCATGTCACGACTTTATAGACAAACTGTAGTTCCGTTCCCGAATTCAACTCGTTCGTTTAGTACTCTATGGTTCGTTCCAAAGAGTATTTAATCACTACGTTTTAACGAGTATTTAATTATTACAGATTGAAAATAAGAATGAATTAAGCCATTATTTATCTACACAAGTTATACCACTCTCCTTCGATCCTCTGAAACAATGGCAAGATATTAAAGTTGTTTTCCCAAAATTGTTTATGTTGGCACGAGAATATTTTTATCGATTCCTGCGACTTCAGTGCCCCCCGAAAGATTGTTTTCGAAAGCTGGAAGTACAATTACTAATACTCTCAACCGCCTATCACCGAAAAGGCTCGACAAACTTCTTTTCTTGAGCGATTGAACGAAGGAGGAATGGGATTTATAATGCTTTTGATTAAAAAAATGTGGCTCTACTTACAGAATATTTTTATTTATCTTATATGTATTTATGTATGTAATTGTACTCTCCGTTATTTTTTCATTTTCACTTACTGAATGAAGGCACAGACGATAAGTACTTACCTACTGACTAATGTTGACAAACAAACGTATGGCCGCCATACTTTGGTTTGTCAACTCTATTATACATATACTATGGCGTAGGCCCTGCCCATGGTGTTATCACTTAGAACTGAGCATTGAATTATAATGTAACCAACTTACGTAGGTTCTTAACGTTGCAGTTACATTGAGACTTGTCATGATATTTAATTTCGTTTCATTATAACGTAAGAGTTTCCAGAAACACGTGGTAGTTGGCGCTGTATGCAATATTAAAAAATCTATTATTTTAGTTAAAAATTCACAACTAGATGGCGCTGTGCCTTTTTTTAAATCGCGGTATGGTTTCGTTACATAGGGTCTTATAAGTAAGACTACTTTTCTGTCCAAGGTAGTTTATTATTACTTTTTACGACCTTAAAACATTTTTTTTCTAAAAGATTCAAGTTTAGTTAAATATATTTGTTACACTCGATTTTTATAACATGGCCACGCAGTCAGAAAGTTTCTTGCAATAGCTGCTTGGCACCGCTGGTGTCGTCACTTAGTCGAGTGACGTCTCTATTCCATAATATACAAATGTACTCTGTGGCCCTGCCTGAGAAATGTACTCGATACTTTGAGGTATCGATACTTTTGTGTCACTTGTAATAATAATCGCTGGACTGGTGATCGGTTCCTTACCATTGTGCCTAATTGAAAATCGCCATATTGGCGCTGACGGCAGCTAGTGAGTGTACTTGGAACTAATACTAATGATGTACAACACCTGTCTGGGTGTCGATAAAAACTTTACCAGATATCGGCTACAATGTTTATTTTATTTTTGTACCAATGACGTTTACATAATATGAATGACTACTTTAAAGTACCTAAGTAGGGTAACCATCAGGCTGGCGAATTCAGTTTGGCGAGCTTAATATAAAAAAAAAATGTTTGCTTAAACAGTGGTCGCAAGTATGTTACCAAAGTAGTGTTATTATTGTAAATCGGCTGAAAAATGTCACCGGACACAGCCCGCACAGTCATTAAGGTTGTCTTTAATCATAATTGGGTTATGTTAGAACTTAAAGCTAGGCGTCCAATAGGGGCCGCAACGCAAAAATCCGCATGCCATCAATGCCATACGTTTCTATGAAACTGTGTTTCATTGCGGCCCGCCTCTAGTAGAGGCAGATGCTACACAATTTCATACCAAACGTACGGCACGCGGATTTTTGCTCTGTGCTGCGCCGTGCGAGCATGCTTCCCGAAGCAGCCAATGCCAACTTGCTATTCCGCCTCAATACCAACTATTTCCCAATTCCCATTTACTTCCCGAAGCAGCCGTGCCCAGAGAGGAATTTTGTTAAGTGACAGGTTAATTAGGATTAGGATTTTCTTATTGTAGTTTTGTTTGTTTTGCAGTAGGTAAGTACACAGAGGAGGGTAGGTGATTAAAAAAGAAAATGAAATCACACATTTATTACGGGATATTTTTAAATGCACATCAATATAATTTTTTCTTCACACTAGGTTACTCCACTAATTAACTGAATGCCACTGACCTGTAATAATAATCGCTGGACTGGCTATTCCATACAAAATGACAGCTATTTTTTTGTGCCGATTCAAAGCGCCGCCGTTGAATGTACTGAGAACTAAATTCGTTTTGCAAATGGCCGTTGTTTGTTTATTTTAGAAGGAGTTTATGTGTGAAATTTGGATTATTTTTAAGTTATTACTGTGATTGCTATAAATTGAAGTGTTTTGGTATATAAATTTAGTTTATATTGTGTAATTAAGTAGATATTCATCATGAGATCGTGTGTATATTGTAAAACCAGATACGAGAAGGGCAGTGGCGTCTCTTTTCACAAGTCCTAAGTAAATCTAAGAATCTAATTCTTACAGGGTCCCGACACGATCATGCCTTGCAATTGTCAATCACGTTAATTATGAATGGAAGTTGCTTCAGCGTGCGTGATTGCTTTGCATGTGTGTGTGCATCGACGTATACGTGCACATGAAATTCTACGTTATTGACAATTGCCAATTGATCATGTCCGGACCCCTTTAAACAATTAATAAATAAACAAAATTCGTAGTTTAAAAAAAAAAGGCATGGTAAAAGTACTTTAAAGACTTAGGGCGAGCGCCCACTGCTTTGCGATCCGGTGCGTTCCGATCCGTTCGCCGTGCCGCAACGCAAACGCAAGTATGGGTGCGCCACTGACCTGTAATAATAATCGCTGGACTGGCTATTCCATACAAAATGACAGCTACTTTTTTGGGCCGATTCAAAGCGCCTCTGCCGAGTGCACTGAGAACTAAATTAGTTTGCAAATGGCCGTTGTTTGTTTATTTCAGAAGGAGTTTATGTGTGAAATTTCGAATATTTTTAAGTTATTACTGTGATTGGTATAAATTTGAAGTGTTTTGATGTATAAATTTAGTTCATAGTGTAATTAAGTAGATATTTAGCATGAGATCGTGTGTATATTGTAAAACAAGATACGATAAGGGCTGTGGCGTCTCTTTTCACAAGTAAGTAAATCTAAGAATCTAATTCTTAAACAATTATTATAAAACCATAATTTAGGTTTTTTTTTACTATCATAAGCGAATACCCTTCGAGTTTCGGGCATTTTACGAATATTTTTATAACCTATAATATATGTCATATCATCAATAGGGATGTCAAAATGTATATCGATAATTTTCTGTCCAATGCCAAAATTCGTAGTTTAAAAAACAAGAGGCATGGTAAAAGTTCTTTAATAATTTAATGAACATATTAAAATTATTAATAAACACTTAAAATTGTAGTTGATAATCGAAACAGTAACTAACTAGCGTGTGAAATATAACTTTCTAGCACTATCATTGAATTATAACACTTAGTGAGACTATTTTTTGTTAATAATTAAATTATTTACTCTTGTTCATAATATTTAAATGTTCCTTTTATTACAGGTTTCCCTCCGATTACAGTTTAAAACTGTGGCTAAAAAAAATGAAGCTTGTCAATTGGACTCCGAAAACATCAGATTATCTTTGTTCAAAACATTTTACTGATGACTGTTTATTAAAACATGGGTCACGGACTGCTTTAAAAAAGTGCAGTATACCTACAATATTTCTTGGTAGGTGTAAATTAGTTAGTGAATACTTCTTTGGTATTTAAGAAATATAATTGAATATAAATAACCAACACTCAATATTTTTCAGAAACTGATTCATCGTTGGTCACTGCAGAAACTGATTCATCTACATATGATGACCCATGCTCCCGTGAAAGTCCAATCAACTTACCTAAATCTAATTCACCTGTAGTACATATGCAAGTCCAGTTACCAACTGATGATTCTCAGCATAGCCAAATGAATCCAGAGGAAGCAGGTTTTTTTTTATAATACCATAAAATTTCCAAACAAGTATACAGCCCGCCTGCTAGTAAACAGTTACCATGACCATAGTCATTTGTAACAAGAGTCAACACTAGGTAGAAGTTTCCAAGTTGAATGGCCTATTCATGCCAAGTCAACAATGCTCTACCCTGTATACCTACATTGCCTGTATACCTACATGCCGACCCTGTATACCTACATTTGATGGTCCTAGAACTGGAGTCAATGATACTTGATATAATGAGTCAATGATATTTGATGTTACTAGGGCTGCGATGCTCTGTGTGGGCCACTGATGTTTGATGATCCTATAGTTGGGAGTCAATGTAGTTATCGTATCACCCGGCGGCCTACCTGTGTGTTATAACGTGTTATATGTCTATGGCTGTGAACATGAGATTTACAGCATCTAGGTCTTGGATCCAATACTGTTGTACTTTTATGATATGTATAGGAATGCAAGCAATTCTCTTCGTGAGAATAACGTTTATTTCATTGATTACAGATAAAGCAAGCAAGAACATCCCTGGACATAAACAGCACAGCATTAGTGAATTTATCGGAATTTATATGAACCCAATAAAAGACCCACAAATCAACCATTTTTTCTCTTTTTTCTTTTTCCGACACCACTGTTTAAGCAAACACTTTTTTTTTTTAATATTAAGCTCGCCAAACTGAATTCGCGAGCCTGATGGTTAGCCTACTTAGGTACTTTAAAGCCTTTGCGCTCGGTAAGACTAATTCGTAGTGTGCCTAACTCGCGTTACGTCTAAAGTAGTCATTCATATTATGTAAACATCATTAGTACAAAAATAAAATTAACATTGTAGTCGATATCTGGTAAAGTTTTTATCGACACCAAGACAGGTGTTGTACATCACTAGTATTAGTTCCAAGTGCATTCGCTAGCTGCCGTCAGCGCCAAATGGCGATTTTCAATTAGGCACACTTTTATGAAACCGATCACCAGTCCAGATACTATTACAGGTCAGTGGGGTGCGCACACTGCTGCTAAAGAATCGTGCGTTTTGCCAGCTCTTTTTTTTTAAATTGTTTTGTGGCTTGGTTATTTAGACCCGAAAATGTTTTGATAGGAATCGATTGGTTATAGGAATTTCAACTTTTTAATCGATGTTTAACGCTATTTATGAGACTTCGCCGTCCATCTGTCTGTCTGTCCATCACGAGGCTGTATCTCATGAACGTAGATAGCTAGAGAGCGGATTTTTTTTACAGATTATGTGTTTCTTTTAGCACTAAACAATAAAAAATACTAAAATATTTATATTAATATTTAAGGTCTCCGATCTCCAATACAGCAAACATTTTTGACGTTTTTTGGAACGGAACTCAAGTAAGATTTAATCCACTTTTCATGCTCCGATTGAGCTTAAACTTGGAATACTTATTTAACTGCAATGACAATACTATAAGATGGTATGCTGGACCTGGTGTGAAGGTAAAATCTCTAGGTCGTCATAGTATCAACTTCTCAACAAAAAAAAGTCCAAACCTCTAAGGGGTTTTTCCGTATACTGAGTACGAATTACATGAAAATTCGGCAATCCAATATGGCTGAAGCGCTGCAATTACAAAATTTCATGATGGGTACAGTTTTAGGGGTTTTTTTAGTACGCTGAGTACGAATTACATGATAATTTAGCATTACAATATGGCCGCCGGGCTGTAAATACAAAATTTCATGATGGGTATCGTTTTAGGGGTTTTTTAGTACGCTGAGTACGAATTACATGATAATTTTGCAATCCAATATGGCCACCGGGCTGTAGTTACAAAATTTCATGATGGGTATCGTTTAAGGGGTTTTTCGTATGCTGAGTACGAATTACATTATAAAATTGCAATCCAATATGGACGTCGCGCCGTAATAACAAAATTTCATGACGCGCATCGTTTTTGGGGTTTTTTAGTATGCTGAGTACGAATTACATGCCAATTTTGTAATCCAATATGGCCGCCGCACTGTAATTACAAAATTTCATGATAGGTATGGTTTAAAGGGTTTTTTAGTATGCTGAGTATGAATTACATGATAATATTGCAGTCCAATATGGCCGCTGCGCCGTAATCACAAAACTTCATGATGGGTATCGTTTAAGGGGTTTTTTGGCATGCTGTGTACGAATCACGTGTCAATTTTGCAATACAATATGGCCACTGCGCCGTAATCACCAAATTTCATGATGGGTATCGTTTAAGGGGATTTTTGGTATGCTAACTACAAATTAAATGGTAATTTAGCGATCAAATATGGCCGCCACGCCGTAAAAACAAAATTTTATGATGCATATCGTTTTAGGGGTTTTTTAGTATGCTGAGTACGAATTTCATGACAATTTTGTAATCCAATATGGCTGCCGCACTGTAATTACAAAATTTCATGATGGATATGGTTTAAAGGGTTTTTTAGTGTGCTGAGTACAAATTACATTATAAAATTGCAATCCAATATGGCCGTCGCGCCGTTATAACAAAATTTCATGATGCATATCGTTTTAGGGGTTTTTTAGTATGCTGAGTACGAATTACATGACAATTTTGTAATCCAATATGGCCGCTGCGCCGTAATCACAAAACTTCATGATGGGTATCGTTTAAGGGGTTTTTTGGTATGCCGTGTACGAATCACAAGTCAATTTTGCAATCCAATATGGCCACTGCGCCGTAATCACCAAATTTCATGATAGGTATCGTTTAAGGGGTTTTTTGGTATGCTAATTACAAATTTAAGGGTAATTTAGCGATCAAATATGGCCACCGCGCCGTAATATAAAAAAAAACATAATCGGTATCGTTTAAGGGGCTTTTTCGTATGCTGAGTACGAATTACATAATAGTAGGATCTCGGACTCTGCCTGGGCGACACGCCGTAGAGGAGAAGAGACGGCAACTCGTGGCGGATCTTGACGGGACCTGGGTCATATTGCCCAATGGGGTTCAGACAACCTGGTCGAGTTCAATGCCGGGAAAGCACAGGCGTGTGCGTTTACAGCTAAGAAGTAGTAAGTAATAATGGTAGATGGTACTTCACGCCACATCAGAGATGTCTAGTGTACAAGACGCAGATTCGCTCCTGCGTCGAATACTGTTCTCACCTTTGGGATGACTCTGCGAGGTACTTGCTGGACACCCTTGACGCTATGCAGAGACGTGCTATCCGAATAATTGGGTGTCCTGAGGTGACGGGAGGCGTAGAACCGTTGGCGCAGCGAAGAACCATACCATCCTTGGCTGCCTTTTAACGAATGTTTCACGGCGAATGTTCTGTGTAGCTCTTCAACCTGATCCCACCCTCTCCTTTCCGATTCCGAACAACGCGTACCGGGCAGAGATGCCACTCATACACAGTGGAGAGAATCTTCGCCAGAACAGAGCGTTTCAAAAGATCGTTCCTATGCCGAATTATAAAAACCTGGAACGACCTGCCCGCACACGTGTTTCCCTCATCTTACAACCCCGGGTTCTGTAAGAGGAGCGTGAAGAGGCTCATCACAAGACCGCTAACTTGAGGACCACTGTCAGAAGTGACCCTTAATCGCTAGATGCGCCACGGCTTTCCATCAGGCTAGTGGCGACGTCAATTTGGCGAGTTAAATATAAAAAAAGTATTTTTAATTTAAGTTGTTTGATATATTATGTCAGTAAGTTCAGAACTTTTAACTTCCCTACTTATCATGTTTGTGAAAAAAAAAAGTAGTTACATAGAATTTTATGTTTAAATGCGATTTTTGATACATTTGAACCCTCTTTGAAATCTTTGGTGAATAATAAGCACTTACTCACTAAAATCACACGTGCCCGATCACTGCACGGTCAGAAACCATGGGTAGGCCCTCAAAAGGATTTGCCAGGATTTCCCTTGACTACCATTGCGGCCTCTCCTAAGAGGTTAGAGTCTTTTCCTTTGACTGCCTCTGTGGCGCAGTTGGTAGTGATACCGCCTGAGGCGCTGGAGGGCGTGGGTTCGATTCCCACCGGAGACAAATATTTGTTCTTTGTACCCATAAATGTTTGTCTCAAGAGTCTGGGTGTTTCTATGTATAATTTGCATGCATTTAAAAACTTTGGGATCAGATAGCATTGTGTGAAATGTCCGCGAATATTTATATTTATTTATATATATTTTATATTATTATTTTATGTCTTTAGGGGTTGTTCGGGTGTTTAGCCGCTCCTTGGGACGATCGGCGCGCGTAAAACTTTCACGTCACGCTGCTTTATTGAACCTGCTTTTGTAAGCAGAAGGTGAGCGGTGGTGGACGGTGAGCAGCCCCCTCGCCGTCCTAAGGGCCCCGGTCATGAAGGCCGATAGTCTTGGGCGCAGAGAAGTCCACGGCGCCTTCATCGCAGACTGTGGAGTTCGGGGGGGGGGGTGATGGCCTGATTGAAACTTTTTCCCACCCTGGTGGGAACTCGATTTTTCGAGACGCAGGTTTCCAGCGCCTCTATGCGACATTTAAACAATGAGTCGAGAGGCATCGCTTCTAGGTTCCAAGGAGGGGTTCCAACTTGGAGAAATTCCATGCAGTATCCTCTTATTACTCTGACGGCTCCTCGTTCTCCTTACTTGGGAATCTAATACGAGAATGCCGCTGTTCGACCCCCCCCCCCCCTTTCAGTTTTGAGATCACACTTTGGTAATGGTGTCGAAATTCCATCCGCTAATAAGTACTAGCCCCAGATACTTCATCAAGGGCTCGATACCGACGCTAATGTCCCCTACTTGTATGCTGGATCTATAATGTGGCTCTTCCAATGTCAGTAAAAGCACAAAGTCTCAGATTTGGGAGGGGTGACCACTAAACAAAACCGTCATAGAAGACTTCCAACGATAAAGCTATTCGGAGAATAAGCCCTCTGAAGCAGTCGTTAGATGCTGCGTTCCGATTTACTCCAATATTAAGATGGGCCACTATCAAAGGCCAGATGTGGCCCATGGGCCACTGTTCGAATAAAGCGGCCTTAAACGATACCCATAATGAAATTTTGTAATTACGGCGCGTCGGCTACTTTTGAATAGCAAAACTATTATGTAATTCGTACTCAGCATACGAAAAAACCCCTTAAACGATACTTAGTATGATTTTTTTATATTACGGCGCAGCGGCCATATTGGATCGCTAAATTACCACTGAATTTGTTATTAGTATACCAAAAAACCCCTTGAACGATACCCATCATGAAATTTTGTGATTACGGCGCAGCGGCCATATTGGATTGCAAAATTGACACGTGATTCGTACACAGCATACCAAAAAACCCCTTAAACGATACCCATCATGAAGTTTTGTGATTACGGCGCAGCGGCCATATTAGACTGCAAAATTATCATGTAATTCGTACTCAGCATACTAAAAAACGCTTTAAACCATACTTATCATGAAATTTTGTAATTACAGTGCGGCGGCCATATTGGATTACAAAATTGTCATGTAATTCGTACTCAGCATACTAAAGAACCCCTAAAACGATATGCATCATGAAATTTTGTTATTACGGCGCGACGGCCATATTGGATTGCAATTTCATAATGTAATTTGTACTCAGCACACTAAAAAACCCTTTAAACCATATCCATCATGGAATTTAGTAATTACAGTGCGGCGGCCATATTGGATTACAAAATTGTCATGTAATTCGTACTCAGCACACTAAAAAACCCCTAAAACGATATGCATCATGAATTTTTGTTATTACGGCGCGGCGGCCATATTGGATTGCGAAATTGACTTGTGATTCGTACACGGCATACCAAAAAAACCCCTTTAACGATACCCATCATGAAGTTTTGTGATTACGGCGCAGCGGTCATATTGGATTACAAAATTGTCATGTAATTCGTACTCAGCATACTAAAAAACCCCTAAAACGATATGCATTATGAAATTTTGTTATAACGGCGCAACGGAAATATTGGATTGCAATTTTATAATGTAATTTGTTAATTTGTAATTACAGTGCGGCAGCCATATTGGATTACAAAATTGTCATGAAATTCGTACTCAGCATACTAAAAACCCCTAAAACGATATGCATCATAAAATTTTGTTTTTACGGCGCGGCGGCCATATTTGATCGCTAAATTACCATTTAATTTGTAATTAGCATACCAAAAAACCCCTTAAACGATATCCATCATGAAATTTGGTGATTACGGCGCAGTGGCCATTTTGGATTGCAAAATTGACTTGTGATTCGTACACGGCATACTAAAAAACCCCTTAAACAATACCCATCATGAAGTTTTTTGATTACGGCGCAGCGGCCATATTGTATTGCAAAATTGACACGTGATTCGTACTCAGCATGCCAAAAAACCCCTTAAACGATACCCATCATGAAGTTTTGTGATTACTGCGCAGCGGCCATATTGGACTGCAAAATTATCATGTAATTCGTACTCAGCATACTAAAAAACCCTTTAAACCATACCTATCATGAATTTTTGTAATTACAGTGCGGCGGCCATATTGGATTACAAAATTGTCATGTAATTCGTACTCAGCATACTAAAAAACCCCTAAAACGATATGCATCATGAAATTTTGT
The DNA here is from genome assembly GCA_933228765.1 of Miltochrista miniata. NCBI lineage: Eukaryota > Metazoa > Arthropoda > Insecta > Lepidoptera > Erebidae > Miltochrista > Miltochrista miniata. The sequence goes on along the minus strand of OW121772.1, from coordinate 3,119,290 downwards.
TATTACGGCGCGATGGCCATATTGGATTGCAATTTCATAATGTAATTTGTACTCAGCACACTAAAAAACCCTATAAACCATATCCATCATGGAATTTAGTAATTACAGTGCGGCGGCCATATTGGATTACAAAATTGTCATGTAATTCGTACTCAGCACACTAAAAAACCCCTAAAACGATATGCATCATGAAATTTTGTTATTACGGCGCGGCGGCCATATTGGATAGCTAAATTACCATTTAATTTGTAATCAGCATACCAAAAAACCCCTTAAACGATACCCATCATGAAATTTGGTGATTACGGCGCAGTGGCCATATTAGATTGCAAAATTGACTTGTGATTCGTACACGGCATACCAAAAAAACCCCTTTAACGATACCCATCATGAAGTTTTGTGATTACGGCGCAGCGGCCATATTGGATTACAAAATTGTCATGTAATTCGTACTCAGCATACTAAAAAACCCCTAAAACGATATGCATTATGAAATTTTGTTATAACGGCGCAACGGAAATATTGGATTGCAATTTTATAATGTAATTTGTACTCAGCACACTAAAAAACCCTTTAAAACATATCCATCATGAAATTTTGTAATTACAGTGCGGCAGCCATATTGGATTACAAAATTGTCATGAAATTCGTACTCAGCATACTAAAAAACCCCTAAAACGATATGCATCATAAAATTTTGCTTTTACGGCGCGGCGGCCATATTTGATCGCTAAATTACCATTTAATTTGTAATTAGCATACCAAAAAACCCCTTAAACGATATCCATCATGAAATTTGGTGATTACGGCGCAATGGCCATATTGGATTGCAAAATTGACTTGTGATTCGTACACGGCATACTAAAAAACCCCTTAAACAATACCCATCATGAAGTTTTTTGATTACGGCGCAGCGGCCATATTGTATTGCAAAATTGACACGTGATTCGTACTCAGCATGCCAAAAAACCCCTTAAACGATACCCATCATGAAGTTTTGTGATTACGGCGCAGCGGCCATATTGGACTGCAAAATTATCATGTAATTCGTACTCAGCATACTAAAAAACCCTTTAAACCATACCTATCATGAATTTTTGTAATTACAGTGCGGCGGCCATATTGGATTACAAAATTGTCATGTAATTCGTACTCAGCATACTAAAAAACCCCTAAAACGATACGCATCATGAAATTTTATTATTGCGGCGCGACGGCCATATTGGATTGCAATTTTATAATGTAATTCGTACTCAGCATACGAAAAACTCTTAAAACGATGCCCGTCATTAAATTTTGTAATTTCAGCGCGGCGGCCATATCGGATTTCAAATTATTATGTTCGTAATTGGTACTCAGCATACTAAAAACTCTTAACTGATCCATTAGCCATCGTCCATTACCCATCACCCGTCACCCATCAGATGACCCATCATATGATCATCTATCACCTATCAACCTTCACCTGTAAAATTTCCGCTACATCTATATGCTTGTCTGCCATTTTAGTAGTATTTAAAAAAAAATCGGCTAAGTGCGAGTCGCACACGCGCACAGGGGGTACCGTACGACCATTCTAAAGCCCAAATACCGCTTATCCTTTTTTAATTACTATTGTGACCTTCATCAGGACTTGGCACCATCATCAGACTTGGCTTACCAAATTTTATATTTTTGCCTTGTACGCATCAACACGATTCTAAGGAGCCCAAACACTGCGGATTAATTTTATAATTAGTATGGTGAACTTCACCAGGACTTGGCTCCATCATCGGACTTGGTTGACTAAATATGATGTATTTGCCATGTACGCATCAAGACCATTCTATAGAGCCCAAACACTTATATGTCTGTATATTTAGTTATTTTCATGACCTTCACTTTGACTTGGCTCCATCATCACACTTGGTTTACTATCCTCCATGATCTTTTTACCATGTATGCATCTAGACCATTCAAAAACTCAAACGCTATGGGTTTATCTTTTTTAATTAGTATGGCGACCTTCATCAGAACTGTACTTCATCATCAGACTTGGTTCACCATCCCCTATTATATATTTGCCAAGTACACAAAAACACCTGTCTAAACGTCAAAACGCTATTGGGTTGGGATTATCTTGTTTCATTGAGAAGTTTGGTACTATGGCGACCTTGAGGGTTCGCCTTTAAAATAAAAAAAATTTCCTCGCTGTATAAGTATTTGTAATATAAAATCCTTGAAATCAAATTAAACTAACTAACTATACTGTTTGCAGACATGGGCATTGCTACGTCAAAGCCAATTATTAAAAAAAAAGAAGTCGCCGCAGCCAGCCGCCGCAAAAATTTGCGGCAGTCGTACGATTTTTTATCAGCAGTGTGCGCACTTCTATGTATCTCCATATGTTACAGATTTGCGGCAAACGCAACGCACCGGAACGCAAAGCGGTGGGCGCTCGCCCTTAGACCCGCGAGCCATACAGCCATAGATATCGAAAATGTGCGAGGAGAACCAAGCGAAAAATTTCCAGCGATTATTATTACAAGTCAGTGGTATCGACGTATAAGTACCTACTCATGATGGCGTTAGGTATTTCAGAGATTGGCATGAAACAAACGTTGATGGACCGTTTCATTGGCCGCCTGAAAAAAATACTGAAAAGTCTTTTATCGGGCGGTAACAAGGTGCGGGCTATCAATGGTTGGGCCATGCCAACCTTATCTATTCCTTCGGCATACTTAGATGGACCCAGGCTGAATTAGACGCCCTGGATAGGAAAGTCCGTTCGCTATTGACCATAAACCGAATGCATCATCCACGTTCGTCTGTAATGAGGTTGTATATGCCTCGAAAGTGCGGAGATCGTGGCTTTTTAAATGCCAGGACCTTACACAATCGTGAGGTATACAACCTTAGGGAATATTTCCTTCATGCTGACGTGGCCGGCGCGTGGGTACAATATTATGCATCGGGATGTGGTAGCAATAGATAACGGACTGACCCCTCTTGCTCTTGCCAAAGAGAACTGGCACTTGAAAAGCTGATGGCTTTCAGAAAGAGGAGAAGAGAGAAATAATACGATAGAATTTAGAACATAAAAAATCAATAATTTATTTGAATTAAGCACTTGGGGGGTCGTGGGTGTGGTAACTTCAGGCAGCAAGGATTTTAGCGATTCCCGAAGGATTTCGCAGGGTTCGACTTATCTTGGGTTAGCCTTCTTCGATTGACGCCGTCAGCGACGTAGCCGTGCCGTCCACAACTTCGGCTGGCACGGTGTTCCCGACCCGTAGGGTGGATCTTGACAACCCGTAGGGTGGAAGGTTCTCGTAGAACTCGAAGGGTAGACCGCTTCTTCGAACCCGTAGGGTGAATGTTCCTTCGTGGAACCCGAAGGGTGGACGTTCCTGCTTGGAACCCGAAGGGTGGATCTCTGGATACCGTAGGGTGGACGTTCCTGCTTGGAACCCGCAGGGTGGACCCTGGAATGTTCCAGATGACGGGTTAGCTGGAACCCTTTTTCCCGCCTATTGCTAAGACAGCCGATCCCTGTTAACCATTTCAGGAATCGGGTGCCTTACAATGTTTGCTTATATTCTAATTTTACAGAGACATTTTTTCACACCCCTGTAACTACCTCCCTAAAAGAGGGTTGACCAACAGCCGTTAATTTTCACTGTTTTAAAATCTAGATTACATTATAATTAATTTAACTCACCCAATGATGGGGTAATTGACGCTTGCAGCTAAATCACTGTTTACTTAGGGAGTATTTCGCTCCCTATAGCTTATCTTTTATTTCGATTAAATATATTTACTGACACACATACGCCTTCGCGACGAGTATATTTTAATTTTTCGAATAATGGTGCTTTGAAATTCGCGCGCGGTCGTATTTATATCTTTGTACAGCGCCTCTGGCGGCAAGTCGGGTCCCTACGTCTGACGTCACTTGGTAACGTCAGAGCTGTGTAGATGAGACACGTTGTCGGTAGATGGCGCTTTCATTTATTTTCATTAAATTTCAATTTTAATACTCTAATATTAATCAATATCTGCACCCGTTGTTCCACAACGTTACACACTAACCAGTAATATTGACTACTAATGATCGCAAGGAGATATGGCAGGGCAAAGATCTGCATGGACGATTTTGTCGGGCCTTACATAAGCCCGATGTAGATATAACAGCATCTGTATCCTGGCTACGTTTCGGTGACATGTTCGGCGAAACCGAAGGTTTTTTTTGTGCGAGTACAGACGAAGTTGTTATGAGGAATAATTATCGGAAGTATATTTTGTAGTGTCCGACCGAAACTGGTTTTCCGGCCGAAACCGAAACCGAAACCGAACTTTCGGCCCCAGAGTCAGTTTCGGCCGAAACCGAAACCGAAACCGAAACTCACGTGTTCAAATTGAAAAAAAAAAAAAAAAAAAAAAGAAGCAGCCAAGTGCGAGTCGGATTCCGCACAGATGGTTCCGTTACAGAAATTGGGCACAAAAATTACGTTTGTTGTGTGGATGCTTTTTTCTGATTTTAGTAGGTATTTCTTGTTATCGGCATCAAAACAGGGTGAGGTGGTGGTGGCAGTGTCTCTTGACATCGCCAACGCTTTCAGCACCTTGCCCTGGAAATGCGTTAGGGAGGCGCTTATTTACCATTTCATGCCTCCATGCCTCCATACCTCTGTCGAATTGTCGGGGCCTATCTTTCCGAGAGGGCCATAACTTACCCGAGCTGGCAAGGCTGGATCCGCTAGATGTGTCGTTCGGTGTTACATAGGGACGGACTTAGGACCGCTTCTGTAGAACATCGGTTACGATTGGGTGCTGCGTGGTGCGTTGCTCAGAGGTGTCGGCGTAACGTTTTACATGCGTAACGTGTTACGACGACACCCTCATTACAGCGCGAGGAGCAACGCACCGAGACGCAGCCCTAAGGCCACCTGCGGGATCCAGCTTACATAAAGGGGGCGTCAGCATCGGCATCGAGCTCTCGATGACGTATCTGGGGCTCGTACTCGATAGCCGGTGGAAATTCGGATACCACTTCCGAAGTTTGGTCCCATAGCTGAAGGAGGGGGCATCAGCCGCACTCTCGCGGCTGTTGCCCAATATCAGAAGACCCAACGCTCCCTGCAGGAGACTGTACCTTGGGATCGTGCGGAGCATGCCCTATACGGGGCCCCGTATGGGCGGAGATGGCTACCAATGCGGCAAGATGGCTTAGCCCGCATAAGGCGACGGCGGTCAGGGTGATAAGGAGATACCGCACGATCTCAGTTGAGGTGGCATGTCTTCTAGCCGGGACCCCTCTATGGGACCTGGAAGCAAGGGCCCTTGCATCATTGTTTAAAATGGCGCAAGGAGCCGCTGAAGCGGGGCCATAGGCCTCTTCCTGTGAGCAGGTCATGCTCGTAAAAGAGACGGCGGGGAGGAATCGGGAGAGAACTCTGCAACCCGAGTTCCACAGTCTGCGGCGATGCCCCATACTATCAGCCTCCATGACCGGGGGCCTGAGGACGGTGACGGGGCTGCAAACCGTCTTTACAGAAGCAGGCCTTAGACGAAAGCATGACGTGAGATATTCATCCACGCCCCACTCAAGAAGCGGGATAACAACTGAATAACCTCCCAAAGACGCGGCCGCGGTATGCATCATTCCGAGGGCATACTCGGGGCTCCCAACCGTAGGCTGTTAGGTAGGATACGCGTGGTTTTTAGTCGGTAGGACACAAAAAAGTCCTACTTAAAAGTCCTATATCTGGCACGGTTCCAGCGACACAACCTCGTGACTAATAGACAGACGGACGGCTAGGCCTTATGTCTCGTTAACAGGCTTTAAGCCCTCCGTGTGTGAGTTAGACTTACTCTTGGCTGGTTATTTTTTCAATAGGTGCAGCAAGTTCTACCAAGTGCCATCAATCAACGGTATAAATCTTCTCAAGTGTTCATTTTAGAAATATCTCCACCTAAAGATGAGTTTATTTCTTTTACGTGTGGAACTTATAGATGCTATTGCAAACTCCTACCGACTAAAACCACACGGTGGCCTGATATTAGCTCTTGGCTGGTTTTGGTTACATTCTAGAAGTATATAGGTAACCAAAAGTGGACAACTGTGAGCCGGACTAGCGCGCGTAGGGTTCCGTACAAGAAAATCAGTAAAAAATCACGTATGTTGTTTGGGTTTAATATTATTAATTTGTCTATTTCTATTATTTGTAGCTATAGCGGCAACAGAAATACATCATCTGTAAAAAAATTAACTGTCTACTATCACGCATGAGTTACAGCCTGTTGACAGACAGACAGACGACAAGAAAGGGGTAGGGTTATGTAATGTCCTAGATCACCTTTTTAGGATTCCGTAAAAATGTTATTATTATAACTATTGCTTGGAAGTCCTTTATAAATCTGTAAATCTTTGGTTAGTAACATATTAACTGGTTGGGCTGACCCTTACCACGTCACAAGCAGAGCTAGGCCCTCAAAATTCATGAACACGTGAGTTTCGGCCAGGCCGAAAGTTTCGGCCCATTTTGGCCGAAACCGAAACTGCGGCCGAAACTCGATTTTTTGGCCGAAACTGGCCGAAACCGAAACCGAAACCGAAACTTCGGTCGGTCACTAATATTTTGAGACATGGTACGGTTGACATATTTATGTCGGGCATGTCATCTACCGGGTGAGTCTCTCAGACATATTATTTCTGGTTGTTCTCGTCTTGCCAACGGCGAGTATTTACATAGACACAACCAAGTGACCGGGATTGTCCATCAGCAACTTGCACTTAAATATAAACTTGTTGATTCAGACAGTACCGTATTACAGGTATGTGCCCGACCCATTTCAAGAGAATGGTCGTGTCACATTGTACTGGGATCGATCTATTATCACTGACAGGACTATTGTAGCCAATAAACCTGATATAGTGGTAATAGACCGATCAGAGCGCCTCGCAATAATCGTTGATATTACTGTACCACATGACGAGAATTTCATGAAAGCAGAAAAAGACAAACAATTGAAATAATTGGACTTGGCTCACAAGGTTGTCGACATGTGGGATGTGGATTCAGCGATTATTGTTCCGATAGTCGTATCAGCACACGGTCTGATTGCCAAGAGCCTCGATCAACATCTTAAGAGGCTCGCGTTAGGCAGTTAGGTCAAGGGTTTGATGCAAAAGGCGGTTTTGCTGAGCACGGCGCGTATTGTGAGGCGATTCCTGTCTCTGGAGCCCTGACCACCGGTAGCTTGGTCCCTGTACCCGATGTCGGTGGGATACTACTTTTTTATTTTTTTTAATATATATTTTTTTTGTTTTTTTTTAAATGTATTTAAAATTTTAATTTAATAAGTTTAACATTGTAAATAAAGGGAATAATAATTAATTAAATGAGCTGAATGTGCGTGGCTACACATCGGTCCCGATTCCTCAGAGTTTTGTTACGCTCCTCGGCCAGTTAGCATTTAATGGGCTAACGGGACACAACTATACTTTTAAATGTAAGTACTTATTTTATAATTACGTATATTTAAAAATTTAATTTGATATGTTATATCTATACCTACATACCTATAATAAAATGATAGAAAAGTCAAAACTGTACATAGGAAATATTTAAAAAAATACTCGCTGGGTAATCAACATATAAGATACCGAAGCCGAAAATGTAGTTAGAAAAATTTTTGTCTGTTTGTCTCTTTGTCTGTTTTTCGTCGTGTTTTGCTTTGCTTTGTCCGGAAGGATCTCGAAAAGTAGGTACTCAATAGATTTCATTCAAATTTTGCACAAATATTACCTAAGGGTTCGGTCTTCAAATAGGCTATATATTATTACGCTACATATCCTAGGGGCTAAGCAGAGGGCAATCAAATTGGCATTATAACATAATTTTCACTATCATTTTCAGCTAGTACTTAAATAAAGAGGAATAATAATGTTATAAAGAGGAAAGATTTGTTTTTATGTTTGTTTGTAACGAATAGGCTCCGGAACTACTGGACTGTTTTGAAATATTTTAATTATTTCTTTAACTGTTAGGAAGCTACACTCTTTGCGGTGAACATAGGCAAAATTTTATTCCCGTATTTCCACGGGAACGGGAACTACGCGGGTGAAACCGCGTGACGTCCGCTAGTAGCGAATATAGGTAGGCACCTATATTTGCTATTAGCGGATTTACAACATGTAATTTATTTATATTAGAGAATTTGGGTGTAAGTTTTATAATAAAGTTCAAAAGCAGAGGAACCTCGATTTGTTCTTGAATTTTTACTAAATTGGTTTTGAAAGGGGTGTTTAAAGTTATTTTTTAAGGCTTTATTTTGGATAACTTGGAGAATGAGATGATTGAAAGTACAAGTATTATTCCAAACCGGGCAAGCATAAGTAATAACTGCTCCGACCAGAGTACTATTAATACGTAGTTTTATAGAACTACATAATTTGCTTTTGCGATTCAAGATGAGGCTGAGAGCACCAAGTGCTTGAGCACCTTTAACACGTACATAAGCAATATATGTCTTGTCCAATTAAGTTTCGAGTCCATAATTACGCCTAAATAGCTAACTGAAGAACTCCATGGTAATGTATGACCCGCGATTTATGTAACTAGAATCCCTAGCTTCCAGCTATTCCGCATGGGTGTGGTCCGTGACATCCCAACAAACTGGACCCTTGAGGAACTAGTTGGGGGTATTTCCACTCCAGGCAACTGTGGTGAAGTAGTGAGGGCTAGACGCCTCAATGTGAAATCCAAAAATGAGAAGGCTACAGTATGGATTCTATCAAATACAGTAGTACTCACCTTTTTAGGCCAGCCCCCTCCAGAAAAAAGTGTACTGTTTCAATGCCTCACTCCCTTTTTCACTGTACCAACTTCTAACTATTCAGTGTAGAAACTGCTGCCGATTTGGGCACAAGGGCAATGTCGCTCAAAGTCCCAGTGTTATAAATGTGCCCAATCCCATTCAGGTGACTCCTGTACTGTAACTGACACTGATGCTTCATGTTTGCTTTGCAGAGGTTGCCATTCGGCAACTGACCCTAGGTGCCCGGAACACAGCCGGCAAAAATCAATTAAAATTGTAATGGCTCAGGAAAACATAAGTTATATTGACGCCTCAGCACGTTTTCCCCAACGCCATAAAATTCTCTATTCTGAGCTGGCTGCCAGACCAGTTCATATCGCCACCCTTCACCCCCTATTCCATCAATCTCAATCCCCTATAGTCTCCCCTCTCTCTACACAGTCTTCACAATCTGCCTCCCCTATTTCCTACAGAAAAACAGTTTACCGATCCCCTCGCCCCAAACCTACACCAGGTAGATCTTATGATATTCAGGCATATCGAGATATCACACTCCCCCCCCCCCCATCCAGTCAGCCTGATGGCTGCGGCTTTATTGAAACCACTCCTTATGCTTCCCCTAATGATAACCTAGTTGAACTCCTCCTCTGCTCCTTAATCAACATCCTATCTAAAATGTCTGATGCCCTACCGCACGATGTCTCTGTTCTTGTATAACAACTACTCAAAGTATTCACAAAAAACAACAGTCTCAATGGCCCTCCAGATCCTTCAATGGAATTGTAAAAGCATACGACGTCTTAGACCAGATGTCTTAGTCTTATTCTTATGCAATCAATACAATCCGTTTCTTTTAGCCATCTCGGAGACCCTACTGAAGCCTAGAATCAACTTTAGGGTTCCCGGCTTTTCATGCCTCCGAGAAGACAGAGATGATGGTTGGGGAGGATGTGCCCTGCTCATTCGCAGGAACATAATCCTTCTGTAGAAGAAATGATACTCCAATGATCCTTTACATATCAATTTATTCTTCTGTTCTTCGTATAATAATAGATACTACTCCTATATTCCACTTAATGGTATGGTGAAATAACAATCCAATGATTGTAGATTCTTTACATTTTTATTTTCACAATACCTATAAGTAATACTTGCACAACTAAGTACTAACTATTAATTAATACAAATATTCTACTTTAACTTATTAGCACTTACTGAACTCGATCAGGAAACAGAATGTTCCCTTTTTTTCGGAATGTTCACTTTCATATTTTTTTATGCATCTGACCACCACCTCATATCGAACATTTATGTCAAACAACTACCCACTATTTTCGAATCCTACTTCCTACTATCTTTATCTATACCTACTAATAATTATATTAATTATTAATTAATTAATTAATATTATAAAGAAGTAAAAATCTCGGGATCTACTGAACCGATTTTAAAAATTCTTTCATTAATAGAAAGCTGCGTTATTGTGGAGTGTCATAGGCTATATAACATCACGCTACAACGAATAGGAGCGGAGCAGTAATAGTAAATGTCTCAAAAACGGGGGAAAAGTTATTTATTTTAAGAACTTCGTTGCGTGTGCTGCGTAAATATTTGTAGTTAGGTATGTAAAAAATATGTGTGTACTACAAAATTGTTTTTCTTAAAAAAGTTCTAAAAAATTGCGCGATAGCATGTGTCTATCTTTGGGTTGGTGCACAATAACCATTTTAATGGCAATAATTTTTTTTCTACAATAATGCCACGGAAATCCTTTTCCATAAACGAAATTGTACTTAAAAATAATGCGACGGGAATACACGCGACGAGAAACCTTTCTCTCTCTCACGTAGTATTGAATATTAACGATGAGACGCTACGGGAGTAAACGTAACGTGACGGGAGTAAATGCGACGGGAACAGGTAATAATCTCTCTTATGTGGCGCAAACGAAGTTGCGCGGGTCAGCTTTAATCTTACTTATATTATAAACTAGCTGACCCGCGCAACTTCGTTTGCGCCACATAAGAGAGAGTATTACCTGTTCCCGTCGCATTTACTTCCGTCGCGTTGCGTTTACTATTGTAGCGTGACCAGTGTTTGGTAGAGTTTCCCCAACAATATTCAAACTGTTAATTTATAGCTATCGTTTTAATTACTTTCAGGTTTCCAGAGGTTATAACTATGAGAGTTTTATGGATTCAAGCAACAGGCAGAAAATATTGGCAACCTGACAAGAATGCTCGGATTTGTTCTAAACATTTTGAATCTGTTGTTTTGTTGCCAGTTCTTCTCAAGCGGGCCGCGTTCCGAACTGGTGGTGCTAACTTTTTTTTTGTATGTATGGACGTGTCGCAAGTGCTTATGTACTAAAAATGCGAAATAAATGATTTTTATATTTTGAATTTTGAGTTTTTATTTCCCACGTAAAAGAAATAGACAGGTCGCCGCGACCCGCAGTTGAAATTTGTCAAGCCGCCCATAAGGCCTTCAACTTGGCTTAAGGATTGTCATTTTACTCACAGCCGGGTGAGATATTGTGGTTATAAACGTTCAAACTGACACATCTGGACTACAAAAGTAGCCTATGTCAAATTGTAATGTAAGTCTGTGGTAAAAACAATGACTTGAAAGCTGAAGGCACAAATGCCAAAGCTCTCAATAAATTAAAGAAAAATCACTTGACAGTTGACAGTTGACACTCCTACAACATTACAATGTAGATATGTTCTGTGATACTAAAGTAGGGATGTGAGATGAATGGAAGAGAATCGAATTAATAAAAATCGATTTTATTTTATTAAATATTAATCGATTTGTCAATAATCGATTTTAATGAAAATAAATAATCGATTTTTTCGAAAAAATCGATTTTTTTCTATTAATTAAAATTAGTGTATTTCGAGTGTTTTATCAGTAAAAGTGGTGGATTTTTAAACATAAAAGTTCGGCAACGTGCACAAGTGTCGGAAAGGGATAAAACGCAGTGAAACGTGACTCTTCCATTTTTCGACAAACTCCAGAGTCACTTCTAGTAAAGTCCCACCGCTTTACTAGGGAAGACTGACTTTGACTTAGGGCTGTAGTACTTGACTTTTACTGAACTTAGAGGACGAGGAGTGACTTATTAATGCAAAATGACGATATATTATGGAAACAAGATTTGGCATTGTGGTCGAAGTAACCAAAGCCAGTATAAATGAATACAAAAAAATCAACTTAGATAATAATTGTTTGTTTACATTTCAGTTTGAGTGTTATTTCTATAGTGTTTTATATATAAATTCGTGTTTGAAAGCGATTAATATCAACTATTATGAAGGATTTAGTCTGATTAAGTGTTCATCGGCGGGGAAAACGTAAATTCTTTAATCATAACAGCTCTAACCACACAACAACCTGCTAAAGATTTGTGTTACCTATTTATCAAACAATCCATAAAAAGCACTTATAGGTCTGTAAACAAAACTTGATATTTGTTCTTTTTCAAACAATAATAATAGTTAATGTCGTAATAATCATTATAAAATATAATAATTCATGTTACCTGTAAGACAGTGGGATGTTTTCGTTCTATGTGCTGTTTTAAGTTTGTAGTATCACTACAAGTTTTTAATTCTTTCGAACAGTACATGCATATTGCTGTGGTAGCATCTTTCTTTGTTATAAAATACTTTCGTCAGCCACTTTTAGGTGTTTTACGGTTAGAAGACATCTTTATTGTTTATTGTTGGTTACCAACAACTATAATAACTCAGAAGATCTCACTCACTAAACTGAAACTGTTTAACTCGCCGACATAACTACAGATAACACCGTTTTTTATTTACTAACTTGCAAATAATAATGCTTCCAGTTTTTTCATTCGGCGCATAGATAGTGCTATTTATGAAAATCGATTTAATCGCGTAATTTATTTATCGATTAATATCGTTTTGAAAATCAATTATAAAAAAATCGATTTTACGAAAATAATAATTGATTAAAAGAAAAATCGATTTTTTTTAACATCCCTATACAAAAGTACGAACGATACCTACGAGGCGAGAACAATATTTTAAAGTTGAACTATCACTAATCAAAGATAGATATTACCTACATTAAAGTAAAGTGGTAATTGGTCATACGTTTTGACTAATTCTAATATGAAAATGTCGTCTACATGTAGAATTTGTTTAGTGCATGACGAAATTCAATTACCACGTTTGATTGCCGACACTCATCTGCAAGAGATGTACGAGTCTTTGACTTTTATGCCCGTAAGTGAATAACTTTTTGCACATTCCTTACAGCAGTAAATCTCGAAACCCGGTTGTCAGTAAAATGACAATCGTTAGGCCAAGTTGAAGGCCTAGTTTGCGGCTTGGAAAGTTTAAACTGTGGGTACGCAACCTGCGGCTGTCTTATTGATTTTTTTTTGTTAGCTGTCTCTTTTACCTTGTACACTCACAAAACTTAGATCCTATAAATGTGTGGATCCCATATACAACACTTACCTAATCCACACAGAGTATTGGGCGGAAAGTTATCGCCAAAAGAGAAGAAAAAATAACTATTATGTGAAATATGAGTGTATAGGTACTATACCTCTACCTACCCCTTCGGGGATGAAGGCGCGACTATATGTATGTATATTAAGTTGTCTAGTAGGACAGAGCACGATCCGGTTATGCTTTATGGGCACTGTTTAGTGTTTTAGTAGTTTAATTTAATGTGAGCCTTATGAAACACTCATCGATTCTTTCAACAATACAACATACAGTATAGTTTCTAAAACATAGCGTCATTGCCATTCATCATTAGTGTCATTTACTGAGTGGTTTTAGGCACTCACTTCAGCATTCTTTGATAAGACAATCCTTGGGGAAATAAGGTTGGTTAGTGAGATAGGCAGAATATAATTATGTACCTTCTGTACTTGACCTATGACAAATCTATATCTCTGCTAACTGTGTTTAATAGTTTGTTACAGAAGACGGGCGACCAGTAGTGGTCTGTGACATCTGTTGTGCAAAGCTTGAGGACTGTTACCAGCTGAGGAGAAGTTGCATTCAAAGTGAGAAGCTGTTTACTCAGATGCTGAAGTGTATAGTGGTTAGTGCTCCTGAATTGTGTTCCATTATTTTGTACTTACTAGTTTACTAGGTGTACTAATAAATTATACATAATTATGTATCAAGATCTGTTCCTGAGTTTGGATAAAGGAGTTATCTCAGAAAAGTACTTTGTAACTAACTTGTAAAGGAAGACCTTAGTTAGCCACCCTAGCTCCTAACATTTCAGACTAAAGACTATTGAGTATTTGTACTGGTGTATCACATTTTCTATTTTAAGGAAACTTAAAAATGGGTTTTTTTCATATTTTTCACAGCAAGTCAGACTACAAAAAATAAGCCTCAATGTACACTCGAGCGGAAATGATGTGGCCGAGAGGACTCAACCTGGTTGTTATATCGATGAAGTGAAACAAGAAGACACAGAAGGTAAGCAATAACTCACTTTACCCAAAAGTGTTACTTAGTTAGTAAATGTCTGTTCAACGGGAATGATATTATATGCCCACATGTCACCTTAAAGTTAATGTTCTACATTTGCCAAGTACAAAAAAGCAAATAATCGCTAAAGTTGAGTAGGCCTTAATAGCTTAACCTCCTAACCCCTGGCGTACTATACATAGTACATCAAAAGTAAAAAAATGTGACGAGATAGCTAATTAAAAAATTGCATTTTTTTTTCTGCTATAGCATGGTATGTGAACGACTCTTTTAAAAAAATATACTACCACCTTCACCAAATTGACAATTTTTTTTCTAAGAAATACTTTCAACGCAGGTGTACGCCTCTTAGTTCGAAACATAGTAAGTAATTCATAAAGATTCATTCTTTAGGATAATATTTTTAGATTGCAATGTGTTTTCTGTTTGATTATGAAGTATATGATAATATTTACGATGTATTTTTTTTTAATAATAATTTAATAATTTATTTATTGCTTCTGAAAAATACATGACAATGACACATAAACTATTGACGTTCACAATGTAGCACACATTAATTTGTTGACCACTGGTACCCAAAGTAAGATTTAACTTGTGGTATGGGTACCAGGGTTCTCAATATAAATTCAATTAAGTACAATACATAATATGAAAGTGGAGTGTATCCGTAGAAAGTGCGAATTTCATAAGCTAAGAAAAACCTAGATATTACAGCTATAACTTTCTTTATATGTGTGTGTGTGTGTGTGTGTGTGTGTGTGTGTGTGTGTGTGTGTGTGTGTGTGTGTGTGTGTGTGTGTGTGTGTGTGTGTGTGTGTGCGTGCGTGCGTACGTGCGTGCGTGCGTGCGTGCGTGCGTGCGTGCGTGCGTGCGTGCGTGCGTGCGTGCGTGTGTGTGTGTGTGAGCTGTCTGACGGTTAAAAATAAATATCATTTTACGGACGTGGGCAGCAATTTCAGTCAGTTGATATTTCCAGGATATATGCCTATCAATTATTACTCCCAGGTATTTTGTATGGGTAGCTCTTGATATTGTTTTGCAGTCGCAGTTATCAGTGGTTGCATAAGATGTACAGGTATGCGCTCTTATATTGAAAATCTCCAAAGATGGCTGGTTTACAGCTGTCTTTGAGAACGTGATATAAGTTTGCTGTACAAGACGCAGATTCGTCCCTGCGTCGAGTACTGTTCTCACCTCTGGGATGACTCCGCGAGGTACTTGTTGGACGCACTTGACGCTATACAGAGACGTGCTGTCCGAATAATTGGTTGTCCTGAGGTGACGGGAGGCCTCGAACCGTTGGCGCAGCGAAGAACCGTAGCGTCCTTGGCTGCCTTCTACCGAATGTATCACGGCGAATGTTCTGAAGAGCTCTTCAATCTGATCCCACCATCACCTTTCCGATCCCGAACAACGCGTGCCGGGCAGCGATGCCACTCATACACAGTGGAGAGAATCTTCGCCAGAACCGAGCGTTTCAAAAGATCGTTCCTCTGTCGAACTATAAAAACTTGGAACGACCTGCCCGCACACGTGTTTCCCTCATCTTACAACCCCGGGTTCTTTAAGAGGAGCGTGAAGAGGCACATCACAGGGCCGCCAACTTGAGGACCGCTGTAAGAAGTGGCCCCCAATCGCAAGATGCGCCACGGCTATCCATCGTGGCGACGTCAATTTGGCGAGCTGAATATAAAAAAAAAAAAAAAAAAAAGTAGTTTTGCTTAGGTTCAGTGTTAATAGATTCTTTGATAGCCACTGCATCACAAGATCAAGAGCATATTCTGCGCGAGCAAAGACTTCTGGCCAGTTTTCACCCTCAACAATTACTGCAGTATCGTCCGCGTAGGTAATAATAGAAGAGTAAGGCAGGGACAGAGTGCACAAGGAGTTTATATAGAGTAGGAAGAGGGTTGGGCCAAGGATTGATCCCTGAGGAACGCCAAAAAGAAGAGATTCGTTACTACTAACAATGTCATCTATCCGTACGCACTGCGTTCTATCAGACAGATAATCCCTAAATATTCTAAGCGAATATCCGCGAATGCCCATCCTCTCCATCTTGTTCAAAAGGTGTGGAACAGAGACGGTATCAAAAGCCTTGGTGAGATCAAGAAAAATAGAGAGGCATTTTTTCCCATCATCAAGACTCTTCACTATTTTATCCACCAGAGAAGCCACTGCATTTTCAGTCGATAGTCCTACCCTAAAACCAAATTGATTCGGCGCCAAGATATTATTTTTATTTAGAAAGTTTCTTAAACGCTTGTTTAATACCTTCTCCAGGACTTTAGATAAAGCCGGTAGGACTGATATGGGCCTATAGTTATTGACACTGTCTCTGTTCCCACTCTTATAGATGGGATGCACAATAGCTTTTTTGAAGGTTTTAGGGAAAATCCCCTCTGCCATACTAATATTACATATGTGGGTTATTACTGGTACCAAGGTATTCGAGCACATTTGCAGTAAGTGAGCAGGTATTTGGTCCCATCCAACTGCAGCATCTTTACGCAAACCTCGAACAATCGACTCAATTTCAGAGTCATCCGCTGGCAGCAGAACTAAAGAGTCAACATTGATGTTATCATTAGGCAGTTGATTACTTTGTGTTTCGGGGTTTATTTTTAAAGCTAAATCGCTCCCGATGCGGGAAAAGTACTCATTAACTCGGTTTATAGAAGCTAATTTATCTTTTTCGATGTTTAACAATTCAACTGGAGACTGTTTAGTGGAGCTCGTGTGAGTAATGTTTTTAATTATTTTCCAAGTGGCCCGTGGGTTATTTCGTGATTTAAGTAGTTGTTCATTTTCGTAGTTATGTTTTAGTCTTTTCAACAATTTATTGCAGAAGTTGCGGTATATATAGATAAGTTACTTTAAGAGTATAATTATCTGGGTTGATTTTAAGCTGCCTACCCATCGAGTCCCGATTACGTATACATCATTCTGAGCAGTCCCTTTGTGATCCAGGGTTTGAAAATTACTTGTTTAGATGGTGTGCGCATTAGTTTAGAGTGTTTATGTATTAATGATCCTACACTTGTAATTAGCATCTCAGATGCAACGTTGGGATCAGATACAGTTAATATTTCCGAAAAATCCGTGTTTGAAATATCTTCATAAATAGAAGGATAATCTATTTTAACGAAATGAGTTTTAAGTTTGTCCGGCTTTTTTAACGTTTCCATGCATAATACGACGGGTGAGTGGTCCGTAATACTTGTGTCAATTACTAGTGTGACGGTTCTGAGATTGGATTTCAATAAAACATGATCCAGACATCTACAGTCACGGGTAGGCAGATTATGCGTTGGTAAAAGTCCATGCAATGACGTCAGGTTAAGATAATCGCTTGCCATATTGCTCAGCGTAGTGGGGATGACATTAATATTAATATCACCAATTAAAACCAAATTTTCATAGGTACCTAAGGATACAAGAGTATCTTCCAAGCCATTCAAAAAGTTCTCAATATCACGGTTACAGGGTGGGCGATATACGGAAACTATAGCAAGTTTTAAGGGTTCAATTCTCGTTACTAAACAAGTTGCGTCTTGTATATGCGACTCTGCAACGACGTGAATGAGCGATGTTCTTACAAAGACAATAACACCATCGTTTTGATTTGAATTATTCCTTGTGCAATAGACAGCATAACCGCTTATCGTAGGAGGGGTAGATACTTTGCTAAGCCAGCACTCGGATAAAACTATTATTTCAGGAAGGATAGCTAAATTACGCAATAATACAGTAAACTCGTCAAAATTATAGTTCACGCTACGTATATTAAGATGCAATATTTTTAACGATCCTGAATTATCAATTAGGAGGCCCTTACATTGTTCTGGGTTACATATATGACTGTGTTGTGCCTATAGAATCTAATTCATTTGATATTGTATTCAAATCGAATTTTTATGAGATAAAAGAAAGCATTCAAAGGCACAGCAACGCATGCGCCTGATAATTAGATAGCAGCAACCGTTCCGAGAACAACATTTACGTGTACTGTATTTTGGGTTAGGGTTTTTATAGTCTCTGCTTACCCCGCCGAGAAACAGACACAGCCCTCCGCATACGCGCAACACCCATCCCGCAAATCCACCCCCGCCCACACCGTACCCTAGGATAAGATCTATAATAATATGATACATCAAATTAGACTTGGCAGTTAACTCACCGCTACCCACACAAAGCATTATTAAAACAATGAGAAGAAACGGGTACAAAAATTTTACATTATATGAGTATGTTAAAAATCTATGCGCCGTAGTTACCGACTTTAGGTCACATAACAGACACGACCACAATACGCTAGAACAAATGCCTAGTTGTTTACGTGTTTGTTTATCTTGCACTATTGATGTCGTTATGGGCAGTTGGCGGTGAAGATGAGTGTTTAGTATATGTGGGCCTATTTTCAAACACAATTGTATGATTGTTCCTGAGTAAATGAATTGAATTGGAATTATTGTGTATATTATAAAAGTATTATGAATTATGGAAGATGGAAAATATGTTGTGTTGGTTAATTGGTAGTGTAAATAAGTGTAAAGTATTTGTAAGCTTAAATTATACATTATAAAAGTATTATGAACTATGGAAGTTATAAAAGTATGAAATATTAAAAGATTCTGAAAATAAAGTTTCACATAACAAAGTAAATTATTGTAACTTAGACAAATTATTGAGGCATGCCAATGTTTTAACAATGATTGACGGCATACCCTCCTGCTTACGAAGAAAAATTTTATTATTTTGAGACCAGCAGTACTTATAGCCATTTTCTTTTGAGTATTTGCGAGCTTCGAAAAATAGTTGCCTCAGGCTACTTGGCAGATGGTCCGCCACATAGATAGGCTTAGTGTCTCCCGATATACCAATATGACTTGTGTTTAATTTATCGATTTTTGATCGTCCCTTATTGAACGTACGGGCCGCCTGCAAGACCTGGTTCTTCTGAGTGACTGTTAAGAGTTCAGCAACTACCGGTCTATTTGATTCCCTCTTTTCCGGCATACGATATACATCCCTCAGGTCCACCTGCTTCACCTCAACTTTGAGTATATTACAGGTTTGCAGCACGACGGAGGTGAGATCCTCGATAGACTCCTTTTCCGTCTGTGGAATATTTCTGATTTCCAGAGTTGATGAACGCGAGCTCTGTTGTAGGTCCAAAACCTTTTTTTCTAAATCTAGTATATATGTTCGCTGTTCTACACGTTCCTTTTCCAATCTTTCCACAGTGTTTTTCATAGCCTCATACGCCTGGTTCATAAATTCAATAGATCTCTCAATCTCAGAATTTGTCTTTTGTATTTCCTTGTTCTGTGTCTTTACCTCATTGATGTCGGTTTTAATTCCTTTTAATACAGCGTCTTGCTCATGCTTCCATGACTTAAGCATATTAAGTATTTTATTTTCAAAGAGTTCAAACTGGTTGCGGCTACTTGGCTGTGCTACATTTTGTAGTTCTGGAGAGAAGTCGGGACGCAAGCGTTTAGTTCTTGCTGTAATATTTGACTGTTCAACCCCGGTTTCGATACTGGATATATCAGGGGATGATTTAGCACGTTGTTCCGCCGTGACAGGGGTTGTTGGCGGCGAGCGCTGCATTCGCGGCATGTTGCAGTAGATATAGGTAATATGTTGTTAATATGAAAGATACTCAGTGTTTAGATTGAACGTTCCCAGTGGTGAAACCGGTTCGTTGGTATGCCGGCGATGACGATGCACTTGCACTAGGTCGGGTCGCTGTGACGTCACCGCACGCAGCTCGTACCGAGACGTTGTTTCGACGGGCGCGCTAATGCTTCGGTGGCGAGGTGGGATGAGCCAGCGGATAGCGCGCAGGAGGTCCGAGTTCGAATCCCAGTAGCGCCACATCAATTAGATTAACACTAACGCCTCCTGTTTGTGTAAATAACACCTCACAACACTGTTTATCTCTTTCACTGGGAGGAGTCCTGATAGTATGCAAGAATTTGTTTACTTAGTATTGAATCAATAGAAATTTAGAAATTAAATAAAATTTTAAAAATTAGGAACACACGAGACACAGCGTCCACTTTCCACGACGGCCGTAGCGAGAATTTTGGTTTTGGTTTCAATAGTTTTTTCGCTACAAGGTCAAATATTTTGATGTCCTACATACAAGCTGTTGATTTGGTCGTGCACAAGCCTCCTTCAGTGCGTAGTGTACTATAGGTATTATCGATTGCAAGCAACACAAACATACGTAGATAACAAAACCCCAAAAATCCTGTTTTTAGTGAAATATGATTTACGAAGAAAAAATCTTCACCCGTGTATTTAATGTTTACGTCGCCGAGCCAACGCTAAAGCGCAAGTCACACTGCCAGCGGGCGGGTGAGCGAGCTAGGCACACTGCGAGCTGCCGAATAACCTACGTGGCTGATGCGAGCGAAGCTACTCGTTTTCGTCGTTAGGCGCGCCCGCTTCGCTAGCTTAACTACCGTCCTCCCCGTTTCGGGTACTCAGACTAGTCGTCGCTTGTCATTCGAATAGCAGTGTCCACGTGTCTAGTCTCATCCGCACTACCCGGTTCGCCCTTCCGTATGTAGTTTTTGGTGTAAACCCCATAGTTTAGCTCGGCAATGTCGCGTAGTTTGCATAACTTCAATATCTCACTTCACCCGCCCGCCCGCTGGCGGTGTGGCCTGGGCTTAAAGCTAGACAATAGTAGGTACCTAGATAATGCGGCTACGTATCGCATCTCATGGCTCCTCTACACTGCCCGCGAAGTTGAACGAAGTTAAATGAATACGATAGTGTAAAGAGGCACTTCGGCTTACCTCGTCAAAAACTATACCTCCCCTCAGGCGACTTTATTTGCTGTCGATTTTTGCGCCTCAGTCAATGGGCCCAAAGATGCGGGAAGTGCGTTCACGAAGTACCTCTCTACACTACTTGGCCGATATCGTGTGTGCCGGTGCTTTGCCGGCGCGTGATTTAATCTATAATTAGTGCTTTGGTGTATGTGATCCAATTATCAGCGTCAAACAGTGGTCAGGAGCAAATTATGTTGTTCCTGGAAACTCTGCCACACAAATTTCTTTGTTCATTACAAACGGCGGCAATGTGCGTGCGCAGGCTACTGACACCACTGAGTGTGCAGTGACGCACTTTTTTCGAACTTAGACAAAGTTTCTAGAGTACTTCGCCTATGAACTTTGCGGGCAGTGTAGAGGAGCCATTAGTTATTAAGTTTCATGAGTTTTTAGTTCCAGCTGACAAGTTCGGTGACCTTTATGTACTTTTTTGATTTGATATTAATGATTTGATGATGAGTTTATGTTGATTTAAAAGATTCCTTCCTACTTCAAGGGCTTAGGACCGGCAGAAACACGCTATTTATCATGCAATTGCAAACAAAAACATTAAGTACTGTTAGTAAACATTAGGTATGAGAAAAGTATTCTGAAATGAAGCATTTCTGGCGTAGTTAAAAATTTTAAATCAACTTATTTACAGAATTAATTGAGAATCAAAGCTTAAATACCTATTTACAAAATCATGTAACACGCAATAATTGTTCAAAATGCTCACCCCCAGTGTCTATGCACAGATTGGCGCGGCGCACTAAGTTGCGTTTTAAGCTGCGAAGCACTAGCACATTTGTTTTTATTTGTTCAAATGCCCAAACAATTCTTTCACGTAATTGTGTAACACTCACAATGTCTTCATTGTAAACAAGTCTTTTAATATCTCCCCACAAATAAAAGTCTAAGGGCGTTAGGTCGGGTGAACGCGGCGGCCAGGCTACCGGTCCACCACGGCCTATCCACTGCGTACCAAACACTTCACTTAAATATTCGCGCACTTGGCGTCCATAGTGAGGTGGCGCACCGTCCTGTTGGAAGTACAAGTCCCTATGAAATGCGAGTGGAATGTCATCGAGCATCTCATTAACCACATGTCGGAGTAGCACCAAGTATGTAGCACTGTTCAAACGACCGTCAATAAAATATGGGCCAAGTAGATGATCACCGATGATACCAGCCCACACATTCAGACTAAACCGGACCTGGAACGAGTCCCGCGTAGTAACATGTGGGTTGCGTTGTCGGTGAGCCCACCAATGTTCATTGTGGACGTTATAAACGCCCACGCGCGTAAACAATGGACTTCGGATTGTCCTCCCACGATTTAAGGGCTGGGAGGTGGTGGGGGGGAGGGGGGAGGGGGTGTAGAACCCCCCCCTTGAAGGAAAAGTTGCGGACGCCCCCCCTTTTTGAGTTACGAATTTTTTTATATTATAACCTAACTTTCGCATTTTCTTGGTCTGAAATTGTTATAATAATATTATAAAGGACACCTCTGGCGCTCGGCGGCCGCTACCGCGGCACGCTCGCTTCGCTCGCTCGCCGTCGCGCGTCAATGGTCACAGTTCCAACCTAACCTAACCAACAGTAGTTGGATAATCAACAATAGTTTGGCTAAAAGGCTGAAGTTAAAGGCCATAAAATAAGTATCACAAAAAAAATATAACTGTCAGACAGTGACAGTGACAGCGCGTAGTTTTATTAGGTATTTTACGTTTAGTTTTACATAGCGGCAATAGTCGGTAAATTATTGTCAGAATACATTTAAGTAATAGCATTCATTTATGTCAACAAAATATATGTATTATATTAAAATATGCATAAAATTTTACGTAGTCGCTGAATATACCTATTTATTTCATTATTAAATGAAGTTAAACATCTAGTGCGTAAACCTTATGTAAAACGAAACGTTTAATGACGAGCCGAATGTCAAAAGCATTAAGAGTGTAGGTATTCTGTGGTCAAAAGTGTCAATTTTTGGTAAATTTTTATGATTTTCATTATTTTTTTTCTCGTTAACCATTAATCTCCGCAAGTTAAAACTTCGTGTGGAGGCTTCTAACAATATTAGCTTTGTGTAAAAAAAATATGAACCCCGAACTCGTGGGAGGACAATCTAAAGTTAAGCCCGTCGGACCACAAAATGTTCACGTCCTGATGTTCAAGGAGCCAGTGACAAAAAAGTGTCCGAGCGTTATTGTCCTGCGGATGCAACTCTTGAACACGTCGGAAATGGAACGGATGCATTAGTTCGCGATTCAGCAGCTTCCACACTGTGGTATGATGAACACCGAAACGGCGACCGGCTTCACCCGTACTGGCTCGAGGTTCTTCCTCAAAATAATTGAGAATCTGCTCTTGCCGATCAGCTGATAGGCCTTGTGTACCACGACCTTGTGCATGTCGAGGAACCTCGAACTGTCGGTGATCCCTTAAGCGCTGTGTGGCGGCAAGCATCATGCGACGAGATGGTATTGGTCGGTCTGGAAACATTTCCCTGAACATGCGAATTGCATCAACAACGTTATTATTAGAAATAGCGTAAAGGCGCACCATTTCCACCAACTCAACGTTACTGTAACGCTCTGACATCGTTACCGGTGTTGTTACGGACGTTACGTAGATATCGGCGCGTGCGGTTATACTCACGCTGAGCGAGCGACTAATTAATTCAAAATTTCAAATTCACCGATCAAAGGCGCCGCCTGAGCCGCTCGCTCCTGCGCGGGGGTTGGAGGGGTAACTTACACGCGCCGCGCCGCCACCGCAGGCCTCCTTTGCCTATGCCTACACATTTGTATGTGCCTACTAAACTGTAGGCAAAGAAGAAACTGTTTTGAATGAACGGTGAAAATGTACCTATGTAGGTAATAGTATTATTAGAATATTTAGAACCGATTCATACGAGTTGCTTTTTAAATTTATTTTATTTAACAATTATTAAGAACTTAATTTTACTGCCCCATTTTTTCACTTAATATTGGTTTAGTATAAGCAGTAGAGTTCCCGTAGCAAATAGAAAAGAATTTAAGCAGAAAAAAAAAAGTGTAAAAAAGGTGTCTCGTTTTATCCCGAAATATCAACGAGTGTAGGCAGTACAGTCATATTGTGTGCAAGTAATGCACAAATGCAGATCAACATCCTGTATAGTACAACAGGGGTCAAGTTACTGTTTTTTAACTGTTTTGATGTACTATGCATAATACATCAGGTGCCAATGGTGTGATCGATGTTCATATATTTTTTAGCTTAATTTTGACAATATTAGACGAATCCGAGCATGATTTTTCAGAAGATTCTGACTATGACCCTCTACATATCAAGAGAATAATTTTCTAGTTCATTATCATTATCAGATGTCGAAGAAAATATTGAATCAGCTCCTCCGTTACCAGTACCAGTCCCTTCGCCTTCATGGCTCCTAAGCTCTTTTACAGAAACGTAAACCTAGCCATTTTTCATATTTCTCCACTAGAAAACTGCTAGATTAATAACATATTAAATTAAATTGCGTGACGTGAGGAATTCACGCTCGCCAAAAATTATCATGAAAAATTAAATAGTGTTATTGTGCTAACATTACTTTGAAGATTCTGATTACTAAGAAATTATTTCCGTAAATTTTTGTTTTTAGTTTCATTCTTTTTTGTATTTTTTTAACTTTTTAACTTATTTTATAGCAGTATACAAGCATTTTTTGAAATAAAGACTAAAATTTTCTTTCTTTTTTTACACTATTTCACAACTAAAGTACTACTGATAGAACATCAAATTAAATATTTAAGCTCAACAGACACCGAATGTACTATGTATAGTACATCAAGAAAACCCACTTTTCCAAGCTTACGATTTTTTTCAATATTTTTTCCATGGTTTTCATACCATACCTAACATCTACACTAAGTTTCATAAAAATCGGAAATATTTTATACCTTCAGAAGTTAGGAGGTTAATTGGATAAGCATCTGTCCTGGCAAGACAGAAGAGGCAGGTTCGAGTCCTGTTCAAGACTGACACAATGTTTCCATCAATGCCTTTTATTGTTCTGCGTTCTTAGGGTTGACGATCGATTCTGGATTGCAGTGGGGCCCACATATTGAAAAACTGGCTGGCAGATTAAGTTCAGCAGCATTTGCTGTCCAAAAGATTAGGCATTTGACTGATGTAGAAACAGCGCGAATAGTGTACTTCAGTTACTTCCACAGTGTAATGTCGTACGGTATGGGGCAGTGCCGCAGATATAAATACAATTTTTGTTTTACAAAAACGGGCCATAAGAGCCATATATAGATTAGGTCCAAAGGTCTCTCTGCGAGAAAAAATTAAAGAATTAAATATTCTGAATATTATGTATGTTCAGAAAAATTTATCTAGTTTTACTAAGTTAAGCGATAGACACAATGTGAACACCAGACATAAAAACAACCTTGCCGTTTATCATTGTAGACTGAACAAAGTCAGTAATTCTTTCCTGGGTAACTGTATACGTTTTTACAACAGGCTTCCAAGCGAAATTAAAAGCATGCCCCTAATTAAGTTTAAAAAGTGTATAAAGATTTTATTTCCTCGGCTTTCCGATGGCAGTCAGCGTAGCAGGCGTGACAATAATAGGCTACGCATACATAGTGCCAAGACAAAATTAATGTGGAAAAGTGTGTTCTGCTTAGCCCCTAAAATTTATAATAAGGTTCCAAATACTTTTAAGGACTTAAGCTACAATCTGTTTAAAAAGGAATTGAAAGAACTATTAGTTTCTAAATGTTATTATGACATTGACGATTTTTTAAATGACAAAAACATAGAAATATAGACATTTTAATGTATGGTGAAAATGTATAATTATTGACATTTGTAATAATTTTTAAATTCTAATCATTGACATTTATAATAATTTGTAAATTTGATGCTATTAATTTTTTTGCATTTAATTTGTAAAATGGTCTTTATTGAATTTTGACATAACATTACTGTATACTAGAAGAATAATACCTCGATTTGATTACATTTATATAAAATTTTGTAAATTTGTACGCCAGAAATGGTAGAATATGTTGGACACTAACATGTATTTATATATGTACGTAATGAAACAACTGTAATACCATATTCACAAATAAAGATTATGATTATGATTATGAAAGTAAATTGTGCTGCAGGGGCTACTTTCCAATTGACGATTATTTGATTGATAAGGAAGCCTGGAAGTGATCTGCTTGCTCTACTGATGGAGTTTTAGTTTATAGTATCTACTTATTGTAAATATGTAGTGTACAAAAAGAATAGCCCGCCGAGTTTCTTGCCAGTTCTTCTCAAGCGGGCCGCGTTCCGAACTGGTGGTACTATTTGCATTGTATTCATTGACGTGTCGCAAGTGCCGATGTGTTAGGATTATGCGAAATAAATGTTTTTTGACTTTGACTTTGACTTTGATCCACAGAAATATAGTTAAATATGTCAATCCCACTATGTTTTAAAACAGCCGATTTGGTTTCACATCCGTTATCTTCTTGAATACTGTAGTCATTATCATGTGAAACATCAGAGTGAAACTCCCGCGTCGATACGACTTCTAGATTTTTTTTTAAATCTCAAAGTGTACGTTTTCTCACGCCTGAATTTAATAAAATAAAATATTATTTAAAAACTAGACTGATTCCAATTATTTCAATAATAGTCGCTAATCCTATACATTATGATACATCTTTGTGTAATTTTTCATGTAATTAGGTCTTAGACCATAGAACACGGGACTAGCCTTTGCGAACCACCGCATACAAAAATATTCTGCCAGTTTTCATACAAGTGAAGGGGGAAACACAAAGACATATAAAATTTCATTGCATTTAAAAATGTATTAATCGACAAACGCGTAATGGCTGTTGTGTGTTAATTGTTATTGTACAGTCAACTACAATGTAATGTACTAGTTTAATAATATAAAATGATGTACTGATGTACAGGCTTTTCATAAAGCCAAAAGACCAAATGGTCATGTGCAATGGCAGAAAACAATGCTTAAGTAAGGCGCATCCTGTGGTTAGATGATCTAAGAATTAGGTACAGTGATAATTTAAAAATAAAATAAATTTTTTCTCATTTTTCTGTGAAAACGGATGTGAAACAAAATCGGCTGTTTTGAAACAGAAAAATGAAAGTTGAAGCAAGTGAGGTGTGTATGGTGCCATGTGGCGCTCAGTTCTTTTTGCCTACTCCGCAAGGGATTTGGCGTGAAGATAGTATAGTATAGTATAGTATAGTATAGTATAGTATAGTATTTTCTAATTTTTGGTTTTCATTTTTTATTTCATAGTAATGGCGTATTAGCAAAAAAAAAGCTATATACAGGATTACAGGAAAAGTCGTGCTAGATCCGTTAAGGGCGTGGAGTACCCATTATTTCTGACTAATTTCACTATGGAACACCCTACCCTAAACTTAACCCTGTTCGAGATATTCGAATTTTAATATTTTTATTGAAAATTGCCGATTTTTAGGTTACAAAAATTTTTTATTTTTATTTTGGGCGCCTTATTTATTATTTTTGTTGCATTTTGACATGTGTAATAAGATGCTCCAAAACGTCAATCATTGAAATAGTGCATAAATTAATTGAACATGTCGTAGAAGACAAGTGAAAGTTAAGAAAATAAAAAAAATAGTAACAAGTTTATTTTTCTCTAAGGGATATGTAAAAAAAATATTACGGCAGTCGTTCGGCAGATGTTTTTTAAAATATCTACATTTCATCAGCTATCTAACGACGTATAGCAATGTAGGGTTGTATTTAAATTCATTGGAAAAAACTTAGTTTCAAAAGCGACAGTGGAGAAGAAAATTAATACTTAGCCCTAAAAAGTAAAATAAAACAATAGGAAAAGATGAAATGTCATTTATTAAACAAGGTTTTTACACAACTTTTTTATACTCTACAGTTCATGTTCAACATGGCCGCCTCGGTTATGAATACATTTTCGCATCCTTCTACGGAGACCAGTCTTTACTACTCCAGTGGTCAATGTTGTCCTCATTTGATTGGCTGCGTCCACAATCCTTTCTCTTAATTCTTCCACAGACGAAACTGGATTTGGCTCGCTGTACACAAGACTTTTCATAACCCCCCACACATGAAAATCCATGGGGGTTAAGTCTGGACTTCTTGCTGGCCATGGCAACGGCCCACCTCGTCCTATCCATTTATTTGGGTAAGTTGTGTCCAGCCAGTCTCGGACACTTCTTCTGAAATGGGCAGGGCAGCCATCATGCTGGAACCACATGTCCCTGATTATGTTTAGTGGCAGATCATCCAGCAGATCATTTAAGTCTCCTCTTAAAAAGTTTTCGTATGTTTCCCCATTTAAAGTGTCCGGGAGAAAGTAAGGTCCAATTAAATAATTGGAGATAATGCCCATCCACACATTCACGCTGAATCGACGCTGGGACCCCGTCACTCTTTTCTTATTGGGATTCTTCAGTGCTTTTGGGGCCCAGTAATGTGCGTTGTGATAATTTGTTATTCCATCTTTATCAAATTTGGATTCATCTGTCCACAAGATGTTTTTTAAAAAATGTGGGTCTTCTATGTCAGCATTCAGCATAAATCTGCAGAAATCTATCCTCCTCGCCGGGTCTCCCTCTTCAACAACGTGTACCGGAGTGTAATGGTACGGGTATAGGCCAGCAGTATGCACTGTAAACCACACTCTCCATTGCGAAAGTCCCAGATCACGGGCAACAATATTAGTGGAAGTAGTTGGATCCGCTCGAAAGAGTTGCACTATCTCATTGTCCTGTTCTTCGTCGCTATTAATTCGTGGTCTTCCCAAATCCGTACTTCGTCTCGAAATAGATTTCGAAGTCTTCGATAAACTCTGTCAAAAACGGTCACATCTGGCACTCGACGACCGGGGTAGCGAATTATGTATTCGTTGCGAGCTTGCGCAGACACACAATCACAGTATCCGTAACAAATAAGCATATCCGCATATTCCTCAGGTGTATAGGACGTCATCTTCAACACTTCCGTATCACAAGTACAAATCAGTCAGTCCGGTTAACAAGCACAGTAGTCACAAATAAGAAGAAATGGTCCAGAATCACAGCCAAGTCGAGAAAAAGAGCAAAACGATATCACATCTACTATGTACGAAGCACAAAAGCAGACTAACAACCAAAACAATATCTCGTGTTGTATTCCCAACCCCAACCGGTCACTATGTTCTTTCATTCACACTTGCATAAATTGTCACTTGTCTCGCTCGCACGGTGCGTCTTAACTTGAAGGACAATAGGCGCGGGACCATTAGAACTGCTACCTGAAGCGTCCCAACTACTTTTTTTTCTACGAATTGTAATACAAACCCTTTTTTTTTCTTCTAAGCGTGTGAAAAATCCTACATGGATGCTATGTCGGACTCCTACCGACTAAAAAACACACGCGTGACACTAAAACCGCCAAATCCAGTTTCGTCTGTGGAAGAATTAAGAGAAAGGATTGTGGACGCAGCCAATCAAATGAGGACAACCTTCTACGGAGACCAGTCTTTACTACTCCAGTGGTCAACCACTGGAGTAGTAAAGACTGGTCTCCGTAGAAGGATGCGAAAATGTATTCATAACCGAGGCGGCCATGTTGAACATGAACTGTAGAGTATGAAAAAGTTGTGTAAAAACCTTGTTTAATAAATGACATTTCATCTTTTCCTATTGTTTTATTTTACTTTTTAGGGCTAAGTATTAATTTTCTTCTCCACTGTCGCTTTTGAAACTAAGTTTTTTTCAATGAATTTAAATACAACCCTACATTGCTATACGTCGTTAGATAGCTGATGAAATGTAGATATTTTAAAAAACATCTGCCGAACGACTGCCGTAATATTTTTTTTACATATCCCTTAGAGAAAAATAAACTTGTTACTATTTTTTTTATTTTCTTAACTTTCACTTGTCTTCTACGACATGTTCAATTAATTTATGCACTATTTCAATGATTGACGTTTTGGAGCATCTTATTACACATGTCAAAATGCAACAAAAATAATAAATAAGGCGCCCAAAATAAAAATAAAAAATTTTTGTAACCTAAAAATCGGCAATTTTCAATAAAAATATTAAAATTCGAATATCTCGAACAGGGTTAAGTTTAGGGTAGGGTGTTTCATAGTGAAATTAGTCAGAAATAATGGGTACTCCACGCCCTTAACGGATCTAGCACGACTTTTCCTGTAATCCTGTATAATTGTAGCTACAACACTGTTCTTATCTGCAGTATTTAAATCAACTCCTAAGTCGCCTAAACGGCTGGAGCGACTGTGTTGAAATTTGGTATAGAAATAGTTCGAGGCCCTTGAAAGGACATATGCTACTTTTTAACCGACTGCGCAAAAGTAGGGTTATGATTTTACGCTATAACGACTTCTACGCGGTCGAAGCCGCGGGGAAATGCTAGTAAACTGTATCTCTGTTGAGGGCTACGACATTCTCCAATAAGGAGACAGATTCTACAGACAAGCGTACTGACTATGCGCGTACAATAACGCAACGGTAGCGGTACTTACACGGTGTGCTTGTACCGCCATACTGCCATCTGTTACACTGCGACGTCCAATCACACTACTCTGTGACGAGGCGTTGTGAGTCCTGGGACATCCTTCCGAGGGCTTACCCGGGGCTCCTAACCATAAACTGTTGGGCGTTAAGTGAGGTTTTTTAGTCGGTAGGAGTCCGGCATAGCATCCACGGTGGATTTTCCCTCACATTAAAAAAAAGCTGTGACGAGGTGAAATTTTGTTACCTATTTAGCGGTTGAGCTATTAAAATTGCTTTGCAGTAATGGTATATTGTGGACTGGTATGTCTTAAACTGTCAATTACATTAAATTTTGCAGTTGCCGAGCAAGATCCGTTTGAAGATGACTACATCCAGCCATCAGATCCGGAAGAGCATTCAAGTGTCGTCAAGAAAGAAGAGAACGACGACACGTATGGTAAGTTCACTTTTGTCATTCATGTTCGTGATAAAATTAAAAACTGTTGCACCGATGTTCAGCCCTGTTTACCGTGGTCCTACTATTTTGTTCCACCAGAGACTACCAGTTGGAATTCAAAAATTCTTTCACAGTTGGATAGTAAGTTTATTGAGGATGGCTACATGCTATATAACATCACACCAAGGCTGGATTCGACCAAAATCGGAGTAAAGCTCTACTATAGAATATAACTTGTACCTACATGTACATTAATATTATAAAGAGGAAAGATTGGATAGTTTGTTTGCATCGAATAACTTCAACGTTCACTCGCACTGAGGGCTCCACACACAGCTTGCACCGTACATCGTCGCCCACCGGACCGACCACTGCCGCGGGGTTTAATACCCGCAGCAGCTTCACCAAATCGACTCTCTGACATCAGATCACGGGAACCTCCCGATCAGGTTCGGCCTCGTTGATATCATGTGTGCCATCCCGGCCAAGTCAGCTTTGACTTTGACCGCCGATTGGTTGGCCGCGGTAGGCAGTGAACGGAAAACCCATTTAAAAGATTAACCGAAATAAACGGTTACAGATTGAATCGGTAACCTTTTATAAGGGTTACATATCGATACGGTTAACACTTTATATCGGTTAATTTATCAATAAGGTTTAAAAGTTGAATGATGTGTTTAGATAACCCTTTGAAACGGTTAATCTATTAAAACTGTTATCACATACAATGTTAACCTGGGTTTTTAGTTACGATACAGGTTAATGACACAGCCGACCTTTGGACCTGTGGACTTTTGGATTTTGGACTTTTGATCTTTTGGACTTTTGGACTTTTGGACTTTAGTACTTTTGGACTTTTGTACTTTTGAACTTTGGACTTTTGGACTTTTGGCCTTCAGGACCTTTGGACTTTTAGACTTTTGGACTAAAAGTAATTTCAATAAGGTCATGAAGAAGTTTCACTTCTTACGTATGTACCTACACGCACACATTTTTTTATTATAAAGCGATTACAAAATGGCCCCCGTTTCGCAGTTATATACCTAATGTCTTGTTGGATATTTTTCTAAAGCTTTTTGATATATTGAGTACGAATTTCAGGTTAATTTTGCAATCCAATAAGGCTGCCGCGCCGCGCCGTTGTAAAATTTCATATTGGATATCGTATAAGGGGTTTTTAGGTATGCTGAGTACGAATTTTGGGTTCATTTTGCAATCCAATATGGCCGCCGCGCCACCGTTGTAAAATTTCATGTCGGAAATAGTATAAGGGGTTTTTTGGTATGCTGAGTACAAATTTCGGGCTAATTTTGCAATCCATAATGGCCGCCGCGCCACCGTTGTAAAATTTCATGTCGGAAATAGTATAACAAGTATTTGGGTATGCTGAGTACGAATTTCAAAATAATTTTGCAATCCAATATGGCCACCGCGCCACCGTTGTAAAATTTCATGTCGTAAATAGTATAACAAGTATTTGGGTATGCTGAGTACGAATTTCAAGTTAATTTTGCAATCCAATATGGCCACCGCACCACCGATGTAAAATTTCATGTTGGACATCGTATAAGAGATTTTTTGGTATGCTGAGTACGAATTAAGGCAGACATTGAAAATCAGTTACTTTGATTTGCAATGACATCGCTATCATAGTTTTGCTGAATGTCGGCCTATTGCAAGCTCAGTGTACAGAATTTTTATTCATATTTTTAGTGTATATTATAACCCCAACGTGCTTTTGACCGCACATAGCGCCACGTCAAGTGTTAAGTGCGTGATACCGCGCCAAAGAGTAAAATATGCGTACACGGATAATAATATGTGTGGTCTCCGGACA
Source organism: Miltochrista miniata (assembly GCA_933228765.1). Lineage (NCBI taxonomy): Eukaryota > Metazoa > Arthropoda > Insecta > Lepidoptera > Erebidae > Miltochrista > Miltochrista miniata. The sequence goes on along the minus strand of OW121772.1, from coordinate 3,086,326 downwards.
CGGTCAAATAACCAACAATAACTTGACAAAAATAAATGTATACAACTAACCACTGTTAAGTGCGTGATACCGCGCCATAGAGTAAAATATGCGTACTTAGACACAGATAATAATATGTGTGGTCTCCGGACACGGTCAAATAACCAACAATAACTTGACGAAAATAAATGTATACAACTAAACACTGTTATCTACTTTCATTTAATATTTTAACAGAGTTGACTCAATCTTGTTGACCGTGTCTAGCTGGAGACCAAAATATGATAGGATAGTAGCAGCAATTTTAAAGATGGGTCCGCTGCTACCAGTTTTCATAATGTTTTCGCTGACTTTGTCGATAGTGGCGGATGTGGCTGTACTTGAGTTGTGATTGTGTATTTATTTATTGTTATTCGTTTTCCTTTTCATTTTTGCTGAAATGTGGAAATGTTACAAAAATGTTTTCACTGACTTTGTCGATAGTGGCGGATGTGGCTGTACTTGAGTTGTGATTGTGTATTTATTTATTGTTATCCGTTTTCCTTTTCATTTTTGCTGAAATGTGGAAAAGTTACAAAAATTTGTGGCGAACTTTATACTTACTGTAATACTGGCCTGTATGGGCGTGTTATAAATTTCTGCCTATGTAGGTATGTAGTAAGTCGGTTGAATGCATTTTGTGGTTGAAATGTATAGAAGAAGAAAATTTCATATTGGATATCGTTTAAAGGGTTTTTGGTATGCTCAGTAGAGAAAGAGTAGAGTAGAGACTCGTGGAGGTGCGGCTGCCATACCTATTGGATTGCAAAATAAATCCGAAATTCGTACTCAGCATACCAAAAAACCCCTTATACGATATCCAACATAAAATTTTACAACGGTGGCGTGGCGGCCATATTGGATTGCAAAATTAACCCGAAATTCGTACTCAGCATACCCAAAAACCCCATAAACGATATCCAACATTAAATTTTACAATGGCGGCACGGCAGCCATATTGGATTACAAAATTAAACGAAAATTCGTACTCAGCATACCCAAAAACCCCTTATACGATATCCAACTTTAAATTTTACTACAGTGGCGCGGCGGCCATATTGGATTGCAAAATTAACCCAAAATTCGTACTCAGCATACCAAAAAACCCCTTATACCATATCCAACATGAAAAGAACGGTCGCTGCACCGTTGTTTTCATGTGGCGCGTAAAATAAACTGACACTGCACACAATATGACATGAATCGGCATGATCGACGTCACACGGCAGTAACACTGGAAAACGCGACTCAGTTAAATATAAACAAACAGTGGTGCATACTAAAATTCGTAAAATACATTTGATTCTTTCTATTTGTACCTATGTGTGCGTGAAAGGAATCGCTTTGGCGAGCGAAGAACAAAGGAGACGCCGACCGGCATCTAGGTACCTACCTACGAGTAGAGTGCAACAAGCAAAATAACCTTTATCAATTCGGTTACGGTTACTGTATACAAAGCGGTAACATGTTGTTTCTGTTAAGATATTAATTCTGTTACATTATTATTTTGTGTATTCTGGTTACGGTTAACACATATTTGATTGGGTTAATAACAGATATATTTCTGTTATTAACCCAACCCGAAAGAACACTGGCGGTAGGTGCTTGTATAAAGACTTGTAGCGAGTGACGGAGGTTCAGGTCCTGGTTCAGGTCTCGTTGGCGGCGCTTGACCCACCCAGCGACCCGCCTGTATTTGCACGCACTGAAATAGGCATTGCTTAGATGCAGTTATTCTCCGATATCCTAAGGCACTGATTTTCCACCCTTTTCATGATGCGACCCCCCTTGCATGAACAAATATTTCGCGACGCCCCCCCCCACCCCCGATCCTTCATTTTTTATCATGTATGTATGTGTATGTTACAGTGTAACAAATATTCCTTCTATACGACGTTTTATAAAGAAAAAATAAAGGAAAGTACGTTTGTATCTTTGCAATTTGACAAATTCACGGATATTGCGGTTTGTACGCAGTTTGTAGCTTTTTTGCGTTTTGCATCCAGTGAAAATTTTATGGAAGAAATACTATTTTGCAGAGCGCTTCTTACTAATGCTTGCATTACATGTTTTTTGAAGCCACGAAAGATACATACATACATATGATAACGCCTTTTATCCCCGAAAGCATAGGCAGAGGCGTATTATAGGCCCACATTTCACCTTTTTAGATTTTTGTCTCGATTTTTGTCTTAAGTCGTGAGCTGTATTGCCGTGTTGATATAGACAGGCACAGGTTGTGACTGCCCGCTGTTAATTTTTTCAAGCCACCCATAAAAGCCTTCAACTTGGATTAACGACTCCCATTTTACTGGCAACTGGGACCAACGGCTTAACGTACCTTCCTAACCTGCCTTGGAAACTGTCGCAAATAAATGTCACGAATTAGTCATTAGGTGATCACTCATCCATGACCAGCCTTAGTAAATTTTGGGGGGCCACGAGTGCTTCTAAAAGATTAGATGCCAAACGCTTGTTGGATGCATTGCTTTCTCCATCGCCACGCTCTTGCTTGTAGTCGTCGTCAATATATCAAAATAACTTCGAATATTTTCGTTGACACAATCTTTTACTGTTGAAGTCGGATAATTATGAGATAAACATCCAGGCATAATATTTACCTGGAATGAAAATAGAGTAAGATCATAAGAAGAATTTGTGTACACCCTTACACTTGGAATTCAAATCTGCTAATTTGGATACTTTTTGGATAAAGTAAGAAACAGAAACCTGGAATTGATTGCTGAGGGTTGAAATTTTTGATTCCATTGGCCACATCGTCATTATGCGATTTGGCATTTTCATTAATTTCCCAAATAAAAAGTAAGCAAAGAAATAGTTTAAACTTGGAAAACAAATTAATTCCAGGTGTAGCAAATACAGATTAACGATAACCAATCGATACGATAACAAAACGATAAAAATATTAAAATAATTAAGTCCCTCCCTCACCGGGAGCATTTGTTTCAGAGAAATTGATTAATCAAAAACAAGCACAATCTTCGCATTAACATTGTGCAGTCTTAGGATTTTATTATTTTGTTAATTTTTTCGTATTATCATACATATTAATGAGTATAACCCTTTTGTTAAAATTCTTTTACTATAAATCGATCTTTTTAATTTTTTTTTTACTGATGTAGTTCTCTCGACCTTTGGCGACCCCCTACAGAAGCTCCGCGACCCCCCAGGGGGTCGCGACCCACAGGTTGAAAAACACTGTCCTAAGGGAACTCGTGAGACGACCAAATTGGACCGAGTTAGGGTTGTCAGCTTAAAGAGGTATCCCCCAGATTTAGCCAATCACGCTACGTGTTGAAATCTTTCTCCGAACTCAGCTGTTGAGCTACTAAAATTCAGTGATGGGCAAAATGTAATTAGATTAACCGTTACAAATTATAATTACTTTGTAATGGTTAATTCAATTACTCTGCAACAGATTACTTGAGTAATTAATTACTATGAGTACTAGCAGTAATTAATTACTGAGTAATGGAATTACACGTTAATCTAATTACATTGCAACTAGTTACTCATTAATTCAATTAACCAACACTCATAATTACCAACTCTGTCCTGTGCTGTGGATTCGTCGCGGCCCAACCAAGGGGTGAATCGATATTGATGCGGTTTTTTTGATGTAAGTCAATGTGTCCAGGTTGGTACTCAGCTATAAAATTTGAAGACCATCAGCTCAATTATAAATTTTGATTTGATTTGAAAAAAAAAAAAAAAAAAAAATTCCTGAGTGACGAAGGAATTTCACTGAAATTCCCATACGCTAATCACAAAATGTCATGATGGGTATCGTTTAAGGGGCTTTTTGGTATGCTGAGTGCGAATCACATGATAATTTTGCAATCCAATATGGCCGCCGCGCCGTAGTCACAAAATTTCATGATGGGTATCGTTTAAGGGGTTTTTTGGTATGCTGAGTGCGAATAACATGATAATTTTGCAATCCAATATGGCCGCCGCGCCGTAGTCACAAAATTTCATGATGGGTATCGTTTAAGGGGTTTTTTGGTATGCTGAGTGCGAATCACATGATAATTTTGCAATCCAATATGGCCGCCGCGCCGTAGTCACAAAATTTCATGATGGGTATCGTTTAAGGGGTTTTTTGGTATGCTGAGTACGAATCACATGATAATTTTGCAATCCAATATGGCCGCCGCGCCGTAGTCACAAAATTTCATGATGGGTATCGTTTAAGGGGTTTTTTGGTATGCTGAGTACGAATCACATGATAATTTTGCAATCCAATATGGCCGCCGCGCCGTAGTCACAAAATTTCATGATGGGTATCGTTTAAGGGGTTTTTTGGTATGCTGAGTGCGAATCACATGATAATTTTGCAATCCAATATGGCCGCCGCGCCGTAGTCACAAAATTTCATGATGGGTATCGTTTAAGGGGTTTTTTGGTATGCTGAGTACGAATCACATGATAATTTTGCAATCCAATATGGCCGCCGCGCCGTAGTCACAAAATTTCATGATGGGTATCGTTTAAGGGGTTTTTTGGTATGCTGAGTACGAATCACATGATAATTTTGCAATCCAATATGGCCGCCGCGCCGTAGTCACGAAATTTCATGATGGGTATCGTTTAAAGGTTTTTTCAGTATGCTGAGTGCGAATCACATGATAATTTTGCAATCCAATATGGCCGCCGCGCCGTAGTCACAAAATTTCATGATGGTTATCGTTTAAGGGGTTTTTTGGTATGCTGAGTGCGAATCATATGATAATTTTGCAATCCAATATGGCCGCCGCGCCGTAGTCACAAAATTTCATGATGGGTATCGTTTAAGGGGTTTTTTGGTATGCTGAGTGCGAATCACATGATAGTTTTGCAATCCAATATGGCCGCCGCGCCGTAGTCACAAAATTTCATGATGGGTATGAACTTGAACTTTTGAAATGAACTTGAACTTTTACAACGATGGCGCGGCGGCCATATTGGATTGCTAAATTAACCCAAAATTCGTACTCAGCATACCAAAATACCCCTTTTACGATACCCAACATGAACTTTTACAACGGTGGTGCGGCGGCCATATTGGATTGCTAAATTAACCCGAAATTCGTACTCAGCATACCAAAATACCCCTTATACGATACCCAACATGAACTTTTACAACAGTGGCGCGGCGGCCATATTGGATTGCTAAATTAACGCGAAATTCGTACTCAGCGTACCAAAATACTTCATATACGATACCCAATTCGAAATTTTATAACGGCGGCGCGGTGACCATATTGGATTGCAAAATTAACCCGAAATTCGTACTCAGCATACCAAAATACCCCTTATACGATACCCAACATTAACTTTTACAACGATGGCGCGGCGGCCATATTGGATTGCTAAATTAACCCGAAATTCGTACTCAGCATACCAAAATACCCCTTATACGATACCCAACATGAAATTTTATAACGGCGGCGCGGTGACCATATTGGATTGCAAAATGAACCCGAAATTCGTACTCAGCATACCAAAATACCCCTTATACGATACCCAACATGAACTTTTACAACGGCGGCGCGGCGGCCATATTGGATTGCTAAATTAACGCGAAATTCGTACTCAGCATACCAAAATACCCCTTAAACGATACCCAACATGAACTTTTACAACAGTGGCGCGGCGGCCATATTGGATTGCTAAATTAACGCGAAATTCGTACTCAGCGTACCAAAATACCCTATATACGATACCCAACTTAATATTTTATAACGGCCGCGCGGTGACCATATTGGATTGCAAAATTAACCCGAAATTCGTACTCAGCATACCAAAATACCCCTTATACGATACCCAACATGAACTTTTACAACGATGGCGCGGCGGCCATATTGGATTGCTAAATTAACCCGAAATTCGTACTCAGCATACCAAAATACCCCTTATACGATACCCAACATGAACTTTTACAACGGCGGCGCGGCGGCCATATTGGATTGCTAAATTAACGCGAAATTCGTACTCAGCATACCAAAATACCCCTTATACGATACCCAACATGAACTTTTACAACAGTGGCGCGGCGGCCATATTGGATTGCTAAATTAACGCGAAATTCGTACTCAGCGTACCAAAATACCCCATATACGATACCCAACTTGAAATTTTATAACGGCGGCGCGGTGACCATATTGGATTGCAAAATTAACCCGAAATTCGTACTCAGCATACCAAAATACCCCTTATACGATACCCAACATTAACTTTTACAACGATGGCGCGGCGGCCTTAATGGATTGCTAAATTAACCCGAAATTCGTACTCAGCATACCAAAATACCCCTTATACGATACCCAACATGAAATTTTATAACGGCGGCGCGGTGACCATATTGGATTGCAAAATGAACCCGAAATTCGTACTCAGCATACCAAAATACCCCTTATACGATACCCAACATGAACTTTTACAACGGCGGCGCGGCGGCCATATTGGATTGCTAAATTAACGCGAAATTCGTACTCAGCATACCAAAATACCCCTCAAACGATACCCAACATGAACTTTTACAACAGTGGCGCGGCGGCCATATTGGATTGCTAAATTAACGCGAAATTCGTACTCAGCGTACCAAAATACCCTATATACGATACCCAACTTAATATTTTATAACGGCGGCGCGGTGACCATATTGGATTGCAAAATTAACCCGAAATTCGTACTCAGCATACCAAAATACCCCTTATACGATACCCAACATGAACTTTTACAACGATGGCGCGGCGGCCATATTGGATTGCTAAATTAACCCGAAATTCGTACTCAGCATACCAAAATACCCCTTATACGATACCCAACATGAACTTTTACAACGGCGGCGCGGCGGCCATATTGGATTGCTAAATTAACGCGAAATTCGTACTCAGCATACCAAAATACCCCTTATACGATACCCAACATGAACTTTTACAACAGTGGCGCGGCGGCCATATTGGATTGCTAAATTAACGCGAAATTCGTACTCAGCGTACCAAAATACCCCATATACGATACCCAACTTGAAATTTTATAACGGCGGCGCGGTGACCATATTGGATTGCAAAATTAACCCGAAATTCGTACTCAGCATACCAAAATACCCCTTATACGATACCCAACATGAACTTTTACAACGATGGCGCGGCGGCCATATTGGATTGCTAAATTAACCCGAAATTCGTACTCAGCATACCAAAATACCCCTTATACGATACCCAACATGAACTTTTACAACGGCGGCGTGGCGGCCATATTGGATTGCCGACTGTGGTATTGATTTGCTTGACTTGAATGTATGATAATTACGAAGTAATTAATTACAAAGTAACTAGTTATAAAGTAATCTAATTACTTTGCAACTAGTTACTTAGTAACTAATTAACCGGAACATCCAAAGTATTAAAATTACAAAGTAATTAATTACTGAGTAATTAGATTACATTGTAACTTAATTACATTGTAATTCAATTATTAATTGAATTACTTTTGTAATTAATTACGCCCATCACTGCTAAAATTGCATTGCGGCAATGGTATATTTTGGCCTGTCGTAAACTGTCAATTACATTAAATTCTTCAGAAGCTGAGCAAGATCCGTTAGAAGATGACTACATGCAGCCATCAGATCCGGGAGAAGATTCGTGTGTGTTGGTCGGCAAGCAAACACAGAGCGAAGCCACATATTGTAAGTTCACTCGTATAATTGATATAATATGTGTAAGTTGGGAGTAGAGCTGTGATTCAGTCTCTGCCTCAGCTCAGCAGCAAAAGTTCTAAAAACTACACGATAAGGCCATAACAAAAATATTTAGTGTTTTTAATTATTCACTTTATGATTGCAATATCACTTAAAATGATTAAAATATATCATAAAGTGAATAATTAAAAACACTAAATATTTTATTGACTAATGCTATACCTAATAATAAAATTATTGAAATGAATAAATAAGTATCGCTTCCTCCTCTCTTCTATTTTGCCGTGCCCGACAGGGTCCATATTGTACTTAATAATCTAAAATTAATCTGTAATAAACATATGGTGTGCAAATAAATAAATATGAAATAACAAGAACATAAACACCACCACTATAACTGGAAGTCATTGTGGTAAAGAGCTTACATTTAGAATGTACAAGATGAACAGTGTCAGACAGTAGACAAACAAAGAAAGATCTCTATGAGAGTTACAATGTTAGAGTATTTATTAGAAGGTATAGAGCGCGTATCTAAGGGAGAACAGTAGGCACGGGTGAGAACATGACTTGCAGTCGTATACGAATGTAGCGGTACGAAGCAGCGCGCGTCAGTTCAGCTTTAAAAAAATCTTTTCAATATATTAATGGTTCCAGTAATAATTTCACAGCCATTTAGATAATAAATGACTTCCCTGTTGTAGAATTTGGACTCTAGACACTGGGCCCTGGATTGTGGACCCTGCACCCTAGATGTTAAGCTTTTGCTACAGGTACAGATTCCAGAGAGCACTCAGACCACGGTCTCTCTGGAGTCTAACGTGAGGGACTCTGGACCCTAGATAGTTAATACCGAGCCTCGAAACCCGGACTTGGACTTTGTAGATCATGGCATTATAAGATTATTTGTGAAAATGTTGTTATTGTCTAGAAAGAGCTCAACATACTGCAAGTACATTTTACCTACATAAGTCGAAAGACAGAAGTACGCATTTTATTCAATATCTTCACCATGACCAGCCCTGTGCTCCAAGTACAAAGGTGTTCCTCTACGGCCTACGCCGATGACTTAGCGCTGGCAACTCAAACCCAAACAATCGACAAAGCCGAAGTACATCTTAGTTCGGCTCTGATGGTGTTGGAAAGTCTTATACATCAAGTGGACTAAAACCAAACCCATCACAAAGTCAAGTGTGCGCCTTCCACCTCGCAGCCGGAATGCTAAACGTAGGCTCGGGGTTACCTGGTTGGAGTCTGAGCTGGAGCACTGCTTCCATGCAAGGTATCTTGGTGTGGCATTGAACAGGACTCTTAAACTCCCACTGCCTGAATCCGTTCCATGGATGGGTGACCACCAGAAATTAACAGAATTGCCCGATTACATTAGAGTAGAAGAATCCTACTCTGATTTATTTAAATTGATACATACTGTGTTTGGGAAAATCTTTACCCCGAAAACATTATGAATCGGAGGCAGTTCTGCTTTCAGTGACTGGGCTGCACCCGGAATTTATAAAAGTCGTCATAAACTATATGAACTGTATCCTGAAAAATCATATAATTTCAACCCAGACTTTCAGGAATATGTTAAGAATTATTCAAAGATATTTAAGCAAGCCTGTTCCTTAGCCAAGTCTAATTTCATTAGAAATAAAATTTATGATTCTGCGAATTAAATTAAAACTACTTGGAACTTTATAAATGCGGAATGTGGTAGGTCTACAGCGAATGAAAGGAAGTTTCATTTAAATATAAACAATCGCCACGTATCGGGGGATTTGGAAGTGGCGACCGAGTTCGAATTTTTTTTTCAGTAATGTACCAATAGAGATAACTGACACTCTCCGGTCGTCTTCCACCTCCGCCGAGCTATTATTAGCAGAATCTGTAGCTGCCTGTGAAGGCGCGTTCGAATTCACCGTTGTCAACTGCAACGACATCATAAAAGCTTTTAGATATAACCGCTGACCTTTGGGGGTTATCAGTAAAATCCATATCAAGTATTATATATATATATAATAGATGTCATTGCCCCCCACTTGGCAACTGTGTTTAACGATTGCGTCTCAAGTGGTGTATTTCCTGATTTGATGAAACACAGTAAAGTTATACCACTATTCAAGGCTGGCACCGCTTCAGATCCGGGCAATTTCAGACCTATCTTGGTGTTGCCGACCTTGAGCAAGATATTTGAAAAATTAATACTAGAGCAGATGCTGATCTATTTTAACAGTCACAAATTATTTCATGAGAAACAATTTGGCTTCACTAAAGGACGTTCGACTACCGATGCTGGTGGAGAGTTATTGAAATGTATTTATGACGCCTGGGAGGATAAACAAGATGCAATTGATGAGTTTTGCGATCTGTCTAAGGCTTTTGATTGCGTCCAACATGAAACATTAATCAGGAAATTACACCATTATGGCATAAGAAGCAAGGCTCTCGATCTTCTGACTTCATATTTGAACAATAGAATTCAGAGGGTCGCTTCGGCATGTTAATGGTACACGCTCAGAGGAATCTGTACTTACTATGGGCGTCCCGCAGGGTTCAATACTCAAAACATTTTAATTTCTTATATATTTTAATGATCTACCCTTTTAGGTGAGGAACAACAACAGGATGGTTTTGTTTGCAGATGATACTTCTTTGATTTTCAAAGTTAAAAGACAAATAGATAACTATGACGATGTCAACAACGCAATCTTGAAAGTGGTTCATTGGTTTAACACTAACAATCTTAGACTGAATGATAATAAAACTAAATGTATTAAATTTACCTTGCCTAATGTAGCACAGTCAGAAACCAATGTTCAACTTAATGGTCGAGAGTTGGAACTTGTGGATCAAACCACATTCCTAGGGTTAACGGTTGATGCTGGTTTACAATGGGGTCCATATATTGTAAAACTAGCTAGTAGATTAAGTTCAGCAGCATTTGCTGTACAAAAAATAAGGCACTTGACTGATGTAGATACGGCTAGAATAGTTTATTTCAGTTACTTTCACAGTATAATGTCTTATGGTATTCTACTGTGGGGCAATGCTGCAGATATAAATAAAAAAAAAATTTTGCAAAAGCGTGCCATAAGAGCTATATGTAGATTAGGTCCAAGGGTCTCTCTGCGCGAAAAAAGAGGTTAATATTCTTACTGTAGCATCACAATATATTTTTGAAAACCTTATGTATGTACAAAGAAATCTACATAGTTTCGCTAAGTTAAGTGATAGACACAATGTCAACACTAGAAATAAAAATAACCTTGCTGTTTTTTCATAGCAGATTGCACAAAACCAGCAATTCTTTCATGGGTAACTGTATACGCTCTTACAACAGGCTACCAGACGAAATTAAAAGTGCATATGTCCCTTAAAGTAAAAGGTAAATTGTACTGCAGGGGCTACTATACCATCAATGATTATTTGTTGGATAAGGAAGCCTGGAAATGACTTGCTCTGCTAAATTCTCAAAAAAAAATGTTAAAATGCATAGTTTTTAGATTCTTTAAACTTGTAAATAAAGCAAAAAAAGAACAACCCACTGAGTTTGTTGCCAGTTCTTCTCAGGTGGGTCGCGTTGTGAACTGGTGGTAGCGTTTTGTGAAATATTTAAATAGTGAAATGCGGGCATATAATGTGCCTCTGCTTACCCCTCGGATATAAAGGCGTGACGTGAGGCGTGTATGTACCTATGTTTGTAAGATAAAAAAAATTCAATCGACCCCCTACATTTTCCCACTTGCATTTGGGAAATTTAGTGAGATCCCATTATAAACTACTCAATATGTCTAGATCATCCTCATCCTACAGCCTTAACAAAAACAAAGTACGCAGCAACAGAAGAAAGCATAGTACCTACCTAGTTACTGAAAGTAGGTGTTTCGGGTGATCTTTAATCGAAAACTGTACATATTAAGTAAGATATTTAATTTGTTATTCAGGTCCTCCTGTCGTCAAAAACCATACACCGGTCCAGCAAAAGTTCTGTGAAGATATAACTACAGAAGAACTTAAAAATGGTGAAAAAAGTAGAGCAAAAAATTACCAGTCTAAAATTGAAACTAATTTAACTGTTGAAGACAAACCAGAGCAAGGAAATAAGGTCGTTGAAGCTTGTTGTGTAGTAAAATCACCAATACATACACTACAAAGTAATGAACCAATCACACCTGAAGATATCCTATCTGAAAATAAGATCAATGAACACCGAAATATTCTGAATGATTCCTCCAAAAAATACTTATGCGACGCTTGCCAAAAATGTTTTACTCGAAAAGCTGGTTTAGTGATACACATTCGTACACACACAGGCCAGAAGCCCTATAGTTGTGATATTTGTAAGAAAGGTTTTAATCATAGTAGTCATTTAAATAGACACATTCGCACACACACAGGCCAGAAGCCCTATAGTTGTGATATTTGTAAGAAACGTTTTAATCGTAGTAGTCATTTAAATAGACACATTCGCACACACACAGGCCAGAAGCCCTATAGTTGTGATATTTGTAAGAAACGTTTTAATGAAAGTAGTCATTTAAATAACCACATTCGCACACACACAGGCGAGAAGCCCTATAGTTGTGATATTTGTAAGAATCGTTTTAATCGTAGTAGTCATTTAAATAGACACATTCGCACACACTCAAACCAGAAGCCCTATAGTTGTGATATTTGTAAGAAACGTTTTAATCGAAAGGGTGATTTAGATAGACACATTCGCACACACACAGGCGAGAAGCCCTATAGTTGTGCTATTTGTAAGAATGGTTTTAATCAAAGTAGTCATTTAAATAGACACATTAGCACACACACAGGCCAGAAGCCCTATAGTTGTGATATTTGTAAGAAACGTTTTAATCAAAGTAGTAATTTATATAGCCACATTCGCACACACACAGGCCAGAAGCCCTATGGTTGTGATATTTGTAAGAAATGTTTTAGTCGAAAGCAGCATTTAGTTAGCCACATTCGTACACACACAGGCCAGAAGCCCTATAGTTGTGATATTTGTAAGAAAGGTTTTAATCGTAGTAGTCATTTAAATAGACATATTCGCACACACACAGGCCAGAAGCCCTATAGTTGTGATATTTGTAAGAAACGTTTTAATCAAAATAGTACATTAAATAGCCACATTGGCACCCACGCCGGCGCCGGTGCAGCCCGCACTGTGTGCAAGTAGGTGTGTCCCTGTGGCGCGCCGCTGCCACGTGTGAGCACAGAACGCTTAGGCGTACTTACAGTGTGTGCTGCCTCGGGCGGCGGGTAGTACCCCCTACTAATGTTATAAGTGCGGAAGTGACTCTGTCTGTCTGTCTGTTACGTTTTCACGCAGTTTGAGTCCTAGGGAAGGACATAGGGCCACTTTTTAACTGACTGCGCAAAGGGAGGGTAATGGTTTTACGCGATAACGAATTCTACGCGGACAAAGCCGCGGGGGAAACCTAGTACTTTATTTATAGTTATAAATAATAAGAATTTGTAGTTAGCATTTTCACAATAGTTAAGCTACTATTGTAGGTAGTCCATTGCCGTTTTTTTACATACAGCGGACAAAGAAAAGGGCAAAGGACAAAAAACCGGCCAAGTGCGAGTTGGACTCGCCCATGAAGGGTTCCGTAGCAGCAAGTACCATAGTGTAAAAGTTCTTGTAGTTCGTTGTAACTTTGATGTTTTAACACGTTCGCAGTGGTAGTGATTTTTTTGAGGAGAAAATTACAGTTTATGACGTATTAAAAAATAACTACCAACTAGATCTCGTTCAAACCAATTTACGTTGGTAGTCGTAGAAGTTGAGGGGTGGGGGGTGGAGGGCACATTTTTCCACTTTTGAAGGGTCTGTTGCGCAAACTTTTCTCTTTAAAAAATGATGTTGGGAACCTAAATAGCATTTTTGAAGACCTATTTATAGATACACACCACACGTATGGATTTGATGAAAAAAGAAATTTGAGTTTCAGTTCTCAGTATGGGGACTCCCAAAATTTACTGCGCTTTAGGGTTCCGTAGCCAAATGGCAAAAACGGAACCCTTATAGATTCGTCATATCTGTCTGTCTATCCGTCCGTATGTCACAGACACTTCTCTCCGAAACTAGGTCTATGCTGTTGAAACTTGGTAAGTAGATGTATTCTGTGAACCGCATTAAGATTTTCATAGAAAACTAGAAAAAAGCAGTTAATTTTGGGGATCCCCATATTCAGAACTGAAACTGAAAAATGACTTTTCATCAAACCCATACGTGTTGGGTATCTATAGATAGGTCTTAAATAATGCTATTGAGGTTTCTGACGTCATTTTTTCTTAAGTGAATAGTTAGCGCAAGAGACACTTCCAAAGTGGGAAAATGTGTGACAAACCCCCCCCCCCCCCCCCCAAATATATATGATGTACATTGCCATGAAAACTACCAACGAAAATTGGTTTTAACGAAATCGAGTTCGCCTAGAAAAATCACGACCACTGCGAACGTGTTAAAACATCCGATAGGGGATTTCTTCCGCGCACGCTTAGGTTGTGGAATGATCTTCCTGCCTCGGTTTTCAGTACACAGTATACACAGTACAGTATGTGGTTCTTCAAAAGGGGTCTAAGAAGGTTTTTACAGGGTCGGCAGCGCGAGTGTGGCGCCTCTGGTGTTGCAAACGTTCATAGGCTGCGGTGACCACCAGTCCTCCTGGTGGGCCGTATGCTTGTCTGCCACCTTAGTGGTATAAAAAAAAATAAAAAAACATCAATCAAAGTTACAACGAACTACAAGAACTTTTATATTATGTTACTTGCTGCTATGGAACCCTTCATGGGCGAGTCCAACTTGCACTTGGCCGGTATTTATCTAATTTATATGAAAATCTTAATGCGGTTACCAGAATAAATTCTTATTACCAAGTTTCAATAGCATAGACCTTATAGTTTTGGAGAAAAGTGGCTGTGACATACCGTATGTTCGTCCGACGGACATACAGACAGACTAACATGACGAATCTACAGGGTGTATTTTTGAAACGAGGCAGTAAGGGAGAGTACCTTAATCGTTGTAGTTACAGCAAAACGTTCTTAGGAAACCTTCCCTAACTTTTTGAGATATTTAGAACTGCATTTACAGATTTTGCATAAATCTTACGGTTAGCCAAAAAAGTGCCAAAAGTTCAACAATATTTTTTCTGTGCCAATCGATTCTATTTCATGTGGGGATCAAAAGACTCTCCTGGGTTTATTTTAGCTTTGAGTACTAGGAAAGACAGAAATCGCCAAAAACGTTTGCCATACATTTCGTACGGAAATACCTTGTTTTTATTATTCCGTGGGAAATAGGTACGATAAATCAACTCATAATTCATAAAATTTTGTAAAATTTTGAACTTTGTAAGTAAAAAGAAATAATTTAAATATTACATTTATTATTCAAATTTTTATTAATTTTTCTGATTTAAATGATTTAAAATGATTTTATGTAAGTATTTTCTCAGCTGAAACTAAGAATGACATAAAGATATTCGAATGAAATTCGAAATTTGGGGGTAAAAATTCTTTTTATTTATTTTATAGTCAATCCTACCCACTTCCTGCTCATAACAAAACATTTGACCATTGTAGAAATTTGATTCCCTAGCTGAAATGTATGGAAAACGTTTTTGTCGATTTCTGTCTTTCCTAGTACTACTCCCCACATGAAATAGAATCGATTAGCACAAAAAAAAAAATTTAGGCCTTTTGGCATTTTTTTTGGCTAACTGTAAGATTTTTGCAAAATCTGTGAATGCAGTTCTAAATATCTCAAAATGTTAGGGAAGGTCTCCTAAGAACGTTTTGCTATAACTACAACGGTTAAGGTACTTGCCCTTCCGAGTGTCAGCACTGCGAGGACCGCAGCGATGACACGGCGCTCCACACGCTGGTGGAGTGCACGTCGTGGGCGCAACAGCGCCAGGTCCTCGTGGTGGGTCTGGGCGTGGACACTCTCGCTCGAGGCCATGGTGCGAGCCATGCTCTCCAGCGGGAGTAAGTGGGACTGCGCCGCCTCTTTCTGCGAGCAGGTCATGCTCGTGAAGGAGGCAGCGGGGCGGGTGCGGGAGAGAGCTCTCCCACCCGAGTTCCGCAGTCGGCGCCCTGGGCGCCGCCGACGTGTCTTCGCCGAGGACTATCGGCCTCCATGACCGGGGGTCTGAGGACGGTGAGAGGGTCACTCACCGTCCTTACAGAAGCAGGCCCATGACGGCAGCGTGACGTGAGCAACTCACGCACGCCCCCCCTTAGAAGCGGGATCACACCCGAAACCCTCCAAAGACGCGGGATTGCACCCGAACCACCCCCTGGGCGAGGCCCGGTGGCGGCCGTAGGTCTGTTGGGAGACACGGGACATCCTTCCCGAGGGCTTACCCGGCTTACTCTCAACCATAGGCTGTTGGGCGTTACGTGAGGTTTTTTAGTCCGTAAGAGTCCGGCATAGCATCCTACGAGGATTTTCCCTCACATTAAAAAAAAAAAGGTACTTGCCCTTACTGCCCCGTTTCAAAAATACACACTGTATAAGGGTTCCGTTTTTGCCATTTGGCTACGGAACCCTTATACAGTGTGTCTATCTCAAAATCTATCTCAAAATGTTAGGGAAGGTCTCCTAAGAACGTTTTGCTATAACTACAACGGTTAAGGTACTTGCCCTTCCGAGTGTCAGCACTGCGAGGACCGCAGCGATGACACGGCGCTCCACACGCTGGTGGAGTGCACGTCGTGGGCGCAACAGCGCCAGGTCCTCGTGGTGGGTCTGGGCGTGGACACTCTCGCTCGAGGCCATGGTGCGAGCCATGCTCTCCAGCGGGAGTAAGTGGGACTGCGCCGCCTCTTTCTGCGAGCAGGTCATGCTCGTGAAGGAGGCGGCGGGGCGGGTGCGGGAGAGAGCTCTCCCACCCGAGTTCCGCAGTCGGCGCCCTGGGCGCCGCCGACGTGTCTTCGCCGAGGACTATCGGCCTCCATGACCGGGGGTCTGAGGACGGTGAGAGGGTCACTCACCGTCCTTACAGAAGCAGGCCCATGACGGCAGCGTGACGTGAGCAACTCACGCACGCCCCCCCTTAGAAGCGGGATCACACCCGAAACCCTCCAAAGACGCGGGATTGCACCCGAACCACCCCCTGGGCGAGGCCCGGTGGCGGCCGTAGGTCTGTTGGGAGACACGGGACATCCTTCCCGAGGGCTTACCCGGCTTACTCTCAACCATAGGCTGTTGGGCGTTACGTGAGGTTTTTTAGTCCGTAAGAGTCCGGCATAGCATCCTACGAGGATTTCGCCTCACATTAAAAAAAAAAAGGTACTTGCCCTTACTGCCCCGTTTCAAAAATACACACTGTATAAGGGTTCCGTTTTTGCCATTTGGCTACGGAACCCTAAAAAGGGCTAATTCAAAGGGCCTCTGCGTGTTGGACCATTATGTCCCCATGTTAGCCTATCAAAAGACCGGGTATCTTCGTAAGAAAAATAACATGATACTCGAAAGAAGAGACGCATATAATAATTATATATTTATTTGGACAAATGCGGTGATATACCTATGGTTTTAAATCATAATCATATAATCATAATCATAATAATTTATTTGTGAAACATGGGTTATGTACAGGTCTTGAAAATAACAATGGAACACTAACTTTTAAACTTTCGCGTTGCATGATATTAATAATTATAAAAAAATACCTATGGTTTTAAATCATGGTTTTAAATCATAATCATATAATCATAATCATAATAATTTATTTGTGAAACATGGGTTATGTACAGGTCTTGAAAATAACAATGGAACACTAACTTTTAAACTTTCGCGTTGCATGATATTAATAATTATAAAAAAACGGGTATAAACTCGATCATGCATACCTTAAATTGATTCTACCTCGCAATCGGAGTGACACCGCCTCTTCAGTCTGCTTGTGACCAAGGCTGGTGCAACCCAGCCGAAACGTCAAGCCTCAATTTTAAGGTATGCATGATCGCGTTAATACCCGTTTTTTATAATTATTAACAATGGAACAATTCGCCATGTCCTACCACATTTCGTGGTGTACAAATATGTAGTAAGAAAATTGAATCATAAAATTAATACAACAAATATAAAATTAGTTCAAAATTAAATCATAAAATTAAATCAAATTAAATCATAAATTAAAATCACAAAACTTAGTCATGCCACAGATTATATAATGTCATACGTATGTCACTTTCGTATAATAAATATATTTTTGTCATTTAAATAGTCAGTCAAACTATAGTAACATTTGCCTACCAAAAGTCGTTTCAAATTTTTCTTATACATGCCCGTGTTCATTGCTTTTAATTCTTTTGGTAGTTTGTTGTATATTACAATAGCCATATGGAACACATTTTTATGCATTAAGGCAGTATTACATTTAACTGTGCAGAGCCGATAAACATCACGTCGAGATCTATTGCTACCATCTGAAGCCAAAACAAACAAGTCTGAATTCATCCTTACGTATACGGCTACCTCATAAATATAAAGACTTGGTAGTGTTAAAATATTATGCTTTTAAATAGTGGCTTACATGTATCCGTTGACTGCATTCCAAACATAGCTCTAATACATTTTTCTGTGCTTTGAATACAATATCTCTGTTTGTTGAGTTTCCCCAGTACAATACTCCATAGCGTATGCGTAATGCTGATTCTACTAAACCATGATATGCTGTCAATAAGGTACCCAAACTTACACGATGTGCTAATTCGTGCAGGGCATAGACTGATTTATTAATTTTTCTATCTTTCAAGTTAACGCACCATCTATATGAATCCCGAGGAACTTAGTGGTCTGTACTTCACACACTGGTTCATTTTTGCAGGTAACTTTAGGCGAAATAACAATGGGCCCAAGACACTACCTTGTGGCACACCGTGTCTAACTTTGCGTCCGTCAGAGCGGCAAATAGTCTCTAGTTTTGTTGTATAATTAACTCTAGTAATTTGTGTATACTGGGTGCGGTTGTAGAGATAGGATTTAATCAATTTTAATATGAGTTACCTCTTATCCCATAACTTTCAAGTTTATCCCGTAGAATATCATGGTCCACATAGTCAAACGCCTGCGTCAAATCCATGAATATGCCACATATTGGAATTCTTTTATCAACGTTTGATATGATTATCTTTAGAAAGTCATAAATTGCTAAATTAATCGTTTTATCTCGACGAAAACCTTTTTGTTCCTTCACAAGAATATTATTAGTTTCCATATAATTGTTAATAGCGTTGTGTATATACTTCTCGAAAATTTTGGCAAATATTGGTATAAGTGCTATAGGTCTATAGTTTGCAATGTCTTCCTTATTATTTCGTTTATGCAGTGGTTTAATAATACCTACTTTCAACCGATCAGGAAAAATACCAAATTCTATAGATAAATTTATAATGTAGCACAGGGGAGCTTGTATGTAGTCAACAAAATACACTCATTTGCAAAAAAAACGGGCGGTTTTGATTTTCATTCATCTTTAAAAAGATACAATACCAAAAAGGTTTCAATCGTTTGTACACGTTACTGGCCGGTTTTAAAAATGCCGTGGTATTTAAAAAAATACGTTCTAAATTCAAATTTTCATTTGATGCTCATTTTTACAGAAAACCCCTTTTTATCCTACATTTTTGGCGCGAAGTTCCAGAAGTCAACATCGACTTTCACAACTTTTATTCAATTTTTATCGATTAATTTTATGAAATTACTTGACTGTCAAAGCTTTATTTATTGGTGTTTGGCTGTATCAAAAATGGTAGATAAAGTGGTAAAAGCTACCAAAATTATCGCGCTGCTTGAAGAGGGTTGCAGCCAATGTTTCGTGGCTAGGAGGCTAAATGTTAGTCGCTTGACGGTCCAAAGGACCTGGCAGCGATATCAGGAGACTGGTTCCGTCGAGAGAAGGCCTGGTTCTGGAAGAAAACCATGTACCCAACCACGGGATGATCGTTTTCTTGTGAGTCGCGCATTGAGAAATCGCAAATCTTCGTATGTGGATCTTAAGAACAACCTCCAAGAAGTAAGAAATGTGCATATTAGTCTATGGACGGTCAGGAGGAGGCTTTTCGCTGCCAATATACGCAGTCACCGCCCGGCCCGCGGCCCCAAATTACTCCGTGAGCACAGAGTTCACAGGCTTAGGTTCGCTAGAAATTGTGAATCATGGACTCAAGAAGATTGGAATAGGGTTTTGTTCTCTGATGAAGCCAGGATATCTCTGTTCGGTGAAGATCGACGTCGGCGAGTGCTAAGAAGACAAGGAGAGCTCTTTGCAGATGCATGTTTCGAAGAAATCACACCTTATGGTGGGGACTCTGTTATGTTTTGGGCAGGAATAAATTCAATGGAACGTACAGAGTTAGTCTTCATTGAAAACGGCTCACTGACTGGGCATCGATACATAACAGAATTTCTAATTCCTCATGCACAACCCGCATTGGCCGCTCTAGGTCAAGTCTCGATTTTTATGGACGACAATGCTCGCGCCCACCGATCCCGCGATGTTAATACGTATGTGCAAGAGGTCGGCATTCGTCGTTTGGATTGGCCAGCTCGAAGTCCCGACCTCAATCCCATAGAACATATCTGGGACGTTCTAAAACGGCGTGTGAGATCAGTACACCCGGCTCCGCAGACCATCAGAGAGCTGAAGAATGTGATTACTGCGGAGTGGGAACGTATTCCGCAAGCAAGTATCCAGGATATACTCTCTAGCATGCCCAGACGAATTCAAGCTGTGATTTTAGCTAGAGGGGGTCACACTCGATACTATACATTTATCTGCTTTTACTTTATTAAAGAAAAACAAACGAAAAAACTTTTTTTTTTTTACTTCATGAGCATATGCACTACTAGCGAACATACACTACTAGCGAGGTTTAGCATTATTTCCCATAAATTGTAACAAAATTTTATGAAATACTGATGAAAACGATTATTTTTTTATTAATTTACCAAATTGTGAGGATAAAACTACCTATAATTATCAAACAAAGCAATATTAACATTTGAAATGGTTCATTGCTTAGGTGCCCATTTTTTTTGCAAATGCGTGTATTTAATAGCTTTGGTACAAATGTCATCTTGGCCAACACTAGCAGTATTCTATACATTTATCTGCTTTTACTTTATTAAAGAAAAACAAACGAAAAAACTTTTTTATTTTTACTTCATGAGCATATGCACTACTAGCGAACATACACTACTAGCGAGGTTTAGCATTATTTCCCATAAATTGTAACAAAATTTTATGAAATACTGATGAAAACGATTACTTTCTTATTAATTTACCAAATTGTGAGGATAAAACTACCTATAAGTATCAAACAAAGCAATATTCACATTTGAAATGGTTCATTGCTTAGGTGCCCGTTTTTTTTGCAAATGAGTGTATTTAATAGCTTTGGTACAAATGTCATCTTGGCCAACACTAGCAGTATTTTTGAGATTTTTTATGATATGGTTTACGTCATTTGGGGAACAAGGGTTCATAAACATGGAATTAATTTGCGATGTCAAATATTTCCTGTATTGAAATTTATGCAAAGTATTTATAGATGTTATTTTATTTTTTTTTATTTTATTTATAGCACGCTTAGGTTGTGGAATGATCTTCTTGCCTCGGTTTTCCCAAACGCCTACAGTATGGGGTTCTTCAAAAGGGGTCTAAGAAGGTTTTTACAGGGTCGGCAGCGCGAGTGTGGCGCCTCTGGTGTTGCAAACGTTCATAGGCTGCGGTGACCACCAGTCCTCCTGGTGGGCCGTATGCTTGTCTGCCACCTTAGTGGTATAAAAAAAAAAAAAAACATCAATCAAAGTTACAAAGAACTACAAGAACTTTTATATTATGTTACTTGCTGCTATGGAACCCTTCATGGGCGAGTCCAACTTGCACTTGGCCGGTATTTATCTAATTTATATGAAAATCTTAATGCGGTTACCAGAATAAATTCTTACTACCAAGTTTCAATAGCATAGACCTTATAGTTTTGGAGAAAAGTGGCTGTGACATACCGTATGTTCGTCCGACGGACATACAGACAGACTAACATGACGAATCTACAGGGTGTATTTTTGAAACGAGGCAGTAAGGGAGAGTACCTTAATCGTTGTAGTTACAGCAAAACGTTCTTAGGAAACCTTCCCTAACTTTTTGAGATATTTAGAACTGCATTTACAGATTTTGCATAAATCTTACGGTTAGCCAAAAAAGTGCCAAAAGTTCAACAATATTTTTTCTGTGCCAATCGATTCTATTTCATGTGGGGATCAAAAGACTCTCCTGGGTTTATTTTAGCTTTGAGTACTAGGAAAGACAGAAATCGCCAAAAACGTTTGCCATACATTTCGTACGGAAATACCTTGTTTTTATTATTCCGTGGGAAATAGGTACGATAAATCAACTCGTAATTCATAAAATTTTGTAAAATTTTGAACTTTGTAAGTAAAAAGAAATAATTTAAATATTACATTTATTATTCAAATTTTTATTAATTTTTCTGATTTAAATGATTAGAAATGATTTTATGTAAGTATTTTCTCAGCTGAAACTAAGAATGACATAAAGATATTCGAATGAAATTCGAAATTTGGGGGTAAAAATTCTTTTTATTTATTTTATAGTCAATCCTACCCACTTCCTGCTCATAACAAAACATTTGACCATTGTAGAAATTTGATTCCCTAGCTGAAATGTATGGAAAACGTTTTTGTCGATTTCTGTCTTTCCTAGTACTACTCCCCACATGAAATAGAATCGATTAGCACAAAAAAAAAAATTTAGGCCTTTTGGCATTTTTTTTGGCTAACTGTAAGATTTTTGCAAAATCTGTGAATGCAGTTCTAAATATCTCAAAATGTTAGGGAAGGTCTCCTAAGAACGTTTTGCTATAACTACAACGGTTAAGGTACTTGCCCTTCCGAGTGTCAGCACTGCGAGGACCGCAGCGATGACACGGCGCTCCACACGCTGGTGGAGTGCACGTCGTGGGCGCAACAGCGCCAGGTCCTCGTGGTGGGTCTGGGCGTGGACACTCTCGCTCGAGGCCATGGTGCGAGCCATGCTCTCCAGCGGGAGTAAGTGGGACTGCGCCGCCTCTTTCTGCGAGCAGGTCATGCTCGTGAAGGAGGCGGCGGGGCGGGTGCGGGAGAGAGCTCTCCCACCCGAGTTCCGCAGTCGGCGCCCTGGGCGCCGCCGACGTGTCTTCGCCGAGGACTATCGGCCTCCATGACCGGGGGTCTGAGGACGGTGAGAGGGTCACTCACCGTCCTTACAGAAGCAGGCCCATGACGGCAGCGTGACGTGAGCAACTCACGCACGCCCCCCCTTAGAAGCGGGATCACACCCGAAACCCTCCAAAGACGCGGGATTGCACCCGAACCACCCCCTGGGCGAGGCCCGGTGGCGGCCGTAGGTCTGTTGGGAGACACGGGACATCCTTCCCGAGGGCTTACCCGGCTTACTCTCAACCATAGGCTGTTGGGCGTTACGTGAGGTTTTTTAGTCCGTAAGAGTCCGGCATAGCATCCTACGAGGATTTCGCCTCACATTAAAAAAAAAAAGGTACTTGCCCTTACTGCCCCGTTTCAAAAATACACACTGTATAAGGGTTCCGTTTTTGCCATTTGGCTACGGAACCCTAAAAAGGGCTAATTCAAAGGGCCTCTGCGTGTTGGACCATTATGTCCCCATGTTAGCCTATCAAAAGACCGGGTATCTTCGTAAGAAAAATAACATGATACTCGAAAGAAGAGACGCATATAATTATATTTATTTGGACAAATGCGGTGATATACCTATGGTTTTAAATCATAATCATATAATCATAATCATAATAATTTATTTGTGAAACATGGGTTATGTACAGGTCTTGAAAATAACAATGGAACACTAACTTTTAAACTTTCGCGTTGCATGATATTAATAATTATAAAAAAACGGATATAAACGCGATCATGCATACCTTAAATTGATTCTACCTCGCAATCGGAGTGACACCGCCTCTTCAGTCTGCTTGTGACCAAGGCTGGTGCAACCCAGCCGAAACGTCAAGCCTCAATTTTAAGGTATGCATGATCGCGTTAATACCCGTTTTTTATAATTATTAACAATGGAACAGTTCGCCATGTCCTACCACATTTCGTGGTGTACAAATATGTAGTAAGAAAATTGAATCATAAAATTAATACAACAAATATAAAATTAGTACAAAATTAAATCATAAAATTAAATCAAATTAAATCATAAATTAAAATCACAAAACTTAGTCATGCCACAGATTATATAATGTCATACGTATGTCACTTTCGTATAATAAATATATTTTTGTCATTTAAATAGTCAGTCAAACTATAGTAACATTTGCCTACCAAAAGTCGTTTCAAATTTTTCTTATACATGCCCGTGTTCATTGCTTTTAATTCTTTTGGTAGTTTGTTGTATATTACAATAGCCATATGGAACACATTTTTATGCATTAAGGCAGTATTACATTTAACTGTGCAGAGCCGATAAACATCACGTCGAGATCTATTGCTACCATCTGAAGCCAAAACAAACAAGTCTGAATTCATCCTTACGTATACGGCTACCTCATAAATATAAAGACTTGGTAGTGTTAAAATATTATGCTTTTAAATAGTGGCTTACATGTATCCGTTGACTGCATTCCAAACATAGCTCTAATACATTTTTCTGTGCTTTGAATACAATATCTCTGTTTGTTGAGTTTCCCCAGTACAATACTCCATAGCGTATGCGTAATGCTGATTCTACTAAACCATGATATGCTGTCAATAAGGTACCCAAACTTACACGATGTGCTAATTCGTGCAGGGCATAGACTGATTTATTAATTTTTCTATCATTCAAGTTAACGCACCATCTATATGAATCCCGAGGAACTTAGTGGTCTGTACTTCACACACTGGTTCATTTTTGCAGGTAACTTTAGGCGTCATAGCTGTCTTTCGTTGACTAAAGTGCATCAACTGAGTTTTTCCAATGTTAGCCTTTAGGTTGTTTGCATCGAGCCATTCCACGAAATCACTCAAAGTACCATTTATATCACACTCATAGGTCTCCACACTAATAGACTTGATCGCAACCGTACTATCGTCCGCAAAGAGTGTCATCGGATTAGGAATTGCTTTTGGGAGGTCATTTATGTACATTATAAATAACAATGGGCCCAAGACACTACCTTGTGGCACACCGTGTCTAACTTTGCGTCCGTCAGAGCGGCAAATAGTCTCTAGTTTTGTTGTATAATTAACTCTAGTAATTTGTGTATACTGGGTGCGGTTGTAGAGATAGGATTTAATCAATTTTAATATGAGTTACCTCTTATCCCATAACTTTCAAGTTTATCCCGTAGAATATCATGGTCCACATAGTCAAACGCCTGCGTCAAATCCATGAATATGCCACATATTGGAATTCTTTTATCAACGTTTGATATGATTATCTTTAGAAAGTCATAAATTGCTAAATTAATCGTTTTATCTCGACGAAAACCTTTTTGTTCCTTCACAAGAATATTATTAGTTTCCATATAATTGTTAATAGCGTTGTGTATATACTTCTCGAAAATTTTGGCAAATATTGGTATAAGTGCTATAGGTCTATAGTTTGCAATGTCTTCCTTACTATTTCGTTTATGCAGTGGTTTAATAATACCTACTTTCAACCGATCAGGAAAAATACCAAATTCTATAGATAAATTTATAATGTAGCACAGGGGAGCTTGTATGTAGTCAACAAAATACACTCATTTGCAAAAAAAACGGGCGGTTTTGATTTTCATTCATCTTTAAAAAGATACAATACCAAAAAGGTTTCAATCGTTTGTACACGTTACTGGCCGGTTTTAAAAATGCCATGTTATTTAAAAAAAGTCAATTCAAATTTTCATTTGATGCTCATTTTTACAGAAAACCCCTTTTTATCCTACATTTTTGGCGCGAAGTTCCAGAAGTTAACATCGACTTTCACAACTTTTATTCAATTTTTATCGATTAATTTCATATCCTTGACTGTCAAAGCTTTATTTATTGCTGTTTGGCTGTATCAAAAATGGTAGATAAAGTGGTAAAAGCTACCAAAATTATCGCGCTGCTTGAAGAGGGTTGCAGCCAATGTTTCGTGGCTAGGAGGCTAAATGTTATGTGTCGCTTGACGGTCCAAAGGATCTGGCAGCGATATCAGGAGACTGGTTCCGTCGAGAGAAGGCCTGGTTCTGGAAGAAAACCATGTACCCAACCACGGGATGATCGTTTTCTTGTGAGTCGCGCATTGAGAAATCGCAAATCTTCGTATGTGGATCTTAAGAACAACCTCCAAGAAGTAAGAAATGTGCATATTAGTCTATGGACGGTCAGGAGGAGGCTTTTCGCTGCCAATATACGCAGTCACCGCCCGGCCCGCGGCCCCAAATTACTCCGTGAGCACAGAGTTCACAGGCTTAGGTTCGCTAGAAATTGTGAATCATGGACTCAAGAAGATTGGAATAGGGTTTTGTTCTCTGATGAAGCCAGGATATCTCTGTTCGGTGAAGATCGACGTCGGCGAGTGCTAAGAAGACAAGGAGAGCTCTTTGCAGATGCATGTTTCGAAGAAATCACACCTTATGGTGGGGACTCTGTTATGTTTTGGGCAGAAATAAATTCAATGGAACGTACCTACAGAGTTAGTCTTCATTGAAAACGGCTCACTGACTGGGCATCGATACATAACGGAAGTTCTAATTCCTCATGCACAACCCGCATTGGCCGCTCTAGGTCAAGTCTCGACTACAGGAGACTGTACCTCGGGATCGTGCGAAGCATCGCCCTATACGGGGCTCCCGTATGGGCGGAGACCCTGACGGCCATCAATGTGGCTAGACTGCTGAGCCCGCAGAGAGTGATGGCCGTCAGGGTGATAAGAGGATACCGCACGATCTCCGGTGAGGCGGCATGTCTCCTAGCCGGGACCCCTCCATGGGACCTGGAAGCGAGAGCCCTTGCGTCACTGTTCAGATGGCGCAAGGAGGCGCTGGAGCGGGGCCAAAGACCTGCGTCTCGAGAAATCGAGGCCCATATACTTGCCGGGCACGGTAGCTTCGGTAGGTATCTGTGGCGAAAACACCGGGAAACCACGGCCGAGTGTCAGCACTGCGAGGACCGCAGCGACGACACGGCGCTCCACACTCTGGTGGAGTGCACGGCGTGGGCACAACAGCGCCAGGTCCTCGTAGTGGGTCTGGGCGTGGACACTCTCTCGCTCGAGGCCATGGTGCGAGCCATGCTCTCCAGCGGGAGTAAGTGGGACTGCGCCGCCTCTTTCTGCGAGCAGGTCATGCTCGCGAAGGAGGCGGCGGGCCGGGTGCGGGAGAGAACTCTCCCACCCGAGTTCCGCAGTCGGCGCCCTGGGCGCCGCCAACGTGTCTTCGCCGAGGACTATCGGCCTCCATGACCGGGGGTCTGAGGACGGTGAGAGGGCCGCTCACCGTCCTTACAGAAGCAGGCCCATGACGGCAGCGTGACGTGAGCAACTCACGCACGCCCCCCCTTAGAAGCGGGGTCACACCCGAAACCCCCCATAGACGCGGGATTGCACCCGAACCACCCCCTGGGCGAGGCCGCAGCGGCGGCCGTAGGTCTGTTGGGAGTCACGGGACATCCTTCCTGAGGGCTTACCCGGGGCTCTCAACCATAGGCTGTTGGGCGTTACGTGAGGTTTTTTAGTCGGTAAGAGTCCGGCATAGCATCCTAGGAGGATGTTCCCTCACGTTAAAAAAAAAAAAAAAAAAAAGGTCAAGTCTCGATTTTTATGGACGACAATGCTCGCGCCCACCGATCCCGCGATGTTAATACGTATGTGCAAGAGGTCGGCATTCGTCGTTTGGATTGGCCAGCTCGAAGTCCCGACCTCAATCCCATAGAACATATCTGGGACGTTCTAAAACGGCGTGTGAGATCAGTACACCCGGCTCCGCAGACCATCAGAGAGCTGAAGGATGTGATTACTGCGGAGTGGGAACGTATTCCTCAAGCAAGTATCCAGGATATACTCGCTAGCATGCCCAGACGAATTCAAGCTGTGATTTTAGCTAGAGGGGGTCACACTCGATACTATACATTTATCTGCTTTTACTTTATTAAAGAAAAACAAACGAAAAAACTTTTTTATTTTTACTTCATGAGCATATGCACTACTAGCGAACATACACTACTAGCGAGGTTTAGCATTATTTCCCATAAATTGTAACAAAATTTTATGAAATACTGATGAAAACGATTATTTTCTTATTAATTTACCAAATTGTGAGGATAAAACTATCTATAATTATCAAACAAAGCAATATTAACATTTGAAATGGTTCATTGCTTAGGTGCCCGTTTTTTTTGCAAATGAGTGTATTTAATAGCTTTGGTACAAATGTCATCTTGGCCAACACTAGCAGTATTTTTGAGATTTTTTATGATATGGTTTACGTCATTTGGGGAACAAGGTTTCATAAACATGGAATTAATTTGCGATGTCAAATATTTCCTGTATTGAAATTTATGCAAAGTATTTATAGATGTTATTTTATCAATATAATAGTCATTAAAAGCATTTGCAATGTCAATTGGATTTGTTAATATGTCATCATTAAGTCTAATAAATGGTATAGTGTTTGGAGGTTTATTTTGTTTTGCAGTATTTATAATCTGCCATATAGTCTTGGCTTTGTTAGTGGAAGTGCGTACTTTGTGATTGTTTTGCGCCTTTTGTGTCAAACTAATTATTTTCTTTAGTCTTTTACTATACTGTCTTAGATTGTCTCTGGTAGTTTTACTAGGTTTAGGTTTTGGTTAGGAATGACAGTCGGAAGAAACCTGCTAAACTGTGAACAGCGTTTCTTATTGTGTCTCCCAAAATCCCTGTCCTCTCGTGGAAGAACACTACAGTGTGTACAAAGAAATCTACATAGTTTCGCTAAGTTAAGTGACAGACACAATGTCAACACTAGAAATAAAAATAACCTTGCTGTTTTTCATAGCAGATTGCACAAAACCATCAATTCTTTAATGGGTAACTGTAAACGCTTTTACAACAGGCTACCAGACGAAATTAAAAGTATGTACCTTAATAAGTTTAAAAGATCTGTAAAAGGTAAATTGTACTGCAGGGGCTACTATACAATCAATGATTATTTGTTGGATAAGGAAGCCTGGAAATGACGTGCTCTGCTGGATTCTCAAAAATATTGTTAAAATACATAGTTCTTAGATTCTTTGAACTTGTAAATAAAGCAAAAAAAGAACAACCCGCTGAGTTTCTTGCCAGTTCTTCTCAGGTGGGTCGCGTTGTGAACTAGTGGTAGAGTTTTGTTTTATATTCTGGACGTTTTACAAGCGCATCTGTATAATGCCTATGTGAATTAAATATTAAAAAAAAACTGACATTTATTTGAGAAAGTTTCCGTGCTTCGGAATGTTGGTCGCCGTTGGGTCCGGTTGCCAGTGAAATGGCAGTCGTTAAGCCAAGTTAAAAGCTTTATTCGGTTGCTTGAATTTCTTTAACTACAGGTAGTCACTACCTGTACCTATCCATTTCCACGCGGCAATATAGCTCACATGGCTCACCACTTAATACGTGGGACTTATTCTGAATAGTGAATTCTGAATAGCGTTCATATAATGTGCCTCTGCTTACCCCTCGGATATAAAGGCGTGACGTGAGGCGTGTAAGTACAGACGAATTTGAGAATGCATGGTCAATCCGAAACGAAATTGCTTTGTACTACGTTGCCGATTTTTTAATACCTCTCACAGGAACGCGATTATTGTCAAAATAGCAACTTATTAATCTTTTGAGTAATGTAAATATGCCATCTAGTTTATTTTTTGTGATTCTAAGGTGTCTTTGCAATATTATATTCGAGTAAAGTTGCACCATCTAGCGGAGTTTTTGTAGTTTGGACTCAAATGTGCATGGAATTGTAGATCTTAAGGGGCCCATGCAATATTGGAGGTGACTGTACCTATGTCTGTAAGATTAAAAAAATTCAATCGACCCCCTACATTTTCCCACTAGCATTTGGGAAATTTAGTGAGATTCCATTATAAACTACTCAATATGTCTAGATCATCCTCATCCTACAGCCTTAACAGTACGCAGCAACAGAAGAAACCATAGTACCTACCTAGTTACTGAAAGTAGGTGTTTCGAGTGATCTTCAATCGAAAACTGTATTAAGATATTTAATTTGTTATTCAGGTCCTCCTGTCGTCAAAAAGCATACACCGGTCCTGCAAAAGTTCTGTGAAGATATAACGACAGAAAAAATTAAAAAAGGTGAAAAAAGTAAAGCAAAAAATTACCAGTCTAAAATTGAAACTAATTTAACTGTTGAAGACAAACCAGAGCAAGGAAATAAGGTCGTTGAAGCTTGTTGTGTAGTAAAATCACCAATACATACACTACAAAGTAATGAACCAATCACACCTGAAGATATCCTATCTGAAAATAAGATCAATGGACACCGAAATATTAAATATGATTCCTCCAAAAACTACTTATGCGACGCTTGCCAAAAATGTTTCAGGACAAATAGAGAATTATTTAGTCATATTCGTACACACACAGGTGAAAAGCTCTATAGTTGTGATATTTGTAAGAAATGTTTTAATCGAAAGCCGAATTTAGACAGACACATTAGTAGTACACACAGAGGCGAAAAACCCTATAGTTGTGATATTTGTAAGAAATGTTTTAATCAAAAGCCGAATTTAGATAGACACATTCGTACACATAGAGGCGAGAAGCTCTATAGTTGTGATATTTGTAAGAAACGTTTTAATCAAAGTAGTCATTTAAATACCCACATTTGCACACACACAGGCGAGAAGCCCTATAGATGTGATTTTTGTAAGAAACGTTTTAATCAACGTAGTAATTTAAATAGCCACATTCGCACACACACAGGCCAGAAGCCCTATGGTTGTGATATTTGTAAGAAACGTTTTAATCAACGCAGTAATTTAAATAGCCACATTCGCACACACACAGGCCAGAAGCCCTATGGTTGTGATATTTGTAAGAAATGTTTTAGTCGAAAGCAGCATTTAGTTAGCCACATTAGTACACACACAGGCCAGAAGCCCTATAGATGTGATATTTGTAAGAAACGTTTTAATCGAAGAAGTAATTTAAATCGCCACATTGGCACCCACGCCGGCGCCGGTGAAGCCCGCACTGTGTGCAAGTAGGTGTGTCCCTGTGGCGCGCCGCTGCCACGTTTGAGCACAGAACGCTTGGGCGTACTTACAGTGTGTGCTGCCTCGGGCGGCGGGTAGTACCCCCTACTAATGTTATAAGTGCGAAAGTGACTCTGTCTGTCTGTCTGTTACGTTTTCACGCAGTTTGAGTCCTAGGGAAGGAGATAGGGCCACTTTTTAACTGACTGCGCAAAGGGAGGGTAATGGTTTTACGCGATAACGAATTCTACGCGGACGAAGCCGCGTGGAAAACCTAGTACTTAATTTATAGTTATAAATAATAAGAATTTGTAGTAAGCATTTTCACAATAGTTAAGCTACTATTGTAGGTAGTCCATTGCCGTTTTTTTACATAGGGTGGACAAAGAAAAGGGCAAAGAACAAAAAACCGGCCAAGCGCGAGTTGGACTCGCCCATGAAGGGTTCCGTAGCAGCAAGTACCATAGTGTAAAAGTTCTTGTAGTTAGTTGTAACTTTGATGTTTTAACACATTCGCAGTGGTAGTAATTTTTTTGAGGAGAAAATTACAGTTTATGACGTATTAAAAAAATAACTACCAACTAGATCTCGTTCAAACCAATTACGTTGATAGCCGTAGAAGTTGAGGGGTGGGGGGGGCGGTTCACATTTTTCCACTTTGGAAGGGTCTGTTGCGCAAACTTTTCTTTTTAAAAAATGATGTTAGGAACCTTAATAGCATTTTTGAAGACCTATTTATAGATACACACCACACGTATGGATTTGATGAAAAAAAAAATTTTGAGTTTCAGTTCTGAGTATGGGGCGACCCCCAAAATTTACTGCATTTTAGGGTTCCGTAGCCAAATGGCAAAAACGGAACCCTTATAGATTCGTCATATCTGTCTGCCTATCCGTCCGTATGTCACAGCCACTTCTCTCCGAAACAAGGCCTATGCTGTTGAAACTTGGTAAGTAGATGTATGCTGTGAACCGCATTAAGATTTTCATAGAAAACTAGAAAAAAGCAGTTAATTTTGGTGTGACGAAGCGGCCCTGCCGTGGGCAGTGTTCTTTCGGTTTGGGTTAATAACAGAAATATATCTGTTATTAACCCAATCAAATATGTGTTAACCGTAACCAGAATACACCGAATAATAATGTAACAGAATTAAGAGTTTAACCGAAACAACATGTTACCGTTTTGTATACAGTAACCGTAACCGAATTGATAAAGGTTATTTTGCTTGTTGCACTCTACTCGTCGGTAGGTAGGTACCTAGATGCCGGTCGGCGTCTCCTTTGTTCTTCGCTCGCCAAAGCGATTCCTTTCACGCACACATAGGTACAAATAGAAAGAATCAAATGTACTTTACGAATTTTAGTATGCACCACTGTTTGTTTATATTTAACTGAGTCGCGTTTTCCAGTGTTACTGCCGTGTGACGTCGATCATGCCGATTCATGTCTTATTGTGTGCAGTGTCAGTTTATTTTACGCGCCACATGAAAACAACGGTGCAGCGACCGTTCTTTTCATGTTGGATATGGTATAAGGGGTTTTTTGGTATGCTGAGTACGAATTTTGGGTTAATTTTGCAATCCAATATGGCCGCCGCGCCACTGTAGTAAAATTTAAAGTTGGATATCGTATAAGGGGTTTTTGGGTGTGCTGAGTACGAATTTCGGGTTTATTTTGCAATCCAATATGGCCGCCACGCCACCGTTGTAAATTTTTATGTTGGATATCGTATAAGGGGTTTTTGGGTATGCTGAGTACGAATTTCGGGTTAAATTTGCAACCCAATATGGCCGCCACGCCACCGTTGTAAAATTTCATGTTGGATATCGTATAAGGGGATTTTGGGTATGCTGAGTACGAATTTCGGATTAATTTTGCAATCCAATGTGGTCGCCGCACCACTTTTCTAAAATTTAAGGTTGGATATCGTATAAGGGGTTTTTTTTGTATGCTGAGTACGAATTTTCGGTTAATTTTGCAATCCAATATGGCTGCCGCGCTGCCGTTGTAAAATTTAAGTTGGATATCGTATAAGGGCTTTTTGGGTATGTTGAGTACGAATTTCAGGTTAATTTTGCAATCCAATATGGCCGCCGCACCACTGTAGTAAAATTTCATGTTGGAAATCGTATAAGGGGTTTTTGGGTATGGTGAGTACGAATTTTGGGTTTACTCTTGCAATCCAATATGGCCGCCACGCCACCGTTGTAAAATTTTATGTTGGATATCGTATAAGGGGTTTTTTGGTATGCTGAGTACGAATTTTCGGTTAATTTTGTAATCCAATATGGCTGCCGCGCCGCCATTGTAAAATTTAATGTTGGATATCGTATAAGGGGTTTTTGGGTATGCTGAGTACGAATTTTCGGTTAATTTTGTAATCCAATATAGCTGCCGCGCCGCCATTGTAAAATTTAATGTTGGATATCGTATAAGGGGTTTTTGGGTATGCTGAGTACGAATTTTGTGTTAATTTTGCACTCCAATATGGCCGCCGCGCAACTGTAGTAAAATTTCATGTAGGATATCGTATAAGGGGTTTTTGGGTATGGTGAGTACGAATTTCGGGTTACTCTTGCAATCCAATATGGCCGCCACGCCAACGTTGTAAAATTTTATGTTGTATACCGTATAAGGGGTTTTTGGGTATGCTGAGTACAAATTCCGGGTTAATTTTGCAATCCAATATGGCCGCCGCGCCACTATAGTAAAATTTCATGTTGGATATCGTATAAGGGGTTTTTGGGTATGGTGAGTACGAATTTTGGGTTATATTTGCAATCCAATACTGCCGCCACACCACCGTAGTAAAATTTCATGTTGGATATCGTTTAAGGGTTTTCTGGTATGCTGAGTACGAATTTTTGGTTAATTTTGCAATCTAATATGGCCGCCACGCCGTCGTTATAAAATTTCATATTGGATATCGTTTTAAGGGTTTTTGGTATGCTGAGTAGAGAAAGAGTAGAGTAGAGACTCGTGGAGGTGCGGCTGCCATACCTATTGGATTGCAAAATAAATCCGAAATTCGTACTCAGCATACCAAAAAACCCCTTATGCTATATCCAACATGAAATTTTACTACGGTGGTGTGGCGGCAGTATTGGATTGCAAATATAACCCGAAATTAAATAAATAAATAAATGTTTATTGCAAAACTACAGAACAGTTTTTTTCTTCTTCTATACATTTCAACCACAAAATGCATTCAACCGACTTACTACATACCTACATAGGCAGAAAATTATAACACGCCCATACAGGCCAGTATTACAGTAAGTATAAAGTTCGCCACAAATTTTTGTAACTATTCCACATTTCAACAAAAATGAAAAGGAAAACGAATAAAAATAAATAAATACACAATCACAACTCAAGTACAGCCTGTAGCATTTATTTTCTATAGATGCAGTATTCAGGATGTGAAAGCAGCCTTATCGAGTTATCTTTTTTTAATCGGTTGTCAGTGGTGACATTTCTGCTGTCAGAATGACAGGATGTCATAAGGATTAGTGACGAATCGTTTTTGCATTCAATGAAAGCAGGTTTTAGACGAAATTCGAGACGATTCCACGTGAGAGAGGGGATAAAGCCCTGATACAAAGTTCCAAGTCTCTTTTTACGATCGGCTAAGGACGAGGGAAATTGATATTACTCTGAGTGGCACGCCTCAATTTTTCTTTGGAGGTTGTAAGTTGCAACCTGAGGACCTGTTAAGGAATTAGTCTGAGTTTACTTATTTTCCTCAGAAAGAATAAGTTTCTGTGTCGGCCTGCATCCGGGATGCCGGTAGGCGTCATTTCTTGTTTGCTAAGCGGTTCGAATTTCGTCGGTCGCGATGTCAGTTATTTCATTTGTCGTTTACTTGTCATAACAGGGTTTTTTACTACGGGGAAAAGCGGCCCGTCCACGGTTGGCGGAGCCACACCCAATGACACGTGGACTACATGAGCGAGGTGTTTTGAGAGGAACCAGCCGCCTCCACGTGGCATTCTCTTGCTGTGCTGCTCTCAACTTGACTCAAGGCCAGTAATTGTCACCCAATTATAAGTGTAGTTAGCTGCTTACCCGTTTTACACGCTCACGCGGCAGTGGTCTATTGAGTAGTATTAGTACCTAAGCCCTGACTATACTTCTGTGTACCTGTGATATTTGTGTCTATCAGTGAATAAGCTCTCTGTATGTCTCTGTGTATCTCTGTGTACTTAGTAAATATATGTGTGTACACCCTATTGGCTGTTTTCGTCAGAGCCCTGGCCTCCCTTGCGCACCCACTAGAAACTCTGTAACAAGGCGCCCTGGGAAAGAGTTCTCTGCATAGCTACCTCGCGCTAGTTGGTGAGTAACATCATTGTGTTATAAGCCACATCCGCCACTATCGACAAAGTCAGCGAAAACATTATGAAAACTGGTAGCAGCGGACCCATCTTTAAAATTGCTGCAACTATCCTATCATATTTTGGTCTCTTGACACGGTCAACAAGATTGAGTCAACTCTGTTTAAATATTAAATGAAAGTAGATAACAGTGTTTAGTAGTATACATTTATTTTCGTCAAGATATTGTTGGTTATTTGACCGTGTCCGGAGACCACACATATTATTTTCTGTGTCTAAGTACGCATATTTTACTCTATGGCGCGGTATCACGCACTTAACACTTGACGTGGCGCTATGTGTGGTCAAAAGCACGTTGGGGTTATAATATACACTAAAAATATGAATAAAAATTCTGTACACTGAGCTTGCAATAGGCCGACATTCAGCAAAACTATGATAGCGATGTCATTGCAAATCACAGTAACTGATTTTCAATGTCTGCCTAAATTCGTACTCAGCATACCAAAAAATCTCTTATACGATGTCCAACATGAAATTTTACATCGGTGGTGCGGTGGCCATATTGGACTGCAAAATTAACTTGAAATTCGTACTCAGCATACCCAAATACTTGTTATACTATTTCTGACATGAAATTTTACAACGGTGGCGCGGCGGCCATTATGGATTGTAAAATTAGCCCGATATTTGTACTCAGCATACCAAAAAACCCCTTATACTATTTCCGACATGAAATTTTACAACGGTGGCGCGGCGGCCATTATGGATTGTAAAATTAGCCCGATATTTGTACTCAGCATACCAAAAAACCTCTTATACTATTTCCGACATGAAATTTTACAACGGTGGCGCGGCGGCCATATTGGATTGCAAAATTAGCCCGAAATTTGTACTCAGCATACCAAAATACCCCTTATACGATATCCAACATGAAATTTTATAACAGTGGCGCGGCGGCCATATTGGATTGCAAAATTAACCAAAAATTCGAACTCAGCATACCAAAAATCCCCTTATACGATATCCAACATGAAATTTTACAACGGCGCGGCTCGGCAGCTATATTGGATTGCAAAATTAACCTGAAATTCGTACTCAATATATCAAAAAGCTTTAGAAAAATATCCAACAAGACATTAGGTATATAACTGCGAAACGGGGGCCATTTTGTAATCGCTTTATAATAAAAAAATGTGTGCGTGTACTTACGTAAGAAGTGAAACTTCTTCATGACCTTATTGAAATTACTTTTAGTCCAAAAGTCTAAAAGTCCAAAGTTCAAAAGTCCAAATGTCCAAAAGTACTAAAGTCCAAAAGTCTAAAAGTCCAAAAGTCCAAAATCCAAAAGTCCAAGGGTCCAAAGGTCGGCTGTGTCATTAACCTGTATCGTAACTAAAAACCCAGGTTAACATTGTATGTGATAACAGTTTCAATAGATTAACCGTTTCAAAGGGTTATTTAAACACATCATTCAACTTTTAAACCTTATTGATAAATTAACCGATATAAAGTGTTAACCGTATCGATATGTAACCCTTATAAAAGGTTACCGATTCAATCTGTAACCGTTTATTTCGGTTAATCTTTTAAATGGGTTTTCCGTTCACTGGCCGTGGGTGCCCTCGACGTCACTCTGGGTCGGGAAACGAATATTATGTACTAGAATCTTCCCGCCGTGATAGAAAGGTTGGGTTGTTCACGAGTAGGTAGAAACCAAAAGCAAGTACGTACACTTACCTCAGGATCCACCGCAACGAGTCCCTGTCCTCACTCTGGTCGTGATCTCTTGCACCAGTTGCTCTGGCGTGGGTGCCTCGCCAATGCCGTTCACTCTCACTTATAATTGGTTGATTTATTTAACGAAAAGTCACTTCCGCGGGATCCCGTTACGTTAATTGAATTTTGAAGAGATTTATTTTACTTTTGATTGATTTATTGGAAATTTATGAAGGACACTTGTCGCTGCGTGTCGACCGAGAGAAGCTAGTCTCGCGCCCTCTTGCATGTCCGGTTTCGCGTCTTTACCATTGGCTCGTGTATGCTCGGTTGAATGAGCCTTGCCATTGGTCAATACGTGGAACCTTCACGAATCTAAATTGGCGGGAAGATTTAAATCGGGTCAAAAACGTTTACGATTCAATTTGGAAACAATTTAAGAAAAGCAAAATCGCGAAGAGCGATCATTTGGGGATCCCCATATTCAGATCTGAAACTAAAAATGATTTTTTCATCAAACCAATACGTTTTGGATATCTATAGATAGGTCTTAAATAATGCTATTGAGGTTTCTGACGTCATTTTTTCTTAAGTGAATAGTTTGCGCAAGAGACACTTTCAAAGTGGGAAAATGTGTAAACCCCCCCCCTCCCCTCTAACTTCTAAACTCTATTATTAATACATTGCTATGAAAACTACCAACGAAAATTGGTTTGAACGAGATCGAGTTTGCCGAGAAAATCACTACCACTGCGAACGTGTTAAAACATCAATCAGTAGTCTGCTTTCGATAGTAAACCTAGTCTGCTTTCGACTCAATATTCTCTTCCAGAATTTATCCTGATTCGCAATGGCAGAACAGGAAAGAAGTGTGGCGGAGTGGGTATTTATTTACGTGCGAATATCCCTTTCAGGATAATCAGCGCCTCGCCTTCTCTCTACTCTTCCTCAGCTGAACATCTTTTTCTAGAAATTTCTGTTCATCACTCAAAAGTCCTCTTAGGAGTTTATTACAGTCCTAACGAAAATATTAATTATTTTAGTTCATTAGAAACTATTCTTCACGATTCTTTTTGCTCCTCCTACAGTCACGTAATCATCATGGGCGACTTCAACACGTGTCTTTTAAGAAATGACTATCGTTCACAAAATCTCTTATCTCTTCTCTCCTCTTTCAATCTTCATACTTTACCACTCTCTGCTACTCAGCATTTTCCTGATTGCACTCCCACATTATTAGACCTGGTTATCGTCTCTTCTACCATCCATGTGGGTGCGCATGGACAAATGGATGCACCTTATTCTTACCACGATTTAATTTACCTCTCCTGTCGCATACGTCCTCCCAAGCGTAAGCCACAATTTCGGTTATTGAGAAATTTCAGGGGTATGGATTTGGAAGCATTAAACCGTGATGCATTGCTCATAGACTGGTCTCCAATATATCATAGTGATGATATTGATACTATGGTCAGTGTATTTGGTAGCAAGCTCATCGAGCTTTATGATTGTCATGCTCCCATCCGCAGAGTTAAAATCAGACATAATCCTGCACCATGGCTGACTGATACGATTAAAAACATAATGGCTTATAGGGATAAGGCCAAAAGCAGATACAAGCGCAACCCTTCGGATTACAACTTTAATCGCTATAAGACACTTCGGAACCGCTGCAGTATAATGCGTAGAGATGCCAAAAGACGCCATTTCCACGAAAATCTCAAAAATCGCAATGCTCCCGACATTTGGCGTTTCCTTAGATCTGTGGGAATTGGTAAATCAGCGAACTGCGTGAATCACTTCACTGACCTCAGTGTTTTAAATAAACATTTCGCACTTCCACCTACAAAATTAAAATCAGACGATAAGCAGTACACACTACAGTCACTTCTGAATTTGCCGGTACCACAGATTCCTTCATTTGAACTAAGTTCCGTGTCGGAACGGAACTCCAGATAAAGAAATCTTTACTTTCCATCTTCTCTGCGGCTACGGCTGTGGGGAGTGACGATATAAGCTCTAGGATGATTGTTCCTATTCTTCCGATTCTCTTATCTATACTCACACATATTTTTAATTACTCTTTTAATTCATCAAAATTTCCTACTTCTTGGAAGTTGGCACATATTATCCCTCTTCCTAAAATTCCAAACCCATCTACTGTATCACATTTCCGGCCTATATCTATCCTACCATTTCTCTCAAAGGTCCTAGAGCATGTTGTCCACAGTCAACTATCCCGTTTTCTAACCTATCATCATTTACTTAACAATTTCCAATCCGGATTTCGTCCAGGCCATAGCACAACTACAGCACTGCTTAAAGTGACCGATGATATCCGCTGGGCTATGGAGAATAAGGAGCTAACTCTTTTGATTTTGTTAGACTTTAGCAGTGCTTTTAACTGTGTAGACTTTGATATTCGACTAGGCATATTAAAACTATTAACATCTCCGGTTCAACTATCTCTTGGTTCGACTCTTATCTTCGGGGACGTTCGTAGTGTATCAGGGTTGATGAAGCTTCATCAGAGTGGTGTAGTCTCACGGCGGGCGTACCTCAGGGTGGCGTTCTTTCTCCTCTACTCTTTTCAATCTTTATTAATACTCTCACTAAATTTATTTCCTCTCACTTCCATTTCTATGCGGACGACCTGCAGCTGTATCGTCATTGTGCGGCAGCCGATATTGGGTTGGCTATCGATAACATGAACAAGGATTTGGACTGCTTGAGTAAATGGGCCAAGGCTTTTGGTCTCTTGGTTAATCCTGCCAAATCACAAGCTTTAATAATTGGTAGCAGATACTTTCGCGAAGGGATCAATGATGCGACAATTGCACCAGTGCTTCTTGACGGCATACAGATACCAATTGCTAACACTGCAAAAAAATTAGGGATCATTATTGATTCCAATCTCTCTTGGCGTAAACAAATTGCTGAGGTTAGTAAGAAGGTGAATTTTGCATTTCATACATTGAGAATGCTGCAGGGTTTCTTGCCCTTGAAAACTAAAATTTACTTGGCTCAAACGCTTATACAGCCCATCATTGATTACGCTGACACTTGCTATTTGGATGCCACCGAGGAGCTCCTTGACAAACTTGAGCGTTTGCAAAACTTAAGTATTCGCTTTATTTTTAATCTTAAAAAGTATGATCATGTTTCCCACTTTCGCAAAGAACTCAAGTGGCTCCCAATCCGCCTTCGCAGGAACACTCGGATACTATGTCTTCTTTTCAACGTTCTTCACAATCCTTCCTCTCCATCCTACTTGCGGGAGCGATTTTCTTTTGCTCGTTCTGCGGATAAACTCAGCAGGGCTCACCTACGCACTTTACTGAATTTTTCTTCTCATAAAACTGACTTCTTTTCCTACTCCTTTTCCGTCCATGCAGTGAGGCTCTGGAACTCACTTCTAGCTGCCATTAGGGACTGTAAATCTATCAACAGTTTTAAACATAAACTCAGACTCCATTATCTTTCCTTATCTTGATGTTGACTAATTTCGCAATTATTATTTTTGTCTATAAGTAATTGTATGTATTTATTGTATGTAATTTTCTATGTATATTTATTAGCTACACTATAGTGTTGTTATGTATGTGTATGTATTGTATGTATGTATTGTGTGTATGAATGTATATGTATCTGATGTCTCTATTGACTTTCTTACGTACTTTTTACCCTATTCTGACTTACAACGATCTCCTCTCTTGGGTCTAGACGCTTGAAGTAATCTGCTCAAATACTTAAATTGGAATGTTTTGTTTGTTTTGACATTATTAATCGCCCATTTCCAAGCTACAGTACTATAATTCAAACACTTCATATCGATAAGTAGGCAAACTTCTACAAAAACAGTGTAATGTGGATCCTTCAGTGGATTCCAAACATATATTAAGTTAAAGTACATAAAAACACCTCTAATAGGTACACTAAGAAACACAGTTGAACAGATAATGTTAGACTTGTTGGTGTAATAACTGGTGGCCTTATCACACAAGGCAATCCAATAAGGGAAACCTGAGTGTGGATTTTCATACCCATTAGAGCAAATAAAAACATTAAGTAGTTTCTTGACTCACCGCTATTGTGACGAGTTGAGAAGCTACTTAAATTTGGAATTCTTTGCTATAGAACAGCCAAGATGTGGATCTTCAAGGTTGGAATGTTTGTATTTATTTTTATTTATTTAATAACTTGTTGTACACACATTATTTGAAAATGAGATACACAAACGAAAACTAGTACAAAGGGTCTGCTTATTTCTAAATAGAAATCTCTTCTTCTATTCATTACAATAGTGATTCTTAAAGTTGACTAATCTTTGACTTGTCTAACTAAAAATTCGTGTATATCAGGATCGCGGGTGTACTTCTCAGATTTGGTCTAAATTTATTGCAGTTATTTGGTACCTTCTGTGTACTATTACGTACCTCTCCTGAAAATCTGTGTACCTACGTCCGTACAATGATATTTTAAATATTAGTTACACCCGCCATCCTGATGTCAGAACCGCGGGTGTACTGTTAAACAGTGTACGCAGTGTACCAAGTTATATATATTGGTTATGTACATTTGGTACCTCTTGTGTACCTCATGAAACAAGTGTTAAACTAATCAAATGCGCTTTACTTTCTGAGAAATTAAAAAAACCTTATTGTACGTCTGCGCCAATTTACATATACGAACCTGGCGTTTAGGCGCAGAGTGCCATGTTCGCAAAATGTCAACCGTTCGCAAAATGTCAAGTTCGCAGAATGTCAAGTTCACAGAATGTCCAATATTCATCATAACGTTGTCACCACTAATTGGTGTGGGATTTATGGGACATGTTGGTGTTGAATGGGATATGTTGAATATCTAAGTCGGGATGTTAACCATTCACTTATTATGGTTAAAAACTCGACTTGGATAGGTTAGGTTAGAAGGCTAAGGCGGGAGCGAAGCGGAGCGGAGCTCCCGCCTTAGCCTTCGGGGTTATTTTTTTTATAACCATTCAACACCAGCATGTCCCATAAATCCCCCACCAATTAGTGGTGTCCGCTCCGCTTCGCTCCCGCCTTAGCCTTCTAACCTAACCTATCCAAGTCGAGGTAGGTACTCTAAGTCGGGATGTTAACCATTCACTTATCATGGTTAAAAACTCGACTTGGATAGGTTAGGTTAGAAGGCTAAGGCGGGAGCGAAGCGGAGCGGAGCTCCCGCCTTAGCCTTCGTGGTTATTTTTTTTATAACCATTCAACACCAGCATGTCCCATAAATCCCCCACCAATTAGTGGTGACAACGTTATGATGAATATTGGACATTCTGCGAACTTGACATTCTGCGAAGTTGACATTCTGCGAACTTGACATTTTGCGAACGGTTGACATTTTGCGAACATGGCATTCTGCGCCTAAACGCCAGGTTCGTATATGTAAATTGGCGCAGACGTACAATAAGGTTTTTTTTTAATTTCTCAGAAAGTAAAGCGCATTTGATTGGTTTAACACTTGTTTCATGAGGTACACAAGAGGTACCAAATGTACATAACCAATATATATAACTTGGTACACTGCGTACACTGTTTAACAGTACACCCGCGGTTCTGACATCAGGATGGCGGGTGTAACTAATATTTAAAATATCATTGTACGGACGTAGGTACACAGATTTTCAGGAGAGGTACGTAATAGTACACAGAAGGTATCAAATAACTGCAATAAATTTAGACCAAATCTGAGAAGTACACCCGCGATCCTGATATACACAAACATTTATGGGTCACACAAATATTGTTGTATTGCTAATAAACCAAAGAGTATTAAAAAGTCAGTAAGATTTAATTAAGATCCAGAAATAAAATCCTTGTTTACGGACTCATCGACAGATGTGAATAAAGTAAAATCTAGGAGTGGTCGAGTTATTAAAAAACCAGCTTACTTTAAAGATTACACTACCTAGAGAAATTGTGTTTAACAATAATAATAATGAATAGGTATTGATATAAATAAATATTGTTAATATATTTATTTTATAATAATTATTCGTTTTATATAAATAATAAAATAAGTGAAATGTTTATAATTTGTATAATAATTTAGTGAATGTTGCATGAATTTAATTAATATTAATTCTAATAAATATATTATATGTAAAGAAAAAGGATGTCAGAGTAGGCTGTATGCATTATGTCAGTAGCCTCATATAGTGTTAAGGTAATTTAAGAAATATAGAGAGAGACTCCAATGTCATGGCAGGCATTCAACTCTGATCATTGTAATGTGAAGATATATAAAATATATTGTAGTTTGGCATCACAGCAAAACCTTTTTATTTAATCTACCTGAAGACCATCATCACACCTTCCCAACAGTGAAAGAATTTTTCAATTCGGTTCAGTAGTTTCGGAGCCTATTCGATGCAAAAAACAATCAAACTTTCCTCTTTATAATATTAGTATAGATTATCCTTGTATCTAAGTATAGCTCACAA
Organism: Miltochrista miniata; assembly: GCA_933228765.1. Lineage (NCBI taxonomy): Eukaryota > Metazoa > Arthropoda > Insecta > Lepidoptera > Erebidae > Miltochrista > Miltochrista miniata. The sequence goes on along the minus strand of OW121772.1, from coordinate 3,042,821 downwards.
AGAAATGTTTTTAAACCTTATTAGATGAATTCGAAAAACTGAAAGGGAAAAGAATATGCTTTTCTTGATTAACCACTGAAAATGTATGAATGTGATGACATGCTTATTTACACAACTTTTTCTTATTTACCTATTTTATTCACTGCACATTGTTATTAATTTGATATCATTATTGTAATTTTCTATGATTTTTGCATGTCAGGTGTCTACGCCGAGTCTTACAGCCGTCAGCGCAGGCCTTTATACGACCACTACGTGCGGCCCGCAAGGAACCGGTTACCGGTTCGCCTCCTCGGCCACGCCAGTTTTCGTCAGTCTACATACAGCGACCCACTAGATACCATCATCCTATTACTTACGCATACCTAGTACATACTTACATTGTAAAGATTTTTATTTCAATAATTACTGTTGAGTCTGAGAAGTCTGCGTTTTAATTATCTACGAGAAGACAACCTGTACTCATCATTCTGGTGACCTCTACGTGATGCACACAAGCTGAGCTGCGAAGGTCAAAGGGTCAAGATTTCGAAGAAATTCCAATCGCCACTTTGGACGCAGCTGCCAGCCAACCCTCGCTTCAAGCCAGCCGGTCAGCCTACTACATCGCCGCCCGCAGCTAAGGTTTAGCCAGGGAAGTGTACCAATCCTTATTCATTCTAATCCTACTTCTATTCATACTTTCCAGTATTTGATTATTTAAAGTTGCCAATTATCTTGTCGTTAGTTTAACGTAAATGTGCATCAAAGCTTAGTCGTTACTAAATTCTGCTACTAGCGTTATCTAAGTGTGATACCTACCTACCTACATAATATAGGTTCGCTTAGCTTATACTAGGGCTTAATTTTGCTTCACATTTCCATTGTCTGAGCTTTGCAAGTCTCATTTCCTACCTTAATAGGTTTATTTCAATACCTACTACCTAGTTTAAATATATAGGTAGACACAATACATATTTACGTAAATTTTGTGCATTCGGCCGAGCGCGGTACGATAACAGCTAGTTTGCTTTAAAGAGGTAGGTACCTATACAAATTCTGTGCCTACGTGCGCCGCGCGCGTTCTACACGCTCACGCGTTAGTCGAAGGAGCTAAGCAGAACCGTTTGCCTTACGATATATTGCTATAGTGAATTCACTTTATTAATTTATAGTTTATTTAGTTAGTCTCGCGATCTAAAATGACCGATATATCCCCGCTCGTAGTCAATAGAAGCTCAGTTAAGGGTCGTATTACAAAGTTTAAAAATTATATTGATAAATTACATGGTTTTGATAGCATTTCGTCTGATCAAGCGTCCGAATTGACGCTGAGATTAGAACGATTTCGTGATCTTTTTAATAAGTTTGATCAATTACAAACTCAGATTGAGATACAGTCCCCCGCTACCTTGCAGTTTGAGATCGACGTACGTGAGGAGATAGAACAAGATTTTGTTTCATTAATTTCGATCGCGCAAAGACTAGTAGATTCATCGTGTGACAAGGCCGAGTTTACGAGCGTTAAATCTAATGACGCGGATTCGAACTGTAGTCATCACGGTGAATTCAATTTCAGATTACCCTTGATTAAAATATCTAATTTTGATGGCTCCTACTTTAAGTGGCTGGAATTCAGGGACACATTCAACTCCCTTATCCACGATAATAATCGCATTAAACCGATACATAAATTTCATTATTTAAATTCTTATTTGGAGGGAGATGCGTCCCGGGTTATTAGCAACTTAGAAGTGACCGAGTCTAACTATGCCGATGCTTGGCGTCTCCTCTGTGAGAGATATAACAATAAGAAACAGCTGATCAATAATCATCTCAACTCCTTATTTAATATTCAACCTGTGGGTCGCGAATCAGCCAAGGGGTTGAGACATTTAGTCGATCACGTTACCCAGAACTTACGAGCTCTAAGTACACTAGGCCAGCCCACTGATAAGTGGGACACTTTAATAATACACATGGTCTCATCAAAGCTCGACAACAATACTAATTTAAAGTGGGAGGAATTTAGAAACTCGCTCGATGAAATGCCATTGCTTAATGAGTTTCATAAATTTTTGAATAGTCGCGCTGACATTTTAGAGTCAGTCCAGCGAAATAAATCCGAGAGAGTGACTCCTCACCCACATCGTGACGTATCAGTGTCACAGGATGTTTTTTTTTCACATCTCCTAGGTTCGATTCCCGGCTCAAGCAGGTGATTTTTCAAAAATCTTTGAATGCAGTTTTACTTACTTTTGAAAATAAAGGAATGTTTCCTTTCTGCAAAACTTGCTATTATCAACATTAAGGGTACTTTCCCTCCAACTACCGTCTTTAAATTCCACCCTGTATACAGTGCTATAATGAAGCTAACTAAGATTATGTTTAGCGTCGTGTCCTAACCGCTTTAATCCCGTGAATTACGCCTCGCGTAGCGTTGATGCACGCCAATTAACTGAAAGGGGCACGTGGTGGACCGAATCGCCCTTTTTTTTTATATGAGTCGAAATCTAATCGGCCCCTGCTAGGCACTGCTACATTCAATGATAGTGACATTCCCGAGTTAAATTAATCTTACATGTACAATTCAATTCAAACAAAATTAATAACATTAATCAAATAAATGAACCCTTAGTTAACTTCGATAAGTATTCTAAACTTAAATTTATTCGGCGTTCTTTTGCTTATTTATTTAGGTTTTACATAACCGCCGTAATAGTGACATTTCCAATAAATTATGGGGTTTTGCAGCCTGAGGAACTCAAGTCCTCCTTTGAAAAATAAGTCAAACTGTCGCAGTCTGATAGCTTCCCCGTTGAATTAAATATTCTTCGCAACAATTAAGCGCCTAATTCTAAAGGTCCACTCTTATCCTTAACCCCTCTTTGAGCTAATGAATATGTTCACGTGTAGGTGGTCGCCTCGACTCTTCGTTTTACTCTGTTGAAAAGCACCACCCCATATTTTTACACGCTTAACATAGGTTCACAATACTACTGTTTAAGCAGGAGCATTTGCGTCTTTTGCGCGCCAGCCCCCAGCTTCTCGTCAGTTCCACGAGGGAGTCCGTGTGGACTACCGGCGGTCGAGTGACAGTGCGTCCCGTGCACTGCCGTTCTCTCCGTCACTCTCATGGGTGCGCTGCCTGCCGAGCGAGCGACGCCTGGCTTTCCATTCGTTAGCGTTGGTGTCGACTTTGCTGGACCGTTTTTTTTTTATTACTGATAGAAAGGGGTGGGGGATGCAAATTTACAAAATTTTATTTGGCAATTTTCATTTGTTTTAGATTTAGGTGTACCTATTCACTTAGAGGCCGTAGTAAGTCAGCTTTAATAGGAAGCTTTTTATTCTTTCATTACGTCGTTTTATACCTAGACGCAGGATGTCACGAAAGTTGGTGAACTTTTGATAGTCTATTCTTCTTCTATCTCTTCTTTCGCGTCATATGAGACAATTAAATTTGAGTTTAATACGTTCGAAATCGGGGTGCGCTTATATTATTTAGGGGGAATATTAGGTAGGTAGGTAAATGTCATTTAACGTTTAAGGAATTGGCGGCTTAATTTAGTCAAATAGAAGCCATCCTTAATAGTCTTTCCTCACATCCTATTTGTTCTTCTCCTAATGACTTCCAATCCTTTACTCCTGGTCACATTCTCATTGGCCGCGCCTTAACCTCGCTGCCATCACCCCCTCTAGAGGGTCTTAACCAAACCAGACTGGACCGGTTTCAGAGATTGGAGGCAATAAGGCAACATTTTTGGAAGCGTTGGCATTTGGAGTACATTGCTGAACTCCAACAACGAACCAAATGGCGCGTTCCTGATCGTCCCCTACAGTTGGGCGACCTCGTCCTTATGAAGGAAGAGAGCACGCCCCCCTTACACTGGCGTCTTGGCCGGATTACAAAACTGTTCCCAGGTGCCGACAATATTGTACGCGTAGCGGACGTTACCACGGTCACCGGCACATACAGGAGAGGTGTCAAATACCTCTGCCCCTTATTGGACTAGAAGCAGTTCATTGAAGACTTCGGTCTTCAAGGGGCCCCCAGGATGTCTACGCCGAGTCTTACAGCCGTCAGCGCAGGCCTTTATACGAAAACTGGCGTGGCCGAGGAGGCGAACCGGGAACCGGTTCCTTGCGGGCCGCACGTAGTGGTCGTATAAAGGCCTGCGCTGACGGCTGTAAGACTCGGCGTAGACATCCTGGGGGCCCCTTGAAGACCGAAGTCTTCAATGAACTGCTTCTAGTCCAATAAGGGGCAGAGGTATTTGACACCTCTCCTGTATGTGCCGGTGACCGTGGTAACGTCCGCTACGCGTACAATATTGTCGGCACCTGGGAACAGTTTTGTAATCCGGCCAAGACGCCAGTGTAAGGGGGGCGTGCTCTCTTCCTTCATAAGGACGAGGTCGCCCAACTGTAGGGGACGATCAGGAACGCGCCATTTGGTTCGTTGTTGGAGTTCAGCCAGAATGATGAGTACAGGTTGTCTTCTCGTAGATAATTAAAACGCAGACTTCTCAGACTCAACAGTAATTATTGAAATAAAAATATTTACAATATAAGTATGTACTAGGTATGCGTAAGTAATACATTTAGATATTGTCTAGTGGGTCGCTGTATGTAGAATGACGAAAACTGGCGTGGCCGAGGAGGCGAACCGGGAACCGGTTCCTTGCGGGCCGCACGTAGTGGTCGTATAAAGGCCTGCGCTGACGGCTGTAAGACTCGGCGTAGACAGTTTACTTCGTAGATTATTATTCACTATCTTTGCACCTTAATTTGCATAATTTATGTATATTTCGCAAATTATTTTTTTGTATTATCCGACATTATTTATGTAGCACATATGCATTTAGACGGCCATGTTGTCTAGGGGTCTATCATCATTGTCAGTATAATCGGGGCAGTGTGACCAGTGTTTGGTAGAGTTTCCCCAACAATATTCAAACTGTTAATTTATAGCTATCGTTTTAATTACTTTCAGGTTTCCAGAGGATATAACTATGAGAGTTTTATGGATTCAAGCAACAGGCAGAAAATATTGGCAACCTGACAAGAATGCTCGGATTTGTTCTAAACATTTTGAATCTGTTGTTTTGTTGCCAGTTCTTCTCAAGCGGGCCGCGTTCCGAACTGGTGGTGCTAACTTTTTTGTATGTATGGACGTGTCGCAAGTGCCTATGTACTAAAAATGCGAAATGAATGTTTTTTAAATTTTGAATTTTGAGTTTTTATTTCCCACGTAAAAGAAATAGACAGGTCGCCGCGACCCGCAGTTGAAATTTGTCAAGCCGCCCGTAAGGCCTTCAACTTGGCTTAAGGAATTGTCATTTTACTCACAGCCGGGTGAGATATCGTCGTTGCACCTGACAAGTTCCATATGTGCATTTTTTTGATTTTTCGATTTTTGCATATTTATAATCCGCGCACATCAGCTAGTCCTGCTAATCCTACTTCCTACTAATATTATAAATGTAAAAGTTTGTGAAGATGTTTGGATGTTTAGATGTTTGTTACTCAATCACGCTCTAACGGCTGAACGGATTGGGCTGAAATTTAGCACAGACATAGCTTATAGTCTGGAATAACACATAGGCTACTTTTCATCCCGGGAATATGTTCCCACGGGAAGCGGGAACGGGTACCGAATTTCACGCGGGCAAAGCCGCGCGCATCTAGGGATGCAAACGATATATCGATATTTTTGAAATATCGATATATCGATGATAAATATCGATATTTTAGTATCAATATCGGAATCAAAAATATCGACGATATATCGTTCTTCATGAGCGAAATATCGATATTTTAATATCCATATTGAAACCCAAAATTTCGACGATTTATTCTTGAGCGTGAGATGATTTCGTTATGAGCGATATTACCTCAATCAAAAATTTTAATTAATTGAATATTTTAAATACAAGATTTGGGTATTTATCTTGTTATGCCAAGACATTTAGGTTTTGGTAAATGAAACTGAGTACCTAAAGATGAAATTAATTTCATGTGTTATTTACAAGTTTATTGTGATAGTGCATGAGACTGCTACGCTGAGGTATTTAACCGATTGTCGTGCTTGGGTTCGATTCCCGGGTAAGACAATCGGCCAAATACATTTTTCAAAGTTTGAGTGTTTTCTGTCTCTACTACTCGTATTATTAAAGTGTAACGTGGTTGTTTCTGTACAACGGAGATATTTTAAAAATAATACTTGAAATATAATATCTTAACAAACGATACTGCACACAACGTTTTTATTAATTCTGGTCTGTTGGTCCCTTAGATCATCTAACCACAGGATGCGCCTTACTTAAGCATTGTTTTCTGCCAAGCCAATAGACCATTTGGTCTTTTGACTTTATAAAAAGCACTGTACATCAGTACATCATTTTATATGATTAAACTAGTACATTTCATTGTAGTTGACTGTACAATAAAAATTAACACAACAGCCATTACGCGTTTGTCGATTAATACATTTTTAAATACAATGAAATTTTATATGTCTTTGTGTTTCCCCCTTCACCCGCTATGAAAACTAGCAGAATATTTTTGTATGCGGTGGTTCGCAAAGGCTAGTCCCGTGATATATGGTCTAAGGTTGGTCCTTATGCCTGTTTGTACGCTATGGACGCAAATACTACTGAACGGAATTTTATGCGTTTTTTAATAGAGAGATCTTGTTAAGCTTAAATCTGAGCTTTATTCCATGGCAAACGGTTGAAAAAAAGCGGAGTTATGAACAAAAGTAGAATAATCAAGGTTATTTCCGAGCGATCATTATTCTTTAAAAAACACAACAAGAGCAGCAAAAAAATAGATATATCGATATATCGTTTATCAATATCGATATATCGTTTATAAACATCGATATTTTCAATATCGATATTTTATTTTAAAAAATATCGATATTCCAATATCGATATTTTTTATTAACGATATTGCATCCCTACGCGCATCAGCTAGTAATCAATAAATAATAAACAGGCTAATCATTCTACTATGAAGCGGTGTTGACAATTCAAAAATGACACTTTATTACTACTTAAAACCATAGATTTAGAATTTTTCGCTACTCTCAATAGATACACATAGCGTGCGAGCGAGACCTCATTTACCAGTACACATAGCTCGAGAGGAAAAGAGATAGCAACTTGTGACTCTTAATTTATCACCCTAGCACCCGTGGTGATAATATGTCATTCATATTTTACAATATTCTGTAGTGATCTTACGAATAAAATGGAAAATTTAATATTTTCTACGATGGTGTCGAGTTCAGTGTGTGAATTTGATATTAAATAACATATATAGATATTCATATATAGATATTCATATATAGATATTCATATATTCATTTTCACACATAGATATTTCTTTTTTGGTTTCGTTTTCTATCTGATCTCCTGAGCCCATTAAGCAGGCAGGCGTGCCTCAAGTATTCATATAACATTCATCAGTATTCGTTACTACTCGTACACGTTAAGTTGAGATACACTACGTAGCAAAATGTTCCCAAGCGTGCATCATTCCGGTCACCCGGTCGCTCGGACCACAGATAGTATAATATATTCTATCTCGGACTCGGACGTGGCTGAGTATTTGTAATCTATCTCGAACTTCGGACTCGGACGCGGGCCGGCCGAACGCGGCCGAACGTCGACTGTACGCGCCCGAGCGGTATATCGCGTCCGAGAAAGGTCCTGGGTCCTGCTAAATTTTGTCGCGTACTGGGTACTGAACCAGTACGCGGTTATGCCTTATAACACGTCCGGCAGTACGAACAGTACCTACCCAAGTCTAACTCTTAATTTATCACCCTAGCACCCGTGGTGATAATATGTCATTCATATTTTACAATATTCTATAGTGATCTTACGAATAAAATGGAAAATTTAATATTTTCTACGATGGTGTCGAGTTAGTTAAGGAACCCCAATCCCCCAATATTTGCTTCACTAGCTAATATCATTCTAGAATCATCCATGTGCATCAGCACTTTATCTAGGACATGCGTCATTCTAGAAAAGTGCCAAATTAGCGATAACTTAGTATATAAGATGAATATTTGTCAAAATTAGATTAATTACTTTTCTACTTTCTACGCTGTAACTCTGTTGAATTAAATAAATATTTTTTTTATTTAAAATCCGTGGTTTGAGACCTTAAATGGCGCAGCCTTGGTAGGATCTCTGTAGTCAGTTGTCGCGTATTGAAATCTACGAAAACAACGGACGTCCGTATCTACGGTTAGACAGAGGAACCAGAAAAAACAAATTATTTAAGAACCTCACTCCGGACACCAGCAAGTTGCAGACGGCAGAACAGTAATTCAAGATTCATGGAGATAGCTGTGGAATTGTGAGTAGACCTTTTCACCTTCCTTTCAGCTCTTCCTTTTGAACTATAACCTTGTTTTAAATCTATGTTTTTTGTGGATTATTAGGGATTGGACAACGCCTTGTGATACTTTCATAGATTTTGTGTTAGATAGGTATTTCTTTCATAGTGTTTTGTGTTAATAGGTATTTTTGCATATTGTGTTAGTTTTCGTACTTTTTATTCAAAATGGAAGGAATAACTCGTGTCCCACAGGAAATGGTCAAAATCATACCTGTATTTAGTGGCGACGCAAGAACCTTGCCATTGTTTATAAAAAAATGCGAATATATTTTGAATACCTTCGGTTCAGGTGGCGTAGAACAAAATATGTACCTATTTCATGTGATTACTAGTAGATTGTCAGGAGAAGCTGCCAGTCTAATAGGAGAAAGAGACTCCATAGACACATGGCATGACTTAAAAGAACTTTTGAACCAGCATTTCGGCGATCCACGCACTGAGGATTGCTTAGCGCTAGAATTAGAGTCCTGTAGAATTAATAAAGGCGAAAGTTACTTAGAATTCTGTCATAGGATACAGCATATGAGAAGCATTTTGTTTTCCAAATTAACGGAAACGATTCGAGATGAAAATTTACGTAGGGCAAAACAAACAATTTATAATAATAGGTCAATGCATATCTTTTTGTATAGCCTACCACAATATTTAGTTAGACTAGTACGTTTGCGCGACGTTTCAACCTTAGAGGACGCATTGAAAATTGTCCTGGAAGAACAAAACTTTCAAACAGTTTACGACTCTAGGTTAACCGATCGCCGTAGTTCAAATAAGCCCAATAAACCAGGTTTTTCCACTTCGGAAACCCAAAGGAATGGTTCACAGAACGTATCTAGAACCAACCCACCTCCGAATAGTAATAGGAATAGCCAAAATAGTTCATTTACGCCGAATTCATCTAATCAATTTAGGAATTTTAGGCAGCATAATTATCAAAATAATTTTAATTCGAACAACAATAATTCGCCACAATCATTTAGTAGGTCGACACATCCGATTGCTCAACACAACTCTACACAACGTTCGTCACCTTTTGCAGCGCAAGCGCATTCCGCGGGTTCAAGCACCGATGTAACTATGCGTACTGCCAGTTCACGACGCGTTAATTATGTAAACAATAATGAGCCGAGTACTAGTTGTTTAAATAATGATTTTCAAGAACTGACTCTTGACGACTCTAGGGCGGATAGTGACGAAAATAGGGCGGAAAATTTTTGCATAACGGCCTCCTCAATAGGGAGAGAATAAAATTAAATTTTAATAAACGCTTAAATTTACCGCATATAGTTTTACCAGAATTAAATGCAGTGTTTATGATCGATACCGGTAGCGTTAGGTCATTCATTAGTCCGTATTTAGCAAACAAATATTTTAAGCGATACTTAGTACATGAACAGTTCGAAGTTGTTAGCACTCACGCTTCGAGCGTTCATAGCCAAACGGTATCAATTCCATTACCTATTACTTTTAGAAGTAATGAAATTCATAAATTTTATGTTTATAGTGTAGATGATAGGTATGATGGTCTAATAGGCAGTAATTTGCTGAAGCAATTACATGCAAAAATTAATATGGAAAGTCAGATCTTACACTTAAAGAATACTGCAATTCCTATTATTTATTCACCACCCATGAGGGAGGTATACGATTTACCCGCTCGTAGTGAACTTAGAGTTAGATTACCAGTTACTTTATTAGACGGAGAAGGTATTTTAGATTATAAACAGTTTACGGAAGGGATTAGAATGCCCACCGCATTAGTTAGTTGCAATAAGGGATACGCGACGACGGTTATTCAGAACTAAAGTAACGAAGCAAGAAGTTTAGTAGTTACAGGGCCCTTCACAGTAGAGCCTTATTTACAGAACCCGTCCTTTAGCGTAAATTTTACCGAAGATAAAGTAGAGATAGATAGGTTACTCACAGATAATTTAAATAAATTACAGTTAGACCACATGAATTCTGAGGAACGAAGTGTTATTGAAGGCATTTGTAGGGAATATAGAGACGTGTTTTATTGTGAAAATATTCCGCTAACCTTCACTAACCAAGTAAAACATAGAATTAGAACGAAGAACGAAGATCCTATAAATATTAAAGCTTATAGGCTTCCCCCTGTACAGTCACAGGAAATTAGGAGACAGGTAGATAAGATGTTACGGGATAACATAATCCAGGAATCACATTCTCCCTGGAGTGCCCCCGTACACTTAGTACCCAAAAAGATGGATTCATCCGGCCAGCAAAAATGGAGGATGGTGGTTGATTATAGGCGATTAAATGAAATCACTACAGATGATAAGTATCCACTGCCAAATATCAATGATTTGTTTGATATGTTAGGAAAGAGTACGTATTTTACAACTTTGGACTTGGCAAGTGGGTACCATCAAATTGAGGTTGCGGAGGAAGATAGAGATAAGACGGCATTTAGCACTCCTTCAGGACATTATTCCTTTAATCGGATGCCTTTTGGTTTAAAGACAGCCCCAGCTACGTTCCAGAGGGCTATTGACAACGTCCTGAGAGGTCTCCAGGGTATACACTGCCTGGTATACCTAGATGATGTCATAATCTTCTCTAAAAGTTTACCAGAACACGTAGAGAAACTTAGAGCAGTATTTGATCGCTTTCGTAAAACTAACCTTAAGGTCCAATTAGATAAATCCCACTTTTTGAGAAAGGAAGTCCTCTACCTTGGACATACCATAACGAGTGAGGGTTTAAAACCAAATAGTGACAAAATTGATGCTGTGCTACGTTATCCTATACCAGAAACCGTTACACAGATCAAAAGCTTTTTGGGACTAATTGGTTATTATAGGAAATTCATTAAGGATTTCGCAAAGATAACTAGGCCTCTAACAGCGTGTTTGAAGAAGGGCCGTAAGATAATTATCAATGATGAATATAGGGAATGTTTTGAGACTTGCAAACAGCTTCTTACCAATGCACCCTTGCTACAGTTTCCCGATTTCAGTAAAAGGTTTATACTCACTACTGATGCATCCAATTATGCGATCGGAGCTGTATTATCACAAGGATCTATTGGAGCAGACAAACCAGTAGCGTACGCAAGTAGAACATTAAGTGATACTGAATCTAAATACAGCACAATAGAGAAGGAACTTTTAGCTGTTATTTGGGCAGTTAAACACTTCAGACCATATCTATATGGCAATAAATTCACGATATTTACAGACCATAGACCGTTAGCATGGCTCTATTCATTAAAGGAACCTAATAGTAAGCTAACGAGATGGCGTTTACGGTTAGAAGAATATGATTATGAAATTAAGTATAAGAAAGGCTCCCAAAATACAAATGCGGATGCACTTTCTAGGATTAAAATTAATGCGTTAGATGACGATGATTTAGATTCTATCTTTGTAAACGTAGGTGATAGACATGAACGAGTTCAAAAAATTAGGAATGAATTAGAACCTGACCTTTCGACTAGCGAACCCCCTATAGAAACTATAGAACTTTCAGACTCTGACGATGGAGTCACAGCCAACTCTGTTTCAAATAGGGAACATGAAGGCATTCCAATTTTAAACGAAGCTATAGATACGAAAGCTAGACAGATTTTAGTTCACCGTTGGTTTAAGGATAAGTTAGATGTCAAGGATATTTCCAATAATAAACAAAAAATCCTTGAAGTCCATTTACCTACAGATAAGGATAACTTAGTTAAGGACTTTTTAAAGGAGTATATAGATCCTAAACAGAAATATTTTATTTATTTTGAGGACCCATCTTTTAGACACACTTTCTCGAACATGGTTATTAATTTGTTTAAAAAGGACTCTGTAAAGTTAACAGAATGCACCGAGAGGGTCATAAACCTTACAGATTCAGAAGCTGATCAAAAAGATGTCGTTATTAAATACCATGATGGAAAGACTTGCCATAGGGGTATTAGGGAGACTTTAGCGAAGCTTAAACGACATTATTGGTGGGTTAATATGAATGAGGTAACAGTCTCATTCATCTCAGCCATCATTAATAGTTGTGAAGCGTGTAGAAAAATGAAGTATGATAGGAAACCTATCAAACCTCAAATACAGTTAACACAGACTCAAGATAGTCCTTTCCAGGAAGCTTTTATGGATTTGTTGTTCATTGAAGGAAAACATTACTTAACAGTAGTAGATGCTTTTAGCAAATTAGCACAGGCAATCGAGGTACCCAACAGGAGTACTCCTACGATAGTTAGGGCTCTTATTAAATATTTTAGCACGTACGGAATTCCTAAGAAAATAAGCTGTGACTCGGGCACAGAATTTAATAACACCTTAATTAAAGAAATGTTAGGAATGTATAAGATAGAACTTCACATAGGGACCCCAAACAATCCAAGCTCGATGGCAGTAGTAGAAAGATTTCACTCCACAATTATTGAGATGTATCGATTAGCCAAGTACGACAAAACTGAATTAGAAGTAATGACGTATGCCGTTATGGGATATAATAACAGCATACATTCCGCAACAGGTTATACACCCTTCGAATTAGTGTTTGGACATACCGATACTGGTAACGTTTTTGATATCGACAGGGAAAAGCAATTAACTCAAAAGTTATTGTTAGATCATAGGAAACGTCTTAAGGTCCTGTACGAAATAGTTACAGAAAAATTAGGGTCAGATAAAATTAAAGTTAGGGATAAGAAAGGTGGTGAGGAAACTCCAGCCCTTAAGACAGGTGACAAAATTTTCATGAAAACCACTAGAACTAGGAAAGCTAAGGAGAAACCACGGTACGAAAAAGCAATCGTAACGGGAGAGGTCCAACGTAATATTGTGCCTGTAGAATTGAATAAACGTTCTACAAGAGTGGCAATAAAAAATGTAAAACGTCCTCCACAGATCGTGCCTAGTACTTCTAACGATGACAGCGTCCGCGCTGGACCTTCAAAACCTCGGTCAGAACCCGGGGATAGCATCGCTGAAGATAGGAGTGGCAGTGAAGAGGAGTAACTATTGGACTATTTTTAAAACTTTAGACTTAGAATCCGTAGGCTTGCAGATAGATTGTAATATTCGGGATTTTGATTACCTTAAAACTAGGATAAGGGAAATTAGTTTAGCTAATGAAACCGTAGGAATTGAAAAGCAAATAGAATATTTAATCACTTTAACTAAGGATAGATTAACTCAAATTTACCCTTTCAACTTTAGAGTTAAAAGAGCATTGTTTAACCCTTTAGGTACAGTAATCAAAGCTATAACAGGTAACTTAGATGAAGATGATGCCATTAAATACGATAGGGAAATTCAACTCTTACAAAACAAGGAGCACGTTGTCGAACGTAAAGTTTCATCAATGCAGAGAGCTTTCGATAAATTGGTAAACGACTCCGAAATAATTAATTCCAATATTAAAGGTTTGGCTTCTCAAACTAATGAAATAAAGAAACTTGCTCAAAGTGAGTATAGGTTCAATAATTTACTACATTTGCTGAATGCTATGTACCAGCTTTTAAGTAGCTTTCGTGCCTGTTACGAATATATACAGGAAATCGAGACAGCAATCGCCTTTAGCAAATTAAATATACTACATCAGTCTATTATAAATAGTACAGAACTCTATAACACTCTATTAATTGTTAGCAAACATGCTAAAACAATATACCCCGTTAGTAAGCATAACTTACTGAAATTAGAACGTAATATTGTTATTAAATCATATATTAATAGTGATAGGTTAGTATTCATTTTAGAAGTCCCCCTGATAGACAGCGAGACATATGTTTATTACAAGGTTATACCTATCCCTATTTTCCAATCTCCGAATACTTTAACCATTATTCCCAAATATCCCTACCTGATGGTGAACAGGTTGAAATACATGCCCATAGTGGAACCATGCGAAGAAGTTGAGGACAGCAAATTCCTTTGCGCCGAAGATAACCTAGCCCAGTATCCAAAGGAAACCTGCATTGAACAGATAATGTTGATGAAGAATAATTATAGCAGATGCATACAGAACCACATCAGAATCGAGAAGACCAAGGTACAAAAGATGACTGACAATCAATGGTTAGTGTATTCTGAACAAAATTTAATCATTACTGAAAACTGTAACAATGAAGTCAGGAAGTACAACGTTCTTGGGACATATATGGTGGCACCAAATCCAATATGCGAGACCCAAATTGGAGAAGTATTCGTTGCCTCTACCACAAAGCAACCAGTCTCCAGACTTCAGCTTCCATTGATCCAGATGCCAGAACTACAACACGAAATATCCACGAAATCTTCCAAAATGGACCTGAGGGACGTCGACTTCAGTGATGTAAAAGAAATCTTAAAATTTGTGAAATATAGTGACAATAGTGATACAAATACAACTCAAAATTTTTCAGTAGGAATAAGTGTCTGGACAATTTTATTGTATATTGTAGTAATAAGTGTAACCATTGTAATTTTCTGGAAATTAAAGTTTTTCTATATTTTTAAGCGGAATTCCCCGAAGCCATCTGCGATGCCTTCAGATAATTCCACTCTTAGGGAGGGAGGAGTTAAGGAACCCCAATCCCCCAATATTTGCTTCACTAGCTAATATCATTCTAGAATCATCCATGTGCATCAGCACTTTATCTAGGACATGCGTCATTCTAGAAAAGTGCCAAATTAGCGATAACTTAGTATATAAGATGAATATTTGTCAAAATTAGATTAATTACTTTTCTACTTTCTACGCTGTAACTCTGTTGAATTAAATAAATATTTTTTTTATTTAAAATCCGTGGTTTGAGACCTTAAATAGTTCAGTGTGTGAATTTGATATTAAATAACATATATAGATATTCATATATAGATATTCATATATTCATTTTCAAAAATAGATATTTCTTTTTTGGTTTCGTTTTCTATCTGACACTGTTTATCTTGTAGGTACATTCTAAATCTATGCTTAAAACTGAATGGTTTTGGAATAATTACAACACTTCTCTCAAATAAATCTACCTCCACACGATTTAGGCTACAATATTGTAGTGTAGCCATCAACATATCCACTCCAGTTTGATATAGTTTACTTCGTAAATTATTATTCACTATCTTTGCACCTTAATTTGCATACCTTATGTATATTTCGCAAATTATTTTTTTGTATTATCCGACATTATTTATGTAGCACATATGCATTTAGACGGCCATGTTGTCTAGGGGTCTATCATCATTGTCAGTATAATCGAGGCAGTGTGACCAGTGTTTGGTAGAGTTACCCCAACAATATTCAAACAGTTAATTTATAGCTATCGTTTTAATTACTTTCAGGTTTCCAGAGGATATAACTATGAGAGTTTTATGGATTCAAGCAACAGGCAGAAAATATTGGCAACCTGACAATAATGCTCGGATTTGTTCTAAACATTTTGAATCTGTTGTTTTGTTGCCAGTTCTTCTCAAGCGGGCCGCGTTCCGAACTGGTGGTGCTAACTTTTTTTTGTATGTATGGACGTGTCGCAAGTGCCTATGTACTAAAAATGCAAAATAAATGTTTTTTAAATTTTGAATTTTGAGTTTTTATTTCCCACGTAAAAGAAAGGGACAGGTCGCCGCGACCCGCAGTTGAAATTTGTCAAGCCGCCCATAAGGCCTTCAACTTGGCTTAAGGATTGTCATTTTACTCACAGCCGGGTGAGATATCGTCGTTGCGCCTGACAAGTTCCATATGTGCATTTTTTTGATTTTTCGATTTTTGCATATTTATAATCTCCGTCTAAATCTACACATGCTAGTAAAATCCGTTGTGTAATATCTAGCTTAGAACCAATTTTGCAATATTCCGTATGTGTTTTAAGCCTTGGAAAAACACGTTATGTGCACACACGCACATATGGAATATGCGATCTTGCCAATATCGCGCGGAGAACATGATAAATATGTGACTATTACCATCATTCTAATTAGTATTGAAAAGAAAAATGTGTCAAAATTCGTAAGTAATGTGATTTTTACTTATTTATTACTATTATTTGATAAGTTTTGTTGTGTATAGAGTCCTACCAACAACATCGGGGTCACTTTCTGGTCTCAGCTGCGAGTGGTGCTCCTGCTGATTAGCGAATAAGGGCATGACGAAGAGAAGAACAAACAAAATAAAACACTACGCACTAGGTACTTAGCCGTCTGGTCAACGTGGTACAGTAAGGGCCAAACCCCTACCAATGAAAAAAAATGAAAAAAAAAAATAAAAAAAAATGAAAGCTTATAAAAATAAACAGCCCCCAGTTCCCTACACTTCCACTGTTCCGGTCGCGGTAGTGGTCGCAACAATGGCGGGAGGGAAGTGCAAAGAATTTACGGGCTAAGACAGGCTGCCATTCACGACTGATTCGTGCTCCATATAACGACGCACTTTAGGTACACTCCATAGCTGAACGAGCATCTTACCAAACTCGAAATAGACCTGAGTCGCAAAGACATACTAGACTGGAGCGAGGTCCGAATAAAGGGTATCTTCACTTACACACTTCAATCAAGGAACACTAGAACACGCTTACCCTCAAACCAGATGAAATGCCCTATTTTTAGCAAAGGGATGGAAGGAACTCCACAGTGGTGTCGATTTTATGGTGAAAATGTACATCATTAGCAGTGGTGTGGAAGTCAGAATTGTATCGGCTCGGGTAACATATCTTATACTGGAACTTACCGACAGGAACTCTCTGAATGTGATACAGGTGTTTACCTCGAGAAGCACGAAAGAGGCAGTCGAGGCTGTGTAGACATAGCGAAGATATTACAAGGCACTGCCAACTACAATGATAATGGGTATTTTCAACGCCAAACTGTAGGGTATAAGATCGCGGCAAAACCGTGATACGGCGAATGACTGCAGCACATACCTACTTGTTGATTTCTCCTCCAATCTCAGGGTCACTTCTTGGTGAACTCTTTCTTTAATATGAGGCCCCATAGAAAGTAGATTTGGTGAAACCCCGACAAAGTCACAATTAATAGCCCAGGTTATAAAGCCTGCTCTTCGAGCTACTACGCTCCACATAGAATTGGGATACGAAAGGTTTCAATTGAAACTTCGAAATTGTTTCGATTTGCTAGAAACCACTGACAACGATAAAACCGACACAGTGGTAAAAACGTTACAACAAGTGCTCGAAGAGTTTTGTCAAGCAATGGCAAAAAAGGTGTTCAAAGCTCGAGACTCTCGAAGTTATGAAGATTAGACCTACGCCTGCGTATTCGTCAGAACGGTTTGACCTTAACGTCAAAATTCTAAAGCTGCTAAGACACGACCTCAAACGTAATAACACCAGTGTTTTCGAGGCTACGATTGAGCAGAACAGGGGCACTGAGGTCTGTACCCAACAGTTCAACAGCAGCAAACAGGCACAGGTAGCAAAGTTGTACCCTCAAGGTTAATTTCATAAATGTTCTCGAGGAAATGGACTGCTTTTACAGATACGTATAATTATCACGGATTAATTAGCCTACGTGGCCACGGGGCTCCATTAACGCACCTGTGTACCAACTGGTGGAGTGCACAGCGTTGGCGCAACAGCGCCAGGTCCTCGTAGTGGGTCTGAACGTGGACACTCTCGCGCTCGAGACTATGGTGCGAGCCATGCTCTCCAGCGGGAGTAAGTGGGACTGCGCCGCCTCTTTCTGCGAGCAGGTCATGCTCGTGAAGGAGGCGGAGGGGCGGGTAAGGGAGAGAACTCTCCCACCCGAGTTCCGCAGTCGGCGGCCTAGGCGCCACCGACGTGTCTTCGCTAAGGACTATCGGCCTCCATGACCGGGGGTCTGAGAACGGTGAGAGGGTCGCTCACCGTCCTTACGAACGTAGGCCCATGACGGCAGCGTGACGTGAAGAACTCACGCACGCCCCCCCTTAGAAGCGGGATCACACCTGAACCACCCCCTGGGCTAGGCCGCAACGGCGGCTGTAGGACTGTTTGGAGTCCTGGGATATCCTTCCGAGGGCTTACCCGGGGCTCCCAACCATAGGCTGTTGGGCGTTACGTAAGGTTTTTTGGTCGGTAGGAGTTTGGCATAACATCCATGATGTTTCTCCTTCACGTAAAATAAAAAAGTATTCAAAAGTTTAAGCTCCATCTATTTTGTTCTGCACTGTGCATTGGACTCGTGTAAGGAGGATTAAAGACTTTATATTATTGTGACTTTTAGGTATTTTAACATTCTTTTAATTTAACTTTTACGATTAAGGACAGAAGTTTTAATTAATACTTATACATTACAAAAAGACCGATCAATAATTGTGAAAATGAAAGTAGTACACAGAATGTTTAGTACCGAAATGTCACATAATAGACTAGTTTCGGAGAAAACTGTGTTAACATTATCCCTTATGTGCATGAAAATGGCACATGAAGAATTTGCATGCACAGCGCCAAAACAGGTATGTGCAGATTTAAAGAAAAAAAATATATCTTCAAATATATGCAACATTGCATTTCAAATGTATATCTTACATATGTAAAAAATGAATGTTCATAATACTGCATTTACAGATTTTTGAATACAGACACAGTTTTTGAAAAAACATGTTTTTTTGAGTTTCCCAAAACCTTGTAAAAATCACATCTGGAAATTGTCAGGCGCAACGACGTTAAGTGGTTATAAACGTTCAAACTGACACATCTGGACTACAAAAGTAGCCTATGTCAAATTGTAAGTCTGTGGTAAAAACAATGACTTGAAAGCTGAAGGCACAAATGCCAAAGCTCTCAATAAATTAAAGAAAAATCACTTGACAGTTGACAGTTGACACTCCTACAACATTACAATGTAGATATGTCTGTGATCACAGACTTACAATAAGTAGCAGACAAAGCATTAGAGATTGAAAAGTACGACAAAACTAACACATATAAAAACCACACACACTAACGCAACTACAGGGAAGGAGTTAGCCGCCTAGTTCAATAAGATTTATTTTAATGAAATAAGAGTATCTTAAAATACCTCTTAAGGTTTCGTAGCCAAATGGCAAAAAACGTAACCCTTATAGATTCGTCATGTCTGTCTGTCTGTCCGTCCGAATGTCACAACCACTTTTCTCCGAAACTATAAGACCTATGCACTTGAAACTTGGTAAGTAGAATTATTCCGTGAACCGCATTAAGATTTTTAAATATAACTAGAAAAAAAGCAGTAAATTTTGGGGGTCCCCATACTCAGAACTGAAACGAAAAGTTTTTTTTTCATCAAACCCATACGTATAAGCACCTTTAGAAAAAAATGATGTTACAAAACATCATTTTTTTCTAAAGGTGCTTCCTCACCGGGAGCATTCGCGCGTAATGTAATGTTACGAGTCTAGAATTACAGCCAGTGTGGGAGGTGAACCGAGCATTGCAATGCGCACCTTGTAATGATACAAGACGAGGTTACAGCAGTGAAGCAGGTGATCCGAACATTGCAATGCGCGCCTTGTAATGATACAATGTGTAACGTTTTGATCCAACTCGTAACATCAATGCGCTTTTTTTGTTGCGGCAGGCCGGCCGCACACTGGTCCGGATTATAAAAAGGTGGACATACGATCTAAGATGTCAAACGCTTTTGGGAAAAAAATAGTAGTACGAGTACGAATTTCAGGTTAATTTTGCAATCCATTATGGCCGCCGCGCCACCAAGTAAAATTTCATGTTGGATATCGTTTATGGGGTTTTTTGGTATGCTGAGGACGAATTTCAGGTTAATTTTGCAATCCAATATGGCCACCGCGCCACCGTTGTAAAATTTCATGTTGCATATCATATAAGGGGTTTTTTGGTATGCTGATTACGAATATTGGGTTAATTTTGCAATCCAATATGGCCGCCGCGCCGAATTCACAAAATTTCATGATGGGTATCGTTTAAGGAGCATTTTGGTACGCTGAGTACGAATCTCATGATAATTTTGCAATCCAATATGGCCGCCGCGCCGAAATCACAAAATTTCATGATGGGTATCGTCTAAGAGGTTTTTTGGTATGCTGAGTACGAATCACATGATAATTTTGCAATCCAATATGGCCGCCGCGCCGAAATCACAAAATTTCATGATGGTATGGTCTAAGGGGTTTTTTGGTATGCTGAGTACGGATCTCATGATAATTTTGCAATCCAATATGGCCGCCGCGCCGAAATCACCAAATTTTCTTGATGGGTATCGTTTAAGGGGTTTTTTGGTATGCTGAGTACGAATCACATGATAATTTTGCAATCCAATATGGCGGCCGCGCCTAAGTCACAAAATTTCATGATGGGTATCGTCTAAGGGGTTTTTTGTATGCTGTGTACGAATCACATGATAGTTTTGAAATCCAATATGGCCGCCACGCCGAAATCACAAAATTTCATGATGGATATCGTATAAGGGGTTTTTTGGTATGCCGAGTACGAACTTTGGGTTAATTTAGCAATCCAAGATGACTGTCGCGCCAGGGTTGCAAAATTTCATGTTGCATATCGTAGAAGGGATTTTTTGGTATGCTGAATACGAATTTTAGGTCAATTTTGCAATCCAAGATGGCCGCCGAACCACCGTTGTAAAATTTCATTTTGGATATCGTGAAAGGGGTTTTTTGGTATCTCAGCATACTGACAGAAATCTCGCAACAGTGGCGCGGTGGCCATATTGGATTGCAAAATTAACCTGAAATTCTTACTCAGCATACCGAAAAACCCCATAAACAATATCCAACATGAAATTTAACAAAGGTGGCGCGGCGGCTATATTGGATTGCAAAATTATCATGAGATTCGTACTCAGCGTACCAAAATCCCCCTTTAACGATACCCATCATGATATTTTGTGATGACGGCGCAGCGGCCATATTGGATTGCAGAATTATCATGTGATTCGTACTCAGCATACCAAAAAACCCCTTAAACGATACCTATCATGAAATTTTGTGATTTCGGCGCGGCGGCCATATTGGATTACAAAATTATCATGTGATTCGTACTCAGCATACCAAAAAACCCCTTCGACGATACCCATCATGAAATTTTGTGATTTCGGCGCGGCGGCCATATTGGATTGCAAAATTATCATGTGATTCCTACTCAGCATACCAAAAAACCTCTTAGACGATATACCCATCATGAAATTTTGTGAGTTTGCGCGCGGCGACCATATTGTATTGCAAAATTACCATGTGATTCGTACTCAGCATACCAAAAAACCCCTTAAACGATATACCCATCATGAAATTTAGTGATATCGGCGTGGCGGCCATATTGGATTTCAAAACTATCATGTGATTCGTACTCAGCATACAAAAAAACCCCTTAGACGATACCCATCATGAAATTTTGTGATATCGGCGCGGCGGCCAAATTGGATTGCAAAATTATCATGTGTATAGTACTCAGCATACCAAAAAACCCCTTAAACGATACCCATCATGAAATTTTGTGATTTCGGCGTGGCGGCCATATTGGATTGCAAAATTATCATGTGATACGATCTCAGCATACAAAAAAACCCCTTAGACGATACCCATCATGAAATTTGGTGATTTCGGTGCGGCCGCCATATTGGATTGCAAAATTATCATGTGATTCGTACTCACCATATCAAAAAACCCCTTAAACGATACCCATCACGAAAATTTTGTGATTTCGGCGCGGCGCCCATATTGGATTGCAAAATTATCACGTGATTCGTACTCAGCATACCAAGTAACCCCTTAAGCAATACCCATCACGAAATTTTGTGATTTCGGCGCGGCGGCCATATTGGATTGCAAAATTATCATGAGATTCGTACTCAACGTACCAAAATCCCCCTTAAGCAATACCCATCATGAAATTTTGTGATTTCGGCGCGGCAGCCATATTTGATTGCAAAATTATCATGTGATTCGTACTCAGCATACCAAAAACCCCCTTTAACGATACCCATCATGAAATTTTGTGATTTCAGCGCGGCGGCCATATTGGATTGCAAAAGTATCATGAGATTCGTACTCAGCGTACCAAAATCCCCCTTAAACGATACCCATCATGAAATTTTGTGATTTCGGCGCGGCGGCCAATTTGGAGTGCAAAATTATCATGTGATTCGTACTCAGCGTACCAAAATCCCCCTTAAACGATACCCATCATGAAATTTTGTGATTTCGACGCGGCGGCTATATTAGATTGCAAAGTTATATCTTAGTCTTTCTGTTCCCGGTTTCCATTTCGGAGTTTCCAGTTCAATGATCCGATTCAAAATCGCAATAAAAACCATTTCTGCTAATAGTTTTGCACCAATTTTTTTAAAACCTTCTCCTGACAGAAACAAACACAACAAAAAAGAATTAGCGAAATCGGTCCAGCATTTCACGCGTGATGCCGTGACCACAGAAATCGGGCTTCATTTTTATATATTGTTTACTTAATATCATCGAAGATTACAGGCATTATATTAAAATGCAATTCTGAACTAATTAAATGCTGAATCACAGTTTGCCACACTTAATTTTATGTTAGCATTTTTAATCTTGAAAAGAAGTGCCTGAGTTTGGCCCCTACATTAATGAGAGGTATCTAATACGTCAAACTGCAGCATCGGCAGCTTATTTCTTTCAAAAACCAGGCGTACGTCATTTTTTTTAACATGTCATGTATAGTGTTGTGTTGTTGTCAATAATCGATTTTAATAAAAATAAATAATCGATTTTTTGGAAAAAATTGATTTTTTTCTATTATTTAAAATTAGTGTATTTCGAGTGTTTTATCAGTAAAAGTAGTGGATTTTTAAACATAAAAGTTCGGCAACGTGCACAAGTGTCGGAAAGGGATAAAACGCAGTGAAACGTGACTCTTCCATTTTTCGACAAACTCCAGAGTCACTTCTAGTAAAGTCCCACCGCTTTACTAGGGAAGACTGACTTTGACTTAGGGCTGTAGTACTTGACTTTTACTGAACTTAGAGGACGAGGAGTGACTTATTAATGCAAAATGACGATATATTATGGAAACAAGATTTGGCATTGTGGTCGAAGTAACCAAAGCCAGTATAAATGAATACAAAAAAATTAACATAGATAATAATTGTTTGTTTACATTTCAGTTTGAGTGTTATTTCTATAGTGTTTTATATATAAATTCGTGTTTGAAAGCGATTAATATCAACTATTATGAAGGATTTAGTCTGATTAAGTGTTCATCGGCGGGGAAAACGTAAATTCTTTAATCATAACAGCTCTAACCACACAACAACCTGCTAAAGATTTGTGTTACCTATTTATCAAACAATCCATAAAAAGCACTTATAGGTCTGTAAACAAAACTTGATATTTGTTCTTTTTCAAACAATAATAATAGTTAATGTCGTAATAATCATTATAAAATATAATAATTCATGTTACCTGTAAGACAGTGGGATGTTTTCGTTCTATGTGCTGTTTTAAGTTTGTAGTATCACTACAAGTTTTTAATTCTTTCGAACAATACATGCATATTGCTGTGGTAGCATCTTTCTTTGTTATAAAATACTTTCGCCAGCCGCTTTTAGGTGTTTTACGGTTAGAAGACATCTTTATTGTTTATTGTTGGTTACCAACAACTATAATAACTCAGAAGATCTCACTCACTAAACTGAAACTGTTTAACTCGCCGACATAACTACAGATAACACCGTTTTTTATTTACTAACTTGCAAATAATAATGCTTCCAGTTTTTTCATTCGGCGCATAGATAGTGCTATTTATGAAAATCGATTTAATCGCGTAATTTATTAATCGATTAATATGGTTTTGAAAATCGATTATAAAAAAATCGATTTTACGAAAATAATAATTGATTAAAAGAAAAATCGATTTTTTTTAACATCCCTATACAAAAGTACGAACGATACCTACGAGGCGAGAACAATATTTTAATGTTGAACTATCACTAATCAAAGATAGATATTACCTACATTAAAGTAAAGTGGTAATTGGTCATACGTTTTGATTAATTCTAATATGAAAATGTCGTCTACATGTAGAATTTGTTTAGTGCATGACGAAATTCAATTACCACGTTTGATTGCCGACACTCATCTGCAAGAGATGTACGAGTCTTTGACTTTTATGCCCGTAAGTGAATAACTTTTTGCACATTCCTTACAGCAGTAAATCTCGAAACCCGGTTGTCAGTAAAATGACAATCGTTAGGCCAAGTTGAAGGCCTTGTTTGCGGCTTGGAAAGTTTAAACTGTGGGTACGCAACCTGCGGCTGTCTTATTGATTTTTTTTTGTTAGCTGTCTCTTTTACCTTGTACTCACAAAACTTAGATCCTATAAATGTGTGGATACCTTATACAATACTTACCTAATCCACACCGAGTATTTGGCGGAAAGTTATCGCCAAAAGGGAAGAAAAAATACCTCTACCGACCCCTTCGGGGATGAAGGCGGGACTATATGTATGTATATTAAGTTGTCTAGTAGGACAGAGCACGATCCGGTTATGCTTTATGGGCACTGTTTAGTGTTTTAGTAGTTTAATTTAATGTGAGCCTTATGAAACACTCATCGATTCTTTCAACAATACAACATACAGTATAGTTTCTAAAACATAGCGTCATTGCCATTCATCATTAGTGTCATTTACTGAGTTGTTTTAGGCACTCACTTCAGCATTCTTTGATAAGACAATCCTTGGGGAAATAAGGTTGGTTAGTGAGATAGGCAGAATATATGTGCCTTCTGTACTTGACCTATGTCAAATCTATACCTCTGCTAACTGTGTTTAACCTCTCAACCGTGTTGTGCCGTATCCGTCCATACCCCACCATTTGTGTTGTCCCGTATCCGTCCCAAGAATACCGGCTCTAAATTTACGCAAATAAAACGCTAATGCTCTTGAAAATAGGTTCTTTTATTGCTTGATATTGTATCTATGATCATCAATTTTACCACTCAGTAGTGCCATCGTTAAAAAAAAATATATATCAGTCTAACAATTCGACAAACGCCGATTTGCAATATTTGAAATCTGTTTTTAGGAGTGATTTATTATTGGAATCCAGAGAGTTTACTTATCAATTGATTGGAAAATTATCTAGGAATGTGTAAAAATAAAAATAACCAAATTCTGTGAACTAATTTATTGACAAAATCGTTCATGTTTTGCAACAGGTAATGTTCGGTAATATTATAAAAAACATGATTTTATAAATAAATGTTCATGAATAACATTATTCACTTATTTATCTTCCTAAAACAGTCATTGTTCATATTATGATTCATATAAATTTTCCTTGAATTTTGAGAAATTCGAAGAGCAGTCGCGCGCTCCCAGCGGCCTGTTTAACTTGCCACAGACGACGGGTACAATTTTTTTGCCCCTTCCACATACGAGGGGTTAATAGTTTGTTACAGAAGACGGGCGACCAGTAGTGGTCTGTGACATCTGTTGTGCAAAGCTTGAGGACTGTTACCAGCTGAGGAGAAGTTGCATTCAAAGTGAGAATCTGTTTACTCAGATGCTGAAGTGTATAGTGGTTAGTGCTCCTGAATTGTGTTCCATTATTTTGTACTTACTAGTTTACTAGGTGTACTAATAATATACATATGCATATATCAAGATCTGTTCCTGAGTTTGGATAAAGGAGTTATCTCAGAAAAGTACATATTTGATTGATTTCGACTTATAATTTAAAACAGTGATGGACAAAGAACGACGGGAACGAACGGGTCGTACTTTGTCCATCACTGTTTTAAATTATAAGTCGAAATCAATCAAATATGTACTTTGTAACTAACTTGTAAAGGAAGACCTTAGTTAGCCACCATAGCTCCTAACATTTCAGACTAAAGACTATTTAGTATTTGTACTGGTGTATCACATTTTCTATTTTAAGGAAACTTAAAAATGGGTTTTTTCATATTTTTCACAGCAAGTCAGACTACAAAAAATAAGCCTCAATGTACACTCGAGCGGAAATGATGTGGCCGAGAGGACTCCACCTGGTTGTTATATCGATGAAGTGAAACAAGAAGACACAGAAGGTAAGCAATAACTCACTTTACCCAAAAGTGTTACTTAGTTAGTAAATGTCTGTTCAACGGGAATGATATTATATGCCCACATGTCACCTTATAGTTAATGTTCTACATTTGCCAAGTACAAAAAAGCAAATAATCGCCAGAGTTGAGTAGGCCTTAATAGCTTAACCTCCTAACCCCTGGCGTACTATACATAGTATGCCAGGGGTTAGGAGGTTAAGCTATTATTAAGTTAAGCTAATTAAAAAATTGCATTTTTTTTCTGCTATAGCATGGTATGTGAACGTCTCTTTTAAAAAAAAATACTACCACCTTCACCATATTGACAATTTTTTTTCTAAGAAATACTTTCAACGCAGGTGTACGCCTCTTAGTTCGAAACATAGTAAGTAATTCATAAAGATTCATTCTTCAGGATAATATTTTTAGATTGCAATGTGTTTTCTGTTGGATTATGAAGTATATGATAATATTTACGATGTATTTTGGTTTTGGTTTCAATAGTTTTTTCACTACAAGGTCAAATATTTTGATGTCCTACATACAAGCTGTTGATTTGGTCGTGCACAAGCCTCCTTCAGTGCGTAGTGTACTATAGGTATTATCGATTGCAAGCAACACAAACATACGTAGATAACAAAACCCCAAAAATCCTGTTTTTAGTGAAATATGATTTACGAAGAAAAAATCTTCACCCGTGTATTTAATGTTTACGTCGCCGAGCCAACGCTAAAGCGCAAGTCACACTGCCAGCGGGCGGGTGAGCGAGCTAGGCACACTGCGAGCTGCCGAATAACCTACGTGGCTGATGCGAGCGAAGCTACTCGTTTTCGTCGTTAGGCGCGCCCGCTTCGCTAGCTTAACTACCGTCCTCCCCGTTTCGGGTACTCAGACTAGTCGTCGCTTGTCATTCGAATAGCAGTGTCCACGTGTCTAGTCTCATCCGCACTACCCGGTTCGCCCTTCCGTATGTAGTTTTTGGTGTAAACCCCATAGTTTAGCTCGGCAATGTCGCGTAGTTTGCATAACTTCAATATCTCACTTCACCCGCCCGCCTAGCTCGCTCGCCCGCCCGCTGGCGGTGTGGCCTGGGCTTAAAGCTAGACAATAGTAGGTACCTAGATAATGCGGCTACGTATCGCATCTCATGGCTCCTCTACACTGCCCGCGAAGTTGAACGAAGTTAAATGAATACGATAGTGTAAAGAGGCACTTCGGCTTACCTCGTCAAAAACTATACCTCCCCTCAGGCGACTTTATTTGCTGTCGATTTTTGCGCCTCAGTCAATGGGCCCAAAGATGCGGGAAGTGCGTTCACGAAGTACCTCTCTACACTACTTGACCGACATCGTGTGTGCCGGTGCTTTGCCGGCGCGTGATTTAAGCTATAATTAGTGCTTTGGTGTATGTGATCCAATTATCAGCGTCAAACAGTGGTCAGGAGCAAATTATGTGGTTCCTGGAAACTCTGCCACACAAATTTCTTTGTTCATTACAAACGGCGGCAATGTGCGTGCGCAGGCTACTGACACCACTGAGTGTGTAGTGACGCACTTTTTTCGAACTTAGACAAAGTTTCTAGAGTACTTCGCCTATGAACTTTGCGGGCAGTGTAGAGGAGCCATTAGTTATTAGGTTTCATGAGTTTTTAGTTCCAGCTGACAAGTTCGGTGACCTTTATGTACTTTTTTGATTTGATATTAATGATTTGATGATGAGTTTATGTTGATTTGAAAGATTCCTTCCTACTTCAAGGGCTTAGGACCGGCAGAAACACGCTATTTATCATGCAATTGCAAACAAAAACATTAAGTACTGTTAGTAAACATTAGGTATGAGAAAAGTATTCTGAAATGAAGCATTTCTGGCGTAGTTAAAAATTTTAAATCAACTTATTTACAGAATTAATTGAGAATCAAAGCTTAAATACCTATTTACAAAATCATGTAACACGCAATAATTGTTCAAAATGCTCATCCCCAGTGTCTATGCACAGATTGGCGCGGCGCACTAAGTTGCGTTTTAAGCTGCGAAGCACTAGCACATTTGTTTTTATTTGTTCAAATGCCAAAACAATTCTTTCACGTAATTGTGTAACACTCACAATGTCTTCATTGTAAACAAGTCTTTTAATATCTCCCCACAAATAAAAGTCTAAGGGCGTTAGGTCGGGTGAACGCGGCGGCCAGGCTACCGGTCCACCACGGCCTATCCACTGCGTACCAAACACTTCACTTAAATATTCGCGCACTTGGCGTCCATAGTGAGGTGGCGCACCGTCCTGTTGGAAGTACAAGTCCCTATGAAATGCGAGTGGAATGTCATCGAGCATCTCATTAACCACATGTCGGAGTAGCACCAAGTATGTAGCACTGTTCAAACGACCGTCAATAAAATATGGGCCAAGTAGATGATCACCGATGATACCAGCCCACACATTCAGACTAAACCGGACCTGGAACGAGTCCCGCGTAGTAACATGTGGGTTGTGTTGTCGGTGAGCCCACCAATGTTCATTGTGGACGTTATAAACGCCCACGCGCGTAAACAATGATTCGTCGGACCACAGAATGTTCACGTCCTGATGTTCAAGGAGCTAGTGACAAAAAACTGTCCGAGCGTTATTGTCCTGCGGATGCAACCCTTGAACACGTCGGAAATGGAACGGATGCATTAGTTCGCGATTCAGCAGCTTCCACACTGTGGTATGATGAACACCGAAACGGCGACCGGCTTCACGCGTACTGGCTCGAGGTTCTTCCTCAAAATAATTGAGAATCTGCTCTTGCCGATCAGCTGATAGGCCTTGTGTACCACGACCTTGTGCATGGACCAATAGCGATATTATCGAGTGTCGATAAAGTAATAGAAAAATGTATAGTTAGTCAATTAAATAAGTACCTTGTTAAGAATAATGTTTTGCACAATAGTCAACATGGTTTTATACAAGGGCGTAGTACAAATACCTTACTGTCTAAATTTACTGACGAAATCAACAATTACCTAGAAGAAAAGAAATTAATAATTTTAATATTTTTTGATAATAAAAAAGCATTCGACACATTAGATACTAACACCCTACTAAGTGCCATAGAGGAGTGTGGTGTGGGAAAACCTCTGAATCGATGGTTCAGTGACTATCTCACAGCGCGCTCGTACCGCGTGAAGGTCAGCAACACATACAGTGACAAGATAGAGGTGAACTGCGGGGTGCCCCAGGGATCCGGCTGTGGTCCTGTCAGCTACCTAATGCACGTGAACAGCCAGTGCAACGTGCTGCAACACTGCACACCGCACATGTACGCAGACGACCTGTGTGTGTTGCTGGCCGGCACCGACATCGTCAATATGTGTATAGCAGTGCAACAGGACATAGACTCGGTGGTGAAGTGGTCCCACGATAATGGCATAGTACTGAACTCTGACAAAATTAAATTGCTTGTTATATATTCACCTTACACACAACTCCCTACGCAACCTACGCCTTTGTTTACCCATGATTTTTCATGCTTTCATAATAAATTATTAAACTGCAAATGTAAACCAATAGAATTAGTTAAAAAAGTAAATTACCTTGGTATGGAAATTGACAGTAAATTTTCATGGCACTATCATATTGAATATTTATGTGATAAACTTAGAATACTGCTATGTAAGTTCTATCATTTAAGTTACAAGGTTCCTATTAGTACATTAAGATGCATATACATGTCGCTGGTCGACTCAATAATTGGATACGCTCTCGACTGTTATGGTCTCACTTTTAAATCATATTTAGACAAATTAGAAGCAATTCAAATTAGATTTATAAAATTACTCGTAAGCAAAAAAGTTAAAGATAAATATAAACATGACTATACTAAATTATACAAAATATGCAAGATCCTCCCAGTTACATTAAAACATAAATACCTAGTTCTGTTAAATAATCACGACAGTCGAGAGAGTAACCTAACGAGAGTGACCAACGACAACAACACTCGCTCGATGACCGCCGGTAGATATGCTGTTCCAAGGGTTCACAATTATTATGGTGACAGAACCCTAAAAAAGAGGTTACCCTATTACCTGAACAGTTTGCCGCAATATATCAGAGAAGAGCCAGACAAACTCCTATTTAAGAAAAAACTTAAAAAATACATGTTGACAATACTAGAATAAGTAAATTTTATACCACGTTATATTGTTATTGTTTTATATAATGTTTAATATGTACGGAGACTAGATTCCCCAGTCAAACCATCAACTCGGTTTTGGGGGACTAATAATGTACCTATTATGTCCAAAATGTACTGTTACTAAATAAATAAAAAAAAAAAAAAAAAAAAAAAAATGTCGAGGAACCTCGAACTGTCGGTGATCCCTTAAGCGCTGTGTGGCGGCAAGCATCATGCGACGAGATGGTATTGGTCGGTCTGGAAACATTTCCCTGAACATGCGAATTGCATCAACAACGTTATTATTAGAAATAGCGTAAAGGCGCACCATTTCCACCAACTCAACGTTACTGTAACGCTCTGACATCGTTACCGGTGTTGTTACGGACGTTACGTAGATATCGGCGCGTGCGGTTATACTCACGCTGAACGCGGGCGAGCGCAGTGTTGCAAAACTCAGTATGACGAATTCGGTAGGGTTGCAAGACAAAAATCGGTAGATTTCGGTAGATTTTTTTATTAATGTAAGAGTTAACAAAATTAACCTCTATACATAATATAATAAAACTGTAGAGGGTCGACAGTCTATACATGGAAGATATTTAAAAAAAATTATTGCCCTGCAATAATTTTTTCTCTATCTCTCTAATCGATACTGAAGTCGAAAATGTAAACTTTTCATGTCTGTCTGACTGTCTGTATCCCGAATAAGTATCACGCCGAAACTGCTGAACAGATTTGAATGATACTTGGTACATTTCGAGCTTATAGTCCGTGGAAGGTTTTTCGATAGTTTTGATCCGGATACTTTGCGTGGTTCCTGCGGGAGAGGGGATGAAAGACAAAATAGTTTTTCAGCTGTAATTTCTCAACACGTGGTCCGATTTCAAATATTTTTTTAGTGTTGGAAACTACAAAGAATACATTATTCGTAGGTTGGAAAGGAAGTACTATAAGGATTGTTTCACACAAGTTTCAATATTGAGAGTTTTGTAGTTCAGAAGTTAGAGACATCTCAACTTTCATTAAACCTAGAATTCAAGGGTTTCTTTGAATGTAAGGGTAAATCTAAACTGGCGTGTTGGATTTATCATGGAAGAGCTTAATGATTTAATCTATTGTAAAATGATGAATAAAGGCGAGGACTGAATTGTTTTAGAATGGATTGGATCTTTGCGTTATTTTTGATTGAGGAAACTGGGCAGTTTCACAGGTTTAGGAGTCTGATGAAGAAATACCTGCCCTTTCATAGACCTTTTGTGACGTAAACGAAGTTGCGAGGGTCATCTAGTGCACAATTTTACAAATTATTTATTGTACCATTTTTGTGCAGACATTTTGTGAAACATGATATTTGGTAGAAATGTTAAAATCGAAACAATATGTATCAACATATTGTTTCAAAATTTCTAAAAGTTCATATGTGATCATATGAACCTTTTTGTATGCAAAGCCTTACTATACCCTCCGTTGAAAAGCGGTTTCGGGTTTTAGTTTTTATCAAATTTACTGCGGAGAATATACAGGATGGAATTTAAAGACGGTAGTTGGAAGTAAAGTACCCTTATTATTGATAATGGCAAGTTCTGCTGAAAGGAAACATTCCTTTATTTTCAAAAGTAAGTAAAACTGCATTTAAAGATTTTTGAAAAATCACCTGCTTGAGCCGGGAATCGAACCTAGGAGATGTGAAAAAAAACATCCTGTATTTTATGATACCAACCCAAAGAGTCTTTAATAAGGAACAATTTCTTTTAAACAACATAGTATCTTAAATTAAAGGAAGACCTAGTAAAATATGTTTTATTGTAAAGCTTACTCACTATCTGAAGAAAAAAAAAGTCTTCTCCTTTTTTTGAAGTTGGTTAAAAAATTTTCTAATTTCTGTGAATGGGAATATTCGTTCTGGTCACAACCAACCAACTTCAAGAAAAAATATGAGTTTCTCAATTAGTCTGTTTTTCTTTCTTCAGATAGTGAGTAGATAAGCTTTACAATAAAACCTATTTTACTTGATCTTCCTTTATTTTAAGATACTATGTTGTATAAAAGAAATTGATCCTTATTAAAGACAGTTGCGGTTGGTATCATAAAATACAGGACGTTTTTTTTTTCACATCTCCCAGGTTCGATTCCTGGCTCAAGCAGGTAATTTTTCAAAAATCTTTGAATGCAGTTTTACTTACTTTTGAAAATAAAGGAATGTTTCCTTTCAGCAAAACTTGCCATTATCAATATTAAGGGTACTTTCCCTCCAACTACCGTCTTTAAATTCCATCCTGTATATTATTATGTTCCACATTTGCTGATGAATGGTCGTCGGAATTACTATCCAACATATCTATGACAATCAGTTTTAAACTTATAAACTTGATGACTACCACTGACGCGGTTCACAATGCATGTTAAACCAAAGGTAAAATTGGGCGAGATTTTATGGCACAACATAAGAAACTTCATTTTTATGGGATTCCTAAACTTGAGCCTACAAAGTAAAATAAGCCTTACTTTTACTCAAATAAAATTCAACTTACATACAACAGCATTCTGATCGGATTTTCCCAGTTTTGTATGAGGGAATTCCCGGCAGTACGAATGCTGACATACATTAACCAACCCGGGATACTCGCAGTGTTACCGTCTTTTAAATTCATTTTGCAATAAACGTGGTAGTGTCAAAACTAGTAAAAATATCGGTAGATATTGACCCGAAATCGGTATTTCGGTAAATGAACGTCAAATTCGGGAGATCTACCGAAAAATCGGTAGGTTTTGCAACGCTGGGCGAGCGACTAATTAATTAAAAATTTCAAATTCACCGATCAAAGGCGCCGCCTGAGCCGCTCGCTCCTGCGCGGGGGTTGGAGGGGTAACTTACACGCGCCGCGCCGCCACCGCAGGCCTCCTTTGCCTATGCCTACACATTTGTATGTGCCTACTAAACTGTAGGCAAAGAAGAAACGGTTTTGAATGAACGGTGAAAATGTACCTATGTAGGTAATAGTATTATTAGAATATTTAGAACCGATTCATACGAGTTGCTTTTTAAATTTATTTTATTTAATATTTATTAAGAACTTAATTTTACTGCCCCATTTTTTCACTTAATATTGGTTTAGTATAAGCAGTAGAGTTCCCGTAGCAAATAGAAAAGAATTTAAGCAGAAAAAAAAAAGTGTAAAAAAAGGTGTCTCGTTTTATCCCGAAATATCAACGAGTGTAGGCAGTACAGTCATGTGTGCAAGTAATGCACAAATGCAGATCAACATCCTGTATAGTACAACAGGGGTCAAGTTACTGTTTTTTAACTGTTTTGATGTACTATTCATAATACATCAGGTGCCAATGGTGTGATCGATGTTCATATTTTTTAGCTTAATTTTGACAATATTAGACGAATCCGAGCATGATTTTTCAGAAGATTCTGACTATGACCCTCTACATATCAAGAGAATAATTTTCTAGTTCATTATCATTATCAGATGTCGAAGAAAATATTGAATCAGCTCCTCCGTTACCAGTACCAGTCCCTTCGCCTTCATGGTCGCCTTCATGGCTCCTAAGCTCTTTTACAGAAACGTAAACCTAGCCATTTTTATGTTATGGTAGATATTTCTCCACTAGAAAACTGCTAGATTAATAACATATTAAATTAAATTGCGTGACGTGAGGAATTCACGCTCGCCAAAAATTATCATGAAAAATTAAATAGTGTTATTGTGCTAACATTACTTTGAAGATTCTGATTACTAAGAAATTATTTCCGTAAATTTTTGTTTTTAGTTTCATTCTTTTTTGTATTTTTTTAACTTTTTAACTTATTTTAAAGCAGTATACAAGCATTTTTTGAAATAAAGACTAAAATTTTCTTTCTTTTTTTACACTATTTCACAACTAAAGTACTACAGATAGAACATCAAATTAAATATTTAAGCTCAACAGACACCGAATGTACTATGTATAGTTTTTTCTTTTTTTTTTTATATTCAGCTCGCCAAATTGACGTCGCCACCAGCCTGATGGTAAGAAAGCAGTGGCGCATCTAGCGATTGGGGGCCACTTCTTACAGTGGTCCTCAAGTTGGCGGCCCTGTGATGTGCCTCTTCACGCTCCTCTTGAAGAACCCGGGATTGTAAGATGAGGGAAAGACGTGTGCGGGCAGGTCGTTCCATGTTTTTATAGTTCGACAGAGGAACGATCTTTTGAAACGCTCGGTTCTGGCGAAGATTCTCTCCACTGTGTATGAGTGGCATCTCTGCCCGGCACGCGTTGTTCGGGATCGGAAAGGAGATGGTGGGATCAGGTTGAAGAGCTCTTCAGAACATTCGCCGTGATACATTCGATAGAAGGCAGCCAAGGACGCTATGGTTCTTCGCTGCGACAAAGGTTCGAGGCCTCCCGTCACCTCAGGACAACCAATTATTCGGATAGCACGTCTCTGCATAGCGTCAAGCGCGTCTAACAAGTACCTCGCGGAGTCATCCCAAAGGTGAGAACAGTACTCGACGCAGGGACGAATCTGCGTCTTGTACAGTAAACATCTCTGATGTGGCGTGAAATACCGTCTCACCTTATTCAGGATTCCCAGTTTCC
The DNA here is from genome assembly GCA_933228765.1 of Miltochrista miniata. NCBI lineage: Eukaryota > Metazoa > Arthropoda > Insecta > Lepidoptera > Erebidae > Miltochrista > Miltochrista miniata. The sequence goes on along the minus strand of OW121772.1, from coordinate 3,007,706 downwards.
GCGAGGCCAGACCAATACAGCTCTCTATGTAGTTTTTGTGATTGAGCTCACGCCGGACGTCTATACCGAGGATCTCCAGGTTGTCCTTTAGTGGAATTGTAATGCTCTGAAGAGAGGGCAGGGGTAGGAATGGGGACTTCTTAGCTGTAAACGCACACGCCTGTGTTTTTCTGGCATTGAACTCGACCAGGTTGTCTGAACCCCATTGGGCAATGCGGCCCAGGTCCAGATCGAGATCCGCCACGAGTTGTCGTCTCTTCTCATCCACGTCGCCTCGCCCCGCCGCTGGACGGCCAGAATAGCTCCCATGAAGAGTACTGTCATCTGCATAACAATGAATGCACCCAAGGGAGAGCATGTCATTGATATGCAGAAGAAAGAGAGTTGGGGACAATACCGATCCCTGTGGTACTCCGGCATTTACCTGAAAAAAACAGGAAGCCTGACCATCACAGAGGACCCGAATCCGTCGCCCGTTCAGGAAGCTGGCCAACCAGCGGCACAACTGATGCGATAATCCATATGACGGCAGCTTGGAAAGAAGCGACGCATGCCATACCCTATCAAAGGCTTTTGCGATGTCTAGGCCAATAGCCAGAGATTCGCCGTGCCTCTCCATAGCCTCACCCCAGGTGTGCGTTATGTACGCTAGGAGGTCACCCGTTGATCGTTTCGGCCTAAAGCCATATTGGCGATCGTTAATTAACGAGTGATCCTCCAGATAGCGCATGAGCTGTTTGTTGATGATTAGCTCGAACACCTTGCAGATGACGGTGGTTACGGCTATGGGGCGATAGTTGGCTGGATCCGACCGATCCCCTTTCTTGGGGATCGGTTGGACATTCGCCTCCTTCCAAGCCTCCGGCACTTCTCCCGACGAATACGAAAGGCGATACAGACGTGTTAGCGTTGGAGACAATTCAGCTGCACAATTCCTCAGCACCACGGCCGGAATGCCATCAGGACCACTGGCTTTCCGCGTGTCGAGTGACCGTAGCACCGCCCGCACATCGCACTGCCGGATTACAATTTCCGGCATCGTGGTTCCACAGTTGGCGATAGTGGGAGGTTGCTTGCCACAGTCATCGACCCGGGAATTAGCCGCAAAGAGCTTGGCCAGCATTTCCGCTTTCTCTTGGGCCTTGTGAGCCAGTGATCCGTCAGGATGGCGCAGCGGCGGCAGCGAGGCCTTGCAAAAGTTGGCCTGCACGGCTTTGGCCAGTTGCCAGTATCCACGGCTGCCCGTCGGATGTGACGTGAGCTCCTGACCAAGCCGCGTGACGCGCTGGGCGTCCGCTCTCTTGAAGGCTCTCTTACTGGACCTAGTGGCTCTATTGTACGCTGCCTTGAGGCGGGCCACATTCGGGTCGCGCACAGCTCGAGCCCTGATCCAGGCGCGGTAAGCCGCCTGTTTTTGTTGAACAGCTACGGCACACTCACGCCCGAACCAGGGGCGGGCTTTGCGGATGCTGGCGACATCAGTGTATGGAATGTAGTATTCCATACCTAATGTGATTTCACCAGCAACCGCAGAGGCGCTTTCCGATGAAGCCCTCCCTGCAAAGCAGCGCTGACTCCACGGGACGGCTGCAAAGTATTCTCGTAGTCCGTCCCAGTCTGCTGACGAGTAGTGCCACAGTCGCCGCGTCACCTCTACTGCCCTTGCAGGGGACGGTACCTGCAGGCGGGCACGCACAACACAGTGGTCGGATGTACCCAGTGGGGCGCTAACCGTCACACTGTACTGTGCTGGATTACTCGTCAGCAGTAAGTCCAGCAGGGCGGGTTCATGGTCTGACCTGTCCGGTATGCGCGTAATCCCGCGTACCACCTGGGTCAGACCATGGGAGAGTGCGAACGCGTGGGTGGCCCGTCCCGCAGGATCTGTCTTGAGGGACCCCAACCACTCAATGTGGTGACCATTGAAGTCCCCCAGAAAAACCAACTCGGCGTTCGGGAACCGTACCTGCGCGTCATCAGCCCCCTCGCTGAGGTGCTGATACAGCCTCATCATCTCAGCTGTCCCTGTGTGGGATCGATAGACACACACGTAGATCTGACTCATGGAGCCGTGATCTACGTGCAGCCAAAGGACGGAGAGGGAAGGGTCCTCAAGGCAGCGCAGCCGGCGACAGCAAACATCCGCCCTAACGAACGCGCACACCCCGGCTTTTTCTCGAAATAGTTCCTCGATGATATAGCCGGGGTAACTAAGGTACGACTGATCGGCAGGGCGGAGTATTAGCGTCTCCGTTAGGAACATCACAGCTGGCCGTGCCGTCTCTAGATGGTGATGGACGACGTTGAGGTTGGCATGGAGTCCGCGGATGTTAGCGAACTCCACCTCAAACAGTACGTTACTGGGAGTAGTAGCGGCCGCTGTGGTACCTGTTTTTCTTTTCTGCACTGCCATGATTGCTGGGAAAGGGAGACGTGAAGACGGAGTGACATTTGCTGCAGCAGTGAGTGACAAGGCGTAGGGGCTAGCTTCATCTATGACTGTGTGGTGAGACGGAAGCCGACCCGCCGGACGGAAGGGCCCCCGTACCCCCCCGAGTGTGGTCGCCGGGACCCAGTCCGGTCACCATAGTACATCAAGAAAACCCACTTTTCCAAGCTTACGATTTTTTTCAATATTTTTTCCATGGTTTTCATACCATACCTAACATCTACACTAAGTTTCATAAAAATCGGAAATATTTTATACCTTCAGAAGTTAGGAGGTTAATTGGATAAGCATCTGTCCTGGCAAGACAGAAGAGGCAGGTTCGAGTCCTGTTCAAGACTGACACAATGTTTCCATCAATGCCTTTTATTGTTCTGCGTTCTTAGGGTTGACGATCCATTCTGGATTGCAGTGGGGCCCACATATTGAAAAACTGGCTGGCAGATTAAGTTCAGCAGCATTTGCTGTCCAAAAGATTAGGCATTTGACTGATGTAGAAACAGCGCGAATAGTGTACTTCAGTTACTTCCACAGTGTAATGTCGTACGGTATGGGGCAGTGCCGCAGATATAAATACAATTTTTGTTTTACAAAAACGGGCCATAAGAGCCATATATAGATTAGGTCCAAAGGTCTCTCTGCGAGAAAAATTTAAAGAATTAAATATTCTGAATGGCATCACAATATATTTTTGAAAATCTTATGTATGTTCAGAAAAATTTATCTAGTTTTACTAAGTTAAGCGATAGACACAATGTGAACACCAGACATAAAAACAACCTTGCCGTTTATCATTGTAGACTGAACAAAGTCAGTAATTCTTTCCTGGGTAACTGTATACGTTTTTTCAACAGGCTTCCAAGCGAAATTAAAAGCATGCCCCTAATTAAGTTTAAAAAGTGTATAAAAAGTAAATTGTGCTGCAGGGGCTACTTTCCAATTGACGATTATTTGATTGATACGGAAGCCTGGAAGTGATCTGCTTGCTCTACTGATGGAGTTTTAGTTTATAGTATCTACTTATTGTAAATATGTAGTGTACAAAAAGAATAGCCCGCCGAGTTTCTTGCCAGTTCTTCTCAAGCGGGCCGCGTTCTGAACTGGTGGTACTATTTGCATTGTATTCATTGACGTGTCGCAAGTGCCGATGTGTTAGGATTATGCGAAATAAATGTTTTTTGACTTTGACTTTGACATTGTTCCACAGAAATATAGTTAAATATGTCAATCCCACTATGTTTTAAAACAGCCGATTTGGTTTCACATCCGTTATCTTCTTGAATACTGTAGTCATTATCATGTGAAACATCAGAGTGAAACTCCCGCGTCGATACGACTTCTAGATTTTTTTTTTTAAATCTCAAAGTTTACGTTTTCTCACGCCTGAATTTAATAAAATAAAATATTATTTAAAAACTAGACTGATTCCAATTATTTCAATAATAGTCGCTAATCCTATACATTATGATACATCTTTGTGTAATTTTTCATGTAATTAGGTACAGTGATAATTTAAAAATAAAATAAATATTTTCTCATTTTTCTGTGAAAACGGATGTGAAACAAAATCGGCTGTTTTGAAACAGAAAAATGAAAGTTGAAGCAAGTGAGGTGTGTATGGTGCCATGTGGCGCTCAGTTCTTTTTGCCTACTCCGCAAGGGATTTGGCGTGAAGATAGTATAGTATAGTATAGTATAGTATAGTATAGTATAGTATAGTATTTTCTAATTTTTGGTTTTTATTTTTTTATTTCATAGTAATGGCGTATTAGCAAAAAAAAAAAGCTATATACAGGATTACAGGAAAAGTCGTGCTAGATCCGTTAAGGGCGTGGAGTACCCATTATTTCTGACTAATTTCACTATGAAACACCCTACCCTAAACTTAACCCTGTTCGAGATATTCGAATTTTAATATTTTTATTGAAAATTGCCGATTTTTAGGTTACAAAATTTTTTATTTTTATTTAGGGCGCCTTATTTATTATTTTTGTTGCATTTTGACATGTGTAATAAGATGCTCCAAAACGTCAATCATTGAAATAGTGCATAAATTAATTGAACATGTCGTAGAAGACAAGTGAAAGTTAAGAAAATAAAAAAAATAGTAACAAGTTTATTTTTCTCTAAGGGATATGTAAAAAAAATATTACGGCAGTCGTTCGGCAGATGTTTTTTAAAATATCTACATTTCATCAGCTATCTAACGACGTATAGCAATGTAGGGTTGTATTTAAATTCATTGAAAAAAACTTAGTTTCAAAAGCGACAGTGGAGAAGAAAATTAATACTTAGCCCTAAAAAGTAAAATAAAACAATAGGAAAAGATGAAATGTCATTTATTAAACAAGGTTTTTACACAACTTTTTCATACTCTACAGTTCATGTTCAACATGGCCGCCTCGGTTATGAATACATTTTCGCATCCTTCTACGGAGACCAGTCTTTACTACTCCAGTGGTCAATGTTGTCCTCATTTGATTGGCTGCGTCCACAATCCTTTCTCTTAATTCTTCCACAGACGAAACTGGATTTGGCTCGCTGTACACAAGACTTTTCATAACCCCCCACACATTAAAATCCATGGGGGTTAAGTCTGGACTTCTTGCTGGCCATGGCAACGGCCCACCTCGTCCTATCCATTTATTTGGGTAAGTTGTGTCCAGCCAGTCTCGGACACTTCTTCTGAAATGGGCAGGGCAGCCATCATGCTGGAACCACATGTCCCTGATTATGTTTAGTGGCAGATCATCCAGCAGATCATTTAAGTCTCCTCTTAAAAAGTTTTCGTATGTTTCCCCATTTAAAGTGTCCGGGAGAAAGTAAGGTCCAATTAAATAATTGGAGATAATGCCCATCCACACATTCACGCTGAATCGACGCTGGAACCCCGTCACTCTTTTCTTATTGGGATTCTTCAGTGCTTTTGGGGCCCAGTAATGTGCGTTGTGATAATTTGTTATTCCATCTTTATCAAATTTGGATTCATCTGTCCACAAGATGTTTTTTAAAAAAATTGGGTCTTCTATGTCAGCATTCAGCATAATCCCAGATCACGGGCAACAATATTAGTGGAAGTAGTTGGATCCGCTCGAAAGCGTTGCACTATCTCATTGTCCTGTTCTTCGTCGATATTAATTCGTGGTCTTCCCAAATCCGTACTTCGTCTCGAAATAGAGCCAGTTTCTCGAAGTCTTCGATAAACTCTGTCAAAAACGGTCACATCTGGCACTCGACGACCGGGGTAGCGAATTATGTATTCGTTGCGAGCTTGCGCAGACACACAATCACAGTATCCGTAACAAATAAGCATATCCGCATATTCCTCAGGTGTATAGGACGTCATCTTCAACACTTCTGTATCACAAGTACAAATCAGTCAGTCCGGTTAACAAGCACAGTAGTCACAAATAAGAAGAAATGGTCCAGAATCACAGCCAAGTCGAGAAAAAGAGCAAAACGATATCACATCTACTATGTACGAAGCACAAAAGCAGACTATGGGGGTTGCTTGCGGGATGAATAATGATATACCTCCCCATGCAATATATCACTTTATTGGATCTTGTACAATATAGCTTAGGTGCTACACATTACACAAATACTCTTATCACAGTTCTCACACGCGTACATTAGTCTCGACGGTCGGAGGCAGAAGAAAGAAATATCCTCTTCAATGTCGGTCGGTGCTCAACATGCTGCCAACCTCATGGCCGCTTCCAGTGCTACCACACGTAGGTTAAGAACTACAGCGGTCCATGGACGGAATGGTAATATAAGGCGGGCTACTCATGGTCGCCACATCACCCCCCTACGGAGTGAGCAAGGGTATACAATTTGTAATACAGGTTGTTAACTATTGAGAGCTAAAGTAGTATACAATAATGTCTGTAACATAGGCTGTTAACTATTTGTAAGCTAAAGTATACATCATAAACTGTCTGCTGTTTATGCATCTTCTACATGTTATACAGGTCTTGTCCAAAAACTATAGGTATACAATATATTTAACCGAGCTCTAATTGCTGTTAATATACATTTTATACGTTACACAGATTTCTTAAGCAATACAAGAATAAAAATGCAGGTCACGAAATAGATGATTGTATAAAAGTACAACTTGTTGTAAATAGACACAATATACAAATTTTGTAAAAAAAAGAATTTTTTTTAGCAATACAAGAATAAAAATGCAGGTCACGAAATAGACGATTGTATAAAAGTACAATTTATTGTAAAGAGACACAATACACAAATTTTGTAAAAAACAGAATTTTTTTAGGAATACAAGAATATATTATAATCACGTCGGGGTCACCATTTATGGGGGTTGCTTGCGGGATGAATAATGATATACCTCCCCATGCAATATATCACTTTATTGGATCTTGTACAATATAGCTTAGGTGCTACACATTACACAAATACTCTTATCACAGTTCTCACACGCGTACATTAGTCTCGACGGTCGGAGGCAGAAGAAAGAAATATCCTCTTCAATGTCGGTCGGTGCTCAACATGCTGCCAACCTCATGGCCGCTTCCAGTGCTACCACACGTAGGTTAAGAACTACAGCGGTCCATGGACGGAATGGTAATATAAGGCGGGCTACTCATGGTCGCCACAAGACTAACAACCAAAACAATATCTCGTGTTGTATTCCCAACCCCAACCGGTCACTATGTTCTTTCATTCACACTTGCATAAATTGTCACTTGTCTCGCTCGCACGGTGCGTCTTAACTTGAAGGACAATAGGCGCGGGACCATTAGAACTGCTACCTGAAGCGTCCCAACTACTTTTTTTTCTACGAATTGTAATACAAACCCTTTTTTTTTTCTTCTAAGCGTGTGAAAAATCCTACATGGATGCTATGTCGGACTCCTACCGACTAAAAAACACACGCGTGACACTAAAACCGCCAAATCCAGTTTCGTCTGTGGAAGAATTAAGAGAAAGGATTGTGGACGCAGCCAATCAAATGAGGACAACATTGACCACTGGAGTAGTAAAGACTGGTCTCCGTAGAAGGATGCGAAAATGTATTCATAACCGAGGCGGCCATGTTGAACATGAACTGTAGAGTATGAAAAAGTTGTGTAAAAACCTTGTTTAATAAATGACATTTCATCTTTTCCTATTGTTTTATTTTACTTTTTAGGGCTAAGTATTAATTTTCTTCTCCACTGTCGCTTTTGAAACTAAGTTTTTTTCAATGAATTTAAATACAACCCTACATTGCTATACGTCGTTAGATAGCTGATGAAATGTAGATATTTTAAAAAACATCTGCCGAACGACTGCCGTAATATTTTTTTTACATATCCCTTAGAGAAAAATAAACTTGTATAATGGATTGTAGCTTGAAGGCTGTGTATGTGGGCTAGCTCAGGGTTCGGGGCGTTGAAATCAAGCACAGCAGTAAGGATACACGCTTGTATAATGGTTACATAAATCACATAACACAACACGGTAAGACTACAAATTATAACAATCACAACCGGACAATATGAAAAGGGTGCGTTATCGAGGCGCGCACGCATACGTCACGGGGTGGCTGGATCGACTGGCTACCGGTAGCAGGCGCAGTAGCGCGCGGATGGGCTTTCGCGGGTTGCGGGTGCGGTGTGCGCGGGGACAGATCATCCGAGCGAGCGACGGCGACACTTCGTTTCGACACCTCGCGATTAACATCCACGTAATTGCCTACACGCAATCTTCCGCGCGGCGGCTACACACTCCCCCTCTAGTCCGAACTAAGCGCCCTCGCGTTCGGGCTAGCGTTTACTACCTTACGCGGCCTACCACGTCTGCGCTTCTCCCTAACTGGTACTTCCTGGACGGTACCTACAAAAGGGGTCAAATGTGACACGTGGTACTTTCCTACGTGCTCACCTCTCGTCATACCCTCTATCAGGTACGACGTGGGACTTACCACCTCTCTGATTCGGTACGGGCCATCTCGCCTAGGTATGAGCTTCGCAGACTGGCCAGGGGACGTATCGTTCGTACCCTGGGTCTTTAACAAGATAAGGTCACCTACCTTATACTCGGGAGGTGGACGCCTACCTTCGTCCGCATACTTCTTTTGCACGGACTGGCCTCGCTCGTGGACATCTCTGGCTTCCAGGAGCGCCGATGACAACTTATGTAGGTATGGGGTGATATTCGCCACAAAGTTGTCATTTTCAACGATGGTTTTCATATCCGCCAGTACATCTGAGGGCGAACGTAGCTCTCTGCCAAACGTCAGATACGCAGGTGAAAACCCGGTGCTCGCTGTGACGGCGCTATTCATCGCGAACCTAATGGCTGCGAGATGCGTGTCCCAAGACGTATGATCTTGGCCTACGAGGATGGCTAACTGGGGCTTAAGGTCCCGGTTTTTCCTTTCGACGGGGTTCGCTTCGGGGTGATACAATGGCGTTAGCGACTGTTTGATACCCATCACATGGCATGCTTGTTGCATCACCTCTGCCACGAATTGGACCCCATTGTCGCTAACCATCCTACGTGGAACTCCGTATCGCAGGAATACTTCTGAAATTAATGTCTGGGCACACTCTGTACTGGTGGCACTCTCTAGTGCAAATAGCTCGACCCAATGGGAGCACACGTCTTCTATAATTAAAATCCATCGATTACCTTTCGGAGTTTTCGGTAATGGACCGAACAAATCAACAGACACGACCTCGAACCTGCGGGTCTGGGCCGGAGTTTGCAGCAGTCCGACAGGTTTCCTATTGTCGGCCTTATACCGCTGGCAAGCAGTACAGCTTTTGACGTAATCTGTAACAAACGATTTCATGCCTGGCCAGAAGTATCGCCTTCGAATACGCTGCAAAGTGCGCTCAGCGCCGAAATGTCCAGCGGTTGGAGCGTCGTGAAAGTCTACGAGGACACCCTGTCTCTCGTGTTTAGGAACCACGAGACAGGCGGAGTCAACGTCGTCTGCCTCGGGTGCACACCTATATAAAATTCCATCAGACATCAAATATCCTCGGTCGGACCATCCTCTCCCCCTAAAGGGATCGTCGGTTGCTTCTAGGTCCTCGACGATGTTCTTGACCTCAGGATCTTTGAGCTGGTTTTCACGTACATCGGCGGGGGTCCTGTGTGGGATATCTACTATCACTGTACATACCTCGCAACCACCTGGGTTCTCTTCGCAACAGGTGGGGCGGCTCAGTGTATCAGCTATAACATTGACCTTCCCAGGGGTGTACTGAATTTGTAAGTTATAGGCTTGAAGGGTTAGTGCCCACCTAGCTAAGCGACCGCTGGGGGACTTTAGGCTCATCAGCCAACGCAGAGGTTGATGGTCGGACTTCACAATCACCTCTGATCCTTCGATATAGCCTCTGAACTTAGTGACCGCCCACACGACGGCTAGCGCTTCCCTCTCCGTAGTAGTGTAGTTACGCTCGGCGGGCTCTAGGAGGCGACTTGCGTACTCCACGGGTCTCTCGTCGGGACCCTCCCCCTGCATCAGCACTGCTCCGAGACAGTAACCACTACTATCAGTCATAAGGGAGAACGACTCAGTCTCGTTGGCCTGTCGTAGTATGGGAGCGGTTGTCAATAAAAGTTTAATGCGCTCGAAAGCGGCTTGCTGTTCTTCCGTCCACTTCCACTGGCTGTTCTTTTTAAGGAGGACAGTCAATGGTTGAGCAACGCTGGCATAATTAGGGATGAAGCGCCGAAACCAACTGGATGTCGCTAAGAATCCTTTCAGCTGCCTGTCATTCCTAGGAGCGGACATGCTCACAATAGCGGAGGTTTTCTCTGGGTCTACCTGTAGTCCTCCGGGAACTATAATATGACCCAGGAACTTCACCGAGTCACACGCAAAGCAACTCTTCTTACGGTTGACTCGTAAGTTAAACTTCTGGAGCCTGGTAAAAACGGCCTCCAGGTCTTCGAGGTGTTCTTGATAACTGGGAGACAAAATTATCAAGTCATCGAGATAGCCTAATATAGTCACAGGCCTGCATGATTGCGGGTCTGGTGGGGACTGAGCGTTGTCGTTCGCTCTATCAGCAGCCTTGGGCACGTTCAGGTTGGCCTTGAACCGGTCAATTAACCTCTGAAACGAAGCACCAGAGTTCCGGAGGCCCATCGGCATCCTCTTGAACCTATAGGTGGCCGTAGGTGTGACGAACGCTGTTTTGTCACGGTCCTCCTCTGCGACGCTCACTTGGAAATATCCTGAGTGAAGGTCCAGAGTGGTCATATAGCCAGTCGTCTTGGCTGCATGAAGCACGTCTTCGATGCGTGGGAGCGGGTAGCGGTCGGGCTCAGTCACAGCGTTCAGCTTACGGTAGTCCACACATAGTCGGACTCCACCGTCTTTCTTTCTGACCAGGACCACGTTTGCAGCCCAAGGCGACTCGCACTCCTCAATGACGTCGGCACGAAGCAGCTTCTCGATTTCGCCATCTAACAACTCTCTCTTACCTTGCGACATTCGATAAGGTGGTGAAGCGGTCGGCTCCTGCTTCTCGTCAACCCTAATGCGATGTGTAGCAAATGTAGTCGGTGGTCCTTCCGTCGCGAAGCGCTCTGCGTACCGGATAATCAGCTGATCAAGCTGAGATCTCTGGGTGGGAGCTAGATTCGTACCTTCGTCTTCTCTCAGCGCGAAACCGACGGTATCAGTTCGCATCAGTTCCGTAGCGCAGGGGGTGATCGGAGGGTAAGATTTAACAAACGGGAACTTACGCTCGGGTGAGTCGAAGAAGTACCAACAACTATGCTGAAGGTCTAGCAATATCCCTGCCTGAGAAATAAAATCTTGTCCTAGAAGCGTCCTGTTATCAGCTTCTGGTAGCACCATAAAAGTGGTGGGGATGCGACGGTCATGGAGGGTGACGATGGTATTGCACGTCAAAACGTCACGCGCCTGGCACGTCCCGTCGGCAAGTCCGATGGTACGGCGAGTTTTGGTAAAAGACGCACCGCTGTCCGTTAAAACTTTGTACAAACTTGGACTAGCGAGGCACTCGGTAGCACCGGTGTCTAATACGGCGATACCTGATAAAGAGGCCACGGTTATTCTTATTATCGGACGTACTAAATCGGGGTCCCGAGTAAGCGCACTTTGGAAACTAGTCGTATTGCTTTTATTAATACTAGTAGTACCGCTACACGTCGGACACTTCGACCTCACTACGCCTTCGCGTCCGCAACCATAACAAGCTAACGTTGACTTTACAGGACCGTCTTTCAACTTATCCCTACAATCCTCGGTTGAATGACCGAACCGATTACAAGAAGTACATCGCGGTCTGACCCGTTTGGTCGTATTCGGATTCGGACTAGAGACGGAGGTGACATCGGAAGGGTTAACACTGTCGCGATGAGCCTTTACAGGGTTAACTTTTGTTTGAGCGGCGATTGAATTATTACGTTTAGCGGCGTTATCACGAGGCGTTGAAACAATGTTTGTACTCACCTCGCCCAGCGTCTCTTCTACGTACCTTGCTCGCTCCAGTAGACAGTCGATACCACTTACACTATCACGAGGCACTCTTTTCCTAATCCTACGACTTAACAATCCGTACACTATATCACATTGCATGACATCGGGAACTTTGTATGGTAACCGAGCGAAGTTCGCTCGTACTTGCGATACGAAGGAGTCCGTACTCTCTCCGTCGGCTTGTTCCCGCTCGAAGATCTCGCGGAATATCCGGTGGGGAGGGCGTGGCGCGCCGTACATGAAACGGAGCCGGCGTATTGCGTCATCCCAAGTCTCCACGGTAACTTTAACTCCTTGCCACCACACGGCGGCGTCTCCGGTCAGCAGCATGGGTAATCCTCGTAGGGCGTGTTCATCCGACACGTTCGCGCACTCTTTGAACACGCTAACGCTCTCGACGAATGCCTCTAGGGTGTCGGCGTTGCGGGAAGCTCCGTCGAACCGTGCCGTGCACCGGGTGAAATTTCCTTGCACTGTGTTCGGTGCAGGTGAGAGCTGAGTCGATCCTGACGCTCCTGCTGATGGGGAAGGTGTTCTCGCATTCCTCATCACAGACGATAATAGTCGCATAAGTTGCTCCTCGGACAGTGAAATTATATCACCGCGGCCGCTCGGTGCGGGAGTCGGCGGCAGTGGGGGCGTCGGCAGCGGGGGCGGCGCCTCTGCGGCTGCCGCGGCGATCGCAACTGCCGGGTATTGGGGTTCCGCGCCTTCACTGTTCGAGTCATCATGACTGTCGCGGGATCTCTGTCGGCGTGTCTTCGGTGGCATTCTCCTCACGTTGACTACGCGTCGACGTCGTACTTCGGTCTACTTCTCGAGTACGTGCCGCTAGTTGGGCGCAATTTATAATGGATTGTAGCTTGAAGGCTGTGTATGTGGGCTAGCTCAGGGTTCGGGGCGTTGAAATCAAGCACAGCAGTAAGGATACACGCTTGTATAATGGTTACATAAATCACATAACACAACACGGTAAGACTACAAATTATAACAATCACAACCGGACAATATGAAAAGGGTGCGTTATCGAGGCGCGCACGCATACGTCACGGGGTGGCTGGATCGACTGGCTACCGGTAGCAGGCGCAGTAGCGCGCGGATGGGCTTTCGCGGGTTGCGGGTGCGGTGTGCGCGGGGACAGATCATCCGAGCGAGCGACGGCGACACTTCGTTTCGACACCTCGCGATTAACATCCACGTAATTGCCTACACGCAATCTTCCGCGCGGCGGCTACACTTGTTACTATTTTTTTTATTTTCTTAACTTTCACTTGTCTTCTACGACATGTTCAATTAATTTATGCACTATTTCAATGATTGACGTTTTGGAGCATCTTATTACACATGTCAAAATGCAACAAAAATAATAAATAAGGCGCCCTAAATAAAAAATAAAAATTTTGTAACCTAAAAATCGGCAATTTTCAATAAAAATATTAAAAGTCGAATATCTCGAACAGGGTTAAGTTTAGGGTAGGGTGTTTCATAGTGAAATTAGTCAGAAATAATGGGTACTCCACGCCCTTAACGGATCTAGCACGACTTTTCCTGTAATCCTGTATAATTGTAGCTACAACACTGTTCTTATCTGCAGTATTTAAATCAACTCCTAAGTCGCCTAAACGGCTGGAGCGACGGTGTTGTAATTTGGTATAGAAATAGTTCGAGGCCCTTGAAAGGACATATGCTACTTTTTAACCGACTGCGCAAAAGTAGGGTTATGATTTTACGCGATAACGACTTCTACGCGGTCGAAGCCGCGGGGAAATGCTAGTAAACTGTATCTCTGTTGAGGGCTACGACATTCTCCAATAAGGAGACAGATTCTACAGACAAGCGTACTGACTATGCCCGTACAATAACGCAACGGTAGCGGTACTTACACGGTGTGCTTGTACCGCCATACTGCCATCTGCTACACTGCGACGCACGGTGGATCCTGTTGTATGGGATGGTTGGTCAATATTATTTAACGACGTTCCGAGACTTAAGCTAAGTCTTAAAGGTGTATAATACATTCATACGTACCTAAATACATAAAATCACGCTTATTACTCACTGGGGTAGGCAGAGACCACTGATTGCCACTTGGAACGCTCCCGGCAAACATCATTCGCTACCTTAACTTTCATAATTGTCTTTATTAAAGGTGTTTTGAGGCAAAATAACTTTATTAATGTCTTTATTACTCTAAACAATTTGAATATATATCACAATAAATGGATTTATGAAGGCTAGATTCTTTTAATCTGGTAAAATCATTTCTAGCACCTCACTAGGAAGAGTAGTTTTATATTTTCTCACAACCCTTGAGCACGAAACTACTGGATCCGAAAAAATTAAAAACAAATTAAATACATCCGTTATAGTGTCCTTTCTCGAAGTTTTACGAGCGTTAAGTTAAGAAGGAAAGATATGAGGCGCGTAACTTTGTACCACGTTATACTGCTTCTTACTTTATTTCGCTTCAGTATCTAAACATAGACAAAGCGGTTTGAGGAGATACTGCCTCTTGTTCATTTACTGTGGTTTTCGGTGATAGAATATCAGTCTTTTAATTTATTTAATTGGGAATGGTGGTCTTCAGTTCGAAAATACATTTGAGCAGAATAAAAAAGTTCACTGCCAGAACCGGATGCACGTAAAACTTCGGTCTTCCTACGCTTACTGCGGACACTACTCTGCTCAAAATCCTTCGGGGGCCTACCTGGGCTCACCCTTTCACCCATCATTTTTAAAAAATGCAAGTCTTATCTAGCTACGTTGAGTTATTTTTAACAAACCTTTCTTTGATTCTGTTCGACGATTGCTATTTTATTTTAAAAGATTTTTAAAAAATATGCAGTGTTTCTTTAAGGGAAGTTTTATCTGAAGCAGGGCAGTTGGTTTCTGCAATAATTATCTCCTCTAATTTTAAAAACTTGCTATCTAATTTCTTGTATTGAATTAAAAATAATTTGTCACACAAATCTCTCCTTTTTACTAGATAATCCACTATTCCGAAGAAAAAAAAAACTTAAAAATAACCTATATAATTGGCTACAATACAATTCAAAACTATTCATTCATGTTAAAGACGAAAATTTTCACAGTTAAGTGTAATAACTAACCGAAATACGACTGGCTCATATTTTTAATCTACCACCGTGAAACTATAAACCACTGCCATTTGAAAAGGAGCATTTTGTCTGAACTTTTGATATCAACTATATAAAACACACTAACTAACGAGTTACGGAGAACTAATTAGTACCCTGACAAAATGCACTTTTTCGAAAAAAAACAGTATCAAAACTGCACTTCTGAAGAAAAAGTGGTTTTTAAATAAAAATTTATTATGAAGAAGTTATTTTATCGTGAAGAACTAAATTTATACATTTTAAATACTACATACCTTCAGCATCACTCATGATTTTTTTTATTAATTATACCCTGTTACTTTTAAAGTAATACAATGTTTCAATACTGCACCAAACTTAAAAAACCTAATTGACTACAAGGAAAATACAAATATGGTCAACTTTGTCGTATCATAAAAAGTATACTAGACAACCAATACTACTTTAATTACTTATAATAAATGTGGTATATACTCTATTTGCTAAATCTATGAAAAAAAATTATCTACCGGGATTTTTTTAATTTTGATTAATGACCAACCAGCTCATACTACAGGATCCAACGTGCGACGTCCAATCACACTACTCTGTGACGAGGCGTTGTGAGTCCTGGGACATCCTTCCGAGGGCTTACTCGGGGCTCCTAACCATAAACTGTTGGGCGTTAAGTGAGGTTTTTTAGTCGGTAGGAGTCCGGCATAGCATCCACGGTGGATTTTCCCTCACATTAAAAAAAACTGTGACGAGGTGAAATTTTGTTACCTATTTAGCGGTTGAGCTATTAAAATTGCTTTGCAGTAATGGTATAATGTGGACTGGTATGTCTTAAACTGTCAATTACATTAAATATTGCAGTTGCCGAGCAAGATCCGTTTGAAGATGACTACATCCAGCCATCAGATCCGGAAGAGCATTCAAGTGTCGTCAAGAAAGAAGAGAACGACGACACGTATGGTAAGTTCACTTTTGTAATTCATGTTCGTGATAAAATTAAAAACTGTTGCACCGATGTTCAGCCCTGTTTACCGTGGTCCTACTATTTTGTTCCACCAGAGACTACCAGTTGGAATTCAAAAATTCTTTCACAGTAGAATAGTACGTTTATTGAGGACTAGCTGAGCCCGCAACTTCGTTTACGTCACATAAGGTGTATGAAAGGAAAGGTTTTTCTTCATCAGAGTCATCAAGAAGCGTCTGAAACTGCCCTGTTTGCTTAATCATAAAAGAGCTTAATGATTAAGTCTATTTTAAAACAATTCAGTTTAAAAATAGTCTTAATCATTAAGCTCTTTTATGATTAAGCCAACACGCCAGTTTAGGTTCACTCACATTCAAAGAAACCCCTACAATTAAAATTTTCAAAATATCTGATTCTTAAAAGTGTTATAACTCTTTTATTTCTAAACCGATTTACATAAAACAAACGCTAAATGTTAACTGGAGCAAACCTCAACACAATAAAAAAACCGCATTGCAATCGGTTGAGCGGTTACTGAGATTAGCGTGCACAACCGTACAGACAAACAGATATACAGACATACAGACATACAGACAAACAGACAAAAATTCTAAAAATCATTGTTTCGTGTTCTATTGCGTTCATAAAGCCCCCCTATAATATTTTTTCTTATTTATCTTCCATGTACAGACAGCGACCTGTTACGATTTTATTATATGTATTGATGATGGCTACATGCTATATAACATCACACCAAGGCTGGATTCGACCAAAATCGGAGTAAAGCTCTACTATAGAATATAACTTGTACCTACATGTACATTAATATTATAAAGAGGAACATGGATAGTTTGTTTGCATCGAATAACTTCAACGTTCACTCGCACTGAGGGCTCCACACACAGCTTGCACCGTACATCGTCGCCCACCGGACCGACCACTGCCGCGGGGTTTAATCCCCGCAGCAGCTTCACCAAATCGACTCTCTCTGACATCAGATCACGGGAACCTCCCGATCAGGTTCGGCCTCGTTGATATCATGTGTGCCATCCCGGCCAAGTCAGCTTTGACTTTGACCGCCGATTGGTTGGCCGCGGTAGGCAGTGAACGGAAAACCCATTTAAAAGATTAACCGAAATAAACGGTTACAGATTGAATCGGTAACCTTTTATCCCACCAAAAACATTCTGTAAAAAACTAGCCAAGTCTCGTTGGAGCTACTTGTTTATCTCTAAAAAGTAATGAGATCTAGGCAAAGTCGTGCCAAGTCTAAGGTTCCTTACTGCGATAACTTTATTATTATAGTTAATGTTGTGTGACTTGGCCGTTGAAAATTCTTTATACGTAATGTTATATCTGTTGTAACTACCTATGTTTGTTAAGCGAGATAATAGCCCATACTGGTATTGGTAATTGGACGCTAGTGTCTCATTTTAGGCTGTTATTGATTGGACAACACATGCACTCAGCATTGACAATGCTGACTTCTGCTCTCTTCTGTTTGAAGTGGCAAATCTACCACCGATCTAACATAAAATAGACGTACAGAAGGACTTCTATCAATGATTATAATAATAATAATTGACTAGTTATTGAATTAACGTTCTTCAAGTGGCAATTTTCGATCGTCAATGGGTAGCGGTTCTGGCGACAGATTGGTGTAATGGTGTCATGAAGCATCTTGTTTTGTACCCTTGTGTACCCTTCAACGGCCAAGTCACACAACAATAACTATAATAATAAAGTAATCGCAGTAAGGAACCTTAGACTTGGCACGACTTTGTCTAGATCTCATTACTTTTTAGAGATAAACAAGTAGCTCCAACGAGACTTGGCTAGTTTTTTACAGAATGTTTTTGGTGGGATTTCACTTCTTTTTGTAGAAACGTGGGCACATTGATTTATTTTATTAGACTTTCTTATTAGACGCAGTTTTTTTCTTTTTAGGAGTAGTTTTTTTATTATTACAGATCTTTCTTTTCTTTTTTTCCAGTTCTGATTCTTGTACAACAGTTTTTTGTATTGCCCATTCGCGTTCATGCCGTTATATTTTGACCAAATTTTGAGCGAAATTAATATTTTAGTGTAATTTGTTTATTTAATTTTTGTAATTTTCGAGTAGAATAAAGATAACACTGGCCAACAAAATTTTGTAACAAGAAAAGTGCTTACTAATTTTGAATTACCTACCTACCCTCATGTTATCACCATATTTATTTTGATTTCATCAGGTCTCGTTTTTGTGTTACAGCTACTACCCACAAAATTGAAAATTAATCATTTTTGTTTTACTCTCGCATTAAGAAAATTTAATTATTTAAAGAGCTTAGTGTTTTTTTCCGTTTTCCGAGTTGCGTGTTTTTAAAATAATGTCAATAAAGTGTAAAAAAGATCCTGACACGTTTTGTTACATTTGTGGCGGCATTACTTTTAAAACTCAGCGGAGGAATTTGACACCATTAGTAACTAAGTTATATGAACAGTATTTTGACTTCGTCATCGGAAAACAAGATAAAGTGTGGGTTCCATACATCTGTTGTGTTACATGTGTAGGGTCTTCTTACTGGACGAGCATGAAAATCTAGATCTATGCCTTTTGCAATCCTTATGATTTGGACGGAATCAACGAACCACTCATCTGATTGTTATTTTTGTCTGACTGATACAAAAGGTATTAAAATTAAAACAAAAAGTAAAATTAAGTATCCACCGGCTAAAAGACCGATCCTTCATAATAAAAAACTACCTTTACCAGAACCACCTCAAAGTTCCGATCGGACCGCTACGCCAGAACGCACGGTTTTTTATATACTTACCTACTTATGAAAGAAAAATTTGAGTGTGCCAAAAATTAAAGAGGGCATATTTGTTGGCCCTCCACAATCAGGCAATTGACGAAAGATAATATCTTTAAAGAAAAACCGGAAAAATCAGCTTGGGAATATTTCATGAAAGTAACTTCCAATTTTCTAGGAAATCAGCGATCAAGTGACTATATAAGTATTGTCGTGGAGCTGTTATCTACTAATAAGGCTTTAGGCTGTAATATGTCGTTGAAAATACATTGTCTTCATTTACATTTAGATTTCTTTCCTGAAAATTTGGGTGCCGTCTGTGATGAACACGGTGAAAGATTCCACCAAGACATTTTTACCATAGAAAAACGATATCAAGGCTAGTGGAGTCCACGTATGCTAGCAGATTACTGTTGGACATTACAACGAGACGTCCCTGAAGCAAAATATAGGCGATAATCATTAAGCTACACTTATATTACTGTTGCAATATAACGGATTAACTTCTTTTTGTTGATAAAATCTGTCTTTTTTTAAATTTTAATAGAACTCAATTACAGAAAAACTATTCGTATTTGAAGCATTGTAATTTTATTTCTAGTATCCTTATCCCTGCCCCAAACATAACTAGACAAAAGTTTTCATGTTACATGCAAAAAGTGTTTTTTTGTCGACCAGTGTAATCATTCGACTATTTCTTCTTGTAAACTTGTAAGTATAAGTATAAAAGCCAGTCTAGTCTTACCCAGAGTTTTCCTTTAATTTTATTTATATTTGTACTAGCTGACCCGCGCAACTTCGTTTGCGTCTTATAAGAGAGAAAGAGAGAGAGAGAGAAAGAGCGCGTTGTGCTATTGTTATTTTGATATCATGTTTCACGTCATTTGTTACCGTCGACTTTACTTCCGTCGCGTCGCTACTATTCATTATTTTAGAAATAATTAACGTTACTGTAATCGAAAACCTCCCAAAGACGCGGGATAGCTCCCGCATCCCCATAGGTGAGGCCGCAGTGGTAGCCGTAGCTCCGCTTACCCGGGGCTCCCAACAGTAGGTTGTTAAGCAGGATACGTGTGTTTTTAGTCGGTATGAGTCCGGCATAGCATACATGTAGGATTTTCCTCATGTTAATAAAAAGGTAACTGTGATCGAACGAAATGAATAGATCGAAAATAGGTTTTTTGTTATAGAACTTTTTAACTTTTCAATTTTGTAATACATTATTTTTATGTAACTTTAACCATTTACGCAGAGGCGCAACGGATACTCTTACATCGATTAAATTTTCCCCGTTTTCAAAACATTTCACATTGCTGCTCCGCTCTTTCAGTAGTTTCAGTAAGGCTTGCCTTGGTATTTGATCATGGTCCCTTTGCAGCGTGTGTCTAATCCAGCTAAACTTCCGACGTTTGATCTGTTAGTGGATAGGGGTCTCACTGCAGCGTTCCAATTGGCTTACGTTCGTGATTTTAACGGGCCCGTATAATACCGAAGATCCGTTAGAAGTCAACTTGGAACTTGTAGCTGGTGCGAAATGTCTTTATTGCCCTTCCATGTCTTGCATCCGTATAGTAGTACAGTTTTAATGTTGACTTTGGGGCGCAGCTGTGTGAAGTTTGCTCTTGTGCTCTTGCCTTGGCGAGCCTCGAAATGATGTACTCTTCTAACCCATCAGTTTCCGACACGACACTCCCGAGTTATGTGAATTAGTGAACGCGCTCGACATCTGTGCCAATGCGCAGCGAAACAGACTCTTCTCCCCACACCTCATCTCCTGCGTCTGTCGATTTTATTTTCAGTCCTTCCATTCGCTGTCTCATTTTGCACGTTGTCCTGTAGACATGCATGACGGCGTGTGTCCAAATTGGAGATAGTACATTCGGTTGAGACCGCCTGACCTCATGTCTGTGAATGAGTTGTCTATGTGTGCGTAGCCTCAGCGAATTTAGTATGTAGGTTTCCATCTGTACTATCTCTAATCTGTGGCGTGTGAGTGCCTCAGCAAGCACAGGTCTTCGGCGTCATCTAAATCCTTCAGGATATCAGGATAGTCCCCATTCTATGCCACGCCGCTTGTTCTTTGCGGTATTCAGCATTATGCTATCTATTTTCTATGGATGGCCCGAACAAAGGTAGGTACCTCTCATGGTGGTTATCACAGAGAAACACAGCTACACGCTGGAGAAGCGTATTGCTTAATGGTGGTTGTTTACTATCATGTTATTTTCATAACGATCCTCTAAGGTAGGTACAGTCAAGAGCAATAATATGTATACATTGTCAAGGCTCCTAAAATATGTAAACACCTTCGGCTCCAAAACGAAGTACTCAACGTGAAGAGCATAAAATTGTAACCACGAGTTCACACCATAAATATATATACACTATTGCTTCATTAACATGTATTCACGCGTTGATTCATAAGGTGTACTCATCTTATATTCCATTAAATTATATTTAACTTCTCCGCCAAAAACATGTATCTGAACGGTGCTACATAAATATGTATCCACTTTTGATGAAAACCTCCAAATTAGATATATATGATTTAATATCCAAATAGAACCTTAGACAAAAAGAATACTGAACTGAAAAAAATAATGTGTGCTGAAAATTGCATAGGTTTATATTGATATTTTGCTGGCACCGACTCTCAAAAATATTTTTTAATAATTTGATGTTGTAAATCCCTACTAATATTATAAATGAGAAAGTACCTCTGTCTGTCTGTCTGTTACGCTTTCACGCTTAAACGGGTGGAGTGATTGAGATGAAATTTGAAATAGGGATAGTTTGAGGCCCTGGGAAGGACATAGGCTACTTTTTAACCGACTGCGCAATATGGTGGTTATGATTTTACGCGATAACGGCTTCTACGCGGTCGAAGCCGCGGGGAACAGCTAGTATTTGATAAATACAAAAATCGTCATATGTGTACCTATAATGTTTGAGGAGTTCCCTCAAGTCCTTATAAATTTTTTTTCACAAGGAGAGCTCCGCTTATGGACTACCCACGCTGGCGAGGCATAGGCTCGTGTGAGGGGCGCCTGGGAATACTCACTAAAACTCCTTGACACCGATCTGCCTCTGTGACGGTGTTCTGTGATCTGTCTAATGCACCAAAACACTGAAGTCCTCATAAAGCTACCCATCAGGACAATATTTTGAAAAAAAAAAATACCAATCTGGAAATATATCCTTTATTCAGGTTTAATCCGGTCTGTAAATGTCGGAGTTATAAGGTAACAAACATTAAAAAAAAAACCTCCTCTTTTTTTGGAGTCTGTTAAAACACATTCGGGTTTGCGATACCAAACAACCCGTGCAAAGGTTTCAGATCGATTAACTAAAACTAATATTATAAATCGGTACTTTAATGAAAACAAACAAACAAACTTTGTCATTTTCATACACATATATAAGTCCCACAAATTATAATAAAGAATTTTTCTGAGAAAATAGATCGGTGATATTCGTATGGTTCGCGAAGGTGCCCGACCTACAGACATGAACTCTAGCATGAATTCGTTTCTCACAATTTTAAAGAATTTGTTTGTATACAGAGTTATGAAATTTTAGTTGTATACTTATTATTGGTGGAGTGTGTATATATATTTATGATGTGAACCCGTGGTTACAATTTTATGCTCTTCACGTTGAGCCCTTCGTTTTGGAGCCGAAGGTGTTTACATATCTTAGGAGCCTTGACAATGTTTACATATTATTGCTCGTGACTGTACAGTATGTATTTTCAAAAGAGTTTGTGAACTCTATGTTTAATTTCTTTTTCAGAATATTGATGACATTTGATTGATGTCATTTTATACACGTTACGTCTACTACATTGATACATGTAATAAAATTGTAACACGCCGATGTTTGTATGTAAATGGCTAATACTGAAGAAAATTCTAAAATAAAGGCTCTTTGTTTACTATTTTCTATGAAATTGCTTATTTTGAAATATTACACCTACCTAAAGTATACTGCTGTAAGCGTTACTCACTTTTAACGAAAAGATATTTGCGATAAAAGTAGAAGAATAAGTTAGTATGTGACCCGCATAATGTAGGACCCAGTTCAATCATGGCGACACAAAATTAATTTCGTTGCGCATTATTTTGATTTGCTATATCTCCTAAGGTATTCATTTAATTTGCATGGTGTAAAGGGAACAAATAATTTTCATTATATTTTCATGCCCACTAATGTATTTAAATTGAGATGGGTTAACACTTTCCTGGTGTAAATAGCATTCCAATTACCACTTTATAATTGCAATTTTTTTAAAGAATGAACATGGTTATTGTATGTTATCCTTAAGAGATAAACTTATGCTGCCGCGGACTTTTCTGTAGGCCTATATAAGATACACAATTCCATGGTACATTATTTTGTAATACCTCGAAGGGTTTAGGCAGCGTTTTCGTTAAAAGCTCCCAGACGCCTTATTTTTTTCTGACCTCTCCAACAAATGTCGTAATATTTTAGTCAATGTCAACAAAAACTCAACAAATTATATACGAAAACCCGCCTCGAAAATCACTCTCTCAATTGGTGATCTCAGCCTGAAACTCCATGCAGTGGTTATTAAGTTTATCGTGAACAAACAGACAGACAGACGCGGCTGGGGACTTTGTTTTATAATATGTAGTGATTAAAAGCAGAAGGGGAGGCATTCGCCCAGCAGTGAGATGCTATAGGCTAGATTAAATTAAAAGATGTGTCAGATGTCGATTTTTTATGTCCCAATAGTAGAAGGGGGCATTACCATATCTCTAATACACTTGAGACCAGCTGAAGGTTCTTCATCAGATACTTCAGACCTTCGATTTTTGACTTCAAATAAAGCGGCCCACCAAGTTGAATATTATTTGTAAAGGCGGTATGTCGATCTCTAATAGTTTGGTTGGGCTCTTGTGTTTTCTAATCAGGGTCACCAGGTATCTTCGATTATCCTAGTTTTTATAGTTTTCCCTTTATGTGGTGATTAAACCCTAACTCTGTACCAAATTTCAGCTCTCTGAGTTTATGGGAAGTACTAGTTCTATTTTGATGATCATGAGTGAATGAGTGTCATAAATGCGAAACTTTGCTTTCGCTTAACTCCGGAAGTAAATGACCTACAGACTTGAAATTTTGGATTTTAGGTATGTGATTATAGCTTACTAGATGACGAAAATTTCTGCGTTCTGGTCTTATCCAGAGGTTCTCTACTAGGGGCCTGAAAATGCGGCGAAATGGTTCCTGTAAAGGATGGTACGGCAGTGTTTGCTTCGCGCTCGACTTGGCTTGGGGGCACTGCCGTGCCCCCAAATAAGGGTTACATATCGGTACGGTTAACACTTTATATCGGTTAATTTATCAATAAGGTTTAGAAGTTGAATGATGTGTTTAGATCACAGACGTACAATAAGTAGCAGACGAAACATTCATTATGTTTGTGTGCGTTGGTCTTTCCATTCCGCTCGCTCTAAGGGGTTAGTGAATGCTGCTATCTCGTTTCTACACGTATAGCAACACTATACATGACATTTAAAAAAAAATGACGTCCGCCTGGTTTTTGAAAGGTTTAAGCTGCCGATGCTGCAGTTTGACGTATTAGATACCTCTCATTAATGTAGGGGCCAAACTCAGGCACTTCTTTTCAAGATTAAATTTAATCTATATATATAAAAACAAGAACTGACTGACTGACGATCAACGCACAGCCTAAACCGCTGGGTCTAGAACCATGAAATTTCGCACAAATGCTCCTTATATCACGTAGGCGAGCAATAAGAAGGGATTTTTGAAAATTCAACTCCTAAGGGGGTAAACAAGGGTTGCAAAGTTTGTATGGGACTACGTGATTCCTTGGTCCGATTTTCTTCAAATTTGGCATAAAACATCTTTAACCGAATTCATGGGGGACGTGTATTTTATTTTATTTAAAATTATCATATAACATGTTTTAAATGGGTTAGCAAAAAAATTTGGGGGCATTTGCCTCATAGTTCATATTGATACTCCGTAGTCGGTACTTTTTTAATTTTTTTTTGACACATTGTCATGTTTGACAGCTCAATGCGATTTAAAAAAGATGGTGGCTGTTTTTGATAAATGTCAAAAAAATCTAATAATAACTTTATTAAAACTGCATATTTTTATTGATTTTTGCCCTTCCTTATGCGGAATTGCTTTCATATTTTGTATACAAAAATACATTTGTGAGAATGAAAACCTGTACATGGCTGGCTAGGAATCGTGAAAAAACAATTCTAGGTAAGGTGTACACGGTTCATCCGAATAATACAGAGTATTTATTACTATCTACGCTTACTTTCTTATTATATACACTTATACAGGGATAATACAAACGATCAGAGGCGTTATAGATGAACATTTAGCAGATGAAATCTACAGTAAATGTCTGGGCACAATAGGAGAAATTGTATTAGTAGGTACGGGTTGCCTCAGCCTCAAGTCTGAAGACCTACACAATCCAGAAATACGAGAAAGAAAGAAGTTAAGATATCAATTCCTTAGCAAAAGCAGATAATGCTCTCTAAACCAATTAACAAAGACATTAGTAGATATTTTGATTTATTTAGTCAGAATTATATCTATACATATAAAAACAGAACTGTAAAGTGCCGCGGGCTGGCCACAGAATAGGAATGACGACGGCAGATGGAGCAAACGAGTTACAAAGCGGGCATCGCTACTTGGTCCACCCGCTAGATGGACCGAGGACCTAGAAGAGGTCGCAGGCTGGATGCTGAAGGCGCAGGACGTAAATTAGGAGAGGCCTACGTCCAGGAGCGTACATGCTGATTTGATTGATATACAAATAAAAACTGACTTAGATACCTGATCGAGATCTAGAACCTTGAAATTAGATTTATGGCATAGTTGCGCATAAAGAAACGGTTTTTAGGGTTCGTGCCCTTGAACGGGACCCTATTTATGAGACTTCGCTGTCCATCTGTCTATCTGACCGCCATGAGGCTGTATCTCAGGAATCGTGATAGCTAGAGAGCTGACAAGTTGGTGGCACGACGAGGATATGGGGAAATTTTCAGATGATATATTTCTGTAGCCACTATGACAACAAATACTAACGTCAGAAAAGGGGGGCGGGGATTAAGTGGGCTTCCATCCAACAAACGTGATGCTTTGCTGTTTTTTTGGTACGGAACCCTCTGTCTTTGCACT
The DNA here is from genome assembly GCA_933228765.1 of Miltochrista miniata. Taxonomy (NCBI): domain Eukaryota; kingdom Metazoa; phylum Arthropoda; class Insecta; order Lepidoptera; family Erebidae; genus Miltochrista; species Miltochrista miniata. The sequence continues at coordinate 2,981,710 of OW121772.1, read as the reverse complement.
CCGACTAACTAAACCGGCCAACGGGAATTTATTCCTATCTATGCTTTATTCTTTATTTATTTCCTCGCTTCGCACTTGGTCAGTTTTTTATACTACTAAGATGGCAGACAAGCTTACGGCCCACCTGATGGTTGATTTTAATATTTAAAGCAATTAGTATGCTAACTTTTTCATAATATTTTATTACTAGCTGTTGCCCGCGACTTCGTACGCGTGAAAATTGTTACAATGCCAATTTGATTGCTTTCTGCTTAGCCCCTAGGATATGAAGCGTGATAATATATAGCCTATTTTAACACCATACCCCTAGGTAATATTTGTACAAAATTTGAATCAAATCTATTGAGTACTTTTCGAGATCCTTCCGGACAAAGCAAATCAAACAGACAAACAGACAAACAGACAAACAGATAAACAGACAAACAGACAAAAAATTTTCTAACTATATTTTCGGCTTCGGTAAATTATATTGAACACCCAGCGAGTATTTTTTTTAAATATTTCCAATGTACAGTTTTGACTTTTCTATCATTTTATTATATGTATAGATAAAGTGAAAAAAGACAACTTGGCCCAGACGGGACTTGAACCCGCAACCTTTGCCTAATCCAGGGCAATGCTCTAACCAATTGAGCTACGGGAGCCGTACTGATACAAGTTGAAATTCTTCACCTTATTGTAACCGCCATTTAAGAGTATGGCACAGAGCCATCTATCGAGCTACTTAGCAACTCTGATATCAATGAACGATATTGCAATCATTTTTATACATTGATTTGATGTCTCCGACTCAATCTATAGATTTTAATATTTAAAGCAATTAGTATGCTAACTTTTTCATAATATTTTATTATAAAGTGAAAAAAGACAACTTAGCCTACCTAACTTAGCCTAGACAACTTAACCTAGCCCTGGATTAGGCAAAGGTTGCGGGTTCAAGTCCCGTCTGGGCCAAGTTGTCTTTTTTCACTTTATAATAAAACACCTGATGGTTGGTTACTGTAGTGGACTAATTCGCATAGTGAACGTTTGCAACACCAGTGGCGCTGCTGCATGTCGCCTCTTATGTGCCAAAATAATACAACGGGAATACACGCGACAGAAAACCACGCGATAAGAATAGAAGCGAGATAGACCTTTCTATTTCTCTCTCTCTCTCTCTTACGCAAACGAAGTTGCGCGGGTCAGCTAGTCTATATATATAAAAACAAGAACTGACTGACTGACGATCAACGCACAGCCTAAACCGCTGGGTCTAGAACCATAAAATTTCGCACAAATGCTCCTTATGTCACGTAGGCGAGCAATAAGAAGGGATTTTTGGAAATTCAACTCCTAAGGGGGTAAACAAGGGTTGCAAAGTTTGTATGGGACAACGTGATTCCTTGGTCCGATCTTCTTCAAATTTGGCATACAACATCTTAAACTGAATTGATAGGGGACGTGTTTTGTATTATATTGAAATTTGTCTTTTATCGTGGTTAAAATGGGGTAGAAAAAATTTTTGGGGGGAATTGCCCCAAAGTTCATATTAGTACTTCTTAGTCGGTACTTTTTAATTTTTTTTTTGACACATGTTTGACAGCTCAATACGAGTTTTTAAAAAAATGGTGTTATTTATGTTAAATGTCAAAACATCAAATCATTTTATTCAAACTACATATACTAAATTTATTGATTTTTGCCCTTCAGTATGCGGAATTGCCTTCATATTTTGTATGTCAAAAATACATTTGTGAGAAGGAAAACCTGTACATGACTGGCTAGGAATTATGAAAGAACAAATTCTAGGTAAGGTGTACACGGTTCATCCGAATAACACGAGAGTATTTATAACAATCTTCGCTTACTTTCTTATTTTATACGGTGATAATACAAACGACCAGAGGCGTTAAAGATGAACATTTAGCGGATGAAAGTACGGGTTGCCTCAGCCTCAAAAGTCTGAAGACCTACATAATCCAGAAATACTAAAAATAAAGAAGTTAAGATATCAACTCCTAATCAAATGCAGAGAATGCTCTTTATACCAATTAACAAAGACATTAGGTATTATTTTTTGCAAAAATATAGATTTACTCTCAATACGTAACGTATGTTTTTATTTATTAAGTCAGAATTATATCTATACATATAAAAACAGTACTGTAAAGTGCCAGCGGGCTGGCCACAGAAGACGACAGACGATGGCAGATGGATCAAACGAGTTCTAAAGCGGGCATCGCGACTTGATTCACCCGCCAGATGGATCGAGGATCTAGAAGAGGTCGCAGGCAGGATGCGAAAGGCGCAGGGCGTAAATTAGGAGGCCTACGTCCAGGAGCGTAAATGCTGATTTGATTTATATAAAAACAAACTGACTTAAATTCTGATCGAGATCTAGAACCTTGAAATTAGATTAATGGCATAGGTGAGGTGCGTAGAAAGAAACGATTTTTAGGGTTCGTACCCTTAAACGGGGTCCTGTTTATTCACGAGACTTCGGTGTCCGTTTGTCTGTCTATCTGTCCGAAATGAAGCTGTATCTCAGGAATCGTGATAGCTAGAGAGCTGAAATTTTCAGATGATATATTCTGTAGCCACTATGACAAAAAATACTAACGTCGGAAAAGGGTGGGGGGGGGGATTAAGGGGAATTATTTTTTGGTACGGAACCTTCTGTGCGCGAGTCCGCTTCGCACTTGTCCGATTTTTATTCCACTAAGATGGCAGAGAAGCTTACGGTCCATCTGATAGCTGGTTACTGTAGCGGACTAATTCGCATATTGAACGTTTACAACACCAATGGCGCTGCTGCATTTCAACCCATATTTCCCTTGGCACTACCGCTTGGCACCCAGTAGAGTCACGGGAAAGTAAATTATCCCGTAACCCTACTGATAGTGCTTCGAATTAGGTTCGGTGAAAATCAAATTAGTGCCACGCGACAGAAAACCACGCGAAAAGAATAGAAGTGACGGGGAGCCTTTCTATTTCTTTCTCTCTTACGCAAACGAAGTTGCGCGGGTCAGCTAGTGCTAACATAAAAATAAGTGTGGCAAACTGTGATTCAGCATTTAATTAGTTCAGAATTGCATTTTGATATAATGCCTGTAATCTTCGATGATATTGAGTATACAATATATAAAAATGAAGCCCGATTTCCGTAGTCACGGCATCACGCGTGAAATGCTGGACCGATTTCGCTAATTCTTTTTTGTTGTGTTTGTTTCTGTCAGGAGAAGGTTTTAAAATAATTGGTGCAAAACTATTAGCAGAAGTGGTTTTTATTGCGATTTTGAATCGAATCATAGAACTGGAAACTCCGAAATGGAAACCGGGAACAGAAAGACTAAGAGATAATTTTGCAATCCAATATAGCCGCCGCGTCGAAATCACAAAATTTCATGATGGGTATCGTTTAAGGGGGATTTTGGTACGCTGAGTACGAATCACATGATAATTTTGCAATCCAATTTGGCCGCCGCGCCGAAATCACAAAATTTCATGGTGGGTATCGTTTAAGGGGGATTTTGGTACGCTGAGTACAAATCTCATGATACTTTTGCAATCCAATATGGCCGCCGCCCTGAAACCACAAAATTTCATGATGGGTATCGTTAAAGGGGGTTTTTGGTATGCTGAGTACGAATCACATGATAATTTTGCAATCAAATATGGCCGCCGTGCCGAAATCACAAAATTTCATGATGGGTATCGTCTAAGGGGTTTTTTGCATGCGGAGTACGAATCACATGATAATTTTGCAATCAAATATGGCCGCCGCGCCGAAATCACAAAATTTCATGATGGGTATTGTTTAAGGGGGATTTTGGTACGCTGAGTACGAATCACATGATAATTTTGCAATCCAATATGGCCGCCGCGCCGAAATCACAAAATTTCATGATGGGTATCGTCTAAGGGGTTTTTTGGTATGCTGAGTACGAATCACATGATAATTTTGTAATCCAATATGGCCGCCGCGCCGAAATCACAAAATTTCATGATGGGTATCGTTTAAGGGGTTTTTTGGTATGCTGAGTACGAATCACATGATAATTCTGCAATTCAATATGGCCGCTGCGCCGTAATCACAAAATATCATGATGGGTATCGTTTAAGGGGGATTTTGGTACGCTGAGTACGAATCTCATGATAATTTTGCAATCCAATATGGCCGCCGCGCCACCGTTGTTAAATTTCATGTTGGATATTGTTTATGGGGTTTTTCGGTATGCTGAGTAAGAATTTCAGGTTAATTTTGCAATCCAATCTGGCCACCGCGCCACTGTTGCGAGATTTCTGTCAGTATGCTGAGATACCAAAAATTATTTACAACGGTGGTTCGGCGGCCATCTTGGATTGCCAAATTGACCTAAAATTCGTATTTAGCATACCAAAAAACCCCTTCTACGATATGCAACATGAAATTTTGCAACGCTGGCGCGACAGCCATCTTGGATTGCTAAATTAACCCAAAGTTCGTACTCGGCATACCAAAAAACCCCTTATACGATATCCATCATGAAATTTTGTGATTACTGCGCGGCCGCCATATTGGATTGCAAAATTATCATGTGATTCGTACTCAGCATACCAAAAAACCCCTTAAACGATACCCATCACGAAAATTTTGTGATATCGGCGCGGCGGCCATATTGGATTGCAAAATTATCATGAGATTCGTACTCAGCATACCAAAAAACCCCTTAGACGATACCCATCATGAAATTTTGTGATTTCGGTGCGGCGGCCATATTGGATTGCAAAATTATCATGAGATTAGTACTCAGCGTACCAAAATCCTCCTTAAACGATACCCATCATGAAATTTTGTGAATTCGGCGCGGCGGCCATATTGGATTGCAAAATTAACCCAAAATTCGTACTCAGCATACCAAAAAACCCCTTATATGATATGCAACATGAAATTTTACAACGGTGGCGCGGTGGCCATATTGGATTGCAAAATTAACCTGAAATTCGTACTCAGCATACCAAAAAACCCCATAAACGATATCCAACATGAAATTTTACAATGGTGGCGCGGCGGCCATATTGGATTGCAAAATTAACCTGAAATTCGTACTCGTACTACTATTTTTTTCCCAAAAGCGTTTGACATCTTAGATCGTATGTCCACCTATTTATAATACGGACCAGTGTGCGGCCGGCCAGCCGCAACAAACAAAAGCGCATTGATGTTACAAGTTGGATCAAAACGTTACACATTGTATCATTACAAGGCGCGCATTGCAATGCTCGGATCACCTGCTTCACTGCTGTAACCTCGTCTTGTATCATTACAAGGTGCGCATTGCAATGCTCGGTTCACCTCCCACACTGGCTGTAATTCTCGACTCGTAACATTACATTACGCGCGAATGCTCCCGGTGAGGGAGCACCTTTAGAAAAAAATTACCTTTATTAATACCCCACACGTATGGGTTTGATGAAAAAAAATCTTTTCGTTTCAGTTCTGAGTACGGGGACCCCCAAAATTTACTGCTTTTTTTTAGTTATATTTAAAAATCTTAATGCGGTTCACAGAATACATCTACTTACCAAGTTTCAACTGCATAGGTCTTATAGTTTCGGAGAAAAGTGGTTGTGACATTCGGACGAACAGACAGACAGACATGACGGATCTATAAGGGTTCCGTTTTTTGCCATTTGGCTACAGAACCTTAAAAGAGGTATTTTATTTAAGATACTCTTATTTCATTAACATAAATCTTATTGAACTAGGCGGCTAACTCCTTCCCTGTAGTTGCGTTAGTGTGTGTGGTTTTTATATGTGTTAGTTTTGGCGTACTTTTCAATCTCTAATGCTTTGTCTGCTACTTATCGTAAGTCTGTGGTTTAGATAACCCTTTGAAACGGTTAATCTATTAAAACTGTTATCACATACAATGTTAACCTGGGTTTTTAGTTACGATACAGGTTAATGACACAGCCGACCTTTGGACCTGTGGACTTTTGGATTTTGGACTTTTGGATTTTGGACTTTTGAACTTTTGAACTTTTGGACTTTTGGACTTTTGGACTTTTGGACTTTTGGACTTTTGAACTTTTGAACTTTGGACTTTTGGACTTTTGGCCTTCAGGACTTTTGGACTTTTAGACTTTTGGACTAAAAGTAATTTCAATAAGGTCATGAAGAAGTTTCACTTCTTACGTATGTACCTACACGCACACATTTTTTTATTATAAAGCGATTACAAAATGGCCCCCGTTTCGCAGTTATATACCTAATGTCTTGTTGGATATTTTTCTAAAGCTTTTTGATATATTGAGTACGAATTTCAGGTTAATTTTGCAATCCAATAAGGCTGCCGCGCCGCGCCGTTGTAAAATTTCATATTGGATATCGTATAAGGGGCTTTTTGGTATGCTGAGTACGAATTTTGGGTTCATTTTGCAATCCAATATGGCCGCCGCGCCACCGTTGTAAAATTTCATGTCGGAAATAGTATAACAAGTATTTGGGTATGCTGAGTACGAATTTCAAAATAATTTTGCAATCCAATTTTTATTTATTTATTTATTTATTCAAGCATACTCTTTTCACTACCCTTACAGGACCCTTACCCCTACACAGTAGTGAAGTTACAATAAAATTAAAATTAAATTAAATTTAAAACAAGTACATTAAAATTAAAAATTACACACAATTACATTAAATAATAATAATAATAGGCCACCGCGCCACCGTTGTAAAATTTCATGTCGTAAATAGTATAACAAGTATTTGGGTATGCTGAGTACGAATTTCAAGTTAATTTTGCAATCCAATATGGCCACCGCACCACCGATGTAAAATTTCATGTTGGACATCGTATAAGAGATTTTTTGGTATGCTGAGTACGAATTAAGGCAGACATTGAAAATCAGTTACTTTGATTTGCAATGACATCGCTATCATAGTTTTGCTGAATGTCGGCCTATTGCAAGCTCAGTGTACAGAATTTTTATTCATATTTTTAGTGTATATTATAACCCCAACGTACTTTTGACCGCACATAGCGCCACGTCAAGTGTTAAGTGCGTGATACCGCGCCAAAGAGTAAAATATGCGTACACGGATAATAATATGTGTGGTCTCCGGACACGGTCAAATAACCAACAATAACTTGACGAAAATAAATGTATACAACTAACCACTGTTAAGTGCGTGATACCGCGCCATAGAGTAAAATATGCGTACTTAGACACAGATAATAATATGTGTGGTCTCCGGACACGGTCAAATAACCAACAATAACTTGACGAAAATAAATGTATACAACTAAACACTGTTATCTACTTTCATTTAATATTTTAACAGAGTTGACTCAATCTTGTTGACCGTGTCTGGCTGGAGACCAAAATATGATAGGATAGTTGCAGCAATTTTAAAGATGGGTCCGCTGCTACCAGTTTTCATAATGTTTTCGCTGACTTTGTCGATAGTGGCGGATGTGGCTGTACTTGAGTTGTGATTGTGTATTTATTTATTGTTATTCGTTTTCCTTTTCATTTTTGCTGAAATGTGGAAAAGTTACAAAAATGTTTTCGCTGACTTTGTCGATAGTGGCGGATGTGGCTGTACTTGAGTTGTATACTATACTATACTATCTTCACGCCAAATCCCTTGCGGGGTAGGCAGAAAGAACCGAGCGCCACACGGCACGGTCCATACACACCTCACTCGCCTCTTCAACTTTCATTTTTCTTTTCATGCATGCACGCCGGTTCCTACGGCTCTTGACACCACCCTCCACTAACACATGATTAATTTGGTCGTGGTAGGTGTGTCGTGGCCTTCCCCGACTCCTACGTCCATCCACTTTCGCGTTGTATATCTGTTTTGTCATTCTTTCATCTCCCATTCGTTCCACATGCCCGAACCATCGTAGCATGCCCTTCCTTACTTTAACACCGACACTCTCTTTCAGACCAACTCTCTTTCTTACATCTTCATTCCGAACGCGATCTGCGAGCGTTACTCCGCAGATTTTGCGTAGCGCGCGCATCTCGACCGCGTTTATTCTACTTTCATGCGTTTCCTGCCATACCCAACTCTCGCTTCCATACGTTAGCGTAGGTATCAGCACCGCATTGTGTACTGCGAGCTGGGCCTTTTGACTTAAGGCCTTGGTACCTAAAAGTTTGCCTAACGCTCCATTCACACTATTTCCCGCAGTTACCCTCTTTTCTACATCAGCGGTGTACCGTCCATCCCTGCTAAATGCACATCCAAGATATACAAACTCATCCACCTGTTCCAGCACTACATCATTTACAGTTATCCTGGCATTCGTTCTGTCCTCTTCTCTTTCGAATACCATCACTTTCGTTTTAGTCGCGTTCAAATGTAAGCCTCTCATTAGACAATCATCTTTCATCGTTGTGACTAGTGACTGTAGTTCTGATGGCGATTCGGCTATGAGCACGGCATCATCTGCATACAGCAAACAGTTCACAAGTAAGTCACCCATTCGCAATCCAACATTCATCGATCTTACTCTCTTAAGACAATCGTCCAGGTACAGGACAAACAGCAGAGCCGACAGCACGCAACCCTGTCTGACGCCAATGTTGACGTCAAACCAGGGAGACAGGCTGCCGCCCACCCGCACACATGCCGTACATCCCACATATGTAGACTGCACAGCACGAAGCAGCGCACCATCAATCCCGTATCCTGGCAATTTATCCCAGAGATCCTTCCGTACAACTCTGTCAAATGCTTTCTCCATGTCCACAAAACCGCAGAAAACCTTCCGTACTTGAGTTGTGATTGTGTATTTATTTATTGTTATCCGTTTTCCTTTTCATTTTTGCTGAAATGTGGAAAAGTTACAAAAATTTGTGGCGAACTTTATACTTACTGTAATAATGGCCTGTATGGGCGTGTTATAAATTTTTTGCCTATGTAGGTATGTAGTAAGTCGGTTGAATGCATTTTGTGGTTGAAATGTATAGAAGAAGAAAAAAACTGTCCTGTAGTTTTGCAATAAACATTTTTTTATTTATTTAATTTTGGGTTTATTTTGCAATCCAATATTGCCGCCACACCACCGTAGTAAAATTTCATGTTGGATATGGCATAAGGGGTTTTTTGGTATGCTGAGTACGAATTTCGGATTTATTTTGCAATCCAATAGGTATGGCAGCCGCACCTCCACGAGTCTCTACTCTACTCTTTCTCTACTGAGCATACCAAAAACCCTTTAAACGATATCCAATATGAAATTTTATAACGACGGCGTGGCGGTCATATTAGATTGCAAAATTAACCCGAAATTCGTACTCAGCATACCAGAAAACCCTTATACGATATTCAACACGAAACTTTACAACGGTGGCGTGGCGGCCATATTGGGTTGCAAAATTAACCCGAAATTCGTACTCACCATACCCAAAAACCCCTTATACGATATCCAACATGAAATTTTACTACAGTGGCGCGGCGGCCATATTGGATTGCAAAATTAACCCGAAATTCGTACTCAGTATACCCAAAAACCCCTTATACGATATCCAACATTAAATTTTACAATGGCGGCGCGGCAGCCATATTGGATTACAAAATTTACCAAAAATTCGTACTCAGCATACCAAAAAACCCCTTATACGATATCCAACATAAAATTTTACAACGGTGGCGTGGCGGCCATATTGGATTGCAAAATTAACCCGAAATTCGTACTCAGCATACCCAAAAACCCCTTATCTGATATCCAACATTAAATTTTACAATGGCGGCACGGCAGCCATATTGGATTACAAAATTAACCGAAAATTCGTACTCAGCATACCCAAAAACCCCTTATACGATATCCAACTTTAAATTTTACTACAGTGGCGCGGCGGCCATATTGGATTGCAAAATTAACCCAAATTTCGTACTCAGCATACCAAAAAACCCCTTATACCATATCCAACATGAAAAGAACGGTCGCTGCACCGTTGTTTTCATGTGGCGCGTAAAATAAACTGACACTGCACACAATAAGACATGAATCGGCATGATCGACGTCACACGGCAGTAACACTGGAAAACGCGGCTCAGTTAAATATAAACAAACAGTGGTGCATACTAAAATTCGTAAAATACATTTGATTCTTTCTATTTGTACCTATGTGTGCGTGAAAGGAATCGCTTTGGCGAGCGAAGAACAAAGGAGACGCCGCACAGTGTGTCGCCCCATATACAAAAATATAATAATGCATTATTATTTACACATGTGTAGGGTATGGTTTATCATTAGACAGAATCCAGACTACGTAATGGCAACACCAAATCAAACAATTTTTAAGGTAGGTGTTCAAAATATTATTTCAAAGTACCCACTTGGTTATCATTTACTAGACATTGAAATAAATTCGCTGTTGAATGTGGCTTTCTGTGCATTCTTGTGTTTATATATAACGAGTATAGCATTTTATTAACAATATTTATCTATTGCTCAGTGGTTTGACCTAGTTATTTGGTAAAAAATCTGTTACCATGGGTGACTATAAATCATTAATAAATATAGGCTAAAAAAAAAGGATTTGTAACTTTACCGAAGGTTTTAAAAAAAACACCTCATTATACCTTCCTAGATTTTTTTTGACGTGTAGGAATACTATCGTCCATTTATATTACACTAGCTGTTGCCCGCGACTTCGTACGCGTGAAAATTATGTTATAATGCCAATTTGATTGCTCTCTGCTTAGCCCCAGGATATGTAGCGTGATAATATATAGCCTATTTTAAGACCCTATACCTAGCTAATATTTGTACAAAATTTGAACCAAATCCATTCAGTACTTTTCGAGATCCTTCCGGACAAAGCAAAGCAAACAGACAAACAGACAAACCGACAAACAGACAAACAGACAAACAGACAAAAAAAATTCTAACTATATTTTCGGCTTCGGTATCTTATGTTGAACACCCAGCGAGTATTTTTTTTTAAATATTTCCAATGTACAGTTTTGACTTTTCTATCATTTTATTATATGTATAGATTAGTTGTATTTGCCGAATCTTGCCGAAATAATAGTTATATATTTTTTTTAGCGAGTACTTTGAATGTGACTTTTAAATCTTGTTTTGAAATCACTGTAAATGTCGCCAAAAATGAAAAAGTAGACATGATTATGAATCATAGACAAGATTTTTATGGTTTGTATGCCATCCCTGATCATATAAAAACCAGTCTACTCAAATCCGGCCCGATTTGTTTTATAGAAAATCTGCAAAAAGTGAAATGAAAGTCACCGAACAAAGAACACTTTTTTAAGCAAATATAGTGATTGGTTAGTCTGAAGTAAAGTTAGAAGATTCAGTTCTGCAATAAAATATGTTAGAACCAAGACCTTCGACAAGCGGTAGGTACATGTCGACAAAGAGGAAGACCTGCGAAAAAATGTTCAGAGTAAAGCACTCCGTCTATTCATGGCCCTGCTTTCCATTCCATCTTTTTTCGTTCCAATTAGCATTTTATCAAAAGAGGCTTTCGAGTGCAGACATAAAGATTTTAGACGTATCCGTCAACATCACACTCGAAAAACTTCACGATTGAATACCAACAAGGATATCATGATGGCACTCTTAGATACTAATATCTAATCCGGGCATTGCTAAATATCGGAAAATAACATCCAATAATAGGAAATTTAGTAAAGACTAGCTGTAGCCCGCAACTTCGTACGCTGCATTATCTGTATATTAATATAACTTTTATCATTTATGAACCGATTGACATGAAACAAATCAGAACTAAATGTTAAGTGGAGCAAACCGCAACGCAATAAAGAAAAACGCATTGCAATCGGTTGCTGAGATTAGCGTGCACAAACGTACAGACAAACAGACAAATATTCTAAAAACCTTTGTTATGGGTTCTTTTGCGCCCATAAAGCCTGGTATATACTGGTATATACACTTTTTTCTTATATATCTTCAATGTACAGACAGCGACCTGTTACGATTTTTTTACATGTAGATATTGATATTGATTGATATCGAGGAATACATCGAAACTGAAGAAAATCACGATATTTCGCTGTCAGGCAGTTCATCAAACGAATAAATTTCTTCATCAGATAGCGAATGACTTTTTTTATTGGTTTGATTTCTTTTTATTTTTTTTATTTTTTTTTTTGGTATGACTTTTTTTTTCTTAGTTTGTGTCTGGGAAGAGGAAAATGGTTATAGAAAAGACTTTAATAGTTTACAAATTATAATATAACGTTACAATGAACTTATGATTTTTAAATGGTTTTCCAATACATTCGTTACACTGTGCGCCGACCGGCATCTTGGTACCTACCTACGAGTAGAGTGCAACAAGCAAAATAACCTTTATCAATTCGGTTACGGTTACTGTATACAAAGCGGTAACATGTTGTTTCTGTTAAGATATTAATTCTGTTACATTATTATTTTGTGTATTCTGGTTACGGTTAACACATATTTGATTGGGTTAATAACAGATATATTTCTGTTATTAACCCAACCCGAAAGAACACTGGCGGTAGGTGCTTGTATAAAGACTTGTAGCGAGTGACGGAGGTTCAGGTCCTGGTTCAGGTCTCGTTGGCGGCGCTTGACCCACCCAGCGACCCGCCTGTATTTGCACGCACTGAAATAGGCATTGCTTAGATGCAGTTATTCTCCGATATCCTAAGGCACTGATTTTCCACCCTTTTCATGATGCGACCCCCCTGGCATGAACAAATATTTCGCGACGCCCCCCCCCCCCCCCCCCCGATCCTTCATTTTTTATCATGTATGTATGTGTATGTTACAGTGTAACAAATATTCCTTCTATACGACGTTTTATAAAGAAAAAATAAAGGAAAGTACGTTTGTATCTTTGCAATTTGACAAATTCACGGATATTGCGGTTTGTACGCAGTTTGTAGCTTTTTTGCGTTTTGCATCCAGTGAAAATTTTATGGAAGAAATACTATTTTGCAGAGCGCTTCTTACTAATGCTTGCATTACATGTTTTTTGAAGCCACGAAAGATACATACATACATATGATAACGCCTTTTATCCCCGAAAGCATAGGCAGAGGCGTATTATAGGCCCACATTTCACCTTTTTAGATTTTTGTCTCACGTGATAAGTCGTGAGCTGTATTGCCGTGTTGATATAGACAGGCACAGGTTGTGACTGCCCGCTGTTAATTTTTTCAAGCCACCCATAAAAGCCTTCAACTTGGATTAACGACTCCCATTTTACTGGCAACTGGGACCAACGGCTTAACGTACCTTCCTAACCTGCCTTGGAAACTGTCGCAAATAAATGTCACGAATTAGTCATTAGGTGATCACTCATCCATGACCAGCCTTAGTAAATTTTGGGGGGCCACGAGTGCTTCTAAAAGATTAGATGCCAAACGCTTGTTGGATGCATTGCTTTCTCCATCGCCACGCTCTTGCTTGTAGTCGTCGTCAATATATCAAAATAACTTCGAATATTTTCGTTGACACAATCTTTTACTGTTGAAGTCGGATAATTATGAGATAAACATCCAGGCATAATATTTACCTGGAATGAAAATAGAGTAAGATCATAAGAAGAATTTGTGTACACCCTTACACTTGGAATTCAAATCTGCTAATTTGGATACTTTTTGGGTAAAGTAAGAAACAGAAACCTGGAATTGATTGCTGAGGGTTGAAATTTTTGATTCCATTGGCCACATCGTCATTATGCGATTTGGCATTTTCATTAATTTCCCAAATAAAAAGTAAGCAAAGAAATAGTTTAAACTTGGAAAACAAATTAATTCCAGGTGTAGCAAATACAGATTAACAATAACCAATCGATACGATAACAAAACGATAAAAATATTAAAATAATTAAGTCCCTCCCTCACCGGGAGCATTTGTTTCAGAGAAATTGATTAATCAAAAACAAGCACAATCTTCGCATTAACATTGTGCAGTCTTAGGATTTTATTATTTTGTTAATTTTTTCGTATTATCATACATATTAATGATTATAACCCTTTTTAACCGACTTCAAAAAAAGGAGGAGGTTCTCAATTCGTCTGTATGTATTTTTTTTTATGTATGTCAAGCGATATTTCCGTCAAGCGATATTTCCGTCAATTATAGACGGATTTCAAAATTTATTTTTTTGTTGAATAGGGTTTACTTCTGAGGTGGTCCCAGTTTCACCAGGTCAGGATCTGATGATGGGATCCAGGAGAAAATGAGGGCAACCACCGAAAATTGTAGGGACAACTAGTGCAGTTGTTAACTTTTTAATTAAGTGCTTTAATGTTCTACACTTTAATGAAGGTCTGGAGTCGACCTGATGATAGAGTCGAAAGACAGTCGAGGGCATTCCTTAACAATTTACAGCAGTTACCTTGTGTTTGGGCTTGATTGATTTGTATTGATGAGAACTTTGCACCTAGATTGATAGATCCGCCTTCAAAAAAAAAAGGAAGTTCTCAATGTTTTATGTATGTTCACCGATATTTTCGTCAATTATAAACGGATTTAAATTGTTTTCTTTCTTGAATAGGGTTTACTTCTGAGGTGGTCCTATTTTAATCAGATCAGGATCTGATGATGGGATCCAGGAGAAATCGAGGGCAACCACCGAAAATTGTAGGGACAACCAGTGCATTTGTTAACTTTTTAATTCAGTGCTTTAATGTACTACAATTTAATGAATATCTGGAGTCGATCTGATTATGGAACCGAAAGACAGTCGAGGGAAATCCTTAACGATTTACAGCAGCTACCTTGTGTTTGGGCTTGATTGATTTGTATAGATGAAAACTTTTACCTAGATAGACATATTTTTCGGTTCACCCGTCACTTAAATTATGGAAAAAAAATTTTTCAAACAAAAATAAAACCGACTTCCAACAAATCCTGAAAAATAAAATTTACTTAGCACAAAGTAAAATGTATTTTGATTTATCTGATTTTATTCAATATTATATTGAAGTCGGCGCCAAATAAACCCATGGGTTTATGTAGGTATTATTCATGGCACCAACTTCAATACTATATGGTCGGTTGGAAGTCGGTTTTATTTTTGTTTGAAAAATTTTTTGTTAAAATTCTTTTACTTAATAAATCGATCTTTTTTTTTTTTTTTTTTTTTTACTGATGTAGTTCTCTCGACCTTTGGCGACCCCCTACAGAAGCTCCGCGACCCCCCAGGGGGTCGCGACCCACAGGTTGAAAAACACTGTCCTAAGGGAACTCGTGAGACGACCAAATTGGACCGAGTTAGGGTTGTCAGCTTAAAGAGGTATCCCCCAGATTTAGCCAATCACGCTCATAGCTACTAAAATTGCATTGCGGCAATGGTATATTTTGGCCTGTCGTAAACTGTCAATTACATTAAATTCTTCAGTAGCTGAGCAAGATCCGTTAGAAGATGACTACATCCAGCCATCAGATCCGGAAGAAGATCCGTGTGTCTTGGTCGGCAAGCAAACACAGAGCGAAGCCACATATTGTAAGTACACTCGTATCATTGATATAATATGTGTAAGTTGGGAGTAGAGTTGTGATTCAGTCTCTGCCTCAGCTCAGCAGCAAAAGTTCTAAAAACTACACGATAAGGCCATAACAAAAATATTTAGTGTTTTTAATTATTCACTTTATGATTGCAATATCACTTAAAATGATTAAAATATATCATAAAGTGAATAATTAAAAACACTAAATATTTTATTGACTAATGCTATACCTAATAATAAAATTATTGAAATGAATAAATAAGTATCGCTTCCTCCTCTCTTCTATTTTGCCGTGCCCGACAGGGTCCATATTGTACTTAATAATCTAAAATTAATAACATCTGTAATAAACATATGGTGTGCAAATAAATAAATATGAAATAACAAGAACATAAACACCACCACTATAACTGGAAGTCATTGTGGTAAAGAGCTTACATTTAGAATGTACAAGATGAACAGTGTCAGACAGTAGACAAACAAAGAAAGATCTCTATGAGAGTTACAATGTTAGAGTATTTATTAGAAGGTATAGAGCGTGTATCTAAGGGAGAACAGTAGGCACGGGTGAGAACATGACTTGCAGTCGTATATGAATGTAGCGGTACGAAGCAGCGTGCGTCAGTTCAGCTTTAAAAAAATCTTTTCAATATATTAATGGTTCCAGTAATAATTTCACAGCCATTTAGATAATAAATGACTTCCCTGTTGTAGAATTTGGACTCTAGACACTGGGCCCTGGATTGTGGACCCTGCACCCTAGATGTTAAGCTTTTGCTACAGGTACAGATTCCAGAGAGCACTCAGACCACGGTCTCTCTGGAGTCTAACGTGAGGGACTTTGGACCCTAGATAGTTAATACCGAGCCTCGAAACCCGGACTTGGACTTTGTAGATCATGGCATTATAAGATTATTTGTGAAAATGTTGTTATTGTCTAGAAAGAGCTCAACATACTGCAAGTACATTTTACCTACATAAGTCGAAAGACAGAAGTAGGTGACGTTGGCTCCCCCAGGGAGTGTTCTCGCACCCATTTTATTCAATATCTTCACCATGACCAGCCCTGTGCTCCAAGTACAAAGGTGTTCCTCTACGGCCTACGCCGATGACTTAGCGCTGGCAACTCAAACCCAAACATTCGACAATAAGTACAAAAGGTACACCAGTCATGTAAGAAAGGAACGAAGTATGAAAGGTTTAGCGTGAATGAACAACTGCGAAAGGTATAGCGTGAATATAAGAAAGGAACGAAGGTATGAAAGGTTAATTGTGATAGACAGAAAGAAATAAAAGTGTGAACATGAGAAAGGAATGATAATTTACATCTAAGCTTATTTTAAACACTACTGCGATAGAGGTATATTATAATAGAAAAAGAATAAGGGTGTGAAAGGGAGGCCACGGGCTCGGGCTGCGCCAGCACGCCGCGTCTTGGCACTGCCTACAAAGCGAGACTGAGGTTCCCCGGGCCCGTGAAATCACTTCATACTTATAAAGTATACAATAATAAAACAAGATTCAAAGGCCTATTCGGCTAGATAAATAATAAGAATAATAGCTATTTATAAAATTGAATACATTGCCTTTGCCCACGGCAGAGATGTGCGAAAAAAAAAACAAAAAAAAAAAAAAACATTCGACAAAGCCGAAGTACATCTTAGTTCGGCTCTGATGGTGTTGGAAAGTCTTATACATCAAGTGGACTAAAACCAAACCCATCACAAAGTCAAGTGTGCGCCTTCCACCTCGCAGCCGGAATGCTAAACGTAGGCTCGGGGTTACCTGGTTGAAGTCTGAGCTGGAGCACTGCTTCCATGCAAGGTATCTTGGTGTGGCATTGAACAGGGCTCTTAAACTCCCACTGCCTGAATCCGTTCCATGGATGGGTGACCACCAGAAAATAACAGAATTGCCCGATTACATTAGAGTAGAAGAATCCTACTCTGATTTATTTAATTTGATACATACTGTGTTTGGGAAAATCTTTACCCTGAAAACATTATGAATCGGAGGCAGTTCTGCTTTCAGTGACTGGGCTGCACCCGGAATTTATAAAAGTCGTCATAAACTATATGAACTGTATCCTGAAAAATCATATAATTTCAACCCAGACTTTCAGGAATATGTTAAGAATTATTCAAAGATATTTAAGCAAGCCTGTTCCTTAGCCAAGTCTAATTTCATTAGAAATAAAATTTATGATTCTTCGAATTAAATTAAAACTACTTGGAACTTTATAAATGCGGAATGTGGTAGGTCTACAGCGAATGAAAGGAAGTTTCATTTAAATATAAACAATCGCCACGTATCGGGGGATTTGGAAGTGGCGACCGAGTTCGAATTTTTTTTTCAGTAATGTACCAATAGAGATAACTGACACTCTCCGGTCGTCTTCCACCTCCGCCGAGCTATTATTAGCAGAATCTGTAGCTGCCTGTGAAGGCGCGTTCGAATTCACCGTTGTCAACTGCAACGACATCATAAAAGCTTTTAGATATATTAATGTTAAAAACACCGCTGACCTTTGGGGGTTATCAGTAAAATCCATATCAAGTATTATATATATATAATAGATGTCATTGCCCCCCACTTGGCAACTGTGTTTAACGATTGCGTCTCAAGTGGTGTATTTCCTGATTTGATGAAACACAGTAAAGTTATACCACTATTCAAGGCTGGCACCGCTTCAGATCCGGGCAATTTCAGACCTATCTTGGTGTTGCCGACCTTGAGCAAGATATTTGAAAAATTAATACTAGAGCAGATGCTGATCTATTTTAACAGTCACGAATTATTTCATGAGAAACAATTTGGCTTCACTAAAGGACGTTCGACTACCGATGCTGGTGGAGAGTTATTGAAATGTATTTATGACGCCTGGGAGGATAAACAAGATGCAATTGATGAGTTTTGCGATCTGTCTAAGGCTTTTGATTGCGTCCAACATGAAACATTAATCAGGAAATTACACCATTATGGCATAAGAAGCAAGGCTCTCGATCTTCTGACTTCATATTTGAACAATAGAATTCAGAGGGTCGCTTCGGCATGTTAATGGTACACGCTCAGAGGAATCTGTAGTTACTATGGGCGTCCCGCAGGGTTCAATACTCGGACCATTTTTATTCCTTATATATTTTAATGATCTACCCTTTTAGGTGAGGAACAACAACAGGATGGTTTTGTTTGCAGATGATACTACTTTGATTTTCAAAGTTAAAAGACAAATAGATAACTATGACGATGTCAACAACGCAATCTTGAAAGTGGTTCATTGGTTTAACACTAACAATCTTAGACTGAATGATAATAAAACTAAATGTATTAAATTTACCTTGCCTAATGTAGCACAGTCAGAAACCAATGTTCAACTTAATGGTCGAGAGTTGGAACTTGTGGATCAAACCACATTCCTAGGGTTAACGGTTGATGCTGGTTTACAATGGGGTCCATATATTGTAAAACTTGCTAGTAGATTAAGTTCAGCAGCATTTGCTGTACAAAAAATAAGGCACTTGACTGATGTAGATACGGCTAGAATAGTTTATTTCAGTTACTTTCACAGTATAATGTCTTATGGTATTCTACTGTGGGGCAATGCTGCAGATATAAATAAAATAAATATTTTGCAAAAGCGTGCCATAAGAGCTATATGTAGATTAGGTCCAAGGGTCTCTCTGCGCGAAAAAAGAGGTTAATATTCTTACTGTAGCATCACAATATATTTTTGAAAACCTTATGTATGTACAAAGAAATCTACATAGTTTTGCTAAGTTAAGTGATAGACACAATGTCAATTTAGGGGACACACTAACGAGGTGCTAAGTCAAACGATTAGAGATGTCTAAGTACGTTTATTGTCACACACGTCTATTCGTAACAACAAATAATAGCTAATAATCATTGTTCTATAAAATACTTAATGCAACATGATTGCACAATAATACGGTGTCCACGTTGCGTGGACAAGTAGGGACATTTTACTTAACCTATAGGTACTCATTCATACTATGTAATTAATGGTGACCGCCATGACGCCCGCTCTGCAATAATTAATTCAACAACACCGTAGTGATCGGCAGCGTCGCCATGACGGCGCCGGATATCCCTTTCATTCTTAAATCGCTACTCGCATGGCCCTTTCATACTTGTATAATAATTAGTACAATGTTTCAGTTACATAATGCAGAATGTAAGTATTGTTCATGAATAGTCGGATGTGAGTCTATCAAACATTGTTACTTGTGTAACTAAGATTGTACTGATTTGTGCGTGTTGACTCATGGTCACCCTATCATTACTTACGAATTTGTAGTATATTAAAACATTGCGCATTGTACTTGGTACCGGATGCGAGTTGCTGACGGGGATCAAATTACCGAGGTGTGTACATAGTTGAGTAGGTGAGTAAGTAAGTATGAATTGTGTTTTTTATAACTTACCTAAATCTGACGGGAAGTTTGACTTGTCTGCCAGCACGGGAGAACTTTGGAACTGGCGCCGTGTTCTGTGAGGAAGAGTTATTGATATCTTCCGGTTGGCTTGTGCTAACCGACGCCGGCGGCGTTGGTGCTGGCATGACTGGTGGCACAGTGGGTTCTGTGCTATTCATTAAGTATGCAGGTTTTAATCTATCTATAGAGATTTGACTTTGCCTGTTAGGTAACTGTACTGTAAACCATTTATCGTCCTTACTAACGACTTTGTAAGGCCCTTCGTACGGAGGCGTGAGGGGTCTGCTTACCATATCGTTTCTTACGAATACGTGGGAGCACTTGGCCAGGTCAGGATGCACGAATATTGACCTAGTATTCGAATGGCTCTTAGTTGTGGGCCGTAGCTGTTTGATCACCCGCTGTAGTTGCTGTAGGTAAATATGCGTGTTGGTGCTTACCTCTGGTGAGTCTGTATAGAAATCTCCCGGGAGGCGGATACCTTGGCCATACACCAATTGTGCTGCGCTGATACCTGTGTCGCTGCGGATAGCTGCTCGAAGCCCTAAGAGAACTGAATGTAGCTCCTCTGACCACTCACTATGGTTTAACCTTGCCATGAGGGATGCCTTCATGCTACGATGCCATCGCTCTATCATGCCGTTACATTGCGGATGGTATGGCGTGGTTCTAGTTTTCTTAATGCCTAATAAAGTCATTAAATGCTTAAATAAATCACTTTCAAATTGACGGCCCTGGTCTGTAGTGATTTTTTTTGGGGTGCCAAAGCGGCAGATCCACCCTTCATAGATCACTTTTGAGACTACTTCCGCTGTAATGTTACACACCGGAAATGCTTCAGGCCATTTTGTAAACCTATCGATTATAGTTATGAGATATCTATACCCTTGTTGGGTGGTAGGCAGAGGTCCTACTATGTCTATGTGAACGTGATCGAAACGTTCGCTTGGTCGAAAAATGCCTAGTTCTGAACTAGTATGTCGCGATATCTTTGATCGCTGACAATTAATGCACGTTTTTGCCCATTGTCCTACGTCCTTGTTAATGCTTGGCCAAAAATATTTTTGGGCGACAAGCTGGCGCGATAGTCGGACTCCGGGATGGCTAATATTGTGAATTGCCTCAAATGCCTGTTTCCTAAATTTTTCGGGTAAATAAGGCCTTATGTTGGCAGTAGATACCTCACAGTAAATTGTTTTACTTGAGTTCGGTATTACGCATCGTTTTAGCGTTACATTACTTAGCTTGTTATCGCTTTGTCCCGACAACACAGTTGCTATGTAGGTATCATGTTCCTGCGCGTCACTTATTTCTGCGAAATCGAACGTCGTAGGACTGGCTACTGTTTCGACTCGCGATAACGTGTCGGCTACAACATTGTTGCACCCTGTTATATGTTGTATGTTTGTCGAGTATTCGCTTATATACGAAAGCTGTCTAACTCTTCTAGGGATTTCTTTGTCACTATTATTTTTACTGAATGCGAATGTCAACGGCTTATGGTCAGTAAAAATAGTTAAAGGACGACCTTCTATGTGATTTCTAAAGTGTTGCACGGCCAAGTAGATTGCTAAAAGTTCCCTGTCGTAGGTACTATATTTTACTTGGGTACATGATAAGTGTTTGGAATAAAAACCTAATGGTATCCAAGACTTATTGGTAAATTGTTGAAGAACGGCTCCAACGCACGAGTCCGATGCGTCCGTCATGAGACTTAGGGGCGCGTCTGGTAGTGGATAGGCTAGGGTTGCTGCGTCCTTGAGACTTTCCTTGCATTTTTCGAAGGCTGCAATCCCTATGTCGGTCCATGGGACCTCAGACTTGTCTTTTTTCTTAGCTTTAGCGAGGTATTTATTGAGCTCCTTTTGTTGTTCGATGGCGTGAGGTATGTGTAACCTATAAAAATTCACCATCCCTATGAATCTCCGCAGTTGCTCCAAAGTTTTGGGACGTGGGAAGTTCATAATGGCTTTGACCTTGTCGGCTAAAGGTTTTATGCCCTTGTCGGTGACCTCATAGCCTAGGTACTCGGTTTTAGGCTGCCCAAACTCGCATTTTGCTAGATTAATTGTTAATCCGAACTCGTCAAAACGCTGAAATAATAATTCTAAGTGCTTATAATTAATTTCTGAGCATGTGCTCGCTATGATTACGTCATCTAGGTAACAAAATATTTGAGAAGTTTCTAACTTATTATTTATAGTATATGATAATTGCTCTATGCCTTTTAGTACCACGTTGTCCATGAACCTTTGATACGTCTGTGGGGCCCCACAGAGTCCGAAGGTCATCCTGGAGAACGACCATAAACCGAATGGGGTAATTATGGCTGTTTTGTCCACATCGTCAGGATGAATGGGTACGTTGTGGAAGGCACGATTTACATCTACTCTGCTAAAAATAGACTTACCTGCAAGGCCGAACGTGAAATCCTGTATTCTAGGAATCGGGTACCTGTCAGGCTTAGTTATTGCATTTAGCCTCCTGTAGTCGCCGCACGGACGAATGTTTCCGTCTTTCTTGGGCACGACGTGGAGGGGGCTTGCCCACTCGCTGCTTGAGGGACTGCAGATGCCGGCTTCCTGCATGCACTTAAATTCCTGTTTTACCTTGTTGTACAGGTGAGCAGGTAATGGCCGGGCTTTTGCGTGGACCGGTGGGCCCGTAGTTTCTATATAATGGTACACATTATGTTTAGGACTGGCCTTAAAATTAAATGGTTTTGTTATGTTAGGATATTTAGAGAGAATGTTACAGCAATCAATTTTAGTATCAAATGTACTTAGTGTAGATTCTATGCCGTTTACTAAATATCCATTAACCTTAAGATTGGTTACCTTATCTAACAATTTTTGAGAGCTTACATCTACAATTAATTTATAGTGGTTTAGGAAATCAGCACCTATGATAGGTTGACTCACATCCGCTATTATGAAGTCCCACTTAAAAGCTCTTCTTAGGTTTAAATTTAATTCTAAATTAATAACACCAAATGTTTGGATGTTTGAGCCATTAGCGGCGTATAATTTATAATCAACTTTGTTTTTTCTATAACTACTATGTAGGAACAACGGAGATATTGGCTCCGGTATCTATTAAAAAGTGTAAAGCATTCTTACTGTCTAGTACGCTGAGACGATAGTTCGCAGGTTGGCGTGTCTCTTCGCAACCCGCCGTTACTCGTTTCCCTGGTTCTGGTTCCATTTGCACGGTTGTTTACAATTCTTTGCCGCTGGTCCAATACGATAATGGGAGAAGCATAATGTGCCTTGTTGTGGCGGTATCCATTGCTTGCTGTTACGCCTATCCTTGCTGCTGGAGTTGTCTCTGGACCTGTACCCATTGTCGTAGGGTTTGTCTCTAGGTCGACTACGTACTTCTTTGCGTAATTCTGCTATCTCTGTTAGTAGATTTTGCATCTGTGAGCATATATCTGGATTGCTGCTAGATTGTGTGGTACTCACGGCCGCTGCCTCGGTTGTCAAGGGGCTATGCTGGATGCTCTCCATGACTTTGTCAGCTATGGGTGCCAGGTTTGCTAACTTTTGATCCTGACTGGCCGCAAGTACTGCCCGAACGCTTGGGGGCAATCGTGAGGTCCATATATTTTGCACCGTTTCGTCGCTAGCTTGGCAATTGCGAGCCAATTCTTTCATTTTCCTTAGTAGCTGCGACGGCTTTTGTGACCCTAAATCTAGTTCGCTTACCAATTTGTGGAACTGTCGTTCAGGGGATTCCTCGAATACCTCAAGTAGCCTGGCCTTGAGGGTTGTGTATTTGTTGTTTTCAGGTGGGGTGTAAACTATGTCCGACACCTGTTGGAGCGCGTCCCGGCCGAGTTTCGAAATCACTAGCTGGAATTTGCAGTCCTCGCCTTGCTTCTGAGGGGCTATCGTCGCCTCGAATTGGGCAAACCACAGCCTGGGTAATTCTGACCAGAACTGTGGGATTCGTGCCGCTATGGAAATGGTAGCTAAGCCGTCCTCGTTTTTCGCTGCGTAGGCGGGCGTGATGCTGGCGGGCGTAATTTGTTGCGTGTTCATTTTCACTATATCACAGTTACTTTTATTTTTCACGACTAAATTGTTCAGCACTCCTAAATATGTTGTTGCGTGTTCGTGAGTCGCGGGTCACCAGTTTAGGGGACACACTAACGAGGTGCTAAGTCAAACGATTAGAGATGTCTAAGTACGTTTATTGTCACACACGTCTATTCGCTAGTGCAACCCAAATGCGACTAGCTACAAGATGGCGGACTAGTGCCGCGGTCCCTACATCAACACTAGAAATAAAAATAACCTTGCTGTTTTTTCATAGCAGATTGCACAAAACCAGCAATTCTTTCATGGGTAACTGTATACGCTCTTACAACAGGCTACCAGACGAAATTAAAAGTGCATATGTCCCTTAAAGTAAAAGGTAAATTGTACTGCAGGGGCTACTATACCATCAATGATTATTTGTTGGATAAGGAAGCCTGGAAATGACCTGCTCTGCTAAATTCTAAAAAAAAAAATGTTAAAATGCATAGTTTTTAGATTCTTCAAACTTGTAAATAAAGCAAAAAAAGAACAACCCACTGAGTTTGTTGCCAGTTCTTCTCAGGTGGGTCGCGTTGTGAACTGGTGGTAGCGTTTTGTGAAATATTTAAATAGTGAAATGCGGGCATATAATGTGCCTCTGCTTACCCCTCGGATATAAAGGCGTGACGTGAGGCGTGTATGTACCTATGTTTGTAAGATAAAAAAAATTCAATCGACCCCCTACATTTTCCCACTTGCATTTGGGAAATTTAGTGAGATCCCATTATAAACTACTCAATATGTCTAGATCATCCTCATCCTACAGCATTAACAAAAACAAAGTACGCAGCAACAGAAGAAAGCATAGTACCTACCTAGTTACTGAAAGTAGGTGTTTCGGGTGATCTTTAATTGAAAACTGTACATATTAAGTAAGATATTTAATTTGTTATTCAGGTCCTCCTGTCGTCAAAAAGCATACACCGGTCCAGCAAAAGTTCTGTGAAGATATAACTACAGAAGAACTTAAAAATGGTGAAAAAAGTAGAGCAAAAAATTACCAGTCTAAAATTGAAACTAATTTAACTGTTGAAGACAAACCAGAGCAAGGAAATAAGGTCGTTGAAGCTTGTTGTGTTGTAAAATCACCAATACATACACTACAAAGTAATGAACCAATCACACCTGAAGATATCCTATCCGAAAATAAGATCAATGGACACCGAAATATTCTGAATGATTCCTCCAAAAAATACTTATGCGACGCTTGCCAAAAATGTTTTACTCGAAAAGCTGGTTTAGTGATACACATTCGTACACACACAGGCCAGAAGCCCTATAGTTGTGATATTTGTAAGAAAGGTTTTAATCATAGAAGTCATTTAAATAGACACATTCGCACACACACAGGCCAGAAGCCCTATAGTTGTGATATTTGTAAGAAACGTTTTAATCGTAGTAGTCATTTAAATAGACACATTCGCACACACACAGGCCAGAAGCCCTATAGTTGTGATATTTGTAAGAAACGTTTTAATGAAAGTAGTCATTTAAATAACCACATTCGCACACACACAGGCGAGAAGCCCTATAGTTGTGATATTTGTAAGAATCGTTTTAATCGTAGTAGTCATTTAAATAGACACATTCGCACACACTCAAACCAGAAGCCCTATAGTTGTGATATTTGTAAGAAACGTTTTAATCGAAAGGGTCATTTAGATAGACACATTCGCACACACACAGGCGAGAAGCCCTATAGTTGTGATATTTGTAAGAAACGTTTTAATGAAAGTAGTCATTTAAATAGCCACATTCGCACACACACAGGCCAGAAGCCCTATAGTTGTGATATTTGTAAGAAACGTTTTAATCAAAGTGGTCATTTAAATAGCCACATGCGCACACACACAGGCGAGAAGCCCTATAGTTGTGATATTTGTAAGAAACGTTTTGTTCAAAGTAGTCATTTAAATAGCCACATTCGCACACACACAGGCGAGAAGCCCTATAGTGATTCCTCCAAAAAATATTTTTGCGACGCTTGCCAAAAATGTTTTACTCGAAAAGCTGGTTTAGTGATACACATTCGTACACACACCGGCCAGAAGCCCTATAGTTGTGATATTTGTAAGAAAGGTTTTAATCGTAGTAGTCATTTAAATAAACACATTCGCACACACACAGGCCAGAAGCCCTATAGTTGTGATATTTGTAAGAAACGTTTTAATCAAAGTAGTACATTAAATAGCCACATTCGCACCCACGCCGGCGCCGGTGAAGCCCGCACTGTGTGCAAGTAGGTGTGCCCCTGTGGCGCGCCGCTGCCACGTGTGAGCACAGAACGCTTAGGCGTACTTACAGTGTGTGCTGCCTCGGGCGGCGGGTAGTACCCCCTACTAATGTTATAAGTGCGAAAGTGACTCTGTCTGTCTGTCTGTTACGTTTTCACGCAGTTTGAGTCCTAGGGAAGGACTGTAGACGACGCATTTAGTGCCTACATACCCTGTGTCCTTACTACATATGCTTGTTCGTAACTTTAGTAGTAAGTTTTTAGTATAAGCGTTAACTAAGCAATTGCATACAATAAGAAGACGAATTGTACGTGTACTTTAATAGCCTAAAACTATTTCACTTCCTTAATTTTATTATTATTATATTTTATGCCAAAATTAACATATACATGTTGAAAAATATGTATGTATGTGTACCTAATATTAAAACCATTGATTGGAACGTTGTGGTCTGTTAAATGTTGTGTCTGTGTTAATAAATACGCTACGGTTGCAAGCGTGTGTGTGTGTGCTCGTCGTCACCGTACATCGGTGACGTACTTACAATTTTTCTATACGGCCGCCGGTAGTTGCCGAACGTTTAGTCGACCGATATACGTGGACACAGACGCACACACACGATTGCTTTCGAAAGTACTTACCATATATCTGCTGTTTTATTTGGGAATTCCTGGAGCCGCCCTGCATCCTCTACACAGTGGTCCTTCTGCCGGATCGTCCAGAATTTCGGAAATCTGCACAACGGGATGTTCAACACACCGCCGCGCACGATGGTAAAAACGCGTGGAGCTCTCGTACGAGAATCGTTGTTTCGTACCGCTGATGAAGAGAATAGTGAAGTGCTTTCGCGAAAAGTGCAATCTGAAATAGTAGTGCCGAAAAACGAACTGAAAGAAATTTCCAACCAGATATCAAAAAGAGAGGGTAGCCTGCAAATAGAAATTACCGGTGCAGCATCAGTTCGTTCCAAGAAAAGTTCCACCAGATCTTCTTTGTCGGCACGTAGAAAGCAACTCGAGCTGGAGGCAGCTGAAGCAGAAGCTGAAATCGAGAAAAAATTGATAAAACAGAGATTACAAGCTAAACTTGCTGCACTTGAAGGTGGGTCTTCGAAAAAATCCTCTAGCAGTGTCACCGATTCCCTTGCTGACGCCTCCAATAAAGTGGAAGAATGGCTGGATAAGAGTGGGTCACAGCAACAGCGCGCGGCACCTCCGCCGCCGGCGCACCCTGCAGTGCCCTGCACGTCGGACCTTCAGCACCTGGCCCAAGCAATGGAGAGAATAGCCACCGTCACCACCAGCTCACATTCGAAGTTATTGTCAAGACTAGCTACCCCCAAGGACTTGCCGTTATTTTTTGGAGATCCGTTTGAGTGGTTACAATATAAAAATACCTACATAGAAACTACAAAATTGTGCAATTTCAGTGATAGTGAAAATATTTCACGACTTTGTAAAAGTCTACGCGGTGAGGCAAGAGAAGCAGTCTCGTCACTACTTATATGTAGCACGAAACCAAGTGTGATTATAGAAGCGCTAGAACTGCGATTTGGAAGACCAGAGCTCATAATCCACAAAATTGCTACACATCTGAAAAAACTGCAACCCTTACCGCTGAATTACCACACAGACTTAGTAGCATTTGCTGTTAAAATAAAAAATTATGTAGCAGCCGCCGAGTCCATACAGCAAACGGATTACCTGCGAAGTCCAGAGTTATTGAACACGGTCATATCCAAGTGTCCTAGTATGCTCATAAACAAATGGGTAGATTATTTTTATGAGCACCAAGATGACAGCAAAGCTAAGCTGCAAATATTTGCAAATTTCGTGCACAACGAAGCCACAAAAGTAGCATCTGCTGGAATAAGTTACATTCATAGCCAAACGGATCACAGAGTACCAAAGAAAAGCGATGACCGCAGGCCGCAGACTCATTCTGTGCTGTATAATAGTGAAGGTAGTGATAAGTGTTACTTTTGTCGAACTGGCACCCATAAGCTTACGAACTGTAACAAATTCAAACGAGCGCTCAGAAAAGACAAATGGCGTATTGTAAATGTAAACAAACTGTGTCACAAGTGCCTGCTATCCGGTCACACTAAAGAGGCCTGCTCTGCGTCGCTCTGTGATGTGGATGGGTGTGGCATGGCCCATAATCGCTTACTTCATTGGCCTATCAAGAAAAATGCAGTGTCCAGTGACGTCACGAACCAGAATAACGGCATGAGCTTAACGTCACCGACTAGTGAAAGTGATAACGTTCATACGGCTAGCGAAACGGTCACAAACACTACCGTACTGTCGCCTAACGCAAGCGTTTTATTAAAAATAGTGCGTGTGAAAATTCACGGACCTAACGGTACTATAACCACGCACGCCTTGTTAGACGACGGTGCTACAGTGTCTTTAGTGTCAGCTGATCTAGCGAACTTTATTAACCTAAAAGGTCAGCCTGAAAGAATACGAATTCGCGGCGCGTTTAACTCTAATGTAGTGTGTCAAAGCGAAATAGTGAACTTTAAACTCTCTAATAACAACAATAAAGTGTACGAAGTGCGCGCACGTAAGATTACTGAACTGGACTTACCTATGCAGTGCTTATCTAGTATTAATTTAGACTCGTACGATTATTTACATAGCATTAAGCCCTATTTATGTACAAGTGACGTTAAACCCAAGTTACTTATCGGTCAGGATAATTACCAATTGTTAACGTCACTAAAAAGTGTTTATCGGGGCAGGAACGAACCTTGTGCAACCCTAACGCCACTAGGGTGGTGTTTGCATGGGATCGTTCCCGCTACCGCTGTTAGAACATTATCTCGTGATAGGTTATCAGTTACTGAGCAAGCATGTGTTATGACACTGGCGGGCCGGCCGCCGTCGCCGACTACCGCCCGTGCCGCCGCCGTCGCACCCCTCTCCGCCTCCAGCTCCGTGGACAATCAGCTGGAGACGCACTCATGCGCCGGGGCATCGTCATACGCAGTGCAACAAAGGTATGGTAATGCACACATAGATAATAGTGATAAAGATGCATATTCACAACTACACGAGTTCGTACGACGTTCATTTGCCTTTGAAGCAATTGGAATTCACTCTAGGCCACGAGTAAATAAAGACGAACTTAGCGCAATCGACTGCATCGAGAAATCTGCTAAGTTAATAAACGGACAATGGGAAGTTTGCTTACCGTGGAAAAATGATTTTGAGATGCCAAATAGTTATCCCAATGCTTATAAACGCTATTTAGGTGTCGAGCGAAAGATGAAATTGAATGAAAGTTATGCCTTAAGATATAAGGAGCGGATTAATCATTTGTTTCAGAATAATTATGCTCGGAAGTTATCTGAAAGTGAAATTTTAACGCCTAGAAAACGTATTTGGTACTTGCCGCATTTTGGTGTAGACAATCCCAATAAACAGAAGCTGAGGTTGGTTTTTGATGCCACCGCCGCCACCGAAGGTCTTACCCTTAATGATTACCTACTGCAGGGCCCAGACTTATTACAATCTTTACTCGGTATTATGCTGCGATTCCGAGAGAAGCCTGTCGCATTTATAGGTGACATTAAGGACATGTTTCTGCGAGTTAAAATAAGAGAAGAAGACCAGCACGCTTTCAGGTTTTTATGGCGAGAGAATAATAAGCGCGACGTCGATACTTACGTCATGACTTCTTTGATATTCGGCGCAAACTGCTCCCCGTTTATAGCGCAATATATCAAGAATAAAAATGCACTCCGGTTTAAAAATGAGATGCCTGAAGCCTCTGAAGCCATCTTGAAGTCTCATTACATGGATGATTATATCGAATCAGTGGATGACGAAAAAACGGCCTTAAAATTGATATCAGAAGTTTCCAAAATCCATAGTGAAGGTGGTTTTGAGATAAGAAACTGGATATCTAACAAACCTGAAGTTTTAGAGTGCACAGAAAAAAGCACCTTAAGCGATACAGCTATAAGAATGAAAACTGGTTGTGACGATTTACCCGAACGTACTCTCGGACTGCTTTGGTTCCCGTTATGCGACACGTTTGGTTTTGATTTGTCGCTTAAGCGTATTCCTGAAGAAATCCTGAATTCTGAAAAAATACCGACCAAGAGAGAGCTACTGCGTATAGTTATGTCTATATTTGACATTTTTGGTTTCCTCGCACCATTCACAATTAATGCAAAAATTGTGTTGCAAAATGTATGGAAAACAAACACTAAATGGGATGAGAAAATACCTGAAAAAGAATACCAAGTTATTCAGAACTGGTTTATAGAATTACGTCATCTTCAAAGCCTACGCATACCAAGATATAATTTTTATTCTAACTTACCTGGGATCGAGAAAGAAAAGGATAACCCGATGCAGTGTGCTCGCAGTGATAACACAGGGGTAAAAGAGACCACCATAGAACTGCATGTGTTCTGTGACGCCTCCCCTGCCGCATACGCCGCTGTCGCCTATTACAGAAAAGTGACGAAAACAAACAACGATATATGCATTTCATTCATCGCCTGCAAGTGTCGAGCCTCACCTATACATAAATATATCACGGTGCCTAAACTTGAGTTACAAGCAGCAGTCATAGCGTGCCGGCTCGCTGAAACCATATCGCGCGAGAACCGGTTAGTTATTGACAAAAGATACTTCTGGACGGACTCGCTAATCGTGTTGCATCAAATTAAGAACGAAACTCGCAATTATAAAGTTTTTGTGGCCAACAGATTAGGTGAGATCGACGAATTATCTCAGTCATGTGAGTGGAATTATATTCCTACAGAAATGAATATCGCCGATAAAGCTACTAAATTAAATACTTACGAATTAACCGACGACTGCGAATGGCTCCGAGGTCCACGATTCTTGAACTCGTCGCCGGAGTATTGGCCGAAATATGAACCTGAAAAATTAAAAATTAATGAAGAATTATTACAAGTTAACACAGTACATAGTGTTGAGTGTATCAACTTACCTGTTCCCGATGAAACGAAGATTTCGTCCTGGCTTAGATTAGTAAGAAGTACGGCGTACGTATTATTATTTATACAGAAGTGCAAACGTTCTGAAATAGCTGAAATCAACTCTGAAATTATGAATAGTGCTGAAAAGTTGATATTACGTCACGCCCAGCTGCAAGCATTCGCTGAAGAGCTTCACCTACTGAAAAATAAAAAGCCCATTGATGCTAACAGTAGACTACGCACCTTAACACCATATATTGATGAATGTGGGCTTCTGCGCGTCGGAGGACGCCTCGAGGCGTTGTCTGACGTTGACCTTAACATGAAGAACCCTGTGATACTGGACGGCCGCCATGCGACTGCAAAATTGATAGTGAAATATTATCACGAGAAAGCTGCGCACGGAAGTAATGAAATGGTGGTTAATGAGATTCGTCAAAAATATTGGTTGCTTCACTTGCGTCCTACTGTGCGCACTGTTGCCGCACGATGTTTGATCTGCAGGATTAAAAGGGCCAAACCTTCAAACCCAAGACTGGGAGATCTACCAGCAGCGAGACTCGCACACCATCAGCGGGCCTTTACCTTCTGTGGAGTTGACCTGTTCGGTCCAATGGAGGTTGTCATCGGCCGCCGCCGAGAAAAAAGATACGGTGTGCTGTTTACGTGTTTGACCGTAAGGGCGGTTCACATTGAGGTGGTACCTTCGTTGTCAGCCGATTCTTTTATTATGGCGTTGCGACGAATGGCAGCACGACGTGGTTGGCCGTACAAGATGTTTTCTGACAACGGCACTAACTTCAGAGGTGCCGCAACCGAGCTGAAACGGGCCTTGCAGGAAATAAATCAGTCTGACCTGAAGGACGAACTGACCAATAGGGGCATTGACTGGCAGTTTATTTCACCCCTTTCTCCTCACATGGGTGGAAGCTGGGAACGTTTAATACGTAGCGTTAAAACGGCACTCAGAGCAGTCCTGAAGGAGCGAGCTCCCAGAGAGGAGGTTTTGATTACACTGCTGGTTGAAATAGAAAACATGGTAAACAGTCGCCCGCTAAGTCACGTGTCCGTCGACCATAGGTACCCAGAGGCACTAACCCCCAACCATTTCCTCATTGGGTCCTCATCAAATCTTCCATTGCCGGGAGAATTCACCGATTGCGACCTGTATCGTAAGAAGCAGTGGAGAGTGGCGCAGCGTCTTACAGATATGTTTTGGAAGCGCTGGGTTCGTGAGGTCCTGCCTAACCTCTTACCGCGTCAGAAGTGGCATCAGGAGGGACACAACATTAAAGTAGGAGATGTCGTTGTCATTGTTGATCCTACCTTGCCCCGTAATACTTGGCCAAGGGGTCTAGTTGTAAAGGTTCATCCGGGAACTGACGGTCGTGTGCGCATTGCCGAAGTTAGAACTCAGAACGGTGTGCTTACCAGGCCTGCTACGCGCTTAGCTGTGCTGCCAACAGCTAGTGATGATGATTGTCCGTGACGGACAATGGGGCGGAGAGTGTAGACGACGCATTTAGTACCTACATACCTGTGTCCTTACTACATATGCTTGTTCGTAACTTTAGTAGTAAGTGTTAGTATAAGAGTATGACTAGGTAGCTGCTTATATAATGAAACCAACGTATACGCTAATTCTTAGTTACCTGATACAAGCTTTTATTTTATTGTTATATTTTATGCCAAATTAACATTTACATGTCGCTAATATGTATGTATACCTAAATACCTACCTAAATATTAAAACCTTTGATTGGAACGTGTCTGTTAAATGTTGTATCTGTGTTAATAAATACGCTACGGTTGCAGGCGTGTTAGTGTGCTCGTCGTCACCGTACATCGGTGACGTAACAATTTTCTATACGGCCGGTAGTTGCCGAACGTTTTAGTCGACCGATATACGTGGACACAGACGCACACACACGATTGCTTTCGAAAGTACTTACCATATATCTGCTGTTTTATTTGGGAATTCCTGGAGCCGCCCTGCATCCTCTACAAGGACATAGGGCCACTTTTTAACTGACTGCGCAAAGGGAGGGTAATGGTTTTACGCGATAACGAATTCTACGCGGACAAAGCCGCGGGGGAAACCTAGTACTTTATTTATATTAGGTGCTTACATATGAAATTGGCGTTTTGTATAGAAGGAACAAAAAGTCGAATATTTTTAAATATAATATATTTAATTAATCAAAGTATGAACCATTGTTTTCTATGCATTTTTGCCATCTCATAGGTAGTTCATTGATCCCTTTACTAAAAAAACCAGTCGGACGGGAATCAATAAAATCTGTGAAGGCGATTTGGACTGCCCCATCAGAGTTGAATTTTTTCCCTTGCAAGAAGTTGTCCAAATTTCGAAAAAAATGGTAATCTGTTGGAGCAAGATCCGGGGAGTACGGAGGATGTTTTAGACATTCCAATTGAAGCTCTTCTAATTTGGTAGCCGTCTGTTGTGCAGTGTGTGGTCTAGCGTTGTCGTGAAGCAGCAGTGGCGTGGAGCGATTGACCAGCCTAGGTTGTTTAGCCGCTAGCTTTTCCATCATGGTTTGCAATTGCTGACAATAGACATCAGCCGTAATAGTCTGGCCAGATTTGAGAAAACTGTAATGAACAATACCGGCACTAGTCCACCAAACGCTTACAAGTAACTTTTTTGGGGTTAATTTTCGCTTGGGGCAGGATTTGGCTGGCTGGCCAGGATCCAACCATTGCGCTGAGCGCTTTCGATTATCGTAAAGAATCCATTTTTCGTCACAGGTAATGATTCGGTTTAAAATACCTTCATTATTGTGCCGGTTCAGTAATGTAACGCAGCAGTCGACGCGCTTTTGCCGGTTTGCTTCAGTCAATTCGTGAGGTACCCACCTTTCAAGCTTTTTAATCTTCCCAATTTGCTTCAAGTGAATTAAAACAGTTTTATCACTAACACCGCAGCCTGCAGCTAACTCGGACGTGGTTTGCGATGGATCCGCTTCCACAATAGCCTTCAATACTTCATTATCAACTTGAGTCTCAGGCCGTCCACGGGGCTTGTTCTGCAGGTCGACATTTCCTGAACGAAAACGTTGGAACCAAAAACGAACTGTGTTTTCTTTTGCAACATGACCGCCATACACATCATTCACCCTTCTAGTCGTTTCCGCAGCACTAGTGCCACGGCGGAACTCGTACTCGTAAATAATGCGATATTTTAAGTTTTCCATTTTGTAAAATGAGTGACGCAAACAGAAAAAAACAGAAGAAAAAAACAAATGAATGACGGTCATCGAAGGATAAATACATGAGTAAATAGCTGGGAAAATTTGAATTTGGAATTCCTTACCAAAGAGGAGAAAATCGTAATTAAAGTGGCCAGTACGAAAAACGCCAATTTGATGTGTAAGCACCTAATAGTTATAAATAATAAGAATTTGTAGTTAGCATTTTCACAATAGTTAAGCTACTATTGTAGGTAGACCATTGCCGTTTTTTTACATACGGCGGACAAAGAAAAGGGCAAAGGACAAAAAACCGGCCAAGTGCGAGTTGGACTCGCCCATGAAGGGTTCCGTAGCAGCAAGTACCATAGTGTAAAAGTTCTTGTAGTTCGTTGTAACTTTGATGTTTTAACACGTTCGCAGTGGTAGTGATTTTTTTGAGGAGAAAATTACAGTTTATGACGTATTAAAAAAATAACTACCAACTAGATCTCGTTCAAACCAATTTACGTTGGTAGTCGTAGAAGTTGAGGGGTGGGGGGTGGGGGGCACATTTTTCCACTTTGGAAGGGTCTGTTGCGCAAACTTTTCTCTTTAAAAAATGATGTTGGGAACCTAAATAGCATTTTTGAAGACCTATTTATAGATACACACCACACGTATGGATTTGATGAAAAAAGAAAGGAGATGTCCACTTTTTGTATGGACGTTGGTTTTTTATTCCAAGTAAAATCCAACATGGCTGAAATTACACTGATAAATAGAAGCTAAAATTAGGAATCAAGAATTAGTTACATAATAATTTTTAAAACCTGTATTTAAGAGAAAACCCACAAGTTATTTTATGTTAGTAGATATTTTAATTAAATGGATGGCAATACAAACATATTTTTTGTAATAGCAATTATGACTGTCATCACTGTGAACTGTCACATAAAGTCAATGTCAATTGTCAATTATGTCAATATCGCGTTTCGTCAATATCGTTTATATTCACTGGTTTTGTTATTTTTCCACTTATTTTGACTACTTGGCTTATCGCAACGAATTCTTTGACTGTGTACATGAATTGGATGTTGATAGTGTTTGGACTTAAGTATATAAAACTACTTGGCTTTTTCACAACTGTTATTTGTTAACACTTGCGATTCGGACTTGAAATTTCGATTTTAAAACACTGACTGTAAGCCTATTACTACTTTGCTTACCTTTCATATGGAGTACTTTAAATGCTTACCTGTATTAAAGTAACTACAAATAAACTTCCTATTTTTTTTAGATCAAGAGTATCATCACCCCCCAAGAGCTCAAAATAAGAACCGCCAAGGAACCTGTACAGAAGAACTGTGTGCAACATAGCGAAAAGAATAGGAGGAGTAAAAAGAAACATAAAAATAAACTGTACATAGCAACATTAAACACAAGAACATTAAAAACAAATGAATCATTAATCGAACTAGAGCAAGCAATACAAAAGATCAGTTGGGATATTATTGGGCTAAGCGAAATACGCAGATCAGGTGAAAAAATAGAAGAACGTGAAGAGTACATATTTTATTACAAAAATGAAATACCCGGACTTTACGGTGTGGGATTTCTAGTCAAAAACTAAATAAACAGGATATAACCAAACTAAGCAAACAAATAAAACTAAGTATTAGGAAACATAGGCAAAATCTAAGAAACAATACAATAAATTTTCATATACAACAATCTGGAGGAGTTAAGAAAGCATGGAAAGAACTGAATGAGAGCTCAAGCTGGATTAACAGTATGACAAATCATAAGAATAAGAAAATTAAGACAAGAAGAAATGATATTTTGGAAATGGCAACTGACTTCTACCGCGAACTCTACAACGATGAAGAACCTAATTCACTGTTTGCGTTACCAAATATCGTTAACAAAGATGAACAAATTCCATGCATAATGAAAGAAGAAATTGTTAAAGCTATTAGGTCACAAAAAAGGGGAAAAGCATCGGGAGAAGATGGTATCTCAAATGAAATTCTTATAGGAACATCTGAAACTATCCTAACTTTAATTACAGATCTTTTTAACGAAATTTTGACCACCGAGTACATACCGCACCAATGGACAACGTCGACGATAATCTTACTTCACAAAAAGGGAAAAGCAGATGACATTGCTAATTATAGACCCATCTCCCTGATGTCCAATATTTATAAAATATTTTCAAAAATAATACTAGAACGCATGACAAAACTTTTAGACGAAAATCAACCCAAGGAACAAGCAGGGTTTCGCAGTGGCTTTTCTACAATAGACCATGTACATACGATTAAACAAGTCATACAAAAATGTAACGAATATGACATCTCATACTACATGGCTTTTGTAGACTATAACAAGGCATTCGATTCTTTAAAACATTGTAAAATTTGGGAGGCCCTGGTGTCACAGGGGATCGAGGGAAAGTATGTTCGCCTAATTACTGGTATGTATCAGAATATGAAAGCAAGAATTCGAACAGAGACTGCGGGAAAATATTTTCATATTAAGCGCGGTGTCAGACAAGGAGACCCGATATCACCGAAACTTTTCTCAGCGACTCTGGAACAGGTATTCAGAAACCTAGACTGGAGCGAATATGGAATAAAAATCAACGGCGTGTTGCTCAACCACTTAAGATTCGCAGACGACCTTATACTGATTAGCGAACAACCAAATAGCTTGCAAAGGATGCTTGAAAACCTTATCTACGAAAGCGAAAAAGTCGGCCTGGCAATAAATACAGTAAAAACAAAAGTCATGTCTAACCGAGAAAAAATCCCCATTACGCCGAACAGCAGTGCTATAGAATACGTGGACGAGTATACAAAGTTATTTAGTATTTAAACAATTTTAAACCAATTAAAACCATTATCATCGCATTAATAGTGTCCTAAAATAGTCAGATTAATATAATAAAAGTGTTCTGTCCGTGTATTTTGGTGTGGGAAGTGACGAGTCAGGTACCCGTTTTTTTCGAATGTTAAATCTTTTCTTTTTCACGTAAATACATAATAAATCGACTGTTTCTCGTGAGTAGAATTATTATACTTGTATAAGCGTTTACTCGACGTTGACGACGGTTGGTGTATTTGCGTAAGTACATAACAATATTAAGTATAATTTATTGCCGGTACATAACCTTGTTACTTCTTACCATAAACTGTACAAGGAGCTCTATCATTTAATTCGCGTTTAATTGCACTTACTTATTAATAATATGAATACCCGTAGTCGCAGAGCTCTCGGCCGCCAGCAGGAAGAGCCCAAACTTCAGTTGGTGTTGCTGGAGCTTAAATCTAAAACGGAGCTCTGTGTACAGTTGGAAAAGGAAAGAGAGGAAAATGAAAATCTATTGATAAACGCTCTGAATGACACAAAAAAATTAAAATGCGAATTATCAAGACTTCATGTTAGTTATGATGACATTGTTGCGGAGCGGGACCACCTTCAGTCAATTGTAGATAGGTTCCATGAGTGCAGTGACGAGTATGAGAAAACCTTGAGGAGGACTACCTTTCTGGAACAGGAGCTAAGGGATGCCCAGGGACAGATCTCACACCTGGAAGAAGCTGCTGAGAAAGTTACTGCCCAACAAACCGATAATCTTTTTAGTGAGTTAATGAGTGGTATCCCGCAGTTTATTCCTTCTGCAAATTCTCAAAACCTGGACTTGACTACTATAGATCTTACAGGTGACAGTCCATATCAACAGGACAAGTCGGTTTTGTTTTGCAGCAGAAATAAACTAAAAAAATATCTAAAAATTAAAAAGTTCATACAAAAATCAAAAAAGCAATTAAAATTCCATAAAATGTTAATCAAGAAGTGTAAAAATATAGGTTCTTGTTTAAAATTTAGAGAACAAGCTAAATTGTCAATGTTAGAACTAGAACAAAGCCATTTAAAATATTGCACTGACACACAAAAATTAGAGTCAAAAATACAAAGTTTGCAATTTGAGCTACAATATATGACTAAAAAATATGAATGGTCCCTTAAGGACTTTACTAAATGTTCTTTAACAATAGACAAGGTACTCAAAACATCAAATGATAACACTGAGCGCCTTAATTGTTTCCTAAATGACCACTTATGCAATATTAACTGCCCTAAAGCAATTGAGCCGGTGGAGGCCCAGGGCGAACCGATTACCGCTGAGCCCCTAGCTCCCATTATCACATGCTCGCCCAGTACATCAGTGGATATATTGTGTGACAGTGTAAATAATAGTAATAGTTGTACTAAATTAATTGTATTTTGTGATGATATTGGTACCAATCTAAGTTCATTTTTAAAACAAAACTCAAATTCAAGTTATTACTCGGTTATTAATAATTGCTATCCGGGTGCTTCATTAAGTGGTATTATGCAAAAGATATTAGAATATAAATTTGAAGCTAACAGTAAAATAATAATTTTCTGTGCAAACAGGGGGAAAATTAGCAATGATGATTTGTCCCTATACATGAATTACATCTTAAACTTAAATGTCATACAAGTTGTAATGTTCACACTTCCATTTATAAAAGGTGTGCCAGATTCGGAAAATTCATTTAGATATAAGATGAATTTACGTTTAAATTTAATAAGTCAGTATAATAATAAATTTAATATAATTGACTTTAATTCTGTATTTAACACAAATTTGTCACATAGCAAGTTTATAGTCTATAATAATCACAAGGGTAGGTATTGTCTACCCAAATATTATAAAAGACAAGTAGCAAGTTTGCTATTTAATTATTTTTATTCTGTAGCCAAAAACTTGGCTGACAAAACTGCTTTATTTGAGCAGAGTAGTTTTAGGACTTTGGAATCTGTTCCAAGTAATTTAAATTAACTGCTGGGACAACAGAGGAATTACCCTCTAGCCAAAATTGTAAATTAATAGAGTTAAATTTAATTGCAAACCGTAATTTTATCGGAAACTGTCCTCCGAACAAAACTAAATTAAAAAATGTAAATTACATCAGCCTGGTGCATTATAATATTGCAACATTAACACAGGTCAAAGAGTTTGAATTGGAGCTGTTCATGAGCTCAGATAATATTGAAATTGTTTGTCTTACAGAACATATGCGTAAGGAGTATGAGCTCATGTTCAGTTTCAGTAGTCACCGGGTTGGTAGTGCGTTCTGCAGGGTCAACACAACACGGGGGGGTTCGATGATTTTATTAAATAAGAAATTAAAATATAAGGAACGGAAAGATGTTGTGTCCCTCTCTGTAGAGTGTACAGTTGAAATATCGTGCGTAGAATTGGAGCAATTCATAGTAGTATGCGTATATAAACCTGGAGTCTCACCCTTTTGTGAGTTTGAGGAAGTAATGGATAAAGTGCTATTTAAACTTGGAAAAACTAATAAACACCTAATAGTGTGCGGTGATTTTAATGTTAATATACTTATAAATACGCGTCAGACCAATGATATCTTAAATTTATTTAAATCACACAATCTCACTAACTTATTTTTAGAGCCTACTAGATATTGTGATACAACAGCTACTTGTCTGGACAATATATACAGTGATATGTTGCCAGAAAGTAAGAGTATTATAAATAAGATAAAATCAGATCATACTGGGCAAATAGCATCTTTCAAGATCACAAGAGAAAAAGTTAAAAGACGTAAAATATTATGTAGACCAGTAACTAGTGACCGCTTGGAACGTATGCGAGTTGGACTTTGCAATAAACTTCCATTTTTAGACACTGGCTTAGATCCAAATGTAATGTATAAGTTATTTTTTGATTCCTTTTACAATGAGTTCAACTCCGTATTCAAGTCTAAGGAAGTCACAATCGGTGATAGGCCAGCCTTCAGTGAATGGGCCACTGAGGATATACATAAAAGTAGACAAAAACTGTATGAACTATACTCAGAAAGACAGCTTAATAGAACAGATGAATTTCTAAATTATGTTAAAACTTATTCAAAAAAGTTTAAAGCAGACTGCTTAGCAGCCAAAAGAAAGTATATAAGTAATAAAATTCTCAATAGTGTAGACAAAGTTAAATCTACTTGGAAAATAATTAACGCAGAAAGAGGCCAAGCAAAATCGAATGATAATAATTTTAAACTTAAAGTAAATGGTAACATAATTACAACAGATGCCGAAGTCGCTAACGAATTTGAACAATTTTTTTCTCGAATTCCAGTAGATTTGACCAGAGCCCTAGGTTCTTCTACCCCAATAGCAGAATCCTTGTTAAAAGCAAATGTTCCTTGCTGTAATGAAATATTTAAATTCAGTAAAATTAGTATACACACTGTCATAAAAACTTTTAAATCTTTAAATATTAAGAAAACTGCTGACCTCTGGGGAATTTCTGTACATTTAGTTAATTCGTTAATTGAAATGGTTGCCCCTGAATTATCAATAATATTTAATAATTGTGTTGATAGTGGTGTGTTTCCTGACTTAATGAAGTTTAGTAAAATAACTCCTCTGTTCAAATCGGGTAGCACCTCAGATCCGTCCAATTTTCGTCCTATTTCTGTACTACCCACGTTTAGTAAAATCTTTGAAAAGGTAATGCTTAATCAAATGCAAAATCATTTTAATACAAATAAACTATTCCATACTAAGCAATTCGGTTTCACGCGAGGTCGGTCTACCACGGATGCTGGCATCAAATTGTTAGAGTGTATATATGAGGCCTGGGAAGAGTCGTATGATGCTTATGGTGTATTCTGCGACTTATCTAAGGCCTTCGATTGTGTCCAGCATCAGACTTTAATTCAAAAACTTGATCATTATGGAATCCGGGGGACGGCCTTGGATTTAATTAGTTCTTACCTTAGAGATAGAGTACAGAGAGTAGTTATAAATGGTAAACAGTCAAATGGTTCTGCTGTAACAATGGGGGTGCCTCAGGGTTCAATTCTGGGACCTTTTCTATTTTTAGTGTACATAAATGATCTCCCTCACCTTATAAGAGACGATCACGAGGTAGTTTTGTTTGCTGATGACACATCTTTAATATTTAAAGTTGAACGTGGACAACG
The DNA here is from genome assembly GCA_933228765.1 of Miltochrista miniata. NCBI lineage: Eukaryota > Metazoa > Arthropoda > Insecta > Lepidoptera > Erebidae > Miltochrista > Miltochrista miniata. The sequence continues at coordinate 2,940,280 of OW121772.1, read as the reverse complement.
CGATCTTGACGAAGTAAACAATGCCCTCTCTAGGGTAGTCCACTGGTTTAACGCTAATAATTTATTGTTAAACGAAACTAAAACAAAATGTATAAGATTCACCTTGCCAAATGTTAGGCTCGTTAACACCAGTATTAGGATTAGGGATGATCAAGTAGAATTGGTCGATGAAACTGTCTTTCTGGGCATAAAGTTAGACTCCAACTTGCAGTGGGGGCCTCATATCGAGAAAGTCTCGGGCAGACTGAGCTCTGCAGCCTATGCCGTTAAAAAGATCCGACAACTGACAGACATTAGAACAGCGCGTCTTGTCTACTTTAGCTACTTCCACAGTGTCATGACCTATGGCATACTATTATGGGGTAACGCTGCCGACATCGAATGTATCTTTGTGTTGCAGAAAAGGGCTGTCCGGGCTATCTATGGTATGGGGTTTCGGGAGTCATTAAGAGAAAAGTTTAAGGATATCAACATCCTTACTGTGTATTCACAGTACATATATGAAAACTTATTATATACTCATAAAAATAACAGTAAATTTATTAAAAATAGTGATATCCATAACCTAAACTTAAGAAATAAGAATAAATTGGCTGTACCTAGATTTAGGCTTAATAAAATAAGCAATTCTTTTGCGGGTAATTGTATTCGAATGTACAATACATTGCCGACAGCCATAACAGGTTTGTCAGTTAATAAATTTAAAAATCTAGTAAAGCTTAAATTGTGCCAGAAAGCTTATTATAGCATTAAAGACTTTCTAGAAGACAAGACTGCCTGGCAGTGACACGAATTGCTCCTTTCTACATTTAAAAAAAAAACTGTATTAGATACTAAGATGAATAAGAGGGACCGGACTGAGTTTCTTGGGGTGTTCTTCTCAGTCTGTAGCATTTCCGAACCCCCGGTAGAGTCACAAAAATTTTGACAAACCTAAATAATTTTTTAAAAATTTCAAAGGGAATAAATTTTATTTTATTTTATATTTTATTTTACATACCTAGGGCAAATAATATCTCCAAAAGACCTCACAAAGAAAGAGATAAATAATCGAATAAGCATAGCATGGAAGAGGTACTGGTCCTTGAAAGAGATCATGAAAAACCCGGAAATACCAATTAAAGCGAAGACGAGAATATTTAACTCTTGTGTTTTACCAAGTATGACTTACGGTTGCCAGACATGGAGCCCAACAAACGAAGACGTTAAAAAACTACAAACCTGTCAACACAGCATGGAACGTAGTATGCTCGGTGTAAGGCTAAGAGATAAGATACGACTACAAACAATACGATCACAAACAAAAGTCACTGAGGTTAAATATGGCATCAAGAAACTAAAATGGAAATGGGCAGGTCACATGGTAAGGAGTCAGAAAGAAACATGGGCTAAAGCTGTGACAGAGTGGTGTCCCAGACATAACAAAAGACGGCAAGGTAGACCAGCTCGTAGATGGGAAGATGACATAAAGTATATAGCAGGACCGTGTTGGATGAGACCAGCCCAAAATAAGGCACTTTGGAAAGCCCTTGGGGAGGCCTATGCTGAAGAGCAAGACAATCATTAATACTTACCGGTGTCAATACAATGATAAAATGTAACTAATAATTTGATTTGTTAATAAAGGCTTTTATTATTATTATTATGCTCTTTATTCAATTAAATAACTTATACAATACATTTTTAAATATAGTTATAAAAAAAATACATTTAAAAATATAAAATATAGTATCCCACCGGCATCGGGTACAGGGACCAAGCTACCGGTGGTTAGGGCTCCAGAGAGAGGAACCTCCGCACAATGCGTGCCGTGTCCAGTAACACTGCTTTTTGCATCACGCCCTTGATCCAGCTGCCCAACGCGAGCCTCTGAAGGTATTGGTCGAGGCTCTTAGCTATAAGACCGTTAGCGGAAATGACTATTGGAACAATGATTGCCGTATCGACTTCCCACATGTCGACAATCTCGCGAGCTAAGTCCACATATTTTATTTTTTTGTCGCTCTCAGCCTTCACGAGATTCTCGTCATGGGGGATTGTGATATCAACAATCATTGCTCGCCGCTCAGATCGATCTATTACCACAATATCAGGCTTGTTGGCTACAACAGTCCTGTCCGTGATAATAGATCGATCCCAGTACAATGTGATATGACCATTTTCAAGAACTGGCTCAGCTACATACCTGTAATATGGAACCTCGATATCCACCAGGTAATACTTCAGAGCAAGTTGCTGATGGACGATCCTGGCTACTAGGTTGTGCCTGTGCAAGTACTCGCCGTTAGCAAGACGAGAACAACCAGAAATAATATGCCTGAGGGACTCGCCAGGAAGATGACACGCTCGACATACATCAGTCGTACCATCCCTCAGTATATATTTCCGGTAGTTGTTCGTCATGATAACTTCATCTGCAATTGCACAGACAAAACCCTCGGTCTCTCCAAAGAGATCACCGAATCGTAGCCAGGCCACAGAGGCTATAAGGTCTACATGAGATCCATGCAGAGCCTTATAAAACCTACCGTGGAGCTCCTTGCCCTTCCATATCTCCTGCCGGTCATCAACACCCAGTATTACAGGTTTGCGCCAGTTCTCTTTCGCCAAGGCAAGCGGGGTGAGTCCAGTATCCACCTTGACAACATCCCGATGCACATCCGCATGCATGTGGAGAAAATATTCTCTAAGGTTGCACACCTCGCGGTTATGTAGGGTTTTGGCATTCAGGAAGCCTCGACCGCCACATTTCCGCGGGATGTACATCCTCATCACCGATGAACGCGGATGATGCATTCGATATGATGTCAATAGTGTACGAACTCTCCTGTCTAAGGCATCTAGTTCAGTTTGAGTCCACTTGAGTATGCCAAAGGAGTACATCAAGAGTGGCATGACCCAGCCGTTATAAGCACGCACCTTGTTGCCGCCCGATAAAAGACTATTTAATACTTTTCTCAGGCGACTCAGGAAACGTTCTCGCAACGACTGTTTCATGTCAGCTTCATTGATGCCCAACGCTTGTGACATACCCAAGTACTTATAGGTGTCAGATACGAGGAGTGATGTCAGATGAATGGAATCAGAAAGCTGAATACCTTCCGATTCCACTATCCGTCCTCGCTTAACATGCATAACTGCACATTTATCCACACCAAATTCCATTTTAATTGAATTACTAAAGTTCTCAGTAACCTTTAGTAAATCAATCAAATGAGAATTTGTTGTGGCAAATAGCTTTAAGTCGTCCATGAAAAGTAAGTGAGATATAACCTGACCTCCTCCTCGTAATCTGTAACCTAGCCCTGAACTCTCTAGTAAAGTACTAAGAGGGTTCAGTGCTAAGCAAAACCAAAGAGGACTCAAACTGTCACCTTGGAAGATGCCCCGCTTAATCCTAATCGGCTCATCGTCACCGCAGAACCCCCCACATCCTGGATAGGTAAGAAGGGTCCTCCATTGCCTCATACATGACTGTAAAAAGGTGCATAGAGTTGTATCAACTTTATACAACTCCAGCACCCTTAAGAGCCACGTATGGGGTACAGAATCGAACGCCTTCTTATAATCTATCCAGCATGTTGATAGATTCTTACGGTTACGACGAACTTGTTGGCTAATAGTCATATCAATAAGGAGGAGCTCCTTAGTACCCCGAGCCCCACTTCTACATCCATTTTGAGAGTCACTCATAATTTTATTCACATCAATATGTTTACTTATTTTATCTCTCAAAATGGATGTCAAAAGTTTATAGATCGACGGCAGACACGTGATCGGTCTATAATTGCTGGGGTTCGAAGTACTTCCAGATTTATGGAGCAGATGAGTCACACCAGTTGTCATAAAAATTGGCAACGATCCAGATTCAAGAGCAGATTGGAAGTGAGATGCCAATCGAGCATGTGAACTGCGTAGCCATTTTAGCCAAAAATTGTGCAGTCCGTCCGGCCCTGGAGATTTCCAATTAGATAACGGACGGACTGCACTAGCTACATCAGAACTGTCAATGACTATCTTTTCCATGTCGGATACATTCTCACATGCCCGCTCGACATCACACATCCAATCACCCTCGGTGTGACTAACGGGTACCGACCAGATACTTTGCCAAAATTTATTTGTTTCATCAGTATCCGGTAGATGTCCGTCATTCACACCTTTATCAGATTGTTCCCAATTTCTATAGACCCATCTATAGTTTATTATTATTATTATTAAGAGTATCATGGCTTAATGCATAAATTGCAATTTAGCTATCCGGGCCAGGCAACAGTTTCAGTATGAAGCTATTAGCACGAGTCCGGAGTTTATCTCAATACTAAAAGAGTGGATTACTCTGGAGGTGAAATATATTATTAAATTAGCTGATGCCCGCGGCTCTGCCCGCGTTTACGTCAGTATTTTTTTCGCATGATGCGATGACTATTGTTTCGTATCTTGGATGGGCTTGGATCAAAATGACATTTCTCCATCTGCATAGTTTAAGACCATATATAATATGAGAAGATATTGAAAATCAAGGTGTTGAATAAATAATAATTATATTAACCTTAGACAATTTGTTTTATTTTACTAGACTTACAATCAATCTTTAATATTACAAAATAACTAGATAGGACAACCACTCGGCATATATTTGTTGTTACGTTAAGCGGCTTCATAATTGAGGAATAGGTACAATGATGCGGTTTAAGTCTCATGGTTTCAAAACACTACATGTGAACAATATTGTTACTTATTTGGATATTGCACTCTATTCATATAGATAAATCAATAGCAGGTAACAATTTTTGTCTGAACATGACATAATAAATCAATTTATTTTTATATTTGCAAAAATCTCACCCTCTATCATACCAAAGTAAACAAAAATTATAACTGTTTACAAAAACAAGAACTGTCATTGAAACAACTGTCATCCACTTGTCACGCGTGACTATACGTCAAACTTTTAATATGTTTGTTAGGCTAAAGTAATGTAAGTTTTGTTCGTATTCAGCCTAATAATAGACGAAAATAAAAATTATGTTTTCTCAAAATTGCTGGAACTTAAAATTCCATTTTATAAATTATAATATTAGTTCTATGTAACACTATTCAAAAACATTAGGTTCAACGGTGTTAGATTTTTTCAAGAATAAAAAACCATTTCTGGACATCTCCTTTGAGTTTCAGTTCTCAGTATGGGGACTCCCAAAATTTACTGCGCTTTAGGGTTCCTTAGCCAAATGGCAAAAACGGAACCCTTATAGATTCGTCATATCTGTCTGTCTATCCGTCCGTATGTCACAGACACTTCTCTCCGAAACTAGGCCTATGCTGTTGAAACTTGGTAAGTAGATGTATTCTGTGAACCGCATTAAGATTTTCATAGAAAACTAGAAAAAAGCAGTTAATTTTGGGGATCCCCATATTCAGAACTGAAACTGAAAAATGACTTTTCATCAAACCCATACGTGTTGGATATCTATAGATAGGTCTTAAATAATGCTATTGAGGTTTCTGACGTCATTTTTTCTTAAGTGAATAGTTTGCGCAAGAGACACTTTCAAAGTGAGAAAATGTGTGACAACCCCCCCCCCCCCCCCCACTTACTTCTAAACTAAGAGATTGATAAATCTAAAAAAATATATATGATGTGATGTACATTGCCATGAAAACTACCAACGAAAATTGGTTTGAACGAGATCGAGTTCGCCTAGAAATCACGACCACTGCGAACGTGTTAAAACATCCGATAGGGGATTTCTTCCGCGCACGCTTAGGTTGTGGAATGATCTTCCTGCCTCGGTTTTCCCAAACGCCTACAGTATGGGGTTCTTCAAAAGGGGTCTAAGAAGGTTTTTACAGGGTCGGCAGCGCGAGTGTGGCGCCTCTGGTGTTGCAAACGTTCATAGGCTGCGGTGACCACCAGTCCTCCTGGTGGGCCGTATGCTTGTCTGCCACCTTAGTGGTATAAAAAAAAAAACATCAATCAAAGTTACAACGAACTACAAGAACTTTTATATTATGTTACTTGCTGCTATGGAACCCTTCATGGGCGAGTCCAACTTGCACTTGGTCGGTATTTATCTAATTTATATGAAAATCTTAATGCGGTTACCAGAATAAATTCTTATTACCAAGTTTCAATAGCATAGACCTTATAGTTTTGGAGAAAAGTGGCTGTGACATACCGTATGTTCGTCCGACGGACATACAGACAGACTAACATGACGAATCTACAGGGTGTATTTTTGAAACGGGGCAGTAAGGGAGAGTACCTTAATCGTTGTAGTTACAGCAAAATGTTCTTAGGAAACCTTCCCTAACTTTTTGAGATATTTAGAACTGCATTTACAGATTTTGCATAAATCTTACGGTTAGCCAAAAAAGTGCCAAAAGTTCAACAATATTTTTTCTGTGCCAATCGATTCTATTTCATGTGGGGATCAAAAGACTCTCCTGGGTTTATTTTAGCTTTGAACGTTTTTATAGTAACATTTGCCTACCAAAAGTCGTTTCAAATTTTTCTTATACATGCCCGTGTTCATTGCTTTTAATTCTTTTGGTAGTTTGTTGTATATTACAATAGCCATATGGAACACACTTTTATGCATTAAGGCAGTATTACATTTAACTGTGCAGAGCCGATAAACATCACGTCGAGATCTATTGCTACCATCTGAAGCCAAAACAAACAAGTCTGAATTCATCCTTACGTATACGGCTTCCTCATAAATATAAAGACTTGGTAGTGTTAAAATATTATGCTTTATACATAGTGGCTTACATGTATCCGTTGACTGCATTCCAAACATAGCTCTAATACATCTTTTCTGTGCTTTGAATACAATATCTCTGTTTGTTGAGTTTCCCCAGTACAATACTCCATAGCGTATGCGTAATGCTGATTCTACTAAACCATGATATGCTGTCAATAAGGTACCCAAACTTACACGATGTGCTAATTCGTGCAGGGCATAGACTGATTTATTAATTTTTCTATCTTTCAAGTTAACGCACCATCTATATGAATCCCGAGGAACTTAGTGGTCTGTACTTCACACACTGGTTCATTTTTGTAGGTAACTTTAGGCGTCATAGCTGTCTTTCGTTGACTAAAGTGCATCAACTGAGTTTTTCCAATGTTAGCCTTTAGGTTGTTTGCATCGAGCCATTCCACGAAATCACTCAAAGTACCATTTATATCACACTCATAGGTCTCCACACTAATAGACTTCATCGCAACCGTACTATCGTTTTGAAATTTCCTGTATTGAAATCAGTGGCGGATACAGAAAAATCTCAAGGGGGCCCCCCCTTGAGATATTTTGAGTTTTGAGCTACCTTTACTATTAGCGCAATAAAAAAGTAATCAAGTCACATGTGAAGTTAATGAAAATTTTATTTGAAATGGTATAATGGTAATACAGTAAATATTTTCAATATGTGCAGCAAGTTCCACCAAGTGCCGTCAATCAACAGTATATAGTAAGTTCAACTCATCTTTGCGCGCGGCCCTATGTGTGGGTAAACCTCGTATAAACACAGTGACTTCGTGTGCGTGCCCAGAGGTACAGTGAAGTACAAAATACAAAAACACTTGTTTAACTAAAACAAAAAATAAAAACTTAATGGGTGAAATGTATGTTAAACATATTAATATGTATCGCTGCTAGGAGAATAAAATGGAGAAATTTTAGGATTCGCTGCTCTCTGCAAGGTTAATTATTATAAATTCAGATTCCATATCACATTATCGGATTAGGACGGTTTAGTTAGGCCCTTTCGCTATATGTCACGGATACTCAGTACGACCCTTTCACGGAACGATCTTCGTTGTATTCGCCACATCTCTTCATCAATTTGACCTAAACGTTCGTTTATTAATTCCCATCACATTTTGTTCGATGTTATGCCAAGCATTATAATTTTTTTAATATTCCCCATACATTTTCGATTGGGTTTAGTTCAGGATGATACGGTGGTAGCCGAAGAACTTTTAAGCCATATGACTAAAGTATGTCATAAATCTTATAACAAACTAGCTTACCCTTGCAACTTCGTTTACGTCACATAAGGTGTACGAAAGGAGTGGTATTTCTTCATCAGACTGATCAAGCAGCGTGTAAAACTGCCCTGCCCTCTCCCAAAGGAACCGCACAAAATATCGAAATCAAAAGTATTCCAGAACGTTCTTCGGATCATAAGCTCAGATTGTACCAAGTTTCATTTAAATCAATCTGTCAATCAATCAGCGTGATACTTATTCGGGATACAGACAGACAGAGAGACATGAAAATTTTTAATTACATTTTCGGCTTCAGTGTCAATTAGAGAACGCCCTACAATTAAAATTTTCAAATTATCTTCCATGTACAGATTCTCGACTCTCAACAGTTTTTTTAGATGTATAGATTATGGTCTTTTTAGTGTTTAAATCAAGTCATACAGTTCAATTTTGGTCATATTTGCTGTATAAGCAATGTTATTTTCTGTCGACCATCTCTGCATTTCTAATTTTTTTTGCATTAGAATTTGGAGCTGTATCATTTTTTGACTATTATGTAGGCCTTTATAAGTTACACAATTCTACTATACATTATTTTTATTTTGTTATGCCTCGAAGGGTTTAGGCAGCGTTTTCGTTAAAAGCTCTCAGACACCTTATTTTTTTCCGACATCTCCAACTAATATCGTTATATTTTAGTCAATGTATATAAAAACTAAAAACTTAACAAATTATATACGCAAACCATTCTCAAGAATCATTGGTGATCTCAGTATGAAAATCCATGCAGTAGTTTTTAAGGTTATCGTGAACAGACAGACGCAGCGGGGACTTTGTCTAATAATAATATGTAGTGATAACAAATATTAATTACATCGAATTGACACATCAAAAATATTTAACTGACTTCTTAAACATTTTCTCGGTGAAGAACTAGACATTTTCTTTAACGACTGTACCCATAGTATTATCACTTAGAACACTTTGTTATGAATTATAATGTAAAATGTAACCAACCTACACAGGATGTCAACATTGCAGTTACATTGAGACTTGTCATGATATTTAATTTCGTCTTATTATAACGTAAGAGTTGCCTTCAAAACATGGTAGATGACGCTGTATGCTTTTTGTTCATTATGATTTAAATTTCGCGGCCTCGCAGAGAGTTTTCTGCAAAGACTGCTTGGCACCGCTGGTGTCGTCAATAAGTCGAGTTACGTCTCTATCTCATATTATACAAATGTACTCTGTGAAGACGGCCGCATCACTGCCACACAAACTAAAGCTGTATAATTACTAGCGCACGCACACATAGCGCCGCGCGCACTGATGAGTTGAACTATCTGTACTATGTTTAAGTTTAAGGGACCAAACGAAATACACTTCTTATGGGGGCATTCCATGGATTCACCGTGCGGGCACCGCGCCGGGTTCATAGCGTTAGCGTGGTACAGAGGGAAATACTGTGAGGGGTTCTTGGACTTGCGACCCATTTGAGTAGGTTTAGGGTGGCCACCTTTCTGTACGCATAAACGTTCACAATGTTCCCTGCCTGCCTAACCAGATTTGATAAGATTCTAACAATGTCGCTTTGGATATTCATTTTAATGAAGAGTTACTGGAGCTCTTGACAATCCTAAGTCTTTATTTAGCTGGTATTCCCCTTGCTCCTACTTCTACGTTTCATTATAACGTAAGAGTTGACTGCTCTAGGTGCTAGATGACGCTGTAACTATTAACGCCAATAACTCTTTCACGGCCACACAGCCAGAGTTTTCTGCATTGGCTGCTTGGTGGCACTGGTGTCCTCAATACGTAAACTGACCATTTATTTTTTAACTCAAAACGGGACATAAGTTTCTATAAATACCCAGATATAAGGTTAATGAAAATCGACAGGAATTCTTTATTTAGAAAAAGTGTTATTAAATGCAAATTTTAAGGGTGGAAATCCGTCAAAGATGCTGTGCCGGGCTCTTACAGATAAACCACACGGTGTCCTACCACGGCTACCACTGCCTACGACTGGGAGCCCCGTGAAAGTCCCTCGGAAGGATGTCACAGAATTTCCAACAGACTTTGGCTACCACCGCGTCCTCTTCTAGGAGTACGGGTACTAACCCGCATCTTTAGGGGTTGATTCGGGTTTTATCCCGCTTATTGAGGGGTGAGGCGTGCTTCAAACTCTCTCATCACGCTGCCGTCTTTGGCCTGGTTCTGTAAGGACGGCGAGCAGCCCTCCCGCCGCGCCGCGCCGCCCTCATGCCCCCGGTCTTGGAGGCCGATAATCTTGGCGAAGACAAGTCTGCGGCGCCTCCGGAACTCGGGTGGGAGAGTACTCTCCCGTTCCGTCCTCGCTGCCTCTTTCACGAGCATTACCAGCTCGCAGAAAATGGTAGCGGCGACCGGCCCATTTACTCCCGCCAGAGATCATTGCTCGCACCAAGGTTTCCAGCACGAAAATCTCTATGTCCTGACCGGTTGTGCTGTGAAGGACAAGGCGCTGTTGCGCCCACGCTGAGTACTCCACAATTGTGTGGAGCGCTGTGCCCTTTCTGCGTTCCTTGCAGGGGTGGCACTCAAGTGTGGTCTCCCGGTGTATTCGCTTCAGATAAGTACTTACCGAAGCAACCATGCCCGAAACTCATCTCTGTAAACCGGTAGGAGAAAGCGCCGTGGTTCCGCTCCAGTCACTCGTCTATGACGGTCTGATCGCCCCGGTTGTGCCGTTTTCCCAACTTAGTTGCTCAAGTCGCACCTTCTAAATCTCCATGATATCCAGTTTTAATCCATGATTAAAAATAGTATTTTAATGACTGGTACATTCTTTAAAACCTCTGTTGAGGAATAGAAGTGGACTGTATGGGTGATGGGGTTGGTTGGTGGTTGAAACCTAGGCACTCACCGGTAATGTTGAAGCCGGCATCTTGGTTCTGGTTTCGTCTTGTTATATGTTTGATTTCTTCTGGGGCGCCCCTATGTTGATTGTTTCACTTTAGATTAGGCACAGCACTTGTATGAATTGATTTTTACTATCTTTAAGGCGATTTGAGTGGTATTTACCGGTGTTTTGATTATTTCGTTTACAACGACACGGTTCGTGTTTAATGGTGGTGCGGGAACTGGGTTGCTCCCTGAGGAACGCTAGGTGGCGCTAATCGCCTGGAAAAGATGTTGGAAGGGAAACGGAAGTAGTCAAATTTATTGCTTTAACATTATTTTCCCCCCCTGCTGGCGAATTAATGAGACTGAAAGTCTGAAAATGAAAATATTTGTTCACAATAATGCTGTTTTGATGATGACAAATTAAATTTATAATGAAAGTTGCTGGTTATGATTGAAGAAATTATAAAGTTAATTAATCTAGTATGTTAAATGGTTATTGATCTGCATCTGGTAATGGACACAGTTTTACTAATGGTCTTTTAAGAATGCCCTGAGCAGTTCTGACTGCAACAGAGCGGCACACATTATCACGGCCTATGTGTAGTTCAATGATACGACCGAGACGCCAACGTCGCCAACGTTTGTTCATTCTTATGTTTGAATAGTCCAGTGTTGGAAGTGTTGTTAGTGGATGTTCATCTACAGTGTTTGATAGGTTCAAAACGCAGGCACGTTTTTCACAATTGATTTCAGGATCTGATTGATATGTCTTGTTAATGTGTGTAGGCTCTTTAGGCCATTGGTTTTGATCAAATGACAGCCACTGTGGGCCTGTCCACCATAGGTCATGATTGATAAGCTCATCGGGGTACAAACCTCGACTTGCTGCGTCCGCAGGGTTTTGTTTCCCAGGGACATGATTCCAAATAGCTTCTGGAAGCTTACGTTGTATGTTTGAAATACGATTGCCAACAAAGGCCTTATCTACTGGAACCTTCTCCATTTGTCCAGTTGTTAAATACTCCATCACATGTTGATTATATTGTTGATGAAACTCTGGTTTGCTTAAGAGACGTTTCTCTAATTGTAAAAAGCGCCGAAGAGCTATCGGATGTGCACCTTCAAATGATGGTGATGATTGATCACGAAAAGGAAGCTGGACAATGTAACGTCCATCACTATTACGTTTGTGTGTTGTTTGGAATGTATCCTCACATTGGATGTCCTCTGAAGAATGAGGCTGCTGTGTCTGATCACATGGTATGTTATGGTATGTTATCCCACTCCCATTCTGAATAGCCACATCTAAGTTGGCATCCATTGATAAATGATTGATTGATAAAGGAGTGGTATTTGATGATGATGATAAGGTTTTTCCCATCAGGATAAAACCGAAAATTGTGTTGATGGCAGTTGCTGCATGTGGACCACCATCAAATTTTCCTGGTAAAAGAATATGTGGGAATATCTCTCCACCGAATAATATGTCCACTGGACGTGAAGAATGATATTTTTCATCTGCTAATTTTATGTTTGATAGATGTTGAAAATTGACTATGTCCACAGGATGAGTGGGCATATCACCACAAATTTTGTCAAGAGTCACCGCTTCAAGAGTGAATGATGGTTCAATTTTACCAATTGGTCGCATTTCTAAAAATACTTTGCCCAAAGAGCAAGCTGCAGTTTCACCTACTCCTGACATTGGAGTTTGAGATTTGTATTGTTTCAACCCTAAACGATGTGCGCAAGCCTTAGAGATAACATGACTTTGACTACCTGGATCCACTAAAACGCGGACCTTCTGAAAGGAGCCTCGACCGTCTCTTACCTCCACCTCGGCAGTAGCAAGCATAACAAAATGTGAGCCTGATGATGATAATGATGATGACTCAGCAGTGGTGTTTGATAATGATGTGACGGGTGTAACAACATTCTCTTTTGTTTCAGGAGCAGGTACTGTACGCTTCAATGATGATGATGATTTGTTTTGACTTGAAGTCTGATTTTGTTGTGTGTGGGCTGATGTCCTTTTAGTAAAATGTAACAAAGAATTGTGACGTTGACCGCATGTCTTGCATGTGTGTGTTGAAATACAATTTGAAGTAATATGGTTTGACCGAAGGCAGTTAAAACAAATTTTGAATTGTTTCACAACTTGTGATCTCTCATATGGAGTTTTTGCTAAGAATTTTGAACACAAATAGAGGGCATGATCCTCTTTACACAAAATACATGATTGATGAGGCGCTTGGGCCAGTAATATGTTTGATTTTGATTGATTGTTCACACTTGCACGTTGCTGAATAGCTGATAATGATGAATTTTGATTTGCTGGGCGTTGTGGTGCACCAGGCAATGATGATGATGATGAACGTTCAAGAGCGCTACATCTATCATTTAAAAATGTTGTTAATTCCTTGAAGCTTGGAAATTCAGAACTTGTATTAGCTAACTCGAATGCTTCACGAGAAGCTCTGTCTAATTTTGTTAATAGGGAGTGAAAAAGCACAAAATCCCAGTTTGATGTGTTCAACCCTAATGAGCTGAGCATTGATAAATTTTCATTATAGATGTCAAGCATGTTACGGAGACTCTGAGGAGAACCCGAAGTTAATGATTTTAAGTTTTGAATTTGTTCCCAACACAAAAAAGCTAGATAGCGCTTGTTATTGTATCTGTTAACTAAAGCTGTGTATGCACTGACATAGTTTGCTTCACACACTGGATATGCTCTGATTATGTTGATTGGATCCCCACTAAGCGATGTAATTAAATATTGAAATTTCTCTACATTTGATAGGTCAGGACGTGAATGAACAAGTGTGTTGTAAAGGTCAATGAACCCTGGAAAATCTTTAAAATTGCCTGAAAACAGTGGTAATTTGATAGGTGGAAGTTTAGCGGATTTGTTTTTAGCAGACTCTTGTTTCACAGAGGAATTATCTGGTTTAACTGTAGGTAAATATAACCGCTTTGCCTCCAACACTTCAAAGTACATGTCATCAGCCTGTTCCTGAATTTTGTTTTGGTTTAACAACACATCTTTATCATCCATTCCTGCCTTAATGAACTCACATTGAAGTTGTACGTGGGTGTCGTTAAATGTCTCAAGAATTTGTTCTAGACGTAAACACCAAGTTTCAAGTCGATTCACAATACTATTATCATTTTTGCAATTACGCGCGCACGTAACCGCATCTTTGAGCCGCTTGAGGGCCATGTTACGTTTTGACTCATAATGAGCTATTAATGATTCACTCATCTTGATTTGTTATGAAAAAATAATAAAACACAAAGTTAAAGTTGAATTGTTTTGAATGTTATCGAAAAAGGTAAACACGTTTACGTCAGTATCATATGTTATACAAACGTCACGTTGACTGATTGATTGTCAGTTCCACTGAGTGTTGTGTTACTGACTTCACTTTGTTTTTACGTTGAATGAATGATTGTCAGTTCCATTCCATGTTATGTCACTGACTTCACTGCTTCACAACCGAAAGACTTCAACACAAGAATGAACAAACTTCCGGTAATGAATGAAAAGTTTCGCGCGAATGAAATGATGAATTATGATTTGAATGAATGATTGTCAGTTCCACTGAATGTTATGTTACTGACTTCACTTTGCTGCACTACCGGAAGACTTCAACACAAGAATGAAAGAACTTCCCGCAATGAATGAAAAGTTCCGCGCGAATGAAATGATGAATTATGATTGGTTGATTTTTAATTATCACGAAAAAATGAAATTTGACCAAATTTTTAAATATGGTTGCTAAAACACAATGAGTTTCCGCCGTATGATATAATATGTTAAAATGTTCGAAACTTTTTGATAGAAATGTTGGAATATGCTTTGACCAAATTTCAAATATGGTTGCTAAGACACAATGAGTTTCCGCCGTATGATATAATATGTTAAAATGTTCGAAACTTTTTGATAGAAATGTTGGAATATGCTTTGACCAAATTTCAAATATGGTTGCTAAGACACAATGAGTTCCCGCCGTATGATATAATATGTTAAAATGTTCGAGACTTTTTGATAGAAATGTTGGAATATGCTTTCTTGTTATAAAAACAATGTTGATATTATGTTTTATTTAACTGATAATAACAAATGAAAATTGTTATATTGCAACTTTACTGTGAACAAATATGGCGAACCCCAAAGTTAATAAATAGGTTTTTGGTACGAATTTGAGAATCCGGCTCGAAGGACCAAATATAATGTTGAGGAATAGAAGTGGACTGTATGGGTGATGGGGTTGGTTGGTGGTTGAAACCTAGGCACTCACCGGTAATGTTGAAGCCGGCATCTTGGTTCTGGTTTCGTCTTGTTATATGTTTGATTTCTTCTGGGGCGCCCCTATGTTGATTGTTTCACTTTAGATTAGGCACGGCACTTGTATGAATTGATTTTTACTATCTTTAAGGCGATTTGAGTGGTATTTACCGGTGTTTTGATTATTTCGTTTACAACGACACGGTTCGTGTTTAATGGTGGTGCGGGAACTGGGTTGCTCCCTGAGGAACGCTAGGTGGCGCTAATCGCCTGGAAAAGATGTTGGAAGGGAAACGGAAGTAGTCAAATTTATTGCTTTAACAACCTCTCTAAGGCAGGCATAAATACAAGTCACCCTGTTTTACTATAGCCAAGCATTTAGCAATGTTCTATTTCAGGTTCAGCGCTAAACTCCTTTAGATCTTCGACTCGAACCGTGTAAATATAAAATGAAGAATATATTTTTACCACAATACATTCGTAATTGTAATCAAAAGGTAGACCCATATGCAGCAGATTTTATTACATTGTGAATGACGCAGCGAGCTATGTTTGGAATATATTTGAGGGATAGACTTCGAAATTAGGGTTATCCGGCAGAGAACCAATGTTTTCGACAATAAGCACACCGAAGTGGCAGTTGGCTGGTCACGTCTGCAGGAGAGTGACGGCCGATGGAGAAAACGGGTTTGAGAATCAGCAAACGTAGTGTAGAACTTTTTATTATAAAGTGAAAAAAGACAACTTGGCCCAGACGGGACTTGAACCCGCAACCTTTGCCTAATCCAGGGCTCTCTGTGCCATACTCTTAAATGGCGGTTACAATAAGGTGAAGAATTTCAACTTGTATCAGTACGGCTCCCGTAGCTCTATTGGTTAGAGCATTGCCCTGGATTAGGCAAAGGTTGCGGGTTCAAGTCCCGTCTGGGCCAAGTTGTCTTTTTTCACTTTATAATAAAAATATTATGAAAAAGTTAGCATACTAATTGCTTTAAATATTAAAAATCTATAGATCGAGTCGGAGACATCAAATCAATGTATAAAAATGATTGCAATATCGTTCATTGATATCAGAGTTGCTAAGTAGCTCGATAGATGGCTCTGTGCCATACTCTTAAATGGCGGTTACAATAAGGTGAAGAATTTCAACTTGTATCAGTACGGCTCCCGTAGCTCAATTGGTTAGAGCATTGCCCTGGATTAGGCAAAGGGTGCGGGTTCAAGTCCCGTCTGGGCCAAGTTGTCTTTTTTCACTTTATAATAAAAATATTATGAAAAAGTTAGCATACTATAAGTCTTTCCATTTCTTTATTTTCTCGATGACAGCTCGACGACAGCTCCTGTGAAAACTTGTACGAGCGTCCTTTTTACATTATGTATGCATTATTTTATACAAAATTGACGTTTACGCACGTACAAAGTTATACCTGACTCTGAAAAACTGATAGGGATTGAGCTATCGATAAACATAATACGATAACAGATCCAATTTTTTTTAACAAAATGTAAAAACTAAACTACTTACTGCCGGATACTTTTGTACAAATTTACTAACTAATATTAGGTCTTTACCTATGAAATTGCCGTTGTGTATGAAAAAAAATTAAACGATTTTTTTCATGTTTTTTTTATTTGTATATTAATCGAAGTAATCACCCATGCAATCAATGCATCTTTGCAAACGCAGCGGCAGTTTGATGCCCTTCTTGAAGAAATAAGCTGGACGGGAGGTAACAAATTCTTCAAAGGCATTTTCTACTGCCTCTCGGGTATTGAATTTCTTTCCCGCCAAGAAGCTATCCAAATTCTGAAAAAAGTAGTAGTCTGTAGGCGCAATGTCTGGTGAGTATGGCGGATGACTGAGAGCTTCCAACCCTAGTTCTTGCAAATTTGGAGATCGTCTGCTGTGCAGTATGAGGTGTCGTGCAGAAATAACGGAAACGAGCGATTGACCAATGCTGGTTGGAGATGTGCCGTGCCAGCTTCTCCATCATTGTGTTCAGTTCCTCACAGTACACATCTGTAGTAATGCTCACCCCGTTTGGTAAAAAGCTGTGATGAATCACACCGGCGCTAGACTACCAAACAGTGACCATCACTTTTCTAGGGCTAATATTTCGTTTAACTAATATTTTTCGTTTTCGCCTAATTTTTAACATATCCATGATGACGAATAACGTCACACAAATCAATAAACAAATGACTTCTTTTGGAAAATTAATTCCAAGTTTTTAAAATAAAATTAATTTGAAATTGAAATTCTTAGCCAAACAAAAATTATTTTGATTTGAAATGGCCAGTACTGCCGAACGGCAATCTTTAAGTCTTGTAACGAAATATAATAAAGACCTATTATTATATTTCATTACAAGACGTTACACGTCTTAACTTTTGCTTGATAATGCCAATTTCTTTAAAATTTTCGAAGCGGTTGTACAATAAGTAGGTATAGGAAGGTACTCGACAATGAAACGAAATACTTATAATGACAGGTAATCTTTATTTATTTATTTTTATCAAATCTGAGGAATCGTCACTGTCACCATCTCCAACATTTATTATAAGTTCATGTACTTCTATGTTATCGAATGCCTCATGAATTTTCCAATCCGTATTATGTTTTGGGTTCTTCTCAAGATTTTTTCCCAGTTTTTGGCAGTAACATCTGCGGATGTTACTGCCGAAAACTGGGAAAATATGTATTTTAAATATAACATCACATCATAAATATAACATCTTGTTTGTCATAAAAGGGGAATGGTTATTGTTTCAAGCGGCGTGTCGTATGATTTGTGTCCATATTAGTTCTATAGAATTGTACTGACAATGATACGATATTCGAGCGATATACAATATTTGATCGATATCATTACTTATTTGGTCACAACACTAAAACTATCAAATTTGAACTGTCATCGAGAAAATAAAGAAATGGAAATAGTATAATTGCTTTAAATATTAAAAATCTATAGATCGAGTCGGAGACATCAAATCAATGTATAAAAATGATTGCAATATCGTTCATTGATATCAGAGTTGCTAAGTAGCTCGATAGATGGCTCTGTGCCATACTCTTAAATGGCGGTTACAATAAGGTGAAGAATTTCAACTTGTATCAGTACGGCTCCCGTAGCTCAATTGGTTAGAGCATTGCCCTGGATTAGGCAAAGGTTGCGGGTTCAAGTCCCGTCTGGGCCAAGTTGTCTTTTTTCACTTTATAATAAAAATATGAAAAAGTTAGCATACTAATTGCTTTAAATATTAAAAATCTGTAGTGTAGAACGCCGACCCGCCATGCCAGATGGACCGACGACTTGGAAAAGGTCGCAGGCTGGGACTGGATCCGGAAGGCGCAGGACCGTGAATTGTGGCGTTAATTGGGAGAGGTCTGAGTCCAGCAGTAGACCGCCATAGGCTGATTTGATGATCAAATCAAATGGGCACAACATCCAATAACGTTCAATGGGTTTTTTAGAGATGATTATAACTTTGCTAATACATTATAGTTGCTCTCCTCGCCTATCTACCACCCCCAAAACTTAATGTAAATAATCCACAATGATATCTGAGGTTTCACCAGAATATCTTTTTTTTGTTGTCGCGGGGAATACAGTTGGGCACCGTCAATACAGCCACGAGGGCAGCAGGAACGGCGTGTGGGGCACCCGGTGTCGGATTGGGACCGTCCTACCTACCAAACCCTGCGGTATTCCTTCTTCCTCCCTGAACTCACTTCAAAGATTTCAAATTGGGCCGGGGGCGCCCTGCAAGTTCGTGGCTCCTCCAGGGAGCAAGGTGGGTGACACCCCCGGAGCTCTCTAAGGAGTTGCCAAAAAACCAAGCCCGCATGATACCGCTCTCAAACGCTTCTCTGCTTGAACAAGGGGCAGAAAGCTACCGAGCGGGTAGGCACTAAAGGCATCTCCAGAACACGGGGAGGTGCCTTTCGTCAGATGATCTTATCTTGGACTAACATTTTTTCTTTTATACCTTCTGTCTATGGATTCCCCGACCACGCGTGTCTTACGAACTTCGTTTAAATAAATTCCCGGTGTTTCGGAAAACGGGACTATTTAGCGTCCCGGCATTATGTTCGGGGACACCGGGACAGGTGACCGAAAAAAGCGACAGTTTCGTTCAAAACGGGACGTATGGTCAGTTTATCAATAAGTCAAGTGTGTGCCCGTCAACGCTTGTCGCATTCGTAGTATTTCATACACTATATCTATCCTGCTCACTGATGATACCCAAGCACCCAAGGGGGGGGCGCGCGCCCCCCGCGCCCCTACCCTGTATCCGCCACTGATTGAAATTTATGCAAAATATTTATAGATGTTATTTTATCAATATAATAGTCATTAAAAGCATTTGCAATGTCAATTGGATTTTTTAATGTCATCATTAAGTCTAATAAATGGTATAGTGTTTGGAGGTTTATTTAGTTTTGCAGTACCTATTTATAATCTGCCATATAGTCTTGGCTTTGTTAGTGGAAGTGCGTACTTTGTGATTGTTTTGCGCCTTTTGTGTCAAACTAATTATTTTCTTTAGTCTTTTACTATACTGTCTTAGATTGTCTCTGTTAGTTTTACTAGAGCATTTTCTGTAACTCCATAATAATTCGCGTTTTCTATTACTACAGGTTTTTATACCTCGAGATACTCAAGATGGTTTTTTATTAACCCGTACAGTTATGTTCCCAGTTATGTTACAGTTATGTTATGTCCCGCTAACCGGTGTACCTCTACAGTCCCGCCCGATACTAAAGTGTCGCACAGAAAAACGTAAATTATAAAATGTTACTTATAATATATATATACTTGCTATGGATAGGTGTACGTTGTTTGTATTCTGTACCACCGTTCCTATTCTTTAGAGTTGTAAGTAGTTTTAATTATGTTAAGCTTCTTTAAGTTTTTGTTCATATCTTAATTGCTTAATAAGTAGATATGTTGTTAATGTATAATTAATTGTAAGGACAAACATGTGAACCGTTTGTATTTATTTAGGTGTAGAAATAATATCGGATTAAGGTGGAGGAATGTAATGTAGAACGGAATGTAATAAATGTCTGTATAAGATGTAGGTAGGTATATCAGGTTTTGGTTAGGAATGACAGTCGGAATAAACCTGCTAAACTGTGAACAGCGTTTCTTATTGTGTTTCCCAAAATCCCTGTCCTCTCGTGGAAGAACACTACAGTGTGTACAAAGAAATCTACATAGTTTCGCTAAGTGATAGACACAATGTCAACACTAGAAATAAAAATAACCTTGCTGTTTTTCATAGCAGATTGCACAAAACCAGCAATTCTTTCATGGGTAACTGTATACGCTTTTACAACAAGCTACCAGACGAAATTAAAAGTATGTCCCTTAATAAGTTTAAAAGATCTGTAAAAGGTAAATTGTACTGCAGGGGCTACTATACAATCAATGATTATTTGTTGGATAAGGAAGCCTGGAAATGACCTGCTCTGCTGGATTCTCAAAAAAATTGTTAAAATACATAGTTCTTAGATTCTTTAAACTTGTAAATAAAGCAAAAAAAGAACAACCCGCTGAGTTTCTTGCCAGTTCTTCTCAGGTGGGTCGCGTTGTGAACTGGTGGTAGAGTTTTGTTTTATATTCTGGACGTTTTACAAGCGCCTATGTGAAATAAATATAAAAAAAAAACTGACATTTATTTGAGAAAGTTTCCGTGCTTCGGAATGTTGGTCGCCGTTGGGCCCGGTTGCCAGTGAAATGGCAGTCGTTAAGCCAAGTTGAACGCTTTATTCGGTTGCTTGAATTTTTTTAACTACAGGTAGTCACTACCTGTACCTATCCATTTCCACGCGGCAATATGGCTCACATGGCTCACCACTTAATACGTGGGACTTATTCTGAATGGTGAAATGCGTTCATATAATGTGCCTCTGCTTACCCCTCGGATATAAAGGCGTGACGTGAGGCGTGTATGTACAGACGAATTTGAGAATGCATGGTCAATCCGAAACGAAATTGCTTTGTACTGAGAATTGACGCCATCTATCAGATAACATTGGAAGTCAAGTATCTAGCGTTGCCGATTTTTTTAAACCTCACACAGGAACGCGATTATTGTGAAAATAGCAACTCATTAATCTTTTGAGTAATGTAAATATGCCATCTAGTACATTTTTTGTGATTCTAAGGTGTCTATGCAATATTATATTCGCGCCATCTAGCGGAGTTTTTGTAGTTTGGGCTCAAATGTGCATGGGATTATAGATCTTAAGGGGCCCATGCAATATTGGAGGTGACTGTACTATGTCTGTAAGATTAAAAATTTTCAGTCGACCCCCTACATTTTCCCACTAGCATTTGGGAAATTTAGTGAGATTCCATTATAAACTACTCAATATGTCTAGATCATCCTCATCCTACAGCCTTAGCAAAAACAAAGTACGCAGCAACAGAAGAAAGCATAGTACCTACCTAGTTACTGAAAGTAGGTGTTTCGAGTGATCTTCAATCGAAAACTGTATTAAGTAAGATATTTAATTTGTTATTCAGGTCCTCCTGTCGTGAAAAAGCATACACCGGTCCTGCAAAAGTTCTGTGAAGATATAACTACAGAAAAACTTTAAAAAGGTGAAAAAAGTAGAGCAAAAAATTACCAGTCTAAAATTGAAACTAATTTAACTGTTGAAGACAAACCAGAGCAAGGAAATAAGGTCGTTGAAGCTTGTTGTGTAGTAAAATCACCAATACATACACTACAAAGTAATGAACCAATCACACCTGAAGATATCCTATCTGAAAATAGGATCAATGGACACCGAAATATTCTGAATGAATCCACCAAAAAATACTTATGCGACGCTTGCCAAAAATGTTTTAGGACAAATAGAGAATTATTTAGTCATATTCGTACACACACAGGCCAGGCCCAGAAGCCCTATAGTTGTGATATTTGCAAGAAATGTTTTAGTCGCAAGCATCATTTAGATAGCCATATTCGTATACATACAGGCGTAAAGCTCTATAGTTGTGATATTTGTAAGAAATGTTTTGCTGGAAAAGGCGATTTAGTTCAACACATTCGTACACACACAGGCGAAAAACTCTATAGTTGTGATATTTGTAAGAAACGTTTTAACCAAAAGCCGCATTTAGATAGCCATATTCGTACACACACAGGCGAAAAGCCCTATAGTTGTGATATTTGTAAGAAACGTTTTACTGGAAAAGCTGGTTTAGTTAAACACATTCGTATAGTCTTTTTCTGGACAGCTCAGCAATCATGTAAACATGTCATGTTTTGACAAAAGTTGTCTATGATCATAGTGCTGTAACTATACTGATTCTATGTATGTAAATAACCATTGAGTTATATCTAGTTCACCGTACATTCATTTACTTCGGTATCTCAATCGCCAAATTCATCAAATCATGAAATTCGGTATATCAATATATATTATGTGCAATAATTAAAGGATCTTTTAAAAAAAAAGAAACTTTTAGAACATTTAATAGTATAATCATTTATTTACATTATTAAATTACTTTAGGGATGATAAAAAGTGTAGACGCCTCGTTGGCTGCTCGCCGTTCTTACAGAAGCAGACTACTTAAGACATCTTGAGAGATTTCTAATGTGGGGTTTTAAAATCTGAAAACTTAAAATATTAATACTACCTACCTTTTTTTCACTCATAACTCTCATAAGTGACGTGACGCAAACGAAGTTGCGCGGGCCAGCTAGTCTAATATACAAATCGTAGGAATGCTTCATATCAAGGATAATACCTTACCCTTCGGCCACATTCGAAACCAAGTTTTGAAATGTTTCTAACCATATACGTATTTAGGAATGTATCTATATCTAATACTAAGTACCTCATTGCTGTCTTATACTACAACATTACGTTTTATTAAGTTTTCCTTATTTTATTTGTGTATCAATTCATTCAGCCTGCTATTCAAACCCGCCGACACAATAACCCTTCTTTTGTGTCGCGCAGTAGGGTAAAATTAAATATAAAATGTTTAGAACACCTGAGGTCATAATTGTGCCGGACTTACCTCTCAAGACATTTGAATGGCCATTAAATTAAATCTATACCTTACAATATTCAATCCACAAAGTATTAATCAGATTGTCATTGATTGAAGTCGTTCCATTATAATCTGCACGACTTCATAACTATCACCAATCAGATAATACGGACCCCAGACGGACTTGCCTCGCATCGTCAGGGAAGTCAGTCTAAGCGACCAGTTTGACAGAAACCTGTTTATTTAGTTGCCGGGTAGCCGGTGCCGGGTAACCGACGGCGAATGCAAGCGGTTGCCGGGCAAATCACGCCGGTACGTGTGAAAGCTATAGTACACTGCCATACACCCACCCTACCCGGCACCCGGCAACCGGTACGTGTGAAAAGGGGCAAAGACTCGCACTCTTAGCTCTCTGGGTCAATAAGTTATATTATTAAAGTAAGTACATTTTTTCGAACTGACAGATTGATAAAACAATGACCTCCTTTTAAAATCAATTGGCCAGTACAACAGTTTTACAACACTATGGCAAAGACAAACAAGTCTGAGAAAAAATAATTTAATGACAAGCAAAAATGACAGTCTTAAATTTTTACCATCCGAGTATTTTTCATGAAATTATTCTATAATCTAAAGGTTTATCAGTGTCGAAATGTCCGCATAAATCTAACTAGAGTAGGAACTCTAGTTAGATTTCAAGATTTCAAGGATGAAAGAACTAAGATCAGGATTGATAATTAAATGTAAGTAATTATGGAGTAGTCGAGATCCCATTTCTTTGTTTACTTACTATATTTTTTAAGTCTGTTGAATTCCACTATACACACACAGGCCAGAAGCCCTATAGTTGTGATATTTGTAAGAAAGGTTTTAATCAAAGTAGTAATTTAAATAGACACATTCGCACACACACAGGCGAGAAGCCCTATAGTTATGATATTTGTAAGAAACGTTTTAATCAAAGTAGTAATTTAAATAGCCGCATTCGCACCCACGCCGCCGCCGGTGAAGCCCGTGCTGTGTGCAAGTAGGTGTGTCCCTGTGGCGCACCGCTGCCACGTTTGAGGACAGAACGCTTTTGCGTACTTACAGTGTGTGCTGCCTCGGGCGGCGGGTAGTACCCCCTACTAATGTTATAAGTGCGAAAGTGACTCTGTCTGTCTTTCTGTTACGTTTTCACACAGTTTGAGTCCTAGGGAAGGACATAGGGACACTTTTTAACTGACTGCGGAAAAGGAGGGTAATGGTTTTACGCGATAACGAATTCTGCGCGGACGAAGCCGCGGGGAAAAGCTAGTACTTAATTTATAGTTATAAATAATAAGAATTTGTAGTTAGCATTTTCACAATAGTTAAGCTACTATTGTAGGTAGTCCATTGCCGTTTTCTTACATACGGCGGACAAAGAAAAGGGCAAAGGACAAAAAACCGGCCAAGTGCGAATTGGACTCGCCCATGAAATGTTCCGTAGCAGCAAGTACCATAGTGTAAAAGTTCTTGTAGTTCGTTGTAACTTTGATGTTTTAACACGTTCGCAGTGGTAGTAATTTTTTTTAAAAGAAAATTACAGTTTATGACGTATTAAAAAAATAACTACCAACTAGATCTCGTTCAAACCAATTTACGTTGATAGCCGTAGAAGTTGAGGGGGGGCGGGGGCACATTTTTTCAATTGGAAGGGTCTGTTGCGCAAACTTTTCTCTTTAAAAATGATGTTAGGAACCTTAATAGCATTTTTGAAGACCTATTTCTAGATACACACCACACGTATGGATTTGAAGAAGAAAAGAATTTTGAGTTTCAGTTCTGAGTATGGGGGGCCCCCCAAAATTTACTGCGTTTTAGGGTTCCGTAGCCAAATGGCAAAAACGGAACCCTTATGGATTCGTCATATCTGTCTGTCTATCCGTCCGTATGTCACAGCCACTTCTCTCCGAAACTAGGCCAACGTTGTTGAAACTTGGTAAGTAGATGTATTCTGTGAACCGCATTAAGATTTTCATAGAAAACTAGAAAAAAGCAGTTAATTTTGGTGAGACGAATCGGCCCTGCCGTGGGTGCCCTCGACGTCACTCTGGGTCGGAAAACGAATATTATGTACTAGAATCTTCCCGCCGTGATATAAAGGTTGGGTTGTTCACGAGTAGGTAGAAACCAAAAGCAAGTACGTACACTTACCTCAGGATCCACCGCAACGAGTCCCTGTCCTCACTCTGGTCGTGATCTCTTGCACCAGTTGTTTTGGCGTGGGTGCCTCGCCAATGCCGTTCACACTCACTTATAATTGGTTGATTTATTAAACGAAAAGTCACTCCCGCGGGATCCCGTTACGTTAATTGAATTTTGAAGAGATTTAGTTTACTTTTAATTGATTTATTGGAAATTTATGAAGGACACTTGTCGCTGCGTGTCGACCGAGAGAAGCGAGTCTCACGCCCTCTTGCATGTCCGGTTTTGCGTCTTTACCATTGGCTCGTGTAGGTAAATGTTTGTATCTACTGTGTTAAATTAGTCTAAAAATAAAATTTGAAGCACGAAAATAATTATTATTAAATTCATCTCAATCAAATAGAATTAAAAGCGATTAAACATTGACATGATATTGACATTGTCTTGGATACTTCCTGTTATGGGCTCCGGAGACGGTCCGGCGACTTCATTCGGGTCTGTTGAAATTAGCTGAGACCTACTGTGTTTAACATTTTTCAACAGATTTGGGTCGGGTCGCATGACTGTCACCGCCGGATGAAGATATCTAAGTCGATGTCATTTCAATGTGTAAACACTTTTGGGTGAATTTATTTTTTTCCAATTGCCGTATTTTATTATACGGCACTTACTTTGCTGCCGTATACCGTATTTTGAGTGTAATCGATATCGGAATACCGTATATTACGGCAATTGCCGTATCCAGAACAACACTGCAACCAAAATAAATTAATGAAGCCCTTGTCTCTGCTTTTGCGATTCTATTTATATTCTATCGATGTTCTATAGTGGCGATAGACAAGATTTACGCGACTAGCAGATTTAGGACCAATCGCTTTAATATCGTAATAGAATCGCACTGGACCGGCTTTTTGATGGAAAATAGCAGACTCGGCCCCCAGGGGGCCGAGTCTGCTATTTCAATCGCATCAGAATAGAATAGATATCGTAGCAAAATAGCTCATCGGTACAATTTGACAGTTTTCGTATTCGCTAACTCGATAGCTTCTATCTTGTTTCTATTGAAGTGCGATTATGGTCAACCGATGGCCTCTCGATAGAATCGCCAGTGTATTTGACATTTATGCGTAGTCTGCTAATATTTGATGGGATTTGTTTTGGAAGTCGCGTAATTAATGTTTGACAGCTAGAAATAGAAAGTGCGAGGCTGGTTATTTTCGTTCGGTATACATACAATGGGTATTATTGTTTAAATTAATCAATTTGCAGATAAACTAAATAGAAGCAAGTTTACAATTTACCTACATCAAAATGATGAAGATTGATTAATTGTAAGACATAAGACATAGCCTAACATTTTATCCGAAGCAGACTTTATTTATTTCACTCATACATTGGATGGTCGTAGTGCTATAATAAGTCTCCAAAAAGTGAATTTAGAGCTGTGAGTGAGCCATTGTCGCAGGGTCAATGAACTTTACTAGTTATAGATACATAGATGGCAACTATTCCAAGTAGCCAACTCAACAAGATCAGCAAAATAGTATGAAGACATGTATGCAATTGACATGCATCTATTTTCTGTAAGTACTGTCCAATATTCTTTACAATCACTCATATCTAAAATACAAGTCACATTTCTAATACAGTCAGTCAGGGTAACTTTGTCTTTCAATATAATTTAGTACATAGGTACCTACTTACCTATGTACACTCAATTCCCAATATACTTACTTAATTGTTTTTTACAGTTTTTATGAACATTTAAAATATCCAGTTTACCCGGGTGCACAGCATATTTTCACCGTTTCACCCACATAGCTCCTGTTCCCAAGGGAATATGGGCCTAAAATATAGCCTATGTTCACCGGGAAGAGTCTAGCTTCCCAACACTGAAAGAATTTATTAATCGGTCCAGAAGTTTTGGAGCCTATTCCGATGCAAACAAACCAACATCCTAATTTTCCTCATACCTAATAATATTGGTATAGAGACTGCAGGTTTTAAATTATATAGGCATCCCTAATGACTTATACACCTATAAACTCTTAAGAAACTGAAAGAAGTCAGGTGTTAAATGGGAATATTAAAGTATACTTAGGTATAAATAAAAAATCAATCACTTTTTGAACTCTACTGTAGGGTACCATTCCAAGCAAACCCCACCTGTAAGTAGTGTTGATGGGAGTATGAGACTTCATTACTAATTGGTCAATATTCTAACAGATCATTTAAATTCTGAGTTTACAAACTTTCTTCCGGTTCCAAATTTAAAGTAACTAGCAAGTACCTAGTGCACCAGTACACCGACGGACAAGGACTGGGTTGGTTGGAGAGCAGCCCGATGATAGTCACATTCACATCTAACAATGCTGATACAAAACTGGTCAACTCACAGTGCTCGTAATACCCTAATAAATGTGATCCAGATCATTAAGCTTGGTGAAGATGATTAAGTCCTTACCATTTTATTTTAATCTTTGTTTGCTGCGAGTACATTCATTACATTATGGTCTCAAAATAGCAGGGAAGATTGTTAATGCATGTTGTGCATGGCATAACTGTGTTATAAAACATCTGTAGTACTTCCTATCTCTCCTTTAGAAGAAGAACGCACAATGGCCATGGAAACATGAGGTGGGTAAATAAGAGTTGACAAAATTGGTAAAATTATTTATTTAAATCAATGTTTGACACTTAAAATCACAGTCATTTAATATTTCTATCAGATAAATCTCATTTCCTTTTAACAACATCTTGAAATCACTTTTTAATCATCAATCATAATTCACAAGCTTGCAATAGCTGAAATAAAACTAATTGTATTGTAATCTATTTCAGGATACTCGAGTTGAAAATTGAAGTGTTAACCCTGATCTTCAAGCAGCGTGGCTATTACAATAGTATTTTTGGCAAGATGAAGATAATGTAAAAACAATAATTGTAAAATATGAATATTAAAAATATTTTTCCATATTTCATCATTTTTAATGTTTCCAAATCCAAAATAAGCTATCAAATAACCCTATTACAGTCTACCACTATGCTCAGACCTAGGCCTTACCCAATTTCATTTTGAGGAGGTATTAATAGAAATATTGTTGTTGGACATTCTCACACAACACCGTCTAGCCCAAACTAAGCTATAAACTTGTGCTATGGGATCTAGACGCCTGATAGACATACTTATATTTCTATATACATACTTATTATAGATAAATTACACTCAGACACAACAAAGTAATATGATCATCACACAAAGAGATTTGTTCTGGGTGGGAATCGAACCCACAACCTCCAAATCCGTAGACAGAGAGTACCTGACTACACATTAGAGTTACAGTTAGTATGCGAGTTACATGTTAGTGGTTAGACTAGTAACCACGAGGCCAGTCAAAACAACAAATTGACATTAGTCTAGCTCTAGTGCATTGGTCATTGGAATCGAAGGCATGGCTTCTCATCATGGCAGGCTTGGATGGCCAAGATCTCGGTACATGCACATTACTCTTTCATAATCCAACATACTAGCTGTAGTTGACGGCTTTACCTGTGTCATACTATGAACCCATACATGCCAGTAAATACAAGTTTTATTAAAATTATCACTGCTAAGCTTCCTTGAGTCCTTTTTTGAGGTTTTTTTTTGAGTACTTCCTTGATTAACAAAATGATAATAGCATATTTATTTTTACTATCCATCATATTATCTATCACACACGGGCACTAATAAAAGCTGTCTGTATTGAGATTGTTTGGCTATATCACATAGTTGCTGTGGAATACCATAATTTCACAATGATGAAATAACTTTTTAAGTCCGTTGAGTAGTTACGCTAGTGTTAATCAATTTAAAAACCAACTTTCATATGACAGAGTAGTTGTTTGTACATAAAAACTTTCACTATTCACAATCTTGAGTTATCATGAGGTTATTGTTCAATATTTTTTCTGTAAAGATGTATTTGTAGAAGACTTGAATAAACTGCTGTTATATATGTATATGAAAATATACAGTCTCCTGTGTTTATTCTATGAATTTTAGCATGCAAGGCCATTTCTTCAAAATGAAATTCATTGCTGGACCAGTTTTTTACATTTGAGTTTTGTCTCAAATTTCTATAGGATATAGTTCTTCCAACCGCGTCTCGGCAACCGTGGGGTAGGGGAACATGGGCATCAGTGGATCACAGGGAACAGTGGATCATTTGTTATAACTTTGTGCCTATGGCACCCACACATTTACACTTCGGGTCAGCGCACATCCTCCCACACCCCGCACTACCCGACTAGTCACCGCCACTGAGTCACAACGGAAGGCCGCGCGACAGCGCATCGGTCCGTAGGCACGTACGAGAAAAAATATTTACGTATTATTGGAAATAGTTTTGCTACCAGGTTTTTTAGATATTTCAATGTCTTTGTATATTTTATTTTAGTGTGTGTGTCTGAGTATCTAAAAATGTATTATACTGTGCTGTAAAAGCTAATTATATTTAAATAAAAATATTATTTCTGTTATTGGTAAATGGGTTACAGAGAATCATACTCCAATGGGGTTCATCGGATCGTGATCCACTGTTACCCGAAGGGATTCGAATTTTATAAGATCCTTTTTTACGGGTCAATATGCCCCGTAATAGTCAAAAGAAAACACAGCAAGGCGGTCCCAGCTCCACCAGGAAACCGTGGAGACCTGGAAGGTGTGACTTGAGCAACCAACGGGAGAATTCGCCACGATCGCGGCGGTCAGACCGGTCATGGACGAGTGGCTGGAGAGGAGCCACGATGCTCTCTCCTACCGGTTGTCACAGATGCCTCCTGGGCACGGGAGCTTCGGTAAGTATCTGTGGCAAATACACCGGGAAACCTGGGCCAAGTGTCAGCACTGCGGAGAGCGCAGCGAGGACAACGGCGCCAGGTCCTCGTGGCAGGACATTCTCTCGCTGGAGACCATGGTGCGAGCCATGATGCCCCCCTAAGAAGTGGGATAGCACCCGAGCCCCCCCCTCCCCCACCTCTAGGTGAGGCTGCAGTGGTAGCCGTAATAGGTGTCCTGGGGTATCCTTCCGAGGGCTTACCCGGGAGGGCTCCCAACCGTGTTAGGTGGGATACGTGTGTTTTATTAGTCCGTAGGAGGCCGGCATAGCATCCATGTGGTCCTACATGACTACCACTACGGTTTCTGTATATAAGAACGGTGGGCAGCCCCCTCACCGTCCTCAGGCCCTCGGTCATGGAGGCCGATAGTCTGGGGCGAAGACGCGTCGGCGGCACCCTAGCCGCCGACTGCGGAACTTAGGTGGGAGAGTTCTCTTCTGCTCCCTACCCGCTGCCTCTTTCACAAGCATCACCTGCTCGCAAAAAAGAGGCAGCTCAGTCCCACTTACTCCCGCTGGAGATCATTGCTCGCACCATAGTCTCCAGCGAAAGAGTGTCCACGTCCAGACCTGGCACGAGGACCTGGCGCTGTTACTGAACCACAGTACTTACCGAAGCTCCCGTGCCCGGTAAGTATCTGTGACAACCGGTAGAAGAACGCACCATATCTCCTCTCAGCCACTTGTCCATGACAGGTCTAACCGCCGCAATCGTGGCGAATTCCCCTTTGGTTGCTCAAGTCACACCTTCCACGTCTCCACAGTTTCCTGGTGAAGTTGGGACCGCCGAGATTCGACTGTGGCCCACTCCAGCGCCTCCTTGCGCGGTTGCGCTATTCAAATAGTGACGCAAGGGCTCTCGCTTCCATTCCAGGTCCCATGGAAGGGTCCCGGCTAGGTGTCATGCCGCCTCACCTGAGATCGTGCGGTATCCCCTTATCACCCTGAAGGCCATCGCCCTCTGCGGTCTAAGTAATCTAGCCGCATTGCTGGCCGTCAGGATCTTCACCAATGCGAGGGCCCCGTACAGGGCCATGCTCCGCGTCCAAACCTGCCACGAGGACCTGGCGCGGTTACCGAACCACAGTACTTATCGAAGCTCCAATGCCCGGTAAGTATCTGTGACAACCGGTAGAAGAAAGCACCATGTCTCCTCTCCAGCCACTAGTACATGACAGTCTGACCGCCGCAATTGTGGCGAATCCCCCCATTGGTTGCTCAAGTCACACCTTCCACGTTTCCACGTTTTCCTGGTGGAGCTGGGACCACCGAGCTTTGATTTTGCGAGACGCAGGCCTGTGGCCCCGCTCCAGCGCCTCATTGCGCCATTTAAATAGTGGCGCAGGGGCTCTCGCTTCCAGGGTCCCATGGAATGGTCCTGGCTAGGAGACATGCCGCCTCACCTGAGATCATGCGGTATCTCCTTATCACCCTTAAGGTCATCGCCCTCTGCGGGCTAAGTAATCTAGCCGCATTGCTGGCCGTCAGGGTCTTCACCACTGCGGGGGCCCCGTATAGGGCCATGCTCCGCACGATCCCGAGGTACTGTCTCCTGTAGGGAGCGTTGCGTGGGTCCCCTGATGTCGGGCATCAGTCGCGAGAGTGCGGCTGATGCCCCCCTCAGTTTTGGGATCAAACTTCGGAAGCGGTATCAGAAGTTCCACCGGCAATCCATACTACCCCTTATGATCCACTGTAACTCAAACCCCGATTCAAGGTAACCCATACATGTGCCACAGTGGATCAATTCCCTCTCGAAGAAAAAACCGTCTTCTGACATAGGTATATTAATTTATTAATGAGGTATTTAAAAAGAGAAACTTAAAATTTAATTATGCTTTTACGTATTACATGCAAAACCTCTGTTATTGAAGCAAAAATTTACGTCAAAAACAGCTTCAAAAAAAAAGTGATCCACTGATGCCCATGTTCCCCTACCACCCGTTAGATGGACCGACGACCCTGGTAAAGGTCGTAGGCTGGGACTGAATGCAGAAGGCGCAGGACCATGAATTGTGGCGTAAATTGGCAAAGGCCTACGTCCAGCAGTGGACTGCGATAGGCTGATTTGATTGATAGTTCTTCTGGATAACACTGTCACTCTTTGCTTTGAAGCCGTTTATAAAGTTCACGTTTGTTTATAGGTAAAGTTCACAATTTTACATCATAATTCTCTACAAAAGTCTCTTTTAAGTAATTTGTAAATAACCTAAAAAACACCTACTAGTACTGACTGACAAGAGTCAAAACAAACAACCAAAATAAAGCCCTTGTCTCTGCTTTTGCGATTCTATTTATCGCACATGATTATCAATATAGTATTAAGTCAAAAAACGCTGTTTTGAGATATTGCGTTTGAAAGATTTGAAAAATCGTTATTTTCAATTCTTACATATTTACGACCTTATTATGATTTTGTGGCAATAACACATTACTGTTCTTTATAATACTGAAGTATTCATTGATTATAAACTAATATTTTTCGTTTTAGAACTATTTTTTCAGGACCACTTTGAGTTGATACTTTATTACCAACTCAAATGATGATATTTTTTTATTTAATACTGTATAGCTGAATCATTACTTGATATTATGGAAGTCTATAATGTAATAAAACAAACTAAAACCTTATTTTATAATCATTTATTATCAACTATTTAGTCTTTTAATCAATAAAATAGTGTTAAGTGTTAATTATAGTTGTGTTGGGTATATCTCAATAACTTTTTAATGACATTGATAATATTTTCTGAACAGTCTTGAATACAATAATAGTCTCATAATTTCAATAAAATAAAACAAAAAATAATAAAGGATTTTTTCTAAGAAAGTAACATAGTACAACTTATAACTACTTAATGAGTAAGTAGAACCATTATTATTATCAAGTCTTATAAAAAGAACAGAATCACATAGTTTTATTAAACATCTACTAGATTAATAACAACTTCTAAAAATAACCACGTAACAAAATCGCTATAAAAAATATCTTTTAATCAAATCAGCCTATAGCAGTCCAGTGCTGAACGTAGGCCTTCCGCAATCAGTCAGTCCCTGCGACCTTTCTCAGGTCGTCGGTCCAACTGGTGGGTCGTCCTACCCCACGTGTCCAAGTCATGGTCTCCACTCGTGAACTCGTTTGCTCCACCGACCATCGATTCTCCTACAGATGTGGCCAGCAGCTTATCCCTCAGAGACACCCCAAGCATAGCTCGTTCCATTGCTCGCTGTGAAACTTCAAGGGCATGGACTAGCTTTGCTGTGAGTGTCCACGTCTCGGCACCGTAGGTCAAAACTGGTATAACGCCTTGGTTATAGACTTCGTTTTCAGGCATTGCGGAATGGGTCAATAGAAAACCCGACGTAGTTTGCTGAATGCTGCCCAGCCCAAGCGGATCCTTCTCACTATGTCCTTTTTCATGTTGTTCTTGTCCAGTGTAATTTCCTGCCCTAGGTAGGTGTATTCCTGGACAACCTCACCTTAAGCCTCGATCCTTCGACGTAGATTGGTCTATCATATCCGAGTTCATGCCTAGACTGTGCAGTATCCCGCTCAACAGTTCCAGCGTTTCCGCAACTATAACGATGTCGTCAGCAAACAGAAGGTGTGAGATGCGTTTACCGTTTATATTCACGCCCCATTCACCCCAGTTCAGCGTCTTAAAGACGTCCTCAAGCGCATTAGTGAAGAGTTTCGGGGATATTACATCGCCCTGTCTTACACCTCTGCGCAGTGCTATAGAATTGGTCTTCTTATCCTCTAACTGAATGTTCATGATAGCGGTATCATACAAGCATCTCAACACCTCGATATATCGCCAATTAACACGACACCACTGCAAAGCGTCCAGTACTGCCCAGCTTTCGATAAATTCAAAGGCTTTCTCGTAGTCCACAAAAGCTATACACAGCGGCTGATTGTACTCATTTGTCTCATGTACAATTTGCCGAACAGTATGGATATGGTCTGCGGTACTGAAGCCTTTTCGAAACCCGGCTTGCTCCTTTAGCGTAAATTCGTCGAGATTTCCAGCGAGGCAGTTTGTGACTACTCTCGAGAACAACTTGTAAACATGGCTCATGAGTGAGATGGGTCTGTGGTTCCTCAGTAAGGTCTTATCACCTTTTTTGAAGAATAGAGCCACCGCACTCCCGCTCCACGCGCAGGGTGTATGGCCCTGCTGGACAACGGTATTAAATATGTTCGTTAGCTGTCTAAAGACGGAAGTCTCACCCGCTTGAAAGCTTTCATCCGTGTTTCCATCCTCTCCCGGGATTTGTTGTGTTTCAGTTGTCCGAGAGCCACCCTGATTGTAAAGATTACTATCAAATAGCTCTGGAGATTTACTAAAATGACGTGTACAGTTTATGAAATATTCAAAATCATCAAAATGCCCCCAACAAAGAAAACTCCTACACTTAATACAAGCTGCAAAAACTTCAGATGTGCACGAAAGACATTCGCCCGTCTGCTGACTACTCAAATACCCCCTGGTACCTAGAACTGGATGAGCGATTTTCATTCGGTACATACGTTGGAAATGAAATGGATCCTTTTCGCCAGTAATTCCATTGATAGAACAGTCATATGAGTAGCTTTCGTAATAATTTATAGCCATCAGGATTCTGAATATTCTTCTGTGTCTCTTCATGGTTTCGAAATGATACAGAACTGAAATGAGAAAGTTAAAAGTTTTACAACGAACAGGGTCACAATTCTAAATAAATTACTTAATTCCGAAAATTTGTTTCCGTAATAAAGTATTATCTCAAAAAAATTAATGGCAATAGAGTAACATGTGTAAAAAATACTTAATAAACTCATAAAACCATTTAAAATAGATCTGTAAGATAGTTATAACTTGAAATGAAACTTATTAGAATAAAATAATGCCGTGAATAAAATCAGCCATATCGTATCAACTCTAAGATAATACACTTTAAATTACTTACATTTGTCA
The DNA here is from genome assembly GCA_933228765.1 of Miltochrista miniata. Classification (NCBI taxonomy): domain Eukaryota; kingdom Metazoa; phylum Arthropoda; class Insecta; order Lepidoptera; family Erebidae; genus Miltochrista; species Miltochrista miniata. The sequence goes on along the minus strand of OW121772.1, from coordinate 2,905,073 downwards.
AATTTCTTTTCGATTCCGTGTCTTAAAGTGAAATGAAACACGGTATGACGTGCGGTCTAGGCGTACACTGAGCGGCGACTAAATTAAATCAAAATGTGACTATATTACTGGGTCGTGCGGGGGAGAAAATGAATAGTGTAGAAAGACTTTTGAGACTATCAAACAGTCTATAGTTGACTTATAAATAAAATTGTTTTATCAGTTTGTAGAGAAAAAAATCTACTATCTGGATGTGTAAAAAACGCAAAACCGCAAAATTTTGAGATACGACTATGTTGATAATCATGTGCGTTATATTCTATCGATGTTCTATAGTGGCGATAGACAAGATTTACGCGACTAGCAGATTTAGGACCAATAGCTATAATATCGTAATAGAATCGCACTGGACCGGCTTTTTGATGGAAAATAACAGACTCGGCCCCCAGGGGGCCGAGTCTGCTATTTCAATCGCATCAGAATAGAATAGATAGGTATCGTAGCAAAATAGAAGCTCATCGGTACAATTTGACAGTTTTCGTAGTCGCTAACTCAATAGCTTCTGTCTTGTTTCTATTGAAGTGCGATTATGGTCGAGCGATGGCCTCTCGATAGAATCGCCAGTGTATTTGACATTTATGCGTAGTCTGCTAATATTTGATGGGATTTGTTTTGGAAGTCGCGTAATTAATGTTTGACAGCTAGAAATAGAAAGTGCGAGGCTGGTTATTTTCGTTCGGTATACATACAATAGGTATTATTGTTTAAATTAACCAATTTGCAGATAAACTAAATAAAAGCAAGTTTACAATTTACATCAAAATGATGAAGATTGATTAATAGTAAGACATAGCCTAACATTTTATCCGAAGCAGACTTTATTTATTTCACTCATACATTGGATGGTCGTAGTGCTATAATAAGTCTCCAAAAAGTGAATTTAGAGCTGTGAGTGAGCCATTGTCGCAGGGTCAATGAACTTTATTAGTTATAGATACATAGATGGCAACTATTCCAAGTAGCCAACTCAACAAGATCAGCAAAATAGTATGAAGACATGTATGCAATTGACATGCATCTATTTTCTGTAAGTACTGTCCAATATTCATTACAATCACTCATATCTAAAATACAAGTCACATTTCTAATACTTACCGTAGGTAGTTATTATTGTTTTAGTACATAGGTACTTACCTATGTACACTCAATTCCCAATATACTTACTTAATTGTTTTTTACAGTTTTTATGAACATTTAAAATACCCAGTTTACCCGGGTGCACAGCATATTTTCACCGTTTCACCCACATAGCTCCTGTTCCCAAGGGAATATGGGACTAAAATATAGCCTATGTTCACCGGGAAGAGTCTAGCTTCCAGGGGCGTAGGCTCCATAGAAGCCGATTCCCGCTGGCTTCCCCTTTAGAACTGACAGCAAGGTGAAGTTACATCATTACTAAATCTCGGTCAGTAGATAAGATGATAAAATTTTCTTCTCAACGAAAAACCCCTGCTGCAAAATACATAGCAATGTGGAATATTGTGCATCGCTCAGTTCAGTCAAAGTTCAGTGAACTCCAAAAACACGATCATGGAATATGAGAAATAAGCCGGATTGCTGAATATTTGCGTCCCTTTCGTTAATAATACGCAAATGTCGGTTTCTCTCTCTACGTTCCGAGTGTTTCGAAAGATTATACTTGCGAATCTCCATCGTTCGGCCAGCGATCGGGCCTCGTTCTAAATCCACTCGGAAATAGCTTAATACGAGACGGAGAAAAATCGTCAATAATAAAGTAAAGTCAATAAACGTACTAAAATTTACTGTTGACGAAATAAAATCACTCATAGAGTCTAATTATATGTATTTTCATACAACGTAATTATATAATGATATTTACGACGCAATCATTTGGAATTTTCAATAACTAAATAAAATTAATGAATTAAGTACGCTCGTCGAACATTCTTTACGCACACTAGCGCCGCTTTCGAATATTTTGAACTTTTATTTACTACTTTATATTTTCTCTAAACAATGCAATGCAGCAGTGCACTCCCAGAATTATTGAATAATTAGTTTGTTGGTCGTTTTTTTGCTGTTTATTGGTTAATTATAATTAGTTAGTGATAAATAGCATGGTGTATTGGTGAGTGGAATAGTGCGTGCAGTACTGTATAAGTATATAAGCTGTAAATAGATAAGTAATTACGTATAGTTTACATTTTGCTTTGTTTTAATACCTACTAAGAATCTAGGTTGTTCGTATGCGTAATGGCGACGTTAATACATATAGATTGTTGTTTAATAGATTTTTTGTTATCTGAAGAAACATCTTTTACTAAATTAAGGTTTGAGAATAAAAAATATGTAATTCAATTGTGACTATAGATTATAAAAGAAAAGACTGCTCCTATAAACATTTTCATAGTTCGTTTTATGATAAATATACTTGGATGACAGGTTCTTGTAAACTCAATAAACTTTACTGTTTCCAATGTTAATTATTTTCCGATTCTAGTAGCGTTTGGAGTCGTAGGTACAGGGTTTACGGACATCAATAATATAGGAAATTCGACGAAAAAACATGTTCTGACTGAAAAACACATTCGTAGTTGTTTAAGCTTTCATGACTTTGGCAATAGCAGAATTGAGACATTTTTGAATAATAATTTTGAAGTACACAATAGGAAGGTTGATCGCAATCGTCATCTATGACGTTTCATAGATACTGTAGTTTTGTTAGGTAAACAGGAATTAGCGTTCCGCGGCCACGATGAGAGCTCCGGGTCGAATAACCGCGGTAATTATATTGAAATATTGCAATATTTAAGTGCGTATGATGCTGTATTGGAGTCACATATGGAACAATGTTCTTCAATGCATAACCCCGTGTTTTCTGGACATCTACATGTACCTAGGTAAGATTTTTTTTACTAGCTTCCGGTTCAGGTATACCCGAAGGGGTAGGCAGAGGCATATTATATGCCCACATTTCACCTTTTTATAATATGTCCCACGTAATACGTTGTGAGCCGTATTGCCGTGTTTAAATGGACAGGCGCAGGTTGTGATGCCTGCTGTTGAAATAAAGCCTTCAACTTGGTTTAACGACTGCCATTTTACTGGCAACCGGGACCAACGGCTTAACGTGCCTTCCGAAGCACGGAAACGCTCAAATAAATGTCACAAAGTGATCACATGGATGGTCACCCATTCATGGACCGGCCATAGTGAAAGTTGCTTACTGCAGTGATCGTTTACAGAACACTGAGTCCGCGGGGCCACGAGCGCTACTAGCTTCCCTTTTGAAAATAACCAGTCCTCGCCACTGCTAGCTTCCCAACACCAGGTCCAGAAGTTTTGGAGCCTATTCCGATGCAAACAAACAAACATCCTAATCTTTCCTCATACCTAATAATATTGGTATAGAGACTGCAGGTTTTACATTATATAGGCATCCCTAATGACTATAGTATTCCTATAAACTCTCAAGAAACTGAAATAAGTCAGGTGTTAAATGGGAATATTAGAGTATACTTAGGTATAAATAAAAAATCAATCACTTTTTGAACTCTACTATAAGGTACCATTCCAAGCAAACCCCACCTGTAAGTAGTGTTGATGGGAGTATGAGACTTTATTACTAATTGGTCAATATTCTAACAGATCATTTAAATTCTGAGTTTACAAACTATCTTCCGGTTCCAAATTTAAAGTAACTGGCAAGTACCTAGTGCACCAGTACACCGACGGACAAGGACTGGTTTGGTTGGAGAGCAGCCCGATGATAGTCACATTCACATCTAACAATGCTGATACAAAACTGGTCAACTCACAGTGCTCCTAATACCCTAATAAATGTGATCCAGATCATCAAGCTTGGTGAAGATGATTAAGTCCTTACCATTTTATGTTAATTGCAGATATTTGCTGCGAGTAGGTACATTCATTACATCATGGTCTCAAAATAGCAGGGAAGATTGATAATGCATGTTGTGCATGGCATAACTGTGTTATAAAACATCTGTAGTACTTCCTATCTCTCCTTTAGAAGAAGAACTCACAATGGCCATGGAAACATGAGGTGGGTAAATAAGAGTTGACAAAATTGGTAAAATTGTTTATTTAAATCAATGTTTGACACTTAAAATCACAGTCATTTAATATTTCTATCAGATAAATCTCATTTCCTTTTAACAACATTTTGAAATCACTTTTTAATCATCAATCATAATTCACAAGCTTGCAATAGCTGAAATAAAACTAATTGTATTGTAATCTATTTCAGGATACTCGAGTTGAAAATTGAAGTGTTAACCCTGATCTTCAAGCAGCGTGGCTATTACAATAGTATTTTTGGCAAGATGAAGATAATGTAAAAACAATAATTGTAAAATATGAATATTAAAAATATTTTTCCATATTTCATCATTTTTAATGTTTCCAAATCCAAAATAAGCTATCAAATAACCCTATTACAGTCTACCACTATGCTCAGACCTAGGCCTTTCCCAATTTCATTTTGAGGAGGTATTAATAGAAATATTGTTGTTGGACATTCTCACACAACACCGTCTAGCCCAAACTAAGCTATAAACTTGTGCTATGGGATCTAGACGCCTGATAGACATACTTATATTTCTATATACATACTTATTATAGATAAATTACACCCAGACACAACAAAGCAATATGATCATGACACAAAGAGATTTGACCTGGGTGGGAATCGAACCCACAACCTCTGAATCCGTAGACGGAGTACCTGACTACACATTACAGTTACAGTTAGTATGCGAGTTACATGTTAGTGGTTAGAGTAGTAACCACGAGGCCAGTCAAAACAACAAATTGACATTAGTCTAGCTCTAGTGCATTGGTCATTGGAATCGAAGGCATGGCTTCTCATCATGGCAGGCTTGGATGGCCAAGATCTCTGTACATGCACATTACTCTTTCATAATCCAACATACTAGCTGTAGTTGACGGCTTTACCTGTGTCATACTATGAACCCATACATGCCAGTAAATACAAGATCTATTAAAATTATCACTGCTCAGCTTCCTTGAGTTTTAACAAAATGATAATAGCATATTTATTTTTACTATCCATCATATTATCTATCACACACGAGCACTAATAAAAGCTGTCTGTATTGAGATTGTTTGGCTATATCACATAGTTGCTGTGGAATACCGTGATTTCACAATGATGAAATAACTTTTTAAGTTCGTTGAGTAGTTACACTAGTGTTAATCAATTTAAAGACCAACTTCCATATGACAGAGTAGTTGTTTGTAGATAAAAACTTTCACTATTCACAATCTTGAGTTATCATGAGGTTATTGTTCAATATTTTTTCTGTAAAGATGTATTTGTAGAAGACTTGAATCTGCTGTTATATATGTATATGAAAATATACAGTCTCCTGTGTTTAATCTATGAATTTTAGCATCCAAAGCCCTTTCTTCAAAATGAAATTCATTGCTGGACCAGTTTTTTACATTTGAGTTTTGTCTCAAATTTCTATATAGTTCTTCCAACCGCGTCTCGGCAACCGTGTGTGCGTTCGCGCAGCGGAATGTTGTTGAATTTAAGGATTTTAATTATGCAGATATTCAGTATATGACGTCGTGTAATTTTGTATGGTAAAAAGAAAATTGTGTATGCAGCCATTGTGGAGAAATTCGCCAAAAACTGATTCCGCTAGGCGAACGTTGTCCTGGCGGAACTTTTTTTAAATCCATGCACTTGAAAGAAAACAAATATGTCCAACAATTAGTGTGTATTTGTGTGTAATTGTGTATGTATGAATAAAATTAGTGTATGCATAAACTTCGGAGAAATTCAAGTTTCCGCTACGCGAACGTTTGGCCATTAGCTAGTTTTCATATAAAGCGCTTATATAGAGAGCTGTAGATTTTTACATACATTGTTTTGAATTTGTTTATATTTGTTTAAAAAACAGATTTAGAAAAAATTGTAGGGTTTAAAAGATAAAAATATAAACGTAAAATACGCTTATTAGGTCGTAGTTCGTAAAGAATACACTTTGGGGTCTAGATTTTCACGTTTATACAAACCATGTAAGTGCCTGCAACATGTTGCCAAGTATCAATGATGTTCCGTTAGTAATTAAAGGGTTATAGGACAATTTACCATGAATAGATCACTGTTTACAAAGCAGTCAAATATCACAGCGTTCTAAAGGAATTGCATAGTACTAAAATGTATTCCAATAATTAGTTTATTAATTCAACTACTCACGTGCAAAATTTCATCTCATCAAATTCAGTAATTAAAGAGAAACAATTAAAATACTGACAAAGCATCGAAAGCTTACATAACCCGACCAAGTTCGAATGACGACAAAAAAGCCGTGCAATATATTTAGGTAACATTCTAAAATTTACAGTCTAACACCGAATTTTAATTGGTACAGGTGATAACACAATTGTTGTTTCGATATAATTTATATGTGATTAGTGATTAAAATTTTTATTGAAGCTCGAAATACATATTATCCTTACTCTCATATTCATAATCGTTTATTAAACCTATTTTAGTTAAACACATTTTAAGTCTATTGTTGTCTCTAACCAATGACAGAGTATGTTTAGCAAGCGTTTGTTAATGTTAAGTTTTTATAAACAAGGGACTAGTCATGACAAGCACCTCAGCTGCGCTCCCGATACGCTCAAAATACACGCGCCTGCGCGCGCACATGAGTTGTATGCCAAGTTCTGCCGTTACTGGGGCGCGCGCCTAAGGATTGTCATGATTAGTACCAAAGAGCTGTATTTTCATTCATTAATTCATATGCTCACGGCTGTTGTCTCAGAAGGGGTAGGCAGAGGTGTGAGATTTCTTTGTCACCCACATTTCGCCATTTTTGGGTTTCTACGTAACAGGTGGCGAGAAATAAATAACAAATACATAATTATTATTTGTATACGTAACAGGTGGCGAGAAATAAATAATAAATACATAATTATTATATGTTATTACAAATATTTTGTACACAGATGTTTAAATAAAGAAGTACTTGTTAATAGGAGATTTATTTTTATCGTCGATGGTGGCGTTATTATTAAAAAATATTTTTCATTCAAGAAATACAATTGTTTAATTTTTCCCTAACGCTTGTGTACGCAACTGTACTATAATAATAAATACTATACTGGAAGGTTAAGAGCGTTACTTAGATATATGGCACGGCCGCTTTTTTGTAGCCATTCGAACTTGGTCGGGTTATGCAGGCTTTCGATGTTTTGTCAGTATTTTAATTGTTTCTCTTTAATTACTGAATTTAATGAGATGAAATTTTACATGTGAGTAGTTGAATTAATAAACTAATTATTGGAATACATTTTACTATGCAATTCCTTTAGAACGCTGTGATATTTGACTGCTTTGTAAACAGTGATCTATTCATGGTAAATTGTCCTATAACCCTTTAATTACTAACGGAACATCATTGATACTTGGCAACATGTTGCAGGCACTTACATGGTTTGTATAAACGTGAAAATCTAGACCCCAAAGTGTATACTTTACGAACTACGACCTAATAAGCGTATTTTACGTTTATATTTTTATCTTTTAAACCCTACAATTTTTTCTAAATCTGTTTTTTAAACAAATATAAACAAATTCAAAACAACGTATGTAAAAATATACAGCTCTCTATATTAGCGCTTTATATGAAAACTAGCTAATGGCCAAACGTTCGCGTAGCGGAAACTTGAATTTCTCCGAAGTTTATGCATACACTAATTTTATTCATATATACACAATTACACACAAATACACACTAATTGTTGGACACATTTTTTTTTCTTTTAAGTGCATGGATTTAAAAAAAGTTCCGCCAGGACAACGTTCGCCCAGCGGAATCAGTTTTTGGCGAATTTCTCCACAATGGCTGCATACACAATTTTCTTTTTACCATACACAATTACACGACGTCATATACTAAATATCTGCATAATTAAAATCTTTAAATTCAACAACATTCCGCTGCGCGAACGCACACGCAACCGGTGTGCGTTCGCGCAGTTTTTGGCGAATTTCTCCACAATGGCTGCATACCTACACAATTTTCTTTTTACCATACACAATTACACGACGTCATATACTAAATATCTGCATAATTAAAATCTTTAAATTCAACAACATTCCGCTGCGCGAACGCACACGCAACCGTGGGGTCACCCGTTAGATGGACCGATGACCCTGGTAAAGGTCGTAGGCTGGGACTGAATGCAGAAGGCGCAGGACCGTGAATTGTGGCGTAAATTGGCAAAGGCCTACGTCAAGCAGTGGACTGCGATAGGCTGATTTGATTGATAGTTCTTCTGGATAACACTGTCACTCTTTGCTTTGAAGCCGTTTATAAAGTTCACGTTTGTTTATAGGTAAAGTTCACAATTTTACATTGTAATTCTCTACAAAAGTCTCTTTTATGTAATTTATAGATAACCTAAAAAACACCTAATAGTACTGACCAAGGAACTTATAGTTAGAAGTATAAGTTCCTTGGTACTGACCAAGGAACTTATACTTCTAACTGGAATGCTTACGAAATCACAAATACAAATTAAAATTGAACTTTATTTTCAACAACATTTGGTTTATATTGCATTACTTCATGTCAGAGGTAAAAAACGTTCCCGAGCAGGACAACGACTTAAGGGGATTCTTCTCTTTCTTGCAACGCAGTGTGTTGTAAGTGGTTTTTTTTTTTTTTTTTTGTTTTCTATTAATTAATCTGCAATCGGCTATTCAGCCATAATCAGATAATTTCCAAGTAATTATCGTTGAGGGAGTGTCATTCCATCGAATGACACCACATTGGGTGGCAGAATTTAAATTCTTGTGTCCAAGTCTAGTATTTGCCATCTCTTAAGGCGTGTCACATTTTCATGTCTGTTTAGCAAGTCCCTTGCCAGGTCGTTTATGTGGTTCTGCAGTCTTCCCTTATACCTCTTGCAGTTGTTTTTGACCTCCTCCCGGACAGTGGGCATCTCCAGATAGTCATGGATCTCCGTATTCCTTACGAACCAGTGTGCTTTGGAGATGGTTCTCAGAGAGATGTTTTGGAACCTCTGCAAGATCTCTATATTGGAGTTGCTAGCAGAGCCCCAGAGTTCCATTCCATACGTCCAAATAGGTTTTATGATGGCCTTGTAGACTAGAAGCTTGTTGGTAAGAGATAGTGGTGATTGTCGGCCCAGCAGCCAATTAAATGCGTGGAACTGCAGTTTTGACTCTTTCCTCTTCATTTTAATATGGTTCGCCCAAGTCAATCTTCTATCCAGGTGCAAGCCTAGGTATTTTACATTGTTACTGCTTGGTAGTAGTTTGTTTTCCAAGGTGACGGGGGGGCAGTCTCCTCTTCGTAGTGCAAATGTCACCTGTGTTGACTTGCTCACGCTAGGTTTAATTCGCCATTTCCGCATCCAGGCATCAACCTCGTTCAGTTGTGTTTGTAGTTTGTTTGATGCATTATTTGGGTCCTTGTCGCTTGCAAGGCAAGCTGTGTCATCCGCATAAGTCGCCACCGTTACACCCTCTGTCACAGGCAGGTCCGCAGTGTATATGGAGTACAGCACCGGCCCAAGAACCGATCCCTGAGGTACTGATGCTGCGATATTATGTAGCTCTGAGTAGGCTTCATTGAACTGTACTCGAAATTGCCTTTGCACTAAATAAGACTTGAGGACCATGAAATATGAGTTGGGTAGGAGTGTCTTTAGCTTATACAGCAGTCCTTTGTGCCAGATTTTATCGAAGGCCTGCTGTATGTCGATAAACGCTGCAGAGCAGTATTCCTTCTTTTCTAGGGATTGTCTGATCCTGTGAACCACTCGATGCACCTGTTCAACCGTTGAGTGCTTTTCCCGAAACCCAAACTGGTGATCGGGTACAATCTTATTTTTTTCGAGTATTGGTCTTAGTCTGTGAAAGAATATTTTCTCGAACACCTTGGACAACACAGGAAGGAGACTAATGGGTCTATATGAGCAGGGATCTGTAGGTGGTTTCCCAGGTTTTGGGATCATGCAGATCTGTGAAATTTTCCAAAGTTTTGGATAATAGTGCATTCTAAGGATTCCATTAAAGAGCATTGTTAAGTAGACGATTGCCTTTCTGGGTAGCTTTTTCAGTACTTCACCAGTTATGAGGTCAAAACCAGGTGCTTTTTTGTTTTCAAGAGACTGAATAGTATGTCTAAGTTCTCTTGGAGTTACCAGTGCAATAGGCGGAGACAGCTGCTGATCACTATTGACCACTTCTTCGATTTCCCTTTCAAAGTCCTCCATTATAGAGTAATTGGGAGTAAATACTTCGCGAAGGTGTCGTGCAAATAATTCTGCCTTTTCACCTGCACTTCTGGCCCACGGATCCGCAGAAGATTTTCGTATAGGTGGGATGTGGTTTACTGGTCTTCTGAACCTTTTAGTTATTTTCCATAAGGAATAGTTGTCTTTCCTGTATGCTGATAGGCTACAAATTTTACTTTGGAAAGTCATATTCATATTTTCCTTGATTAACTCTTTCAGTTCTCTTGAAACTCTGTTATACTCTTTTCTATCTGTTGCAGATCTTGTTAAATGGAGTTGCCTTCTTTGTCTTCTCTTTTCCTGTAGTTTATTTCTTATTTCTAATGGTATGTTCATTCTTTCCGAGCAGTCTGGCAGTGTGGGGGTAGAACGCCACGCAGCTACTTGGATAAGGTTAGTAATTAGAAACGTTGCTTCATCTATGTCTTCCTCTGTTTTCAACTTCACTTTTAGGTCTACTTTGTTTTCCAGGTATTCAGTGAAAGTGTTCCAGTGTTGTAAGTGGTAATAAAAAGAAACTGACGGTAGTTTTTATGACCTGTAGTAGACCAGATCAGAGGTAACAGTTTTCATACGTGCTGGTCAATACGCGTTAATGTTTATTATAATACTTAATGTTTTAACTTCAAAATTCTATTATTTCAATATTTCATAAATTATTGGTGTTACTTAAAATAAATTTATTTGAAAAGTAATAACTATTGGTAGTAACTCATAAATTACGCATGGCAACTCTGAAGATTCATTGTGGTGCCAACACGGTACGTTCTAGATCGGACTTACTTTTAATAAAATAAATATTTGTGGATGTAGCCCAAATTAAGCTAAAACAAGCTTGTGCTATGGAATCTAGACGACTGATATAGGTACATAGTTATATAATTCTAAATACATACATATTTCACATAGAAAACACCCTAACTCCGAAATAAACATTTGTGGATCACACAAACATTTGTACCGACCCAGGAATCGAACCCAGGACCTCCAGCGCTAATGAACAAGTATTAAATTACTAGGAAATTGAATTGATGTGAGATTTTTGTGTAGGTAGAATGAAATTTCTCTTTACCAATATTCTTACCGAAAGCAAAATGGGGTTAGATACTTCGGTAAAAATATACATATACCTATTTGATTGTATGATACGATAGTTGGTTTTACATAGTTTCCATCCCCTCTTTCCTTTGTGTATGAAAAGCATAGGCCGACATCCTACAACCCTGGCTGCGTAATATTTGATACGTAAGAATCTAAACAAAAATATAAGTTTGGTTTCCGACTTTTTGATAATGATAAATAAGACGTTCGGCCCCTCTCCCCTAAACCGTCATACATAATTATACGTGCGGCACGCTATAATTTTTGACATATCAACTAAGTTACGATATTGACCGAGTAAAACGGTCTAGTCATTAGTAGTTGAGTTGATAAAGTAGTAGATATTAGGTGGTACTAAAAGGCCTTGTAAAAAAAGAGAGAGCAAGCAAGCTCTGCCAAATTCTCTTCGTACCTACTTAACGGCCATCATACCGAGCCGGTAGTGTAAGAATGGCTCCACATAGGTAATAACTGATCTAGTATCTTATTCATTAATTTTAAAAATTTCACGTCAATTATTACAAGTCATTCAATTCGTCAAATTATTAAATTGTCTTCTGCAAGACCTAATTAAAACATACATAACTGTAAGTTCCCTAAATATCATTTATTTTAATAATGTGTACCTATGTGTTTCAACTTAATAAGAAAATATTGTCTCACTAGCTGAAGCGTCTGCATGGACACATTAGTAGAAAGAGATAGCATCCCCTTTTCTAGCTTTCCTTTTCCGGAACGCTTTTGATGTGCACGTGAGCATTCCAGTTAGAAGTATAAGTTCCTTGGTACTGACTGACAAGAGTCAAAACAACAAAAATAAAGCCCTTGTCTCTGCTTTTGCGATTCTATATACATTCTATCGATGTTCTATAGTGGCGATAGACAAGATTTACGCGACTAGCAAATTTAGGACCAATCGCTCTAATATCGTAATAGAATCGCATTGGACCGGCTTTTTGATGGAAAATAGCAGACTCGGCCCCCAGATATTTTACTAAATGGCGCTGATCAATTCTGAATAACGCTATTAAGATTCTCTGTATAATACTTCTATGGACAGTGTTTCTAACTCGCGCTATTAAGATTTTCTGTGTAGTATTTATAAGTAAAATACACTCATTTGCAAAAAAAACGGGCGGTTTTGATTTTCATTCATCTTTAAAAAGATACAATACCAAAAAGGTTTCAATCGTTTGTACACGTTACTGGCCGGTTTTAAAAATGCCGTGGTATTTAAAAAAGTACGTTCTAAATTCAAATTTTCATTTGATGCTCATTTTTACAGAAAACCCCTTTTTATCCTACATTTTTGGTGCGAAGTTCCAGAAGTTAACATCGACTTTCACAACTTTTATTCAATTTTTATCGATTAATTTCATATCCTTGACTGTCAAAGCTTTATTTATTGCTATTTGGCTGTATCAAAAATGGTAGATAAAGTGGTAAAAGCTACCAAAATTATCGCGCTGCTTGAAGAGGGTTGCAGCCAATGTTTCGTGGCTAGGAGGCTAAATGTTAGTCGCTCGACGGTCCAAAGGACCTGGCAGCGATATCAGGAGACTGGTTCCGTCGAGAGAAGGCCTGGTTCTGAAAGAAAACCATGTACCCAACCACGGGATGATCGTTTCTTGTGAGTCGCGCATTGAGAAATCGCAAATCTTCGTATGTGGATCTTAAGAACAACCTCCAAGAAGTAAGAAATGTGCATATTAGTCTATGGACGGTCAGGAGGAGGCTTCTCGCTGCCAATATACGCAGTCACCGCCCGGCCCGCGGCCCCAAATTACTCCGTGAGCACAGAGTTCACAGGCTTAGGTTCGCTAGAAATTGTGAATCATGGACTCAAGAAGATTGGAATAGGGTTTTGTTCTCTGATGAAGCCAGGATATCTTTGTTCGGTGAAGATCGACGTCGGCGAGTGCTAAGAAGACAAGGAGAGCGCTTTGCAGATGCATGTTTCGAAGAAATCACACCTTGTGGTGGGGGCTCTGTTATGTTTTGGGCAGGAATAAATTCAATGGAACGTACAGAGTTAGTCTTCATTGAAAACGGCTCACTGACTGGGCATCGATACATAACGGAAGTTCTAATTCCTCATGCACAACCCGCATTGGCCGCTCTAGGTCAAGACTCGATTTTTATGGACGACAATGCTGGCGCCCACCGATCCCGCGATGTTAATGCGTATGTGCAAGAGGTCGGCATTCGTCGTCTGGATTGGCCAGCTCGAAGTCCCGACCTCAATCCCATAGAACATATCTGGGACGTTCTAAAACGGCGTGTGAGATCAGTACACCCGGCTCCGTAGACCATCAGAGAGCTGAAGAATGTGATTACTGCGGAGTGGGAACGTATTCCGCAAGCAAGTATCCGGGATATACTCGCTAGCATGCCCAGACGAATTCAAGCTGTGATTTTAGCTAGAGGGGGTCACACTCGATACTAAACATTTATCTGCTTTTACTTTATTAAAGAAAAACAAACAAAAAAAAAAAATTGCGTGTACTTAGTGTACACACGTAAGAAGTGAAACTTCTTCATAAACTTAATTTTCACCTCACCTTAAATTAAGTCAAAAAGTACAAAAGTACAAAAGTCCAAAAGTCTAAAAGTCCAAAAGTCCAAAAGTCCAAAAGTCCAAAAGTCCCAAAGTCCCAAAGTCCCAAAGTCCCAAAGTCCCAATGTCCCAAAGTCCCAAAGTTTTTTTGGGTGTAAGGGGCCCCACCACCACCTAATTTTGTGGGCCCAAGCGACCTCACCTGCACGTGGTGCACCTGCCGAAAAACTAACGAGGCTCCGCGATTTTTCAGGTACCCCCATGGTGGCCTAGGCTCCCATGTGGGTGCCAGGTGGTACAAAGTGTTGGTCCGGGGGGGTACCACCGTGCAGCTGTGAAAAGCCCCCCAAGTAACCCAGCCTCGGTTGGGTTGCGTTCGGGGTTCAGCAGCTGCACAGCCGGGCCCGGGGCGATGTTTGATGCAGCAGGGGGGGACCAGTAGGCGCTAAGCGAATTCTAGTGTGGCTGATTGGGGTCGACCCGCCGGCCAGGGAGACCCGTAGAAACGGTTTTACCGCTGGCCGCCCGCGGCATAGTACAGGGGCCCAACTGGGACTAACCACCCTGGGAGGCTGCCCCACCAGGCCGCGCATAATCCCGATGTGGTTCGTCGTGCCGGATGGTGACCGGACCGGGTCCCGGCGACCACACTCGGGGGGGTACGGGGGCCCTTCCGTCCGGCGGGTCGGCCTCAGTCTCACCACACGGTCATAGATGAAGCTAGCCCCTACGCCTTGTCACTCACTGCTGTAGCAAATGTCGCTCCGTCTTCACGTCTTCCCTCCAATTCCCAAATATGGCAGCGCACAAAAGAGAAAGAAGTGTCACAGCGGCCGCTGCAACCAATCCCGGAAACGTTGCGTTTGAGGTGGAGTTCGCTAACATCCGCGGACTCCATGCCAACCTCAACGTCGTCCATCACCATCTGGAGACGGCACGGCCAGCTGTGATGTTCCTAACGGAGACGCAAATACTCCGCCCTGCCGATCAGTCGTACCTTAGTTACCCCGGCTATATCATCGAGGAACTATTTCGAGAAAAAGCTGGGGTGTGCGCGTTTGTTAGGGCGGATGTTTGCTGTCGCCGGCTGCGCTGCCTTGAGGACCCTTCCCTCTCCGTCCTTTGGCTGCACGTAGATCACGGCTCCATGAGTCAGATCTACGTGTGTGTCTATCGATCCCACTCAGGGACAGCTGGGATAACAAGGCTGTTTCAGCACCTCAGCGAGGGGGCTGACGACGCGCAGGTGCGGTTCCCGAACGCTGAATTGGTTTTTCTGGGGGACTTCAACGGTCACCACACTGAGTGGCTGGGGTCCCGCGTGACCGATCCAGCGGGACGGGCCGCCCACGCGTTTGCTCTCTCACATGGTCTGACCCAAGTGGTGCGCGGGATTACGCGCATACCGGACAGGTCAGACCATGAACCCTCCCTGCTGGACTTACTGCTGACGAGTTACCCAGCACAGTACAGTGTGTCGGTTAGCGCCCCACTGGGTACATCCGACCACTGTGTTGTGCGTGCCAGCCTGCAGGTGTCATCTCCTGCAAGGGCAGTAGAGGTGACGCTACTCGTCAGCAGACTGGGATGGACTACGAGAATACTTTGCAGCCGTCCCGTGGAGTCAGCGCTGCTTTGCAGGGAGGGCTTCATCGGAAAGCGCCTCTGCGGTTGCTGGTGAGATAGCTTTAGGTATGGAATACTATATTCCATACACTGATGTTGCCAGCATCCGCAAAGCCCGCCCCTGGTTCGGGCGTGAGTGCGCCGTAGCTGTTCAACAAAAACAGACGGCTTACCGCGCCTGGATCAGGGCTCGGGCTGTGCGCGACCCGAATGTGGCCCAACTCAAGGCAGCGTACAACAGAGCCACTAGGTCCAGTAAGAGGGCCTTCAAGAGAGCGGACGCCCAGCGCGTCACGCGGCTTGGTCAGGAGCTCACGTCTCATCCGACGGGCAGCCGTGGATACTGGCAACTGGCCAAAGCCGTGCAGGCCAACTTTTGCAAGCCCTCGCTGCCGCCGCTACGCTATCCTGACGGATCACTGGCTCACAAGGCCCAAGAAAAAGCGGAAATGCTGGCCAATCTCTTGGCGGCTAATTCCCGGGTTGATGACTGTGGCAAGCAACCTCCCACTTTCGCCAACTGTGGAACCACGATGCCGGATATTAAAATCCGGCAGTGCGATGTGCGAGCGGTGCTACAGTCACTCGACACGCGGAAAGCCAGTGGTCCTGATGGCATTCCGGCAGTGGTGCTGAAGAATTGTGCAGCTGAATCATCTCCAACGCTAACACGCCTGTATCGCCTTTCCTATTCCTCGGGAGAAGTGCCGGAGGCTTGGAAGGAGGCGAACGTCCAGCCGATCCCCAAGAAAGGGGATCGGTCGGATCCGGCCAACTATCGACCCATAGCCGTAACCACCGTCATCTGCAAGGTGTTCGAGCTAATCATCAACAAACAGCTCATGCGCTATCTGGAGGATCACTCGTTAATTAACGATCGCCAATATGGCTTTAGGCCGAAACGATCAACGGGTGACCTCCTAGCGTACGTAACGCACACCTGGGGTGAGGCTATGGAGAGGCACGGCGAATCTCTGGCTATTGGCCTAGACATCGCTAAAGCCTTTGATAGGGTATGGCATGCGTCGCTTCTTTCCAAGCTGCCGGCCATATGGTTTATCGCCTCAGTTATGCCGCTGGTTGGCCAGCTTCCTGCACGGGCGACGTATACGGGTACTCTGTGATGGTTAGGCTTCCTGCTTTTTGCAGGTAAATGCCGGGGTACCACAGGGATCGGTATTGTCCCCAACTCTCTTTCTTCTGCATATCAATGACATGCTGTCCCTTGGGTGCATTCATTGTTATGCGGATGACAGTACTCTGCTTGGGAGCTATTCTGGCCGCCAAGCGGAGGGGCGTTGTGACGTGGACGAAAAGAGACGGCAACTCGTGGCGGATCTCGACCGGGACCTGGGTCGCATTGCCCAATGGGGTTCAGACAACCTGGTCGAGTTCAATGCCAGAAAAACGCAGGCGTGTGCGTTTACAGCTAAGAAGTCCCCATTCCTACCCCTACCCTCTCTACAGAACATTACGGTTCCACTAAAGGACAACCTGGAGATTCTCGGTATAGACGTCCGGCGTGAGCTCAATCACAAAAACTACATAGAGAGTTGTATTGGGCTGGCCTCGCGGAAACTCGGAGTCCTAAATAAGGTGAGACGGTACTTCACGCCACATCAGAGATGTTTGCTGTACAAGACGCAGATTCGTCCCTGCGTCGAGTACTGTTCTCACCTCTGGGATGACTCCGCGAGGTACTTGTTGGACGCACTTGACGCTATAGGTACAGAGACGTGCTGTCCGAATAATTGGTTGTCCTGAGGTGACGAGAGGCCTCGAACCGTTGGCGCAGCGAAGAACCGTAGCGTCCTTGGCTGCCTTCTACCGAATGTATCACGGCGAATGTTCTGAAGAGCTCTTCAATCTGATCCGGACGGACTACGAGAATACTTTGCAGCCGTCCCGTGGAGTCAGCGCTGCTTTGCAGG
The DNA here is from genome assembly GCA_933228765.1 of Miltochrista miniata. Lineage (NCBI taxonomy): Eukaryota > Metazoa > Arthropoda > Insecta > Lepidoptera > Erebidae > Miltochrista > Miltochrista miniata. The sequence goes on along the minus strand of OW121772.1, from coordinate 2,887,529 downwards.
GAGGGCTTCATCGGAAAGCGCCTCTGCGGTTGCTGGTGAGATAGCTTTAGGTATGGAATACTATATTCCATACACTGATGTTGCCAGCATCCGCAAAGCCCGCCCCTGGTTCGGGCGTGAGTGCGCCGTAGCTGTTCAACAAAAACAGACGGCTTACCGCGCCTGGATCAGGGCTCGGGCTGTGCGCGACCCGAATGTGGCCCAATTCAAGGCAGCGTACAACAGAGCCACTAGGTCCAGTAAGAGGGCCTTCAAGAGAGCGGACGCCCAGCGCGTCACGCGGCTTGGTCAGGAGCTCACGTCTCATCCGACGGGCAGCCGTGGATACTGACAACTGGCCAAAGCCGTGCAGGCCAACTTTTGCAAGCCCTCGCTGCCGCCGCTACGCTATCCTGACGGATCACTGGCTCACAAGGCCCAAGAGAAAGCGGAAATGCTGGCCAATCTCTTTGCGGCTAATTCCCGGGTTGATGACTGTGGCAAGCAACCTCCCACTATCGCCAACTGTGGAACCACGATGCCGGATATTAAAATCCGGCAGTGCGATGTGCGAGCGGTGCTACAGTCACTCGACACGCGGAAAGCCAGTGGTCCTGATGGCATTCCGGCAGTGGTGCTGAAGAATTGTGCAGCTGAATTATCTCCAACGCTAACACGCCTGTATCGCCTTTCCTATTCCTCGGGAGAAGTGCCGGAGGCTTGGAAGGAGGCGAACGTCCAGCCGATCCCCAAGAAAGGGGATCGGTCGGATCCGGCCAACTATCGACCCATAGCCGTAACCACCGTCATCTGCAAGGTGTTCGAGCTAATCATCAACAAACAGCTCATGCGCTATCTGGAGGATCACTCGTTAATTAACGATCGCCAATATGGCTTTAGGCCGAAACGATCAACGGGTGACCTCCTAGCGTACGTAACGCACACCTGGGGTGAGGCTATGGAGAGGCACGGCGAATCTCTGGCTATTGGCCTAGACATCGCTAAAGCCTTTGATAGGGTATGGCATGCGTCGCTTCTTTCCAAGCTGCCGGCATATGGTTTATCGCCTCAGTTATGCCGCTGGACGAAAAGAGACGGCAACTCGTGGCGGATCTCGACCGGGACCTGGGTCGCATTGCCCAATGGGGTTCAGACAACCTGGTCGAGTTCAATGCCAGAAAAACGCAGGCGTGTGCGTTTACAGCTAAGAAGTCCCCATTCCTACCCCTACCCTCTCTTCAGAACATTACGGTTCCACTAAAGGACAACCTGGAGATTCTCGGTATAGACGTCCGGCGTGAGCTCAATCACAAAAACTACATAGAGAGTTGTATTGGGCTGGCCTCGCGGAAACTCGGAGTCCTAAATAAGGTGAGACGGTACTTCACGCCACATCAGAGATGTTTGCTGTACAAGACGCAGATTCGTCCCTGCGTCGAGTACTGTTCTCACCTCTGGGATGACTCCGCGAGGTACTTGTTGGACGCACTTGACGCTATACAGAGACGTGCTGTCCGAATAATTGGTTGTCCTGAGGTGACGAGAGGCCTCGAACCGTTGGCGCAGCGAAGAACCGTAGCGTCCTTGGCTGCCTTCTACCGAATGTATCACGGCGAATGTTCTAAAGAGCTCTTCAATCTGATCCCACCATCACCTTTCCGATCCCGAACAACGCGTGCCGGGCAGAGATGCCACTCATACACAGTGGAGAGAATCTTCGCCAGAACCGAGCGTTTCAAAAGATCGTTCCTCTGTAGAACTATAAAAACTTGGAACGACCTGCCCGCACACGTGTTTCCCTCATCTTACAACCCCGGGTTCTTTAAGAGGAGCGTGAAGAGGCACATCACAGGGCCGCCAACTTGAGGACCGCTGTAAGAAGTGGCCCCCAATCGCAAGATGCGCCACGGGTATCCATCGTGGCGACGCACTGTGGATCGAAAATCGGGTTTCGAAGACATAGAAACTTAAAGTATCAATGGTCACTTTTTTGTCTTGAAATGGATTCGGTTGATCAATACTATGCTACAAAAGTAATATGAGACAATGGGCAGTAAAAATTACCGAGTTATAATTTTTTCAAGAAAATTTTGTATAGAGAAATCATGAAAAATGAGTACATCTCTGGAATCGCATGGTTGGCCGTTATATCCTTACACACTATTATAGTACTATTTAATTATGCTTTTTTGACATACTTCATATTGCGGAACCACTTGCGATTTTTTTTCTAAAATTATCGAAAATTTTATAATATTTTTTTACGTTAATAACCCAAATAAATACTAAAGCGCTTCTATTATGTGTAAGCCAAATCTCGTTTATTATTATAAACACCAAAGGCCAAAAAAGTCTGCAATATCTTATAGTACACCTAATAGTCAAGAGGGGAATAAATACCCAAAAGTTCGTAAAGATATATCGATAAGTATGTTTTTTCGAATTTCAATATTCCGATGTTCAAAATTCCGAAGATTATGATTCCTAAGAAACAAAGCTCGGAATATTCAAAAGGGCGATATTCATTTATCCGAAAGTCATAAGTACGATTTTTAATTTTTCCTAATTTCGTTAGTACGAATAATCAAAAGTCCGTACTGTTAGTACAATCCCGCAAAACATAATTATGAATTTCAAATTTCCGAAAATACATACATACATTCAAAAAATAGGTTAAATATAAAGTTTATATCATTCAGATTTTTATAAATAAATAAGTATATTAAATGATTTTGTAGTTAAAAAGGGTAATTATTCGTGTAACATAAAAATTAAATTGAAACCCGACACGCTGTGGTGACTCCAGGTAAGGATACTCGGAGTGGCAAGATTCAATTAGGTTAGGTAAAGTTAGAACTGTGATCGCTTTTGCACGAGCCGAGCGAGCGTAGCGAGCGTGCCTCGGCAGCGGCAGGCGAGTGCTTTGAAATATCGGTTAAAAGCGTGGAGGAAGGACATTCCACGATTGCAATATAACAAGCTTGTCTCGTCACTCGTCACGCAATTTTGGAAAGCTAATGAATACCTACATGCATGTCCGCCTGTATGCTTTCTTGCACATGGTTAAGGTTTCGTGTAATTTATAATCAGTAAACTACGTTATAGCCATAACAAAAGTAGCTTACTGCCAGTGATCATTTACAGAAACTCAAGCGGGGCTACGAGCGCTTCAATGCGAGTTTTACAACACTTTTAAATTATGGACATGTGTTTTTTTTCGAATTTTCGATAATTGGAGTTCGTATGATCGTATTTATGATATTTCGGATTTTTGTTAATCGGATTTCGTATTTATAATAAGGCCGATTTTTTATGATTCGTAATTATACGGCAGTCGGAATTATAAACATTCGGAATTTTGAAATTCTAACTTTTAATAAAAGGGATTTTTGATAGTATTCATTAGCTTTCCAAAATTGCGTGACGAGTTGAGAGTGACGAGACAAGCTTGTTATATTGCAATCTTGGAATGTCCTTCCTCCACGCTTTTAGCTGATATTTCAAAAAGCACGCGCATGCCGCTGCCGCGGCACGCTTGCTACGCTCGCTCGGCTCGTGCAGAAGCGGTCACAGTGCTAACTTAACCTAACCTAATTGAGTCCGGTTTTAATTTAATTTTTATGTTACACGAATAATTACCCTTTTTAACTACAAAATCATTTAATATACTTATTTATTTAGAAAACTCTGAATTATTTAAACTTTATCTTTAACCTATTTTTTTGTATTTAAGTATGTATTTTCGGAAATTTGAAATTCGGAATAATGTTTTTCGGGATTGTACTAACAGTACGGACTTTTGATTATTCGTACTAATGAAATTAGGAAAAATTAAAAATCGTACTTATGACTTTCTGATAAATGAATATCGCCCTTTTGAATATTCCGAGCTTTGTTTCTTAGGACTCATAATCTTTGGAATTTTGAACATCGGAATCATTATCGGAATATTGAAATTTGGAAAAACATATTTCGGAACTTTTGGGTATTCCCCTCTTGACTATTAGGTAAGTACCATCGTTATAAAATATCTATTAGAAAATCAAAAAAGAAAATAGATAACACTCACCATGTATAATAAAAAGTAAATAGTATAATAGTATGTATAACGAATAGTATAATGGTGTAATAGATGGAACGGAGTGTGTAGATGCGACATAATTATGATGGTAGTAGTGCATAATATAGATCGATAGTGGAATGTTGTTGGTCTGTCAGTGTGTAAATTTTTAAAGCAGTTTTTCAGAAATCGGGCGTTGTGATTTTGTTAATTATGTTTTTAAAGGAGTATCTTAGATTTTCATAGTATGTAGAATTGTTAAATTAATGAGGTAGGTACTTACTTGCAATGTGCACACGTGCGTGACGTAATATCATGGGCGCCATCTGAAAATCAGCACTGCACATCTTATGTCATTGGCAGAAGATGTGAAGCCTTCATGCTGAGATGGCGACCCGTTTAGGACTAGTGAATTTTTTTTTTGTTATTTTTAATTTTTTTTTGTTTTAATACCTATATTTGTCTATAGCTTTACAAATTTTGGTATATTTTGTGTATGTGTGTCCTAAATAAATACATTTTCTTTCTTTCTTTCTTTCTTACCTAAGTCATAAGATAGTTTTTTATGATATTGCAGACTATTTTGGCCTTTGGTGTTTATAATATTATAAACAAGATTTGGCTTACACATAATAGAAGCGCTTTAGTATTTATTTGGGTTATTAACGTAAAAAAAATATTATAAAATTTTCGTCAATTTTAGAAAAAAAATCGCAAGTGGTTCCGCAATATGAAGTATGTCAAAAAATCATAATTAAATAGTACTATAATAGTGTGTAAGGATATAACGGCCAACCATGCGATTCCAGAGATGTACTCATTTTTCATGATTTCTCCATACAAAATTTTCTTGAAAAAATTATAACTCGGTAATTTTTACTGCCCATTGTCTCATATTACTTTTGTAGCATAGTATTGATCAACCGAATCCATTTCAAGACAAAAAAGTGACCATTGATACTTTAAGTTTCTATGTCTTCGAAACCCGATTTTCGATCCACAGTGCGACATCAATTTGGTGAATATAATAAAAAGAAAGCTTTCTTTTATACCGGAAAAACGCTTCCATGGGAAGCAGGAACGGCAACAGGATTTCATGCAGGCGGAACCGCGGGCATTATCTAGCTAGTTTGTTATAATCTTTTATGGGGTTCCGCAGAATAAAACATATTTGTTTGGTGTTCCGTTGCGTTAAAAGTTTAGGAAGCCCTGCTTTAGGGTATATTGCTCATTTCTAACAGAAAAATAATGCTATTTTACTTTTTAATGCATACCTACAACTACATAATGAGCAACACTGAACTGTAATAAACTAGGTTTCCCTTATTTTTCGAAATATACTCTTAAGTAGTTATGTTTCGCAAGAAATAAAGAATAAAGTAAAGTGCCAATAATTCATTCTAAAAGTGCCAATAATTGGGTGGTTTACCCTATCTGTGGCGAATACACCGGAAAACCACGGCCCAGTGCCAGCACTGCGGGGAGCGCAGCGAGGATTCAGCGCTCTACACATTGGTGGAGTGCACGGTGTGGTCAGGTCCTCGTGGCAGGTCTGGACGCGGACGATCTCTCGCTGAAGACCATGGTGCGAGCCATAATCTCCAGCGGGAGTAAGTGGGACAGCGCAGCCTCTTTCTGCGATTCAGTTCATGCTCGTGAAGGAGCGGGAGAGAACTCTCCGACCGTACCGTAATAGTGGCCCTCAATCGTTAGATAACGCTATAGCTTTCAATCAAACGGGCGGCGTCATTTAGCTGAACAAAACAATTTAAAAAACGTGTTCGTAAAGAATTCTCGAAAGGGCTTATTTTTTCGTATCAAACGAAAAGTTCGTTTGAAACAAAAATAACCGAAATTAACATTTGAACATAAATAATAAATAAATAAATAAATATTCACGGACATTTCACACAACGCTATCTGATCCCAAAGTAAGCTAGGAATAACCTGCTTGTGTTATGGGTATCAGACCACGGATATTAATACTTATATACTTTTAAATACATACATATTATACATAGAAACACCCAGACTCTTGAGACAAACATTTATGGGTCACACAAATATTTGTTTCCGGTGGGAATCGAACCCACGACCTCCAGCGCCACAGGCGGTATCACTACCGACTGCGCCACAGAGGCAGAACAATTCGGTAAAAGGGGTATTTTTAGTATACCTACTCAATAATTTGTGACTATTTCGAGGTAAGCGAAGCAGTCGCGATTGCTTCCAGTAAAAAGAATGCTAAGCTACCTCAGGAGATTATACTTAAAAAATACATATCCGTCCATTGGGTTTTTTCCCACATAAAAACCCGGTATTTACCCATAGGTAAGAGGGATATTTATAGGATACCTAGCCAATTAGTGACTATTTCGAGGTGTCGGTAAGCTTAAGCAGTCGCGATTGCTTCCCAGTAAAAAGAATGCTAAGCAACCTCAGAAGATTTTACTTAAAAATAAATAACTTTCCATTGGGTTTTTACCCGCATAAATACCCGGTATTTACCCAAACGGGAAAATACCTGGGTATTTACCCGTTGGGTTTTTCCCGCCGCCCATCTCTACTCACGTCACGCCTTTATATCCGAGGGGTAAGCAGAGGCACATTATATGCCCGCATTTCACCGTTTAGTTTAGAATAAGTCCCACGTATTAAGTGTTGAGCCAATTGAGCCATATTGCCGCGTGGAAATGGATAGGTACAGGTAGTGAATACCTGTAGTTAAAACATTTCAAGCAGCCGAATAAAGCTTTCAACTTGGCATTGGCAACGACTGCCATTTTACTGGCAACCGGGCCCAACGGCGACCAACATTCCAAAGCACGGAAACTTTCTCAAATTAATGTCAGGGTTTTTTTTTTTAAATATTTATTTCACATAGGCATTATACAGATGCGCTTGTAAAACGTCCAGAATATAAAACAACGCGACCCACCTAAGAAGAACTGGCAACAAACTCAGTGGGTTGTTCTTTTTTAGGGTTCTGTAGTCAAATGACAAAAACGGAACCCTTATAGATTCGCCATGTCTGTCTGTCTGTCCGTCCGTGTGTCACAGCCACTTTTCTCTGAAGCTATAAGGCCTATGCTGTTGAAACTTGGTAAGTAGATGTTTTCTGTGAACCGCATCAAGCTTTTTTACATAAACTAGAAAAAAAGCAGTTAATTTTGGGGGTCCCCATACTCAGAACTAGAACTAAAAAAAAGTTTTATCATCAAACCCATTTGTGTAAGGTATCTATAGATAGGTCTTCAAAAATGCTATTGAGGTTTCTAACATCATTTTTTTCTAAAGTGTTAATAGTTTAATTAGTTTTAATAGTTTGCGCAAGAGACACTTCCAAAGTGGAAAAATGTGTGTGTCCCCTCTAAATTCTAAACTAAGAGAATGATAAATCTAAAAAAAAAATTATGTACATTGCCATAAAATCTACCAACGAAAATTGGTTTGAACGAAATCGAATGGGTAATTTTTTTTTAATACGTCATAAACCGCAATTTTTGCCGAGAAAAATCACTACCACTGCGAACGTGTTAAAACATCAATGAAAGTTACAACGAACTACAAGAACTTTTATATTATGTTACTTGCTGCTACGAAACCCTTCATGGGCGAGTTCAACTCGCACTTGGCCGGTTTTATTTTTGCTTTATTTACAAGTTTAAAGAATCTAAAAACTATGCATTTTAAATTTTTTTTTGAGAATCCAGCAGAGCAGGTCATTTCCAGGCTTCCTTATCCAACAAATAATCATTGATTGTATAGTAGCCCCTGCAGTACAATTTACCTTTTACTTTAAGGGACATATGCACTTTTAATTTCGTCTGGTAGCCTGTTGTAAAAGCGTATACAGTTACCCATGAAAGAATTGCTGGCTTTGTGCAATCTGCTATGAAAAACAGCAAGGTTATTTTTATTTCTAGTGTTGACATTGTGTCTATCACTTAACTTAGCGAAACTATGTAAATTTCTTTGTACATACATATGGTTTTCAAAAATATATTGTGATGCTATAGTAAGAATATTAACCTCTTTTTCGCGCAGAGAGACCCTTGGACCTAATCTATATATAGCTCTTATGGCTCGCTTTTGTAAAATAAAAATTTTATCTATATCTGCAGCATTGCCCCACAGTAGAATACCGTAAGACATTATACTGTGAAAGTAACTGAAATAGACTATTCTAGCCTCTACATCCGTCAAGTATCTACATCCGTCAAGTGCCTTATCTTTTGTACAGCAAATGCTGCTGAACTTAATCTACTAGCTAGTTTTACAATATGTGGACCCCATTGTAAACCAGCATCAACCGTTAACCCTAGGAATGTGGTTTGATCCACAAGTTCCAACACCCGACCATTAAGTTGAACATTGGTTTCTGACTGTGTTACATTAGGCAAGGTAAATTTTATGCATTTAGTTTTATTATCATTCAGTCTAAGATTGTTAGTGTTAAACCAATGAACCACTTTCAAGATTGCGTTGTTGACATCGTCATAGTTATCTATTTGTCTTCTAACTTTGAAAATCAAAGAAGTATCATCTGCAAACAAAACAATCCTGTTGTTGTCCCCCACGTAAAAGGGTAGGTCATTAAAATATATAAGGAATAAAAATGGTCCGAGTATTGAACCCTGTGGGACGCCCATAGTAACTACAGATCCCTCTGAGCGTGTACCATTAACATGCCGAAGCGACCCTCTGAATTCTATTGTTCAAATATGAAGTCAGAAGATCGAGAGCCTTGCTTCTTATGCCATAATGGTGTAATTTCCTGATTCCGACTTCCGAGTCTGGCAACACTATCGAACTGTCAAAAATTTTAGCTCTCTGAAAATATTTTTAAAATTAATTAGTTATTTAGTATTTAAATAATTTTAAACCAATTAAAACCAATATCATCGCATTAATAGTGTCGTAAAATAGTCAGATAATATAATAAAAGTGTTCTGTCCGTGTATTTTGGTGTGGGAAGTGACTAGTCAGGTACCCGTTTTTTTGAATGTTAAATGTTTTCTTTTTCACGTAAATACATAATAAATAAAAATAATTGGTTGATTAATAAATAAATATCCGAATAATTGGTTGTCCTGAGGTGACGGGAGGCCTCGAACCTTTGTCGCAGCGAAGAACCATAGCGTCCTTGGCTGCCTTCTATCGAATGTATCACGGCGAATGTTCTGAAGAGCTCTTCAACCTGATCCCACCATCTCCTTTCCGATCCCGAACAACGCGTGCCGGGCAGAGATGCCACTCATACACAGTGGAGAGAATCTTCGCCAGAACCGAGCGTTTTAAAAGATCGTTCCTCTGTCGAACTATAAAAACATGGAACGACCTGCCCGCACACGTCTTTCCCTCATCTTACAACCCCGGGTTCTTCAAGAGGAGCGTGAAGAGGCACATCACAGGGCCGCCAACTTGAGGACCACTGTAAGAAGTGGCCCCCAATCGCTAGATGCGCCACTGCTTTCTTACCATCAGGCTGGTGGCGACGTCAATTTGGCGAGCTGAATATAAAAAAAAAAAAAAAAAAAAAAAAAAAAAATCGACTGTTTCTCGTGAGTAGAATTATTATACTTGTATAAGCGGTTACTCGACGTTGACGACGGTCGGTGTATTTGCGTAAGTACATAAAAATATTAAGTATAATTTATTGCCGGTACATAACCTTGTTACTTCTTACCATAAACTGTACATGGAGCTCCATCATATAATTCGCGTTTCATTGCACTTACTTATTAATAATATGAATACCCGTAGTCGCAGAGCTCTCGGCCGCCAGCAGGAAGAGCCCAAACTTCAGTTGGTGTTGCTGGAGCTTAAATCTAAAACGGAGCTCTGTGTACAGTTGGAAAAGGAAAGAGAGGAAAATGAAAACCTATTGATAAACGCTCTGAATGACACAAAAAAATTAAAATGCGAATTATCAAGACTTCATGTTAGTTACGATGACATTGTTGCGGAGCGGGACCACCTTCAGTCAATTGTAGATAGTTTCCAAGAGTGCAGTGATGAGTATGAGAAAACCTTGAGGAGGACTACCTTTCTGGAACAGGAGCTAAGGGATGCCCAGGGACAGATCTCACACCTGGAAGAAGCTGCTGAGAAAGTTACTGCCCAACAAACTGATAATCTTTTTAGTGAGTTAATGAGTGGTATCCCGCAGTTTATTCCTTCTGCAAATTCTCAAAACCTGGACTTGACTACTATAGATCTTACAGGTGACAGTCCATATCAACGGGACAAGTCGGTTTTGTTTTGCAGCAGAAATAAACTAAAAAAATATCAAAAAATTAAAAAGTTCATACAAAAATCAAAAAAGCTATTAAAATTCCATAAAATGTTAATCAAGAAGTGTAAAAATATAGGTTCTTGTTTAAAATTTAGAGAACAAGCTAAATTGTCAATGTTAGAGCTGGAACAAAGCCATTTAAAATATTGCACTGACACACAAAAATTAGAGTCAAAAATACAAAGTTTGCAATTTGAGCTACAATATATGACTAAAAAATATGAATGGTCCCTTAAGGACTTTACTAAATGTTCTTTAACAATAGACAAGGTACTCAAAACATCAAATGATAACACTGAGCGCCTTAATTGTTTCCTAAATGACTACTTATGCAATATTAATTGCCCTAAAGCAATTGAGCCGGTGGAGGCCCAGGGCGAACCGGTTACCGCTGAGCCCCCAGCTCCCATTACCACGTCCTCTCCCAGTGCATCAGTGGATATATTGTGTGACAGTGTAAATAATAGTAATAGTTGTACTAAATTAATTGTATTTAGTGATGATATTGGTACCAATCTAAGTTCATTTTTAAAACAAAACTCAAATTCAAGTTATTACTCGGTTATTAATAATTGCTATCCGGGTGCTTCATTAAGTGGTATTATGCAAAAGATATTAGAATATAAATTTGAAGCTAACAGTAAAATAATAATTTTCTGTGCAAACAGGGGGAAAATTAGCAATGATGATTTGTCCCTATACATGAATTACATCTTAAACTTAAATGTCATACAAGTTGTAATGTTCACACTTCCATTTATAAAAGGTGTGCCAGATTCGGAAAATTCATTTAGATATAAGATGAATTTACGTTTAAATTTAATAAGTCAGTATAATAATAAATTTAATATAATTGACTTTAATTCTGTATTTAACACAAATTTGTCACATAGCAAGTTTATAGTCTATAATAATCACAAGGGTAGGTATTGTCTACCCAAATATTATAAAAGACAAATAGCAAGTTTGCTATTTAATTATTTTTATTCTGTAGCCAAAAACTTGGCTGACAAAACTGCTTTATTTGAGCAGAGTAGATTTAGGACTTTGGAATCTGTTCCAAGTAATTTAAATTAACTGCTGGGACAACAGAGGAATTACCCTCTAGCCAAAATTGTAAATTAATAGAGTTAAATTTAATTGCAAATAATAATTTTATCGGAAACTGTCCTCCGAACAAAACTAAATTAAAAAATGTAAATTACATCAGCCTGGTGCATTATAATATTGCAACATTAACGCAGGTCAAAGAGTTTGAATTGGAGCTGTTCATGAGCTCAGAAAATATTGAAATTGTTTGTCTTACAGAGCATATGCGTAAGGAGTATGAGCTCATGTTCAGTTTCAGCAGTCACCGGGTTGGTAGTGCGTTCTGCAGGGTCAACACAACACGGGGGGGTTCGTTGATTTTATTAAATAAGAAATTAAAATATAAGGAACGGAAAGATGTTGTGTCCCTCTCTGTAGAGTGTACAGTTGAAATATCGTGCGTAGAATTGGAGCAATTCATAGTAGTATGCGTATATAAACCTGGAGTCTCACCCTTTTGTGAGTTTGAGGAAGTAATGGATAAAGTGCTATTTAAACTTGGAAAAACTAATAAACACCTAATAGTGTGCGGTGATTTTAATGTTAATATACTTATAAATACGCGTCAGACCAATGATATCTTAAATTTATTTAAATCACACAATCTCACTAACTTATTTTTAGAGCCTACTAGATATTGTGATACAACAGCTACTTGTCTGGACAATATATACAGTGATATGTTGCCAGAAAGTAAGAGTATTATAAATTAGATAAAATCAGATCATACTGGGCAAATAGCATCTTTCAAGATCACAAGAGAAAAAGTTAAAAAACGTAAAATATTATGTAGACCAGTAACTAGTGACCGCTTGGAACGTATGCGAGTTGGACTTTGCAATAAACTTCCATTTTTAGACACTGGCTTAGATCCAAATGTAATGTATAAGTTATTTTTTGATTCCTTTTACAATGAGTTCAACTCCGTAGTCAAGTCTAAGGAAGTCACAATCGGTGATAGGCCAGCCTTCAGTGAATGGGCCACTGAGGATATACATAAAAGTAGACAAAAACTGTATGAACTATACTCAGAAAGACAGCTTAATAGAACAGATGAATTTCTAAATTATGTTAAAACTTATTCAAAAAAGTTTAAAGCAGACTGCTTAGCAGCCAAAAGAAAGTATATAAGTAATAAAATTCTCAATAGTGTAGACAAAGTTAAATCTACTTGGAAAATAATTAACGCAGAAAGAGGCCAAGCAAAATCGAATGATAATAATTTTAAACTTAAAGTAAATGGTAACATAATTACAACAGATGCCGAAGTTGCTAACGAATTTGAACAATTTTGATTTGACCAGAACCCTAGGTTCTTCTACCCCAATAGCAGAATCCTTGTTAAAAGCAAATGTTCCTTGCAGTAATGAAATATTCAAATTCAGTAAAATTAGTATACACACTATAATAAAAACTTTTAAATCTTTAAATACACTCATTTGCAAAAAAAACGGGCGGTTTTGATTTTCATTCATCTTTAAAAAGATACAATACCAAAAAGGTTTCAATCGTTTGTACACGTTACTGGCGGGTTTTAAAAATGCCGTGGTATTTAAAAAAGTACGTTCTAAATTCAAATTTTCATTTGGTGCTCATTTTTACAGAAATCCCCATTTTATCCTACATTTTTGGCGCGAAGTTCCAGAAGTTAACATCGACTTTCACAACTTTTATTCAATTTTTATCGATTAATTTCATATCCTTGACTGTCAAAGCTTTATTTATTGCTGTTTGGCTGTATCAAAAATGGTAGATAAAGTGGTAAAAGCTACCAAAATTATCATGCTGCTTGAAGAGAGTTGCAGCCAATGTTTCGTGGCTAGGAGGCTAAATGTAATCGCACGACGGTCCAAAGGACCTGGCAGCGATATCAGGAGACTGGTTCCGGCGAGAGAAGGCCTGGTTCTGGAAGAAAACCATGTACCCAACCACGGGATGATCGTTTTCTTGTGAGTCGCGCATTGAGAAATCGCAAATCTTCGTATGTGGATCTTAAGAAGTAAGAAATGTGCATATTAGTCTATGGATGGTCAGGAGGAGGCTTCTCGCTGCCAATATACGCAGTCACCGCCCGGCCCGCGGCCCCAAATTACTCCGTGAGCACAGAGTTCACAGGCTTAGGTTCGCTAGAAATTGTGAATCATGGACTCAAGAAGATTGTAATAGGGTTTTGTTCTCTGATGAAGCCAGGATATCTCTGTTCGGTGAAGATCGACGTCGGCGAGTGCTAAGAAGACAAGGAGAGCGCTTTGCAGATGCATGTTTCGAAGAAATCACACCTTATGGTGGGGGCTCTGTTATGTTTTGGGCAGGAATAAATTCAATGGAACGTACAGAGTTAGCCTTCATTGAAAACGGCTCACTGACTGGGCATCGATACATAACGGAAGTTCTAATTCCTCATGCACAACCCGCATTGGCCGCTCTAGGTCAAGACTCGATTTTTATGGACGACAATGCTCGCGCCCACCGATCCCGCGATGTTAATGCGTATGTGCAAGAGGTCGGCATTCGTCGTTTGGATTGGCCAGCTCGAAGTCCCGACCTCAATCCCATAGAACATATCTGGGACGTTCTAAAACGGCGTGTGAGATCAGTACACCCGGCTCCGCAGACCATCAGAGAGCTGAAGAATGTGATTACTGTGGAGTGGGAACGAATTCCGTAAGCAAGTATCCGGGATATACTCGCTAGCATGCCCAGACGAATTCAAGCTGTGATTTTAGCTAGAGGGGGTCACACTCGACTCGACGATTATTTTCTTATTAATTTACCAAATTGTGAGGATAAAACTACCTATAATTATCAAACAAAGCAATATTAACATTTGTAATGGTTCATTGCTTAGGTGCCCGTTTTTTTTGCAAATGAGTATATTAAGAAAACGGCTGACCTCTGGGGAATTTCTGTACATTTAGTTAATTCGTTAATTGAAATGGTTGCCCCTGAATTATCAATAATCAATACATATAATAAAATCGTAACAGGTCGCTGTCTGTACATGGAAGATAAATAAGAAAAAATATTATAGGGGGGCTTTATGAACGCAATAGAACCCAAAACAATGATTTTTAGAATTTTGTCTGTTTGTCTGTATGTCTGTATGTCTGTATGTCTGTATATCTGTTTGTCTGTACGGTTGTGCACGCTAATCTCAGTAACCGCTCAACCGATTGCAATGCGGTTTTTTTTATTGTGTTGAGGTTTGCTCCAGTTAACATTTAGCGTTTGTTTTATGTAAATCGGTTTAGAAATAAAAGAGTTATAACACTTTTAAGAATCAGATATTTTGAAAATTTTAATTGTAGGGGTTTCTTTGAATGTGAGTGAACCTAAACTGGCGTGTTGGCTTAATCATAAAAGAGCTTAATGATTAAGACTATTTTTAAACAATTCAGTCCGCGCCGAAGGCGTAAGAAATACCTTTCCTTTCATACACCTTATGTGACGTAAACGAAGTTGCGGGCTCAGCTAGTATTTAATAATTGTGTTGATAGTGGTGTGTTTCCTGACTTAATGAAGTTTAGTAAAATAACTCCTCTGTTTAAATCGGGTAGCACCTCAGATCCGTCCAATTTTCGTCCTATTTCTGTACTACCCACGTTTAGTAAAATCTTTGAAAAGGTAATGCTTAATCAAATGCAAAATCATTTTAATACAAATAAACTATTCCATACTAAACAATTCGGTTTCACGCGCGGTCGGTCTACCACGGATGCTGGAATCAAATTGTTAGAGTGTATTTATGAGGCCTGGGAGGAGTTGTATGATGCTAATGGTGTATTCTGCGACTTATCTAAGGCCTTCGATTGCGTCCAGCATCAGACTTTAATTCAAAAACTTGATCATTATGGAATCCGGGGGACGGCCTTGGATTTAATTTCTTCTTACCTTAGAGATAGAGAACAGAGAGTAGTTATAAATGGTAAACAGTCAAATGGTTCTGCTGTAACAATGGGGGTGCCTCAGGGTTCAATTCTGGGACCTTTTCTATTTTTAATGTACATAAATGATCTCCCTCACCTTATAAGAGACGATCACGACGTAGTTTTGTTTGCTGATGACACATCTTTAATATTTAAAGTTGAACGTGGACAACGCGATCTTGACGAAGTAAACAATGCCCTCTCTAGGGTAGTCCACTGGTTTAACGCTAATAATTTATTGTTAAATGAAACTAAAACAAAATGTATTAGATTCACCTTGCCAAATGTTAGGCTCGTTAACACCAGTATTAAGATTAGGGATGATCAAGTAGAATTGGTCGATAAAACTGTCTTTCTGGGCATAAAGTTAGACTCCAACTTGCAGTGGGGGCCTCATATCGAGAAAGTCTCGGGCACACTGAGCTCTGCAGCCTATGCCGTTAAAAAGATCCGACATCTGACAGACATTAGAACAGCGCGTCTTGTCTACTTTAGCTATTTCCACAGTGTCATGACCTATGGCATACTATTATGGGGTAACGCTGCCGACATCGAATGTATCTTTGTGTTGCAGAAAAGGGCTGTCCGGGCTATCTATGGTATGGGGTTTCGGGAGTCATTAACAGAAAAGTTTAAGGATATCAACATCCTTACTGTGTATTCACAGTACATATATGAAAACTTATTATATACTCATAAAAATAACAGTAAATTTATTAAAAATAGTGAATTCCATAACCTAAACTTAAGAAATAAGAATAAATTGGCTGTACCTAGATTTAGGCTTAATAAAATAAGCAATTCTTTTGCGGGCAATTGTATTCGAATGTACAATACATTGCCGACAGCCATAACAGGTTTGTCAGTTAATAAATTTAAAAAACTAGTAAAACGTAAATTGTGCCAGAAAGCTTATTATAGCATTAAAGACTTTCTAGAAGACAGGACTGCCTGGCAGTGACACGAATTGCTCCTTTCTACATTAAAAAAAAACTGTATTAGATACTAAGATGAATAAGAGGGACCGGACTGAGTTTCTTGGGGTGTTCTTCTCAGTCTGTAGTATTTCCGAACCCCCGGTAGAGTCACAAAAATTTTGACAAACCTAATAATGTTTTTAAAATTTCAAAGGGAATAAACTTTATTTTATTTTATTTTATTATATTTATTTTATTTTATTTTGATTAATGTTTCATGTTGGACGCGCAGAGGCCCTTTGAATTAGCCCTTTTTAGGGTTCCATAGCCAAATGGCAAAAACGGAATCCTTATAGATTCGTCATCTGTGTCTTTCTGTCTGTACGTCCGTATGTCACAGCCACTTTTCTCCGAAACTATAAGGCCTATGCTGTTGAAATTTGGTAAGTAGATGTATTCTGTGAACCGCATTAAGATTTTCATAGAAAACTAGAAAAAAAGCAGTTAATTTTGGGGGTCCCCATATTCAGAACTGAAACTCAAAATTTTTTTTCATCAAATCCATACGCGAGGGGTATTAAAAAATGCTATTGAGGTTTCTAACATCATTTTTTTCTTAAGTGAATAGTTTGCGCGAGAGACACTTCCAAAGTGGAAAACTGTGTGAACGACCCCCCCCCCCTCCCCCTCTCTAACTTCTAAACTAAGAGAATAATAAATCTGTAGCCGTAATTTTCTCCTCTGAAAAATCACTACCACTGCGAACGTGTTAAAACATCAATCAAAGTTACAACGAACTACAAGAACTTTTATACTATGGTACTTGCTGCTACGGAACCCTTCATACGCAAGTCCAACTCGCACTTGGCCGGTTTTTTGTCTTTTGCCCTTTTCTTTGTCCGCTTTATGTAGAAAAACGGCAAAGGACTACCTACAATAGTAGCTTAACAAAAATTGTGAAAATACTAGCTACAAATTCTTATTATTCATAACTATAAATTAAGAACTAGCTTTTCCCCGCGGCTCCGTCCGCGTAGAATTCGTTATCGCATAAAACCATTACCCTCCCTTTGCGCAGTCAGTTAAAAAGTAGTAGTCTCTACACCAAATTTCATCAAAAACGGTTAAACGCTTTAGGCGTGAAAACGTAACAGACAGACAGACAGAGTCACTTTCGCACTTATAACATTAGTAGGGGGTACTACCCGCCGCCCGAGGCAGCACACACTGTAAGTACGCCCAAGCGTTCTGTGCTCACACGTGGCAGCGGCGCGCCACAGGGACACACCTACTTGCACACAGTGCGGGCTTCACCGGCGGCGGCGTGGGTGCCAATGTGGCGATTTAAATTACTACTTCGATTAAAACGTTTCTTACAAACATCACATCTATAGGGCTTCTCGCCTGTGTGTGTACGAATGTGGCTATATAAATTACTACTATGATTAAAACGTTTCTTACAAATATCACAACCATAGGGCTTCTGGCCTGTGTGTGTGCGAATGTGGCTATTTAAATTACTACGTTGATTAAAACGTTTCTTACAAATATCACAACTATAGAGCTTCTCGCCTCTATGTGTACGAATGTGTCTATCTAAATTTCGGCTTTTGATTAAAACATTTCTTACAAATATCACAACTATAGGGTTTTTCGCCTCTGTGTGTACTAATGTGTCTGTCTAAATTCGGCTTTCGATTAAAACATTTCTTACAAATATCACAACTATAGAGCTTTTCACCTGTGTGTGTACGAATATGACTAAATAATTCTCTATTTGTCCTGAAACATTTTTGGCAAGCGTCGCATAAGTAGTTTTTGGAGGAATCATTTTGAATATTTCGGTGTCCATTGACCTTATTTTCAGATAGGATATCTTCAGGTGTGATTGGTTCATTACTTTGTAGTGTATGTATTGGTGATTTTACTACACAACAAGCTTCAACGAACTTATTTCCCTGCTCTGGTTTGTCTTCAACAGTTAAATTAGTTTCAATTTTAGACTGGTAATTTTTTGCTCTACTCTTTTCACCTTTTTTAAGTTTTTCTGTAGTTATATCTTCACAGAACTGTTGCTGGACCGGTGTATGCTTTTTGACGACAGGAGGACCTGAATAACAAATTAAATATCTTACTCAATACAGTTTTCGATTGAAGATCACTCGAAACACCTACTTTTAGTAACTAGGTAGGTACTATACTTTCTTCTGTTGCTGCGTACTTTGTTTTTGTTAAGGTTGTAGGATGAGGATGATCTAGACATATTGAGTAGTTTATAATGGGATCTCACTAAATTTCCCAAATGCAAGTGGGAAAATGTAGGGGGTCGATTGAAAATTTTTAATCTTACAGACATAGGTACATACACGCCTCACGTCACGCCTTTATCTCCGAGGGGTAAGCAGAGGCACATTATATGCCCACATTTCACCATTAAGAATTAGCCCCACGTATTAAGTGTTGAGTCAATTGAGCCATATTGCCGCGTGGAAATGGATAAGTACTACCTTTAGTTAAAAATATAGGTACAGGTAGTGACTACCTGTAGTTAAAAATTTTCAAGCAGCCGAATAAAGCTTTCAACTTGGCTTAACGACTGCCATTTTACTGGCAACCGGGCCCAACGGCGAGCAACATTCCGAAGCACGGAAACTTTCTCAAATAAATGTCACAAAGTGGTCACCCATCCATAGAACGGATTCAGGCAGTGGGAGCTTAGAGTCCTGTTCAATGCCACACCAAGATACCTTGCATGGAAGCAGTGCTCCAGCTCAGACTCCAACCAGGTAACCCCGAGCCTACGTTTAGCATCCCGGCTGCGAGGTGGAAGGCGCACACTTGACTTTGTGATGGGTTTGGTTTCAGTCCATTTGATGTATAATAGCTTTCCAACCCCATCAGAGCCGAACTAAGATGTACTTCGTCTTTGTCGAATGTTTGGGTTTGAGTTGCCAGCGCTAAGTCATCGGCGTAGAGGAACATCTTTGTACTTGGAGCACAGGGCTGGTCATTGGTGAACATGTTGAATAAAATGGGTGCGACAACACTTCCCTGGGGGAGACAACGTCACCTACTTCTGTCTTTCGACTTATGTAGGTAAAATGTACTTGCAGTATGTTGAGCTCTTTCTAGACCATGGGTTCCCAACCAGTGGTCCGTGGACCACCAGTGGTCCGCAGGAGCGAAAATATGGTCCGCGAATGATTTTAAATTTATCGGGCGGTGACGGTGAGCCGTTAGTCGCCATGCAATGAGCGAGAAGAACGCGGGGCGGTTGGTACGCCCGCAGGCTCGGCGAGCATTGGCGAGCATCGGCGAGCAAAGACAACACAAAGTCTGCGATTTGCCCACGATTAAATCTGTTTCCAGGCCGAGCGTGGATCCTGGCTCAAGACCAGTTTCCTAAAGGCTAAAGTGTGGGAAACTGGTTCTGATCCGAAAGGCCGGGCGCACGGTGGACTCGCCATCGGGGTACCGACCGATCGTGTTACTCGACGAGGTCCGCAAGCTCTTTGAGCGTATCACTACAGAGCGACACCATTTGCGAAGTTTGGTCTTAAAACAGAGTGGACAACAGCTGTGCTCTCGCATTTGGTACCCAACATAAGAGTACCTAACGCTCCCTGCAGGAGACCTTCGGGATCGTGGGGAGTATTTTTTTTTTCACACATCTCTGCCGTGGGCAAAGGCAATCTACTCAATTGTTCAATTAATTACGTATGATTATTAATCTACGGCGATGTGGTTCGCAACCCGTCACGTCTCGTCTCGTCTCCCATCGGGGCGAAAAGTGGGCTAATGATAGCCGCTTTGCTACGTTGAATGTAAGAGGAGGTATGGATGATAAAATTGAGGAGGTATGCAAGATAATGCGAGAGAGGCGACTGGATATTTTGTGTGTGAATGAGACAAAGCGGAAAGGATGCGACACCACGACGCATGGAACCTATACGGCATACTGGTCAGGCGTAGCCACAACCCGTGCGGCTTATCAGGGTGTCGGTGTAATACTTTCCGCGAGAATGAATGAATGTGTGACAGATTATGAATGTGTGAGCCCAAGACTCGTTTGGTTGAGGTTAAAGGTTGGACTCACCCGCATCTTTGTGTTAGGAGTGTATGCGCCACAGGATGCGCGGTGGCGCCGGTCCTCAAAAGACCAAAGTGAGAGGCAGGCATTCTGGGAGAGTGTGAATGATATTCTGGGTAAATGCAAACGAAACGAAAGGATTGTAATGTTAGGTGATTTTAATGGATGGGTTGGAGTGAAGCGTGATGGATATGAAAGTGTATTGGGTAAGTTTGGGGATGAGCGAGTAAATGAAAATGGCGTAAGTTTGCTAGAAGTATGTTTGGAGAGGAATCTTGTGGTAACCAACACCATATTTAACCACAAAGATATCCACTTGTATACAGGGAAACAAGAAAGCCAGAGAAGCATGATTGATTTTGTGATAGTAGACGCAAGAATGAGAAAGAATGTTCTGGACACCCGGGCATACCGCGGTGCCGGAATTGACACAGATCACTTCTTGGTAATTAGCCGAGTAAGAGGTCTGTTTCAGCTGTGGCGGCATCGTGTGCATAAACCCATTGGTGTATTGGAGCGCATTAAAGTCGAAAATCTGAAAGATATACGCGTGAAAGAGGAATTTGTAAGTAAATTGAGCGAGAAATTTGTAAATTTAGAGGAAATATGTGAGATTGAAGAATCATGGAAGCCGATTAAGGAAGGTCTCGTAAAAGTTGCAGTGGAAGTATGTGGGGATAAGCAAAAGGAGACAAGGATGTCAGGTAAAGAGTATGTGTGCTCAAGTTTTGTCTGATAAGAAGCAAGCATGGCTGAACTGGTTGGCTACAATGGCCAACCAAAGAATGCAGAAGGCAACGGATGAGGATGTAAAAATGGCAAAGGATGAGTATAAAGGGTATAAGCGTGTTGTGAAAGAAGTCATAAAAAGTAAGAAAGAGAATGATGAGGATGACTTTCATAACAGGTTATCTGATGACTTCCGACAAAACATAAAATTCTTTTGGAAGTCTATAAGAACAATGAGGACTGAAAAGACAACCTCACAATTTAAGCAAATCAGAAACCGTAATGGCAGTCTTCTGGGTAGGAGAGGAATGTGTGTTAAAAACGTGGAAGGAATATTTTGAAAGTTTATTTGAAAAAGAGGATATGCAAAGGGAGACTCATGTTTCGGAAATGAATGAACTTGAGAATGAAAGCCACTTAAGTATGGAAGAGATTGTGGAAGCGTTGAATAGTATGAAATTAGGAAAGGCTGCTGGGATTGATAGAATTTCTGTCGAGATGCTGAAAGCGGGTCGTGGCGTGGTAGCTTGCCAGCTGTACCGCCTTTTTAATCTTTGCTGGCGAAATGGCAGAGTACCAGAAGAATGGTGCAAATCTGTCATAGTGCCGCTGTACAAAGGTAAAGGGTCACAGCAAGAGTGCAAAAACTACCGCGGCATAAGCTTGCTCAGTGTCGTAGGCAAATTGTATGCGAAAGTTTTGATTAAAAGACTGATGAATGAAACTGAAGGAAAAATGTGGTGTGTACAAGCAGGATTTATGAAAGGAAGAGGATGCACGGATCAGGTCTTTTCATTAAGATGCCTAGCTGAAAAGTTTTTGGCAAAACGTCAAAAAGTCTATTGCATCTTCGTGGACTTGGAAAAGGCCTATGACAGAGTGGTGAGGAATGAACTGTGGTCAACACTGTCCATGTATGGAGTGAACAGCAACTTGATACGAGCCTTGAAATCTCTATACGAGGGCTCCAGTGCTTGTGTCAGGATCAATGGAGCTTGCACAGACTTTTCTCCATCGAAAAAGGTGTGAGACAAGGCTGTGTAGCGTCACCATGGCTGTTCAACCTATACATGGACAGTTGCTTGAAAGAACTACAAGAGTGCGCGTATGGATTAAAAATGAATGAGCTAACCGTCAAATGCCTCCTTTATGCTGATGATCAGGTAATACTGGCATCATCGGCGGAGGAGTTGCAGTTGATGGTTAATATAATGAACGATGCGCTTAAAAGTAGAGGAATGAATGTTAATGTAAGCAAGACAAAAGTAATGGTTTTTGAAAGAGAGAAATGTATGACTGATTGCTCGATATCGATCGAAGGAAAGAGCGTGGAACAGGTGAAAGAGTTTGTATATTTGTGTTCAAAATTTGCAAGAGATGGAAAGTGTGACAATGATATTGAAAGAAGAGTTTTGGCAGGAAACCAAGTGAATGGAGCCATTCACACCTTTATGAGCAGTCAGAACGTGTCTAAAAAGGCAAGGATGGCTGTACATAGAGGAGTGCTTGTCCCTACACTTATGCATGGTAGTGAAAGTTGGGTGTGGCAGGAGAAGCATGAAAGTAAAATTAATGCAGTGGAAATGAGAAGTTTGCGAAGTATAGCTGGAGTGACATTGAGGGATAAAGTAAAGAATAGTGTGATAAGGGAACATTGCGGTATGACAGAAGATGTAGTGACTAAGATAGAGAAAGGGATGCTCAGATGGTTTGGACATGTGGAGAGAATGGATGGAAATAGGGTGACGAAACAGATTTATGAAGCGAGAGTGAATGAGCAAACTGGTAGGGGTCGACCTCGGCATACTCATGTCGATCAAATTAATAATCTTCTGAGAAAAGGCCAGGTCAAGAGTACCCTTAACCGAAGAGCATGTATGAAGACACTTATGAAAGTTGAAGAAGCGAAAGTTGTTTGCCAGAATCGCAGCAAGTGGAAAGTCATAGTCTCTGCCTACCCCGTTGGGAGACAGGCGTGATGTTATGTATGTATGTATTAATCTAGCCCAAATGGCGTTTAAAATCTGATTTTTATTTAATCCTACTTCCTACTATATACCGGCTGTAGATTTAGTAGTGTGCAATACTTGCACACGTGACTCTACTGCCTACACCCGTTAATATTTTGTGATAAAAAAAAAACGTTTTTTTTTTTCATGTTAAATTTGATTTTATTTGCAAAGGACCTCTGCCTGTACCCTTGTACCTGTACTGTAGTGAACATAAATTTAAGTAAGTACTCAATAATTAATAATAAATCTAAAAAGCGAAAGATTGTAAATGATACTCGCATAATGCCTATTTATTATCCAGTGCTATGACCTCTAGCGTCCAGCTGATCGTTTGTAGGTATTAGGTATACTGGCTGCGTTCGAGCGTTCACCGCTCACCTTTTGCCGTTTTTTGGTACGGAACTCGCACTTGACCGGTTTTTCTGTTTCATAGGTTCACGTATTATTAGTCAGTGGAGGTTAGGCAGAGTTCCCGTTGGAATTAAAAAACGAATTCAATATGAAAAAAGACTAAAAAAAAATATGTTTTTTTATCACACAGTATTAACGAGTGTAGGCAGTAGAATTACGTGTGCAAGTACTGCACACTACTAAATCTACAGCTTGTATATATATATATATAATATTATAAATGTGAAAGTTTGTGAAGATGTTTGGATGTTTAGATGTTTGGATGTTTGTTACTCAATCACGCACTAACGTCTGAATGGATTTGGCTGAAATTTGGTACAGAGATAGCTTATAGTCTGGAATAACACACAGGCTACTTTTTATCCCGGGAAAATGATCCCACGGGAAGCGGGAACGGGTACCAAATTTCACGCGGGCGAAGCCGCGAGCTTCATCTAGTACCGTATAAGTATGAAATGGACTCGGGGGCCCAGGAAACCCCAGCCCCGCGCGGCAAGCAATGCTAGGACACGATGCTAGCGCATCCGGGCCCCCGGCTCCATCTCATACCCGCGTTTATTCTGTTGCATACTTCTATTCATTCTATCGTATACATTTTTTGAATTACGTCAGTTGTAAATTAACATACCTTTTTCACAATCACACAATCACATTAACTTTCATTCGTCTGTGTTTATCACAAACATGCCTTTCATATACAATCACGCTATACCTTTCGCACTTGCACAATGAACGCATTGGCTTGAGACCTTTCTTTCATTCATTCATTCACGCAATACCTTTCATACTTGTTCATTTAATTAGCTTTGATCTCGATTCTGTCTGTCAATCACACATTATGTATTACATGCACTCCATGGGATGGAAGGGGTCTAGTTTGGCGCATAACACTTCTCCGGTCCATTGCTGTTTGGAAAAAAGAAATTAGCAAGCAAACAAATGAAATAAAGCTACTTTATAGCAAAGAGTTGCAGCAGGCGCAGTTGGAAAAGAGAACTGTCTTTTTAGTATTGCGTTCCCATATAGTACACACTATAGCTGTAAGGTATTTTTTTTTCCTCTTTTATTACAGATTTCATTATACCAATCTCATTCCTAGGTGTACAACTACAATCTATATATGCGGTAATACCAATTATGACAATTTAAATATGTACATCTTATTGACGACAATTTCTTTTGGAGATCTAGAGTCCAGGTCTTAACACATCCCATCAATTCTGTTACAGTCAATATTCTTTATAATATTGAATAACAAAAGTTTTCAGCGCTTGTTTCTCAACAATGCTGCCTTCACAATCTTTTCTCCATACTTGAGAAATGCCGCTTGATGTTGTTTCAAAAGAGCATGGAAATTTTCAGCCGAGACTTCTACGCCAGTGACCGTCTCTAGATCCACCCTATCTGCAGCGTGCATGGGGCAGTCCTGTAGTAAGTGGACGACCGTCTCCTCCACCCCGGGCTCGCAGGCACACGATGGGTCCTCCTTACACTTGAAACGTGTCAAGTATTCGGAGAACCCACCGTGCCCTGTCAGCAGTTGGGTTGTGGTGCCGGCGATCGTCATCTTCCGGACGACACTGTATGCCTCCACTGCGCATGGGAGGAAAAGCTTGGTGACGGAGGCCTGCTCGCCCTCACTGTACCATTTGGTCCATTTGTCAAGCGTACCCTGTCTCAGAGTACGCTTCACAAATGAAACAGGGTACAGTCCGTAGTCCGGTGCCTTCTTCAGCCTCAGAGCCGCCTCCTTGGCGAGCTGGTCGGCTCGCTCATTACCCCCAACCCTGCGTGAGCCTTGACCCAGAATAAGGAGATTTCCTTACCCTGGGCCATGCCTTTGTCAATGGCGGCTCTGGCTTCAACCGCCAGGGGATGGAGAGCATGACGGTTTATGACCGTCAGGAGAGCGGCTCTGCTATCACTGAAGATACCGAAGGTGGACGCGCCTCGCCTGAGGATCTCACTGGCCGCTTTGCATAACGCCAGGAGTTCAGCCTGATAGACGGTGCAATAGGGCGACAGAGCAAGTTTGAGGGCCTTAATATCGGTCCGGCTATCCCAAAACGATAGCGCGGCACCGACACGGCCCTCAATCTTGCTCCCGTCCGTGAAGATGCGAATCTCAAAACGATTCGCATCTTCTAGCTGCCCTTCGTCTACCAGGCTTGAGAACCCCAATGGCGCATGCTCCGCGGGGTGAGGTGCCTCTATCGCCGGGGACATTAGCTCGACCTCCCTGTCTCCCAACCATGGCTGGTTCACTCCTCTCTTGGCCTCGAACAACGAGGCCACCTCTCGAACTCTGAGGTCCAGAGGGAGCAAGCCAGCCAAGACTAGCGCCGAGTTCAGGGAGACCGTGCGATATGCCTTACACAGCTTTTGGGCGAAACCGCGCTGTACCACGTTCAGCTGCTTTTGGACCCCAAGCTTGTCCACCGACGCGTGCCAAGCACTGGCGGCGTACAGAATCGTCGGCTCTACGGCCGCGACGTAGATCGTCCGGATCACCTCGGGGTGAAGCCCCCAGCTGATCCGGGCCATCCGCGCCAACTTCCGGTAGATGCCGATCGCCTTTCTGCATACATTGGTGACGTGTGTGTTGAATGTGAGTGCCTTGTCTATGGTTAGCCCTAGGATTTTTATTTGGGGGGACATGCCAATGTCTATCCCGCCCATGCTAAGGCGCGGGACATCGTACTTCAGCCTCCGCGTTATTACCATCGCACTGGTTTTGTGCGGTGCGAATTTTAGCTTATTTCGGATGCCCCACTCCCGCACATGTTCGAGAGAGGCATTGGCGTGTCCCTCGATCTCCAGAGCTGTGTCCTCGTCAAACATCAGCACCACATCGTCCGCGAAAGCCTGCACAAACACACCCATTCGCTCAAGTTCATACAGAAGTGGATCCAGAAGTAAGTTCCACAGTAAGGGACCTCCGATCGACCCTTGGACGCACCCTTTATCCGTAGAGCGGCTGTGCTCCTCGCCGTCGTACCGAACTCTCACTCTCCTGTCGCTAAGGTAGCTGCTGATTACTCGTCTCAAGTTTGCCGGACACTTTTCCTCAGCCAGTCGGACTTTTATAGCTGGCCACCAGGCGCTATCGAAGGCCCCCTCTATGTCCAAGGACACCATAGTGACTATCCTCTTTTCACGGAGTTTAGCCACTATGTGCCCCATCAGGTAACAGAGGGCGTCTTCGGTGCACTTTTGGGGCATAAACCGTACTGGCGGGTACTCATCCGCGGCAATAAATGATACTTGAGACGAGCAATCACCATTCTCTCGTACACCTTTCCCAGAACCGGAAGCAGCCCTATCGGTCTGTACGATTTGGGAACGGTGTACGAGTCTTTGCCAGGCTTCTTCAGCACCACCACCACGGCTTCCTTCCATATCTTAGGAAAGTAGCCGTGATGGAGGCACTGATTCAGCAGCTTCAGGAAGAGTGACGGATCGGCCCCAATGGCTTGGGCACAGATATCGGCTGTAAAGCCATCCACTCCCGGTGCTTTTTTTGGGTTAAATTTCTGAAGCGCATCGAACAGTTCGCCCACCGTAAAAGGTGGGTCATCGTCATCATGATCCTCTATTGCTTTTACGGCGGTTTCGCGTATCTGTCGATGCGCCTCAGAATCCTCCTCGACTCGGTCCTCCGGGTAGAAGGTTCGAGCGAGGAGTTGTGCTGAGCCCCTAGCGTCCAGATGGGTTCCATTATGGATTAACAGGCGATCTTCCTCCCTCACTGTCCTGCTTTCCACAGAAATTCTTCCAACTCTCGACTTGTGCCTTTTTTACTTCAGATTCATACATCTCCTTGCATTCCAGGTACTGCACAACCACCATTTGACGCCTGTCGGGCGCTGCGTGCCTGATCCGGCGCCTTTTGGTATTGACGTCCCTTTTGAGGGAGGCTAGCCTCTCCGACCACCACGGCATAGTTAGCCTAGTGGTACGCTGTATCTGCGTACCACTGGCCCGCTCCAAGTTCAAATTAAAAACTATGCAGTTGTGGTCGGAGTGGACGAGCCCTTCGTCAACCCTCTAGCCGTCGGTCAGGGGGAGCACATCGCTCGTGCAGGCCGTGACGTCAATGTAGCTGTGGTACCTCCTTCCGCCTCTGTAAGTATCGAAAGTTACAATATTCCCCGAAACTCCGAGAAATCGCCTTGCGCTATTTTATGGTGTTCTCAACAGATTATTTGTGCGAAAAGGCTTTCCGCTGTGTTGGTAATTAAAACAAGGCGAGGAATCCTTTGAAAGTAAGTAATGATTTGCATGTAGCTTTGAGCAACAATATTAAAACTAGGTTAGCAGATCTCGTGAAGAAGATGCAACCCAGAAATCATATTAATACAAAAATACGGAAGTTTTCCTTTTATGCAATTTCCTATTGCGTTTTTTTAAAGTTTCATATTGATTATCACAGATTTTGTTTTAAATTATGCCTTTATAGTGGTCCCGGTTAACAAGAAAAATATAAAAGTGGTCCCTGACCACGAAAAGGTTGGGAACCCCTGTTCTAGACAATAACAACACTTTCACAAAAAAAATCTTATATTGCCATGATCTACAAACTCCAAGTCCGGGTTTCGAGGCTCGGTATTAACTATCTAGGGTCCAGAGTCCCTCACGTTAGACTCCAGAGAGACCGTGGTCTGAGTGCTCTCTGGAATCTGTACCTGTAGCAAAAGTTTAACATCTAGGGTGCAGGGTCCACAATCCAGGGCCCAGTGTCTAGAGTCCAAATTCTACAACAGGGAAGTCATTTATTATCTAAATGGCTGTGAAATTATTACTGGAACCATTAATATATTGAAAAGATTTTTTTTAAAGCTGAGCTGACGCGCGCTGCTTCGTACCGCTACATTCGTATACGACTGCAAGTCATGTTCTCACCCGTGCCTACTGTTCTCCCTTAGATACGCGCTCTATACCTTCTAATATATACTCTAACATTGTAACTCTCATAGAGATCTTTCTTTGTTTGTCTACTGTCTGACACTGTTCATCTTGTACATTCTAAATGTAAGCTCTTTACCACAATGACTTCCAGTTATAGTGGTGGTGTTTATGTTCTTGTTATGGCCTTATCGTGTAGTTTTTAGAACTTTTGGCTGCAACTAGGAAGTTTGAGCTGAGGTAGAGACTGAATCACAGCTCTACTCCCAACTTACACATATTACATCAATTATACGAGTGTACTTACAATATGTGGCTTCGCTCTGTGTTTGCTTGCCGACCAAGACACACGAATTTTCTTCCGGATCTGATGGCTGGATGTAGTCATCTTCTAACGAATCTTGCTCAGCAACTGAAGAATTTAATGCAATTGACAGTTTACGACAGGCCAGAATATACCATTGCTGCAATGCAATTTTAGTAGCTCAACAGCTGAATTCGGAGAAAGATTTCATCACGTAGCGTGATTGGCTAAATCTGGGGGATACGTCTTTAAGCTGACAACCCTAACTCGGTCCAATTTGGTCGTGTCACGAGTTTCCTTAGGATATCGGAGAATAACTGCATCTAAGCAATGCCTATTTCAGTCGCCTGCAAATACAGGCGGGTCGCTGGGTGGGTCAAGCGCCGCCAACGAGACCTGAACCAGGACCTGAACCTCCGTCACTCGCTACAAGTCTTTATACAAGCACCTACCGCTGAGTATGCCGTTTGTGTCCTGAGCACTGTGGTTTTGTTTCTTATACTACTCTCGTAATACGTCGTAGAGAATGTTTTCAACTGAAGCGATATGTTAAAGTTAATATTTTTGGGGTTAAGTATGGGAGTGATGTATCTGTTACGTAGTAACTATTATTTAATCTATGTCTGACCCCACCGGCAGCATCCCGTCAGGCCTAAGGTCGGTTAGCGGTCAACCAATCGGCGGTGACTTGGCCGGGATGGCACACATGATATCAACGAGGCCGAACCTGATCGGGAGGTTCCCGTGATCTGATGTCAGAGAGAGTCGATTTGGTGAAGCTGCTGCGGGGATTAAACCCCGCGGCAGTGGTCGATCCGGTGGGCGACGATGTACGGTGCAAGCTGTGTGTGGAGCCCTCAGTGCGAGTGAACGTTGAAGTTATTCGATGCAAACAAACTATCCAATCTTTCCTCTTAATAATTTTAATGTACATGTGCAAGTTATGTTCTATAGTAGAGCTTTACTCCGATTTTGGTCGAATCCAGCCTTGGTGTGATGTTATATAGCATGTAGCCATCCTCAATAAACGTACTATCAAACTGTGAAAGAATTTTTGAATTCCAACTGGTAGTCTTTGAGATCCCAGTATGATCCTGATGTCCATTGGTGGAACAAAATAGTTGGACCACGGTAAACAGGGCTGAACATTGGTGCAATAGTTTTTAGGTTTATCACGAACATGAATGACAAAAGTGAACTTACCATACGTGTCTTCGCTCTCTTCTTTCTTGACGACACTTGAATGCTCTTCCGGATCTGATGGCTGGATGTAGTCATCTTCTAACAGATCTTGCTCAGCAACTGCATTGTTTAATGTAATTGACAGTTTAAGACATACCAGTCTACAATATACCATTACTGCAAAGCAATTTTAATAGCTCAACTGCTGAATAGGTAACAAAATTTCACCTCGTCACAGTTTTTTTTTAACGTGAGGGAAAATCCACCTTGGATGCTATCCCGGACTCCTACCAACTAAACAAACCTCACTTAACGCCCAACAGTTTATGGTTAGGAGCCCCGGGTAAGCCCTCGAAAGGATGTCCCAGGACTCACAAGCCTCGCCCCAGAGTAGTATGATTAGACGTCGTAGTGTAACAGATGGCAGTATGGCGGTACAAGCACACCGTGTAAGTACCGCTACCGTTGCGTTATTGTACGGGCATAGTCAGTACGCTTGTCTGTAGAATCTGTCTCCTCATTGGAGAATGTCGTAGCCCTCAACAGAAATACAGTTTACTAGCTATTCCCCGCGGCTTCGACCGCGTAGAAGTCGTTATCGCGTAAAATCAAAACCCTACTTTTGGACAGTCTATTAAAAAGTAGCCTATTGTCCTTTCCAGGGCCTCGAACTATTTCTATACCTAATTTCATCTCAGTCGCTCCAGCTGTTTAGGCGACTTAGGGTGCCATCAGACGGACTGCATCGCAGCGACTGCATGCAGTTGCTATATTCAACTGCTTACTTCACTTCACGCAGTTGAAGCCAAGCATGTAGGCCAAGAGCTTTAGTGTTTGAAGCCAAGCATATAGGCCAAGAGCTTTAGTGTAAGGCTGCAATCACACGGACTGCATCGAAGCGACTGCACGCGGTCGATATATTTAACTGCATGCAGTTTTATGTTCGACTTCATACAGATATGATATCAACTGCACGCAGTCGACTGCAGTCGTGTGAAGTCAATATCAACTGCATATAGTCGTACCGTCAACTTCGCGCAGTTCGCTACAGTCGTGCAGTGTCGCCGCATGCTGTCCACCGCTAACGCATACAGTTAGTGTGCAGTTAGTCAAGGAGCCGAACGCGCGTGTTGGTTGCGTCGTCAGTACGGTTTAAAACATGGATTTCACATGGATTTCCTCATTACTTAGTATAGAAGTTAGAGGGGGGACACAAATATTCCACTTTGGAAGTGTGAAAGAAAGAATGAAAGAAAAATAAATTTATTTCACATAGGCATATACAGATGCTCTTGTAAAACGTCCAGAATATAAATCAAAATCTACCACCAGTTCACAACGCGACCCACCTGAGAAGAACTGGCAAGAAACTCAGAGGGTTATTCTTTTTAGAGCTCTATTTACAAAATGAATCTAAAAACTATGCATTTTAACAATTTTTTTGAGAATCCAGTAGAGCAGGTCATTTCCAGGCTTCTCCATCCAACAAATAATCACCAATTGTATAGTAGCCCCTGCAGTACAATTTACTTTTTACAACCTTTTTAAATTTATTAAGGGACATACTTTTAATTTCGTCTGGTAGCCTGTTGTAAAAGCGTATACAGTTACCCGTGAAAGAATTGCTGATTTTGTGCAATCTGCTATGATAAACAGCAAGGTTACTTTTATTTCTAGTGTTGACATTGTGTCTATCACTTAACTTAGCGAAACTATGTAAATTTCTTTGTACGTACATCAGATTCTCAAAAATATATTGTGATGCTACTGTAAGAATTTTAACCTCTTTGAATTTTTCGCGCAGAGAGACCCTTGGACCTAATCTATATATAGCTCTTATGGCCCGCTTTTGTAAAATAAAAATTTTATCTATATCTGCAGCATTGCCCCACAGTAGAATACCGTAAGACATTATGCTATGAAAGTAACTGAAATAGACTATTCTAGCCGTATCTACATCCGTCAAGTGCCTTATCTTTTGTACAGCAAATGCTGCTGAACTTAATCTATTTGCTAGTTTGACAATATGTGGACCCCATTGTAAACCAGCATCGACCGTTAACCCTAGGAATGTGGTTTGATCCACAAGTTCCAACACCCGACCATTAAGTTGAACATTGGTTTCTGACTGTGTTACATTAGGCAAGGTAAATTTTATGCATTTAGTTTTATTATCATTCAGTCTAAGATTGTTAGTGTTAAACCAATGAACCACTTTAAAGATTGCGTTGTTGACATCGTCATAGTTATCTATTTGTCTTTTAACTTTGAAAGTCAAAGAAGTATCATCTGCAAACAAAACAATCCTGTTGTTGTCCCCCACGTAAAAGGGTAGGTCATTAAAATATATAAGGAATAAAAATGGTCCGAGTATTGAACCCTGTGGGACGCCCATTGTAACTACAGAGCCCTCTGAGCGTGTACCATTAATGATGTTAATGGTCCCCTCTGAATTCTATTGTTCAAATATGAAGTCAGAAGATCGAGAGCCTTGTTGTCTCTTGCGCAAACTATTTACTTTAAAAAAAAATATGTTAGGAACCTCAATAGCAATTTTGAAGACCTATCTATAGATACCCACACGTATAAGTTTGATAAAAAAATAATTTCTGAGTATGGGGACCCCAAAATTTACTGCTTTTTTTCTAGTTTTATATGAAAATCTTAATTCGGTTCACAGAATACATCTACTTACCTAGTTTTAATAGCATAGGCCTTATAGTTTCGGAGAAAAGTGCGTGTTATACTGACGGACAGATAGACTGACAGACATGAGGAAACTATAAGGGTTCCGTTTTTGGCATTTGGCTACGGAACCCTAACATCACCTTCCGTATGGCAAAATAATAGCATAGAATCAATCCACATCCGCGCTGCACTCTGCAGTTTTTTAATTCGATTACATCGCTGCCGGCGACGGTGGTTATCTATAGATAGGTCTTCAAAAATGCTATTGAGGTTTCTAACATATTTTTTTTAAAGTAAATAGTTTGCGCAAGAGACACTTCCAAAGTGGAATATTTGTGTGTCCCCCTCTAACTTCTATACTAAGTAATGAGGAAATACATGTGAAATCCATGTGAAATCCATGTTTTAAACCGTACTGACGACGCAACCAACACGCGCGTTCTGCTCCTTGACTAACTGCACACTAACTGTATGCGTTAGCGGTGGACAGCATGCGGCGACACTACACGACTTTAGCCAACCGCGCGAAGTTAAAGGCACGACTGCAAGCAGTTGATATTGACTTCACACGACTGCAGCCGACTGCGTGCAGTTGATATCATGACTGTATGAAGTCCAACATAAAACTGCATGCAGTTAGATATATCGACCGCGCAGTCGCTGCGATGCAGTCCGTCTGATGGCAGCCTTAGAGATAGACGAATTAGGTTATTGTGGGCGAACCTTAAAAGATATACATCTGTCTGCTCCGCTCCTATTCGCCTTAGCGTGATGTTATATAGCCTTAAGCCATCCTCAATAAATGTACTATCAAACTGTAAAAGAATTTCCGAAATCCAACCAGTAGTTCCTGAGATCCTAGCGTTCATACAAACAAACAAACTCTTCAGCTTTATAATATTAGTATAGATGTAAAGGCTCACGTGTTGAGTAAACTTACTTCACTTCTACCTGAAAGGAAGATTACTCACAAGACCTTATTTCTCTAATGAGATTCCGGACATAAAACTCGTGCTCTTTGCAGACGATACAAACGCAATAATTTCAGATGATAGTGTTGATAGTTTGGAAACAAAAGTCAATACTGCATTGTCTACTTTTGAGAGATGGTTTGCAATGAACAATTTGAAATTAAATGTTACAAAAACGAAGTGTATGCTTTTCAAGTCTACAACTAAAGGGACTGCAAAATTAGGGTTCAGTCTTCTCTAGGTGCCAGTGTTGATGTGGTAGATACAGTTAAATTCCTAGGTGTGCAACTTGATTCCATGCTAAGCTGGAGACAGGAGTTGACTGCATTGGTTAATTCCTTGAGCTCTGCTTGCTATGCGATCAGGAGTTTAAGAGACGAATTGACTATTCATCAATTGAAAATGGTGTACCATGCGTTGGTTGAATCTAGGATTAGATACAGTGTACTGTTCTGGGCAAATAGCTACAAGTATAACACAAATTCTGCATTTGTTATGCAAAAAAGAGCATTGCGGACTGTTCTACGCATTGGTCAGACGGAGTCATGTAAACCTCATTTTATTGAACTGAAAATTCTGACAGTTCCATGTTTATACATATTGGTGTTATTGACAAACCTAATAAAGAATTTAGACAAATATGAAACAAAGGCTGAAAGAGAAATAAGAGTAAACAGTCGTAGAAAAGATTTAAATACTTTAATTATACCTAGGCTTAATATTGTCCAGCATAGTTCAGGGGTGCAAGCTTGGGCGTGGACACTCTCTCGCTCGAGGCCATGGTGCGAGCCATGCTCTCCAGCGCTTTTCCCTCACGCTAAACAAAAAAAAAAAAAAAAAAGGGGTGCAAGCTATCAGGGTCTTTAATGTACTCCCCACCGAATTAAAAATCATTCACAGTGTCAGTATTTTTAAGAAAAAATTAAAAGCATATTTGTTAGAGAAATGTTATTACGATATAGATGAATTTTTGAGTGGGCCCTAATGTAATAATGATTCAATGTATTGACTAAATTGACTCCGATGTATTTTAACTGACATATTAATCACATTCCTTGGCCTTGCAAAATGTTTATGTATTTTTAATGAATGTATATTGAACTGACTCTGATGTATTTTAACTTGACATACTTACCAATGTAATTACTGGGCCTCGCTAGATTTTATTACAATTAATGTTTTTACCTACTGACATCTTAAAAGCTGAAACTGAAACCTCAAACACAGATTACTGTAAGGATATATATATAACATATATAGAATAATGTAACACAATGACATTTAGATTAATGTAAATAAGTCAGTGCTTGATAAAATTAGGGATGTTGATGGTGACACTATAATTATTGATTGGTTCCATGTACCTATTTGTTCAGTGTTTTGTAAGTGATTTTGTTGTGTTGTTGCTGGAGTATTCACGGACGCATAATATTCTACACAAATGTATTTTGTTCTGAATAAATGACTTATGACTTATGACTTTCCACCCATTGCAGAATTGAAATTAGCCGATTCTATGTTTGGTAAGCCTAACAAAATAGACGTTCTTTTAGGTTCAGAATTATGTCACATTTTGCTGGAAGGAGTAATCAAGGGTCTACCGGTACATCCTATTGCACAAAATACCAAGCTCGGTTGCATTCTCTCTGGCCTTATACATTCTGCTCAACCACATAACTCTCGTACCCAGGATAATATCGTAAGTATGCATAGGTACTCAATTATCCACCGATGATTTATTTATGCACACACTAGTATATAATAATTATAGGTATAGCGTATATACGTGTCTCTATGCTTTCGAGGACCTCTAATTTACATCCCCCCCCCCCCCTCGACCAAGAAATATAGCATTGGTAGATCTAGGATCTAATAAAGTTGGCCACCCCTGCTATACTCCATTTGTTTAGGTACTTTAAAAAAGGTACACAAACCGGGAAAAGGGTCCTTTTATAGAGGCATTTCTCGTTCCGAAATAAAAAGTAACCAAAATAAATATTTTAGAATTTACAATTCATTTTTTTATTTCGATTATCTGCCCTTCTAGCTTCAACCTTAAGTGCGTCAATCAAAAGAACTGCACGAGCCATTCTTAATTTACAATCAAATATTTCAGTAAACAGTAAGATCACAACTCAACACTTACACTAACTATAGGTACTTGTTACAAAACAAAATTATGTACATGACAATTCACTGCTGTAAAGTTTTTCAACGTTTATAATTACACTTTAAAAATAATAAAATTGGCAATTTACTAAATAATTACGCAAAAAAAACCGACTTCAAACAAAAACTAAAAATTGAAAAATAAAATTAACTTAGCACAAAGTAATAGGTAGTAAATTTAGATTTATCAGATATTGAATGTAATACTGAAATCGGCGCCAAGTAAAACTATAGGTTTAGGTAGGTATTATTAATCTCTTATAGAAATATTGGCACCGACTTCAGTATATACAGTGGTATTACAGTCAATAATATCTGATAAAGTGATAAATCTAAATTTACTACCTATTACTTTGTGCTAAGTTAATTTTATTTTTCAATTTTTAGTTTTTGTTTGAAGTCGGTCTTTTTTTGTTAAAAATTTTTTTTTTCATTATTTTTAGTGACAGGTAGACTGAAATTATATCAGTCTAGGGGTAATGTCCTCCCTAATACTAATTCATCAAGCCCAAACACAAGGTAACTGCTGTAAATCGTTAAGGAATTCCCTCGATTCGAGGGATTTCTTCGATTTCTCCAGGATCCTAGCATCAGATTCTGACTTCCTGCATATGGAACCACATGGGAAGCACCAGCTTTCAAATAAAAAAAGAATCATCAAAATCGGTTAACTCTTTCAAGCGATTTGCCGGTAACATAAAAAAAAATACAGACGAATTGAGAACCTCCTCCCTTTTTGGAAGTCGGTTAAAAATAAATTATTAATACTATACTATACTATACTATACTATCTTCACGCCAAATCCCTTGCGGGGTAGGCAGAAAGAACCGAGCGCCACACGGCACGGTCCATACACACCTCACTCGCCTCTTCAACTTTCATTTTTCTTTTCATGCATGCACGTCGGTTCCTACGGCTCTTGACACCACCCTCCACTAACACATGATTAATTTGGTCGTGGTAGGTGTGTCGTGGCCTTCCCCGACTCCTACGTCCATCCACTTTCGCGTTGTATATCTGTTTTGTCATTCTTTCATCTCCCATTCGTTCCACATGCCCGAACCATCTTTCATCTCCCATTCGTTCCACATGCCCGAACCATCGTAGCATGCCCTTCCTTACTTTAACACCGACACTCTCTTTCAGACCAACTCTCTTTCTTACATCATCATTCCGAACGCGATCTGCGAGCGTTACTCCGCAGATTTTGCGTAGCGCGCGCATCTCGACCGCGTTAATTCTACTTTCATGAGTTTCCTGCCATACCCAACTCTCGCTTCCATACGTTAGCGTAGGTATCAGCATCGCATTGTGTACTGCGAGCTGGGCCTTTTGCCTTGGCCTTGGTACCTAAAAGTTTGCCTAACGCTCCATTCACACTATTGCCCGCAGTTACCCTCTTTTCTACATCAGCGGTGTACCGTCCATCCCTGCTAAATACACATCCAAGATATACAAACTCATCCACCTGTTCCAGCACTACATCATTTACAGTTATCCTGGCATTCGTTCTGTCCTCTTCTCTTTCGAATACCATCACTTTCGTTTTAGTCGCGTTCAAATGTAAGCCTCTCATTAGACAATCATCTTTCATCGTTGTGACTAGTGACTGTAGTTCTGATGGCGATTCGGCTATGAGCACGGCATCATCTGCATACAGCAAACAGTTCACAAGTAAGTCACCCATTCGCAATCCAACATTCATCGATCTTACTCTCTTAAGACAATCGTCCAGGTACAGGACAAACAGCAGAGCCGACAGCACGCAACCCTGTCTGACGCCAATGTTGACGTCAAACCAGGGAGACAGGCTGCCGCCCACCCGCAAACATGCCGTACATCCCACATATGTAGACTGCACAGCACGAAGCAGCGCACCATCAATCCCGTATCCTGGCAATATATCCCAGAGATCCTTCCGTACAACTCTGTCAAATGCTTTCTCCATGTCCACAAAACCGCAGAAAACCTTCCGGCCTACAGCCAGCTGCTTCTCTACAATGTTGCGGAGCGAGAAAACTTGGTCCATACATCCCCTTCCATTTCGGAAACCACCCTGCGCCTCCCACAGTAATCCGTCAGATTCCACCCTCATTCTCCTTTCAATAATTTTGCCATACACTTTAGCTGCTATACTGATCAAACTGATGGCCCTATAGTTGGCGCACTCCATACGTGAGCCCTTGCCTTTATACAAGGGCACGACGATAGCACGCCTCCAGTCCATTGGGACCCTTCCAGTCTTCCAGCATAGATTGCTCAATGACCAGAAGGCGTCCCGGACGCAAGGACCACCTAATTTGATCATTTCAGCAGATATCCTATCAATTCCCGCAGACTTTCCATTTTTCAAGCTTCGTATCGACCATTCAATCTCTTCCAAAGTAATATCTCCGCTTGATGCTTGCACCGCAAGATCAGTCATCGCCTCCCTCGCAGTGCCCGCATCCGGGAGATATTCATACATTTCTCCAAAGTACTCATTCCACCGCTCTAACACCTCTAATGGGTCCGCAAGAATGTCCCCAGCTTTACTCTTTATCTTATCCATTCTGGAAACTGACGAACAGCTCCGAGACTTCTTGACCTCCCTCCAAAAGAGTTTGGTATTCGTCTCGAAGTTCCTCGTCAGCTTCTCTTCCGCAATCATATTTATTCTTTCACGCTTCTCTTTCACTAAAGCTTTGGCTTCATTCTTGCAGAGGCGGTAAATTTCTTTCTTAGTGTCTTTCATACTGTCATTCGGTTGCAAAGATGAGACATAATCCAACCACGCTTTCTTCTTTCTTGCTACGCAGGATTGAACTTCTGCATCCCACCAGGCATCACCTTTCGAATGTTCATGTCTCTTTGCACTCCCACATGCTTCTTTTGCACTATCCACTATACTTTCTTTCATAATATTCCAGCATTCATCCACATCTAAGTCGGAAAGGCTCGCGTTTGCAAGCCTTTCACTGACTAAGCCAACATACATACTCATTACGCTTTCATCTTCCAGTTTTTCACTCTTTATCCTTTCATAGTCTCCGAAAGGGACACGCACTCGCCAGTGCCTCCACTTCTTGAAAAGACCAACAAACCGGCTTACCACCAGGTAGTGATCAGTTTTAAGAGTGGGGCCTCTGTAGGCTCTTGTATCCCTTATAGCCTGTCGAAGACGATTGTCTATCAAAATCAAATCAATCACACTTTTTTCTTCCTTCCGTCTCCATGTATACGTGTGGATATCTTTGTGACGGAATAAACTGTTCGCCACAAGGAGGTCTCGTTCCAAGCATACGTCTAAGATAGACTTACCAGCATCATTCGCTCTCTTATCTCCATACGGACCAAGGACAGCATCGAAGCCATCTCGCTTGGTCCCCACCCATCCATTCAAATCACCACACATGATCAACTTTTCATTCCCGTCAGCCAAATCGAGGACGTCCCTAACGGATTCCCAGAACTCCGCGAGCACTTATGGATGAGCCGAGCTGACGGGAGCATAGGCTGCGACCAAAAAAACTCTCGTGATCCCCAGTTTTACACGTACCCACAGGAGTCTTGGGCCTACCAATCCATAATCTTTCACTCCAGAGGCCAAACGGGAGGAGAGCAAGACACCCACTCCCTTACTGGCATGATCCTCTTGGTCCACTCCGGACCACAAAGCAATCATTCCGCCAGGAAGATCGTCGATGCCGCTCCCCTTCCGCTTAGTCTCTGTGACACACAATACATCCAGGCATCGCTCTTTAATTACATCCATCAATTCATTCATCTTACCTTCCATACCACCACGCACATTCCACGTGCCTATCCGGCACTCGGCTCCTCGCATTCCGCCAGAGTTGGCGCTGCGTGAAGGGTGGCGGCCCCCTTCGCCGAGTGCGCATGCATTCGTACCGACGCACGTTGGATCCTGTAGTATGAGCTGGTTGGTCATTAATCAAAATTAAAAAAATGCCGGTAGATAATATTTTTTCATAGATTTAGCAAATAGAGGGTATACCACATTTATTATATGTAATTAAAGTAGTATTGGTTGTCTAGTATACTTTTTATGATACGACAAAGTTGACCATATTTGTATTTTCCTTGTAGACAATTACGTTTTTTAAGTTTGGTGCAGTATTGAAACATTGTATTACTTTAAAAGTAACAGGGTATAATTAATAAAA
The DNA here is from genome assembly GCA_933228765.1 of Miltochrista miniata. Classification (NCBI taxonomy): domain Eukaryota; kingdom Metazoa; phylum Arthropoda; class Insecta; order Lepidoptera; family Erebidae; genus Miltochrista; species Miltochrista miniata. Next base: position 2,847,632 of record OW121772.1, on the reverse strand, counting down.
AAAATCATGAGTGATGCTGAAGGTATGTAGTATTTAAAATGTATAAATTTAGTTCTTCACGATAAAATAACTTCTTCATAATAAATTTTTATTTAAAAACCACTTTTTCTTCAGAAGTGCAGTTTTGATACTGTTTTTTTTCGGAAAAGTGCATTTTGTCAGGGTACTAATTAGTTCTCTGTAACTCTTTAGATAGTGTATTTTATATAGCTGATATCAAAAGTTCAGACAAAATGCTCCTTTTCAAATGGCAGTGGTTTATAGTTTCACGGTAGTAGATTAAAAATATGAGCCAGTCGTATTTCGGTTAGTAATTACACTTAACTGTGAAAATTTTCGTCTTTAACATGAATGAATAGTTTTGTATTGTATTGTAGCCAATTATATAGGTTATTTTTTCGTTTTTTTTTTCTTAGGAATAGTGGATTATCCAGTAAAAAGGAGAGATTTGTGTGACAAATTATTTTTAATTCAATACAAGAAATTATATAGCAAGTTTTTAAAATTAGAGGAGATAATTATTGCAGAAACCAACTGCCCTGCTTCAGATATAACTTCCCTTAAAGAAACACTGCATATTTTTTAAAAATCTTTTAAAATAAAATAGCAATCGTCGAACAGAATCAAAGAAAGGTTTGTAAAAAATAACTCAAGGTAGCTAGATAAGACTTGCATTTTTTAAAAATATATTATTAAGCAAAGGGTGAGCCCAGGTAGGCCCCCGAAGGATTTTCAGCAGTGTAGTGTCCGCAGTAAGTGTAGGAAGACCGAAGTTTTACGTGCGTCCGGTTCTGGCAGTGAACTTCTTTATTCTGCTCAAATGTATTTTCGAACTGAAGGCCACCATTCCCAATTAAATAAATTAAAAGATATTCTATCACCGAAAACCACAGTAAATGAAGAAGAGGCAGTATCTCCTCAAACCGCTTTGTCTATGTTTAGATACTGAAGCGAAATAAAGTAAGAAGCAGTATAACGTGGTACAAAGCTACGCGCCTCATATCTTTCCTTCTTAACTTAACGTCGTAAAACTTCGAGAAAGGACACTCTAACGGATGTATTTAATTTGTTTTTAATTTTTTCGGATCCAGTAGTATCGTGCTCAAGGATTGTGAGAAAATATAAAACTACTCTTCCTAGTGCGGTGCTAGAAATTATTTTACCAGATTAAAAGAATCTAGCCTTCATAAATCCATTTATTGTGACATATATTTAAATTGTTTAGAGTAATAAAGACATTAATAAAGTTATTTTGCCTCAAAACACCTTTAATAAAGACAATTATGAAAGTTAAGGAAGCGAAAGATGTTTGCCGGGAGCGTTGCAAGTGGCAATCAGTGGTCTCTGCCTACCCCAGTGAGTAATAAGCGTGATTTTATGTATTTAGGTACGTATGAATGTATTATACACCTTTAAGACTTAGCTTAAGTCTCGGAACGTAGTTAAATAATATTGACCAACCATCCCATACAACAGGATCCACCGTGCGACGGGGGCATACCGGTACGCGTCGCCTTGGGGGGACGCCCTAGCCCTGTCGGCACTCATCGGTAGTGTTTTGTTTCGCGTTTTCGCTTTCGCCGCTACTTACGGGGAGGGCCCGAGCACAGGTAACGCTCTTCGTGAAGGCACACTACATCCCCCCCCCCCCCCCCCCCTATTAATACTAAGTAGAGATTAGCGAACGATCAGCAATCAGAGAAAACGTTTTGACGTTCGAAATCGCGGCCTGGAGGTTGTCAAAAACGATACTTAATACGAAATTATCGCCAGATCGCTGCCGCAGTATAGCACAAATGCACTTTTAAATTTACTGATTGTCCTACAGAGGCAGCACCATCGCTAGTTTGCTATGGCAAAACGATCGTTGATACGTAATACGAAACAGTCAACAAACAGCGATTATAGCGCAATTTCCGCGAGATTATCGCTATCGCTTGCCTATTGTAACATACGTAATAAGCCTGCCGGTTTTCTATAACAGCCTACATGCTCGTAAGGCGTTGGCTATAGTAACATACATTATGTTCCAAATTATAGCATTATTGAACCAATCGTCTGAAGAGATCATGCTGCCATCAAGCAACTCTGCCCCATGAGGAACTTGTATGCAAGTTCCTCGCCACCGCTGACGCCTTCCCCTTCTGTCGCACGTACTTACTCGCAACAATAGGTATTTCACTTTAAAAAAATCGACAACCACAAGTAATTTTCACAAGATTTTCGCACACAACCCTGTACTACCGTGTTCGTAATGAAATAATCTGTATATTTTAATTAGCTTAAATTCATTAACCAGGCCGCTGCAAGTTAGTAGTATCGATTTACCTGTTTATGCCTGCGTACCCAAGAGTTGTGACGAGAAAAAAATCGACAACCTAACATTTTCATATTCTATGGCCGTTAAAATTTCAATAGGTATGGAATTTATCTTTTTCAATTTTAATTTATTTATTTACACTTTATTGTACGCCAGATAAAAAAAACTTAAGATAGGAACATTTGTTAATAAAGCAGTACAATGGGCGGCCTTATCGCTAAAAGCGATCTCTACCAGGCAACCTTTGGATGGAAAAAGTTGGTTGCAGGTAATGAGTGGTTGTTGTTTGGCGTACTTCTAATTCCAGTGTTTAATTAAGTTTCGTACATCATAATTGTCATTTCCTTGCTATACTTAACATATGAATACGACATAATATATACATAACTAGCTGATGCCCGCAGCTTCGCCCGCGATGGCGCTGTATGTGAAATTTTGCTGAATTTTCTTTGCTATTGTTAACACAGCGACATCTAGTGGCAATAGGGGGGAACTATTGGGCATCAGTTGCGCAAGTTGCGAACTAGATGGCGCTGACAGTGACGGTAATTGAGGCGTCCATTTTATTATATGTATTGATGACAAGTCCTGATATATGTGCATACCGAGCAGCCATGTATACAACCTAGAAAGATAGATAATCAATTTTTCCAATAAAGTGAAATTGTGTCAAAATCCTCGTTACTTTCATTAAAATAGACCACGAGCCAACATTTTGGTGACCCGACGTTCGATGATTGAGCAGTTTTGGAGAACTCGTGGTCTGAAAATACAAGGAAGGCGTGGACCGACATTTTTTCTACCAACGCCGCTTGTTCGCGAACGAAGAACGTGATAAATCTTTCACGTTTCCTTGGTAAAGGCGCAGATTTCAAGAAATCACTGCAGATTGTACCAGCATTTTATTCCATCGAAGCTATATTTCGTGGCATTTATCGAAATATTCATCGAAAAGTCATTGGCGAACCGGCCCGGCGCGGGAAAAAACCACGACGCAATTTCATTGTTTTATACCGAGAGGATCAGGAATAAGAAAGGATAAGTACTTACCTACAAGATCCGTGAGTTGGCACATTTATTTCATATTTAGCTTAGAATTCCTTCCACTTATCTACCTACTTATTATTAAGAAATTTCATTGTACATTGGTACTTAATACCATGGCTAGTGACAAGGCAAATGTTGAAAACCCTGTCTTAAGGGAATTAATAAAAAGACGAGGGGTTGTAAAAGGCAAACTTACTCTATTTAAAAAATACTTAAAATCTCTCCGAGAACCATTAACAGCTGAAAAATGTATTGACCTGGAATTACGTATATCCAGAGTTAACATTAGTTTCCAAGAATTTGAGGAGATTCAGGATAAAATTGAAACCCTCTGTACTGATGTAGATGAACAATTAGAAGAAAGGGAAACCTTTCAAGACATGTATTTTAGTAATCTGTCGGCTGCCAAGGCTTCTTTACACAAATTTAAAGGTACTGAACAATGCCAACCACCTGATAATTCCCAAATAAAGCTGTTCATGGACGAATCCATTAAATTTCCTGATATAACCCTACCGACATTTAAGGGTGACATTACCAGTTGGTTGGAGTTCAGAGACACTTTCGAAGCTCTCATTAACCAAAGTAATTTGAAACCTATACAAAAATTTAAATATCTTCGTAGTAGTTTAAAGGATAGCGCTCTGAATGTGGTCGCTTCTCTAGAGTATTGCGAGGAAAGCTATGCCATTGCCTGGCAACTTCTTTGTGAAAGATACAACAACCCTAAGAAACTTGTCACTCACCACCTAAGGGATCTACTTAATATAACTAATGTGCAACCAACCCCCTCAGCGATGCGAGGAACGGTTGACAACATTTCGAGACACTTAAGGGTCTTAAAGACGCTAAATATTTCAACCGAGAATTGGGATGTTTTACTGATACATCTCTTGAGCTCTAAGCTAGACAACACAACTCAAAGAAAGTGGGAGGAACGAACCAATTCTAAAGAATTGCCAACATTACAGGACTTCAAATCTTTTCTACGCTCCCGGGCCGACCTGTTGGAATCCATGGATGCCAACAAGCGGCTGGAGCAGGTGGACCAGCATGCAAGGGCATCATCGAAAAAGGTCTTTGTAAGCACGTCCGCATCTACCAAACCTAGCACCTCTAATAGCAAGGTAACATCTAACCAATCTTATAATCATACCCGGTGCCCGTATTGTAAAGACACACATTATATTAACCAATGTCCAAGATTTTTATCTATGAATGCAAAGTCACGCATTCACGCTACAAAAAGGTTAGGTCTATGCCTCAACTGCCTACGATCAAACCATTTGCTACCAAATTGCCGTGCAAGCAGTTGCCGTTCGTGCAAGGGAAGACATCACAGCCTCCTACACGTGCCAGGTGCTCCCATGCAGGCTTCACAATCCATTACTGAGCAAACTTCACCCCCTACCACTATGCAGAACCCTCAACCAAGGCCTGAACAAATTCAGTCTATTAGTTTACATAGCCATCATGACACAGCTAACCCGAAACATTTACCAATACAATCATATGTTATTTTGTCCACGGCCCTTATAAGGGTGATCGATGACAAAAATAGCATACACACACTGAGATGCCTCTTGGACTCAGGCTCTCAGTCTAACTTTATCACAGAAAGGGCTGCAAACAAACTAGCACTACCTAGAAATGGAGTGAGTATTGAGGTATTGGGCTTTAATGAAAACACTACACAGATAAAACACAGTATTAAACTTACCTTTCAATCACAAACAGGATCATTCTCTGCTAATGTGTCTTGTCTTATTGTACCTAATATATGTACCCTACAAACAATTAATACACCTATTAACATACCGAAACGATTTAAATTAGCAGACAAATCCTTCCGGGAAGCCAGAGAAATAGATATGATTCTCGGTGCTGAAGTTTTCTACGATCTTATATGCACCGGTCAGCATAAATTAGGCAATGGGCTACCCATTTTGCAAAATACTAGGCTAGGCTGGGTAGTCTCCGGTTGTATCTTCACATCAGCCACATCAAACAAATCACACTGCAATTTTGTAATGACTAACCTACAGACTTTTTGGAATGATAGCGAGGTACCGAAGTCACGTAGGATCCCAGATGATGATACCGAGGAGTGTGAGAGTTTGTTCAAAAAACACACTCGAACTTCGGAGGGCAACTTCGTGGTGGACATACCTCTTAAGGCATCACCGACGTTGTTAGGACAATCGAGACCAGTAGTTTATAAAAGATTTAAAACCCTAGAGTCAAAATTCCTAAAAGATCCAAGCTATAAGAAACAATATGTCGAGTTTATGCAGGAATTTGAGTACGCCGGACACATGAATCTAAGAAATATAATAAACGTTAGTGAAAGGTGTAACTATTTACCACACCATGCAGTAGTGAACACACACAAAACTACCACACCGTTGAGAGTAGTTTTTGACGGCTTATTCCCTACCAGTACCGGAATCTCACTTAATGACCTACAATATAAGGGTACAATACATCAAGATGAACTAATTAACATCGTTTTACGATTTCGCAAACATAAGTTTGTAATATGTGCTGACATTGAAAAAATGTATCGAAAAATATTTATTAACCCAAATCAACAATATTTAACCTCTATTCTGTGGAGAGAGGACCCAACACACCCACTACTCACCTACACCCTCACAACATTAAGTTTTGGGTTAAAGAGCGCACCGTACCTTGCAACGCCGTCTTGCAGTTGGCCGAGGAGAACCGGGTTCGGTACCCCAAGGCGGCTGCCGCTATAACCACCGAGTTCTACATGGACGATTTTCTTTTCGGTAGAGATGAGGAAGGGGAAGTCATCAAAACTGCAACACAAGTAGCCACCATACTACGTGGCGGCAACTTTAACCTACGCAAGTGGAAGTCTAACTCACAACGAATACTACAAGCCATAACCGATGATGCTAGTTTACAAACACAACTACACAACCCTAACATACCAGCACAAACCACACAAAAAATACTTGGGTTAGCTTGGAACACCTGCAGCGATGACCTACACTACTCAGTTAAAACCGAACCATTACCAGAAACTTTAACCAAAAGAAAGATCCTTTCCATAGCCAGTGAGATATTCGACCCCCTGGGAGTACTCGCTCCGCTTCTAATAATCGCTAAGGTTTACATACAACAACTGTGGAAAACAAAAATTTCTTGGGATGAAAGATTACCCCCATCTCTCTATAATCAATGGCAGACCTTCTACAATAACCTAAAACTACTTAACTTGATAACTATACCGAGGTGCACTTTAATTGACAATCATACAATAGTGGAATTACATGGATTCTCTGATAGTTCAATGACCGCTTACGGATCAGCTGTTTATATAAGATCAGTAGATAGTGAGAATAACATATTGGTACGCCTCCTGTGCGCCAAATCTAGGGTGGCAAAGCAGGAGACCATCCCCAGACTAGAGTTGAGAGCGGCGCTGTTACTTGCAAACCTATATAATACAGTAATCAGTGCCCTTAAGATTACATTTACAAACAAATATCTTTGGTCTGATTCCAGCATCGTTCTTGCATGGATAAATACACCTAAGGATAAGCTGAAGCCATTTGTATGTAATCGTGTTTCCGAAATACAGATACGGACAGACCCAAGGGATTGGCACTGGATCGCTTCGGGTGACAATCCTGCGGACCTGATCTCGCGAGGTATGCACATTGACAAATTATCAAACAACAAGTTATGGTGGAATGGACCCGCATGGCTCTCTCAACAGAGATGTCAGTGGCCATCCCAACAAATACCCACCATAATATTTCCATTACCAGAAATAAAGGGCGAAGCTGTGTGCTGTTCTACCACAATAAATACAAAGGACAACGACTTACTGACCGACATTCTTGAAAAATACTCATGCGCGGACAAACTAGTTCGTGTTCTAGCCTACTCAATTCGATTTCTCACAAACACTAAGTCTAAAAATAACAAACAAATAGGTCCATTGACTGTAGAAGAATTGAATAGTGCACGCTCCATCCTATTCCAATTAGCACAAAAACAATCATTCCCCACCGAATACAGTAGATTATCAAATAAAAAACCTATCCCACAGGCATCTAACATTTTATGTTTAAACCCCTACATGGAAAACAGTGTTATCCGAGTGGGTGGTCGTCTAAACCAATCACTATATATACACGATAAAAAACACCCTGTGGTGTTGCACCATGATCACCCTCTAACCAAATTAATGTTTCAAACAGAACACAAAAGGTTGCTTCACGCTGGGCCTCAATTACTACTCTCAACTCTTAGGGAAAGAATTTGGCCCACTCATGGCAAGACCTTAGCCGCAAGGGTGGTGCGTGAATGTGTGACTTGCTTCAGGGCAAAACCAAATACCTATAAACCCATTATGGGCGACCTACCGACCGCGAGAGTAACACCGTCACCCCCTTTCATGATAACCAGTATTGATTACGCAGGTCCCTTCTTAATTAGAAACTTTAGAGGACGTGGTTGCAAGACTTCGAAATGCTATATTGCAATGTTTGTATGCTTCTCTACCAAAGCAATTCACATAGAGCTGGTTTCAGATTTGGAATCCCAAACCTTCCTGGCAGCGCTGCGGAGGTTTGTAGCCCGCAGAGGTAAACCCAAGGAACTGGTGAGTGATAATGGTACCACCTTTCATGGTGCCAACAAGGAATTATCTGAATTATACCGATTTCTCTCGCAAACCTCTGAAGAGGTGATGGCTTCATGTGCGAATGAGGGCATTAAATGGAGGTTTGCGCCAGTGTACACCCCTCACATGGTGGGACTCCACGAGGCCGCCATCAAAAGTTGCAAATATCATTTAAAAAGAATCCTAGCCCAAGCATTGTTAACCTATGAAGAATTTTCGACCATACTAATACAAGTGGAAGGAATTTTAAACTCACGCCCCCTATGTTCATTACCAAGTAGTACCGATGGTACCGATTTCCCAGTCCTAACGCCGGCTCACTTCTTGATAGGTAGGTCGATGACAGCATTACCTGATTATGAATACAATAATATACCTCTCAACAGACTGACCCATCTCCAACAACTACAGCAAATCCAACAAGACTTTTGGCGGAGTTGGTCCAGAGACTACATAGGTGGTCTTCAGCAACGAACCAAGTGGAGGAGCTGCAAGGGGCCCGGGCTCGCAACAGGCACCGTGGTACTAATCAAGGATCATCGAACCCCTACCTGCCAGTGGAAAATGGGACGTATCATCAAGACCCATGACGGCGCTGACGGTGTGACAAGAGTGGCAACCGTTCAAACTGCAAAGGGACCCATAAAACGGGCTTTCAACAATTTGTGTCCATTACCAATAACCTAAATTGCCCTGCTACGGGCGTCAGTAAATTCTGTAGAGTCTGTATAAACTTAGTACAAGTACTAATAACTAGTTTAGTAATACTGGTGTATCTAGTGGAGATGTGCCACGAGTGGCACACCTCCGAACCCAAGACGTCCATTCAGGGCGTCGTAGGGCTAGTACATACTTACTTAATTTTTAAATCTTAATCTAATTTGCATGACTCATGTAAACTATTATTCTAATGTGAACCTATATAACTATTTGGTATATTTACCAGTTGCATTCTTTGTGTGTAAACTAATGTTCTAATGTGAACCTATATAACTATTTGGTATATTTACCAGTTGCATTCTTTCTGTGTAAAACTAACGTTCTAATGTGAACCTATATAACTATTTGGTATATTTACCAGTTGCATTCTCTCTGTGTAAAACTAATATTCTAATGTGTACCTATAAAACTATTTGGTATATTTACCAGTTGCATTTTTCTGTGAAAACTAATATTCTAACGTGTACCTATAAAACTATTTGGTATATTTACCAGTTGCATTTTTCTGTGAAACTAATATTCTAACGTGTACCTATATAATATTTGGTATATTTACCAGTTGCATTTTTTCCGTGTAAACTAATGTTCTGATGTGTACAGTGTACCTATATAACTAGCTAGTATACATATTAAGTTAATTTTAAATTTGCATGTCTCGCGTTAACATTGTAAACAATGCTCTAATGCATATATATAACTATTTGGTTAATCTACCATCTGCATGTTCTTGCCTAACAAATATTCCAACGTGTGCCTATGTAACTAATTGTTAATGTTGGAAGATTAACCTGCATTTTTCGTGTTCATAAGGTTCTAGCGTGAGCCTATGTATAGCTATCTCATTGAAATGTTTGATTATAGTCTCCCATTTGTAGGAAAAATATGTAGTAACTATGTATCTAGTAATATCAAACGTGTACCTCTAACTAATTTACGCGAACAGTTCGGGACAATTGTCTTATGATATGCAACTGCCTATATAGTATTTAATATATATATACCTAGTATATAATTGCATCTATACCTAAATTGAAATTAATTCTGAATATCGTTGGGCATACTACATTTAACCTATTTTTGCACTCATAACGTAATTTCCCTCAACTCTAGATATCGTTTGGAATTGTAACTTGTGACTTAGCCAGCATAAAGATAACATACTGTAGAATCAACACTACTAATCCATATAACATGTAATTTAACATTTAAATTATTTCCTAGGCGGGCAGTATGTTAACACAGCGACATCTAGTGGCAATAGGGGGGAACTATTGGGCATCAGTTGCGCAAGTTGCGAACTAGATGGCGCTGACAGTGACGGTAATTGAGGCGTCCATTTTATTATATGTATTGATGACAAGTCCTGATATATGTGCATACCGAGCAGCCATGTATACAACCTAGAAAGATAGATAATCAATTTTTCCAATAAAGTGAAATTGTGTCAAAATCCTCGTTACTTTCATTAAAATAGACCACGAGCCAACAGCTATAAACCTCACGGAGCCCGAGACCATTCCAACGAATGCAAAACCGTGGAAATCGGTTCGTGCGTTCTAAAGTTATAGCGTCAGGAAGGAAAACCCGACTTATTTTTATATAATAGACTAGCTGATGCCCGCAGCTTCGCCCGCGATGGCGCTGTATGTGAAATTTTGCTGAATTTTCTTTGCTATAAACCTCACGGAGCCCGAGACCATTCCAACGAATGCAAAACCGTGGAAATCGGTTCGTGCGTTCTAAAGTTATAGCGTCAGGAAGGAAAACCCGACTTATTTTTATATAATAGATATTATTTATATTTCTTGAGTTTGTCAAGCGAATCTTGTCCCTTGAAAAAGGCGGCAAATTCAAAAATCTTTTAGGTGTCCACACTGATATAGCACGCTGAAAACTTATTTACATGAAATTTTGATATTATTTAGGAAAATTTAAAAATAAAACATTTCAATATAGGTATTAATTTGTCATCTTCTTCTTCTATCGTGTCAATGATTCACTTTTTTTTTTATTTTGACTTCTCAGATAGTTTGGGCATAAAACGTTGCCATCTTAACCGCACTGTCAGTGGCCTCGTTAAGATCGCTCTTCGTGCAGGAGGTAGGACATAGGGGGCATGAAAGCAAATGCTACATGGACTGCACTGGGGCTCCGCAGTCACATGCGGTTAAACCCGGGTCTCTCATTCCCCACCTGCATAAATTTTGTCTTGACCGGCCCACCAGGGTGCGTAAACGATTGAGAGACCTCTGTACCGGCCACCTGAGGTCGCATCCGGGAGGTAATTTCTCCTGGGGCTGTAGGAAATCAGTAGGTGGTAGGAGTTTCTGTTTCCACAGCGAGGTCCTCATAGCTACCGGGTGTTCGCGTGCAGCTTCCGTTTTGCGGATGAAACTCTTGCGACTTTTTAAGCGGACTCTAGGTGGTTGGTGACCGTATAGGCATAATTGCCTATACGGTCACATAATTAAATTTGTCATAATCTGAACTAAAATCAGAATCAAGAAATTCAATGCCTTCATGAGAGAAATCACTGTCAGTATCAAACTCGTTGTCAGATTCAATCGTTATTATTATATTCTGGACTGAATTTTTTTAGGCAACCCTATTGCAAATTAATTATTTGGTATCCTGCCTTTTCGCCAAAAATTATTTGCCCGATTATCACTTGCCAACCAACGTTTCGCCTATATTTTACTTTGACAACTAACGATTACCAAATTTTTGAATGACAACGTTTCATTTGTAAGAATGTTTGTTAAGCTGATTATTATAATGACACAAAACGTTTGGACGATCATATATCATTTGTCAAATCTTTCACTAGGCCAACCAACTATTATACGAATAACGTTTCGTACATGGATACAATAATAAAAAAAACTAATGTTTAAGGCAATTGTCATTATGGTTCACACCCCGACTCGGATGGTTTAGGTTAGAAGGCTACCACGAAAGCTAAGGCGGGAGCTCCGCTCCGCTACGCTCCCGCCTTAGCTTTCGTGGTTATTTTTTTATAAACCTCCCAGCAAATGTTTCGTCGACATTACTTTTTCTGGGTAGGTAGTTTAACTCCAAAAAAAAGAATAAACATTTGGTAAACAATAAACAACTAAATGAATATTACGCTAACTAAAACATTCGGCTACATGAAAGTTGGCATTTTGAAAAGTGACATAATAAAAAGCAGGCCAAACATACAGTTGGCAACAGTGAGGTTGGGAAATAAAACTAAGCTAAAAGAAAAGTTGGCAAATGATTATTTCGCGAAGTATCGATTCTTCGAAACGTTAATATTCGTACAAAATTGTTTGGCCGATTATCACTTGCCAACAAGTGATAATCGGCCAAACAATTTTCGGCGAAAAGGCAGAGAACCAAATCAAAATATATAATGCATCAAAATATATAAAGTTATTTGACATAAGTTTTAAATTTCTAAGCTTGAATTCCATAATAGTCGAAATATATAACAAACACAGTGCATAATGGTTCCTATGGCGTTTTTTTTGTTTAACGTGAGGGAAAATCCTCATGGATGTTATGCCGGACTCCTACCGACTAAAAAACCTCACGTCACGCCCAACAGCCTGTGGTTGGGAGCCCCGGGGAAGCTGTCGGAAGGATGTCCCAGAATGGTTTCCTAGGGCTACGTTTAAAATAGATACCTAAAATCTAAATACCTAATGGTTGTTTGACCTATATTTAAAATACCGAAAGATTATAAATTAAAACACAAGTAGGTATGCTTTTTAATTTTTTATCATCAACACAGCAGTCCGATTTGGATAGGTTAGGTTAGAAGGTTATTTTTTTAACACGCTTTTGTTAGCTTTACTTGTAACTATGTATGTAAGAAAATCTTGGAATGTTACTTTGACCCACTTCCCGTCCTTCGATCAGGCTGAAATTTTGCACACGCTCTGAGTTCTGATGACAATACATGACTAGCTAAAAAACGTCATTACAAATCCAATATGGCGGCCTCCCCAAAATGGCGGACTGGCTGTTTGAAATCCACCCTCATGATATAGGTATCGAATGAAAGGGTTTGCTGTCAGGAATACGTAAAATATAGTCACGTGACTTAAATCCAAGATGGCGGACAGGCTATTTTAAATGCACCTCCATGATATGGGTATAAAATAAAAGGGTTTGAAGCGTGTTTTTTAGTTTTTTAAACTATTTTACAATTATTTATAATTTATAATAAAATTAATAATAAAAATAATAGTTTAGTAGTATTAACTATTATTTTAATCTATTAAAAAAAATAACCACGAAGGCTAAGGCGGAAGCTCCGCTCCGCTCCCGCCTAAGCCTTCTAACCTAACCTATCCAAATCGGATTGCATTATTTTTAGGTATTTTGACCTTAATTGATATTAAATGTTATATTGATAGTATGTAACATTTACATTTGTATAAAACGTAAATTATGCATATTAATGATTATTTCTTCAAACTATTATACTTTTTGATTCAATATATTTTGAACTTATACATTGTAAATTTATAGATTTTAAACTTATGTATTATGATATTTATATAGAACGTAAATTATGCATATTGATGATTGTTTCTTCTGACTATCATACTTTTTGATTTTATATATTTTGAACTTATACAATGTAAACTTATAGATTTTAAACTTATACATTATGATACGAACCCAATTATTTACATATTTAGTTGAATATAAAACACGTATCATCCATTAACCAGCTCGTTGAAGGTCGTTCTTAACCCTTAGAGCTCCTCGCGGCGACCGGTCGCCGCGCATAATAATCAAGTTTTTCCGTAAAGCCCCGCGCGGCGACCGGTCGCCGCACCTACCCAGACGACTTTAAACTTAAATTTAGCCTCCTTATGTCCTACTTTTCTATGAACGGGTTTATTGCATGTGTAGTTTACAACATTTTCTTGTTTTTGGAATCTTATAAAATGACGTCAATGGGCCAGAATTATTTACAAAAATCGAACAGTTGAAGTTGAGAGTGGATTGCGCATGGACGGCGTGCGTTTGTGTAGTACGTGTGTGTTTCGTGTTTTTATTATAAATAATGTGTTTGCATTATTATTTATTATTATACACAGTAAAATAAACAATATATCAATAATCCGGTTGGTGTTTACAGGATCGTAAAATATGGTGTGGTGGTAGAGTAATCAATGTTTTTTTTGTTGAGTGCGTGTGTACCAAGTGCGAGTGTGCGTGTGTGTTTTGTTTTTTTATTATAAATAATGTGTTTTCATTATTGTTTATTATTATACACAGTAAAATAAACAATTTATCAATAATCCGGTTGCTGTTTGCAGAATTGAAAAATTTGGTCTGGTAAGTGAGAAAAAAAATATTTTTTGGGAAATGTGAAATCTTTTTTCATTTTTAGGGTGGTACAGCTAGGTCCGCGTGATTACCGATTTTCGATATATTTTTTTAGTGTGTTGAAGGGTTAAAGGGATCTTAGACCAATAGCCTATGTTCACCGGAGATAGTGTACCTTCCCAACAGTGAAAGAATTTTTCAATTCGGTTCAGTAGTTTCGGAGCCTATTCGATGCAAAAAACAATCAAATCTTTCCTCTTTATAATATTAGTATAGATTATCCTTGTAACTCTACAACGACAACATCTAAGTATAGCTCACAAAGAAATGTTTTTAAACCTTATTAGATGAATTCGAAACACTGAAAGGGAAAAGAATATGCTTTTGTTGGTTAACCACTGAAAATGTATGGATGTGATGACATGCTCATTTACACAACTTTATTATTATTGACATATTTTATTCACAGCACATTGTTATTAATTTGGTATCATTAGTGTAATTTTCTATGATTTTTGCATGTCAGGTATTATGTAGTATAAGTTTAAAACCATAGGTATATCACCGCATTTCTCCAAATAAATATAATTATATGCAGCTCTTCTTCTCGAGTATCATGTTATTTTTCTTACGAAGATATCCGGTCTTTTGACAGGCTTACATGGGGACATAATGGTCCAACACGCAGAGGCCGTTTGCATTAGCCCTTTTTAGGGTATCGTAGCCAAATGGCAAAAACGGAACCCTTAAAGATTCGTCATGTCTGTCTGTCTGTCCGTCCGTATGTCACAGCCACTTTTCTCCGAAACTATAAGGTCTATGCTATTGAAACTTGGAAAGTAGATGTATTCTGTTAACCGCATTAAGATTTTCATATAAAATTAGATAAAAACCGGCCAAGTGCGAGTTGGACTTGCGCATGAAGGGTTCCGTAGCAGCAAGTAACATAGTATAAAGTTCTTGTAGCTCGTTGTAACTTTCATTGATGTTTTAACACGTTCGCAGTGGTAGTGATTTTTCTCGGCAAAAATTGCGGTTTATGACGTATTAAAAAAAAACTACTAACTCGATCTCGTTCACATCAATTTTCGTTGGTAGTTTTTATGGCAATATACATCATATATTTTTTTAGATTTATTAATCTCCTAGTTTAGAAGTTAGATGGGGGGGGGGGGGGGGTTACACATTTTTCCACTTTGGAAGTGTCTCTTGCGCAAACTATTCTCTTTAAAAAATGATGTTAGGAACCTCAATAGCATTTTTAAAGACCTATCTATAGATACCCCACCCCACACGTATGGATTTGATGAAAAAAAAAATTGAGTTTCAGTTCTGAGTATGGGGACCCCAAAATTTACTGCGTTTTAGGGTTCCATAGCCAAATGGCAAAAACAGAATCCTTATAGATTCGTCATCTGTGTCTTTCTGTCTGTCCGTCCGTATGTCACAGCCACTTTTCTCCGAAACTATAAGGCCTATGCTGTTGAAATTTGGTAAGTAGATGTATTCTGTGAACCGCATTAAGATTTTCATAGAAAACTAGAAAAAAAAGCAGTTAATTTTGGGGGTCCCCATACTCAGAACTGAAACTCAAATTTTTTTTTCATTAAATCCATACGCGAGGGTTAAAAAATGCTATTGAGGTTTCTAAAATCATTTTTTTCTCAAGTGAATAGTTTGCGCAAGAGACACTACCAAAGTGGAAAAATGTGTGAACCCCCTCCTCCCCCTCTCTAACTTCTAAACTATGAGAATAATAAATCTTTAGCCGTAATTTTCTCCTCTGAAAAATCACTACCACTGCGAACGTGTTAAAACATCAATCGAAGTTACAACGAACTACAAGAACTTTTATACTATGGTACTTGCTGCTACGGAACCCTGCGAACTGAAAAAAGGGCAAAAGACAAAAAACCGGCCAAGTGCGAGTTGGACTCGCACTTGACCGGTTTTTTGTCTTTTGCCCTTTTCTTTGTACGCTTTATGTAGAAAAACGGCAAAGGACTACCTACAATAGTAGCTTAACTAAAATTGTGAAAATACTAACTACAAATTCTTATTATTCATAACTATAAATTAAGAACTAGCTTTTCCCCGCGGCTTCGTCCGCGTAGAATTCGTTATCGCATAAAACCATTACCCTCCCTTTGCGCTGTCAGTTAAAAAGTAGTAGTCTCTACACCAAATTTCATCAAAATCGGTTAAACACTTTAGGCGCGAAAACGTAACAGACAGACAGACAGAGTCACTTTCGCACTTATAACATTAGTAGGGGGTACTACCCGCCGCCCGAGGCAGCACACACTGTAAGTACGCCCAAGCGTTCTGTGCTCACACGTGGCAGCGGCGCGCCACAGGGACACACCTACTTGCACACAGTGCGGGCTTCACCGGCGCCGGCGTGGGTACGAATGTGGCTATTTAATGTACTACTTTGATTAAAACGTTTCTTACAAATATCACAACTATAGGGCTTCTCGCCTGTGTGTGTACGAATGTGTCTATCTAAAACACCCTTTTGAGCAAAACATTTCTTACAAATATCACAACTATAGGGCTTTTCGCCTGTGTGGGTGCGAATGTGGCGATTTAAATGACTACTTTGATTAAAACTTTTCTTACAAATATCACAACTATAGGATTTTTCGCCAGTGTGTGTACGAATGTGTCTATTTAAAGTACCCTTTTCACTAAAACGTTTCTTACAAATATCACAACTATAGAGCTTTTCGCCTGTGTGGGTGCGAATGTGGCGATTTAAATGACTACTTTGATTAAAACTTTTCTTACAAATATCACAACTATAGGATTTTTTGCCAGTGTGTGTACTAAAATGGAAATCTAAATGATCCTTGCGGCTAAAACATTTCTTACAAATATCACAACTATAGGGCTTCTGGCCTGTGTGTGTGCGAATGTGTTTATCTAAATCACCCTTTCGAATAAAACGTTTCTTACAAATATCACAACTATAGGGCTTCTGGCCTGTGTGTGTACGACGAATATGTTTAACTAACAAATCCTTTCGACTAAAACATTTCTTACAAATGTCACAACTATAGAGCTTCTCGCCTGTGTGTGTGCGAATGTGGCTATTCAAATTACTACTATGATTAAAACGTTTCTTACAAATATCACAACTACAGGGCTTCACGCCTGTGTGTGTGCGAATGTGTAGATTTAAATGACTACTTTCATTAAAACGTTTCTTACCAATATCACAACTATAGGGCTTCTGGCCTGTGTGTGTACGAATGTGTCTATCTAAATCACCCTTTTGAGCAAAACATTTCTTACAAATATCACAACTATAGAGCTTTTCGCCTGTGTGGGTGCGAAAGTGGCTATTTAATGTACTACTATGATTAAAACGTTTCTTACAAATATCACAACTATAGGGCTTCTCGCCTGTGTGTGTACGAATGTGTCCAACTAAATCACCCTTTTGAGCAAAACATTTCTTACAAATATCACAACTATAGGGCTTTTCGCCTGTGTGGGTGCGAATGTGGCGATTTAAATGACCACTTTGACTAAAACTTTTCTTACAAATATCACAACTATAGGATTTTTCGCCAGTGTGTGTACGAATGTGTATATTTAAAGTACCCTTTTCACTAAAACGTTTCTTACAAATATCACAACTATAGAGCTTTTCGCCTGTGTGGGTGCGAATGTGGCGATTTAAATGATTACTTTGATTAAAACTTTTCTTACAAATATCACAACTATAGGATTTTTCGCCAGTGTGTGTACTAAAATGGTAATCTAAATGATCCTTGCGGCTAAAACATTTCTTACAAATATCACAACTATAGGGCTTCTGGCCTGTGTGTGTGCGAATGTGTTTCTCTAAATCACCCTTTCGAATAAAACGTTTCTTACAAATATCACAACTATAGGGCTTCTGGCCTGTGTGTGTGCGAAAGTGGCTATATAAATTACTACTATGATCAAAACGTTTCTTACAAATATCACAACTATAGGGCTTCTGGCCTGTGTGTGTGCGAATGTGGCTATCTAAATGCTGCTTTCCACTAAAACATTTCTTACAAATATCACAAATATAGGGCTTCTGGCCTGTGTGTGTACGAATATGACTAAATAATTCTCTATTTGTCCTGAAATATTTTTGGCAAGCGTCGCATAAGTATTTTTTGGAGGAATCATTCAGAATATTTCGGTGTCCATTGATCTTATTTTCAGATAGGATATCTTCAGGTGTGATTGGTTCATTACTTTGTAGTGTATGTATTGGTGATTTTACTACACAACAAGCTTCAACGACCTTATTTCCTTGCTCTGGTTTGTCTTCAACAGTTAAATTAGTTTCAATTTTAGACTGGTAATTTTTTGCTCTACTTTTTTCACCTTTTTTAAGTTCTTCTGTAGTTATATCTTCACAGAACTTTTGCTGGACCGGTGTATGCTTTTTGACGACAGGAGGACCTGAATAACAAATTAAATATCTTACTTAATATGTACAGTTTTCGATTAAAGATCCCCCGAAACACCTACTTTCAGTAACTAAGTAGGTACTATGCTTTCTTCTGTTGCTGCGTACTTTGTTTTTGTTAAGGCTGTAGGATGAGGATGATCTAGACATATTGAGTAGTTTATTATGGAATCTCACTAAATTTCCCAAATGCAAGTGGGAAAATGTAGGGGGTCGATTGAAAATTTTTAATCTTACAGACATAGGTACATACACGCCTCACGTCTAAGGAAGGGATTTTACCGAGTATTTTCCCAAATCTGGGTAAATACCCGGGTAAATTCCCGGGTATTTTCCCGATTAGGAAAATATACGGGTATTTTCAATTTAACTTATATAAATTAACTTTATTTTATGTTTTTAGTATTTGTTGTTATAGCGGCAAGGTAACTACATCATCTGTGAAAATTTCAGCTCTCCAGCTATCACGGTTCACAAGCCTGGTGACCAACACATAGATGGACACCGGGCGGATTCTTATGGGTCTCGTTTTCACCCATTCCCAACTGAACATACGTGATCTCCATACAAATCTCGACGCTATCTTTCGTGTATGACCCCTGACTAAGTATATATCGTACCTACAAGCTATGTCATCGAGGAACAATATCGAGATAAAGTCGGGGTTTGTGCGTTCGTCAGGGCGGATGCTTCTGATGTTATCGTTTGCGCTGCCTGGAGAACCCCTCCTGAGCCCTCTGGTTAAACGTAGATCATGGCTCCATGAGCCGGATCCACTTCTGCATCCACCTTTTCCACACAGGCGAAGCTAAGGTAACTAGGTTATTTCAACACCTCTGCGAACGCTGTGCTGGTAATTCTTGATAATTTCAATGGTCATACTCTGAGTAGCTGGAACGTGCCATCACGCGTTCGCTCTTTTTTTTATGATACGTGACGTGATAGAAATGGTTCGTGAAATTGCGCAGATACCGGACAGGCCAGACAATGTACTAGCTCTGCTGGATCAACTGCAGACGAGTTTTCCAGCCCGATAGAATACACATCTGGGTAGCCAGGTTCCTGCAAGTGCTTGTTTTCTTCTCTCTTTTTTATACCACTAAGGTGGCAGACAAGCACACGACCCACCTGAAGCACTGTTGGTCACCGCAGCCTATTAACGTTTGCAACACCAGAAGAGTCACTCTCGCGCTGCCGGCCCTGTAAAAACCTTCTAAGGCCAAGGAAAATCATGGCAGGACGATCATTTCACAGCCTAAGCGTGCGCTAAGAAAACCCCTATCAGATCTAACCGTGTTCGAACGCTCCGGACGTAAAGTGTGAGGATGAACTTCCTGTCTGTGGCGAGCGGTGCAATGATAAAACGTAGCCGTCGGCATCATATCAAAAAAATCCTCAGAGCACATACCATTGCACGGGCGGTAGATCACCCTTAAGGAGGCAAAGTCTCTCCTGTCGCGAAGAGGTTCTACGCCACCTGTGAGTATAGGATCGTTGACAACTCTCACAGCACAGCTCACCTATGCACCGAGTCAAATGAACGAAGCTCATATTCAGGTGCCCCGCCTAGAGGTGACAGCAGTACTTCATATGCGGCCGCACTTGCGACTTATAAAGAATCGGTGTTTGCGCCACATTGAAGTACCACCGCGCCCTGTTGAGCACTCCGAAATTTTTGGACGCCAGCTTGGCCTCGTCCTACAAATGACTGCGGAATTGAATGTCACTGGAGATGTCAACGCCAAGGATCCCTATACTTTTGGAGATGGAAAGAGATGTGCCCTGAAATTGCCGCGCTACTGTGATTGGGGTTTTCTTAGCGGTGAAAAAACACGCTTGTGTCTTGCATCTTGGCTATATTTCGGCTCCTCTATTACACGGCCTTCTGCTTTTTGCAGACTAATGCCGAAGTGCCACAGGGATCTGTGTTGTTTCTTCTGCATATCAATGATATGCTGTCCATTTTAGCGTTAGTTACTCTGGTCATCCAGCGGAGAAGCGATTAAACGAGGAGGAAAAGAGAGACACATTTTGCAATGGGGTTCAGAAAATGTGGTCGATTTCAATGGAAGAAAAGCACAGGCGTGTGCGTCACACAGCTAAAAAATCTCCTCCTGTTGTACCTCTAACCTCTCTTCAGAATGCTATAAATATCACTAAAGAACAATCTAGTGTAGATACTCGGCATCGGCACGGCGCGAGCTTAATAGCAAAAATTATATTCAGACGTGTGGCTAGCCTTGCGGAAACTGGAAGTCCTAATTTAGTTAAGACGGTTCTTTACGCCCCACGAAAGGGGTCTACTGTATAAGACGAAGAATCGTCCCAGAATCGAGCACAGCTCTCACCTTTAGGACGATTTCACGAGGTAGATACTTAATGGACGCGCTCCACGATATGCAGAGGAGTGTAATTCGCAGTATCGATTGTCCTGAAATAACGGCAAACCTTGGGCCGTTGGCGTAGCGTATAACTATCGCATCCTTGGCTGCTGGCTACCGAATCTCACGGTAGTTAAGTGTTTTAAAGAACCCACTTAAACCTTCCCTCTCCTTTTCAATCCCAGACAATGCGTGGCGGGCAGAGATGCCTGAGATGAATCTTCTCCAGAACTGTGCTATTCAAAAGATAGTTTCTCTCTAGAACCATAAAGAGAACGAGTGGCTGAAGAGGAGCCACACTTACTGGGCACGGGAGCTTTAGTAAGTATCTGTGGCGAATACACCGGGAAACCACGGCCCAGTGCCAGCACTGCGGATTCAGCGCTGTACACATTGGTAGAGTGCACGGTGTGGTCAGGTCCTCGTGGCAGGTCTGGACGTGGACGATCCCTCGCTGTCGAGGATCCAGTGGATTAAATAATCAAACGCAGTGGACTGTATATGCTGGTTTAATCGCCAGAACTTTTCATCGAACAAGAATAATAAAATAAATGAAACATAATTTAAGAGGATCGACCGCGGTGATAACCCAATACGAATATGTTGGTAGTGTCCAAGGTAGTAATAGTATGTCGAACGTCGAACCGCGCCCATCGGAGCCGTCCCCGCGCGCCGCTGCCCGCTAGGCTGCGTTTTGTTGCTCCGCAACACTCGCTGAAGACCATGGTGCAAGCCATAATCTCCAGCGGGAGTAAATGGGACTGCGCTGCCTCTTTCTGCGATTCAGGTCATGCTCGTGAAGGAGCGGGAGAGAACTCTCCGACCGTACCGTAATAGTGGCCCCCAATCGTTAGATAACGCTATAGCTTTCAATCAAACGGGCGGCGTCATTTAGCTGAACAAAACAATTTAAAAAACGTGTTCGTAAAGAATTCTCGAAACGACTTATTTTGTTCGTATCAAACGAAAAGTTCGTTTGAAACAAAAATAACCGAAATTAACATTTGAACAATTAGGTAAAAGGGGTATTTTTAGTATACCTATTCAATAATTTGTGACTATTTCGAGGTAAGCGTAAGCAGTCGCGATTGCTTCCAGTAAAAAGAATGCTAAGCTACCTCAGAAGATTATACTTAAAAAAATACATATCCGTCCATTGGGTTTTTTCCCACATAAAAACCCGGTATTTACCCATAGGTAAGAGGGATATTTATAGGATACCTAGTCAATTAGTGACTATTTCGAGGTGTCGGTAAGCTTAAGCAGTCGCGATTGCTTCCCAGTAAAAATAATGCTAAGCAACCTCAGAAGATTTTACCTAAAAATAAATACCCGTTGGGTTTTTCCCGCCGCCCATCTCTACTCACGTCACGCCTTTATATCCGAGGGGTAAGCAGAGGCACATTATATGCCCGCATTTCACCATTTAGAATTAGTCCCATGGATAGGTACAGGTAGTGACTACCTTTACTTAAAAAATTTCAATCAGCCGAATAAAGCTTTCAACTTGGCTTAACGACTGCCATTTTACTGGCAACCGGGCCCAACGGCGACCAACATTCCGAAGCACGGAAACTTTCTCAAATTAATGTCAAAGTTTTTTTTTTTAAATATTTATTTCACATAGGCATTATACAGATGCGCTTGTAAAACGTCCAGAATATAAAACAACGCGACCCACCTGAGAAGAACTGGCAACAAACTCAGTGGGTTGTTCTTTTTTAGGGTTCCGTAGTCAAATGACAAAAACGGAACCCTTATAGGTTCGCCATGTCTGTCTGTCTGTCCGTCCGTGTGTCACAGCCACTTTTCTCTGAAACTATAAGGCATAAATAATAAAATAAATATAAAATAAAATAAAGATTTATTCCCTTTGAAATTTTTAAAAAATTATTTAGGTTTGTCAAAATTTTTGTGACTCTACCGGGGGTTCGGAAATGCTACAGACTGAGAAGAACACCCCAAGAAACTCAGTCCGGTCCCTCTTTTTCATCTTAGTATCTAATACAGGTTTTTTTTTAAATGTAGAAAGGAGCAATTCGTGTCACTGCCAGGCAGTCTTGTCTTCTAGAAAGTCTTTAATGCTATAATAAGCTTTCTGGCACAATTTAAGCTTTACTAGTTTTTTAAATTTATTAACTGACAAACCTGTTATGGCTGTCGGCAATGTATTGTACATTCGAATACAATTACCCGCAAAAGAATTGCTTATTTTATTAAGCCTAAATCTAGGTACAGCCAATTTATTCTTATTTCTTAAGTTTAGGTTATGGATATCACTATTTTTAATAAATTTACTGTTATTTTTATGAGTATATAATAAGTTTTCATATATGTACTGTGAATACACAGTAAGGATGTTGATATCCTTAAACTTTTCTCTTAATGACTCCCGAAACCCCATACCATAGATAGCCCGGACAGCCCTTTTCTGCAACACAAAGATACATTCGATGTCGGCAGCGTTACCCCATAATAGTATGCCATAGGTCATGACACTGTGGAAGTAGCTAAAGTAGACAAGACGCGCTGTTCTAATGTCTGTCAGTTGTCGGATCTTTTTAACGGCATAGGCTGCAGAGCTCAGTCTGCCCGAGACTTTCCCGATATGAGGCCCCCACTGCAAGTTGGAGTCTAACTTTATGCCCAGAAAGACAGTTTCATCGACCAATTCTACTTGATCATCCCTAATCCTAATACTGGTGTTAACGAGCCTAACATTTGGCAAGGTGAATCTAATACATTTTGTTTTAGTTTCGTTTAACAATAAATTATTAGCGTTAAACCAGTGGACTACCCTAGAGAGGGCATTGTTTACTTCGTCAAGATCGCGTTGTCCACGTTCAACTTTAAATACAACATATGCTGTTGAAACTTGGTAAGTAGATGTATTCTGTGAACCGCATCAAGATTTTTACATAAAACTAGAAAAAAAAGCAGTTAATTTTGGGGGTCCCCTTACTCAGAACTAAAACTACAAAAAAGTTTTATCATCAAACCCATATGTGTAAGGTATCTATAGATAGGTCTTCAAAACTGCTATTGAGGTTTCTAACATCATTTTTTTCTAAAGTGAATAGTTTGCGCAAAAGATACTTCCAAAGTGGAAAAATGTGTGTGTCCCCCTCTAACTTCTAAACTAAGAGAATGATAAATCTAAAAAAAAAATAATGTACATTGCCATAAAATCTACCAACGAAAATTGGTTTGGATTGGATTGGAGTGGGTAGTTTTTTTTTAATACGTCATAAACCGCAATTTTTGCCGAGAAAAATCACTACCACTGCGAACGTGTTAAAACATCAATTAAAGTTACAACGAACTACAAGAACTTTTATATTATGTTACTTGCTGCTACGGAAACCTTCATGGGCGAGTTCAACTCGCACTTGGCCGGTTTTTTTTTTGCTTTATTTACAAGTTTAAAGAATCTAAAAACTATACATTTTAACAATTTTTTTGAGAATCCAGCAGAGCAGGTCATTTCCAGGCTGCCTTATCCAACAAATAATATAAGCATTGATTATATAGTAGCCCCTGCAGTACAATTTACCTTTTACTTTAAGGGACATATGCACTTTTAATTTCGTCTGGTAGCCTGTTGTAAAAGCGTATACAGTTACCCATGAAAGAATTGCTGGTTTTGTGCAATCTACTATGAAAAAATAGCAAGGTTATTTTTATTTTTAGTGTTGACATTGTGTCTATCACTTAACTTAGCGAAACTATGTAGATTTCTTTGTATATACATAAGTTTATCAAAAATATATTGTGATGCTACAGTAAGAATATTAACCTCTTTTTTCGCGCAGAGAGACCCTTGGACCTAATCTATATACAGGATGTTGATCTGCATTTGTGCATTACTTGCACACATGACTGTACTGCCTACACTCGTTGATATTTCGGGAAAAAACGAGACACCTTTTTTTACACTTTTTTTTTTCTGCTTAAATTCTTTTCTATTTGCTACGGGAACTCTACTGCTTATACTAAACCAATATTAAGTGAAAAAATGGGGCAGTGAAATTAAGTTCTTAATAATTATTAAATAAAATAAATTTAAAAAGCAACTCGTATGAATCGGTTCTAAATATTCTAATAATACTATTACCTACATAGGTACATTTTCACCGTTCATTCAAAACCGTTTCTTCTTTGCCTACAGTTTAGTAGGCACATACAAATGTGTAGGCATAGGCAAAGGAGGCCTGCGGTGGCGG
The DNA here is from genome assembly GCA_933228765.1 of Miltochrista miniata. Lineage (NCBI taxonomy): Eukaryota > Metazoa > Arthropoda > Insecta > Lepidoptera > Erebidae > Miltochrista > Miltochrista miniata. The sequence continues at coordinate 2,822,497 of OW121772.1, read as the reverse complement.
CGCGGCGCGTGTAAGTTACCCCTCCAACCCCCGTGCAGGAGCGAGCGGCTCAGGCGGCGCCTTTGATCGGTGAATTTGAAATTTTGAATTAATTAGTCGCTCGCCCGCGTTCAGCGTGAGTATAACCGCACGCGCCGATATCTACGTAACGTCCGTAACAACACCGGTAACGATGTCAGAGCGTTACGTAACGTTGAGTTGGTGGAAATGGTGCGCCTTTACGCTATTTCTAATAATAACGTTGTTGATGCAATTCGCATGTTCAGGGAAATGTTTCCAGACCGACCAATACCATCTCGTCGCATGATGCTTGCCGCCACACAGCGCTTAAGGGATCACCGACAGTTCGAGGTTCCTCGACATGCACAAGGTCGTGGTACACAAGGCCTATCAGCTGATCGGCAAGAGCAGATTCTCAATTATTTTGAGGAAGAACCTCGAGCCAGTACGCGTGAAGCCGGTCGCCGTTTCGGTGTTCATCATACCACAGTGTGGAAGCTGCTGAATCGCGAACTAATGCACCCGTTCCATTTCCGACGTGTTCAAGAGTTGCATCCGCAGGACAATAACGCTCGGACAGTTTTTTGTCACTGGCTCCTTGAACATCAGGACGTGAACATTTTGTGGTCCGACGAATCATTGTTTACGCGCGTGGGCGTTTATAACGTCCACAACGAACATTGGTGGGCTCACCGACAACACAACCCACATGTTACTACGCGGGAGTCGTTCCAGGTCCGGTTTAGTCTGAATGTGTGGGCTGGTATCATCGGTGATCATCTACTTGGCCCATATTTTATTGACGGTCGTTTGAACAGTGCTACATACTTGGTGCTACTCCGACATGTGGTTAATGAGATTATAGGTGGTTGTGATTATATTGAACTGAACACCTATATCAATATGTAATAATAACACTCCAAGACTTTGATGAGTTTATTGTATGAACATAAAACGCTTTCAAGATCGAGTCTTTACAAAAACATAATCCAGGAGAATCTTATTCTAGCAGTCTGACATTTTCCGAACCGGCTCTCTTCACTCTCTGGTCAGACCATAGTCACGCAACTCGTCTGCGTCGTTAAGGCTAGTTGCCTGGGTGGCATGTACTGGGACTAATGCCGCCACACCACCCCCCCACGGATAAAAAGAAAATGGAAACAAAGAAAGAAAAAAAAATACAATAAAATCACAAATCGAAGGGATTGGCAAATTTAACTTTCCTGCCCGACCGTGTGGTGTAATTCTTTGAAACAGGTGGGGGATTTTGCTGGGTGTTATGTAAAAGTGGCTTGTGCGAATGTAAATGAGGACTGTCTGAAGAGGTAAGGGTCGGGGTATCGGTAACATTATTAGGGTTTGTATGGGTTGTAATGTTGGTGTGATTGGAAGAGTGTGAGTCAGTTTTTACGTCTATGTAAGCTGGCTTTACGCGATCTACGCTCACAACTACTTCCCTAGTACCGACAGTGATGGTTAGAGTTTTATCGTTTCGCCTTACAACCGGATGGGGACCTGAATAAGGTGATTCCAAAGGAGGTTTGATATGATCTGCCCGCAAGAAAACATGTGTTGCAGTTTCTAAATCCTTAAAAACGAAAATTTTCTTTTGACCGTGACGCGAAGCTGGAACAGGTTTCAAATCCGACATGGTTTTCCTCAATCGAGTTAAAAATGCGGATGAATCAGCAGTTTGGTTTTCAGATGGAGTAACTATCATTTCACCGCAAGATGCAACGGTTCTCCATAGACCAGTTCAGCTGACGAAGCCTTGAGGTCATCCTTGAGCACTGCACGCATGCCTAGTAAGACGATAGGTAAAGCCTTTGTCCACGTATCCTCATGACACATCAGAGAGGCTTTAAGCTGTCTGTGTAGACGTTCCACCATACCGTTTGCACAGGGGTGATAGCTTGTTGTCCTGAATTTTTTGGTGCCTAAAAGAGACAAAAGTTTACGAAATAAGTCTGATTCAAATTGTCTCCCTTGATCCGTAGTGATGCGGGAAGGTACTCCAAACCTAGAAATCCACCCGTGTAGCAACGTCTCGGCGGTTTCCTCCGCGGTGATACTACGCATCGGCCATGCCTCAGGCCAGCGCGTGAATTTATCCACAGCAGTGAGAAGGTAACGATAACCTTCGCTGACGGGAAGTGGACCCACGATGTCAATGTGGATGTGCCTGAAACGACTTGATGGTGTATGGAATTCGCCGAGTGGGGCGACCGTATGTCTCGTAACTTTATTACGTTGACAAGAAAGACAAGATCTAGTCCAATCACGAACATCTTTACGAATTGACGGCCAAACGAATCTACTCGTAAGAAGATTAGTTGTAGCGCGAATGCTTGGATGACTGAGATTGTGGAGCTTTGTGAAAAATCTACGGCGAAAATCTATAGTAAGGAACGGGCGAGGTTTACCAGTGGACACATCACAGATAACTGTGATGTCAGTTCCGGGTAAGGCAATTTTCTCTAATTTAAGAGTGGAGTCGGAGTTAATGAGTTCCTGTAACTGCTCGTCGTTCTTTTGCGATTCGGCTAAAGCTGCATAGTCATGATCCAAGGAAATGGTCTCCACTCGTGACATTGTATCGGCCACGACGTTATCCACACCCTTAACGTGTGCAATATCAGTCGTGTACTGAGAAATAAAAGAAAGCTGGTTAAGTTGTACAGGCGGCAACTGCTCTCTACGCTGTGTAAATGCGTATAGCAGAGGTTTGTGATCTGTAAAGATAGTACAGTGTTGTTCTTCCAGGATGTGGCGGAAATGCCGTACAGCTTCGTAAACAGCCAGTAATTCCCTATAATAAGCGGGTAACGAAGATTGACGGGGAGTAAGCTTTTTGCTGAAAAATGCCAAAGGTTGCCAATCACTGCCGACACGTTGTTGCAAGCAGGCACCTACTTGTGTACCGGACGCGTCGGTGAAAAGACCTAATGGAGCGTCGAAAAGTGGGTGTGCCAGAAGAGTCGCTTGAGCAAGACTTTCTTTACAACATTGAAAAGCGTTCTCCAACTTCGGTGTCCAGGGTACGGGTTTGGCACCTTTAAGTTTCGAATCAGTCAAGACGTCTATCAACGGCACCTGCATTTCAGCCGCACGAGGCAGAAAACGTCTATAATAATTGATCATACCCAGGAACCTGCGGAGACCTTGGACAGATTTTGGAAGAGGAAATTCCTGAAGAGCAGTGATCCTTTCTGTAGGAGGACTGACGCCGTCCTTAGACACTCGATATCCTAGAAAGGTAAGCTCGTTTAGCCCTAAAACACATTTTGCTGGGTTTACAACGACGCCGTAATCTGCCAGCCTTTGAAAGAGGATGCGCAGATGATGAGAGTGTTCGTCTTCGTCGCGTGAAAAAATTAAGATGTCGTCTATGTAAGGAAAGCAAAAGTCAAAATCTCTTACAATTTCGTCCATGAATCGCTGAAAGGTTTGCCCTGCGTTGCGTAATCCGAATGTCATATACGGGAATTCGTATAATCCGAAAGGAGTGATGATTGCGGTCTTGCAAATATCATCTTCATGCACAGGTATTTGTTGGTATGCTTTGACTAAGTCCAAAGTGCTAAAGATTGTACAACCTGCAATGTTATGGCAAAAATCTCCAATATGACGTAACGGGTAGCAATCTGGAATGGTCCGGGCATTCAAACCGCGATAATCCCCGCACGGTCTCCAAGTAAGATCTTTTTTGGGCACAAGTTGTAATGGCGAGGCCCAAGGGCTCTTGGACGGTCGCGCTGTGCCATTCTTGATCATCTCGTCAAATTCTTTTTTGGCGGCCGCGAGTTTCTGCGGTGCTAAACGGCGAGGACGGCATGAAACGGGAGGGCCATCTGTGGTTTTGATGTGATGGAGTGTTGAATGTTTTATCTCCCGTTGTGGCCCTGGCGGTCGTGTGATGGACGGAAAATCAGCGAGAATGTCGTTAAACCGCGATTTGGAGAGCACAGTAATAGTCTTAACGCTGGGTTGTTCTATAGAAGCAACAGACGTAGCGACAGCAAGGCCAGTGGAGCTGTCGAGGAGGCGCTTGTTACGACAGTCCGGTAAAAGTTGATAATGTGCTAGGAAGTCTGCACCTATAATAGGAGTACTAACATCAGCCACAACGAAATACCAACAAAAATCCCGGCGCAATCCTAAGTTCAGATTGAGGGCGGTAATACCGTAGGTCTTGATGAGACTACCGTTGGCTGCATTGAGTTGGTACTCAGTAGGCACAGTCTTTCCACTAGTTGTCAACAACTGTCGTGGGTAACAGCAAAGGTCAGATCCCGTGTCAATTAGGAATCTGACCTTTGAAGATTTGTCGGTAATAAACAAGCGACGGCTAGGGTTGGAGCAGTCAGCTGCCGCCACTACTGACTGTCTTTGCCGTTTTCCGGTTTCCAAGAGCATGGACTGGTACATTTGGTGGCCTTGGCTTTAAAATTTTTATGGTACCAACACCAACCTTCCAACAGAGTATTTGTTCGACTGTTTTGACTTTGTCTAGGTTTGCGGTCTGTGCTACGACTGTGATCACGCGTAAGCGCTGCAACGCACGTCGTCAGGTGCTGCATCTGGGTAGTTAAAGCGTGCAAGCCAAGAGGATCAGGTGTGGAAGCTGTAGCATCTCCAGAAGTAGCAACGGCGTGAATTAGACGTGGAGATGATGTTGCTATGCTGGGAGCCACTTCCAAAATTTTGTCAGCACGGACTGCAATGTCTTCTAGAGAATCAGCACTGGAGGCCAAAATCGCCTGCAAATGCTCAGGCAAGCGGCGCAAGAAAAGGTGACGAAGAATGCCTTCGTCAGTTAACGCTTTCCCTGCCAGAGACCGTAAATGTCGAAGGAATTGAGAAGGTTTTCTATCCCCAAGTTCCTCCTCTGTCAGTAGTTGCCGCATTCGCTGTTCCTCGGATGTAGAAAATCTTTTGATAAGCATTGTTTTTAAATGCTGATATTTACCAATCTCTGGAGGGTTGACCAGTACATCCTCAATTTCACACATGGTTTTCATGTCTAAATTTGAGACGATGTGATCAAATTTTGTTTGGTCGACGGTTATATTATTGACCCTAAATTGAGTTTCTATATGAGCAAACCATACAGCAGGTTTTTCATTCCAAAATGGGGGTACTTTAATAGCAACTTTACAGACTGACTGATTAAGGCTGGGTGACTCTAATTTATTTTTTAATTGTTCATTTTCTTTAGAAGATGCGTCTAATTGTGACTGTAAAATTTGCAGTTGTTGCTGCATGGCTTTTAGCTGTTGTGAAATGTGTTCCTGTTCAGACATTGTTAGTGTTATGTGAGAACAAAGTCAGGTAAATGTGTGAAGCTTTTGTTCAATTGTGAAAAGTGAGTAGAAGTGATTTAGTGAGATGTGTTTGGTTAATGGCCAGAAAGTTAAATTAGTTATTACATATCACATGCAGTAGCATTAAACTAGTTTTTACCCTAACATTAACTTGCAGTCCACAATAAAAATAAAAAAAAATTAAATATAAGGTCTCAAAAATTTGTTAAGACCGCATGCCCAATCCTCGGGGTGAAAGAAACAGTAAAAGTTAACAGGGTTAAACATCAACCATGAAACCTAATTAATAGTTTTCTAGTAAGAGGTAAGTACCTCACACAAGCAACATAAAAATACAACACAAAACAAACACAATAATGCAGTTAGTTAGTTAATACCTAGTCAAGTAATGCAGTTAGGTACACACAAGTAACACAAAAATAACAAAATGCACAAACACAATAATTAGTTTAAAAAAATGTCTTTTTCAGTAGGTATTCAGCAAAACAGCACGGCAGTTCTATACATGCAGTCAGGCTGGTGGTAAATAGCCTGGAAGTTACCCAGTGGTGTTCACTAGCCAGTGAGATGCGACGGTATAACTCAATTTTGGGGTTTTGTACGTCGTGCAGTGAAATAGTAATGTACTTAATACTGCAGCAGTCTTGACGCTTTGTGTCCGTGAAAATGTATTTTCAGACAAATGGTATTTCTCGAATAGGTATCTAATCAAATAGATATACCTAGATAATATGGCGAAATGCGTCTTTAGATTATTGAGAATGCCAAAATGATCTTGAACTCGTACCTTGAAAATCTGGTTGAATGTTCTTGAATCAAAACTCAGGTCAGGAACGTGTTCTGTTTTGGGGTCACCAGTTATAGGTGGTTGTGATTATATTGAACTGAACACCTATATCAATATGTAATAATAACACTCCAAGACTTTGATGAGTTTATTGTATGAACATAAAACGCTTTCAAGATCGAGTCTTTACAAAAACATAATCCAGGAGAATCTTATTCTAGCAGTCTGACATTTTCCGAACCGGCTCTCTTCACTCTCTGGTCAGACCATAGTCACGCAACTCGTCTGCGTCGTTAAGGCTAGTTGCCTGGGTGGCATGTACTGGGACTAATGCCGCCACAAGATGCTCGATGACATTCCACTCGCATTTCATAGGGACTTGTACTTCCAACAGGACGGTGCGCCACCTCACTATGGACGCCAAGTGCGCGAATATTTAAGTGAAGTGTTTGGTACGCAGTGGATAGGCCGTGGTGGACCGGTAGCCTGGCCGCCGCGTTCACCCGACCTAACGCCCTTAGACTTTTATTTGTGGGGAGATATTAAAAGACTTGTTTACAATGAAGACATTGTGAGTGTTACACAATTACGTGAAAGAATTGTTTTGGCATTTGAACAAATAAAAACAAATGTGCTAGTGCTTCGCAGCTTAAAACGCAACTTAGTGCGCCGCGCCAATCTGTGCATAGATACTGGGGGTGAGCATTTTGAACAATTATTGCGTGTTACATGATTTTGTAAATAGGTATTTAAGCTTTGATTCTCAATTAAAAGTAAATAAGTTGATTTAAAATTTTTAACTACGCCAGAAATGCTTCATTTCAGAATACTTTTCTCATACCTAATGTTTACTAACAGTACTTAATGTTTTTGTTTGCAATTGCATGATAAATAGCGTGTTTCTGCCGGTCCTAAGCCCTTGAAGTAGGAAGGAATCTTTTAAATCAACATAAACTCATCATCAAATCATTAATATCAAATCAAATAAGTACATAAAGGTCACCGAACTTGTCAGCTGGAACTAAAAACTCATGAAACCTAATAACTAATGGCTCCTCTACACTGCCCGCAAAGTTCATAGGCGAAGTACTCTAGAAACTTTGTCTAAGTTCGAAAAAAGTGCGTCACTACACACTCAGTGGTGTCAGTAGCCTGCGCACGCACATTGCCGCCGTTTGTAATGAACAAAGAAATTTGTGTGGCAGAGTTTCCAGGAACAACATAATTTGCTCCTGACCACTGTTTGACGCTGATAATTGGATCACATACACCAAAGCACTAATTATAGCTTAAATCACGCGCCGGCAAAGCACCGGCACACACGATGTCGGCCAAGTAATGTAGAGAGGTACTTCGTGAACGCACTTCCCGCATCTTTGGGCCCATTGACTGAGGCGCAAAAATCGACAGCAAATAAAGTCGCCTGAGGGGAGGTATAGTTTTTGACGAGGTAAGCCGAAGTGCCTCTTTACACTATCGTATTCATTTAACTTCGTTCAACTTCGCGGGCAGTGTAGAGGAGCCATGAGATGCGATACGTAGCCGCATTATCTAGGTACCTACTATTGTCTAGCTTTAAGCCCAGGTCACACCGCCAACGGGCGGGCGAGCGAGCTAGGCGGGCGGGTGAAGTGAGATATTGAAGTTATGCAAACTACGGGACATTGCCGAGCTAAACTATGGGGTTTACACCAAAAACTACATACGGAAGGGCGAACCGGGTAGTGCGGATGAGACTAGACACGTGGACACTGCTATTCGAATGACAAGCGACGACTAGTCTGAGTATCCGAAACGGGGAGGACGGTAGTTAAGCTAGCGAAGCGGGCGCGCCTAACGACGAAAACGAGTAGCTTCGCTCGCATCAGCCACGTAGGTTATTCGGCAGCTCGCAGTGTGCCTAGCTCGCTCACCTGCCCGCTGGCAGTGTGACTTGCGCTTTAGCGTTGGCTCGGCGACGTAAACATTAAATACACGGGTGAAGATTTTTTCTTCGTAAATCATATTTCACTAAAAACAGGATTTTTGGGGTTTTGTTATCTACGTATGTTTGTGTTGCTTGCAATCGATAATACCTATAGTACACTACGCACTGAAGGAGGCTTGTGCACGATCAAATCAACAGCTTGTATAGCTCTTATGGCCCGCTTTTGCAAAATAAAATTTTTATTTATATCTGCAGCATTGCCCCACAGTAGAATACCATAAGACATTATACTGTGAAAGTAACTGAAATAAACTATTCTAGCCGTATCTACATCAGTCAAGTGCCTTATTTTTTGTACAGCAAATGCTGCTGAACTTAATCTACTAGCTAGTTTTACAATATGTGGACCCCATTGTAAACCAGCATCAACCGTTAACCCTAGGAATGTGGTTTGATCCACAAGTTCCAATTCTCGACCATTAAGTTGAACATTGGTTTCTGACTGTGCTACATTAGGCAAGGTAAATTTAATACACTTAGTTTTATTATCATTCAGTCTAAGATTGGTAGTGTTAAACCAATGAACCACTTTCAAGATTGCGTTGTTGACATCGTCATAGTTATCTATTTGACTGTCCGGTAATTGAACCCTGCGGGACGCCCATAGTAACTACAGATCCCTCTGAGCGTGTACCATTAACATCGACCCTCTGAATTCTATTGTTCAAATATGAAGTCAGAAGATCGAGAGCCTTGCTTCTTATGCCATAATGGTGTAATTTCCTGATTAATGTTTCCTGTTGGACGCAATCAAAAGCCTTAGACAGATCGCAAAACACACCAATTGCATCTTGTTTATCATCCCAGGCGTCATAAATACATTTCAATAACTTTACACCAGCATCGGTAGTCGAACATCCTTTAGTGAAGCCAAATTGTTTCTCATGAAATAATTTGTGACTGTAATAGATCAGCATCTGCTCTAGTATTAATTTTTCAAATATCTTGCTCAAGGTCGGCTACACCGAGATAGGTCTGAAATGACCCGGATCTGAAGCGGTGCCAGCCTTGAATAGTGGTATAACTTTACTGTGTTTCATCAAATCAGGAAATACACCACTTGAGATGCAATCGTTAAACACAGTTGCCAAGTGGGGGGCAATGACATCTTTAATACTTGATATGGATTTTACTGATAACCCCCAAAGGTCAGCGGTGTTTTTAATATTAATATATCTAAAAGCTTTCATCATGTCGTTGCAGTTGACAACGGTGAATTCGAACGCGCCTTCACAGGCAGCTACAGATTCTGCTAATAATAGCTCGGCGGAGGTGGAAGACGACCGGAGAGTGTCAGTTATCTCTATTGGTACATTACTGAAAAAAAATTCGAACTCGGTCGCCACTTCCAAATCCCCCGATACGTGGCGATAGTTTATATTTAAATGAAACTTTCTTTCATTCGCTGTAGACCTACCACATTCCAAGTAGTTTTAATTACATTCGCAGAATCATAAATTTTATATCTAATGAAATTAGACTTGGCTAAGGTACAGGCTTGCTTAAATATCTTTGAATATTTCTTAACATATTCCTGAAAGTCTGGGTTGAAATTATATGATTTTTCAGAATACAGTTCATATAGTTTATGACGACTTTTATAAATTCCGGGTGTAGCCCAGTCACTGAAAGCAGAACTGCCTCCGATTGATAATGTTTTCGGGGTAAAGATTTTCCCAAACACAGTATGTATCAAATTAAATAAATCAGAGTAGGATTCTTCTACGCTAATTTAATCGGGCAATTCTGTTATTTTCTGGTGGTCACCCATCCATGGAACGGATTCAGGCAGTGGGAGTTTAGAGTCCTGTTCAATGCCACACCAAGATACCTTGCATGGAAGCAGTGCTCCAGCTCAGACTCCAACCAGGTAACCCCGAGCCTACGTTTAGCATCCCGGCTGCGAGGTGGAAGGCGCACACTTGACTTTGTGATGGGTTTGGTTTAAGTCCCTTTGATGTATAATAGCTTTCCAACCCCATCAGAGCCGAACTAAGATGTACTTCGTCTTTGTCGAATGTTTGGGTTTGAGTTGCCAGCGCTAAGTCATCGGCGTAGAGGACCATCTTTGTACTTGGAGCACAGGGCTGGTCATTGGTGAACATGTTGAATCAAATGGGTGCGACAACACTTCCCTGGGGGAGCCAACGTCACCTACTTCTGTCTTTCGACTTATGTAGGTAAAATGTACTTGCAGTATGTTGAGCTCTTTCTAGACCATGGGTTCCCAACCAGTGGTCCGTGGACCACCAGTGGTCCGCAGGAGCGAAAATATGGTCCGCGAATGATTTTAAATTTATCGGGCGGTGACGGTGAGCCGTTAGTCGCCATGCAATGAGCGAGAAGAACGCGGGGCGGTTGGTACGCCCGCCGGCTCGGCGAGCATCGGCGAGCATCGGCGAGCAAAGACAACACAAAGTCTGCGATTTGCCCACGATTAAATCTGTTTCCAGGCCGAGCGTGGATCCTGGCTCAAGACCAGTTTCCTAAAGGCTTAAGTGTGGGAAACTGGTTCTGATCCGAAAGGCCGGGCGCACGGTGGACTCGCCATCGGGGTACCGACCGATCGTGTTACTCGACGAGGTCCGCAAGCTCTTTGAGCGTATCACTACAGAGCGACACCATTTGCGAAGTTTGGTCTTAAAACAGAGTGGACAACAGCTGTGCTCTCGCATTTGGTACCCAACATAAGAGTACCCAACGCTCCCTGCAGGAGACCTTCGGGATCGTGGGGAGTATTTTTTTTTTCACACATCTCTGCCGTGGGCAAAGGCAATCTACTCAATTGTTCAATTAATTACGTATGATTACACAGGCCAACGATGAAAAAACTTTTTCAATAAATTTAGCTAAACTTTGTATAATTCGATGAGATGATTCCTAAAAAAATAATGAAAATGTTGTATCACCCACCGATTTTCCACATTTCAAGAAAAGACAACAATTCATTTTACTATAGAAAATATAGTATAATCTATCTTTAAAAATTTAAATTAAATAAGTTGGCAACATATTTTAGTGTAATTAGGCTGGCAATGAAATCAAAAGTTATTTGGTGGGTAGTTGTGAAAAACTTCAATGCTGTTCTTTTTCTATAAGTTGACATAACCTTGCATTGTAGTGTTTAACTTAAATGTATTGTCTTTATATGGCTAATGGTGGTCGTAAAAATTTTGTCATTACATGACATCAAAGAAACATTACTGATTTTGTAAAAAAAGTATATTTTACATATTTTGGTGTGGAGATTGTTAATCAAGACAAATCACGGGTTCCTCACAAAGTTTGTTAAGTTTGTGTGGACGATCTTCGGAAGTGGTTCAAAAAGGAGTAGAAAGCTTTCAAATTCGCAGCATGGTCATTTAAACGATTGTTATTTTTGTGGCATAGATGTTTCTGGATATAACGCTAAAAATAAGAAAGTGATTGTCTATCCTAATGTTCCATCAGTTGATCAGCCGATAAGACATGGACCGGGACTTCCTTTCCCTATGCCACCTGAATCTGAAGATGATGTTTTACAGTACAGCTCCAAATTAAATGAGAGTCAACCAAGTCATGAAGATTTTCTATGTTTTGCAGAAAATTTAGAACCACAGTTGTTAACACAAGCTGAATTAAATGATTTAGTGAGAGAGTTGGGCTTGACCAATGAAAAAGCGGAATGGCTTGGTTCTAGACTGAAAGAAAAACATTCATTAGAATCTGGAACATCCATTTACCACTTTAGAACAAGAGGTGAACAGTTTACTAAATTTTTCAAGCAGGTAGAGAGTTTGGAACTCATCACATCGAAGAAAAAGATATACATGAAATTTTACAGAGAAAGAGAAAGAAAGGGAGAGAAAATACAAAAAAAAATAAGTACTTAATATTCGCCTTATAATAATTCAATATTAATGTTAGTAAAAAATGTAAGGCAAGAAAAAGATACTCGATTTTTAATTTTTGTGTATAATTTGTCCCTCATTTTTGAAGTAACAATGGATGTCATATTGTGTGAGAATTGTGGGTGATAAAAGAAAACGAATACCAAATATGCTTTCAGCATCCACAAATACATAAGATTAAGGCAATTTTTTTAAAAAAGATTTTCCAAGGTTTTTTTTTGTTGGCCTGTGTTATTAATCTACGGCGATGTGGTTCGCAACCCGTCACGTCTCGTCTCCCATCGGGGCGAAAAGTGGGCTAATGATAGCCGCTTTGCTACGTTGAATGTAAGAGGAGGTATGGATGGTAAAATTGAGGAGGTATGCAAGATAATGCGAGAGAGGCGACTGGATATTTTGTGTGTGAATGAGACAAAGCGGAAAGGATGCGACACCACGACGCATGGAACCTATACGGCATACTGGTCAGGCGTAGCCACAACCCGTGCGGCTTATCAGGGTGTCGGTGTAATACTTTCCGCGAGAATGAATGAATGTGTGACAGATTATGAATGTGTAAGCCCAAGACTCGTTTGGTTGAGGTTAAAGGTTGGACTCACCCGCATCTTTGTGTTAGGAGTGTATGCGCCACAGGATGCGCGGTGGCGCCGGTCCTCAAAAGACCAAAGTGAGAGGCAGGCATTCTGGGAGAGTGTGAATGATATTCTGGGTAAATGCAAACGAAACGAAAGGATTGTAATGTTAGGTGATTTTAATGGATGAGTTGGAGTGAAGCGTGATGGATATGAAAGTGTATTGGGTAAGTTTGGGGATGAGCGAGTAAATGAAAATGGCGAAAGTTTGCTAGAAGTATGTTTGGAGAGGAATCTTGTGGTAACCAACACCATATTTAACCACAAAGATATCCACTTGTATACAAGGAAACAAGAAAGCCAGAGAAGCACGATTGATTTTGTGATAGTAGACGCAAGAATGAGAAAGAATGTTCTGGACACCCGGGCATACCGCGGTGCCGGAATTGACACAGATCACTTCTTGGTAATTAGCCGAGTAAGAGGTCTGTTTCAGCTGTGGCGGCATCGTGTGCATAAACCCATTGGTGTATTGGAGCGCATTAAAGTCGAAAATCTGAAAGATATACGCGTGAAAGAGGAATTTGTAAGTAAATTGAGCGAGAAATTTGTAAATTTAGAGGAAATATGTGAGATTTAAGAATCATGGAAGCCGAATAAGGAAGGTCTCGTAAAAGTTGCAGTGGAAGTATGTGGGGATAAGCAAAAGGAGACAAGGATGTCAGGTAAAGAGTATGTGTGCTGAAGTTTTGTCTGATAAGAAGCAAGCATGGCTGAACTGGTTGGCTACAATGGCCAACCAAAGAATGCAGAAGGCAACGGATGAGGATGTAAAAATGGCAAAGGATGAGTATAAAAGGTATAAGCGTGTTGTGAAAGAAGTCATAAAAAGTAAGAAAGAGAATGATGAGGATGACTTTCATAACAGGTTATCTGATGACTTCCAACAAAACATAAAATTCTTTTGGAAGTCTATAAGAACAATGAGGACTGAAAAGACAACCTCACAATTTAAGCAAATCAGAAACCGTAATGGCAGTCTTGTGGTAGGAGAGGAATGTGTGTTAAAAACGTGGAAGGAATATTTTGAAAGTTTATTTGAAAAAGAGGATATGCAAAGGGAGACTCGTGTTTCGGAAATGAATGAACTTGAGAATGAAAGCCACTTAAGTATGGAAGAGATTGTGGAAGCGTTGAATAGTATGAAATTAGGAAAGGCTGCTGGGATTGATAGAATTTCTGTCGAGATGCTGAAAGCGAGTCGTGGCGTGGTAGCTTGCCAGCTGTGCCGCCTTTTTAATCTTTGCTGGCGAAATGGCAGAGTACCAGAAGAATGGTGCAAATCTGTCATAGTGCCGCTGTACAAAGGTAAAGGGTCACAGCAAGAGTGCAAAAACTACCGCGGCATAAGCTTGCTCAGTGTCGTAGGCAAATTGTATGCGAAAGTTTTGATTAAAAGACTGATGAATGAAACTGAAGGAAAAATGTGGGGTGTACAAGCAGGATTTATGAAAGGAAGAGGATGCACGGATCAGGTCTTTTCATTAAGATGCCTAGCTGAAAAGCTTTTGGCAAAACGTCAAAAAGTCTATTGCATCTTCGTGGACTTGGAAAAGGCCTATGACAGAGTGGTGAGGAATGAACTGTGGTCAACACTGTCCATGTATGGAGTGAACAGCAACTTGATACGAGCCTTGAAATCTCTATACGAGGGCTCCAGTGCTTGTGTCAGGATCAATGGAGCTTGCACAGACTTTTTTCCCATCGAAAAAGGTGTGAGACAAGGCTGTGTAGCGTCACCATGGCTGTTCAACCTATACATGGACAGTTGCTTGAAAGAACTACAAGAGTGCGCGTATGGATTAAAAATGAATGAGCTAACCGTCAAATGCCTCCTTTATGCTGATGATCAGATAATACTGGCATCATCGGCGGAGGAGTTGCAGTTGATGGTTAATATAATGAACGATGCGCTTAAAAGTAGAGGAATGAATGTTAATGTATGGTATATGGGAGGGGTCACCACAGTCCCACAGGCCCAAGGGTGTGCCTCAAAACCACCCACACTGACGCGGAGGTCGCGTCCACGCATGCTGGCTCGGAGATGGAGTCGGCTGTCGACGTAGTTTCAGAGACCGAGGATACACCCAGTCTCCATGCCGAAGAAGTCGGCAGGAAGAGACCCAGGTCCTGCGGACCAGGCAAAGGCCTGTTCCGTCGGCCTGGATCTGTGTCATCGACGAGCGAGGAGGACCTTCCTCGGAAGGTAGTGGCCACCTCCGCGGGTAGAGGTCGGAAAGCCGACCTCTACAGAGCGAGAGGAAGGGTGGCAGAGCCGCCGGCGATTGTGCCCCCGCAGCCAAGCGGGAGGATCACGGAGGTGCGCCGGCGGCGAAGGAGATTATGGCGGCTCTTGCCCGCATTTCTGGCGCCGTGAAAGGCGCCAAAAAAGTAGCGGGCAAGAAAAAAGTAGTGACGGAAGCCGTCACAGGGGCGACGAAGGCGCTGGAGGAGCTCCTTGAGAGGAGCGTCTCCAGCGAGGAGGGGAAGCTCCGGGCTCGGGTTGCGAGCCTGGAGAAGGAGCTTGCCGACTCCCGCAAGCAGCAAGAGCTGATGCGGGAGGAAATCGGCAAGCTTACGCAGCTCGTCCAGGGGGCCGGGGAGGCTCGGGGTGTGAAAACCCCCGCTCCCCGTGCACCTAAGGCGACCCCGACGATGGTCCAACTGCTGGAGACCATCGAGCGCCGCCTCGGCGTCCTCGAGGACCGGGCATACCGCCCACCGCTGGCGGCACCCGTCGTCCCGTCGTACGCGACGACGGCTGCACCCAGTAGGGCTCCCGGTCTCCAGCGGAAGGCCTCCGCCCCCAAGAAGAAGACGGCACCTGGTGGAGGTGGCAACCCCGCCTCCCCTAGCACAGCCAGCGCTCCCGCTGTACCCCAGACTCCCTCTAGAGAGGGGATCTGGGAGGTGGCGGGAGCAAAGAAGAAGGCGGCTAAGGCCGCCAAAAAGGCAGCAAAGGCTGCCAAGAAGGCGGCTAAAGAGGCTGCCAAAGCGGTAAAGGCCGCCGCGGCGAAGGCGCCAAAGAGGCTCCGCGCTCCTCGCTCCACTGCCGTCGTCATCACGGTGACGTCAGAGGGCAAGGCGAGGGGCGTGGGGTACGCCGAGGTACTGAGGCAGGCGAAAGCCTCAGTCGACCTCAAGGCCCTCGAGATTGAGGGAGGTCTCCGGTGCAAGGTGACGCGCACCGGAGCACGCCTCCTCGAGGTCTCTGGCGCCACCAGCGGCCCCAAGGCTGATGCCCTAGCGGCAAAGCTGAGGGCGTCGCTGGACACGGGCGACGTCCGCGTCACCAGACCAAACAAATGCGCGAGTCTGCGCATTTCGGGTCTGGATGACGCGGCCACGACGGAGGAGATAATCTCCGCCGTCGTGGAGGCGAGTGGCTGCCCCCGTGATCAGGTGAGGTCAGGCGAAATCCGCTTTGGCCCCACTGGTCACGGGTCGGCGGTCGTGAGCTGTCCCGTCGCGGCGGCCCAGAAAGTGGCGGACGGACGGAGCCTCCTTATTGGAGGCTTCCTGAGGGCGCAGGTGCATCTCCTGCAGCCCCGCGAAGACAGGTGCTATAGGTGCCTGGTCGTGGGGCATGTAGGAGTGCAGTGTACGGCGGAAGTCACCGTGGGCGATCGGTGCTTCCGCTGTAGTCAGCCCGGTCACACGGCCCTTGCCTGTGACGCTCCGCCACGCTGTTCTAAATGCGTGGCGGAGGGCAAGGAGGCAAACCACCGGGCGGGCAGTAAGACCTGCGCTGCCTCAAGGCCGAAGCCCCGTCCGTCCGCACGGGGGGGTGAGGGTGTGGGTGCACGTTCGCGGCAGGGTGCGGATATGGACGTCCATTAATGGACACCCATATCCGCATCCTGCAGGTGAATCTGAACCACTGCACTGGTGCTCAGGACCTTCTGTACCAGAGCATCAGGCAGTGGTCCATTAATATCGTAGTCGTCGCCGAGCCGTACTGGGTTCACCCGGGAAGCCCGGTGGATCTGGACGGCATGGCGACCATCTTTGGGGGGACCGGCGCGGACGACTCGCGCCTAGCGCTTATTGCTAGGGGCCCGGGTTGCGTCGCGGCGGAATATGAGGGTGTGGCTGTCGTGGCCGTTTACATCTCGCCGAGCCTCGACCAGCATCAGTTTGAGCTATGGCTCCCTGAGCTGGACGTCGTTCTCGCTGCATGCCGGCCTCGCCCTGTCCTGGTCCTGGGAGACTTCAATGCCTGGTCGCAGGCTTGGGGCTCCCGGGAAACCAGAGGCAGGGGGAGGATACTGGAGGACTGGGTCACTACACGTGGCCTAGTCATCCTGAACCGGGGGAATGTCGCAACCTGGACGCGGCGGGGGCTCAGCTCGGTCATAGACGTTTCGTTTGCGACCCCTGAGCTCGCCTGCCGTGTCCAGGGATGGCGCGTGGTGGAGGAGGAGGAGACGTCGTCAGATCACCGATATATTCGGTTCGACGTCTCCCCTCCACCTAACCTGCCGCCAACAATCGCGAATCCCCCGGAACCGCGTTGGGCACTCCACCGCCTGGATCGGGAGGCTCTCCTGGAGGCGGCCATCGTGCAGGCCTGGATTCCGACAGCGGACGGGCCTGCCGATGTTGATGCCGAAGTGGAGTGGTTCGGGAGAGCCATGTCGCACATCTGCAATGCGGCGATGCCCAGGGCTAGGCCCAGACCGGCGAGGAGGCAGGTGTACTGGTGGACGCCGGAAATCGCGCAGTTGCGCGCGGAGTGCGTTCCCGCGCGCCGCCGGTACACCAGATTCCGCCGGAGGCGTCGCCGCCCAGACGATGCGGCAGCCCGAGAGACGGAGCTTTATGATGGGTACAAGGAAGCCAAGAGGGCCCTCCAAACGGCCATCAAGCGGTCCAAAAAGTTGGGCCGCGATGAGCTGATGGAGACTCTGGAGCGGAACCCGTGGGGGCGCCCGTACCTTATGGTAAGGGGCAAATTACGCCCTAAGGCGCCCCCACTGACTCAGAGTCTCCAGCCGGAGCGGCTGGAGGAGGTCCTGGACTCCTTGTTCCCGTCGAGAGCGGAGGAACACATTTCTCCGCGCATGGCTCCGTCTCAGGCGCCCAACGCGGAAGGCAGCGAGAACGACGTGCCCGTAGTCACCGAGGGTGAGTTAGGGGCGGCTGTACTGCGGCTTAAATCCCGCAGAAACACCGCCCCTGGACCCGACGGCATTCCAGGCCGAGCGTGGGTCCTGGCTCTCGAGGAGCTTGGGCCTCGACTAATTGGGCTCTTTAGCGCATGCCTCGAGAAAGGCCAGTTTCCCAAAGTCTGGAAGACAGGGAAACTGGTCTTGATTCGAAAGGCGGGGCGGCCGGCAAATTCCCCATCAGGGTACCGGCCGATCGTGTTGCTCGACGAGGTGTGCAAGCTCTTTGAGCGCATTATTGCACAACGCCTCGTCGGGCACCTCACACGCGTGGGGCCTGATCTGGCGGATAGCCAGTTTGGCTTCCGTCAGGGACGCTCCACCGTAGACGCGATCATGCGCATTAGAGGCCTGACGGAGGAAGCAGTCTCACAGGGTGAGGTGGTGGTGGCGGTGTCTCTCGACATCGCCAACGCATTCAACACCTTGCCCTGGAGCTGCGTCAGGGAGGCGCTTATCTATCATGGAGTGCCTCCCTACCTCCGTCGAATTGTCGGGGCTTATCTCTCCGAGAGAGCCATAACTTACCCGAGCTGGCTAGGGCCGGGTCGGCGAGATGTGTCGTGCGGTGTTCCACAGGGATCGGTTTTAGGGCCGCTCCTGTGGAACATCGGTTACGACTGGGTGCTGCGTGGTCCGTTGCTCAGAGGGGTCGGCGTAACATGTTACGCCGACGACACCCTCGTTACGGCGCGGGGAGCAACGCACCGTGCCGCAGCACTTAAGGCCACGGCAGGGGTTGCTCAGGTCGTGGGTCGGATTCGGCGGCTGGGTCTTGAGGTCGCCCTTCACAAATCCGAGGCTCTGTGCTTCCACGGACCTCGGATGGGGCCACCTGCGGGATCCAGCCTACAGGTGGGGGGCGTCAGCATCGGCATCGAGCCCTCGATGAAGTATCTGGGGCTCGTACTCGATGGCCGGTGGAACTTCGGACATCATTTCCGAAGTTTGGTCCCAAAACTGAGGGGAGCATCGGCCGCACTCGCGCGGCTGATGCCCAACATCAGGGGACCCAACGCTCCCTACAGGAGGCTGTACCTTGGGATCGTGCGAAGCATGGCCCTGTACGGGGCTCCCGTATGGGCGGACACCCTGACGGCCAGCAATGAGGCTAGACTGATGAGCCCGCAGAGAGTGATGGCCGTCAGGGTGATAAGAGGATACCGCACGATCTCCGGTGAGGCGGCATGTCTCCTAGCCGGGACCCCTCCATGGGACCTGGAAGCGAGAGCCCTTGCGTCACTGTTCAGATGGCGCAAGGAGGCGCTGGAGCGGGGCCAAAGGCCTGCGTCTCGAGAAATCGAGGCCCAGCGGACCCTGCTCCACCAGGAAACCCTGGAGACATGGAAGATGCGACTTGAGCAACCAAAGGGGGGATTCGCCACAATCGCGGCCGTCAGACCGGTCATGGACGAGTGGCTGGAGAGAAGACACGGTGCTCTCTCCTACCGGTTGACACAGATGCTTGCCGGGCACGGTAGCTTCGGTAGGTTTCTGTGGCGAAAACACCGGGAAACCACGGCCGAATGTCAGCACTGCGAGGACCGCAGCGATGACACGGCGCTCCACACGCTGGTGAAGTGCGCGGGGTGGGCACAACAGCGACAGGTCCTCGTAGTGGGTCTGGGCGTGGACACTCTCTCGCTTGAGGCCATGGTGCGAGCCATGCTCTCCAGCGGGAGTAAGTGGGACTGCGCCGCCTCTTTCTGCGAGCAGGTCATGCTCGCGAAGGAGGCGGCGGGCCGGGTGCGGGAGAGAACTCTCCCACCCGAGTTCCGCAGTCGGCGCCCTGGGCGCCGCCGACGTGTCTTCGCCGAGGACTATCGGCCTCCATGACCGGGGGTCTGAGGACGGTGAGAGGGCCGCTCACCGTCCTTACAGAAGCAGGCCCATGACGGCAGCGTGACGTGAGCACTCACGCACGCCCCCCCTTAGAAGCGGGGTCACACCCGAAATCCCCCATAGACGCGGGATTGCACCCGAACCACCCCCTGGGCGAGGCCGCATTGGCGGCCGTAGGTCTGTTGGGAGTCACGGGACATCCTTCCTGAGGGCTTACCCGGGGCTCTCAACCATAGGCTGTTGGGCGTTACGTGAGGTTTTTTAGTCGGTAAGAGTCCGGCATAGCATCCTACGAGGATTTTCCCTCACGTTAAAAAAAAAAAAAAAAAAAAAATGAATGTTAATGTAAGCAAGACAAAAGTAATGGTTTTTGAAAGAGAGAAATGTATGACTGATTGCTCGATATCGATCGAAGGAAAGAGCGTGGAACAGGTGAAAGAGTTTGTATATTTGGGTTCAAAATTTGCAAGAGATGGAAAGTGTGACAATGATATTGAAAGAAGAGTTTTGGCAGGAAACCAAGTGAATGGAGCCATTCACACCTTTATGAGCAGTCAGAACGTGTCTAAAAATGAAAATGAAAAAATCTTTATTCATATAGGTCACAATGTAACGCTTATGAACGTCCAAATGATTGCTTCTACATTTACATTTACTGCCAGATTCGCAAAGCAATAGGTAGAGCTGGAGAAAAAAAGAACCTGGCAATAAAACTCCAGCCACTCTTTTAACATCCAGTAGGTAATTACAAATCATTCAACAACTACAGAGGTGTAATTGTTGAATGATTTGTGTGATAAGATTTGTACACGCGAGTTTTCATTAAGCAATATCCTTTTTTAAACAAAATTCGTCTAGGTAGGTACATAATTTTTTTTTGTGTGTTGACTTGGAGCGCCTTAAACCCACGCATTTTTATCATCTATATAGTCTTGAATTGTATAATATGCCTTGCTACATAATTTGGCTTTAATGGTAGCTTTGAATTTGTTTATTGACAATAATCTAGTTTCTTTGGGAAGTTTATTATAAAACTTTATACATTGTCCGACAAAAGAACTGCTTATACTGTGTAGACGAGTAGCATGTAAAACAAGATTATCTTTATGCCTGGTATTTACATTGTGTATATCACATTTTTTTAGAAATTGGTCCTTATTTTTATGCACATAAATTAAATTTTCATACATGTAACCTAAAGGGATATAACAGTTAGAATATTAATTTCTTTGAATTTTTCTCTTAGAGAAACTCTAGGACCTAGCTGGTATATTGCTCTCACAGCTCTCTTTTGTAATATAAATATGTTATTGATGTCCGCTGAATCTCCCCAGAGAAGAATTCCGTATGACATAACACTATGGAAATAACTGAAATAGACTATTCTAGCCATTTCAACATCAGTGAGCCGTCTAATTGTTTTAACTGCATATGCAGCAGAACTTAATTTACCTGACAATTTTTCTATATGGGGGCCCCAGTGCAACTTCGAGTCAATTGTAATGCCTAAAAATACTGTAGTCTCCACAGAGTCCAGCCCGGATCCATTCAGTTGTACATTGGTCGCCACCTGTCTCACATTAGGTGTCGAAAACTTTATTACTTTAGTTTTTTTATCATTTAAAAGAAGGTTATTAACGCTAAACCAATAAACAACTTTTGAAAGTGCACTGTTAACATCGTCATAATCCATTAACTGTCTATTTATTTTAAATGTCAGAGAAGTATCATCCGCGAACAGAACAATCTCATGTTCATCCCTAACATAATAAGGTAAATCATTTATGTATATGACGGCACACTTCAAATGTGATCCTAATGACAAGTGACATTGACAGGTGACATAACACCGAGCGCTGGAGGGGCGGCCACGCACGACATATCACGACGTCGTCAGTCGAGTCCCGGTCATTATTGGTGCAACGATCGACCGGTGCGCACGCGCCCACGTGCTCTGGTGGAATGTTATAACAGTGTAGATTTAGTTAGTCCTAGGAGGTTCTTTGTGTTTAGTGTTAGTTATACGATTGACTAAATGAGTGTTAACTAAACCACGCATTATTTCTTTATACCACGATTCCTGGTTTCCTCGCCGAACTACCTACAAAGTGATAGTTACATCGGAATGTAGCAACGTGCCACCTGACACCACTCAATCCTACATCAGAAGTGGGATGAAACTCAGTCGCCCACGTGGCGATAGAGTATGCATTTTTATGGCGATACAGAAACGGAAATATGGCATTTTCTGTTGAAGCAGCAGTAACGCGGTAATTTCTGTCACAGAAAGTACGCACGCACCTTCAGGATTACTTTGGTGAGCAGTTTCATGTTTATTTCTATTCTGATACCGAATATTCGGCAGTGGAAGAATCTATCTTCTGTAAATTTAAGAATTAAAGACTTTGTTATAGTGTGACTGCAACAGATACTGGATTAACTTTCGTGAGATCGCCTGTAGAAATTCTGACCACTGATACTGATGGCGTAACTTTTGAAATCCCTTTTTCTTTGTTTTACTAGGCCACTAGGCTGGCTAGAAACGATCATGATTTGACGTCCAACCGTATCACATGGCGCCCTTCATAAAAAAAATAGAAATTAGATTGACCAGTACGTGAGACAATAACATCCCTCCTATAAGGAAACTGAAATCAGAAACTTGAATTCTTGAATCACACGTTTATTATCGGTGATACCCTTGCAGTTTGACCCTGGAGGAGCACACCAGTCGGTTCTCGTACATACTTAAGAGCCAATATAATTCGCTGTAGTTGATCATTATTTGCAAGTTCCATTCTGTAGTTTAAAATGAAACAAGACTGTACGAACAGGATGTGTGTAGACTACTGCGCTTGAGGACACACAGTCCTAAACCGTTATTTTTTTTTTGTTGCTTCTCGGAACAATTAGTAAGGTTACATGGAGGTCGATCTCTCTACGATCTTAGATTTAGCGTCAGAAAAGGTTCGAAGCTCTCACTCATGCAGTTGGAAATTATGTTATCATCATTTGCATAACAGCAAGTTTGGTGTGGTCAAAGACTGCATTCATGCAGTCCACATGGGCGAAAGCGGACATAGTGCCGCTTGTCTCATTTGAATTTCATATTGTGATGTCAAATTGGTTAGGAAGGCATTGGCTAGGAAATATTACATGCACACTTCTTTTCAGAAAATAATCCCCTACAGTACTGCAAAGAGAGTGTATTGATCAATCAGCGGAATTTGCTGACCAATAGCTGATTGCGGAACAGCAGAAGGATGGAGAGCTCTTAAAACTCGTATCCTACCTGAATAATGGAAAGCTTCCTCGGGGATCACTCAGGACCCAAAGGGCCAGGATCAGATGTGCTACACCGGAAATCTAGCGATTTGGTAAAACTCTTTGTTTGCAAATGGTCCTTAGATCGTTCTGATGTTCTGTCATCAACGATGTCCACGAGAGGTTACTGCGTTCACGCTTATGAACTTTATTGCTTCAAGAACATGCCGAGGGTTATAAGAAAATTTAAATAAATTTACAGACAGCCGCGCGATATCATTTATCAGGTAAAGTACAGGTAAAAACGAACACCAATACCAGGGTGGCACTACCCTGACACACCACACACATTGATGCGACCAGAAAACTTAGTGTATGAACAACCAAAAGGAAGTTATCAGTTCAATAGAAGAGCTTGGAGTCCTGCGGTCTTGGTGTTCTGTAAATTCATTTTGTCGTAAGCAGCTTTTACTGTGGCAGTCCTTGGATGGGTAACCACTTTGTGACTCTTTCATGTACAAGCACTTTCGGGCTTCGGAGGTTAGCGGTAAGGTCCCGGTTGTCGATGAAATGGCTGTCATTATACCAGGTACTAAGTACGCATCATTTCATCCTACACTTAGCATCGATATAAGCAGCAGTATAAGACACTGAATTATAGTGTTCGTTATTCGGCATACTTATCTACATGATTGGCGATCAAGGACGGTACTCCGCCAGCAGAGACTTCAAGGAATTTTGTGAGTCCGTTATTATCAAGCTTTATTTAATAGCAACATGTAATTCGAAAGCCTACAACCAGGAAGAGAGAATCCGAGATACTGAAGATGAACTCCATGTATGAACATATATGGAACTAAGTAGTCGCTCGTGACGGGATGCTCTGTTCAAACGTACAGCTCTCTCTCAATTGCACCATGAATTAGGTCACGCAGGCTAGTCCCTTAGAACTTTTAATAGGTAAGATTGTAAGGTTTAAATTTTTGATAGATTACAAGCTGTGAATAAAATTCGCTTACAAGTTATGACTCCTGTGCTATCTGATCGTAGTTTCTTAGTGTAATTATCAGACCAGTGATTTTAGTTGTAACTGACGGTACCGGCTACAAGATGGTTTAATGGTTGCCCAATGAGTGTTTTGTTGACCAGGAGTGATACAAGTTCGAATGGTTTGATTATTCCAATGTGACATAATCTTTCCTCAAAATATTGGTTATAAATAATGAAATGTAGGTATGAGCAACCGCCGCTTATATAATGGGCAAAAAAATAATCTATTCAGGGAATGGAACCAATATTATGTCATCCCTCATAACGTTTTGGCGGAAGACATGTACAGTAACTTGTTACCGTTGTACTTTAACTCTAAATTTTGTTAATTTTCATGTAACTTCTTCGTGAACGGTTGCGCTGTGGCCGCTGTGGGTGCTCCATCGCCAGCGCAGCGGAGAAGCAGAGCGCGGGTCGACAGCGCCTTGCGCGAGCACTGGTGTGAAAACTAACAGCGTGCGGCACGGGCGGCGCGGTCACTAGCAGATTATGTTGTGCCGGAGCTACGGGAGGCGTATCCTCATCGAGCTGCTGGGTAGTTATGAAGATCGACGTGCTACGAGGATGGACCTTGCAAATTACAGGTCACGTAGTCCTTTTCTTTTTCCATTAAGTAGGTCGTTGAGATGACGAAGGGGTTAGACCTTCATGTGAGTAGATTCTTTAAAGACTTACCTGACAAATGATGATGAAGGAGTAAGACCTTCACGTGAGTGAGTGAGTGTAGCATGCGAATTACTCTGGCCGCGCGCAGATTCATGCTAGCCATGGGTCTTTATAGTGACCTACGTCGTCAAGCCGTAAGGAAAAGCCTACAGCATAGGGTTCTTTGAAAGGGGTCTTTGAAGGTTTTTACAGGGTCGGCAGCACGGGAGTGGTGGCGCCTCTGGTGTTGCAAGCGTTCATATGCTACGGTGACCACCAGTCCTTGTCTGCCACCTTAGTGGTATAAAAAAAAGTGCCGAAGGTAGGCATTTTCTGGTTCAATTCATACCATTATCTGAAGTGGGTACAGGATGGAAGTCCCACTACCTGGCCGGATGGAGGCTTTAGGTTGAGTTAAGAGTATTGCATACTGAACTAGCCGATTTCGATTTAATTGAGTACCTATTGTGATCAGCAATACTCAAGAGATCAAAATAATCAAGAGTAAAAAAATAGCAGAAACAGCAATAGGCTCACCACCTATTGCGTGGGACATAAAACCATAAGGTGAAATGTGGGCGTATACTGTGCCTCTGCCTATGGGAGCGTGACTGTGTGTATGTGTTTGTATGTATATATTGTGATCAGATTTAATAAGCGTTGCGAACTGTTTAGAATAAAATAATGCAGACTTAATATGTCGAGTTTATTTAGCTGATGCCCGACTCTTCGGTCAGGAAGGTCGAGCAAAAGATTCTGTACTTTGGATAAACTGTTGTTTCAGATGCTGTAAATGTTTGCGATGCTTCACACGAGGACGTGTGAGTCGTCGTGATGGCCGTGTCGCAGAACTAACATCACAGCTGGAGGTGCACTGCTGACGTCATCCGGTGAGACTGTTCCTTTTCTTTCTGAAGCGAATCGCCAGGATTTGCGACCTTTGTGTGCCTCTTTCACGTTCTACAGATTCGTGAGTCGATTTATGTATGAACCTCTGCCGCTATACAAAGTCACGCTTTTGTTATGGGGAAGACTGGCTGAAGAGGTCACGTATGCCTGAGCCACGTCTGTTTAGGCTGGTTCAAAAGGATACGTGCGCCTGGGCCACGTCTTTGTTGGTCAGACTGGTTGGAGAGGCCGCGTAAGCCTAGACCACGTCTGGTTGAACTGGTTGAAAAGGTTACGTGCGCCTGGGCCACGTCTGTGTTGGTTGGACTGGTTGAAGGGGCCGCGTACGCTTGAAATGTGTACGTGCGCCCGGGCCACGTCTGTGTTGGTCGGACTGGTTGAAGGGGCCGCGTACGCTTGAAATGTGTACGTGCGCCCGGGCCACGTCTGTGTTGGTCGGACTGGTTGAAGGGGCCACGTACGCTTGAAATGTGTACGTGCGCCCGGGCTACGTCTGTGTTGGTCGGACTGGTTGAAGGGGCCGCGTACGCTTGAAATGTGTACGTGCGCCCGGGCCACGTCTGTGTTGGTCGGACTGGTTGAAGGGGCCGCGTACGCTTGAAATGTGTACGTGCGCCCGGGCCACGTCTGTGTTGGTCGGACTGGTTGAAGGGGCCGCGTACGCTTGAAATGTGTACGTGCGCCCGGGCCACGTCTGTGTTGGTCGGACTGGTTGAAGGGGCCACGTACGCTTGAAATGTGTACGTGCGCCCGGGCCACGTCTGTGTTGGTCGGACTGGTTGAAGGGGCCGCGTACGCTTGAAATGTGTACGTGCGCCCGGGCCACGTCTGTGTTGGTCGGACTGGTTGAAGGGGCCGCGTACGCTTGAAATGTGTACGTGCGCCCGAGCCACGTCTGTGTTGGTCGGACTGGTTGAAGGGGCCGCGTACGCTTGTAATGTGTACGTGCGCCCGGGCCACGTCTGTGTTGGTCGGGCTGGTTAAAGAGGCCGCCTACGCTTGAAATGTGTACGTGCGCCCGAGCCACGTCTATGTTGGTAGGGCTGGTTGAAGAGGCTGCGTATACCCAGGCCACGTCTACTTAGACTGGTTAAAAGAGGTACGTACGCCTGGGCCACGTCTTTGTTGAAGGTTGGACTGGTTGGGAAGACCTCGTATGCCTGAGCCATGTCTGTGTGTTGCGCTAGCTAGTTTAAGAGGCCTCGGATGCCTCAACCCGTTTCAAGTACTATTTGGTTTAAAGGGCTTAGTACGCCCGGCTTATTGGGAAAGGAAGTTAAGTTCACAATTTCTGTCAGGAATGGACGAGCGATCATTAACGCATTCTTAAATTTCTACGGGTGTTTCGCCCGAGGACGTGCGATAGTCAGGGTTGGCCGTGACGGCACACTTCAAATGTGATCCTAATGACAAGTGACATTGACAGGTGACATAACACCGAGCGCTGGAGGGGCGGCCACGCACGACATATCACGACGTCGTCAGTCGAGTCCCGGTCATTATTGGTGCAACGATCGAGTCGAGGCGCGTGCGCACCGGTCGATCGGATCGACCGGTGCGCACGCGCCCACGTGCTCTGGTGGAATGTTATAACAGTGTAGATTTAGTTAGTCCTAGGAGGTTCTTTGTGTTTAGTGTTAGTTATACGATTGACTAAATGAGTGTTAACTAAACCACGCATTATTTCTTTATACCACGATTCCTGGTTTCCTCGCCGAACTACCTACAAAGTGATAGTTACATCGGAATGTAGCAACGTGCCACCTGACACCACTCAATCCTACATATATTAAAAAGAGAAATGGACCAAGGATTGAACCCTGCGGGACACCCATTACAACTGGGGTCCCTGGAGATCGTATACCGTTTACTTCAACCCTCTGAATTCTATTGCTCAAATAAGAAGTCATGAGGTCGAGAGCTCTATTCCTGACACCATAGTGGCGCAACTTTTTGACCAGAGTTTCGTGGTGAACACAATCGAAGGCCTTAGACAAATCGCAAAACACACCCAGTGCATCCTGCGAATCCTCCCAAGCCGTGTAAATACTCTTAAGTAAAGCAACTCCTGCATCCACTGTTGAACAACCCTTTGTGAACCCAACTCATTCACGTAATACAAGATTACAGCCGAATAATTCAAAATTTCTACTATTATTAGTCAACTTGTATAATTTTCTGTTTATTTTGTATCGAGTATTGTTCTCATTACGTGAGAAAGATTTACTATATGGTAATGTAGACAATATTACCTGTTTGACTGACAATTTTAACAACTTTTCATGGAAATTATTAATAGTGTTTATATTTACATAGTCTCTCCTGCCAATAAATATAACTATTGTTGATTGTGGGCAGTGTGTACTAGTCAATACTTTACTAACTATTTGAGAGTAGGTGGCCCCAGGAAATGAATTAATTATGACTGAACTACTCATATGTTGAACTAAGTGGTAACCTAAGTTCTGGCCGATTTCATCACAATATACAACTATCTTTCCAGTATTTACAATTTCTGAAACCTTTGTTACAGGGTCAGCAGAGGAAGTTAAGTTTAATTGTACAGCATGTTCATCCATACTGCCCGCTAAGTGAACCCCTGGAAGCGTTGACTCAGTCTGGGATGTTATGGGCAAGGAAGAATTTGGCAGAGATTCTTCACAGGCTGGTGATAGATTATATAATTTCTC
Source organism: Miltochrista miniata (assembly GCA_933228765.1). Classification (NCBI taxonomy): domain Eukaryota; kingdom Metazoa; phylum Arthropoda; class Insecta; order Lepidoptera; family Erebidae; genus Miltochrista; species Miltochrista miniata. The sequence continues at coordinate 2,794,309 of OW121772.1, read as the reverse complement.
AAGTGAATGGAACCTTTGTTCATTGCTGTGACAAGACTCAACCAAGCTATTTAGTGCCTCAATATACTCTCCAATTTCTTTTTGTGATATTTTGTACTTTAATGTTATTGACTCTAAAGACTTATTTAAATGTATGATTTCTGACTGCAATTGAAGTATATCAGTCTCATACTGCTCTGTTTGAATGGTTAATTGTTTTCTACTAGTTTCTACTACTTGTTGTAGCTGATAATTTGATTTACAAGTCCTAAGATATTTATTCGCACCTATTTTAAACTTTTTGATTTGTTTCTGTGATTTAACAATAAATTTATTGAGCTTTATATATTTTTTTAATTTATTCCTGCTAGTACTAACTAATCTAATGGTGTTGTTAGATGCTAAAGTAATATTATTAGAAGTATCGGGTGTCGAGAGATCTATAATATCTGAGGTCATGGGCTGGTCAAGATTAATACAATCTGACTTTACACTCATCAGCTCATCATACAGACTGTGGGAGAGGGCAACCTGATCAGCTGATTTGAGAGTCTCCCTGTGAGTGATGGAGTTATGAACATCACTTAGCTCACATTCCAGAATGCTGATACGCTTTAAGGCTCTCTCATGGGTGTTGCTGCACTCTTCCAGACCTACCACGGTTTCCTGAAGATGATTCCGCTGTAGTGTAAGCTCCATTACCTGTGAATGTAGCTCAGCCAACTCTTGTTTGAGTTGGGTATTTTTCTCAATGACATTTAATATTTCTTTTTCACTGTCGTCCCGTTCTTCCAACAACTGCTTATTAAGATTTTTGCAAATTTCAAGTTCCTTAATGGTGAGATTGAACTTTTGTTGCAAGTCACGGGTTACAGCACTGCGGGTCATCATTTTTATTTATATTGCCCTTTGAAAATAATTTATATCAGTGAAGAATGTAGTGTCACTTAGAGTAATGGACAAGTAATTTATAATACTTTACAATATTTACCTACTCAAAAAAAGGGAATATATGAACAAAATTCTTAATTTGTATAAGTATTAAGTACTTATGTAGATTCAATTGTATTTGAAAACCAATTAAGCAGTTCAATACACAATCTATTTAAAATGTTTATTCAATTTATATCAATTTTGCAATGAATGATAGTCTGATAACAAAGTTAAATGCAAATAAATACAAAATTTAATTAATTTTTCACTTGGTATGGTACCTACCCTACTCTCAAATTAACAAATTGTAAGTTTGAAAAATTGGAATTTTAACAGAATATTTTTCATAATTTTTTACAGTTCTTGTTCGTTTTCATGAAGTTAAAAGATCACTTTTCACTAGTAACCGTAAACTCGCAGCTATTTTTACTTACTTTTTAACAATTTTGTACTGAAATACTTTTTTCTATGGCTTCTGACATTAATCGCTTTTCATTTCGTCGTCGTCTTGTGTATGCTTTTAATATTACTTACAACTTATTTTCCGTAGTTAACCTTTATATTTATCACTTTTTTGCTTTAAAAGGTTTGTTATTTATAATTTTAAATCCTAAAAATTCACATACGTAAAACATAAACATACGTAAAAAGGCAATGATGGCTGTACATAGAGGAGTGCTTGTCCCTACACTTATGCATGGTAGTGAAAGTTGGGTGTGGCAGGAGAAGCATGAAAGTAAAATTAATGCAGTGGAAATGAGAAGTTTGCGAAGTATAGCTGGAGTGACATTGAGGGATAAACTAAAGAATAGTGTGATAAGGGAACATTGCGGTATGACAGAAGATGTAGTGACTAAGATAGAGAAAGGGATGCTCAGATGGTTTGGACATGTGGAGAGAATGGATGGAAATAGGGTGACGAAACAGATTTATGAAGCGAGAGTGAATGAGCAAACTGGTAGGGGTCGACCTCGGCATACTCATGTCGATCAAATTAATAATCTTCTGAGAAAAGACCAGGTCAAGAGTACCCTTAACCGAAGAGCATGTATGAAGACACTTATGAAAGTTGAAGAAGCGAAAGTTGTTTGCCAGAATCGTAGCAAGTGGAAAGTCATAGTCTCTGCCTACCCCGTTGGGAGACAGGCGTGATGTTATGTATGTATGTATTAATCTAGCCCAAATGGCGTTTAAAATCTGATTTTTATTTAATCCTACTAATATTATAAATGTGAAAGTTTGTGAAGATGTTTGGATGTTCAGATGTTTGGATGTTTGTTACTCAATCACGCACTAACGTCGGAATGGATTGGGCTGAAATTTGGTACAGAGATAGCTTATAGTCTAGAATAACACACAGGCTACTTTTCATCCCGGGAAAATGATCCCACGGGAAGCGGGAACGGGTACCAAATTTCACGCGGGCGAAGCCGCGAGCTTCATCTAGTACCGTATAAGTATGAAATGGACTCGGGGGCCCAGGAAACCCCAGCCCCGCGCGGCAAGCAATGCTAGGACACGATGCTAGCGCATCCGGGCCCCCGGCTCCATCTCATACCCGCGTTTATTCTGTTGCATACTTCTATTCATTCTATCGTATACATTTTTTGAATTACGTCAGTTGTAAATTAACATACCTTTTTCACAATCACACAATCACATTAACTTTCATTCGTCTGTGTTTATCACAAACATGCCTTTCATATACAATCACGCTATACCTTTCGCACTTGCACAATGAACGCATTGGCTTGAGACCTTTCTTTCATTCATTCATTCACGCAATACCTTTCATACTTGTTCATTTAATTAGCTTTGATCTCGATTCTCTCTGTCAATCACACATTATGTATTACATGCACCCCATGGGATGGAAGGGGTCTAGTTTGGCGCATAACACTTCTCCGGTCCATTGCTGTTTGGAAAAAAGAAATTAGCAAGCAAACAAATGAAATAAAGCTACTTTATAGCAAAGAGTTGCAGCAGGCGCAGTTGGAAAAGAGAACTGTCTTTTTAGTATTGCGTTCCCATATAGTACACACTATAGCTGTAAGGTATTTTTTTTTCCTCTTTTATTACAGATTTCATTATACCAATCTCATTCCTAGGTGTACAACTACAATCTATATATGCGGTAATACCAATTATGACAATTTAAATATGTACATCTTATTGACGACAATTTCTTTTGGAGATCTAGAGTCCAGGTCTTAACACATCCCATCAATTCTGTTACAGTCAATATTCTTTATAATATTGAATAACAAAAGTTTTCAGCGCTTGTTTCTCAACAATGCTGCCTTCACAATCTTTTATCCATACTTGAGAAATGCCGCTTGATGTTGTTTCAAAAGAGCATGGAAATTTTCAGCCGAGACTTCTACGCCAGTGACCGTCTCTAGATCCACCCTATCTGCAGCGTGCATGGGGCAGTCCTGTAGTAAGTGGACGACCGTCTCCTCCACCCCGGGCTCGCAGGCACACGATTGTCTTGTGGTGCCGGCGATCGTCATCTTCCGGACGACACTGTATGCCTCCACTGCGCATGGGAGGAAAAGCTTGGTGACGGAGGCCTGCTCGCCCTCACTGTACCATTTGTTCCATTTGTCAAGCGTACCCTGTCTCAGAGTACGCTTCACAAATGAAACAGGGTACAGTCCGTAGTCCGGTGCCTTCTTCAGCCTCAGAGCCGCCTCCTTGGCGAGCTGGTCGGCTCGCTCATTGCCCCCCAACCCTGCGTGAGCCTTGACCCAGAATAAGGAGATTTCCTTACCCTGGGCCATGCCTTTGTCAATGGCGGCTCTGGCTTCAACCGCCAGGGGATGGAGAGCATGACGGTTTATGACCGTCAGGAGAGCGGCTCTGCTATCACTGAAGATACCGAAGGTGGACGCGCCTCGCCTGAGGATCTCACTGGCCGCTTTGCATAACGCCAGGAGTTCAGCCTGATAGACGGTGCAATAGGGCGACAGAGCAAGTTTGAGGGCCTTAATATCGGTCCGGCTATCCCAAAACGATAGCGCGGCACCGACACGGCCCTCAATCTTGCTCCCGTCCGTGAAGATGCGAATGTCAAAACGATTCGCATCTTCTAGCTGCCCTTCGTCTACCAGGCTTGAAAACCCCAATGGCGCATGCTCCGCGGGGTGAGGTGCCTCTATCGCCGGGGACATTAGCTCGACCTCCCTGTCTCCCAACCATGGCTGGTTCACTCCTCTCTTGGCCTCGAACAACGAGGCCACCTCTCGAACTCTGAGGTCCAGAGGGAGCAAGCCAGCCAAGACTAGCGCCGAGTTCAGGGAGACCGTGCGATATGCCTTACACAGCTTTTGGGCGAAACCGCGCTGTACCACGTTCAGCTGCTTTTGGACCCCAAGCTTGTCCACCGACGCGTGCCAAGCACTGGCGGCGTACAGAATCGTCGGCTCTACGGCCGCGACGTAGATCGTCCGGATCACCTCGGGGTGAAGCCCCCAGCTGATCCGGGCCATCCGCGCCAACTTCCGGTAGATGCCGATCGCCTTTCTGCATACATTGGTGACGTGTGTGTTGAATGTGAGTGCCTTGTCTATGGTTAGCCCTAGGATTTTTATTTGGGGGGACATGCCAATGTCTATCCCGCCCATGCTAAGGCGCGGGACATCGTACTTCAGCCTCCGCGTTATTACCATCGCACTGGTTTTGTGCGGTGCGAATTTTAGCTTATTTCGGATGCCCCACTCCCGCACATGTTCGAGAGAGGCATTGGCGTGTCCCTCGACCTCCAGAGCTGTGTCCTCGTCAAACATCAGCACCACATCGTCCGCGAAAGCCTGCACAAACACACCCATTCGCTCAAGTGCATACAGAAGTGGATCCAGAAGTAAGTTCCACAGTAAGGGACCTCCGATCGACCCTTGGACGCACCCTTTATCCGTAGAGCGGCTGTGCTCCTCGCCGGCGTACCGAACCCTCACTCTCCTGTCGCTAAGGTAGCTGCTGATTACTCGTCTCAAGTTTGCCGGACACTTTTCCTCAGCCAGTCGGACTTTTATAGCTGGCCACCAGGCGCTATCGAAGGCCCCCTCTATGTCCAAGGACACCATAGTGACTATCCTCTTTTCACGGAGTTTAGCCACTATGTGCCCCATCAGGTAACAGAGGGCGTCTTCGGTGCACTTTTGGGGCATAAACCGTACTGGCGGGTACTCATCCGCGGCAATAAATGATACTTGAGACGAGCAATCACCATTCTCTCGTACACCTTTCCCAGAACCGGAAGCAGCCCTATCGGTCTGTACGATTTGGGAACGGTGTACGAGTCTTTGCCAGGCTTCTTCAGCACCACCACCACGGCTTCCTTCCATATCTTAGGAAAGTAGCCGTGATGGAGGCACTGATTCAGCAGCTTCAGGAAGAGTGACGGATCGGCCCCAATGGCTTGGGCACAGATATCGGCTGTAAAGCCATCCACTCCCGGTGCTTTTTTCGGGTTAAATTTCTGAAGCGCATCGAACAGTTCGCCCACCGTAAAAGGTGGGTCATCGTCATCATGATCCTCTATTGCTTTTACGGCGGTTTCGCGTATCTGTCGATGCGCCTCAGAATCCTCCTCGACTCGGTCCTCCGGGTAGAAGGTTCGAGCGAGGAGTTGTGCTGAGCCCCTAGCGTCCAGATGGGTTCCATTATGGATTAACAGGCGATCTTCCTCCCTCACTGTGGCCCTCCCTATCACTCTATAAACCCCCTCCCAGATGCCCTCCCTGTCCTGCTTTCCACAGAAATTCTTCCAACTCTCGACTTGTGCCTTTTTTACTTCAGATTCATACATCTTGCATTCCAGGTACTGCACAACCACCATTTGACGCCTGTCGGGCGCTGCGTGCCTGATCCGGCGCCTTTTGGTATTGACGTCCCTTTTGAGGGAGGCTAGCCTCTCCGACCACCACGGCATAGTTAGCCTAGTGGTACGCTGTATCTGCGTACCACTGGCCCGCTCCAAGTTCAAATTAAAAACTATGCAGTTGTGGTCGGAGTGGACGAGCCCTTCGTCAACCCTCTAGCCGTCGGTCAGGGGGAGCACATCGCTCGTGCAGGCCGTGACGTCAATGTAGCTGTGGTACCTCCTTCCGCCTCTGTAAGTATCGAAAGTTACAATATTCCCCGAAACTCCGAGAAATCGCCTTGCGCTATTTTATGGTGTTCTCAACAGATTATTTGTGCGAAAAGGCTTTCCGCTGTGTTGGTAATTAAAAACAAGGCGAAGAATCCTTTGAAAGTAAGTAATGATTTGCATGTAGCTTTGAGCAACAATATTAAAACTAGGTTAGCAGATCTCGTGAAGAAGATGCAACCCAGAAATCATATTAATACAAAAATACGGAAGTTTTCCTTTTATGCAATTTCCTATTGCGTTTTTTTAAAGTTTCATATTGATTATCACAGATTTTGTTTTAAATTATGCCTTTATAGTGGTCCCGGTTAACAAGAAAAATATAAAAGTGGTCCCTGACCACGAAAAGGTTGGGAACCCCTGTTCTAGACAATAACAACACTTTCACAAAAAAAATCTTATATTGCCATGATCTACAAACTCCAAGTCCGGGTTTCGAGGCTCGGTATTAACTATCTAGGGTCCAGAGTCCCTCACGTTAGACTCCAGAGAGACCGTGGTCTGAGTGCTCTCTGGAATCTGTACCTGTAGCAAAAGTTTAACATCTAGGGTGCAGGGTCCACAATCCAGGGCCCAGTGTCTAGAGTCCAAATTCTACAACAGGGAAGTCATTTATTATCTAAATGGCTGTGAAATTATTACTGGAACCATTAATATATTGAAAAGATTTTTTTTAAAGCTGAGCTGACGCGCGCTGCTTCGTACCGCTACATTCGTATACGACTGCAAGTCATGTTCTCACCCGTGCCTACTGTTCTCCCTTAGATACGCGCTCTATACCTTCTAATATATACTCTAACATTGTAACTCTCATAGAGATCTTTCTTTGTTTGTCTACTGTCTGACACTGTTCATCTTGTACATTCTAAATGTAAGCTCTTTACCACAATGACTTCCAGTTATAGTGGTGGTGTTTATGTTCTTGTTATGGCCTTATCGTGTAGTTTTTAGAACTTTTGGCTGCAACTAGGAAGTTTGAGCTGAGGTAGAGACTGAATCACAGCTCTACTCCCAACTTACACATATTACATCAATTATACGAGTGTACTTACAATATGTGGCTTCGCTCTGTGTTTGCTTGCCGACCAAGACACACGAATTTTCTTCCGGATCTGATGGCTGGATGTAGTCATCTTCTAACGAATCTTGCTCAGCAACTGAAGAATTTAATGCAATTGACAGTTTACGACAGGCCAGAATATACCATTGCTGCAATGCAATTTTAGTAGCTCAACAGCTGAATTCGGAGAAAGATTTCATCACGTAGCGTGATTGGCTAAATCTGGGGGATACGTCTTTAAGCTGACAACCCTAACTCGGTCCAATTTGGTCGTGTCACGAGTTTCCTTAGGATATCGGAGAATAACTGCATCTAAGCAATGCCTATTTCAGTCGCCTGCAAATACAGGCGGGTCGCTGGGTGGGTCAAGCGCCGCCAACGATACCTGAACCAGGACCTGAACCTCCGTCACTCGCTACAAGTCTTTATACAAGCACCTACCGCGGCCAACCAATCGGCGGTCAAAGTCAAAGGTGACTTGGCCGGGATGGCACACATGATATCAACGAGGCCGAACCTGATCGGGAGGTTCCCGTGATCTGATGTCAGTTTTTAGGTTATCACGAACATGAATGACAAAAGTGAACTTACCACACGTGTCTTCGCTCTCTTCTTTCTTGACGACACTTGAATGCTCTTCCGGATCTGATGGCTGGATGTAGTCATCTTCAAACGGATCTTGCTCAGCAACTGCAATATTTAATGTAATTGACAGTTTAAGACATACCAGTCCACAATATACCATTACTGCAAAGCAATTTTAATAGCTCAACCGCTGAATAGGTAACAAGATTTTAGTGGCAGTATGGCGGTACAAGCACACCGTGTAAGTACCGCTACCGTTGCGTTATTGTACGGGCATAGTCAGTACGCTTGTCTGTAGAATCTGTCTCCTCATTGGAGAATGTCGTAGCCCTCAACAGAAATACAGTTTACTAGCTATTCCCCGCGGCTTCGACCGCGTAGAAGTCGTTATCGCGTAGAAGTCGTTATCGCGTAAAAGTCGTTATCGCGTAAAATCATAACCCTCCTTTTGCGCAGTCGGTTTAAAAGGAGCCTATGTCCTTTCCAGAGCCTCGAACTATCTCTATACCAAATTTCCTCTCAGTCGCTCCAGCCGTTGAGGCGTGAAAGCGTAACAGACAGACAGACAGAGTTACTTTCGCATTTATAATATTAGTAGGGATTGACATATTTAACTATATTTCTGTGGAACAATAAATGGCATTGATGAAAACATTGTGTCAGTCTTGAACAGGACTCGAACCTGCCTCTTCTGTCTTGCCAGGACAGATGCTTATCCAATTAATCTATTAAGGCCTACTCAACTCTAGCGATTATTTGCTTTTTTGTACTTGGCAAATGTAGAACATTAACTATAAGGTGACATGTGGGCATATAATATCATTCCCGTTGAACAGACATTTACTAACTAAGTAACACTTTTGGGTAAAGTGAGTTATTGCTTACCTTCTGTGTCTTCTTGTTTCACTTCATCGATATAACAACCAGGTGGAGTCCTCTCGGCCTCATCATTTCCGCTCGAGTGTACATTGAGGCTTATTTTTTGTAGTCTGACTTGCTGTGAAAAATATGAAAAAACCAATTTTTAGGTTTCCTTAAAATAGAAAATGTGATACCAGTTCAAATACTCAATAGTCTTTAGTCTGAAATGTTAGGAGCTAGGGTGGCTAACTAAGGTCTTCCTTTACAAGTCTGCCAGAGGCATCATTTATATTAATTTAACCTATAGGCATTGTTGGTAGTGTTGTAAATATAAGCGCTGAGAGTCGAGCGTTGAGCGCTGAGTCGACGCTTCTGAGCTTTAAAGACTTGAGCGTTAGACGCTCAAGCGTTAAACGCTTGCAAGCGTTAAGACTCGCAACTTAAACGCTCGAGCTTCCAGCTCAAGCGTCGAACGAAGGGTTCCTTATAAGTTTAGTTTTTTTAATGTGGGTATTTAACAAATAACTACATATTAAATATTAGTGAGATAGATTGAGTGATCAGTCAGTCACGAAATATAATAATAATAACTGTATTTCCTATTAGATAAAATTTTTATTATTGTTATATATTCGTAATGTCGAGTACTTCACACAATATAGAAAATGATTGTTGTGTTATTAGTGTTACCAGTTTACAGTACCAAAATGATAACATGGAAACTTTACAAGTGGTGAATTGTCAGATTTGCATTTAGCTAAGCGTGTGAGTAATCAACAGAGTTGGAAATGGGACAATTTTGTAACTGCCCCGGAACGTGTTATGTGTATAATTTGCAGTAAAAGTTTTTCACCAAAATCATCCACATCCATACCTACTGCAAAAAATGGCATTTGAAATTTTGGCTGTGCCAAGTACAAGTGTAGTACCAAGTGAGGTGGCATTCTCCAAAGCTGGCCTAATCATAACTAAAAGAAGAAACAGACTTTGTGATGAAAATGTACAGGCCTGCATGTGTCTTTCTTCGTAGTTAAAAAAAATGTGATAAGATGATTTGATTACATAAAACATGATAATTATCATGGTTTATTTGGCTTAAAAACATTAAAGTGAAATAAAAAACTAAAATAAAATAAAAAAACATTAAAGTAAAATAAAAATAAAAAAAGATCACCTATATGCGAGATTCTTTTGCAAAAAACAGAAAGTAGAGTCAAAAAGACTTTATTATTTTCTGTTCATTTTGATTGAAGAAGAAGAAGAACCTAATCCTTTTTCATTTTATTTTAGACTAGCGGATGTCACGCAGTTTCACCCGCGTAATTCCTGTTCCCGTGGGAATAAAATATAGCCTATGTTCACCGGGGACAGTGTAGCCTCTTAACAGTGAAAGAACCAGTCAAATCAGTTCAGTAGTTTCGGAGCCTATTCGATGCAAACAAACAAACAATCAAATCTTTCACCTTTATAATATTAGTATAGATTAAAATAAAATATTGTTTAATGGTACAGTTATATCATTAAAATATAACATAAATAGGAATAAATCTCTCTTAAAGTTAGTTCTCGTTTGACGCTCAAGCTCGAATCGAGCGTGGAAGCGTCGAGTTCGAAGCTCCGAATGAGCTTTTTTACTAAAACGCTCAAGCCATTGCGCGAGCGTTTTAGAGCCGACTAGAGTTCCGACTCGAGCGTTTACAAACTGTTCGAGCGTCGACTCGAGCGTTTAAGCGCCGACTCGAGCGTTTTTACAACACTAATTGTTGGAAGCAAATCTCTAAAGCAATAGATGTGCGCCAACTGGCAGAGGAGCCTTGCTTTATATCCTAAACTAGATTTACTTTATAATGGCAAAATCAAGACCCCAAGAGTGTGCCCTCACATCAGTGACAACTCATGACCCTCTCACATAAATGTAACGTAGTGAATATATGATTAATATTATGTACTTAAGTTAAATTTGTACACCACTTGTGGTAGGACATAGACAATCAAAATTTACGCCACAACATATTAGTTTAAGATCCCGTTAAGAATGATCTTCACCGAGCTGGTTATTGGATGAAAATTACTTTAAATTCAATGAAATATGTTAATTAATTAATTGCAAAATATGATTAATCAAAAATTTCAAGAAAATGTTAACATTTCAATGACTTGAATAATACCTCCTAGATACATTCCATAAGCACCAATGGAAAGTACAACCCCCATAGGATATGCAAATGTTACGTTGTCGACTTTTTTCCTGTCACAACTCTTGGGTACGCAGGTATAAACAAGTAAATCAATACTAGTAACTTACAGCAAACTGGTTAATGAATAAAAGTAATTAAAATATAAAGATTATTTCATTAAATCCACCATTTATTATTTCATTGAAGACAAGTGAAATGCTTTTTTTTTATTTTTGATTAATCATAATATTCTGGACTGATTTTTTTTTGGCAACCCATCTGCCATTAATTTACTGATGTATTTCATTGAATATAAAATAATTTTCATCCATTAACCAACTCGGTGAAGATCTTTCTTAACGCGATCTTAGACCATAATATATGGTCCTTTATTATTCTTTTAAACTAAAAGTCGAAATCAATCAAATATGTACTTTTCTGAGATAACTCCTTCATCCAAACTCAGGAACAGATCTTGATACATATATTATGTATATTATTAGTACACCTAGTTTAGGTAAATATAAAATAATGGAACACAATTCAGGACACTAACCACTATACACTTCAGCATCTGAGTAAACAGATTCTCACTTTGAATGCAACTCCTCCTCAGCTGGTAACAGTCCTCAAGCTTTGCACAACAGATGTCACAGACCACTACTGGTCGCCCGTCTTCTGTAACAAACTATTAAACACAGTTAGCAGAGGTATAGATTTGTCATAGGTCAAGTACAGAAGGCACATATATTCTGCCTATCTCATTAACCAACCTTATTTCCCCAAGGATTGTCATATCAAAGAATGCTGAAGTGAGTGCCTAAAACAACTCAGTAAATGACACTAATGATGAATGGCAATGGCGCTATGTTTTAGAAACTATACTGTATGTTGTATTGTTGAAAGAATCAATGAGTGTTTCATAATGCTCACATTATAATAAACTACTAAAACACTAAACAGTGCCCATAAAGCATAACCGGATCGTGCTCTGTCCTACTAGACAACTTAATATAAATACATATAGTCGCGCCTTCATCCCCGAAGGGGTAGGTAGAGGTATAGTACCTATACACTCATATTTCACATAATAGTTATTTTTTCTTCCCTTTTGGCGATAACTTTCCGCCCAATACTTGGTGTGGATTAGGTAGTATTGTATACGGGATCCACACATTTATAGGATCTAAGTTTTGTGAGTGTACAAGAGAAAAGAGACAGCTAACAAAAAAAATTCAATAGGACAGCCGCAGGTTGCGCACCAATGATGTTATAGTAAAAAAGAGGTAGATATCGCATTAGCGCTCATAAACTGTTGCAGACAAAGTCACACAATTGTTGTAATTCCATTTAGTTGGCTAATAGCTGCGAGCGAAACAAGTCGTGTTGTGGTCTGCTGCTGTGTGCAAAACGACACAGATGGCTATCTCTCTCTATTTTAAACGTTTTGTATCCTCTATTGCAGGGCTTCCTAAACTTTAAAGAGTACGGAACACTAGCCAAATACCTTTTATTTTATGGAACCCCACCGAGCGACCATCCCCCCCCCCCCCCCCTCCGAGGCCGGTAGACTTAGGAGAATTCGGGTGGAAAAGCGTAATACACGTCCAGACCTGCCACGAGGACCTGGCGCTATTGCGCCTACCAATGTGTGAATGTGTGGAGTTGGAGCGCTGTGTACCCGCTGTGTTCCTCGCGCTGGCACAGCGGTGGTTCAAAGTGCTGGTGGCGATCCATCGACCATCAAGTACGAGCCCCAGATACTTCATCGAGAGCTCGATGTCTATGCTGACGCTACCTAACTGTATGCTGCATCCGGCAGTTGGCCCTTTCCAAGGCCCGTGAAATCACAGAGCCTCGGATTTATGATGGGCAACCTCAAGACCCAACCACCTTATTCGACTCACTTTTCTTTTTTTTATGTGTGGAACTGCTGCATGGATGATATGACTCCTAACGACTAAAACACACACAATGCCTTACAACAGTCTATGGCCGGAAGTTCCGGGTAAGCCCTCGGAAAGATGTCCCAGGGTGTCACCGCGGCCTCGCCTAGATGGTTCGGGTACTATCCCGCGTCTGGGGTGGCGACTCACTAGGTACTTGAGCCTGAGATCTCGCCGACCCGGCCCTAGCCAACTACTAATTTATACCCCTCTTGAAACGATCAGCTTTGACAATACAGTACGCACCTATATCGGCGGGGACCCTGAGGGCCCATAACGTGACTAGAGACCCCGAAGAAGCTGTTGACCGTCAGAGTGACATGAGGGCCCTGCACGATCGCCGTTGAGGCGACATGTCGCACCTCTCCATGGGACTAGAAAACCGAGGGCCCTTGCGTTGTTGTTTTTTTATCGCGCAAGGAGTTGCTGGAGCGGGGCAATGGCCTGCGCCTCATGATATCAAGGCTCGGATTCTAGGTCCGCCAAGAACTCATGAAGACTTGGAAGGTCCGACATATATAATGAAGGTTCGCCACAATCGGGGGGATAAAACCGGTTATGAACGAGTGACTATAGGGAAGTCATGACCATTTCTACTGTCTGTTGTCACAGATTCCGGGGTTCGGGTGCTTCGGTAAGTATCACGGCCAAGGGCCAACACTGCGAAAATCACAGCGTGAAAATAACACTGCCCAAAAATCAGCGCTTCTGGCTGTTCTTTTTATAATATTAACATGGATTGTGTACCCAATAAACTTATTGTTATTTTCAGGATGGTAATCGGACATAGATTCTAGATCTAGGTACCAAATGTTCAGTTGAAATAGATTTCCATTCATTCATAACTCTAATGCGTTTTTATTATTATTATTATTATTATTATTTTGGTTTTCCTTTTGGATTCCTCGGTTAAACCGGAGAACTAGTGGCACGGGCCTAAGCCAAGTGTTCACCAGTGAAAGTTCTGTTTGTTTGAGCAGATGATATTGTATATTATTGATTAATAGACGAGCAGCTACTAGCTGATGTGTCTATATCACAGTGTTGGAAAAGTCACTACACTTAATTGTTTCTTAAATTACACAGTTTATTAGTCCGTAACCAGTGGTCTAGTTTATTCTTGAACCCGTTCAATGAGGCTGCTGTTACAATGTCATCGGGCAGTCTGTTCCAGTTGTGAACTACCCGGTTGCCAAGGAAGTGCTGTGCAGTATTCGTATTTGATGGTGAGCGAACTATTCTTAGGCTATGTCCTCGGGATGACTTTACAGGCACTCTCAATGTATAAATGTTGTGGATGTCTGGTAAGTTATACCTACGGGAAATGATCTTGTAAGTCTCAATAAGGTCACCTCGAAGGCGTCTCTCTTCCAGGGTGGTAAGGCGTAACACTTGTAATCGCAAGGGGTACTCTTTACGGCGCAGGCTTGCTGGTATCTTTGTGGCTCTCCTTTGCACGCTTTCCAACAGGTCAATATCCTTGCGGAAGTATGGGCTCCAAATTTGAAACCCATACTCCAGCAGTGGCCGTATGTAAGTTTTATAAATTTTCAGGAAAACATCTTCGGTCATCGACTGGAATGCTTTTCTTATGATATAGATAAAAGAGTTGGCCTTCTTTACAATTCCAACAATGTGTTCCTCCCATTTCAAATTAGCGGTAATTAGAACCCCCAAGTCCTTTTGAACATTGACCGAGTTAATAGGTGTACCATCCAAGGTGTATGCAATTTCAGGGTTGGCTCTCCCAAGGTGAAGAACACTGCACTTAGACTTATTCAACTGAATTATCCAATCTCTAGTCCATTCCTGAATGCGGTTTAGATCATCCTGCAACTGACCAGAGTGTATTAGAGGGTTAGCAAAGAATTTTCCGTCGTCGGCGAAGAACGATGACTCAGACTTATGACACCCAATCAAATCAGTCACATATATGTTGAATAGATGAGCCGAGAGAACAGATCCTTGAGGAACTCCACTCAGAACTAGTTTCCTTTCGGATAAGGTGTTTCCTACTCGTACCTGAAAAGATCTGTTTGATAGGTACATTTCTATCCATTTTAGCAACTTTCCACGAATTCCAAATTGATTTAATTTCATGAGCAGACGTTTATGAGGAACTTTGTCAAAAGCTCGCTCAAAATCAAGGTAAATAATGTCAACTGGTATCTTCTTGTCTACGTCATTTGTCCATGAGTGCAGGCAGGTTAGCAGGTTCGTGATAGTTGATCTCTTTTGCATAAACCCATGTTGATTAGAAGATATTATGCATTCCTTGTTAAGGTATTGTGTTAGTTTTATGCTAATAATTTTCTCCATTACCTTCACAAAGGTAGAAGTTAGGCTAATTGGTCGAAAATTACCAGGTTCAGTCTTGTCACCCTTTTTATAGATAGGAGTCACCACAGCATGTTTCCAGTCCTGAGGTAAGTAACCACTTTCTAGTGACTTGTTCATAAGTGAAGTAAGGGGGGTGACTAGAGTTGAAGCACAATTCTTAAGAATGCAGTTAGGAATTAGATCTGGTCCTGGGGACGACTGGACATTTAGTTTGGTGAGAGCCTTGTTTACGTCGTCTTCTGTAAATATGATGTCGCCCAAGCCACTATCCACCCTCGCGTCGCTACATTGAACATGTAGTGCTGGTTCCCTGGAATAGGCCTTCTCAAATTCCTCAGCAAAGGCATTGGCAACATCACCAGGGTCTGTAACAAGGTCACCATTTCCATTTCTTACGGCAGGTGGAATGCTCACCTTGGATGAAATACAGCGGCGTATATGCGAGTAGAATGCTTTATTCCCTTCTTCCAATATTTTCGATTCATACAGGTTTCTCAATTTTCTAGTTAGTGCTACACTTTTATTACTTATTTCCCTAAACTGTTTATAGTCTACTGTTGTTCCAGATTTTCTGTATTTATCCCATAGTAGTTTCTTTTCTGAAACTAATTTTAGTACGTCCCTGTTTACCCATGGTCTGTTAGGTTTCTTATTTGAAACTGTTTTCTCAGGTGCAAATTTGTCAGTTGTACAGTTAATTGCATGTAGGATACCCTGCCATAACTCCTCAGTGTCTGATGAGGGGTCCAACTTTTCCATATATTTAGAAAGTTCGTTGCTATAGTCTATGTAGTTAATTAATTGATAAAATCTCTTGACTTTAGGCCTTGTAATTGTTTTTTGCAATTGGCATTGCACTCCAAATTCCAATACACAGTGATCACTTTTACCTATAGGTGCCTTATGCTTAATGTCTTTAATTAGGTTCTGTTCATTTACCATAATCAAATCAAGAAGTGACGGGGCATGACCCTCCCTAAATCGAGTAGGGCTATCCACCAGTTGATACAGATTGCTGTCAAGAAACATATTAACAAATAGTTCAGCTGGGCCCGTTTGTTTAATGTCAGTTAGGCTTGGCCAAGTAAGAGTGGGATAGTTAAAGTCCCCTGCAACTATTACCGTATTGTATTTAGAAGCGGCTATTATATTGCTAAGCAAGTTCAGGTCATGAGGTCTCCACATCAGTCCATCTCTATTTTCTGAACGGTACACACCCACCACAAGGAAGTGATGGGTGCCCAATTGTAAATCGATATAGAGTGCTTCGACATCATCACACATGTATGAGTTATTTATTCTAGCTACAATCGGAATACCATTTACACTATCTCTTATATACATGGCCACACCTCCTCCTCGAGTTTTGCCATCAATTTTCCTTTTCTTATGCTTACGGTCAAGTCTGTAAAGTGTATAGCCCGCAATGTTGTATGTACCACTACGATCTGAGGAGTTCAGCCAGGTTTCAGTTAAAATGACTATACATGGTTTGTTTGTGTTTATGTACAGAAGAAGCAGGTCAAACTTTGCATGCAGTGAACTTAAATTGGTATAACTAAATGTAAGGTCAGTGTATGGGTTTCTGTTGGAGTTAATTAGTTTTTTTGATGAACAATTTTAGGGCTGCCTTTAATGTACTTAATTGTCAAGTCAGTCTCTCCCTTTTCAGTTCTAGCCTTGAGGGTGTCACGTAACTTGTTTAGTTGCTCGCGTTGTAAGGGTGTCTTATCATCATAAACTCTTACCTCCTTGCTGGCCTTACTCTTGTTTTTGAGAATCCTAACAGCATCCTCTCGGCTCCTGAACACCACCTTTACAGGCCTGGGTTTCTTGTGATCAGAATCACGACGGCCAAGACGCTGCACCGTAATAATCTTCTTGGAGTATTCACTACCACCGTTCATATCACATAGGATTTGCTTGACTATAGATTCGTCATGCGATTTACGGTCCGTGCCTATGCCAGAGTCACTCTCTTTGACGCCCACACGTATAACGTTATTGGCCCTACGTTCGCGTTCTACAATTTCCTCAAGCAGTGCATTAGTGTCGCCAGATGTAATTGCCACTGGAGCGGTTACAACCGATTCCACGGCTGAAGTTGATGCACGAACAGGCACTTTCAAGGATTCTGATAACTGCATTTTCATTTCATTAAGTTCCTCACGTAGACTATCGTATGATTTAATAAGTTTTGGCACTTGAAACAATGCTTCCCGGCACGGCGAGCACAAGTACAGCAGCGTGCGTTTGCCTTTCAAGCCCATTACGCGCGCCTCACTGCTCGTTAAATTGCTACATTGCAGACATATATTTCGCTTACAACCATCACACTGCAGCATATTTTCGTCATTTTGCTCGTTTTCACAGACAAAGCACTTCATTTCAAAAGATATTTTAAACTGACACTGGTACGCAAACACGAAAAAAAATAAAAAGTTCGAAAACTTCTCTTTACACAATTAATTTATAGCACAATAGTTAATTATAGTCACAAATAGCAGTTTTACACTATTTCGGGTTTGATTTTTGCACTTTATGTAATTTAAACAAAGGAGCAAAATACGACAAAGATTTCAACACTGTTACTTCAACCGAGGGTAGGAGCGAAAAAAAAGGTTTTATACACCAACACAGTTCACAAGCCTACCTAGTTTATATCTGTCTACGAAAATAGATGGTGATTATCCCTACAATAGTAGTTTAAGATTTAATAATTAATGGAATTTTTCTCATTACAAATTTAGCGTTTTTCAACATAATTTTGGCGGAACCCTGATGCCTTCTCCACGGAATCCCTAGGTTCCGCGGAACCCAGTTTGGGAACCGAGGCTCTATTGCATTCATAGATGAAATCTATTAGGTTCCGATGGGTAAGCACGTGAAATTATAACTCAACAATAAATAAACGCTGTTTGTATGAAGGTAGCATATCTTTACTTAAATATCATTGTTGCGCACCCTTAGTTTAAACTTTACTTTACTACAAGTTTAAACTTTCCAAGCCGCAAACAAGGCCTTCAACTTGGCCTAACGATTGTCATTTTACTGACAACCGGGTTTCGAGATTTACTGCTGCAAGGAATGTGCAAAAAGTTATTCACTTACGGGCATAAAAGTCAAAGACTCGTACATCTCTTGCAGATGAGTGTCGGCAATCAAACGTGGTAATTGAATTTCGTCATGCACTAAACAAATTCTACATGTAGACGACATTTTCATATTAGAATTAATCAAAACGTATGACCAATTACCACTTTACTTTAATGTAGGTAATATCTATCTTTGATTAGTGATAGTTCAACTTTATATTAATGTTCTCGCCTCGTAGGTATCGTTCGTACTTTTGTTTTGTATTTGTATCACAGAACAATAATATCTACAATTCAATTCAATTCTACATTTATTCAATTAAATAATATCTACATTGTAATGTTGTAGGAGTGTCAACTGTCAACTGTCAAGTGATTTTTTTTTAATTTATTTAGAGCTTTGGCATTTGTGCCTTCAGCTTTCAAGTCATTGTTTTTACCATAGATTTAGAATTTTTCGCTACTCGTTTTTACCACAGACTTACAATTTGACATAGGCTACTTTAATAGTCCAGATGTGTCAGTTTGAACGTTTATAACCACATATCTCACCCGGTTGTGAGTAAAATGACAATCCTTAAGCCAAGTTGAAGGCCTTATGGGCGGCTTGACAAATTTGAACTGCCGGTCGCAGCGACCTGTCCATTTCTTTTACGTGGGAAATAAAAACTCAAAATTCAAAATTTAAAAAACATTTATTTCGCATTTCTAATACATAGGCACTTGCGACACGTCCATACTTACAAAAAAAAGTTAGCACCACCAGTTCGGAACGCGGCCCGCTTGAGAAGAACTGGCAACAAAACAACAGATTCAAAATGTTTAGAACAAATCCGAGCATTCTTGTCAGGTTGCCAATATTTTCTGCCTGTTGCTTGAATCCATAAAACTCTCATAGTTATAACCTCTGGAAACCTGAAAGTAATTAAAACGATAGCTATAAATTAACAGTTTGAATATTGTTGGGGAAACTCTACCAAACACTGGTCACACTGCCCGCCCCGATTATACTGACAATGATGATAGACCCCTAGACAACATGGCCGTCTAAATGTATATGTGCAACCTAGGATCAAGTATACCCTGGATTGGCTACGCAAATAATAATACCGCGTATGAACGAGACACAACATACAAAAACTGCAAGGATTGAAAAGGACAAAAACTGTATTCTCTGTCCTTGTCAGAGTTTCTGTTTTTTTTGTTGGTCACAAGTTGAGGTTGTGACCAACAAATCTTTGTGATCATTTATTGTTGTGAGGTTTTTTTGTAATTGACAGTATTTTAAGTGGTGTAACTAAGAAGGCAGATAATTTTTGCTTAAAACTCATCTATTGAACATGGTGATATGTTATATTTTAGGCTGCAAAAGCCGTAGTGAGCGAAAATCACAAAACATAACCTATCATACGTAAGTACGATTTTTAGATAAAATATCCCTTGCTTTGTAAAGATAATAACAGATTAAGAGCCGTAGCACATTAACAAGTTCTTTATAGTAGAAATAATGGCTCAAAATATTGATTTATTATCACCATAACAGGTGTGTTAACCAACCAAATAAAGTTGTAAGTTAAAATTGTCGAACTCGAAACAAAAGCCAGACTTGTCCGCCATTTTTATCTACTTTTTAATTTGTCCAGGTTATAGATTTTTTAGGGATACCAGTTGAGGTACTGGTAAATTACCCATAATGAGGGGTATTTTTTATTTATTCTTAAACTTCATATTAATGAAACTGCTGTTTCAGATTCGTGCCACAGGAAGACTAAACTGGCAACCGACCAAATACACTCGAATATGCTCGAGACATTTTGAACAAAGTTGTTTTAGGAAAACTGCCGGCAATATGACATACCTAAAAGCGTTCTCGATCCCTACACTTCATGTTGTCAAAGAGGTTAGTTACTCTTGTTTTTTTTTTAAACTACATACCTACTTTGTAATGGGAAAAGCACATCGTGCACCTCCATCGCGAAATCGCGTCCATATCTACGCAGGTGATCCATACTAATATTATAATTCCAAAAGTTACTTTGTCTGTCTGTCACGCCTAAACCACTGAACCGATCTTGATGAAATTTGGCACAGAGCTGGATTAGAGCTTGGGAATGGACATAGGCTACCTTTTATCGCGAAAAGGGGGGTTTAAGGGGTTAAATAGGGTATGAAAGTTTGTCATTTTTGAAGATATCCTGATGAAATTTGGCACAAAGATGGATTAGAGCTTGGGAACGGACCTAGACTACCTTTGATCGCGTAAAAGGGGATAGAGGTGGGGGGGGGGGGTATAGGACTAGGAGATGAAAGTTACTATGAAAGTTTGTCATTTCGGAAGATAATCTGACACAATTTGATACAGAGATGGAAACTGACATGGCAACGTTTTGTTGCGAAAAAAAGGGTAGAAGGAGGGGGGAAATGGGTTATGATTTTTTAAGATATCCTGATGAAATTGGGTACATAGATAGATTGGGAAAGGATATAGTTGAGTAGAGTCGTATATAAAGGTGAGTGACGAAGAGTTTAGAGGTCATTCTAGAGAGGCGAGTGAATAATCATGTAGAGTTCGAATAATATAATGTATATATGCGGGCAATAGCTAGTGCATTACAAAACGAATTCGGTAAGGGTAAACATAAAATTCTCTTTCAATATGTTTATAATTGTAATATCTATAGTTTCAATTAATCGAGAAAATGTTTATTAATATTAGTTGCAATTTAAATTATTATTATTAAAATCCCCTTTTTTAATTACTTTTAGGTTGAACACTCAACATTGATTGAAAAGTCCACTGAGGTTGAGATAGCACCACGGAAACAAAAACTATTCAAGCAATTAAATCGGCAGACGCTTTTAGCCCAGACACGAAAAAAAGATGTTGGCGATATTACGTTCGGAAAATCAGCGTCTTATGTGAAAAATTGTAGAAAAATTGCAAGAAAAACGGCTAATTATTCAAGAGACAGCAGATTTATTATCTCCATGAATTCAGGCGATACGAACTTTTTAAAATTTCAAATGCGCAAATTTGCGTTAAATTTGCATTTTATTAGTCCATCGACCTATTGCTGAAAACCATTACTCTCTTTTGTTTTAATTAAAGCTATATGCAAAAATTATTTGAATGTATGTATTCATTATGCCACAAAATCTTTTTGTAATAGAGTTGACAACATACGAAATATGTACACTAAATTAATTTTATTGAAACTACGAATAATGTATACTATAGAAGCATAATTCGGCTCAAAAAATGGCTCCACCAAATGGGGACCGCGGAAGGCGTTGCTTAAAATGGGGACCGCGCGACACATTTAGTCCGCGCTGTCACGCATAGCGTTCGGTTGTGTCACCGGAACCAATCTGTCAGTGATTTTAATGGTTTTTTCGCGTTAATTATATTTCAAATATGCCTTCGTGTGTTCTGAAGTGGTGTAAAAACCATACGGATATGAAAAACGCTGGAATCACCCTCCATAGGTGAGTAAATATTCATTTTAAAAACACGTACTGGTGACGTTGAAAAGTGTTATGCAACATGAACTCAATTCGAAAATCAAATTATTTTTATGCAGTGTTTATAGTATGTTAAGCGCTAAGGTAATATTGTTATAATAGTACGATATTATATTAGTAGGATGATATTATGCATAGAAATTAAATTATAATTTGAATTTCACGGATTCCCAACAAATGAAGTCCAGCGTGAAAAATGGGTTAATGCATTTCGTTTGGAAAGAAATGAACGTATTATCGAGAAAGTCTCGGGCAGACTGAGCTCTGCAGCCTATGCCGTTAAAAAGACAACTGACAGACATTAGAATAGCGCGTCTTGTCTACTTTAGCTATTTCCACAGTGTCATGACCTATGGCATACTATTATGGGGTAACGCTGCCGACATCGAATGTATCTTTGTGTTGCAGAAAAGGGCTGTCCGGGCTATCTATGGTATGGGGTTTCGGGAGTCATTAAGAGAAAAGTTTAAGGATATCAACATCCTTAATTGGATGCCTAGTCAGTACAGTAACATGCGCGGTACAGTAACATACACTTTTAAACTAATGACATGTACACACTAAATAATGGAAAGGTTAAGCGATTAAGAAAATCTGCGGTGCCTATTTGTAGGTACTGTAAGATATTTTATATATGTTTTTGCAATTAATAAAAAAGAAGTGTTTAGCCAATATAAAAGAACGAAATGACGTCACGAAACCCCTTAAAGAAAGCCATCCTATAGAAAGCAATTACGACGTTATGTTGTTAAAAGCATAAATGAACAATTAGTCATAATTCGTTTGCATTAATTTGCTAAAAAGGAGTTTTTACCAATTTCCAACCGCCATAAAAATTAAAAAAAACTAAATTAATTTTTCCGAGGCACATAATTGTAAAAAAAACCGTAACCGTTTTTCATTTGTAGGCGTATGTTGTTCAATGAATAGAAAAATAATAACTTTCTATTGATTGAACTTATTCAATAACAAGCTTTCTTATTATTGTATAACACCGTCCACGTTCGCCGCTTCGGGTGGGGCGCCGAGCCGCCATGACCTTGGCGCGACCAATCGCGGGCAAGTGTTGAACTATGAATGTGTGAGTGTTGTGTTTTATTGCTGTATTTTAGTATGGGTAAGTTGCTCCAAGATTTTGGCGGTAACTTTATAGAAGTTACATTTCTATAGTATACATTATTCGTAGTATTGAAAGGACAATAAAATCTTCGAAAATTTGAATTTTGAGCAACTTGTTTATTTTTTTTTTATTCAAACACGCTGAATAAATTCTATGCAGCTCCTTGGGGACCAGGAGTCCCCAACTTTTTTTATTTTAAGCCCACATCATATTAAATATTTAGGTCAAGGTCAGGGTATAATGCCAATGCCATCGGGATGCGGGGTCCTACAAACATATTCAGGACCCCAATGCGATCCATTCTCCTCGTGGCAGTAAGAAGTCCCTGCGCGCTGCCGATTGTCGTGGGGTAAAATTTGGTAGGGACTAACAACACTGGTTTCACAAGTACTATGTGTTTGTCCCTTTCGGGTGTACGCGCTTAGCTAATCCAGGGTATACTTGATCCTAGTGTGCAACATAAATAATGTCGGATAATAAAAAAATATATAATTCGCGAAATATACATAAAGTATGCAAATTAAGGTGCAAGAATAGTGAATACTAATCTACGAAGTACAGTTTGTCTATAAAGTCGTGACATGAATGTTTGAGGAACTAAAAATAGTTATGTGTGTGGCAACACTGGCAACACGAAACATTAGTACGTCAGTTGTCAATACTATCGTCGAATTTCGTTTACTCTATCACGTAACTTTAATGTTTGGATTAAACTGCAACAAATGGAGACCAAACTACGCATAAAGGTTTGAGAAATGAGTAAAGAAAATCGGAGTGGTGCGCAGGAAGTGATTTTTAAAGTTTTCCAGTGATGTTTCGCGGAGTAACAATCTGGACAATTGTTGTGGGATTTTGAGGATGTTTATGAGCGAACAGCATCTTTGGTGGGTATGTAATCGTGTTATTGTTTGTTTTGAATCTGTCTGAAGTTACAAATTTACTGAATTTACGATTTGGAGACAAAAAAAGGCATTGTTTGCATATTTTTAGGTTAGAATCTTAAACTTACAATCTACCTATAATGTAAGTCAGTGGTTAGAACAACATGGTTATTTTATAGTACGACCTACATTTTTGATACTCAGTTCAATCTGGTTTTCTACCAATTTTTATTTTGAATTAATTGCTTCATGTCAATAGTTTGTTTCCAATATGTAATTAATTTTCTTTTTTTACTCTTTTCAGGAAAATCAGAGAGTACAGTTAGGCGAATAGTTAACGAAGGTTTTAATAATGAAGGAAAGTTTGAAACTCCTGGTAAACACAGAAAAGGTCGGCAAAGAAAGAAATAGACGATTTTAATATTTGAGCACTGCGCCAAAAAAATCCTTGTCAGATGGGGGAAAGTTACAGATAAAACATGTAATTACATGATTGTGGCAAAGCAATTGGGACTGCTAGGCACCTGCTGGTGGGTTGTAAGACGCTATTAGACCGGGGCTTCTGGATCTGGTTCAATAACTTTATTCTGGATCTGATTCAATAAAACAGAAACAAAATTAAAAATGTATAATGTGTTTTATTTATTAACTCACTAGCTGATGCCCGCAGCTTCGCCCGTGTCGAATTTGTTCTCGTTCCCGCTTCCCGTAGGAACTTATTCCCGGGATGAAAAGTAGCCTATGTGTTATTCCAGACTATAATATAATGTATCCCTGTACCAAATTTCAGCCAGATCAGTTCAACTGTTCGAGCGTGAAAGAGTCTCACATCCACACTCATAAGCTTTCGCATTTATAATATTTGTATTGTTCCCGTTCCCGCTTCCCGTAAGAACTTATTCCCGGAATAAAAAGTAGCCATGGTTATTCCAGATTATAATGTATCCCTGTACCAAATTTCAGCCAGATCCCTATAACCGTTCGAGCGTGTAAGAGTAATAAACATCCACACTCACAAACTGTCGCATTTATAATATTAGTAAGATTTTACTCGGAACGAACTCCTCGTATCAAAATCATTTTGGTCGTACTATATAGGGTTGCATACATGCATTCAGCAGCGCCCTCATTTAATTTCACGACTTTATAGACAAACTGTAAACTATATCAAACTGGAGTGGATATGTTGATGGCTCTGACAGCTACAATATTGTAGCCTAAATCGTGTGAAGGTAGATTTATTTGAGAGAAGTGTTGTGATTATTCCAAAACCATTCAGTTTTAAGTAGTAATAAGTTGTCATTTTTGAATTGTCAACACCGCTTCATAGTAGAATGATTAGCCTGTATGTATTGGAGGTCGCATATTATAGATGCACTGGCATGTGTGAATAATGTTTTATACATGTCTGTCACCAATTTAAATAAGCGTAGTTACGGCCTTGTTTATGTTTTTTATGTGTCACTAGCTTGTAAAGTATTAACCACGAATATAGTTCTATCAGACTACACTGCTACTCTTGTTATTACCCCTTATTTTACAATAGGTTATGGTCTTCTACATGCTCTGATAGTGCTAGAGCATAATTAATAAGTGGAGTGGTTTAAATATTAATTGTGAAACTTACGAAATCTCAATTATGTCAACTGAAGTTGGCATAAGTGGTATTAAGAAGCTGAAAGGATCGTCCGACTACCCAAACTGGAAGTTCTTGGTGCGAAATTACTTGGAGAATAAAAACTGGTGGGGAGTAATTTCTACAAATGTAGTAAATGCTGACGTAGACCGGCAGGCACGAACGACAATATGCTTGTTGTTATAACCAGAGTGCTTTACCCACGTCTACAATGCGAAGACTGCAAAAGAAGCCTGGAACAGCTTACAGAAAGCGTATGAAGGCAAAGGTTGGGGAAGACGTATACATATTCAGCGAGAGCTTTTCAACTGTAAGTTAGAGAACTTAGATTCTATGGAAAGCTTCATATCCAAAATTACATTCCTGACACAACAATTGTCCGATATCGATGCAAAAATCCCTGATGATTGGATCATATCGATTTTGCTGGGTGGATTGACTTTTGAGTACAGCCCTCTTATCATGGCTGTAGATAATAGTGGACAAGAGATCACGTTAGAGCAAATTAAAACGAAATTGTTACAAGAAGGAAGTAGACAGAGTAAGTTGAACACGGAGTACGAACAAGTCTTAGTAACACGTAAAGTACAGAACGATGCAAGATCTAATATCAAAACTAACGATCGTAAGCAGAAGTTCGTCTACAAGTGTTTTAAGTGCCACAAGCACGGACACAAGGCGTCCGAATGCAAGGAGCGGATCAAAACCGCGAATATCTGCCTGAATACGAAGGAGGCGATAAACAAAGATAAGTGGTATTTAGATAGTGGGTGCTCAAATCATATGACCCACGATAAAAGTAAATTGTTGTCTTATACACCTGAAAAGGGCAACATGAAGATCTCAGTAGCAAACGGCGAGAAGTTATTGGTGAAAGGAAGAGGAAATGCTGAACCACGAGTCAGCGAAAACGAAAAATTTATTTTAGAAAACGTTTTACATGTTCCTGATTTATCCATGAACTTAATTTCGGTGAGCGATTTGACCAAGAAGAATTATTGCATGAATTTTGACAAAGGACGTTGCATGATTCAAAATAAGAATCGAATTGTTGCAAGATGTCAAGAGGTCGACGGAATTTATGAATTGACAGAAAATAAAAATAACGTCGTGAATGTGACACTGTCAAAACAAAATGAAAATATTTCGAACATTTGGCATAAAAGATTAGCTCATTTATCGCGTAATTATATGAATAAAATGAAAGTTTTAGTAAGCGGTATGGAATTTAAGAGTACCGATTTATGCGAGCCGTGTATTCCATGTATCGAAGGAAAGACATGCAAAAGTCCCTTTAAAAACCAAGGTACGAGAGCGAACGAGGTCTTACAGTTGGTTTATAGCGACGTTTGTGGACCTATCGACGAGCCGTCGTTCGGTGGTTCGAGGTATGTTCTTCTATTCATCGACGATTATACTCGGAAGACTCATGTGTATTTTTTTAAGAACAAAAATGAAACTTTTGATAAGTTCCGTGAATACAAGGCGGAAGTTGAGAATGAGACGAGTAAATCTATTAAATGTCTGAGATCTGACAACGGCACAGAGTACTGTAATGGTAAATTTAAATCTTTTTTGAAGTCTGCAGGTATAAAACACCAGACGACTGTACCGTACACGCCGGAACAAAATTCTGTCGCAGAAAGAGCGAATCGGACTATAATAGAAAAGGCCAGAACATTACTGTCAGAATCAAATCTGAGCAAGAAGTATTGGGCCGAGGCTGTTAATACTGTTGTATACCTAAAGAACAGAAGCCCCACGAAAGCATTGAACAATGCAGTACCAGAGAAAGTTTGGACTGGAAAAGATGTGGATGTTAGTCATCTGAAAATCTTTGGTTGTTTGTCGTATAGATTGATACCAAAACAAAAGAGACGCAAACTGGACATGAAGACGGAACCGATGATTTTTATTGGATATCCAGATAATCAGAAGGGTTATCGTCTAATGAATCCTAAGACAGGTGAAGTGACAACTGCGAGAGATGTCAAATTTCTGGAAAACGTTTTTCTTCAAAAAGAGAACGTGGAAAAGTCGGAAGTGATAATAAACTTGAATACAGATACTGTTCCTACCAGTTTATCCAACGGATCTACAAGCAGATCTGAACCCTTGGAGGCTCACGATGATGTGTACCGTGATGCTGTAGACGAGAACGTGGAAGTATTGGAGGAGATAGGGCCTGAATCTCCTGAATCTGTAGTACCAGAGCACGTACCTGATGATGTATTGACTGAATCAGAAAGAAGTTAGTTACTCTGGTCATCCAGCGGAGAAGCGATTCAACGAGGAGGAAAAGAGAGACACATTTTGCAATGGGGTTCAGAAAATGTGGTCGATTTCAATGGAAGAAAAGCACAGGCGTGTGCGTCACACGGCTGAAAAATCTCCCCCTGTTGTACTTCTAACCTCTCTTCAGAATGCTATAAATATCACTAAAGAACAATCTAGTGTAGATGCTCGGCATCGGCACGGCGCGAGCTTAATAGCAAAAATTATATTCAGACGTGTGGCTAGCCTTGCGGAAACTGGAAGTCCTAATTTAGTTAAGACGGTTCTTAACGAACCCCACGAAAGGGGTCTACAGTATAAGACGAAGAATCGTCCCAGTATCGAGCACAGCTCTCACCTTTAGGATGATTTCACGAGGTAGATACTTACTGGACGCGCTCCACGATATGCAGAGGAGTGTAATTCGCAGTATCGATTGTCTTGAAATAACGGCAAACCTTGGGCCGTTGGCGTAGCGTATAACTATCGCATCCTTGGCTGCTGGCTACCGAATCTCACGGTAGTTAAGTGTTCTAAAGAACCCACTTAAACCTTCCCTCTCCTTTTCAATCCCAGACAATGCGTGGCGGGCAGAGATGCCTGAGATGAATCTTCTCCAGAACTGTGCTATTCAAAAGATAGTTTCTCTCTAGAACCATAAAGAGAACGAGTGGCTGAAGAGGAGCCACACTTACTGGGCACGGGAGCTTCAGTAAGTATCTGTGGCGAATACACCGGGAAACCACGGCCCAGTGCCAGCACTGCGGGGAGGGCAGCGAGGATTCAGCGCTCTACACATTGGTAGAGTGCACGGTGTGGTCAGGTCTTCGTGGCAGGTCTGGACGTGGACGATCTCTCGCTGAAGACCATGGTGCGAGCCATAATCTCCAACGGGAGTAAGTGGGACTGCGCTGCCTCTTTCTGCGATTCAGTTCATGCTCGTGAAGGAGCGGGAGAGAACTCTCCGACCGTACCGTAATAGTGGCCCTCAATTGTTAGATAACGCTATAGCTTTCAATCAAACGGGCGGCGTCATTTAGCTGAACAAAACAATTTAAAAAACGTGTTCGTAAAGAATTCTCGAAAGGGCTTATTTTTTCGTATTAAACGAAAAGTTCGTTTGAAACAAAAATAACCGAAATTAACATTTGAACAATTCGGTAAAAGGGGTATTTTTAGTATACCTATTCAATAATTTGTGACTATTTCGAGGTAAGCGTAAGCAGTCGCGATTGCTTCCAGTAAAAAGAATGCTAAGCTACCTCAGGAGATTATACTTAAAAAATACATATCCGTCCATTGGGTTTTTTCCCACATAAAAACCCGGTATTTACCCATAGGTAAGAGGGATATTTATAGGATACCTAGCCAATTAGTGACTATTTCGAGGTGTCGGTAAGCTTAAGCAGTCGCGATTGCTTCCCAGTAAAAAGAATGCTAAGCAACATCAGAAGATTTTACTTAAAAATAAATACCTGTCCATTGGGTTTTTACCCGCATAAATACCCGGTATTTACCCAAACGGGAAAATACCTGGGTATTTACCCGTTGGGTTTTTACCGCCGCCCATCTCTACTCACGTCACGCCTTTATATCCGAGGGGTAAGCAGAGGCACATTATATGCCCGCATTTCACCGTTTAGTTTAGAATAAGTCCCACGTATTAAGTGTTGAGCCAATTGAGCCATATTGCCGCGTGGAAATGGATAGGTACAAGTAGTGACTACCTGTAGTTAAAACATTTCAAGCAGCCTATAGCGTGTCGTAGGGAGAGACGAAATTATACTTGTGTAGTCTTTTATTGTATCTTGCTTACCGACTAACTTATTCTATCAAAACCGCGGTTTATATACTACAATATTAGAAATGCAAAGAGGGGATGTTATCTCTGGTGTCACGCATCCTCAGATCGCGACACCAGATAAATTTATGCTAACTATACAATACTATAAATTATCTTATCTAAGTGCTAATGGCGAAGGACGTGATTGAATGTTTTACATAAATATTTCCTCTTATCAATCACGTCCGAATACCGCCATAGAACTCCCCCCTTTTTAAAAACTATCATTTACACAAAAAATCAGTAAATATCTAATAACAATTTGTACAAAATATCTGTAAAACAATATAACACTTAACAGTTAAATATATTATTATCTGTAGTTACTTATTCTATATATTAAATCGAACTGTCGGGCGTGATATTCGGCCGGAACGCGTTATCTTGCTCTTCTTTTCTTGATTTGTCCCTTGGTCACGTTCCCAACTGTTTGCATCGTCCTCACGAATTTTTAGTGATAATTCCTCTGAATTGTTGATAAGATATGCTGGCTTAAGACGATCGATTGAAATGGTAATTTCTTTATCATCACGTTTGATCGTAAATACCTTATCACCACGTCTGGTTACTAGGTATGGGCCTTCATACGGAGGTGTGAGACTTGGACGTAATCTATCACATCTTAAAAACACATGTGTACAGTCCTTTAATCTTGGGTGAACAAAAACGTTTCTTACAGTACTTTCTCGTTTTGGAATAGACGTTACGCGACTGATATTTTCTTTTATCTCTTGTAAGAATTCGGGATACGTCTTGCTGTTTTCTTCGCTGAAAAAACTTGCTGGTAGCTTTATTGTAGTCCCATATACTAGTTCGGCGGCGCAGCAACCAGTATCTTGTCGATAACTGGAGCGTAGACCTAATAGAACTGAGGGCAATTCCTGTGTCCAATTCTTCGTATTTGTTCTGGCTACCAGTGCCGTTTTCATCGTCCTGTGGAGTCGTTCGACTTTGGAATTAGATTGTGGATGATACGGAGTTGTTCGGAGTTTCTCTACTCCGATAAATTTTGCAAGTTCTCGAAATAACTCGGACTCAAACTGCCTTCCCTGATCGGAAGTGATATAATCCGGGCATCCAAAACGTACGATCCACCCTTCGTACACAATTTTTGCCACAGTCTCTGCTGTGATCTCTGATACCGGAAAAGCTTCTGGCCATGACGTACATCGATCTATCATAGTAATCAAGTACTGTTTATTTTGCGATGTAGGTAATTTACCGACGATGTCTATATGCACGTGTGAAAAACGCTTTGTAACGAGACAGTGTGTCGATGCACTTTAGAACGCTGACATTGTATGCATGATTCACTCCATTTGTTTATATCCGCATTCATTTTCGTCCATATATAGTTTTTCGTAATTAACTCTCTTGTGCCCTTTTTTCCAGGGTGACTGAGGTTATGAAAACTATCAAAAATTTTCTTCCTAAATTGTTGTGGAAGGTACGGACGTGCAACTCCCGTTGATATATCGCAATATACTTCATTGTTTATATCTTTCGTTCGAACGAGCGCTATATCTAACGACTTGTTTCGCATTAATTGTTGAAGTTCGCTGTCGTTTTCTTGTGATTTTCGTAACTCCGAAAAATCAATAAGCGTAGGGAGTGAAATAGTTTCCACCACTCTGGACAATGCGTCTGCGACCACGTTATCTTGTCCGCTTATATGACGGATGTCGGTGCAAAATTGCGATATGTAATCCAAATGTCTTATTCTTCTTGGAGTGTCGTCAATGCCCAGTTTCTTGTCAAAAGCATAAATTAATGGCTTATGATCTGTGTAAATAGTAAAATTACAGCCTTCAATTAAACGTCGAAAATGTTTTACCGCCATATATATTCCAAATAGCTCTCTGTCGTATGTAGAGTACTTCGTTTGAGCATCGGAAAGCGACTTTGAAAAATAAGCGATCGGTTTCCATTCTTGTTCAACTTTCTGTTGAAGAACCGCTCCTGCGCATTTTAAGCTAACATCTGTCATCAATGCTATCTGCGCTTTAGGATCCGGATAAACCACGTTTGTGACGTCCCGCAAATCCTGCTTACATTGCTGAAAAGCTTTTTGTGATTCGGCGTTCCACTTTATCAAAGAATTATCATTTTTCTTTGAATTTTTTAAGTATTTATTAAGTGGCGCTTGATGATCGGCGGCGTGGGCTATTAAATGTCTGTAAAAATTCATCATGCCCAGAAAACGACGGAGTTCCTTGACTGTCTTCGGCTTTGGGTAATCAATGATAGCCTGTGCTTTTTCTTGTGTCGGTTTCATTCCCTGGCTCGTTATATGATAACCAAGGAAGTCTAACTCTTCTCTGACAAATTCGCACTTGCTCAAATTAAGTGTAATCCCATTTTTGCTCAGCCGTTCGAATACTATCTCTATATGTTTGAGATTTTCTTCTTTGCTTTTGGATGCTATTAATATATCGTCCACAAATACGAATACAAAGTCCAGATCTCTGAATAAGGCGTCCATAAACCTTTGAAAAGAATTTCCTGAGTTCCGGAGTCCAAATGGCATTTTTAAAAAATGCACCAGGGCAAAGGGTAATATCACAGCGGTTTTTTCGGGTTCAGCAACTGGTATGCAATAATATGCTTTCTTAATATCAATTTTGCTGAAGATACTTTTTCCACTGGTTATGTATGAAAAATCCAATAATCTTGGCAATGGATATCTATCAGGAACTGTAATCTTATTTAATGCGCGGTAATCACCGCAGAGCCTCCATTCACCATTTTTCTTTTTTACCATGTGCATTGGACTAGCCCATGGACTGCTGGAGGGTTCACATATACCCATGTCTATTAAATCTTGAATCTCCTTTCTAGCCGCTTTATATTTTTCAGGCGGAAGTGGGCGAGCTCGAGCACATACTGGAGGTCCATTTGTGATAATGTGGTGCTGAACATTATGTTTAACCGGCGTTTTTCGGGAAGTTGGTTTCGTGATATCTTCATATTTTTCTAACAGACGCCTAATTGAATCAGGTAAACCGCTGTCTATTGAGCGAATCGAAGGAACTTTGGTCCTATTTATCCTGGCAGGCGTTTGGAGGTCTGTTATTTTGTCAACCAATCTTTTTCCTGCTATATCTACCAATAACTGGTAATGCTCCAGAAAATCAGCTCCCAATATTGGCATTTTAACATCAGCTATGATGAATGTCCAACTAAAGGATCGCCGTAGACCCAAATCTAAGGTCATCGTTTTTTCGCCGTATGTATCTATGACTGTGCCGTTTGCCGCATAGAGTTTAAAATCGCTCGTTTTCTCTTTGCTATTTATAGGCTTCGTAATCACCGAAATATTTGCCCCCGTATCTACCAAAAATCTGTAACCTCGGGTAGTCGCCATACAGCCGAATAAAGCTTTCAACTTGGCATTGGCAACGACTGCCATTTTACTGGCAACCGGGCCCAACGGCGACCAACATTCCAAAGCACGGAAACTTTCTCAAATTAATGTCAGGGTTTTTTTTAAAATATTTATTTCACATAGGCATTATACAGATGCGCTTGTAAAACGTCCAGAATATAAAACAACGCGACCCACCTGAGAAGAACTGGCAACAAACTCAGTGGGTTGTTCTTTTTTAGGGTTCTGTAGTCAAATGACAAAAACGGAACCCTTATAGATTCGCCATGTCTGTCTGTCTGTCCGTCCGTGTGTCACAGCCACTTTTCTCTGAAGCTATAAGGCCTATGCTGTTGAAACTTGGTAAGTAGATGTTTTCTGTGAACCGCATCAAGCTTTTTTTACATAAAACTAGAAAAAAAGCAGTTAATTTTGGGGGTCCCCATACTCAGAACTAGAACTAAAAAAAGTTTTATCATCAAACCCATTTGTGTAAGGTATCTATAGATAGGTCTTCAAAAATGCTATTGAGGTTTCTAACATCATTTTTTTCTAAAGTGTTAATAATTTAATTAGTTTTAATAGTTTGCGCAAGAGACACTTCCAAAGTGGAAAAATGTGTGTCCCTCCTCTAAATTCTAAACTAAGAGAATGATAAATCTAAAAAAAAAATAATGTACATTGCCATAAAATCTACCAACGAAAATTGGTTTGAACGAAATCGAGTGGGTAATTTTTTTTAATACGTCATAAACCGCAATTTTTGCCGAGAAAAATCACTATCACTGCGAACGTGTTAAAACATCAATGAAAGTTACAACGAACCACAAGAACTTTTATATTATGTTACTAGCTTTTTTTTTTTTTTATACCACTAAGGTGGCAGACAAGCATACGGCCCACCAGATGTACCGGTGGTCACCGCAGCCTATGGACGTTTGCAACACCAGAGGCGCCACACTCGCGCTGCCGACCCTGTAAAAACCTTTTAAGACCCCTCTTGAAGAACCCCATACTGTAGGCGTTTGGGAAAACCGAGGCAGGGAGATCATTCCACAACCTAAGCGTGCGCGGTAGAAAGCCCCTATCGGATCTAACCGTGCTCGAGCGCTCCGGATGCAACATGTGAGGATGAACACCCTGTCTGTGGCGAGCGGTGCGATGATAGAATGTAGCCATCATGTCAAACAATTCCTCAGAGCACAAACCGTTATACAGCCGGTAGAATACACACAGAGAAGCAAAGTCTCTCCTGTCACTAAGAGGTTCCACATAACCTGCAAGTATGGGATCGCCGACAACTCTCATAGCACGCCTTTGTACCGAGTCAAAAGGACGAAGCTGGTATTCAGGTGCCCCCGCCCAGAGGTGACAGCAGTACTCCATGTGCGGCCGCACTTGCGACTTGTAGAGAAGCAGTGTTTGAGCCGCAGTAAAGTACCGCCGCGCCCTACTGAGCACTCCGAGCTTCTTGGACGCCAGCCTGGCCTTGTCCTCCAAATGACTTAGGAACTGAACGACATTGGAGATCTCAACACCAAGGATCCCTATACTTTCGGAGATGGTGAGTGACGTGCCCTGAAATTGTGGCGCCACAGTAAATGGGGTTTTTTTTGCAGTGAATACACATACTTGAGTCTTGGTGGGGTTGAATTGGACAAGATTTTGTCTTCCCCAATCGGACACTCTAGAGAGAGTAGCCTCGATTTCAGACACAAGTTTTTCACGACTTTCCTCCACTACAGCTCGAGAGATACCGGGACGGCCCGTGTAACATGTGTCACCCGTACTGTTGTCTGCATAACAATGAATGCCGTCAATGGACAACATGTCATTGATATGCAGCAGAAACAAAGTGGGGGACAACACTGAGCCTTGTGGTACTCCAGCGTTTATGGCCATGCATTCAGAACAGCTGCCGTCAACAACGGCCCTGATGCTTCTACCGGCAAGAAAGCTGGACACCCATCCACATAAATTCTCGGGCAATCCATAGGAGGGCAATTTCATTAGAAGACTACGGTGCCAGACCCGGTCAAAAGCTTTAGAGATGTCAAGGCTCACTGCTAGAGCCTCGCCTTTGCTCTCAATAGCCGCCGCCCATCGGTGTGTGAGGTACACGAGAAGATCGCCTGTCGAGCGACCGTAAACGTAGCGACCGGAAACCATACTGTCGATCACTGAGCAGGTCGTGTTCCTCAAGGTACCTCAGGAGCTGTGCATTAATTACACGCTCCATCACCTTAGATAATAGGGAGGTGACAGCTATAGGCCTGTAATTGGCCGGGTCGGTCCTGTCACCTTTCTTGGGCACAGGATGCACGTAAGCGGTCTTCCACGACGCCGGGACTTTTTTCATGGAGTAGGAAAGCGTGAAAGGACGTGTAAGTACCGGACACAACTCCGCACCACACCGCTTAAGCACCACCGCGGGAATGCCGTCCGGCCCACTCGACTTATGCACGTCAAGGGTATGAAGCTCCCGCCTGACATCCCGCTGCCTGAATTTAATTTCTGGCATTGAAGTGCCACACCAGGGGATGTCAGGCGGCAGCGCACCTCCATCGTTCATGGTCGAGTTGGAGGCAAAGATAGAGCCCAAAAGGTCGGCTTTCTCCTTGGCACTCTGGGCCAGACTACCGTCCCGTTTCTGCAGGGGTGGTAATCCTGACCGACAGAAGTTTCCCTCGGCAGCTTTGGAAAGCGACCAGAATTCACGACTTCCAGAAGGGTAGCCGGCTAGTCGCTCACCAATTCTGCCGACGAAATCGAACTTTGCCCTGGCAAGTTGCCTGCCGGCCTGCTCGTTTGCTGGCCCTCGAGGCGGCATTCAGCTTGCGTTTCACTTCAGATATGTTAGGATCAGAATTTTTGCGAGCCGTGGTCCAAGCCCTGTAGACAGACTCTTTCAGCCTTCTAGCTTCTCTGCAAGACCGATTAAACCACGGTCGCTTTTTTTCCCCTGCAGGGATCCAGCGGTTAGGAATGTAGCCTTCCATACCTGCCAAGATCCCCTCAGCAACTGCTGCAGAGCAGGTGTCCAGATCGTCTGAAGTGACTTGCTGCTACGAAACCCTTCATGGGCGAGTTCAACTCGCACTTGGCCGGTTTTATTTTTGCTTTATTTACAAGTTTAAAGAATCTAAAAACTATGCATTTTAACATTTTTTTTGAGAATCCAGCAGAGCAGGTCATTTCCAGGCTTCCTTATCCAACAAATAATCATTGATTGTATAGTAGCCCCTGCAGTACAATTTACCTTTTACTTTAAGGGACATATGCACTTTTAATTTCGTCTGGTAGCCTGTTGTAAAAGCGTATACAGTTACCCATGAAAGAATTGCTGGCTTTGTGCAATCTGCTATGAAAAACAGCAAGGTTATTTTTATTTCTAGTGTTGACATTGTGTCTATCACTTAACTTAGCGAAACTATGTAGATTTCTTTGTACATACATATGGTTTTCAAAAATATATTGTGATGCTACGGTAAGAATATTAACCTCTTTTTCGCGCAGAGAGACCCTTGGACCTAATCTATATATAGCTCTTATGGTCCGCTTTTGTAAAATATTTTTTTTATTTATATTTGCAGCATTGCCCCACAGTAGAATACCATAAGACATTATACTGTGAAAGTAACTGAAATAAACTATTCTAGCTGTATCTACATCAGTCAAGTGCCTTATTTTTTGTACAGCAAATGCTGCTGAACTTAATCTACTAGCTAGTTTTACAATATGTGGACCCAATTGTAAACCAGCATCAACCGTTAACCCTAGGAATGTGGTTTGATCCACAAGTTCCAACTCTCGACCATTAAGTTGAACATTGGTTTCTGACTGTGCTACATTAGGCAAGGTAAATTTAATACATTTAGTTTTATTATCATTCAGTCTAAGATTGTTAGTGTTAAACCAATGAACCACTTTCAAGATTGCGTTGTTGACATCGCCATAGTTATCTATTTGACTTGTAACTCGACTTGAAAATCAAAGAAGTATCATCTGCAAACAAAACCATCCTGTTGTTGTCCCCCACCTAAAAGGGTAGGTCATTAAAATATATAAGGAATAAAAATGGTCCGAGTATTGAACCCTGCGGGACGTCCATAGTAACTACAGATCCCTCTGAGCGTGTACCATTAACATCGACCCTCTGAATTCTATTGTTCAAATATGAAGTCAGAAGATCGAGAGCCTTGCTTCTTATGCCATAATGGTGTAATTTCCTGATTAATGTTTCATGTTGGATGCAATCAAAAGCCTTAGACAGATCGCAAAACACACCAATTGCATCTTGTTTATCATCCCAGGCGTCATAAATACATTTCAATAACTCTACACCAGCATCGGTAGTCGAACGTCCTTTAGTGAAGCCAAATTGTTTCTCATGAAATAATTTGTGACTGTTAAAATAGATCAGCATCTGCTCTAGTATTAATTTTTCAAATATCTTGATCAAGGTCCACAACACCGAGATAGGTCTGAAATTGCCCGGATCTGAAGCGGTGCCAGCCTTGAATAGTGGTATAACTTTACTGTGTTTCATCAAATCAGGAAATACACCATTTGAGAAGCAATCGTTAAACACAGTTGCCAAGTGGGGGGCAATGACATCTATAATACTTGATATGGATTTTACTGATAACCCCCAAAGGTCAGCGGTGTTTTTAACATTTAATATATCTAAAAGCTTTTATGATGTCGTTGCAGTTGACAACGGTGAATTCGAACGCGCCTTCACAGGCAGCTACAGATTCTGCTAATAATAGCTCGGCGGAGGTGGAAGACGACCGGAGAGTGTCAGTTATCTCTATTGGTACATTACTGAAAAAAATTTCGAACTCGGTCGCCACTTCCAAATCCCCCGATACGTGGCGATTGTTTATATTTAAATGAAACTTTCTTTCATTCGCTGTAGACCTACCACATTCCGCATTTATAATGTTCCAAGTAGTTTTAATTACATTCGCAGAATCATAAATTTTATTTCTAATGAAATTAGACTTGGCTAAGGTACGGGCTTGCTTAAATATCTTTGAATATTTCTTAACATATTCCTGAAAGTCTGGGTTGAAATTATATTCGGGGCTCTCCTTGGGGGAGCCAGATGGGCGGCTCCCCAAAGCTCCCTAAGGAGCTGAGACCACGCCTGCACCGCTCTCGAGCGCCCCTCTGTAATAGAGGAGACAGAGAGCGGCTGGCGCAGGCGCGCGCTGATGGGCACCCCCGGAACACGGGGAAGGTGCCCACCGCCATGTGACCGTTGGTGGGCGGGGTCCCCCGACCTTACGCCCACGGTCAAGAAACAATCGGGGGCGCGCAGTGACTCCTCACCGCGGCGCCCCCGAACTGCACGGCAGAGCGGGAGCATTATCCGTTACTCCCGCTCCCCCGCACAGTGCACCTCCCGCTTTGCCGCCATCTCCTTGTCAACTGGCGAGGTGACAGCGGCCCAGCACTGTGGCCGCCGGTCGCACCGTTATTCACGGCCAACAGCCCGAACTGCATGGCAGGGCGGGAGCATTTACCCAAACTCCCGCCCCCCACGCAGTGCCTCTCCTACTTTGCCGCCATCGTCTCGCCAGCAAAGGTGGCGAAGCGACGGCGACCCAGCATTGCTGCTGCCGGCCGTGAATAACGGCACGGCCGGCAGCAACACACACCACCGAGCAACCCAGAGGTGGGTTACTCCCGCCTCGGCCGGAATTAGCCAGAGTAGCACAACTCCCCCACAGAGGAAGGGGAGTGGTCGCTACTCCGTTGCCCAGGATGCACCACGAGGAGGATCCGACCCATTGGGGTCCTTAAGATGTTAGTAGGACCCCGCATCCCAAATTCCAGGTGTAGCCCAGTCACTGAAAGCAGAACTGCCTCCGATTCATAATGTTTTCGGGGTAAAGATTTTCCCAAACACAGAAATCAAATTAAATAAATCAGAGTAGGATTCTTCTACGCTAATGTAATCGGGCAATTCTGTTATTTTCTGGTGGTCACCCATCCATGGAACGGATTCAGGCAGTGGAAGTTTAAGAGTCCTGTTCAATGCCACACCAAGATACCTTGCATGGAAGCAGTGCTCCAGCTCAGACTTCAACCAGGTAACCCTGAGCCTACGTTAAGCATCCCGGCTGCGAGGTGGAAGGCGCACACTTGACTTTGTGATGGGTTTGGTTTTAGTCCCTTTGATGTATAATAGCTTTCCAACCCCATCAGAGCCGAACTAAGATGTACTTCGTCTTTGTCGAATGTTTGGGTTTGAGTTGCCAGCGCTAAGTCATCGGCGTAGAGGAACATCTTTGTACTTGGAGCACAGGGCTGGTCATTGGTGAACATGTTGAATAAAATGGGTGCGAGAACACTTCCCTGGGGGAGCCAACGTCACCTACTTCTGTCTTTCGACTTATGTAGGTAATATGTACTTGCAGTATGTTGAGCTCTTTCTAGACAATAACAACATTTTCACAAATAATCTTATAATGCCATGATCTACAAAGTCCAAGTCCGGGTTTCGAGGCTCGGTATTAACTATCTAGGGTCCAGAGTCCCTCACGTTAGACTCCAGAGAGACCGTGGTCTGAGTGCTCTCTGGAATCTGTACCTGTAGCAAAAGCTTAACATCTAGGGTGCAGGGTCCACAATCCAGGGCCCAGTGTCTAGAGTCCAAATTCTACAACAGGGAAGTCATTTATTATCTAAATGGCTGTGAAATTATTACTGGAACCATTAATATATTGAAAAGATTTTTTTTAAAGCTGAGCTGACGCGCGCTGCTTCGTACTGCTACATTCGTATACGACTGCAAGTCATGTTCTCACCCGTGCCTACTGTTCTCCCTTAGATACGCGCTCTATACCTTCTAATATATACTCTAACATTGTAACTCTCATAGAGATCTTTCTTTGTTTGTCTACTGTCTGACACTGTTCATCTTGTACATTCTAAATGTAAGCTCTTTACCACAATGACTTCCAGTTATAGTGGTGGTGTTTATGTTCTTGTTATGGCCTTATCGTGTAGTTTTTAGAACTTTTGCTGCTGAGCTGAGGCAGAGACTGAATCACAGCTCTACTCCCAACTTACACATATTATATCAATTATACGAGTGAACTTACAATATGTGGCTTCGCTCTGTGTTTGCTTGCCGACCAAGACACACGAATCTTCTTCCGGATCTGATGGCTGGATGTAGTCATCTTCTAACGAATCTTGCTCAGCAACTGAAGAATTTAATGCAATTGACAGTTTACGACAGGCCAGAATATACCATTGCTGCAATGCAATTTTAGTAGCTCAACAGCTGAGTTCGGAGAAAGATTTCATCACGTAGCGTGATTGGCTAAATCTGGGGGATACCTCTTTAAGCTGACAACCCTAACTCGGTCCAATTTGGTCGTCTCACGGGTTCCCTTAGGATATCGGAGAATAACTGCATCTAAGCAATGCCGATTTCAGTCGCCTGCAAATACAGGCGGGTCGCTGGGTGGGTCAAGCGCCGCCAACGAGACCTGAACCAGGACCTGAACCTCCGTCACTCGCTACAAGTCTTTATACAAGCACCTACCGCTAAGTATGCCGTTTGTAGTACCGCTAAGTATGTGATGTATCTGTAACTATTATTTAATCTGTGTCTGACCCCA
Organism: Miltochrista miniata; assembly: GCA_933228765.1. Classification (NCBI taxonomy): domain Eukaryota; kingdom Metazoa; phylum Arthropoda; class Insecta; order Lepidoptera; family Erebidae; genus Miltochrista; species Miltochrista miniata. The sequence goes on along the minus strand of OW121772.1, from coordinate 2,753,901 downwards.
CCGGCAGCATCCCTTCAGGGGGAAGGGAAGGTCGGTTAGCGGTCAACCAATCGGCGGTGACTTGGCCGGGATGGCACACATGATATCAACGAGGTCGAACCTGATCGGGAGGTCCCCGTGATCTGATGTCAGAGAGTGTCGATTTGGTGAAGCTGCTGCGGGGATTAAACCCCGCGGCAGTGGTCGGTCCGGTGGGCGACGATGTACGGTGCAAGCTGTGTGTGGAGCCCTCAGTGCGAGTGAACGTTGAAGTTATTCGATGCAAACAAACTATCCAATCTTTCCTCTTTATAATATTAATGTACATGTAGGTACAAGTTATATTCTATAGTAGAGCTTTACTCCGATTTTGGTCGAATCCAGCCTTGGTGTGATGTTATATAGCATGTAGCCATCCTCAATAAACTTACTATCCAACTGTGAAAGAATTTTTGAATTCCAACTGGTAGTCTCTGGTGGAACAAAATAGTGGGACCACGGTAAACAGGGCTGCACATCGGTGCAATAGTTTTTAGGTTTATCACGAACATGAATGACAAAAGTAAGCTTACCATACGTGTCTTCGCTCTCTTCTTTCTTGACGACACTTGAATGCTCTTCCGGATCTGATGGCTGGATGTAGTCATCTTCAAACGGATCTTGCTCAGCAACTGCAATATTTAATGTAATTGACAGTTTAAGACATACCAGTCCACAATATACCATTACTGCAAAGCAATTTTAATAGCTCAACCGCTGAATAGGTAACAAGATTTTAGTGGCAGTATGGCGGTACAAGCACACCGTGTAAGTACCGCTACCGTTGCGTTATTGTACGGGCATAGTCAGTACGCTTGTCTGTAGAATCTGTCTCCTCATTGGAGAATGTCGTAGCCCTCAACAGAAATACAGTTTACTAGCTATTCCCCGCGGCTTCGACCGCGTAGAAGTCGTTATCGCGTAAAAGTCGTTATCGCGTAAAATCATAACCCTCCTTTTGCGCAGTCGGTTTAAAAGTAGCCTATGTCCTTTCCAGAGCCTCGAACTATCTCTATACCAAATTTCCTCTCAGTCGCTCCAGCCGTTGAGGCGTGAAAGCGTAACAGACAGACAGACAGAGTTACTTTCGCATTTATAATATTAGTAGGGATTGACATATTTAACTATATTTCTGTGGAACAATAAATGGCATTGATGAAAACATTGTGTCAGTCTTGAACAGGACTCGAACCTGCCTCTTCTGTCTTGCCAGGACAGATGCTTATCCAATTAAGCTATTAAGGCCTACTCAACTCTAGCGATTATTTGCTTTTTTGTACTTGGCAAATGTAGAACATTAACTATAAGGTGACATGTGGGCATATAATATCATTCCCGTTGAACAGACACTTACTAACCAAGTAACACTTTTGGGTAAAGTGAGTTATTGCTTACCTTCTGTGTCTTCTTGTTTCACTTCATCGATATAACAACCAGGTGGAGTCCTCTCGGCCACATCATTTCCGCTCGAGTGTACATTGAGGCTTATTTTTTGTAGTCTGACTTGCTGTGAAAAATATGAAAAAACCAATTTTTAAGTTTCCTTAAAATAGAATATGAATGTGATACCAGTTCAAATACTCAATAGTCTTTAGTCTGAAATGTTAGGAGCTAGGGTGGCTAACTAAGGTCTTCCTTTACAAGTCTGCCAGAGGCATCATTTATATTAATTTAACCTATAGGCATTGTTGGAAGCAAATCTCTAAAGCAATAGATGTGCGCCAACTGGCAGAGGAGCCTTGCTTTATATCCTAAACTAGGTTTACTTTATAATGGCAAAATCAAGACCCCAAGAGTGTGCCCTCACATCAGTGACAACCTTAGACCATATAACACGGGACTAGCCTTTGCGAATCACCGTATACAAAAATATTCTGCCAGTTTTCATACAAGTGAAGAGGGAAACACAAAGACAAATAAAATTTCATTGCATTTAAAAATTTATTAATCGACAAACGCGTAATGGCTGTTGTGTGTTAATTGTTATTGTACAGTCAACTACAATGTAATGTACTAGTTTAATCATATAAAATGATGTACTGATGTACAGGCTTTTCATAAAGCCAAAAGACCAAATGGTCATGTGCAATGGCAGAAAACAATGCTTAAGTAAGGCGCATCCTGTGGTTAGATGATCTAAGGTGACAACACTGACAACTCATGACCCTCTCACATAAATGTAACGTAGTGAATATATGATTAATATTATGTACTTAAGTTAAATTTGTACACCACTTGTGGTAGGACATAGACAATCAAAATTTACGCCACAACATATTAGTTTAAGATCCCGTTAAGAATGATCTTCACCGAGCTGGTTATTGGATGAAAATTACTTTAAATTCAATGAAATATGTTAATTAATTAATTGCAAATGGTGTGCCGAAAAAATCCAGTCCAAAATATGATTAATCAAAAATTTCAAGAAAATGTTAACATTTCAATGACTTGAATAATACCTCCTAGATACATTCCATAAGCACCAATGGAAAGTACAACCCCCATAGGATATGCAAATGTTACGTTGTCGACTTTTTTCCTGTCACAACTCTTGGGTACGCAGGTATAAACAAGTAAATCAATACTAGTAACTTACAGCAAACTGGTTAATGAATAAAAGTAATTAAAATATAAAGATTATTTCATTAAATCCACCATTTATTATTTCATTGAAGACAAGTGAAATGCTTTTTTTTTATTTTTGATTAATCATAATATTCTGGACTGATTTTTTTTGGCAACCCATCTGCCATTAATTTACTGATGTATTTCATTGAATATAAAATAATTTTCATCCATTAACCAACTCGGTGAAGATCTTTCTTAACGCGATCTTAGACCATAATATATGGTCCTTTATTATTCTTTTAAACTAAAAGTCGAAATCAATCAAATATGTACTTTTCTGAGATAACTCCTTCATCCAAACTCAGGAACAGATCTTGATACATATATTATGTATATTATTAGTACACCTAGTTTAGGTAAATATAAAATAATGGAACACAATTCAGGACACTAACCACTATACACTTCAGCATCTGAGTAAACAGATTCTCACTTTGAATGCAACTTCTCCTCAGCTGGTAACAGTCCTCAAGCTTTGCACAACAGATGTCACAGACCACTACTGGTCGCCCGTCTTCTGTAACAAACTATTAAACACAGTTAGCAGAGGTATAGATTTGTCATAGGTCAAGTACAGAAGGCACATATATTCTGCCTATCTCATTAACCAACCTTATTTCCCCAAGGATTGTCATATCAAAGAATGCTGAAGTGAGTGCCTAAAACAACTCAGTAAATGACACTAATGATGAATGGCAATGGCGCTATGTTTTAGAAACTATACTGTATGTTGTATTGTTGAAAGAATCAATGAGTGTTTCATGGCACAGCGGTGGTTCAAGGTGGTGGTGGCGATCCATCGACCATCAAGTACGAGCCCCAGATACTTCATCGAGAGCTCGATGTCTATGCTGACGCTACCTAACTGTATGCTGCATCCGGCAGTTGGCCCTTTCCAAGGCCCATGAAATCACAGAGCCTCGGATTTATGATGGGCGACCTCAAGACCCAACCACCTTATTCGACTCACTTTTCTTTTTTTTTATGTGTGGAACTGCTGCATGGATGATATGACTCCTAACGACTAAAACACACACAATGCCTTACAACAGTCTATGGCCGGAAGTTCCGGGTAAGCCCTCGGAAAGATGTCCCAGGGTGTCACCGCGGCCTCGCCTAGATGGTTCGGGTACTATCCCGCGTCTGGGGTGGCGACTCACTAGGTACTTGAGCCTGAGATCTCGCCGACCCGGCCCCAGCCAACTACTAATTTATACCCCTCTTGAAACGATCAGCTTTGACAATACAGTACGCACCTATATCGGCGGGGACCCTGAGGGCCCATAACGTGACTAGAGACCCCGAAGAAGCTGTTGACCGTCAGAGTGACATGAGGGCCCTGCACGATCGCCGTTGAGGCGACATGTCGCACCTCTCCATGGGACTAGAAAACCGAGGGCCCTTGCGTTGTTGTTTTTTTATCGCGCAAGGAGTTGCTGGAGCGGGGCAATGGCCTGCGCCTCATGATATCGAGGCTCGGATTCTAGGTCCGCCAAGAACTCATGAAGACTTGGAAGGTCCGACATATATAATGAAGGTTCGCCACAATCGGGGGGATAAAACCGGTTATGAACGAGTGACTATAGGGAAGTCATGACCATTTCTACTGTCGGTTGTCACAGATTCTGGGGTTCGGGTGCTTCGGTAAGTATCACGGCCAAGGGCCAACACTGCGAAAATCACAGCGTGAAAATAACACTGCCCAAAAATCAGCGCCTCTGGCTGTTCTTTTTATAATACTTACATGGATTGTGTACCCAATAAACTTATTGTTATTTTCAGGATGGTAATCGGACATAGATTCTAGATCTAGGTACCAAATGTTCAGTTGAAATAGATTTCCATTCATTCATAACTCTAACGCGTTTTTATACACCAACACAGTTCACAAGCCTACCTAGTTTATATCTGTCTACGAAAATAGATGGTGATTATCCCTACAATAGTAGTTTAAGATTTAATAATTAATGGAATTTTTCTCATTACAAATTTAGCGTTTTTCAACATAATTTTGGCGGAACCCTGATGCCTTCTCCACGGAATCCCTAGGTTCCGCGGAACCCAGTTTGGGAACCGAGGCTCTATTGCATTCATAGATGAAATCTATTAGGTTCCGATGGGTAAGCACGTGAAATTATAACTCAACAATAAATAAACGCTGTTTGTATGAAGGTAGCATATCTTTACTTAAATATCATTGTTGCGCACCCTTAGTTTAAACTTTACTTTACTACAAGTTTAAACTTTCCAAGCCGCAAACAAGGCCTTCAACTTGGCCTAACGATTGTCATTTTACTGACAACCGGGTTTCGAGATTTACTGCTGCAAGGAATGTGCAAAAAGTTATTCACTTACGGGCATAAAAGTCAAAGACTCGTACATCTCTTGCAGATGAGTGTCGGCAATCAAACGTGGTAATTGAATTTCGTCATGCACTAAACAAATTCTACATGTAGACGACATTTTCATATTAGAATTAATCAAAACGTATGACCAATTACCACTTTACTTTAATGTAGGTAATATCTATCTTTGATTAGTGATAGTTCAACTTTATATTAATGTTCTCGCCTCGTAGGTATCGTTCGTACTTTTGTTTTGTATTTGTATCACAGAACAATAATATCTACAATTCAATTCAATTCTACATTTATTCAATTAAATAATATCTACATTGTAATGTTGTAGGAGTGTCAACTGTCAACTGTCAAGTGATTTTTTTTTAATTTATTTAGAGCTTTGGCATTTGTGCCTTCAGCTTTCAAGTCATTGTTTTTACCATAGATTTAGAATTTTTCGCTACTCGTTTTTACCACAGACTTACAATTTGACATAGGCTACTTTAATAGTCCAGATGTGTCAGTTTGAACGTTTATAACCACATATCTCACCCGGTTGTGAGTAAAATGACAATCCTTAAGCCAAGTTGAAGGCCTTATGGGCGGCTTGACAAATTTGAACTGCCGGTCGCAGCGACCTGTCCATTTCTTTTACGTGGGAAATAAAAACTCAAAATTCAAAATTTAAAAAACATTTATTTCGCATTTCTAATACATAGGCACTTGCGACACGTCCATACTTACAAAAAAAAGTTAGCACCACCAGTTCGGAACGCGGCCCGCTTGAGAAGAACTGGCAACAAAACAACAGATTCAAAATGTTTAGAACAAATCCGAGCATTCTTGTCAGGTTGCCAATATTTTCTGCCTGTTGCTTGAATCCATAAAACTCTCATAGTTATAACCTCTGGAAACCTGAAAGTAATTAAAACGATAGCTATAAATTAACAGTTTGAATATTGTTGGGGAAACTCTACCAAACACTGGTCACACTGCCCGCCCCGATTATACTGACAATGATGATAGACCCCTAGACAACATGGCCGTCTAAATGTATATGTGCAACCTAGGATCAAGTATACCCTGGATTGGCTACGCAAATAATAATACCGCGTATGAACGAGACACAACATACAAAAACTGCAAGGATTGAAAAGGACAAAAACTGTATTCTCTGTCCTTGTCAGAGTTTCTGTTTTTTTTGTTGGTCACAAGTTGAGGTTGTGACCAACAAATCTTTGTGATCATTTATTGTTGTGAGGTTTTTTTGTAATTGACAGTATTTTAAGTGGTGTAACTAAGAAGGCAGATAATTTTTGCTTAAAACTCATCTATTGAACATGGTGATAGGTTATATTTTAGGCTGCAAAAGCCGTAGTGAGCGAAAATCACAAAACATAACCTATCATACGTAAGTACGATTTTTAGATAAAATATCCCTTGCTTTGTAAAGATAATAACAGATTAAGAGCCGTAGCACATTAACAAGTTCTTTATAGTAGAAATAATGGCTCAAAATATTGATTTATTATCACCATAACAGGTGTGTTAACCAACCAAATAAAGTTGTAAGTTAAAATTGTCGAACTCGAAACAAAAGCCAGACTTGTCCGCCATTTTTATCTACTTTTTAATTTGTCCAGGTTATAGATTTTTTAGGGATACCAGTTGAGGTACTGGTAAATTACCCATAATGAGGGGTATTTTTTATTTATTCTTAAACTTCATATTAATGAAACTGTTGTTTCAGATTCGTGCCACAGGAAGACTAAACTGGCAACCGACCAAATACACTCGAATATGCTCGAGACATTTTGAACAAAGTTGTTTTAGGAAAACTGCCGGCAATATGACATACCTAAAAGCGTTCTCGATCCCTACACTTCATGTTGTCAAAGAGGTTAGTTACTCTTGTTTTTTTTTTAAACTACATACCTACTTTGTAATGGGAAAAGCACATCGTGCACCTCCATCGCGAAATCGCGTCCATATCTACGCAGGTGATCCATACTAATATTATAATTCCAAAAGTTACTTTGTCTGTCTGTCACGCCTAAACCACTGAACCGATCTTGATGAAATTTGGCACAGAGCTGGATTAGAGCTTGGGAATGGACATAGGCTACCTTTTATCGCGAAAAGGGGGGTTTAAGGGGTTAAATAGGGTATGAAAGTTTGTCATTTTTGAAGATATCCTGATGAAATTTGGCACAAAGATGGATTAGAGCTTGGGAACGGACCTAGACTACCTTTGATCGCGTAAAAGGGGATAGAGGTGGGGGGGGGGTATAGGACTAGGAGATGAAAGTTACTATGAAAGTTTGTCATTTCGGAAGATAATCTGACACAATTTGATACAGAGATGGAAACTGACATGGCAACGTTTTGTTGCGAAAAAAAGGGTAGAAGGAGGGGGGAAATGGGTTATGATTTTTTAAGATATCCTGATGAAATTGGGTACATAGATAGATTGGGAAAGGATATAGTTGAGTAGAGTCGTATATAAAGGTGAGTGACGAAGAGTTTAGAGGTCATTCTAGAGAGGCGAGTGAATAATCATGTAGAGTTCGAATAATATAATGTATATATGCGGGCAATAGCTAGTGCATTACAAAACGAATTCGGTAAGGGTAAACATAAAATTCTCTTTCAATATGTTTATAATTGTAATATCTATAGTTTCAATTAATCGAGAAAATGTTTATTAATATTAGTTGCAATTTAAATTATTATTATTAAAATCCCCTTTTTTAATTAATTTTAGGTTGAGCACTCAACATTGATTGAAAAGTCCACTGAGGTTGAGATAGCACCACGGAAACAAAAACTATTCAAGCAATTAAATCGGCAGACGCTTTTAGCCCAGACACGAAAAAAAGATGTTGGCGATATTACGTTCGGAAAATCAGCGTCTTATGTGAAAAATTGTAGAAAAATTGCAAGAAAAACGGCTAATTATTCAAGAGACAGCAGATTTATTATCTCCATGAATTCAGGCGATACGAACTTTTTAAAATTTCAAATGCGCAAATTTGCGTTAAATTTGCATTTTATTAGTCCATCGACCTATTGCTGAAAACCATTACTCTCTTTTGTTTTAATTAAAGCTATATGCAAAAATTATTTGAATGTATGTATTCATTATGCCACAAAATCTTTTTGTAATAGAGTTGACAACATACGAAATATGTACACTAAATTAATTTTATTGAAACTACGAATAATGTATACTATAGAAGCATAATTCGGCTCAAAAAATGGCTCCACCAAATGGGGACCGCGGAAGGCGTTGCTTAAAATGGGGACCGCGCGACACATTTAGTCCGCGCTGTCACGCATAGCGTTCGGTTGTGTCACCGGAACCAATCTGTCAGTGATTTTAATGGTTTTTTCGCGTTAATTATATTTCAAATATGCCTTCGTGTGTTCTGAAGTGGTGTAAAAACCATACGGATATGAAAAACGCTGGAATCACCCTCCATAGGTGAGTAAATATTCATTTTAAAAACACGTACTGGTGACGTTGAAAAGTGTTATGCAACATGAACTCAATTCGAAAATCAAATTATTTTTATGCAGTGTTTATAGTATGTTAAGCGCTAAGGTAATATTGTTATAATAGTACGATATTATATTAGTAGGATGATATTATGCATAGAAATTAAATTATAATTTGAATTTCACGGATTCCCAACAAATGAAGTCCAGCGTGAAAAATGGGTTAATGCATTTCGTTTGGAAAGAAATGAACGTATTATCGAGAAAGTCTCGGGCAGACTGAGCTCTGCAGCCTATGCCGTTAAAAAGACAACTGACAGACATTAGAATAGCGCGTCTTGTCTACTTTAGCTATTTCCACAGTGTCATGACCTATGGCATACTATTATGGGGTAACGCTGCCGACATCGAATGTATCTTTGTGTTGCAGAAAAGGGCTGTCCGGGCTATCTATGGTATGGGGTTTCGGGAGTCATTAAGAGAAAAGTTTAAGGATATCAACATCCTTAATTGGATGCCTAGTCAGTACAGTAACATGCGCGGTACAGTAACATACACTTTTAAACTAATGACATGTACACACTAAATAATGGAAAGGTTAAGCGATTAAGAAAATCTGCGGTGCCTATTTGTAGGTACTGTAAGATATTTTATATATGTTTTTGCAATTAATAAAAAAGAAGTGTTTAGCCAATATAAAAGAACGAAATGACGTCACGAAACCCCTTAAAGAAAGCCATCCTATAGAAAGCAATTACGACGTTATGTTGTTAAAAGCATAAATGAACAATTAGTCATAATTCGTTTGCATTAATTTGCTAAAAAGGAGTTTTTACCAATTTCCAACCGCCATAAAAATTAAAAAAAACTAAATTAATTTTTCCGAGGCACATAATTGTAAAAAAAACCGTAACCGTTTTTCATTTGTAGGCGTATGTTGTTCAATGAATAGAAAAATAATAACTTTCTATTGATTGAACTTATTCAATAACAAGCTTTCTTATTATTGTATAACACCGTCCACGTTCGCCGCTTCGGGTGGGGCGCCGAGCCGCCATGACCTTGGCGCGACCAATCGCGGGCAAGTGTTGAACTATGAATGTGTGAGTGTTGTGTTTTATTGCTGTATTTTAGTATGGGTAAGTTGCTCCAAGATTTTGGCGGTAACTTTATAGAAGTTACATTTCTATAGTATACATTATTCGTAGTATTGAAAGGACAATAAAATCTTCGAAAATTTGAATTTTGAGCAACTTGTTTATTTTTTTTTTATTCAAACACGCTGAATAAATTCTATGCAGCTCCTTGGGGACCAGGAGTCCCCAACTTTTTTTATTTTAAGCCCACATCATATTAAATATTTAGGTCAAGGTCAGGGTATAATGCCAATGCCATCGGGATGCGGGGTCCTACAAACATATTCAGGACCCCAATGCGATCCATTCTCCTCGTGGCAGTAAGAAGTCCCTGCGCGCTGCCGATTGTCGTGGGGTAAAATTTGGTAGGGACTAACAACACTGGTTTCACAAGTACTATGTGTTTGTCCCTTTCGGGTGTACGCGCTTAGCTAATCCAGGGTATACTTGATCCTAGTGTGCAACATAAATAATGTCGGATAATAAAAAAATATATAATTCGCGAAATATACATAAAGTATGCAAATTAAGGTGCAAGAATAGTGAATACTAATCTACGAAGTACAGTTTGTCTATAAAGTCGTGACATGAATGTTTGAGGAACTAAAAATAGTTATGTGTGTGGCAACACTGGCAACACGAAACATTAGTACGTCAGTTGTCAATACTATCGTCGAATTTCGTTTACTCTATCACGTAACTTTAATGTTTGGATTAAACTGCAACAAATGGAGACCAAACTACGCATAAAGGTTTGAGAAATGAGTAAAGAAAATCGGAGTGGTGCGCAGGAAGTGATTTTTAAAGTTTTCCAGTGATGTTTCGCGGAGTAACAATCTGGACAATTGTTGTGGGATTTTGAGGATGTTTATGAGCGAACAGCATCTTTGGTGGGTATGTAATCGTGTTATTGTTTGTTTTGAATCTGTCTGAAGTTACAAATTTACTGAATTTACGATTTGGAGACAAAAAAAGGCATTGTTTGCATATTTTTAGGTTAGAATCTTAAACTTACAATCTACCTATAATGTAAGTCAGTGGTTAGAACAACATGGTTATTTTATAGTACGACCTACATTTTTGATACTCAGTTCAATCTGGTTTTCTACCAATTTTTATTTTGAATTAATTGCTTCATGTCAATAGTTTGTTTCCAATATGTAATTAATTTTCTTTTTTTACTCTTTTCAGGAAAATCAGAGAGTACAGTTAGGCGAATAGTTAACGAAGGTTTTAATAATGAAGGAAAGTTTGAAACTCCTGGTAAACACAGAAAAGGTCGGCAAAGAAAGAAATAGACGATTTTAATATTTGAGCACTGCGCCAAAAAAATCCTTGTCAGATGGGGGAAAGTTACAGATAAAACATGTAATTACATGATTGTGGCAAAGCAATTGGGACTGCTAGGCACCTGCTGGTGGGTTGTAAGACGCTATTAGACCGGGGCTTCTGGATCTGGTTCAATAACTTTATTCTGGATCTGATTCAATAAAACAGAAACAAAATTAAAAATGTATAATGTGTTTTATTTATTAACTCACTAGCTGATGCCCGCAGCTTCGCCCGTGTCGAATTTGTTCTCGTTCCCGCTTCCCGTAGGAACTTATTCCCGGGATGAAAAGTAGCCTATGTGTTATTCCAGACTATAATATAATGTATCCCTGTACCAAATTTCAGCCAGATCAGTTCAACTGTTCGAGCGTGAAAGAGTCTCACATCCACACTCATAAGCTTTCGCATTTATAATATTTGTATTGTTCCCGTTCCCGCTTCCCGTAAGAACTTATTCCCGGAATAAAAAGTAGCCATGGTTATTCCAGATTATAATGTATCCCTGTACCAAATTTCAGCCAGATCCCTATAACCGTTCGAGCGTGTAAGAGTAATAAACATCCACACTCACAAACTGTCGCATTTATAATATTAGTAAGATTTTACTCGGAACGAACTCCTCGTATCAAAATCATTTTGGTCGTACTATATAGGGTTGCATACATGCATTCAGCAGCGCCCTCATTTAATTTCACGACTTTATAGACAAACTGTAAACTATATCAAACTGGAGTGGATATGTTGATGGCTCTGACAGCTACAATATTGTAGCCTAAATCGTGTGAAGGTAGATTTATTTGAGAGAAGTGTTGTGATTATTCCAAAACCATTCAGTTTTAAGTAGTAATAAGTTGTCATTTTTGAATTGTCAACACCGCTTCATAGTAGAATGATTAGCCTGTATGTATTGGAGGTCGCATATTATAGATGCACTGGCATGTGTGAATAATGTTTTATACATGTCTGTCACCAATTTAAATAAGCGTAGTTACGGCCTTGTTTATGTTTTTTATGTGTCACTAGCTTGTAAAGTATTAACCACGAATATAGTTCTATCAGACTACACTGCTACTCTTGTTATTACCCCTTATTTTACAATAGGTTATGGTCTTCTACATGCTCTGATAGTGCTAGAGCATAATTAATAAGTGGAGTGGTTTAAATATTAATTGTGAAACTTACGAAATCTCAATTATGTCAACTGAAGTTGGCATAAGTGGTATTAAGAAGCTGAAAGGATCGTCCGACTACCCAAACTGGAAGTTCTTGGTGCGAAATTACTTGGAGAATAAAAACTGGTGGGGAGTAATTTCTACAAATGTAGTAAATGCTGACGTAGACCGGCAGGCACGAACGACAATATGCTTGTTGTTATAACCAGAGTGCTTTACCCACGTCTACAATGCGAAGACTGCAAAAGAAGCCTGGAACAGCTTACAGAAAGCGTATGAAGGCAAAGGTTGGGGAAGACGTATACATATTCAGCGAGAGCTTTTCAACTGTAAGTTAGAGAACTTAGATTCTATGGAAAGCTTCATATCCAAAATTACATTCCTGACACAACAATTGTCCGATATCGATGCAAAAATCCCTGATGATTGGATCATATCGATTTTGCTGGGTGGATTGACTTTTGAGTACAGCCCTCTTATCATGGCTGTAGATAATAGTGGACAAGAGATCACGTTAGAGCAAATTAAAACGAAATTGTTACAAGAAGGAAGTAGACAGAGTAAGTTGAACACGGAGTACGAACAAGTCTTAGTAACACGTAAAGTACAGAACGATGCAAGATCTAATATCAAAACTAACGATCGTAAGCAGAAGTTCGTCTACAAGTGTTTTAAGTGCCACAAGCACGGACACAAGGCGTCCGAATGCAAGGAGCGGATCAAAACCGCGAATATCTGCCTGAATACGAAGGAGGCGATAAACAAAGATAAGTGGTATTTAGATAGTGGGTGCTCAAATCATATGACCCACGATAAAAGTAAATTGTTGTCTTATACACCTGAAAAGGGCAACATGAAGATCTCAGTAGCAAACGGCGAGAAGTTATTGGTGAAAGGAAGAGGAAATGCTGAACCACGAGTCAGCGAAAACGAAAAATTTATTTTAGAAAACGTTTTACATGTTCCTGATTTATCCATGAACTTAATTTCGGTGAGCGATTTGACCAAGAAGAATTATTGCATGAATTTTGACAAAGGACGTTGCATGATTCAAAATAAGAATCGAATTGTTGCAAGATGTCAAGAGGTCGACGGAATTTATGAATTGACAGAAAATAAAAATAACGTCGTGAATGTGACACTGTCAAAACAAAATGAAAATATTTCGAACATTTGGCATAAAAGATTAGCTCATTTATCGCGTAATTATATGAATAAAATGAAAGTTTTAGTAAGCGGTATGGAATTTAAGAGTACCGATTTATGCGAGCCGTGTATTCCATGTATCGAAGGAAAGACATGCAAAAGTCCCTTTAAAAACCAAGGTACGAGAGCGAACGAGGTCTTACAGTTGGTTTATAGCGACGTTTGTGGACCTATCGACGAGCCGTCGTTCGGTGGTTCGAGGTATGTTCTTCTATTCATCGACGATTATACTCGGAAGACTCATGTGTATTTTTTTAAGAACAAAAATGAAACTTTTGATAAGTTCCGTGAATACAAGGCGGAAGTTGAGAATGAGACGAGTAAATCTATTAAATGTCTGAGATCTGACAACGGCACAGAGTACTGTAATGGTAAATTTAAATCTTTTTTGAAGTCTGCAGGTATAAAACACCAGACGACTGTACCGTACACGCCGGAACAAAATTCTGTCGCAGAAAGAGCGAATCGGACTATAATAGAAAAGGCCAGAACATTACTGTCAGAATCAAATCTGAGCAAGAAGTATTGGGCCGAGGCTGTTAATACTGTTGTATACCTAAAGAACAGAAGCCCCACGAAAGCATTGAACAATGCAGTACCAGAGAAAGTTTGGACTGGAAAAGATGTGGATGTTAGTCATCTGAAAATCTTTGGTTGTTTGTCGTATAGATTGATACCAAAACAAAAGAGACGCAAACTGGACATGAAGACGGAACCGATGATTTTTATTGGATATCCAGATAATCAGAAGGGTTATCGTCTAATGAATCCTAAGACAGGTGAAGTGACAACTGCGAGAGATGTCAAATTTCTGGAAAACGTTTTTCTTCAAAAAGAGAACGTGGAAAAGTCGGAAGTGATAATAAACTTGAATACAGATACTGTTCCTACCAGTTTATCCAACGGATCTACAAGCAGATCTGAACCCTTGGAGGCTCACGATGATGTGTACCGTGATGCTGTAGACGAGAACGTGGAAGTATTGGAGGAGATAGGGCCTGAATCTCCTGAATCTGTAGTACCAGAGCACGTACCTGATGATGTATTGACTGAATCAGAAAGAAGTTAGTTACTCTGGTCATCCAGCGGAGAAGCGATTCAACGAGGAGGAAAAGAGAGACACATTTTGCAATGGGGTTCAGAAAATGTGGTCGATTTCAATGGAAGAAAAGCACAGGCGTGTGCGTCACACGGCTGAAAAATCTCCCCCTGTTGTACTTCTAACCTCTCTTCAGAATGCTATAAATATCACTAAAGAACAATCTAGTGTAGATGCTCGGCATCGGCACGGCGCGAGCTTAATAGCAAAAATTATATTCAGACGTGTGGCTAGCCTTGCGGAAACTGGAAGTCCTAATTTAGTTAAGACGGTTCTTAACGAACCCCACGAAAGGGGTCTACAGTATAAGACGAAGAATCGTCCCAGTATCGAGCACAGCTCTCACCTTTAGGATGATTTCACGAGGTAGATACTTACTGGACGCGCTCCACGATATGCAGAGGAGTGTAATTCGCAGTATCGATTGTCTTGAAATAACGGCAAACCTTGGGCCGTTGGCGTAGCGTATAACTATCGCATCCTTGGCTGCTGGCTACCGAATCTCACGGTAGTTAAGTGTTCTAAAGAACCCACTTAAACCTTCCCTCTCCTTTTCAATCCCAGACAATGCGTGGCGGGCAGAGATGCCTGAGATGAATCTTCTCCAGAACTGTGCTATTCAAAAGATAGTTTCTCTCTAGAACCATAAAGAGAACGAGTGGCTGAAGAGGAGCCACACTTACTGGGCACGGGAGCTTCAGTAAGTATCTGTGGCGAATACACCGGGAAACCACGGCCCAGTGCCAGCACTGCGGGGAGGGCAGCGAGGATTCAGCGCTCTACACATTGGTAGAGTGCACGGTGTGGTCAGGTCTTCGTGGCAGGTCTGGACGTGGACGATCTCTCGCTGAAGACCATGGTGCGAGCCATAATCTCCAACGGGAGTAAGTGGGACTGCGCTGCCTCTTTCTGCGATTCAGTTCATGCTCGTGAAGGAGCGGGAGAGAACTCTCCGACCGTACCGTAATAGTGGCCCTCAATTGTTAGATAACGCTATAGCTTTCAATCAAACGGGCGGCGTCATTTAGCTGAACAAAACAATTTAAAAAACGTGTTCGTAAAGAATTCTCGAAAGGGCTTATTTTTTCGTATTAAACGAAAAGTTCGTTTGAAACAAAAATAACCGAAATTAACATTTGAACAATTCGGTAAAAGGGGTATTTTTAGTATACCTATTCAATAATTTGTGACTATTTCGAGGTAAGCGTAAGCAGTCGCGATTGCTTCCAGTAAAAAGAATGCTAAGCTACCTCAGGAGATTATACTTAAAAAATACATATCCGTCCATTGGGTTTTTTCCCACATAAAAACCCGGTATTTACCCATAGGTAAGAGGGATATTTATAGGATACCTAGCCAATTAGTGACTATTTCGAGGTGTCGGTAAGCTTAAGCAGTCGCGATTGCTTCCCAGTAAAAAGAATGCTAAGCAACATCAGAAGATTTTACTTAAAAATAAATACCTGTCCATTGGGTTTTTACCCGCATAAATACCCGGTATTTACCCAAACGGGAAAATACCTGGGTATTTACCCGTTGGGTTTTTACCGCCGCCCATCTCTACTCACGTCACGCCTTTATATCCGAGGGGTAAGCAGAGGCACATTATATGCCCGCATTTCACCGTTTAGTTTAGAATAAGTCCCACGTATTAAGTGTTGAGCCAATTGAGCCATATTGCCGCGTGGAAATGGATAGGTACAAGTAGTGACTACCTGTAGTTAAAACATTTCAAGCAGCCTATAGCGTGTCGTAGGGAGAGACGAAATTATACTTGTGTAGTCTTTTATTGTATCTTGCTTACCGACTAACTTATTCTATCAAAACCGCGGTTTATATACTACAATATTAGAAATGCAAAGAGGGGATGTTATCTCTGGTGTCACGCATCCTCAGATCGCGACACCAGATAAATTTATGCTAACTATACAATACTATAAATTATCTTATCTAAGTGCTAATGGCGAAGGACGTGATTGAATGTTTTACATAAATATTTCCTCTTATCAATCACGTCCGAATACCGCCATAGAACTCCCCCCTTTTTAAAAACTATCATTTACACAAAAAATCAGTAAATATCTAATAACAATTTGTACAAAATATCTGTAAAACAATATAACACTTAACAGTTAAATATATTATTATCTGTAGTTACTTATTCTATATATTAAATCGAACTGTCGGGCGTGATATTCGGCCGGAACGCGTTATCTTGCTCTTCTTTTCTTGATTTGTCCCTTGGTCACGTTCCCAACTGTTTGCATCGTCCTCACGAATTTTTAGTGATAATTCCTCTGAATTGTTGATAAGATATGCTGGCTTAAGACGATCGATTGAAATGGTAATTTCTTTATCATCACGTTTGATCGTAAATACCTTATCACCACGTCTGGTTACTAGGTATGGGCCTTCATACGGAGGTGTGAGACTTGGACGTAATCTATCACATCTTAAAAACACATGTGTACAGTCCTTTAATCTTGGGTGAACAAAAACGTTTCTTACAGTACTTTCTCGTTTTGGAATAGACGTTACGCGACTGATATTTTCTTTTATCTCTTGTAAGAATTCGGGATACGTCTTGCTGTTTTCTTCGCTGAAAAAACTTGCTGGTAGCTTTATTGTAGTCCCATATACTAGTTCGGCGGCGCAGCAACCAGTATCTTGTCGATAACTGGAGCGTAGACCTAATAGAACTGAGGGCAATTCCTGTGTCCAATTCTTCGTATTTGTTCTGGCTACCAGTGCCGTTTTCATCGTCCTGTGGAGTCGTTCGACTTTGGAATTAGATTGTGGATGATACGGAGTTGTTCGGAGTTTCTCTACTCCGATAAATTTTGCAAGTTCTCGAAATAACTCGGACTCAAACTGCCTTCCCTGATCGGAAGTGATATAATCCGGGCATCCAAAACGTACGATCCACCCTTCGTACACAATTTT
Source organism: Miltochrista miniata (assembly GCA_933228765.1). Classification (NCBI taxonomy): domain Eukaryota; kingdom Metazoa; phylum Arthropoda; class Insecta; order Lepidoptera; family Erebidae; genus Miltochrista; species Miltochrista miniata. The sequence continues at coordinate 2,736,530 of OW121772.1, read as the reverse complement.
TGCCACAGTCTCTGCTGTGATCTCTGATACCGGAAAAGCTTCTGGCCATGACGTACATCGATCTATCATAGTAATCAAGTACTGTTTATTTTGCGATGTAGGTAATTTACCGACGATGTCTATATGCACGTGTGAAAAACGCTTTGTAACGAGACAGTGTGTCGATGCACTTTAGAACGCTGACATTGTATGCATGATTCACTCCATTTGTTTATATCCGCATTCATTTTCGTCCATATATAGTTTTTCGTAATTAACTCTCTTGTGCCCTTTTTTCCAGGGTGACTGAGGTTATGAAAACTATCAAAAATTTTCTTCCTAAATTGCTGTGGAAGGTACGGACGTGCAACTCCCGTTGATATATCGCAATATACTTCATTGTTTATATCTTTCGTTCGAACGAGCGCTATATCTAACGACTTGTTTCGCATTAATTGTTGAAGTTCGCTGTCGTTTTCTTGTGATTTTCGTAACTCCGAAAAATCAATAAGCGTAGGGAGTGAAATAGTTTCCACCACTCTGGACAATGCGTCTGCGACCACGTTATCTTGTCCGCTTATATGACGGATGTCGGTGCAAAATTGCGATATGTAATCCAAATGTCTTATTCTTCTTGGAGTGTCGTCAATGCCCAGTTTCTTGTCAAAAGCATAAATTAATGGCTTATGATCTGTGTAAATAGTAAAATTACAGCCTTCAATTAAACGTCGAAAATGTTTTACCGCCATATATATTCCAAATAGCTCTCTGTCGTATGTAGAGTACTTCGTTTGAGCATCGGAAAGCGACTTTGAAAAATAAGCGATCGGTTTCCATTCTTGTTCAACTTTCTGTTGAAGAACCGCTCCTGCGCATTTTAAGCTAACATCTGTCATCAATGCTATCTGCGCTTTAGGATCCGGATAAACCACGTTTGTGACGTCCCGCAAATCCTGCTTACATTGCTGAAAAGCTTTTTGTGATTCGGCGTTCCACTTTATCAAAGAATTATCATTTTTCTTTGAATTTTTTAAGTATTTATTAAGTGGCGCTTGATGATCGGCGGCGTGGGCTATTAAATGTCTGTAAAAATTCATCATGCCCAGAAAACGACGGAGTTCCTTGACTGTCTTCGGCTTTGGGTAATCAATGATAGCCTGTGCTTTTTCTTGTGTCGGTTTCATTCCCTGGCTCGTTATATGATAACCAAGGAAGTCTAACTCTTCTCTGACAAATTCGCACTTGCTCAAATTAAGTGTAATCCCATTTTTGCTCAGCCGTTCGAATACTATCTCTATATGTTTGAGATTTTCTTCTTTGCTTTTGGATGCTATTAATATATCGTCCACAAATACGAATACAAAGTCCAGATCTCTGAATAAGGCGTCCATAAACCTTTGAAAAGAATTTCCTGAGTTCCGGAGTCCAAATGGCATTTTTAAAAAATGCACCAGGGCAAAGGGTAATATCACAGCGGTTTTTTCGGGTTCAGCAACTGGTATGCAATAATATGCTTTCTTAATATCAATTTTGCTGAAGATACTTTTTCCACTGGTTATGTATGAAAAATCCAATAATCTTGGCAATGGATATCTATCAGGAACTGTAATCTTATTTAATGCGCGGTAATCACCGCAGAGCCTCCATTCACCATTTTTCTTTTTTACCATGTGCATTGGACTAGCCCATGGACTGCTGGAGGGTTCACATATACCCATGTCTATTAAATCTTGAATCTCCTTTCTAGCCGCTTTATATTTTTCAGGCGGAAGTGGGCGAGCTCGAGCACATACTGGAGGTCCATTTGTGATAATGTGGTGCTGAACATTATGTTTAACCGGCGTTTTTCGGGAAGTTGGTTTCGTGATATCTTCATATTTTTCTAACAGACGCCTAATTGAATCAGGTAAACCGCTGTCTATTGAGCGAATCGAAGGAACTTTGGTCCTATTTATCCTGGCAGGCGTTTGGAGGTCTGTTATTTTGTCAACCAATCTTTTTCCTGCTATATCTACCAATAACTGGTAATGCTCCAGAAAATCAGCTCCCAATATTGGCATTTTAACATCAGCTATGATGAATGTCCAACTAAAGGATCGCCGTAGACCCAAATCTAAGGTCATCGTTTTTTCGCCGTATGTATCTATGACTGTGCCGTTTGCCGCATAGAGTTTAAAATCGCTCGTTTTCTCTTTGCTATTTATAGGCTTCGTAATCACCGAAATATTTGCCCCCGTATCTACCAAAAATCTGTAACCTCGGGTAGTCGCCATACAGCCGAATAAAGCTTTCAACTTGGCATTGGCAACGACTGCCATTTTACTGGCAACCGGGCCCAACGGCGACCAACATTCCAAAGCACGGAAACTTTCTCAAATTAATGTCAGGGTTTTTTTTAAAATATTTATTTCACATAGGCATTATACAGATGCGCTTGTAAAACGTCCAGAATATAAAACAACGCGACCCACCTGAGAAGAACTGGCAACAAACTCAGTGGGTTGTTCTTTTTTAGGGTTCTGTAGTCAAATGACAAAAACGGAACCCTTATAGATTCGCCATGTCTGTCTGTCTGTCCGTCCGTGTGTCACAGCCACTTTTCTCTGAAGCTATAAGGCCTATGCTGTTGAAACTTGGTAAGTAGATGTTTTCTGTGAACCGCATCAAGCTTTTTTTACATAAAACTAGAAAAAAAGCAGTTAATTTTGGGGGTCCCCATACTCAGAACTAGAACTAAAAAAAGTTTTATCATCAAACCCATTTGTGTAAGGTATCTATAGATAGGTCTTCAAAAATGCTATTGAGGTTTCTAACATCATTTTTTTCTAAAGTGTTAATAATTTAATTAGTTTTAATAGTTTGCGCAAGAGACACTTCCAAAGTGGAAAAATGTGTGTCCCTCCTCTAAATTCTAAACTAAGAGAATGATAAATCTAAAAAAAAAATAATGTACATTGCCATAAAATCTACCAACGAAAATTGGTTTGAACGAAATCGAGTGGGTAATTTTTTTTAATACGTCATAAACCGCAATTTTTGCCGAGAAAAATCACTATCACTGCGAACGTGTTAAAACATCAATGAAAGTTACAACGAACCACAAGAACTTTTATATTATGTTACTAGCTTTTTTTTTTTTTTATACCACTAAGGTGGCAGACAAGCATACGGCCCACCAGATGTACCGGTGGTCACCGCAGCCTATGGACGTTTGCAACACCAGAGGCGCCACACTCGCGCTGCCGACCCTGTAAAAACCTTTTAAGACCCCTCTTGAAGAACCCCATACTGTAGGCGTTTGGGAAAACCGAGGCAGGGAGATCATTCCACAACCTAAGCGTGCGCGGTAGAAAGCCCCTATCGGATCTAACCGTGCTCGAGCGCTCCGGATGCAACATGTGAGGATGAACACCCTGTCTGTGGCGAGCGGTGCGATGATAGAATGTAGCCATCATGTCAAACAATTCCTCAGAGCACAAACCGTTATACAGCCGGTAGAATACACACAGAGAAGCAAAGTCTCTCCTGTCACTAAGAGGTTCCACATAACCTGCAAGTATGGGATCGCCGACAACTCTCATAGCACGCCTTTGTACCGAGTCAAAAGGACGAAGCTGGTATTCAGGTGCCCCCGCCCAGAGGTGACAGCAGTACTCCATGTGCGGCCGCACTTGCGACTTGTAGAGAAGCAGTGTTTGAGCCGCAGTAAAGTACCGCCGCGCCCTACTGAGCACTCCGAGCTTCTTGGACGCCAGCCTGGCCTTGTCCTCCAAATGACTTAGGAACTGAACGACATTGGAGATCTCAACACCAAGGATCCCTATACTTTCGGAGATGGTGAGTGACGTGCCCTGAAATTGTGGCGCCACAGTAAATGGGGTTTTTTTTGCAGTGAATACACATACTTGAGTCTTGGTGGGGTTGAATTGGACAAGATTTTGTCTTCCCCAATCGGACACTCTAGAGAGAGTAGCCTCGATTTCAGACACAAGTTTTTCACGACTTTCCTCCACTACAGCTCGAGAGATACCGGGACGGCCCGTGTAACATGTGTCACCCGTACTGTTGTCTGCATAACAATGAATGCCGTCAATGGACAACATGTCATTGATATGCAGCAGAAACAAAGTGGGGGACAACACTGAGCCTTGTGGTACTCCAGCGTTTATGGCCATGCATTCAGAACAGCTGCCGTCAACAACGGCCCTGATGCTTCTACCGGCAAGAAAGCTGGACACCCATCCACATAAATTCTCGGGCAATCCATAGGAGGGCAATTTCATTAGAAGACTACGGTGCCAGACCCGGTCAAAAGCTTTAGAGATGTCAAGGCTCACTGCTAGAGCCTCGCCTTTGCTCTCAATAGCCGCCGCCCATCGGTGTGTGAGGTACACGAGAAGATCGCCTGTCGAGCGACCGTAAACGTAGCGACCGGAAACCATACTGTCGATCACTGAGCAGGTCGTGTTCCTCAAGGTACCTCAGGAGCTGTGCATTAATTACACGCTCCATCACCTTAGATAATAGGGAGGTGACAGCTATAGGCCTGTAATTGGCCGGGTCGGTCCTGTCACCTTTCTTGGGCACAGGATGCACGTAAGCGGTCTTCCACGACGCCGGGACTTTTTTCATGGAGTAGGAAAGCGTGAAAGGACGTGTAAGTACCGGACACAACTCCGCACCACACCGCTTAAGCACCACCGCGGGAATGCCGTCCGGCCCACTCGACTTATGCACGTCAAGGGTATGAAGCTCCCGCCTGACATCCCGCTGCCTGAATTTAATTTCTGGCATTGAAGTGCCACACCAGGGGATGTCAGGCGGCAGCGCACCTCCATCGTTCATGGTCGAGTTGGAGGCAAAGATAGAGCCCAAAAGGTCGGCTTTCTCCTTGGCACTCTGGGCCAGACTACCGTCCCGTTTCTGCAGGGGTGGTAATCCTGACCGACAGAAGTTTCCCTCGGCAGCTTTGGAAAGCGACCAGAATTCACGACTTCCAGAAGGGTAGCCGGCTAGTCGCTCACCAATTCTGCCGACGAAATCGAACTTTGCCCTGGCAAGTTGCCTGCCGGCCTGCTCGTTTGCTGGCCCTCGAGGCGGCATTCAGCTTGCGTTTCACTTCAGATATGTTAGGATCAGAATTTTTGCGAGCCGTGGTCCAAGCCCTGTAGACAGACTCTTTCAGCCTTCTAGCTTCTCTGCAAGACCGATTAAACCACGGTCGCTTTTTTTCCCCTGCAGGGATCCAGCGGTTAGGAATGTAGCCTTCCATACCTGCCAAGATCCCCTCAGCAACTGCTGCAGAGCAGGTGTCCAGATCGTCTGAAGTGACTTGCTGCTACGAAACCCTTCATGGGCGAGTTCAACTCGCACTTGGCCGGTTTTATTTTTGCTTTATTTACAAGTTTAAAGAATCTAAAAACTATGCATTTTAACATTTTTTTTGAGAATCCAGCAGAGCAGGTCATTTCCAGGCTTCCTTATCCAACAAATAATCATTGATTGTATAGTAGCCCCTGCAGTACAATTTACCTTTTACTTTAAGGGACATATGCACTTTTAATTTCGTCTGGTAGCCTGTTGTAAAAGCGTATACAGTTACCCATGAAAGAATTGCTGGCTTTGTGCAATCTGCTATGAAAAACAGCAAGGTTATTTTTATTTCTAGTGTTGACATTGTGTCTATCACTTAACTTAGCGAAACTATGTAGATTTCTTTGTACATACATATGGTTTTCAAAAATATATTGTGATGCTACGGTAAGAATATTAACCTCTTTTTCGCGCAGAGAGACCCTTGGACCTAATCTATATATAGCTCTTATGGTCCGCTTTTGTAAAATATTTTTTTTATTTATATTTGCAGCATTGCCCCACAGTAGAATACCATAAGACATTATACTGTGAAAGTAACTGAAATAAACTATTCTAGCTGTATCTACATCAGTCAAGTGCCTTATTTTTTGTACAGCAAATGCTGCTGAACTTAATCTACTAGCTAGTTTTACAATATGTGGACCCAATTGTAAACCAGCATCAACCGTTAACCCTAGGAATGTGGTTTGATCCACAAGTTCCAACTCTCGACCATTAAGTTGAACATTGGTTTCTGACTGTGCTACATTAGGCAAGGTAAATTTAATACATTTAGTTTTATTATCATTCAGTCTAAGATTGTTAGTGTTAAACCAATGAACCACTTTCAAGATTGCGTTGTTGACATCGCCATAGTTATCTATTTGACTTGTAACTCGACTTGAAAATCAAAGAAGTATCATCTGCAAACAAAACCATCCTGTTGTTGTCCCCCACCTAAAAGGGTAGGTCATTAAAATATATAAGGAATAAAAATGGTCCGAGTATTGAACCCTGCGGGACGTCCATAGTAACTACAGATCCCTCTGAGCGTGTACCATTAACATCGACCCTCTGAATTCTATTGTTCAAATATGAAGTCAGAAGATCGAGAGCCTTGCTTCTTATGCCATAATGGTGTAATTTCCTGATTAATGTTTCATGTTGGATGCAATCAAAAGCCTTAGACAGATCGCAAAACACACCAATTGCATCTTGTTTATCATCCCAGGCGTCATAAATACATTTCAATAACTCTACACCAGCATCGGTAGTCGAACGTCCTTTAGTGAAGCCAAATTGTTTCTCATGAAATAATTTGTGACTGTTAAAATAGATCAGCATCTGCTCTAGTATTAATTTTTCAAATATCTTGATCAAGGTCCACAACACCGAGATAGGTCTGAAATTGCCCGGATCTGAAGCGGTGCCAGCCTTGAATAGTGGTATAACTTTACTGTGTTTCATCAAATCAGGAAATACACCATTTGAGAAGCAATCGTTAAACACAGTTGCCAAGTGGGGGGCAATGACATCTATAATACTTGATATGGATTTTACTGATAACCCCCAAAGGTCAGCGGTGTTTTTAACATTTAATATATCTAAAAGCTTTTATGATGTCGTTGCAGTTGACAACGGTGAATTCGAACGCGCCTTCACAGGCAGCTACAGATTCTGCTAATAATAGCTCGGCGGAGGTGGAAGACGACCGGAGAGTGTCAGTTATCTCTATTGGTACATTACTGAAAAAAATTTCGAACTCGGTCGCCACTTCCAAATCCCCCGATACGTGGCGATTGTTTATATTTAAATGAAACTTTCTTTCATTCGCTGTAGACCTACCACATTCCGCATTTATAATGTTCCAAGTAGTTTTAATTACATTCGCAGAATCATAAATTTTATTTCTAATGAAATTAGACTTGGCTAAGGTACGGGCTTGCTTAAATATCTTTGAATATTTCTTAACATATTCCTGAAAGTCTGGGTTGAAATTATATTCGGGGCTCTCCTTGGGGGAGCCAGATGGGCGGCTCCCCAAAGCTCCCTAAGGAGCTGAGACCACGCCTGCACCGCTCTCGAGCGCCCCTCTGTAATAGAGGAGACAGAGAGCGGCTGGCGCAGGCGCGCGCTGATGGGCACCCCCGGAACACGGGGAAGGTGCCCACCGCCATGTGACCGTTGGTGGGCGGGGTCCCCCGACCTTACGCCCACGGTCAAGAAACAATCGGGGGCGCGCAGTGACTCCTCACCGCGGCGCCCCCGAACTGCACGGCAGAGCGGGAGCATTATCCGTTACTCCCGCTCCCCCGCACAGTGCACCTCCCGCTTTGCCGCCATCTCCTTGTCAACTGGCGAGGTGACAGCGGCCCAGCACTGTGGCCGCCGGTCGCACCGTTATTCACGGCCAACAGCCCGAACTGCATGGCAGGGCGGGAGCATTTACCCAAACTCCCGCCCCCCACGCAGTGCCTCTCCTACTTTGCCGCCATCGTCTCGCCAGCAAAGGTGGCGAAGCGACGGCGACCCAGCATTGCTGCTGCCGGCCGTGAATAACGGCACGGCCGGCAGCAACACACACCACCGAGCAACCCAGAGGTGGGTTACTCCCGCCTCGGCCGGAATTAGCCAGAGTAGCACAACTCCCCCACAGAGGAAGGGGAGTGGTCGCTACTCCGTTGCCCAGGATGCACCACGAGGAGGATCCGACCCATTGGGGTCCTTAAGATGTTAGTAGGACCCCGCATCCCAAATTCCAGGTGTAGCCCAGTCACTGAAAGCAGAACTGCCTCCGATTCATAATGTTTTCGGGGTAAAGATTTTCCCAAACACAGAAATCAAATTAAATAAATCAGAGTAGGATTCTTCTACGCTAATGTAATCGGGCAATTCTGTTATTTTCTGGTGGTCACCCATCCATGGAACGGATTCAGGCAGTGGAAGTTTAAGAGTCCTGTTCAATGCCACACCAAGATACCTTGCATGGAAGCAGTGCTCCAGCTCAGACTTCAACCAGGTAACCCTGAGCCTACGTTAAGCATCCCGGCTGCGAGGTGGAAGGCGCACACTTGACTTTGTGATGGGTTTGGTTTTAGTCCCTTTGATGTATAATAGCTTTCCAACCCCATCAGAGCCGAACTAAGATGTACTTCGTCTTTGTCGAATGTTTGGGTTTGAGTTGCCAGCGCTAAGTCATCGGCGTAGAGGAACATCTTTGTACTTGGAGCACAGGGCTGGTCATTGGTGAACATGTTGAATAAAATGGGTGCGAGAACACTTCCCTGGGGGAGCCAACGTCACCTACTTCTGTCTTTCGACTTATGTAGGTAATATGTACTTGCAGTATGTTGAGCTCTTTCTAGACAATAACAACATTTTCACAAATAATCTTATAATGCCATGATCTACAAAGTCCAAGTCCGGGTTTCGAGGCTCGGTATTAACTATCTAGGGTCCAGAGTCCCTCACGTTAGACTCCAGAGAGACCGTGGTCTGAGTGCTCTCTGGAATCTGTACCTGTAGCAAAAGCTTAACATCTAGGGTGCAGGGTCCACAATCCAGGGCCCAGTGTCTAGAGTCCAAATTCTACAACAGGGAAGTCATTTATTATCTAAATGGCTGTGAAATTATTACTGGAACCATTAATATATTGAAAAGATTTTTTTTAAAGCTGAGCTGACGCGCGCTGCTTCGTACTGCTACATTCGTATACGACTGCAAGTCATGTTCTCACCCGTGCCTACTGTTCTCCCTTAGATACGCGCTCTATACCTTCTAATATATACTCTAACATTGTAACTCTCATAGAGATCTTTCTTTGTTTGTCTACTGTCTGACACTGTTCATCTTGTACATTCTAAATGTAAGCTCTTTACCACAATGACTTCCAGTTATAGTGGTGGTGTTTATGTTCTTGTTATGGCCTTATCGTGTAGTTTTTAGAACTTTTGCTGCTGAGCTGAGGCAGAGACTGAATCACAGCTCTACTCCCAACTTACACATATTATATCAATTATACGAGTGAACTTACAATATGTGGCTTCGCTCTGTGTTTGCTTGCCGACCAAGACACACGAATCTTCTTCCGGATCTGATGGCTGGATGTAGTCATCTTCTAACGAATCTTGCTCAGCAACTGAAGAATTTAATGCAATTGACAGTTTACGACAGGCCAGAATATACCATTGCTGCAATGCAATTTTAGTAGCTCAACAGCTGAGTTCGGAGAAAGATTTCATCACGTAGCGTGATTGGCTAAATCTGGGGGATACCTCTTTAAGCTGACAACCCTAACTCGGTCCAATTTGGTCGTCTCACGGGTTCCCTTAGGATATCGGAGAATAACTGCATCTAAGCAATGCCGATTTCAGTCGCCTGCAAATACAGGCGGGTCGCTGGGTGGGTCAAGCGCCGCCAACGAGACCTGAACCAGGACCTGAACCTCCGTCACTCGCTACAAGTCTTTATACAAGCACCTACCGCTAAGTATGCCGTTTGTAGTACCGCTAAGTATGTGATGTATCTGTAACTATTATTTAATCTGTGTCTGACCCCACCGGCAGCATCCCTTCAGGGGGAAGGGAAGGTCGGTTAGCGGTCAACCAATCGGCGGTGACTTGGCCGGGATGGCACACATGATATCAACGAGGTCGAACCTGATCGGGAGGTCCCCGTGATCTGATGTCAGAGAGTGTCGATTTGGTGAAGCTGCTGCGGGGATTAAACCCCGCGGCAGTGGTCGGTCCGGTGGGCGACGATGTACGGTGCAAGCTGTGTGTGGAGCCCTCAGTGCGAGTGAACGTTGAAGTTATTCGATGCAAACAAACTATCCAATCTTTCCTCTTTATAATATTAATGTACATGTAGGTACAAGTTATATTCTATAGTAGAGCTTTACTCCGATTTTGGTCGAATCCAGCCTTGGTGTGATGTTATATAGCATGTAGCCATCCTCAATAAACTTACTATCCAACTGTGAAAGAATTTTTGAATTCCAACTGGTAGTCTCTGGTGGAACAAAATAGTGGGACCACGGTAAACAGGGCTGCACATCGGTGCAATAGTTTTTAGGTTTATCACGAACATGAATGACAAAAGTAAGCTTACCATACGTGTCTTCGCTCTCTTCTTTCTTGACGACACTTGAATGCTCTTCCGGATCTGATGGCTGGATGTAGTCATCTTCAAACGGATCTTGCTCAGCAACTGCAATATTTAATGTAATTGACAGTTTAAGACATACCAGTCCACAATATACCATTACTGCAAAGCAATTTTAATAGCTCAACCGCTGAATAGGTAACAAGATTTTAGTGGCAGTATGGCGGTACAAGCACACCGTGTAAGTACCGCTACCGTTGCGTTATTGTACGGGCATAGTCAGTACGCTTGTCTGTAGAATCTGTCTCCTCATTGGAGAATGTCGTAGCCCTCAACAGAAATACAGTTTACTAGCTATTCCCCGCGGCTTCGACCGCGTAGAAGTCGTTATCGCGTAAAAGTCGTTATCGCGTAAAATCATAACCCTCCTTTTGCGCAGTCGGTTTAAAAGTAGCCTATGTCCTTTCCAGAGCCTCGAACTATCTCTATACCAAATTTCCTCTCAGTCGCTCCAGCCGTTGAGGCGTGAAAGCGTAACAGACAGACAGACAGAGTTACTTTCGCATTTATAATATTAGTAGGGATTGACATATTTAACTATATTTCTGTGGAACAATAAATGGCATTGATGAAAACATTGTGTCAGTCTTGAACAGGACTCGAACCTGCCTCTTCTGTCTTGCCAGGACAGATGCTTATCCAATTAAGCTATTAAGGCCTACTCAACTCTAGCGATTATTTGCTTTTTTGTACTTGGCAAATGTAGAACATTAACTATAAGGTGACATGTGGGCATATAATATCATTCCCGTTGAACAGACACTTACTAACCAAGTAACACTTTTGGGTAAAGTGAGTTATTGCTTACCTTCTGTGTCTTCTTGTTTCACTTCATCGATATAACAACCAGGTGGAGTCCTCTCGGCCACATCATTTCCGCTCGAGTGTACATTGAGGCTTATTTTTTGTAGTCTGACTTGCTGTGAAAAATATGAAAAAACCAATTTTTAAGTTTCCTTAAAATAGAATATGAATGTGATACCAGTTCAAATACTCAATAGTCTTTAGTCTGAAATGTTAGGAGCTAGGGTGGCTAACTAAGGTCTTCCTTTACAAGTCTGCCAGAGGCATCATTTATATTAATTTAACCTATAGGCATTGTTGGAAGCAAATCTCTAAAGCAATAGATGTGCGCCAACTGGCAGAGGAGCCTTGCTTTATATCCTAAACTAGGTTTACTTTATAATGGCAAAATCAAGACCCCAAGAGTGTGCCCTCACATCAGTGACAACCTTAGACCATATAACACGGGACTAGCCTTTGCGAATCACCGTATACAAAAATATTCTGCCAGTTTTCATACAAGTGAAGAGGGAAACACAAAGACAAATAAAATTTCATTGCATTTAAAAATTTATTAATCGACAAACGCGTAATGGCTGTTGTGTGTTAATTGTTATTGTACAGTCAACTACAATGTAATGTACTAGTTTAATCATATAAAATGATGTACTGATGTACAGGCTTTTCATAAAGCCAAAAGACCAAATGGTCATGTGCAATGGCAGAAAACAATGCTTAAGTAAGGCGCATCCTGTGGTTAGATGATCTAAGGTGACAACACTGACAACTCATGACCCTCTCACATAAATGTAACGTAGTGAATATATGATTAATATTATGTACTTAAGTTAAATTTGTACACCACTTGTGGTAGGACATAGACAATCAAAATTTACGCCACAACATATTAGTTTAAGATCCCGTTAAGAATGATCTTCACCGAGCTGGTTATTGGATGAAAATTACTTTAAATTCAATGAAATATGTTAATTAATTAATTGCAAATGGTGTGCCGAAAAAATCCAGTCCAAAATATGATTAATCAAAAATTTCAAGAAAATGTTAACATTTCAATGACTTGAATAATACCTCCTAGATACATTCCATAAGCACCAATGGAAAGTACAACCCCCATAGGATATGCAAATGTTACGTTGTCGACTTTTTTCCTGTCACAACTCTTGGGTACGCAGGTATAAACAAGTAAATCAATACTAGTAACTTACAGCAAACTGGTTAATGAATAAAAGTAATTAAAATATAAAGATTATTTCATTAAATCCACCATTTATTATTTCATTGAAGACAAGTGAAATGCTTTTTTTTTATTTTTGATTAATCATAATATTCTGGACTGATTTTTTTTGGCAACCCATCTGCCATTAATTTACTGATGTATTTCATTGAATATAAAATAATTTTCATCCATTAACCAACTCGGTGAAGATCTTTCTTAACGCGATCTTAGACCATAATATATGGTCCTTTATTATTCTTTTAAACTAAAAGTCGAAATCAATCAAATATGTACTTTTCTGAGATAACTCCTTCATCCAAACTCAGGAACAGATCTTGATACATATATTATGTATATTATTAGTACACCTAGTTTAGGTAAATATAAAATAATGGAACACAATTCAGGACACTAACCACTATACACTTCAGCATCTGAGTAAACAGATTCTCACTTTGAATGCAACTTCTCCTCAGCTGGTAACAGTCCTCAAGCTTTGCACAACAGATGTCACAGACCACTACTGGTCGCCCGTCTTCTGTAACAAACTATTAAACACAGTTAGCAGAGGTATAGATTTGTCATAGGTCAAGTACAGAAGGCACATATATTCTGCCTATCTCATTAACCAACCTTATTTCCCCAAGGATTGTCATATCAAAGAATGCTGAAGTGAGTGCCTAAAACAACTCAGTAAATGACACTAATGATGAATGGCAATGGCGCTATGTTTTAGAAACTATACTGTATGTTGTATTGTTGAAAGAATCAATGAGTGTTTCATGGCACAGCGGTGGTTCAAGGTGGTGGTGGCGATCCATCGACCATCAAGTACGAGCCCCAGATACTTCATCGAGAGCTCGATGTCTATGCTGACGCTACCTAACTGTATGCTGCATCCGGCAGTTGGCCCTTTCCAAGGCCCATGAAATCACAGAGCCTCGGATTTATGATGGGCGACCTCAAGACCCAACCACCTTATTCGACTCACTTTTCTTTTTTTTTATGTGTGGAACTGCTGCATGGATGATATGACTCCTAACGACTAAAACACACACAATGCCTTACAACAGTCTATGGCCGGAAGTTCCGGGTAAGCCCTCGGAAAGATGTCCCAGGGTGTCACCGCGGCCTCGCCTAGATGGTTCGGGTACTATCCCGCGTCTGGGGTGGCGACTCACTAGGTACTTGAGCCTGAGATCTCGCCGACCCGGCCCCAGCCAACTACTAATTTATACCCCTCTTGAAACGATCAGCTTTGACAATACAGTACGCACCTATATCGGCGGGGACCCTGAGGGCCCATAACGTGACTAGAGACCCCGAAGAAGCTGTTGACCGTCAGAGTGACATGAGGGCCCTGCACGATCGCCGTTGAGGCGACATGTCGCACCTCTCCATGGGACTAGAAAACCGAGGGCCCTTGCGTTGTTGTTTTTTTATCGCGCAAGGAGTTGCTGGAGCGGGGCAATGGCCTGCGCCTCATGATATCGAGGCTCGGATTCTAGGTCCGCCAAGAACTCATGAAGACTTGGAAGGTCCGACATATATAATGAAGGTTCGCCACAATCGGGGGGATAAAACCGGTTATGAACGAGTGACTATAGGGAAGTCATGACCATTTCTACTGTCGGTTGTCACAGATTCTGGGGTTCGGGTGCTTCGGTAAGTATCACGGCCAAGGGCCAACACTGCGAAAATCACAGCGTGAAAATAACACTGCCCAAAAATCAGCGCCTCTGGCTGTTCTTTTTATAATACTTACATGGATTGTGTACCCAATAAACTTATTGTTATTTTCAGGATGGTAATCGGACATAGATTCTAGATCTAGGTACCAAATGTTCAGTTGAAATAGATTTCCATTCATTCATAACTCTAACGCGTTTTTATACACCAACACAGTTCACAAGCCTACCTAGTTTATATCTGTCTACGAAAATAGATGGTGATTATCCCTACAATAGTAGTTTAAGATTTAATAATTAATGGAATTTTTCTCATTACAAATTTAGCGTTTTTCAACATAATTTTGGCGGAACCCTGATGCCTTCTCCACGGAATCCCTAGGTTCCGCGGAACCCAGTTTGGGAACCGAGGCTCTATTGCATTCATAGATGAAATCTATTAGGTTCCGATGGGTAAGCACGTGAAATTATAACTCAACAATAAATAAACGCTGTTTGTATGAAGGTAGCATATCTTTACTTAAATATCATTGTTGCGCACCCTTAGTTTAAACTTTACTTTACTACAAGTTTAAACTTTCCAAGCCGCAAACAAGGCCTTCAACTTGGCCTAACGATTGTCATTTTACTGACAACCGGGTTTCGAGATTTACTGCTGCAAGGAATGTGCAAAAAGTTATTCACTTACGGGCATAAAAGTCAAAGACTCGTACATCTCTTGCAGATGAGTGTCGGCAATCAAACGTGGTAATTGAATTTCGTCATGCACTAAACAAATTCTACATGTAGACGACATTTTCATATTAGAATTAATCAAAACGTATGACCAATTACCACTTTACTTTAATGTAGGTAATATCTATCTTTGATTAGTGATAGTTCAACTTTATATTAATGTTCTCGCCTCGTAGGTATCGTTCGTACTTTTGTTTTGTATTTGTATCACAGAACAATAATATCTACAATTCAATTCAATTCTACATTTATTCAATTAAATAATATCTACATTGTAATGTTGTAGGAGTGTCAACTGTCAACTGTCAAGTGATTTTTTTTTAATTTATTTAGAGCTTTGGCATTTGTGCCTTCAGCTTTCAAGTCATTGTTTTTACCATAGATTTAGAATTTTTCGCTACTCGTTTTTACCACAGACTTACAATTTGACATAGGCTACTTTAATAGTCCAGATGTGTCAGTTTGAACGTTTATAACCACATATCTCACCCGGTTGTGAGTAAAATGACAATCCTTAAGCCAAGTTGAAGGCCTTATGGGCGGCTTGACAAATTTGAACTGCCGGTCGCAGCGACCTGTCCATTTCTTTTACGTGGGAAATAAAAACTCAAAATTCAAAATTTAAAAAACATTTATTTCGCATTTCTAATACATAGGCACTTGCGACACGTCCATACTTACAAAAAAAAGTTAGCACCACCAGTTCGGAACGCGGCCCGCTTGAGAAGAACTGGCAACAAAACAACAGATTCAAAATGTTTAGAACAAATCCGAGCATTCTTGTCAGGTTGCCAATATTTTCTGCCTGTTGCTTGAATCCATAAAACTCTCATAGTTATAACCTCTGGAAACCTGAAAGTAATTAAAACGATAGCTATAAATTAACAGTTTGAATATTGTTGGGGAAACTCTACCAAACACTGGTCACACTGCCCGCCCCGATTATACTGACAATGATGATAGACCCCTAGACAACATGGCCGTCTAAATGTATATGTGCAACCTAGGATCAAGTATACCCTGGATTGGCTACGCAAATAATAATACCGCGTATGAACGAGACACAACATACAAAAACTGCAAGGATTGAAAAGGACAAAAACTGTATTCTCTGTCCTTGTCAGAGTTTCTGTTTTTTTTGTTGGTCACAAGTTGAGGTTGTGACCAACAAATCTTTGTGATCATTTATTGTTGTGAGGTTTTTTTGTAATTGACAGTATTTTAAGTGGTGTAACTAAGAAGGCAGATAATTTTTGCTTAAAACTCATCTATTGAACATGGTGATAGGTTATATTTTAGGCTGCAAAAGCCGTAGTGAGCGAAAATCACAAAACATAACCTATCATACGTAAGTACGATTTTTAGATATAAAATATCCCTTGCTTTGTAAAGATAATAACAGATTAAGAGCCGTAGCACATTAACAAGTTCTTTATAGTAGAAATAATGGCTCAAAATATTGATTTATTATCACCATAACAGGTGTGTTAACCAACCAAATAAAGTTGTAAGTTAAAATTGTCGAACTCGAAACAAAAGCCAGACTTGTCCGCCATTTTTATCTACTTTTTAATTTGTCCAGGTTATAGATTTTTTAGGGATACCAGTTGAGGTACTGGTAAATTACCCATAATGAGGGGTATTTTTTATTTATTCTTAAACTTCATATTAATGAAACTGTTGTTTCAGATTCGTGCCACAGGAAGACTAAACTGGCAACCGACCAAATACACTCGAATATGCTCGAGACATTTTGAACAAAGTTGTTTTAGGAAAACTGCCGGCAATATGACATACCTAAAAGCGTTCTCGATCCCTACACTTCATGTTGTCAAAGAGGTTAGTTACTCTTGTTTTTTTTTTAAACTACATACCTACTTTGTAATGGGAAAAGCACATCGTGCACCTCCATCGCGAAATCGCGTCCATATCTACGCAGGTGATCCATACTAATATTATAATTCCAAAAGTTACTTTGTCTGTCTGTCACGCCTAAACCACTGAACCGATCTTGATGAAATTTGGCACAGAGCTGGATTAGAGCTTGGGAATGGACATAGGCTACCTTTTATCGCGAAAAGGGGGGTTTAAGGGGTTAAATAGGGTATGAAAGTTTGTCATTTTTGAAGATATCCTGATGAAATTTGGCACAAAGATGGATTAGAGCTTGGGAACGGACCTAGACTACCTTTGATCGCGTAAAAGGGGATAGAGGTGGGGGGGGGGGTATAGGACTAGGAGATGAAAGTTACTATGAAAGTTTGTCATTTCGGAAGATAATCTGACACAATTTGATACAGAGATGGAAACTGACATGGCAACGTTTTGTTGCGAAAAAAAGGGTAGAAGGAGGGGGGAAATGGGTTATGATTTTTTAAGATATCCTGATGAAATTGGGTACATAGATAGATTGGGAAAGGATATAGTTGAGTAGAGTCGTATATAAAGGTGAGTGACGAAGAGTTTAGAGGTCATTCTAGAGAGGCGAGTGAATAATCATGTAGAGTTCGAATAATATAATGTATATATGCGGGCAATAGCTAGTGCATTACAAAACGAATTCGGTAAGGGTAAACATAAAATTCTCTTTCAATATGTTTATAATTGTAATATCTATAGTTTCAATTAATCGAGAAAATGTTTATTAATATTAGTTGCAATTTAAATTATTATTATTAAAATCCCCTTTTTTAATTAATTTTAGGTTGAACACTCAACATTGATTGAAAAGTCCACTGAGGTTGAGATAGCACCACGGAAACAAAAACTATTCAAGCAATTAAATCGGCAGACGCTTTTAGCCCAGACACGAAAAAAAGATGTTGGCGATATTACGTTCGGAAAATCAGCGTCTTATGTGAAAAATTGTAGAAAAATTGCAAGAAAAACGGCTAATTATTCAAGAGACAGCAGATTTATTATCTCCATGAATTCAGGCGATACGAACTTTTTAAAATTTCAAATGCGCAAATTTGCGTTAAATTTGCATTTTATTAGTCCATCGACCTATTGCTGAAAACCATTACTCTCTTTTGTTTTAATTAAAGCTATATGCAAAAATTATTTGAATGTATGTATTCATTATGCCACAAAATCTTTTTGTAATAGAGTTGACAACATACGAAATATGTACACTAAATTAATTTTATTGAAACTACGAATAATGTATACTATAGAAGCATAATTCGGCTCAAAAAATGGCTCCACCAAATGGGGACCGCGGAAGGCGTTGCTTAAAATGGGGACCGCGCGACACATTTAGTCCGCGCTGTCACGCATAGCGTTCGGTTGTGTCACCGGAACCAATCTGTCAGTGATTTTAATGGTTTTTTCGCGTTAATTATATTTCAAATATGCCTTCGTGTGTTCTGAAGTGGTGTAAAAACCATACGGATATGAAAAACGCTGGAATCACCCTCCATAGGTGAGTAAATATTCATTTTAAAAACACGTACTGGTGACGTTGAAAAGTGTTATGCAACATGAACTCAATTCGAAAATCAAATTATTTTTATGCAGTGTTTATAGTATGTTAAGCGCTAAGGTAATATTGTTATAATAGTACGATATTATATTAGTAGGATGATATTATGCATAGAAATTAAATTATAATTTGAATTTCACGGATTCCCAACAAATGAAGTCCAGCGTGAAAAATGGGTTAATGCATTTCGTTTGGAAAGAAATGAACGTATTATCGAGAAAGTCTCGGGCAGACTGAGCTCTGCAGCCTATGCCGTTAAAAAGACAACTGACAGACATTAGAATAGCGCGTCTTGTCTACTTTAGCTATTTCCACAGTGTTATGACCTATGGCATACTATTATGGGGTAACGCTGCCGACATCGAATGTATCTTTGTGTTGCAGAAAAGGGCTGTCCGGGCTATCTATGGTATGGGGTTTCGGGAGTCATTAAGAGAAAAGTTTAAGGATATCAACATCCTTAATTGGATGCCTAGTCAGTACAGTAACATGCGCGGTACAGTAACATACACTTTTAAACTAATGACATGTACACACTAAATAATGGAAAGGTTAAGCGATTAAGAAAATCTGCGGTGCCTATTTGTAGGTACTGTAAGATATTTTATATATGTTTTTGCAATTAATAAAAAAGAAGTGTTTAGCCAATATAAAAGAACGAAATGACGTCACGAAACCCCTTAAAGAAAGCCATCCTATAGAAAGCAATTACGACGTTATGTTGTTAAAAGCATAAATGAACAATTAGTCATAATTCGTTTGCATTAATTTGCTAAAAAGGAGTTTTTACCAATTTCCAACCGCCATAAAAATTAAAAAAAACTAAATTAATTTTTCCGAGGCACATAATTGTAAAAAAAACCGTAACCGTTTTTCATTTGTAGGCGTATGTTGTTCAATGAATAGAAAAATAATAACTTTCTATTGATTGAACTTATTCAATAACAAGCTTTCTTATTATTGTATAACACCGTCCACGTTCGCCGCTTCGGGTGGGGCGCCGAGCCGCCATGACCTTGGCGCGACCAATCGCGGGCAAGTGTTGAACTATGAATGTGTGAGTGTTGTGTTTTATTGCTGTATTTTAGTATGGGTAAGTTGCTCCAAGATTTTGGCGGTAACTTTATAGAAGTTACATTTCTATAGTATACATTATTCGTAGTATTGAAAGGACAATAAAATCTTCGAAAATTTGAATTTTGAGCAACTTGTTTATTTTTTTTTTATTCAAACACGCTGAATAAATTCTATGCAGCTCCTTGGGGACCAGGAGTCCCCAACTTTTTTTATTTTAAGCCCACATCATATTAAATATTTAGGTCAAGGTCAGGGTATAATGCCAATGCCATCGGGATGCGGGGTCCTACAAACATATTCAGGACCCCAATGCGATCCATTCTCCTCGTGGCAGTAAGAAGTCCCTGCGCGCTGCCGATTGTCGTGGGGTAAAATTTGGTAGGGACTAACAACACTGGTTTCACAAGTACTATGTGTTTGTCCCTTTCGGGTGTACGCGCTTAGCTAATCCAGGGTATACTTGATCCTAGTGTGCAACATAAATAATGTCGGATAATAAAAAAATATATAATTCGCGAAATATACATAAAGTATGCAAATTAAGGTGCAAGAATAGTGAATACTAATCTACGAAGTACAGTTTGTCTATAAAGTCGTGACATGAATGTTTGAGGAACTAAAAATAGTTATGTGTGTGGCAACACTGGCAACACGAAACATTAGTACGTCAGTTGTCAATACTATCGTCGAATTTCGTTTACTCTATCACGTAACTTTAATGTTTGGATTAAACTGCAACAAATGGAGACCAAACTACGCATAAAGGTTTGAGAAATGAGTAAAGAAAATCGGAGTGGTGCGCAGGAAGTGATTTTTAAAGTTTTCCAGTGATGTTTCGCGGAGTAACAATCTGGACAATTGTTGTGGGATTTTGAGGATGTTTATGAGCGAACAGCATCTTTGGTGGGTATGTAATCGTGTTATTGTTTGTTTTGAATCTGTCTGAAGTTACAAATTTACTGAATTTACGATTTGGAGACAAAAAAAGGCATTGTTTGCATATTTTTAGGTTAGAATCTTAAACTTACAATCTACCTATAATGTAAGTCAGTGGTTAGAACAACATGGTTATTTTATAGTACGACCTACATTTTTGATACTCAGTTCAATCTGGTTTTCTACCAATTTTTATTTTGAATTAATTGCTTCATGTCAATAGTTTGTTTCCAATATGTAATTAATTTTCTTTTTTTACTCTTTTCAGGAAAATCAGAGAGTACAGTTAGGCGAATAGTTAACGAAGGTTTTAATAATGAAGGAAAGTTTGAAACTCCTGGTAAACACAGAAAAGGTCGGCAAAGAAAGAAATAGACGATTTTAATATTTGAGCACTGCGCCAAAAAAATCCTTGTCAGATGGGGGAAAGTTACAGATAAAACATGTAATTACATGATTGTGGCAAAGCAATTGGGACTGCTAGGCACCTGCTGGTGGGTTGTAAGACGCTATTAGACCGGGGCTTCTGGATCTGGTTCAATAACTTTATTCTGGATCTGATTCAATAAAACAGAAACAAAATTAAAAATGTATAATGTGTTTTATTTATTAACTCACTAGCTGATGCCCGCAGCTTCGCCCGTGTCGAATTTGTTCTCGTTCCCGCTTCCCGTAGGAACTTATTCCCGGGATGAAAAGTAGCCTATGTGTTATTCCAGACTATAATATAATGTATCCCTGTACCAAATTTCAGCCAGATCAGTTCAACTGTTCGAGCGTGAAAGAGTCTCACATCCACACTCATAAGCTTTCGCATTTATAATATTTGTATTGTTCCCGTTCCCGCTTCCCGTAAGAACTTATTCCCGGAATAAAAAGTAGCCATGGTTATTCCAGATTATAATGTATCCCTGTACCAAATTTCAGCCAGATCCCTATAACCGTTCGAGCGTGTAAGAGTAATAAACATCCACACTCACAAACTGTCGCATTTATAATATTAGTAAGATTTTACTCGGAACGAACTCCTCGTATCAAAATCATTTTGGTCGTACTATATAGGGTTGCATACATGCATTCAGCAGCGCCCTCATTTAATTTCACGACTTTATAGACAAACTGTAAACTATATCAAACTGGAGTGGATATGTTGATGGCTCTGACAGCTACAATATTGTAGCCTAAATCGTGTGAAGGTAGATTTATTTGAGAGAAGTGTTGTGATTATTCCAAAACCATTCAGTTTTAAGTAGTAATAAGTTGTCATTTTTGAATTGTCAACACCGCTTCATAGTAGAATGATTAGCCTGTATGTATTGGAGGTCGCATATTATAGATGCACTGGCATGTGTGAATAATGTTTTATACATGTCTGTCACCAATTTAAATAAGCGTAGTTACGGCCTTGTTTATGTTTTTTATGTGTCACTAGCTTGTAAAGTATTAACCACGAATATAGTTCTATCAGACTACACTGCTACTCTTGTTATTACCCCTTATTTTACAATAGGTTATGGTCTTCTACATGCTCTGATAGTGCTAGAGCATAATTAATAAGTGGAGTGGTTTAAATATTAATTGTGAAACTTACGAAATCTCAATTATGTCAACTGAAGTTGGCATAAGTGGTATTAAGAAGCTGAAAGGATCGTCCGACTACCCAAACTGGAAGTTCTTGGTGCGAAATTACTTGGAGAATAAAAACTGGTGGGGAGTAATTTCTACAAATGTAGTAAATGCTGACGTAGACCGGCAGGCACGAACGACAATATGCTTGTTGTTATAACCAGAGTGCTTTACCCACGTCTACAATGCGAAGACTGCAAAAGAAGCCTGGAACAGCTTACAGAAAGCGTATGAAGGCAAAGGTTGGGGAAGACGTATACATATTCAGCGAGAGCTTTTCAACTGTAAGTTAGAGAACTTAGATTCTATGGAAAGCTTCATATCCAAAATTACATTCCTGACACAACAATTGTCCGATATCGATGCAAAAATCCCTGATGATTGGATCATATCGATTTTGCTGGGTGGATTGACTTTTGAGTACAGCCCTCTTATCATGGCTGTAGATAATAGTGGACAAGAGATCACGTTAGAGCAAATTAAAACGAAATTGTTACAAGAAGGAAGTAGACAGAGTAAGTTGAACACGGAGTACGAACAAGTCTTAGTAACACGTAAAGTACAGAACGATGCAAGATCTAATATCAAAACTAACGATCGTAAGCAGAAGTTCGTCTACAAGTGTTTTAAGTGCCACAAGCACGGACACAAGGCGTCCGAATGCAAGGAGCGGATCAAAACCGCGAATATCTGCCTGAATACGAAGGAGGCGATAAACAAAGATAAGTGGTATTTAGATAGTGGGTGCTCAAATCATATGACCCACGATAAAAGTAAATTGTTGTCTTATACACCTGAAAAGGGCAACATGAAGATCTCAGTAGCAAACGGCGAGAAGTTATTGGTGAAAGGAAGAGGAAATGCTGAACCACGAGTCAGCGAAAACGAAAAATTTATTTTAGAAAACGTTTTACATGTTCCTGATTTATCCATGAACTTAATTTCGGTGAGCGATTTGACCAAGAAGAATTATTGCATGAATTTTGACAAAGGACGTTGCATGATTCAAAATAAGAATCGAATTGTTGCAAGATGTCAAGAGGTCGACGGAATTTATGAATTGACAGAAAATAAAAATAACGTCGTGAATGTGACACTGTCAAAACAAAATGAAAATATTTCGAACATTTGGCATAAAAGATTAGCTCATTTATCGCGTAATTATATGAATAAAATGAAAGTTTTAGTAAGCGGTATGGAATTTAAGAGTACCGATTTATGCGAGCCGTGTATTCCATGTATCGAAGGAAAGACATGCAAAAGTCCCTTTAAAAACCAAGGTACGAGAGCGAACGAGGTCTTACAGTTGGTTTATAGCGACGTTTGTGGACCTATCGACGAGCCGTCGTTCGGTGGTTCGAGGTATGTTCTTCTATTCATCGACGATTATACTCGGAAGACTCATGTGTATTTTTTTAAGAACAAAAATGAAACTTTTGATAAGTTCCGTGAATACAAGGCGGAAGTTGAGAATGAGACGAGTAAATCTATTAAATGTCTGAGATCTGACAACGGCACAGAGTACTGTAATGGTAAATTTAAATCTTTTTTGAAGTCTGCAGGTATAAAACACCAGACGACTGTACCGTACACGCCGGAACAAAATTCTGTCGCAGAAAGAGCGAATCGGACTATAATAGAAAAGGCCAGAACATTACTGTCAGAATCAAATCTGAGCAAGAAGTATTGGGCCGAGGCTGTTAATACTGTTGTATACCTAAAGAACAGAAGCCCCACGAAAGCATTGAACAATGCAGTACCAGAGAAAGTTTGGACTGGAAAAGATGTGGATGTTAGTCATCTGAAAATCTTTGGTTGTTTGTCGTATAGATTGATACCAAAACAAAAGAGACGCAAACTGGACATGAAGACGGAACCGATGATTTTTATTGGATATCCAGATAATCAGAAGGGTTATCGTCTAATGAATCCTAAGACAGGTGAAGTGACAACTGCGAGAGATGTCAAATTTCTGGAAAACGTTTTTCTTCAAAAAGAGAACGTGGAAAAGTCGGAAGTGATAATAAACTTGAATACAGATACTGTTCCTACCAGTTTATCCAACGGATCTACAAGCAGATCTGAACCCTTGGAGGCTCACGATGATGTGTACCGTGATGCTGTAGACGAGAACGTGGAAGTATTGGAGGAGATAGGGCCTGAATCTCCTGAATCTGTAGTACCAGAGCACGTACCTGATGATGTATTGACTGAATCAGAAAGAAGTTAGTTACTCTGGTCATCCAGCGGAGAAGCGATTCAACGAGGAGGAAAAGAGAGACACATTTTGCAATGGGGTTCAGAAAATGTGGTCGATTTCAATGGAAGAAAAGCACAGGCGTGTGCGTCACACGGCTGAAAAATCTCCCCCTGTTGTACTTCTAACCTCTCTTCAGAATGCTATAAATATCACTAAAGAACAATCTAGTGTAGATGCTCGGCATCGGCACGGCGCGAGCTTAATAGCAAAAATTATATTCAGACGTGTGGCTAGCCTTGCGGAAACTGGAAGTCCTAATTTAGTTAAGACGGTTCTTAACGAACCCCACGAAAGGGGTCTACAGTATAAGACGAAGAATCGTCCCAGTATCGAGCACAGCTCTCACCTTTAGGATGATTTCACGAGGTAGATACTTACTGGACGCGCTCCACGATATGCAGAGGAGTGTAATTCGCAGTATCGATTGTCTTGAAATAACGGCAAACCTTGGGCCGTTGGCGTAGCGTATAACTATCGCATCCTTGGCTGCTGGCTACCGAATCTCACGGTAGTTAAGTGTTCTAAAGAACCCACTTAAACCTTCCCTCTCCTTTTCAATCCCAGACAATGCGTGGCGGGCAGAGATGCCTGAGATGAATCTTCTCCAGAACTGTGCTATTCAAAAGATAGTTTCTCTCTAGAACCATAAAGAGAACGAGTGGCTGAAGAGGAGCCACACTTACTGGGCACGGGAGCTTCAGTAAGTATCTGTGGCGAATACACCGGGAAACCACGGCCCAGTGCCAGCACTGCGGGGAGGGCAGCGAGGATTCAGCGCTCTACACATTGGTAGAGTGCACGGTGTGGTCAGGTCTTCGTGGCAGGTCTGGACGTGGACGATCTCTCGCTGAAGACCATGGTGCGAGCCATAATCTCCAACGGGAGTAAGTGGGACTGCGCTGCCTCTTTCTGCGATTCAGTTCATGCTCGTGAAGGAGCGGGAGAGAACTCTCCGACCGTACCGTAATAGTGGCCCTCAATTGTTAGATAACGCTATAGCTTTCAATCAAACGGGCGGCGTCATTTAGCTGAACAAAACAATTTAAAAAACGTGTTCGTAAAGAATTCTCGAAAGGGCTTATTTTTTCGTATTAAACGAAAAGTTCGTTTGAAACAAAAATAACCGAAATTAACATTTGAACAATTCGGTAAAAGGGGTATTTTTAGTATACCTATTCAATAATTTGTGACTATTTCGAGGTAAGCGTAAGCAGTCGCGATTGCTTCCAGTAAAAAGAATGCTAAGCTACCTCAGGAGATTATACTTAAAAAATACATATCCGTCCATTGGGTTTTTTCCCACATAAAAACCCGGTATTTACCCATAGGTAAGAGGGATATTTATAGGATACCTAGCCAATTAGTGACTATTTCGAGGTGTCGGTAAGCTTAAGCAGTCGCGATTGCTTCCCAGTAAAAAGAATGCTAAGCAACATCAGAAGATTTTACTTAAAAATAAATACCTGTCCATTGGGTTTTTACCCGCATAAATACCCGGTATTTACCCAAACGGGAAAATACCTGGGTATTTACCCGTTGGGTTTTTACCGCCGCCCATCTCTACTCACGTCACGCCTTTATATCCGAGGGGTAAGCAGAGGCACATTATATGCCCGCATTTCACCGTTTAGTTTAGAATAAGTCCCACGTATTAAGTGTTGAGCCAATTGAGCCATATTGCCGCGTGGAAATGGATAGGTACAAGTAGTGACTACCTGTAGTTAAAACATTTCAAGCAGCCTATAGCGTGTCGTAGGGAGAGACGAAATTATACTTGTGTAGTCTTTTATTGTATCTTGCTTACCGACTAACTTATTCTATCAAAACCGCGGTTTATATACTACAATATTAGAAATGCAAAGAGGGGATGTTATCTCTGGTGTCACGCATCCTCAGATCGCGACACCAGATAAATTTATGCTAACTATACAATACTATAAATTATCTTATCTAAGTGCTAATGGCGAAGGACGTGATTGAATGTTTTACATAAATATTTCCTCTTATCAATCACGTCCGAATACCGCCATAGAACTCCCCCCTTTTTAAAAACTATCATTTACACAAAAAATCAGTAAATATCTAATAACAATTTGTACAAAATATCTGTAAAACAATATAACACTTAACAGTTAAATATATTATTATCTGTAGTTACTTATTCTATATATTAAATCGAACTGTCGGGCGTGATATTCGGCCGGAACGCGTTATCTTGCTCTTCTTTTCTTGATTTGTCCCTTGGTCACGTTCCCAACTGTTTGCATCGTCCTCACGAATTTTTAGTGATAATTCCTCTGAATTGTTGATAAGATATGCTGGCTTAAGACGATCGATTGAAATGGTAATTTCTTTATCATCACGTTTGATCGTAAATACCTTATCACCACGTCTGGTTACTAGGTATGGGCCTTCATACGGAGGTGTGAGACTTGGACGTAATCTATCACATCTTAAAAACACATGTGTACAGTCCTTTAATCTTGGGTGAACAAAAACGTTTCTTACAGTACTTTCTCGTTTTGGAATAGACGTTACGCGACTGATATTTTCTTTTATCTCTTGTAAGAATTCGGGATACGTCTTGCTGTTTTCTTCGCTGAAAAAACTTGCTGGTAGCTTTATTGTAGTCCCATATACTAGTTCGGCGGCGCAGCAACCAGTATCTTGTCGATAACTGGAGCGTAGACCTAATAGAACTGAGGGCAATTCCTGTGTCCAATTCTTCGTATTTGTTCTGGCTACCAGTGCCGTTTTCATCGTCCTGTGGAGTCGTTCGACTTTGGAATTAGATTGTGGATGATACGGAGTTGTTCGGAGTTTCTCTACTCCGATAAATTTTGCAAGTTCTCGAAATAACTCGGACTCAAACTGCCTTCCCTGATCGGAAGTGATATAATCCGGGCATCCAAAACGTACGATCCACCCTTCGTACACAATTTTTGCCACAGTCTCTGCTGTGATCTCTGATACCGGAAAAGCTTCTGGCCATGACGTACATCGATCTATCATAGTAATCAAGTACTGTTTATTTTGCGATGTAGGTAATTTACCGACGATGTCTATATGCACGTGTGAAAAACGCTTTGTAACGAGACAGTGTGTCGATGCACTTTAGAACGCTGACATTGTATGCATGATTCACTCCATTTGTTTATATCCGCATTCATTTTCGTCCATATATAGTTTTTCGTAATTAACTCTCTTGTGCCCTTTTTTCCAGGGTGACTGAGGTTATGAAAACTATCAAAAATTTTCTTCCTAAATTGTTGTGGAAGGTACGGACGTGCAACTCCCGTTGATATATCGCAATATACTTCATTGTTTATATCTTTCGTTCGAACGAGCGCTATATCTAACGACTTGTTTCGCATTAATTGTTGAAGTTCGCTGTCGTTTTCTTGTGATTTTCGTAACTCCGAAAAATCAATAAGCGTAGGGAGTGAAATAGTTTCCACCACTCTGGACAATGCGTCTGCGACCACGTTATCTTGTCCGCTTATATGACGGATGTCGGTGCAAAATTGCGATATGTAATCCAAATGTCTTATTCTTCTTGGAGTGTCGTCAATGCCCAGTTTCTTGTCAAAAGCATAAATTAATGGCTTATGATCTGTGTAAATAGTAAAATTACAGCCTTCAATTAAACGTCGAAAATGTTTTACCGCCATATATATTCCAAATAGCTCTCTGTCGTATGTAGAGTACTTCGTTTGAGCATCGGAAAGCGACTTTGAAAAATAAGCGATCGGTTTCCATTCTTGTTCAACTTTCTGTTGAAGAACCGCTCCTGCGCATTTTAAGCTAACATCTGTCATCAATGCTATCTGCGCTTTAGGATCCGGATAAACCACGTTTGTGACGTCCCGCAAATCCTGCTTACATTGCTGAAAAGCTTTTTGTGATTCGGCGTTCCACTTTATCAAAGAATTATCATTTTTCTTTGAATTTTTTAAGTATTTATTAAGTGGCGCTTGATGATCGGCGGCGTGGGCTATTAAATGTCTGTAAAAATTCATCATGCCCAGAAAACGACGGAGTTCCTTGACTGTCTTCGGCTTTGGGTAATCAATGATAGCCTGTGCTTTTTCTTGTGTCGGTTTCATTCCCTGGCTCGTTATATGATAACCAAGGAAGTCTAACTCTTCTCTGACAAATTCGCACTTGCTCAAATTAAGTGTAATCCCATTTTTGCTCAGCCGTTCGAATACTATCTCTATATGTTTGAGATTTTCTTCTTTGCTTTTGGATGCTATTAATATATCGTCCACAAATACGAATACAAAGTCCAGATCTCTGAATAAGGCGTCCATAAACCTTTGAAAAGAATTTCCTGAGTTCCGGAGTCCAAATGGCATTTTTAAAAAATGCACCAGGGCAAAGGGTAATATCACAGCGGTTTTTTCGGGTTCAGCAACTGGTATGCAATAATATGCTTTCTTAATATCAATTTTGCTGAAGATACTTTTTCCACTGGTTATGTATGAAAAATCCAATAATCTTGGCAATGGATATCTATCAGGAACTGTAATCTTATTTAATGCGCGGTAATCACCGCAGAGCCTCCATTCACCATTTTTCTTTTTTACCATGTGCATTGGACTAGCCCATGGACTGCTGGAGGGTTCACATATACCCATGTCTATTAAATCTTGAATCTCCTTTCTAGCCGCTTTATATTTTTCAGGCGGAAGTGGGCGAGCTCGAGCACATACTGGAGGTCCATTTGTGATAATGTGGTGCTGAACATTATGTTTAACCGGCGTTTTTCGGGAAGTTGGTTTCGTGATATCTTCATATTTTTCTAACAGACGCCTAATTGAATCAGGTAAACCGCTGTCTATTGAGCGAATCGAAGGAACTTTGGTCCTATTTATCCTGGCAGGCGTTTGGAGGTCTGTTATTTTGTCAACCAATCTTTTTCCTGCTATATCTACCAATAACTGGTAATGCTCCAGAAAATCAGCTCCCAATATTGGCATTTTAACATCAGCTATGATGAATGTCCAACTAAAGGATCGCCGTAGACCCAAATCTAAGGTCATCGTTTTTTCGCCGTATGTATCTATGACTGTGCCGTTTGCCGCATAGAGTTTAAAATCGCTCGTTTTCTCTTTGCTATTTATAGGCTTCGTAATCACCGAAATATTTGCCCCCGTATCTACCAAAAATCTGTAACCTCGGGTAGTCGCCATACAGCCGAATAAAGCTTTCAACTTGGCATTGGCAACGACTGCCATTTTACTGGCAACCGGGCCCAACGGCGACCAACATTCCAAAGCACGGAAACTTTCTCAAATTAATGTCAGGGTTTTTTTTAAAATATTTATTTCACATAGGCATTATACAGATGCGCTTGTAAAACGTCCAGAATATAAAACAACGCGACCCACCTGAGAAGAACTGGCAACAAACTCAGTGGGTTGTTCTTTTTTAGGGTTCTGTAGTCAAATGACAAAAACGGAACCCTTATAGATTCGCCATGTCTGTCTGTCTGTCCGTCCGTGTGTCACAGCCACTTTTCTCTGAAGCTATAAGGCCTATGCTGTTGAAACTTGGTAAGTAGATGTTTTCTGTGAACCGCATCAAGCTTTTTTTACATAAAACTAGAAAAAAAGCAGTTAATTTTGGGGGTCCCCATACTCAGAACTAGAACTAAAAAAAGTTTTATCATCAAACCCATTTGTGTAAGGCATCTATAGATAGGTCTTCAAAAATGCTATTGAGGTTTCTAACATCATTTTTTTCTAAAGTGTTAATAATTTAATTAGTTTTAATAGTTTGCGCAAGAGACACTTCCAAAGTGGAAAAATGTGTGTCCCTCCTCTAAATTCTAAACTAAGAGAATGATAAATCTAAAAAAAAAATAATGTACATTGCCATAAAATCTACCAACGAAAATTGGTTTGAACGAAATCGAGTGGGTAATTTTTTTTAATACGTCATAAACCGCAATTTTTGCCGAGAAAAATCACTATCACTGCGAACGTGTTAAAACATCAATGAAAGTTACAACGAACCACAAGAACTTTTATATTATGTTACTAGCTTTTTTTTTTTTTTATACCACTAAGGTGGCAGACAAGCATACGGCCCACCAGATGTACCGGTGGTCACCGCAGCCTATGGACGTTTGCAACACCAGAGGCGCCACACTCGCGCTGCCGACCCTGTAAAAACCTTTTAAGACCCCTCTTGAAGAACCCCATACTGTAGGCGTTTGGGAAAACCGAGGCAGGGAGATCATTCCACAACCTAAGCGTGCGCGGTAGAAAGCCCCTATCGGATCTAACCGTGCTCGAGCGCTCCGGATGCAACATGTGAGGATGAACACCCTGTCTGTGGCGAGCGGTGCGATGATAGAATGTAGCCATCATGTCAAACAATTCCTCAGAGCACAAACCGTTATACAGCCGGTAGAATACACACAGAGAAGCAAAGTCTCTCCTGTCACTAAGAGGTTCCACATAACCTGCAAGTATGGGATCGCCGACAACTCTCATAGCACGCCTTTGTACCGAGTCAAAAGGACGAAGCTGGTATTCAGGTGCCCCCGCCCAGAGGTGACAGCAGTACTCCATGTGCGGCCGCACTTGCGACTTGTAGAGAAGCAGTGTTTGAGCCGCAGTAAAGTACCGCCGCGCCCTACTGAGCACTCCGAGCTTCTTGGACGCCAGCCTGGCCTTGTCCTCCAAATGACTTAGGAACTGAACGACATTGGAGATCTCAACACCAAGGATCCCTATACTTTCGGAGATGGTGAGTGACGTGCCCTGAAATTGTGGCGCCACAGTAAATGGGGTTTTTTTTGCAGTGAATACACATACTTGAGTCTTGGTGGGGTTGAATTGGACAAGATTTTGTCTTCCCCAATCGGACACTCTAGAGAGAGTAGCCTCGATTTCAGACACAAGTTTTTCACGACTTTCCTCCACTACAGCTCGAGAGATACCGGGACGGCCCGTGTAACATGTGTCACCCGTACTGTTGTCTGCATAACAATGAATGCCGTCAATGGACAACATGTCATTGATATGCAGCAGAAACAAAGTGGGGGACAACACTGAGCCTTGTGGTACTCCAGCGTTTATGGCCATGCATTCAGAACAGCTGCCGTCAACAACGGCCCTGATGCTTCTACCGGCAAGAAAGCTGGACACCCATCCACATAAATTCTCGGGCAATCCATAGGAGGGCAATTTCATTAGAAGACTACGGTGCCAGACCCGGTCAAAAGCTTTAGAGATGTCAAGGCTCACTGCTAGAGCCTCGCCTTTGCTCTCAATAGCCGCCGCCCATCGGTGTGTGAGGTACACGAGAAGATCGCCTGTCGAGCGACCGTAAACGTAGCGACCGGAAACCATACTGTCGATCACTGAGCAGGTCGTGTTCCTCAAGGTACCTCAGGAGCTGTGCATTAATTACACGCTCCATCACCTTAGATAATAGGGAGGTGACAGCTATAGGCCTGTAATTGGCCGGGTCGGTCCTGTCACCTTTCTTGGGCACAGGATGCACGTAAGCGGTCTTCCACGACGCCGGGACTTTTTTCATGGAGTAGGAAAGCGTGAAAGGACGTGTAAGTACCGGACACAACTCCGCACCACACCGCTTAAGCACCACCGCGGGAATGCCGTCCGGCCCACTCGACTTATGCACGTCAAGGGTATGAAGCTCCCGCCTGACATCCCGCTGCCTGAATTTAATTTCTGGCATTGAAGTGCCACACCAGGGGATGTCAGGCGGCAGCGCACCTCCATCGTTCATGGTCGAGTTGGAGGCAAAGATAGAGCCCAAAAGGTCGGCTTTCTCCTTGGCACTCTGGGCCAGACTACCGTCCCGTTTCTGCAGGGGTGGTAATCCTGACCGACAGAAGTTTCCCTCGGCAGCTTTGGAAAGCGACCAGAATTCACGACTTCCAGAAGGGTAGCCGGCTAGTCGCTCACCAATTCTGCCGACGAAATCGAACTTTGCCCTGGCAAGTTGCCTGCCGGCCTGCTCGTTTGCTGGCCCTCGAGGCGGCATTCAGCTTGCGTTTCACTTCAGATATGTTAGGATCAGAATTTTTGCGAGCCGTGGTCCAAGCCCTGTAGACAGACTCTTTCAGCCTTCTAGCTTCTCTGCAAGACCGATTAAACCACGGTCGCTTTTTTTCCCCTGCAGGGATCCAGCGGTTAGGAATGTAGCCTTCCATACCTGCCAAGATCCCCTCAGCAACTGCTGCAGAGCAGGTGTCCAGATCGTCTGAAGTGACTTGCTGCTACGAAACCCTTCATGGGCGAGTTCAACTCGCACTTGGCCGGTTTTATTTTTGCTTTATTTACAAGTTTAAAGAATCTAAAAACTATGCATTTTAACATTTTTTTTGAGAATCCAGCAGAGCAGGTCATTTCCAGGCTTCCTTATCCAACAAATAATCATTGATTGTATAGTAGCCCCTGCAGTACAATTTACCTTTTACTTTAAGGGACATATGCACTTTTAATTTCGTCTGGTAGCCTGTTGTAAAAGCGTATACAGTTACCCATGAAAGAATTGCTGGCTTTGTGCAATCTGCTATGAAAAACAGCAAGGTTATTTTTATTTCTAGTGTTGACATTGTGTCTATCACTTAACTTAGCGAAACTATGTAGATTTCTTTGTACATACATATGGTTTTCAAAAATATATTGTGATGCTACGGTAAGAATATTAACCTCTTTTTCGCGCAGAGAGACCCTTGGACCTAATCTATATATAGCTCTTATGGTCCGCTTTTGTAAAATATTTTTTTTATTTATATTTGCAGCATTGCCCCACAGTAGAATACCATAAGACATTATACTGTGAAAGTAACTGAAATAAACTATTCTAGCTGTATCTACATCAGTCAAGTGCCTTATTTTTTGTACAGCAAATGCTGCTGAACTTAATCTACTAGCTAGTTTTACAATATGTGGACCCAATTGTAAACCAGCATCAACCGTTAACCCTAGGAATGTGGTTTGATCCACAAGTTCCAACTCTCGACCATTAAGTTGAACATTGGTTTCTGACTGTGCTACATTAGGCAAGGTAAATTTAATACATTTAGTTTTATTATCATTCAGTCTAAGATTGTTAGTGTTAAACCAATGAACCACTTTCAAGATTGCGTTGTTGACATCGCCATAGTTATCTATTTGACTTGTAACTCGACTTGAAAATCAAAGAAGTATCATCTGCAAACAAAACCATCCTGTTGTTGTCCCCCACCTAAAAGGGTAGGTCATTAAAATATATAAGGAATAAAAATGGTCCGAGTATTGAACCCTGCGGGACGTCCATAGTAACTACAGATCCCTCTGAGCGTGTACCATTAACATCGACCCTCTGAATTCTATTGTTCAAATATGAAGTCAGAAGATCGAGAGCCTTGCTTCTTATGCCATAATGGTGTAATTTCCTGATTAATGTTTCATGTTGGATGCAATCAAAAGCCTTAGACAGATCGCAAAACACACCAATTGCATCTTGTTTATCATCCCAGGCGTCATAAATACATTTCAATAACTCTACACCAGCATCGGTAGTCGAACGTCCTTTAGTGAAGCCAAATTGTTTCTCATGAAATAATTTGTGACTGTTAAAATAGATCAGCATCTGCTCTAGTATTAATTTTTCAAATATCTTGATCAAGGTCCACAACACCGAGATAGGTCTGAAATTGCCCGGATCTGAAGCGGTGCCAGCCTTGAATAGTGGTATAACTTTACTGTGTTTCATCAAATCAGGAAATACACCATTTGAGAAGCAATCGTTAAACACAGTTGCCAAGTGGGGGGCAATGACATCTATAATACTTGATATGGATTTTACTGATAACCCCCAAAGGTCAGCGGTGTTTTTAACATTTAATATATCTAAAAGCTTTTATGATGTCGTTGCAGTTGACAACGGTGAATTCGAACGCGCCTTCACAGGCAGCTACAGATTCTGCTAATAATAGCTCGGCGGAGGTGGAAGACGACCGGAGAGTGTCAGTTATCTCTATTGGTACATTACTGAAAAAAATTTCGAACTCGGTCGCCACTTCCAAATCCCCCGATACGTGGCGATTGTTTATATTTAAATGAAACTTTCTTTCATTCGCTGTAGACCTACCACATTCCGCATTTATAATGTTCCAAGTAGTTTTAATTACATTCGCAGAATCATAAATTTTATTTCTAATGAAATTAGACTTGGCTAAGGTACGGGCTTGCTTAAATATCTTTGAATATTTCTTAACATATTCCTGAAAGTCTGGGTTGAAATTATATTCGGGGCTCTCCTTGGGGGAGCCAGATGGGCGGCTCCCCAAAGCTCCCTAAGGAGCTGAGACCACGCCTGCACCGCTCTCGAGCGCCCCTCTGTAATAGAGGAGACAGAGAGCGGCTGGCGCAGGCGCGCGCTGATGGGCACCCCCGGAACACGGGGAAGGTGCCCACCGCCATGTGACCGTTGGTGGGCGGGGTCCCCCGACCTTACGCCCACGGTCAAGAAACAATCGGGGGCGCGCAGTGACTCCTCACCGCGGCGCCCCCGAACTGCACGGCAGAGCGGGAGCATTATCCGTTACTCCCGCTCCCCCGCACAGTGCACCTCCCGCTTTGCCGCCATCTCCTTGTCAACTGGCGAGGTGACAGCGGCCCAGCACTGTGGCCGCCGGTCGCACCGTTATTCACGGCCAACAGCCCGAACTGCATGGCAGGGCGGGAGCATTTACCCAAACTCCCGCCCCCCACGCAGTGCCTCTCCTACTTTGCCGCCATCGTCTCGCCAGCAAAGGTGGCGAAGCGACGGCGACCCAGCATTGCTGCTGCCGGCCGTGAATAACGGCACGGCCGGCAGCAACACACACCACCGAGCAACCCAGAGGTGGGTTACTCCCGCCTCGGCCGGAATTAGCCAGAGTAGCACAACTCCCCCACAGAGGAAGGGGAGTGGTCGCTACTCCGTTGCCCAGGATGCACCACGAGGAGGATCCGACCCATTGGGGTCCTTAAGATGTTAGTAGGACCCCGCATCCCAAATTCCAGGTGTAGCCCAGTCACTGAAAGCAGAACTGCCTCCGATTCATAATGTTTTCGGGGTAAAGATTTTCCCAAACACAGAAATCAAATTAAATAAATCAGAGTAGGATTCTTCTACGCTAATGTAATCGGGCAATTCTGTTATTTTCTGGTGGTCACCCATCCATGGAACGGATTCAGGCAGTGGAAGTTTAAGAGTCCTGTTCAATGCCACACCAAGATACCTTGCATGGAAGCAGTGCTCCAGCTCAGACTTCAACCAGGTAACCCTGAGCCTACGTTAAGCATCCCGGCTGCGAGGTGGAAGGCGCACACTTGACTTTGTGATGGGTTTGGTTTTAGTCCCTTTGATGTATAATAGCTTTCCAACCCCATCAGAGCCGAACTAAGATGTACTTCGTCTTTGTCGAATGTTTGGGTTTGAGTTGCCAGCGCTAAGTCATCGGCGTAGAGGAACATCTTTGTACTTGGAGCACAGGGCTGGTCATTGGTGAACATGTTGAATAAAATGGGTGCGAGAACACTTCCCTGGGGGAGCCAACGTCACCTACTTCTGTCTTTCGACTTATGTAGGTAATATGTACTTGCAGTATGTTGAGCTCTTTCTAGACAATAACAACATTTTCACAAATAATCTTATAATGCCATGATCTACAAAGTCCAAGTCCGGGTTTCGAGGCTCGGTATTAACTATCTAGGGTCCAGAGTCCCTCACGTTAGACTCCAGAGAGACCGTGGTCTGAGTGCTCTCTGGAATCTGTACCTGTAGCAAAAGCTTAACATCTAGGGTGCAGGGTCCACAATCCAGGGCCCAGTGTCTAGAGTCCAAATTCTACAACAGGGAAGTCATTTATTATCTAAATGGCTGTGAAATTATTACTGGAACCATTAATATATTGAAAAGATTTTTTTTAAAGCTGAGCTGACGCGCGCTGCTTCGTACTGCTACATTCGTATACGACTGCAAGTCATGTTCTCACCCGTGCCTACTGTTCTCCCTTAGATACGCGCTCTATACCTTCTAATATATACTCTAACATTGTAACTCTCATAGAGATCTTTCTTTGTTTGTCTACTGTCTGACACTGTTCATCTTGTACATTCTAAATGTAAGCTCTTTACCACAATGACTTCCAGTTATAGTGGTGGTGTTTATGTTCTTGTTATGGCCTTATCGTGTAGTTTTTAGAACTTTTGCTGCTGAGCTGAGGCAGAGACTGAATCACAGCTCTACTCCCAACTTACACATATTATATCAATTATACGAGTGAACTTACAATATGTGGCTTCGCTCTGTGTTTGCTTGCCGACCAAGACACACGAATCTTCTTCCGGATCTGATGGCTGGATGTAGTCATCTTCTAACGAATCTTGCTCAGCAACTGAAGAATTTAATGCAATTGACAGTTTACGACAGGCCAGAATATACCATTGCTGCAATGCAATTTTAGTAGCTCAACAGCTGAGTTCGGAGAAAGATTTCATCACGTAGCGTGATTGGCTAAATCTGGGGGATACCTCTTTAAGCTGACAACCCTAACTCGGTCCAATTTGGTCGTCTCACGGGTTCCCTTAGGATATCGGAGAATAACTGCATCTAAGCAATGCCGATTTCAGTCGCCTGCAAATACAGGCGGGTCGCTGGGTGGGTCAAGCGCCGCCAACGAGACCTGAACCAGGACCTGAACCTCCGTCACTCGCTACAAGTCTTTATACAAGCACCTACCGCTAAGTATGCCGTTTGTAGTACCGCTAAGTATGTGATGTATCTGTAACTATTATTTAATCTGTGTCTGACCCCACCGGCAGCATCCCTTCAGGGGGAAGGGAAGGTCGGTTAGCGGTCAACCAATCGGCGGTGACTTGGCCGGGATGGCACACATGATATCAACGAGGTCGAACCTGATCGGGAGGTCCCCGTGATCTGATGTCAGAGAGTGTCGATTTGGTGAAGCTGCTGCGGGGATTAAACCCCGCGGCAGTGGTCGGTCCGGTGGGCGACGATGTACGGTGCAAGCTGTGTGTGGAGCCCTCAGTGCGAGTGAACGTTGAAGTTATTCGATGCAAACAAACTATCCAATCTTTCCTCTTTATAATATTAATGTACATGTAGGTACAAGTTATATTCTATAGTAGAGCTTTACTCCGATTTTGGTCGAATCCAGCCTTGGTGTGATGTTATATAGCATGTAGCCATCCTCAATAAACTTACTATCCAACTGTGAAAGAATTTTTGAATTCCAACTGGTAGTCTCTGGTGGAACAAAATAGTGGGACCACGGTAAACAGGGCTGCACATCGGTGCAATAGTTTTTAGGTTTATCACGAACATGAATGACAAAAGTAAGCTTACCATACGTGTCTTCGCTCTCTTCTTTCTTGACGACACTTGAATGCTCTTCCGGATCTGATGGCTGGATGTAGTCATCTTCAAACGGATCTTGCTCAGCAACTGCAATATTTAATGTAATTGACAGTTTAAGACATACCAGTCCACAATATACCATTACTGCAAAGCAATTTTAATAGCTCAACCGCTGAATAGGTAACAAGATTTTAGTGGCAGTATGGCGGTACAAGCACACCGTGTAAGTACCGCTACCGTTGCGTTATTGTACGGGCATAGTCAGTACGCTTGTCTGTAGAATCTGTCTCCTCATTGGAGAATGTCGTAGCCCTCAACAGAAATACAGTTTACTAGCTATTCCCCGCGGCTTCGACCGCGTAGAAGTCGTTATCGCGTAAAAGTCGTTATCGCGTAAAATCATAACCCTCCTTTTGCGCAGTCGGTTTAAAAGTAGCCTATGTCCTTTCCAGAGCCTCGAACTATCTCTATACCAAATTTCCTCTCAGTCGCTCCAGCCGTTGAGGCGTGAAAGCGTAACAGACAGACAGACAGAGTTACTTTCGCATTTATAATATTAGTAGGGATTGACATATTTAACTATATTTCTGTGGAACAATAAATGGCATTGATGAAAACATTGTGTCAGTCTTGAACAGGACTCGAACCTGCCTCTTCTGTCTTGCCAGGACAGATGCTTATCCAATTAAGCTATTAAGGCCTACTCAACTCTAGCGATTATTTGCTTTTTTGTACTTGGCAAATGTAGAACATTAACTATAAGGTGACATGTGGGCATATAATATCATTCCCGTTGAACAGACACTTACTAACCAAGTAACACTTTTGGGTAAAGTGAGTTATTGCTTACCTTCTGTGTCTTCTTGTTTCACTTCATCGATATAACAACCAGGTGGAGTCCTCTCGGCCACATCATTTCCGCTCGAGTGTACATTGAGGCTTATTTTTTGTAGTCTGACTTGCTGTGAAAAATATGAAAAAACCAATTTTTAAGTTTCCTTAAAATAGAATATGAATGTGATACCAGTTCAAATACTCAATAGTCTTTAGTCTGAAATGTTAGGAGCTAGGGTGGCTAACTAAGGTCTTCCTTTACAAGTCTGCCAGAGGCATCATTTATATTAATTTAACCTATAGGCATTGTTGGAAGCAAATCTCTAAAGCAATAGATGTGCGCCAACTGGCAGAGGAGCCTTGCTTTATATCCTAAACTAGGTTTACTTTATAATGGCAAAATCAAGACCCCAAGAGTGTGCCCTCACATCAGTGACAACCTTAGACCATATAACACGGGACTAGCCTTTGCGAATCACCGTATACAAAAATATTCTGCCAGTTTTCATACAAGTGAAGAGGGAAACACAAAGACAAATAAAATTTCATTGCATTTAAAAATTTATTAATCGACAAACGCGTAATGGCTGTTGTGTGTTAATTGTTATTGTACAGTCAACTACAATGTAATGTACTAGTTTAATCATATAAAATGATGTACTGATGTACAGGCTTTTCATAAAGCCAAAAGACCAAATGGTCATGTGCAATGGCAGAAAACAATGCTTAAGTAAGGCGCATCCTGTGGTTAGATGATCTAAGGTGACAACACTGACAACTCATGACCCTCTCACATAAATGTAACGTAGTGAATATATGATTAATATTATGTACTTAAGTTAAATTTGTACACCACTTGTGGTAGGACATAGACAATCAAAATTTACGCCACAACATATTAGTTTAAGATCCCGTTAAGAATGATCTTCACCGAGCTGGTTATTGGATGAAAATTACTTTAAATTCAATGAAATATGTTAATTAATTAATTGCAAATGGTGTGCCGAAAAAATCCAGTCCAAAATATGATTAATCAAAAATTTCAAGAAAATGTTAACATTTCAATGACTTGAATAATACCTCCTAGATACATTCCATAAGCACCAATGGAAAGTACAACCCCCATAGGATATGCAAATGTTACGTTGTCGACTTTTTTCCTGTCACAACTCTTGGGTACGCAGGTATAAACAAGTAAATCAATACTAGTAACTTACAGCAAACTGGTTAATGAATAAAAGTAATTAAAATATAAAGATTATTTCATTAAATCCACCATTTATTATTTCATTGAAGACAAGTGAAATGCTTTTTTTTTATTTTTGATTAATCATAATATTCTGGACTGATTTTTTTTGGCAACCCATCTGCCATTAATTTACTGATGTATTTCATTGAATATAAAATAATTTTCATCCATTAACCAACTCGGTGAAGATCTTTCTTAACGCGATCTTAGACCATAATATATGGTCCTTTATTATTCTTTTAAACTAAAAGTCGAAATCAATCAAATATGTACTTTTCTGAGATAACTCCTTCATCCAAACTCAGGAACAGATCTTGATACATATATTATGTATATTATTAGTACACCTAGTTTAGGTAAATATAAAATAATGGAACACAATTCAGGACACTAACCACTATACACTTCAGCATCTGAGTAAACAGATTCTCACTTTGAATGCAACTTCTCCTCAGCTGGTAACAGTCCTCAAGCTTTGCACAACAGATGTCACAGACCACTACTGGTCGCCCGTCTTCTGTAACAAACTATTAAACACAGTTAGCAGAGGTATAGATTTGTCATAGGTCAAGTACAGAAGGCACATATATTCTGCCTATCTCATTAACCAACCTTATTTCCCCAAGGATTGTCATATCAAAGAATGCTGAAGTGAGTGCCTAAAACAACTCAGTAAATGACACTAATGATGAATGGCAATGGCGCTATGTTTTAGAAACTATACTGTATGTTGTATTGTTGAAAGAATCAATGAGTGTTTCATGGCACAGCGGTGGTTCAAGGTGGTGGTGGCGATCCATCGACCATCAAGTACGAGCCCCAGATACTTCATCGAGAGCTCGATGTCTATGCTGACGCTACCTAACTGTATGCTGCATCCGGCAGTTGGCCCTTTCCAAGGCCCATGAAATCACAGAGCCTCGGATTTATGATGGGCGACCTCAAGACCCAACCACCTTATTCGACTCACTTTTCTTTTTTTTTATGTGTGGAACTGCTGCATGGATGATATGACTCCTAACGACTAAAACACACACAATGCCTTACAACAGTCTATGGCCGGAAGTTCCGGGTAAGCCCTCGGAAAGATGTCCCAGGGTGTCACCGCGGCCTCGCCTAGATGGTTCGGGTACTATCCCGCGTCTGGGGTGGCGACTCACTAGGTACTTGAGCCTGAGATCTCGCCGACCCGGCCCCAGCCAACTACTAATTTATACCCCTCTTGAAACGATCAGCTTTGACAATACAGTACGCACCTATATCGGCGGGGACCCTGAGGGCCCATAACGTGACTAGAGACCCCGAAGAAGCTGTTGACCGTCAGAGTGACATGAGGGCCCTGCACGATCGCCGTTGAGGCGACATGTCGCACCTCTCCATGGGACTAGAAAACCGAGGGCCCTTGCGTTGTTGTTTTTTTATCGCGCAAGGAGTTGCTGGAGCGGGGCAATGGCCTGCGCCTCATGATATCGAGGCTCGGATTCTAGGTCCGCCAAGAACTCATGAAGACTTGGAAGGTCCGACATATATAATGAAGGTTCGCCACAATCGGGGGGATAAAACCGGTTATGAACGAGTGACTATAGGGAAGTCATGACCATTTCTACTGTCGGTTGTCACAGATTCTGGGGTTCGGGTGCTTCGGTAAGTATCACGGCCAAGGGCCAACACTGCGAAAATCACAGCGTGAAAATAACACTGCCCAAAAATCAGCGCCTCTGGCTGTTCTTTTTATAATACTTACATGGATTGTGTACCCAATAAACTTATTGTTATTTTCAGGATGGTAATCGGACATAGATTCTAGATCTAGGTACCAAATGTTCAGTTGAAATAGATTTCCATTCATTCATAACTCTAACGCGTTTTTATACACCAACACAGTTCACAAGCCTACCTAGTTTATATCTGTCTACGAAAATAGATGGTGATTATCCCTACAATAGTAGTTTAAGATTTAATAATTAATGGAATTTTTCTCATTACAAATTTAGCGTTTTTCAACATAATTTTGGCGGAACCCTGATGCCTTCTCCACGGAATCCCTAGGTTCCGCGGAACCCAGTTTGGGAACCGAGGCTCTATTGCATTCATAGATGAAATCTATTAGGTTCCGATGGGTAAGCACGTGAAATTATAACTCAACAATAAATAAACGCTGTTTGTATGAAGGTAGCATATCTTTACTTAAATATCATTGTTGCGCACCCTTAGTTTAAACTTTACTTTACTACAAGTTTAAACTTTCCAAGCCGCAAACAAGGCCTTCAACTTGGCCTAACGATTGTCATTTTACTGACAACCGGGTTTCGAGATTTACTGCTGCAAGGAATGTGCAAAAAGTTATTCACTTACGGGCATAAAAGTCAAAGACTCGTACATCTCTTGCAGATGAGTGTCGGCAATCAAACGTGGTAATTGAATTTCGTCATGCACTAAACAAATTCTACATGTAGACGACATTTTCATATTAGAATTAATCAAAACGTATGACCAATTACCACTTTACTTTAATGTAGGTAATATCTATCTTTGATTAGTGATAGTTCAACTTTATATTAATGTTCTCGCCTCGTAGGTATCGTTCGTACTTTTGTTTTGTATTTGTATCACAGAACAATAATATCTACAATTCAATTCAATTCTACATTTCGATACCTTAATTTGCAAACCTAATAACTCCACTTTTTCATGAAAATTACATTTTGATACCGGTAGAAACTAGATTTTTTGCTCTATTTTTTGAAATACTAATAACTCCATGATTCCCAACCGCATTGGTGTAAAACGCCATTTGAAAATCAAACAACTCCGCGTTAAACGAAATGCATCGATTTTGACAAAATAATCTAATAACTCCCGCGCAGTCGGCAATTTTGTATGGCGTCACAGAAGCGTACGAAATATTTTCATCAAATGGTTAAATTGCGTTTTATTGCCTTTTGAAGCTTAAAAACCGTAGAAGATATATTAAGGTTAGTGTATTTATGATACTATTACGCTATTGAATAGAACAGGGGCCCAGCAGTTCGGTAGACCCCATCTAACGAAACATAAAACAGCGGGTGGCAAAACCGTGACCTCAGGGTCCGAGATTCTCGAGGAAATTGAGTACTATACATATATAGACCTCTATGCATCACGGACCTCGGCGGCTCTCGAGCAACTGAAACCCAATAAACCTCCTGGAGAGGACGGAATTACGACTGAGCTCCTGAAAGCGGGTGGGACTCCGATCCTTAGATACCTTACGAGCATATTTAATTCCGTCCTCTAACAAGGGTCAGACACCCAAAGCGTAGAGCGGGAGTGCGGTGGCGCTGTTCTTCAAAAAGGGTGACAAATCCTTACTGAAGAACTACAGACCCATCTCTCTCCTGAGCCATGTCTACAAGTTGTTCTCGAGAGTAATCTCAAACCGCCTCGCTGGGAAACTCGACAATTTCCAGCCAAAGGAGCAAGCCGGGTTTCGAAAAGGCTTTAGTACCGTGGACCACATCTATACTATTTGGCAGATTGTACAGAAGACAAAAGAGTACAATCAGCCGCTGTGTGACTATGGCTTTCGTGGACTACGAGAAAGCATTCGACTCGATCGAAACCTGGGCAGTTCTAGAAGCTCTGCAGTGGTGTCGTATTGATTGCCGATATAACGAGGTGTTGAAGTGTTTATATGATACTGCTACAACTACCGCCCGGTTGTAGGATAAAAAAACCAATCCCATAGCGCTGCGCAGAGGTGTGAGACAGGGAGATGTTATGTCGCCTAAGCTCGTCACTAATGCGGTTGAGGACGTCTTCAAGTCGTTGGACTGGAATGGATGGGGCGTGAATATAATCGGTGAATGTATCTCACACCTTCGGTTTGCCGACGACATTGTTTTAGTAGCGGAAACGCTGGGACAGTTGAGCGGGATGCTGCATAGTCTAAGTGAAAAGTCTAGACAGGTTGGGCTCTGCATGAACTTGGACAAAACCAAGCTCATGTTCAATGAGCATGTCGTGCCGGGACCAACATTCGTTGAAGGATCGAGGCTTGAGGTTGATGAGTACACCTACCTTGGGCAGGTTATCACATTTGAAACGAGTAACCTGGATAAGGAAATAGCCAGAAGGATTCGCTTGGGCTTGGCAGCGTTCAGCAAACTGAGTCGGGTTTTCTACTCGCCAATACCGCAATGCCTGAAGACGAAAGTCTTCAACCAGTGCGTTCTACCAGTGTGTACCTACGGTGCCAAGACGTGGACACTCACAGTGTGGCTAGTCCATGCCCTGGTTGCGCAACGAGCAATGGAACGAGCTATGCTTGGGGTGTCTTTGAGGGATAGGATCCGAAACGATGTTATCCTTGCATAGACACAACCAAGTGGCCAGGATTGTCCAACAGCAACTAGCACTACAATATAAACTTGTTGATTCGGATGTACCGTATTACAGGTATGTGCCCGACCCAGTTCTAGATAATGGCCGTGTCACATTGTATTGGAATCGATCTATTATCACTGAAAGGACTATTGTAGCCAATAAGCCTGATATAGTGGTAATAGATCAATCAGAGCGCCTCGCCATAATCGTTGACATAACCGTCCCACATGACGAAAATCTCGTGAGATCTAAAAAGGAAAAACAAATAAAATATTTGTATTTGGCTCACGAGATTACTGACATGTGGGATGTTGATTCGATAGTCGTATCAGCACACGGTCTGATTGCCAAGTGCCTCGATCAACATCTCCAGAGGCTCGCGTTAGGTATTTGGGTCATGGGCCGGATGCAAAAGGCGGTACTCCTAGACACGGCACGTATCGTCAAGAGGTTCCAGTCTCTGCAGCCCTATTGGTCCCTGTACCC
Source organism: Miltochrista miniata (assembly GCA_933228765.1). Classification (NCBI taxonomy): domain Eukaryota; kingdom Metazoa; phylum Arthropoda; class Insecta; order Lepidoptera; family Erebidae; genus Miltochrista; species Miltochrista miniata. The sequence continues at coordinate 2,691,875 of OW121772.1, read as the reverse complement.
GATGCCGGTGGGACGCTATTTTTATATTTTTGGTTTTTTAGTATGTATTTAAAAATTTATATTAATAAGTTTATAAATGTAAATCAGGGGAATAATAATAATAATTTATTTCTGGTCATATTACACACACATTATCAGCAAACAATTCATGAATATTACACCTCAATAATTGTTTGTACGATTGTACTCTTCTTAAAGTTTAAGATAAAAACAAACAACTCCACTTTAAGTTTCAAATATTGCTTAAACCAAATCTAACAACTCCTTTTTTCATTACAAAACTCAATGGTTATAAAAAAAAGTCGATTTGTAAGTGTTTTTAGATAAATAAAAAGCATAATTTCCAACGGGATTTTTGGTTTTCTTCATTGTGTTAAATAAAATTTATTATGACGTTTTAAGTCTCTCCTGTAAAATTTGCTCAAGAGGAGTTAGTAGGTTTGCAAATTAGGGTATCGATTTATTCAATTAAATAATATCTACATTGTAATGTTGTAGGAGTGTCAACTGTCAACTGTCAAGTGATTTTTTTTTAATTTATTTAGAGCTTTGGCATTTGTGCCTTCAGCTTTCAAGTCATTGTTTTTACCATAGATTTAGAATTTTTCGCTACTCGTTTTTACCACAGACTTACAATTTGACATAGGCTACTTTAATAGTCCAGATGTGTCAGTTTGAACGTTTATAACCACATATCTCACCCGGTTGTGAGTAAAATGACAATCCTTAAGCCAAGTTGAAGGCCTTATGGGCGGCTTGACAAATTTGAACTGCCGGTCGCAGCGACCTGTCCATTTCTTTTACGTGGGAAATAAAAACTCAAAATTCAAAATTTAAAAAACATTTATTTCGCATTTCTAATACATAGGCACTTGCGACACGTCCATACTTACAAAAAAAAGTTAGCACCACCAGTTCGGAACGCGGCCCGCTTGAGAAGAACTGGCAACAAAACAACAGATTCAAAATGTTTAGAACAAATCCGAGCATTCTTGTCAGGTTGCCAATATTTTCTGCCTGTTGCTTGAATCCATAAAACTCTCATAGTTATAACCTCTGGAAACCTGAAAGTAATTAAAACGATAGCTATAAATTAACAGTTTGAATATTGTTGGGGAAACTCTACCAAACACTGGTCACACTGCCCGCCCCGATTATACTGACAATGATGATAGACCCCTAGACAACATGGCCGTCTAAATGTATATGTGCAACCTAGGATCAAGTATACCCTGGATTGGCTACGCAAATAATAATACCGCGTATGAACGAGACACAACATACAAAAACTGCAAGGATTGAAAAGGACAAAAACTGTATTCTCTGTCCTTGTCAGAGTTTCTGTTTTTTTTGTTGGTCACAAGTTGAGGTTGTGACCAACAAATCTTTGTGATCATTTATTGTTGTGAGGTTTTTTTGTAATTGACAGTATTTTAAGTGGTGTAACTAAGAAGGCAGATAATTTTTGCTTAAAACTCATCTATTGAACATGGTGATAGGTTATATTTTAGGCTGCAAAAGCCGTAGTGAGCGAAAATCACAAAACATAACCTATCATACGTAAGTACGATTTTTAGATAAAATATCCCTTGCTTTGTAAAGATAATAACAGATTAAGAGCCGTAGCACATTAACAAGTTCTTTATAGTAGAAATAATGGCTCAAAATATTGATTTATTATCACCATAACAGGTGTGTTAACCAACCAAATAAAGTTGTAAGTTAAAATTGTCGAACTCGAAACAAAAGCCAGACTTGTCCGCCATTTTTATCTACTTTTTAATTTGTCCAGGTTATAGATTTTTTAGGGATACCAGTTGAGGTACTGGTAAATTACCCATAATGAGGGGTATTTTTTATTTATTCTTAAACTTCATATTAATGAAACTGTTGTTTCAGATTCGTGCCACAGGAAGACTAAACTGGCAACCGACCAAATACACTCGAATATGCTCGAGACATTTTGAACAAAGTTGTTTTAGGAAAACTGCCGGCAATATGACATACCTAAAAGCGTTCTCGATCCCTACACTTCATGTTGTCAAAGAGGTTAGTTACTCTTGTTTTTTTTTTAAACTACATACCTACTTTGTAATGGGAAAAGCACATCGTGCACCTCCATCGCGAAATCGCGTCCATATCTACGCAGGTGATCCATACTAATATTATAATTCCAAAAGTTACTTTGTCTGTCTGTCACGCCTAAACCACTGAACCGATCTTGATGAAATTTGGCACAGAGCTGGATTAGAGCTTGGGAATGGACATAGGCTACCTTTTATCGCGAAAAGGGGGGTTTAAGGGGTTAAATAGGGTATGAAAGTTTGTCATTTTTGAAGATATCCTGATGAAATTTGGCACAAAGATGGATTAGAGCTTGGGAACGGACCTAGACTACCTTTGATCGCGTAAAAGGGGATAGAGGTGGGGGGGGGGGTATAGGACTAGGAGATGAAAGTTACTATGAAAGTTTGTCATTTCGGAAGATAATCTGACACAATTTGATACAGAGATGGAAACTGACATGGCAACGTTTTGTTGCGAAAAAAAGGGTAGAAGGAGGGGGGAAATGGGTTATGATTTTTTAAGATATCCTGATGAAATTGGGTACATAGATAGATTGGGAAAGGATATAGTTGAGTAGAGTCGTATATAAAGGTGAGTGACGAAGAGTTTAGAGGTCATTCTAGAGAGGCGAGTGAATAATCATGTAGAGTTCGAATAATATAATGTATATATGCGGGCAATAGCTAGTGCATTACAAAACGAATTCGGTAAGGGTAAACATAAAATTCTCTTTCAATATGTTTATAATTGTAATATCTATAGTTTCAATTAATCGAGAAAATGTTTATTAATATTAGTTGCAATTTAAATTATTATTATTAAAATCCCCTTTTTTAATTAATTTTAGGTTGAACACTCAACATTGATTGAAAAGTCCACTGAGGTTGAGATAGCACCACGGAAACAAAAACTATTCAAGCAATTAAATCGGCAGACGCTTTTAGCCCAGACACGAAAAAAAGATGTTGGCGATATTACGTTCGGAAAATCAGCGTCTTATGTGAAAAATTGTAGAAAAATTGCAAGAAAAACGGCTAATTATTCAAGAGACAGCAGATTTATTATCTCCATGAATTCAGGCGATACGAACTTTTTAAAATTTCAAATGCGCAAATTTGCGTTAAATTTGCATTTTATTAGTCCATCGACCTATTGCTGAAAACCATTACTCTCTTTTGTTTTAATTAAAGCTATATGCAAAAATTATTTGAATGTATGTATTCATTATGCCACAAAATCTTTTTGTAATAGAGTTGACAACATACGAAATATGTACACTAAATTAATTTTATTGAAACTACGAATAATGTATACTATAGAAGCATAATTCGGCTCAAAAAATGGCTCCACCAAATGGGGACCGCGGAAGGCGTTGCTTAAAATGGGGACCGCGCGACACATTTAGTCCGCGCTGTCACGCATAGCGTTCGGTTGTGTCACCGGAACCAATCTGTCAGTGATTTTAATGGTTTTTTCGCGTTAATTATATTTCAAATATGCCTTCGTGTGTTCTGAAGTGGTGTAAAAACCATACGGATATGAAAAACGCTGGAATCACCCTCCATAGGTGAGTAAATATTCATTTTAAAAACACGTACTGGTGACGTTGAAAAGTGTTATGCAACATGAACTCAATTCGAAAATCAAATTATTTTTATGCAGTGTTTATAGTATGTTAAGCGCTAAGGTAATATTGTTATAATAGTACGATATTATATTAGTAGGATGATATTATGCATAGAAATTAAATTATAATTTGAATTTCACGGATTCCCAACAAATGAAGTCCAGCGTGAAAAATGGGTTAATGCATTTCGTTTGGAAAGAAATGAACGTATTATCGAGAAAGTCTCGGGCAGACTGAGCTCTGCAGCCTATGCCGTTAAAAAGACAACTGACAGACATTAGAATAGCGCGTCTTGTCTACTTTAGCTATTTCCACAGTGTCATGACCTATGGCATACTATTATGGGGTAACGCTGCCGACATCGAATGTATCTTTGTGTTGCAGAAAAGGGCTGTCCGGGCTATCTATGGTATGGGGTTTCGGGAGTCATTAAGAGAAAAGTTTAAGGATATCAACATCCTTAGGGGTCGTCCATTAATCACGTGAGGCTCGAAAGGGGGGGAGGGGGGTCAGACAAAAATCACGAAACATCACCAGGGGGGGTGGGGGGTGTAGTGAGATATCACGTGTATTTATTTTGAACAGCAACTTTACACCCTGAATTTGAGATCACTGTAATTTCTGAGCAACAAAACCTACAATATTAAAACTTGTATGGAATAATTCATAAAGCACTTTATTCCTTTCTTACATCAGAAATTAATCTGAATACCTATGCGTTGATCATAACACAAAAATAACTTTGTTTTTCATCGTGTCTCCCAAAGAAACCGCGCAGAATATCGGCATCAATCCGATCAATAATAATCTCAAATTATGTCAGTATTATTTTAAATGGCACTATCTATAGGTAGTTTTGGCGTGATACAGAAAGACACACAAAAAAAATTAGCTTCAGTATCGTCAGAGATGCGATTTATTTGAAATACTTCTATTTAAAATGCAAATACAAAATGCAAAATACCTATTTTGTATTTTGCATTTAAATGCCTTTTAGTAAAAACTATTTTGTATTTTATTTGAAATACCTTTCGAGATGTATTTTGCATTTTTAATATTCATTTCAAAATGCAAAATACTTTGTGATTAAGTTTAGCCAACATCACCAGTCAAACAAAATGAAATAAACGAATGACGACTGCTAACCATGCGCGCCCTTATTCTTCTTTGGTCAGAGTGCGCGCCTGGTCTGACTAGTGTCAATGTCAAACGAAAACGACGAAGATTATCTATGGCTATGGTTTTTTTGGGGATTCTTTGGCGGGAACTGGAAGGAATCGTATCGCATCGTTTTGTAAATTTGCAAAATTAGTGTAATTTCGAGTGTTTTGTGTGTATCAATGGTGGATTCTTAAACATAAACGTGCCCTAGTGTTGGGAAGTGATAAACCGCAGTGAATCGCAACTTTGCAGTTTCTGACAAAAAATCCAAACTGATAAGAAACCCTTCAATATTTAAAGGATGAGTGCACAACTCTGGAGATGCTAAACGCTTATCCTACAATAAAAAAAGTATTTTTAAAATACAACACATCCTTACCAAGTTCAGCACCAGTAGAAGGACTTTTTTCGTACAGTGGGATGATTATGAGACCTCACAGAAGAATAAACCGGCCAAGTGGGAGTTAGACTCGCCCATGAAGGGTTTCGTAATTCGTAGCAGCAAGTAACATAATATAAAGTTCTTATAGTTCGTTGTAACTTTGATTGATGTTTTAACACGTTCGCAGTGGTAGTGATTTTTCTAACCGAAAATTGCGGTTTATGACGTATTAAAAAAAACTACCAGCTTTATCTCGTTAAAACCAAGTTTCGTTGGTAGTTTTTATGGCAATGTACATGTACATCATATATTTTTTTTAGATTTATCATTCTCTTAGTTTAGAAGTTAGAGGGGGGGGGGGGACACTCATTTTTCGACTTTGGAAGTCCCTCTTGCGCAAACTATTCACTTAACAAAAAAATGATGTTACAAACCTCAAAAGCATTTTAGAAGACCTATCTATAGATACCCCACATGTATGGGTTTGATGAAAAAAAAAATTTGAGTTTCAGTTCTGAGTATGGGGACCCCCAAAATTTACTGCTTTTTTTCTAGTGTTATATAAGAATCTTAATGCGGTTCACAGAATACATCTAGTTACCAAGTTTCAATAGCATAGGCCGTAGAGTTTTGGAGAAAAGTGGCTGTGACACACGGACGGACAGACAGACAGACATGACGAATCTATAAGGGTTCCGTTTTTGCCATTTGGCTACGAAACCCTAAAAATGAGTGATGATGTGTCCGAACAACTAGTATTATTAAAAAGCGTAATAAATAAAAATTTATGTTTATTTTTTTTTCACAAAAAGTATTTTATTTCGAAAAAGTATTTTGAAAATACCTATTTTGCATTTAGCATTTGAAATACAAAACGCAAAACTATTTGGTATTTTGCATTTGAAATAGTAAATTTGAAAAGTATTTTGCATTTTGTATTTAAATGCTTTTTTAAAACCATTTTGTACATCTCTGAGTATCGTATGTAACGGAAGTTACATAGAATGTCCAGTAAAAAATATCTTGGAAAAGAATCATCAAATCTATTCGATGTACAGATTTTCGACTCTCTATATATAGCTTTATTATAAGTCATAGATATATATTAGACTATCCGATGCACGCAGCTATGTCCACCGGTAGGCGGATGTCGGGGGACCCCGTCCACCGATGATCATTTGTGGGAAGATCCCTCTCCTTGTTCCGGATATGCCTTCAGAGTCCACCCGCTCGACCGCTTTCTACCCTCTCTGCTTCCAGAGAAGCGCTCGAGAGCGCTTCTCTGGAAAGCCCCCGGCCGGGCTGAGCTTACGTAAATAATCTTTGGATATTCTTCGGCCCGGCTATAGGGTCAGGAAGAATACCGCGGCGTTTAGTGGGTAGGACAGTCCATTTCCGGGACCGGGAGGCCCACACAGCGCCCTGCTGTCCCCGCAGCTAGGATGACGGTGCACAACGGCATTCCCCCCTAAAAAAAAGCTGCTCTGTCCACGTGGATATCGATAGTTGTGACTAAAAGCATAATGATCGCATGGAAATTCAACCTTGATTATTCTACTTTTGTCCGCAACTTCGAATCTATTTAGCCAACTGCGATCAAACAAACGTTTGATTTTAAGCTTGACAAACTGGCATGACACCTTCTTTATTAGTTCCAAAACAATGAATATTATATAGCAACATAAAGGAAATAAATGCAACGGGAATTAATACTTTTATGAGACGCTAACGAAGTTGCGCGAATCAGCTAGTATTCGTATAGAGGTATGGATAGATTATAAAAATAGAGACTTCGATAAATTTAAAAAAAACTTTGTAGTTACAAAAAATACACGTGATTCGGCCCAGGGGGGGAGGGGTAGATGGAAACCTCACCAAATATCACCAAGGGGGAGGGGGGGTCCAAAAAATGCCCAAAAATACCTCACGCGATTAATGGACGACCCCTAATTGGATGCCTAGTCAGTACAGTAACATGCGCGGTACAGTAACATACGTTTTTAACGTACTGTTTGAGGTGGAGTTTGCTAACATCCGCGGACTCCATGCCAACCTCAACGTCGTCCATCACCATCTAGAGACGGCACGGCCAGCTGTGATGTTCCTAACGGAGACACAAATACTCCGCCCTGCCGATCAGTCGTACCTTAGTTACCCCGGCTATATCATCGAGGAACTATTTCGAGAAAAAGCCGGGGTGTGCGCATTCGTTAGGGCGGATGTTTGCTGTCGCCGGCTGCGCTGCCTTGAGGACCCTTCCCTCTCCGTCCTTTGGCTGCACGTAGATCACGGCTCCATGAGTCAGATCTACGTGTGTGTCTATCGATCCCACACAGGGACAGCTGAGATGATGAGGCTGTATCAGCACCTCAGCGAGGGGGCTGATGACGCGCAGGTACGGTTCCCGAACGCCGAGTTGGTTTTTCTGGGGGACTTCAATGGTCACCACATTGAGTGGTTGGGGTCCCTCAAGACAGATCCTGCGGGACGGGCCACCCACGCGTTCGCACTCTCCCATGGTCTGACCCAGGTGGTACGCGGGATTACGCGCATACCGGACAGGTCAGACCATGAACCCGCCCTGCTGGACTTACTGCTGACGAGTAATCCAGCACAGTACAGTGTGACGGTTAGCGCCCCACTGGGTACATCCGACCACTGTATTGTGCGTGCCCGCCTGCAGGTACCGTCCCCTGCAAGGGCAGTAGAGGTGACGCGGCGACTGTGGCACTACTCGTCAGCAGACTGGGACGGACTACGAGAATACTTTGCAGCCGTCCCGTGGAGTCAGCGCTGCTTTGCAGGGAGGGCTTCATCGGAAAGCGCCTCTGCGGTTGCTGGTGAAATCACATTAGGTATGGAATATTACATTCCATACACTGATGTCGCCAGCATCCGCAAAGCCCGCCCCTGGTTCGGGCGTGAGTGTGCCGTAGCTGTTCAACAAAAACAGGCGGCTTACCGCGCCTGGATCAGGGCTCGAGCTGTGCGCGACCCGAATGTGGCCCGCCTCAAGGCAGCGTACAACAGAGCCACTAGGTCCAGTAAGAGAGCCTTCAAGAGAGCGGACGCCCAGCGCGTCTCGCGGCTTGGTCAGGAGCTCACGTCACATCCGACGGGCAGCCGTGGATACTGGCAACTGGCCAAAGCCGTGCAGGCCAACTTCTGCAAGCCCTCGCTGCCGCCGCTGCGCTATCCTGACGGATCACTGGCTCACAAGGCCCAAGAGAAAGCGGAAATGCTGGCCAAGCTCTTTGCGGCTAATTCCCGGGTCGATGACTGTGGCAAGCAACCTCCCACTATCGCCAACTGTGGAACCACGATGCCGGAAATTGTAATCCGGCAGTGCGATGTGCGGGCGGTGCTACGGTCACTCGACACGCGGAAAGCCAGTGGTCCTGATGGCATTCCGGCCGTGGTGCTGAGGAATTGTGCAGCTGAATTGTCTCCAACGCTAACACGCCTGTATCGCCTTTCCTATTCGTCGGGAGAAGTGCCGGAGGCTTGGAAGGAGGCGAATGTCCAACCGATCCCCAAGAAAGGGGATCGGTCGGATCCAGCCAACTATCGCCCCATAGCCGTAACCACCGTCATCTGCAAGGTGTTCGAGCTAATCATCAACAAACAGCTCATGCGCTATCTGGAGGATCACTCGTTAATTAACGATCGCCAATATGGCTTTAGGCCGAAACGATCAACGGGTGACCTCCTAGCGTACATAACGCACACCTGGGGTGAGGCTATGGAGAGGCACGGCGAATCTCTGGCTATTGGCCTAGACATCGCAAAAGCCTTTGATAGGGTATGGCATGCGTCGCTTCTTTCCAAGCTGCCGTCATATGGTTTATCGCATCAATTGTGCCGCTGGTTGGCCAGCTTCCTGAACGGGCGACGGATTCGGGTCCTCTGTGGTGGTCAGGCTTCCTGTTTTTTTTCAGGTAAATGCCGGAGTACCACAGGGATCGGTATTGTCCCCAACTCTCTTTCTTCTGCATATCAATGACATGCTGTCCCTTGGGTGCATTCATTGTTATGCGGATGACAGTACTCTTCATGGGAGCTATTCTGGCCGTCCAGCGGCGGGGCGAGGCGACGTGGATGAGAAGAGACGACAACTCGTGGCGGATCTCGATCTGGACCTGGGCCGCATTGCCCAATGGGGTTCAGACAACCTGGTCGAGTTCAATGCCAGAAAAACACAGGCGTGTGCGTTTACAGCTAAGAAGTCCCCATTCCTACCCCTGCCCTCTCTTCAGAGCATTACAATTCCACTAAAGGACAACCTGGAGATCCTCGGTATAGACGTCCGGCGTGAGCTCAATCACAAAAACTACATAGAGAGCTGTATTGGTCTGGCCTCGCGGAAACTGGGAATCCTGAATAAGGTGAGACGGTATTTCACGCCACATCAGAGATGTTTACTGTACAAGACGCAGATTCGTCCCTGCGTCGAGTACTGTTCTCACCTTTGGGATGACTCCGCGAGGTACTTGTTAGACGCGCTTGACGCTATGCAGAGACGTGCTATCCGAATAATTGATTGTCCTGAGGTGACGGGAGGCCTCGAACCTTTGTCGCAGCGAAGAACCATAGCGTCCTTGGCTGCCTTCTATCGAATGTATCACGGCGAATGTTCTGAAGAGCTCTTCAACCTGATCCCACCATCTCCTTTCCGATCCCGAACAACGCGTGCCGGGCAGAGATGCCACTCATACACAGTGGAGAGAATCTTCGCCAGAACCGAGCGTTTCAAAAGATCGTTCCTCTGTCGAACTACAAAAACATGGAACGACCTGCCCGCACACGTCTTTCCCTCATCTTACAATCCCGGGTTCTTTAAGAGGAGCGTGAAGAGGCACATCACAGGGCCGCCAACTTGAGGACCACTCTAAGAAGTGGCCCCCAATCGCTAGATGCGCCACTGCTTTCTTACCATCAGGCCGGTGGCGACGTCAATTTGGCGAGCTGAATATAAAAAAAAAAAAAAAAAAAAAAAATACACTTTTAAACTAATGACATGTACACACTAAATAAGAAAGGTTAAGCGATTAAGAAAATCTGCGGTGCCTATTTGTAGGTACTGTAAGATATTTTATATATGTTTTTGCAATTAATAAAAAAGAAGTGTTTAGCCAATATAAAAGAACGAAATGACGTCACGAAACCCCTTAAAGAAAGCCATCCTATAGAAAGCAATTACGACGTTATGTTGTTAAAAGCATAAATGAACAATTAGTCATAATTCGTTTGCATTAATTTGCTAAAAAGGAGTTTTTACCAATTTCCAACCGCCATAAAAATTAAAAAAAACTAAATTAATTTTTCCGAGGCACATAATTGTAAAAAAAACCGTAACCGTTTTTCATTTGTAGGCGTATGTTGTTCAATGAATAGAAAAATAATAACTTTCTATTGATTGAACTTATTCAATAACAAGCTTTCTTATTATTGTATAACACCGTCCACGTTCGCCGCTTCGGGTGGGGCGCCGAGCCGCCATGACCTTGGCGCGACCAATCGCGGGCAAGTGTTGAACTATGAATGTGTGAGTGTTGTGTTTTATTGCTGTATTTTAGTATGGGTAAGTTGCTCCAAGATTTTGGCGGTAACTTTATAGAAGTTACATTTCTATAGTATACATTATTCGTAGTATTGAAAGGACAATAAAATCTTCGAAAATTTGAATTTTGAGCAACTTGTTTATTTTTTTTTATTCAAACACGCTGAATAAATTCTATGCAGCTCCTTGGGGACCAGGAGTCCCCAACTTTTTTTATTTTAAGCCCACATCATATTAAATATTTAGGTCAAGGTCAGGGTATAATGCCAATGCCATCGGGATGCGGGGTCCTACAAACATATTCAGGACCCCAATGCGATCCATTCTCCTCGTGGCAGTAAGAAGTCCCTGCGCGCTGCCGATTGTCGTGGGGTAAAATTTGGTAGGGACTAACAACACTGGTTTCACAAGTACTATGTGTTTGTCCCTTTCGGGTGTACGCGCTTAGCTAATCCAGGGTATACTTGATCCTAGTGTGCAACATAAATAATGTCGGATAATAAAAAAATATATAATTCGCGAAATATACATAAAGTATGCAAATTAAGGTGCAAGAATAGTGAATACTAATCTACGAAGTAAACTATATCAAACTGGAGTGGATATGTTGATGGCTCTGACAGCTACAATATTGTAGCCTAAATCGTGTGAAGGTAGATTTATTTGAGAGAAGTGTTGTGATTATTCCAAAACCATTCAGTTTTAAGTAGTAATAAGTTGTCATTTTTGAATTGTCAACACCGCTTCATAGTAGAATGATTAGCCTGTATGTATTGGAGGTCGCATATTATAGATGCACTGGCATGTGTGAATAATGTTTTATACATGTCTGTCACCAATTTAAATAAGCGTAGTTACGGCCTTGTATATGTTTTTTATGTGTCACTAGCTTGTAAAGTATTAACCACGAATATAGTTCTATCAGACTACACTGCTACTCTTGTTATTACCCCTTATTTTACAATAGGTTATGGTCTTCTACATGCTCTGATAGTGCTAGAGCATAATTAATAAGTGGAGTGGTTTAAATATTAATTGTGAAACTTACGAAATCTCAATTATGTCAACTGAAGTTGGCATAAGTGGTATTAAGAAGCTGAAAGGATCGTCCGACTACCCAAACTGGAAGTTCTTGGTGCGAAATTACTTGGAGAATAAAAACTGGTGGGGAGTAATTTCTACAAATGTAGTAAATGCTGACGTAGACCGGCAGGCACGAACGACAATATGCTTGTTGTTATAACCAGAGTGCTTTACCCACGTCTACAATGCGAAGACTGCAAAAGAAGCCTGGAACAGCTTACAGAAAGCGTATGAAGGCAAAGGTTGGGGAAGACGTATACATATTCAGCGAGAGCTTTTCAACTGTAAGTTAGAGAACTTAGATTCTATGGAAAGCTTCATATCCAAAATTACATTCCTGACACAACAATTGTCCGATATCGATGCAAAAATCCCTGATGATTGGATCATATCGATTTTGCTGGGTGGATTGACTTTTGAGTACAGCCCTCTTATCATGGCTGTAGATAATAGTGGACAAGAGATCACGTTAGAGCAAATTAAAACGAAATTGTTACAAGAAGGAAGTAGACAGAGTAAGTTGAACACGGAGTACGAACAAGTCTTAGTAACACGTAAAGTAAAGAACGATGCAAGATCTAATATCAAAACTAACGATCGTAAGCAGAAGTTTGTCTACAAGTGTTTTAAGTGCCACAAGCACGGACACAAGGCGTCCGAATGCAAGGAGCGGATCAAAACCGCGAATATCTGCCTGAATACGAAGGAGGCGATAAACAAAGATAAGTGGTATTTAGATAGTGGGTGCTCAAATCATATGACCCACGATAAAAGTAAATTGTTGTCTTATACACCTGAAAAGGGCAACATGAAGATCTCAGTAGCAAACGGCGAGAAGTTATTGGTGAAAGGAAGAGGAAATGCTGAACCACGAGTCAGCGAAAACGAAAAATTTATTTTAGAAAACGTTTTACATGTTCCTGATTTATCCATGAACTTAATTTCGGTGAGCGATTTGACCAAGAAGAATTATTGCATGAATTTTGACAAAGGACGTTGCATGATTCAAAATAAGAATCGAATTGTTGCAAGATGTCAAGAGGTCGACGGAATTTATGAATTGACAGAAAATAAAAATAACGTCGTGAATGTGACACTGTCAAAACAAAATGAAAATATTTCGAACATTTGGCATAAAAGATTAGCTCATTTATCGCGTAATTATATGAATAAAATGAAAGTTTTAGTAAGCGGTATGGAATTTAAGAGTACCGATTTATGCGAGCCGTGTATTCCATGTATCGAAGGAAAGACATGCAAAAGTCCCTTTAAAAACCAAGGTACGAGAGCGAACGAGGTCTTACAGTTGGTTTATAGCGACGTTTGTGGACCTATCGACGAGCCGTCGTTCGGTGGTTCGAGGTATGTTCTTCTATTCATCGACGATTATACTCGGAAGACTCATGTGTATTTTTTTAAGAACAAAAATGAAACTTTTGATAAGTTCCGTGAATACAAGGCGGAAGTTGAGAATGAGACGAGTAAATCTATTAAATGTCTGAGATCTGACAACGGCACAGAGTACTGTAATGGTAAATTTAAATCTTTTTTGAAGTCTGCAGGTATAAAACACCAGACGACTGTACCGTACACGCCGGAACAAAATTCTGTCGCAGAAAGAGCGAATCGGACTATAATAGAAAAGGCCAGAACATTACTGTCAGAATCAAATCTGAGCAAGAAGTATTGGGCCGAGGCTGTTAATACTGTTGTATACCTAAAGAACAGAAGCCCCACGAAAGCATTGAACAATGCAGTACCAGAGAAAGTTTGGACTGGAAAAGATGTGGATGTTAGTCATCTGAAAATCTTTGGTTGTTTGTCGTATAGATTGATACCAAAACAAAAGAGACGCAAACTGGACATGAAGACGGAACCGATGATTTTTATTGGATATCCAGATAATCAGAAGGGTTATCGTCTAATGAATCCTAAGACAGGTGAAGTGACAACTGCGAGAGATGTCAAATTTCTGGAAAACGTTTTTCTTCAAAAAGAGAACGTGGAAAAGTCGGAAGTGATAATAAACTTGAATACAGATACTGTTCCTACCAGTTTATCCAACGGATCTACAAGCAGATCTGAACCCTTGGAGGCTCACGATGATGTGTACCGTGATGCTGTAGACGAGAACGTGGAAGTATTGGAGGAGATAGGGCCTGAATCTCCTGAATCTGTAGTACCAGAGCACGTACCTGATGATGTATTGACTGAATCAGAAAGAAGGTATCCAGTAAGAGAACGGAGACAAGTCGATCGGTACGGATGCAATGTTATGTATGCCAAGGAGAGCAATCTTAATGGTGATCCATTGACTATTAATGAAGCGTTGGCGAGACCCGATGGTGACTTATGGCAAAAAGCGATAGACGATGAACTTATGTCACTAAAGGAGAACCAGACTTGGACGTTGGTGGATCTTCCAGCTGATAAGAAGCCTAGCCAGTGCAAATGGGTGTTCAAAATCAAGAGAGATAGCGATGGCAAGGTAACAAAGTACAAGGCTAGACTAGTAGCAAAAGGCTTCACACAGGTATGTGGTGTAGACTATACTGAGACTTATTCTCCAGTAGTTAGAAGCTGTACTCTACGTCTGTCTTTCTATACATGTCTGTCACCAATTTAAAAATTGGTGACAGACATGTATAAAAGATTATTCACACATGCCAGTGCATCTATAATATGCGACCTCCAATACGCCCCCTTAATCTATTACACATGCATAGAAAATTATCTATTACTTAAAACATATAGAAAACATAAAACATCAAAACATAAAACATCAAAACATCTAACTACTCATCCACCCCCTTAATAGAATAATTTGACAGGGATAAATCCATTAAAAATTCTCTAAGCTTCGGGCTGTGAACACTTTTAGTTAAGATGTCCGCTATCATCTTATCAGTTGACATGTACTTTATTTCAACTTTTTTAGCCAGTACACACTCACGAATAAAATGATACTTGATATCTATATGCTTTGTTCTATTATGCATCATTTTGTTAGCTGCAATTTTATGCGCCGACTGATTGTCATTATAAATTACTACCGCTTTACTATCCACAGCTGTCAAACTGTTCAGTAAACTACGTAAATAAAGAGCTTCCTTCGAAGCTTGACTCAATCCTACGTACTCTGCCTCTGTGGAGGACAAGGATACCGTCGCTTGCTTCCTACTCTCCCATGATAATATATTTTTACCTAATTTGAAAATTAATCCTGTGAAAGATTTTCTATCAAGTGCTCCTCCCCAATCTGCATCAACATAGCCTCGTAAGTCTCAATCTCCCGACTTCCTAAAAGTGAGACAAAGGTTAGACGTGCCCTTCAAATACCTTAAGACCCGTTTCGCACATTTAAAGTGTATTTCGTCATAACATGAATTAAATTGTGAAAGTACACTCACTGCATGTGCAATATCTGGTCGCGTATTACATGCCAAATAGTTAAGACACCCTATTAAGCTTTGATATGGCAGATCGCTATGGGAATTTGTCGATCTTTCTAATTTCATTCCGACTTCCATGGGAGTCGAAACTGGCTTAGCGTCTGTCATGTTAAATTCATTCAATATGTCCGAAATGAACTGTTGCTGATCTAGACAAATAACATCTTTCTCTCTTCTCAGCCTCATGCCTAAAACATGCCTAGCCGCGCCTAAATCTTTCACTTTAAACTTGTCAAGCAAACCAGTTTTCAATTTTTGCTTTTCTTGTTCACAATTTCCAAAAATAAAAAGATCATCTACGTAAATAACAACAATTAACTTCTTATTATTTTTAAGTTCCTTTTGATACAAACACGGTTCTATTTTTGATTGCACAAAACCTCAATTCAACATCTCTTTGTCCAATTCCTTGAACCAAGCATTCGAAGCTTGTTTCAATCCATACAAAGAACGCTGCAGCTTACATACTCTGGTTTCTTGACCTTTGACTACTGCTCCTTTTGGTTGGAACATGTAAATATCCTCTTTAATTTTACCATATAAAAAGGCGGTCGTGACGTCCCATTGGTCAATAAACCAACTGTATTCAACAGCTAGCGAGGACAACAGACGTAGAGTACAGCTTCTAACTACTGGAGAATAAGTCTCAGTATAGTCTACACCACATACCTGTGTGAAGCCTTTTGCTACTAGTCTAGCCTTGTACTTTGTTATTTACCATATAAAAAGGCGGTCGTGACGTCCCATTGGTCAATAAACCAACTGTATTCAACAGCTAGCGAGAACAACAGACGTAGAGTACAGCTTCTAACTACTGGAGAATAAGTCTCAGTATAGTCTACACCACATACCTGTGTGAAGCCTTTTGCTACTAGTCTAGCCTTGTACTTTGTTACCTTGCCATCGCTATCTCTCTTGATTTTGAACACCCATTTGCACTGGCTAGGCTTCTTATCAGCTGGAAGATCCACCAACGTCCAAGTCTGGTTCTCCTTTAGTGACATAAGTTCATCGTCTATCGCTTTTTGCCATAAGTCACCATCGGGTCTCGCCAACGCTTCATTAATAGTCAATGGATCACCATTAAGATTGCTCTCCTTGGCATACATAACATTGCATCCGTACCGATCGACTTGTCTCCGTTCTCTTACTGGATACCACTGTGGCGCCCACGTGCACTATAGTGACAGAACTGTCATCGGCTCCGACGCCCACGGTCATCTTAATGCCAGTTTATATCCGTTTATATCCGGTGTTATCCTCTTTCATCCAGGCCGGAAATAATGCAGGATGAGTTTATAATAATGATTAACATAGCCTGCAGAGTAACATTAAAATAAAAAACATCAGAAACTTCGAGTTGATTGTGATAAATAAATTTTCTGTTGAGCCGCCATTAGCGTTCCAATTAGTTACGGGGTAAGTATTTAATATTTTAGTTTATTCTGCTTTTATTTATGGTTTTATTTAATATATTGAATGATATATTATTTTATAATATATACTTATTTATTTCAGTGTATATTTATTAATTGTTTTTTTTATTGGCCAATGTAAATACGCAAAAAATATATAATTTAATACTTTTATTTTATTAATATTTTTGTTTATTTTGATTCAATTATTCTTGTTTTGCATTTAAAAGGTGTTGTTTAACAGCTGTTATAAATATTTCCGTCCCAAATCGAGGTAAAATTAATTATAATAGCATGTGAAGATGACAATTTTTGGCAATGAAAATACGCTAATATTGATAAATTTATTTTCGGAGATTTTGTATCTACAAATTCTTTTTTTTTATTTTTGGGTAACGTGTTTGTGTGTATATTTGGTAAATAAAAAAATATAAGACTTAAAACTGGTTTTATTTTGAATTACATGGTAAAACATAAGAATACTACTTCATTTTAAGAATCGTAATTTTCAGCGACATTTCATTAATCCATTACACATCGGATATCCTCGGATTTAGTTTAGTTATTTTCGTCAGTTATCCAGCATGATGAAACAGTAAGTATTTCTGTAGTGCGACTCCTTTAAAAGAAATAAGAATTAATTTTGTGAAGCTCGGCGCGCAACCGCCGTTCCCGCCAACGCTCGCGAAGGTGTTAGCGTCGGCGGCCAGTGACGTTTGACAGTTCGGATGCACGACTGGCTAAAGCTAAAATGGACAGCATATCATTGATATGCAGAAGAAACAACACAGATCCCTGTGGCACTTCGGCATTAGTCTGCAAAAAGCAGAAGGCCGTGTAATAGAGGAGCCGAAATATAGCCAAGATAAATAAATAAATAAAATAAATAAATAAATATTCACGGACATCTCACACAACGCTATCTGATCCCAAAGTAAGCTAGGAATAACCTGCTTGTGTTATGAGTATCAGACCACGGATATTAATACTTATATACTTTTAAATACATACATATAACATAACATAACATAACATATACTTTATTGTACACCATAAATTAAACAATTACAGATATTGCGTATTAACATAGTACAATGGGCGGCCTTATCGCTAAATAGCAATCTCTGCCAGGCAACCTTTAGATGGATAGGATAGTATTGAGAAAGAATGTGGGAAGTGTAAATGGTGACATATATTTCTGTCAAAAATAATATAATTAGATATATATATATACCTACCTATACTACACATACATAAATATCTAAATATATACATACGTATACATATGTATATATATATATATATATATATATATATATATATTACATACACAATACATATTATACAGATACATATATATTTATAAATTCAGATATTAAGACTTAAATTGATAAATAATACAGTTTTACTTGAGCCTTAAACGATGCCAACGACTGAGCTCGCCTGATGGATACCGGTAGTGCATTCCACAATCGTGCAGCATGAACTGTGAAGGATTTGCCATAAAAATTTGTAGAATGCCTCGGAGTATATAGTATTAAGTTCTTCGATGACCTTAGGAACCTCGAATGCGTGTCACTTAAAAACTCAAAACGATGTTTGAGGTAAGAAGGAGCTAGAGGATTAAACAATATATTATAAAGTAAAGAAAGTATATGAGTATTCCGACGAAGGCGAATTGGGAGCCACTTGAGCTCTTTGCGAAATTTAGAGACATGATCATATTTACGTAAGCCATAAATAAATCTTATACAAAAGTTTTGAAGGCGCTCAAGTTTATCTAATTGCTCCTCTGTAAGATCAAGATAGCTGGCATCTGCATAATCCAGTATTGGGAGTAAGAGAGACTGTGCAAGTGAGATCTTTGTAGTGGTTGGAAGAAAGTTACGTAGTCTTCGTAAGGAACTAGCTGAGGCATACAGTTTACGACTGACATACCGCAGTTGATGATCCCAGGATAAGCTACTATCTATAAAAATACCCAAATCCTTAACACTGTCACTAATAGGTAGTGGCATCCCGTTAAAAATTACTCGTGGAAGCTGTGCCCATTGTACACGAGAAATCATCCATGAACTGCCTACAAGGATAACTTGCGTTTTAGCAGGATTCACTTGTAGGCCATATTTGCAACTCCACTCACATATCAGCTCCAAGTCGCAATTTATGGCAGAAAAGGCCTCGTGCAAGTCACCCAGTGGTGCTTGAGTGTAAATCTGCAAGTCGTCTGCATAAAGGTGGTAGGACGAGGTTAGTTGTTGAGTTATGGAATTTATAAATATTGTAAAGAGAAGAGGAGATAAAACGCCACCCTGCGGTACACCAACCGTAATTTCACACCATGAAGAGACAACATCATCAATGCAAATACGTTGTCGGCGACCAGACAGGTAACTATGAAACCAATCAATCACTGTAGGAGATATGTTAATCGAGCGCAGTATCCCAAGCAAGATATGGAAATCTACGGTATTGAAAGCATTGCTAAAGTCTAGCAGCGTGAGGAGTGTAAGATTTCCATTCTCCATTCCCATTCTGATATCATCTGTAACATTTACTAGAGCCGTAACGGTACTATGCCCCGGACGGAAACCGGATTGAAAGGTATTTAAAAGGAGATTTTGACATAGAAAAGAATTGAGTTGATTGTGGACGAGGCGTTCCAGGACTTTGGACAAAAATGGTAGGATAGAAATTGGACGGTAATGATTAAAGGATGAAGGATTTGATTGTTTAGGTATGGGTAAAAGCTGTGCTTCTTTCCACTTTGAGGGAAATAAGCCCGTGCTAATGGAGTGATTCAAAACGTCACAGATGATTGGCAATATTATATCGAGAATGGGAAGAATCATGTTTCGACTGATGCAGTCAGTTCCGACGGCTTTAGATGTTATAGCCACTATGCTTTTCTTAACATCACTTTCAGTGAATTGACTAAATACAAAAGGTGGGTAATCAGGAGTTGGTAATTGAGAAAGACGATTTAATGTGTTAGTTTTGGTAGAACCATCAAAACTATAAGTAGAGGAGAAATGCTTGTTTAACGCATCAAGATCAATATCTTTAGGATTAACTTCTTGTTTTTCTTTACCAACTCCCAGAGTTCTAAGAAATTTCCAGATTTTTGCTGGAGGTCCGTCCTCAACAGACGACTGGATATATTGGCGTTGTGCATTCCTGCACACCTTATTACAGTGATTGCGAATAGACACATACTTCTCGCGGTTGTAATCGTTTGGCCTGTATTTAAATTTGGTTTTAGCCCTCCCCTTTTTGCAATTAATTCCTTAATTTCTGCTGTAAGCCACGGAGACGGAGCGTGTTTCAACTTGACAGCGCGGATCGGTGCATGTTTATCATAAAGACGGATCAAGTTATTTGTCAAAATTGAAACTTTTTCGTCGAGTGAATCTGTGTCATAAAGCAATGTCCAGTCAATAACGCTTGCATCCTCACAAAGCCGGTCTATCCTCATGGCACCAAAGTTTCGCTGCATCAGCACTTTACATTTTGCCTTAGGAGGGCGAATTTTGTATGAAAGAAAGATAAGGTCATGATAAGAGAAGATATCAGCATTATACTGGCCATGTTTGGCTACATGTTCAGAAGAGGAAACTATGATAAGGTCTATAAGGGAAGGTGCACAGTTAGGAAAATGATGTGTAGTATTTAGGGGAAGAATAGTTAAATTATTAGACTCTAAAATACCGCACAGAGAGGCAGACCGACGGAGAGAGTAAGAATCCTGTCTAACGAGGCATGTATTAAAATCTCCCATTAAAATGGTGTGCTTAAAGGAAGGGACTAGTTTTTCAAGAATGTGCTGAAAGGAAGAGAAATAATTAACTTGTGAAGAATGACAGTAATACACACCAAAAAGGACCTTAGTGTGACAAAGTTCTATTTCTAAGAATATGTACTCACCTGAGTTTGATTGCGGTGGCTGTGCTGATATCTCAATAATTTTATAAGGAATATCGCTGCGTAAATAAATAGCAACACCTCCACCACGCTCACAAACGCCAGGGACAGGCACGCGGTCATTTCTTATTAGTCGGAAACCGGGAAGGGTATAAGAAATGTTGGCATGAACCTCTGGTTTAAACCATGTTTCCGAAACAAGAATAGCGTGCAAAATTTTAGAGTCTAGATTGGCCAGCATATCGGTGATATGGGCGGGAATACTCTGGGCATTGATGTGCACAACATTGAAGTTCATGGGTACATCAAAAAACTGTGTCTGAAGCGAGTCTGCCAGTGATGGCACATCTGTTATACTGTTATTCAAACTATAATATGATGATACAGAAGTATCAGTATCAACATCTATACAATCTAAAAATGACATAATTATAAATATTAAATACAATAAATATATGCAATAAAAATACTATTTATATATATTATATATTATATACCTATCTGCAGAATGTAAAATACAATAATACTTTTGCAAGTATGCAATACATCCTATTCACCCACCAGTCGAGTGTAATCACAAAGTAATTAAGTCTAAATTAATATTTTACTAAACATAAAAATAGAAAAAAAAAAAAAAAAAGAGATCTACACAGAAATATCAAATAACAAAAATATGTAAACTACTTTCATAAAAATAATGAGCAGTAGCCACAGTTTCAAAAATATGAACGAAACGCAACTGCTCGGTCGTGTACCATTTCGACATAAACGTCTGACTTGACACTGTTGACAACTGACACTGACACACGGCAGCACAGACGCAAGTCAAGAGATGTTTGTAATTTGCTTTCACTTTCTAAAATCTACAAGTCAAGTACATAATGTTTCATTTTTATTCTTACTGCCGGTGAAAACAAAATAAAAAGATCTAACATGTAGTACTTACCGCTATCAACATAAACACTATAAAGGAAAGTAAGCAGTAAGCTTATAAGCAGTGTGAACAATAACAACACTCAGCAGTGAAAAGTTCTACAAGTAAAAAAAAGCGTTTACTTCTTAGACGCAACAGCGCGTCTAGATTTGTTGTTGGAAGGCTTTGGTGGAACAACAGCTGCCTTCACCTGCTCCTGCGGAACACTGAGGATCTTGATGTCTTCCAATTCCTGGCACGACGTGATGCGGTGGCGTGTTCCATCAGGACTAATTATGTGGACAAATCCCTGCCTCGTCCAGCACCTGCCGATACCAAAACGTTCCCTCG
This sequence comes from Miltochrista miniata, assembly GCA_933228765.1. Taxonomy (NCBI): domain Eukaryota; kingdom Metazoa; phylum Arthropoda; class Insecta; order Lepidoptera; family Erebidae; genus Miltochrista; species Miltochrista miniata. Next base: position 2,669,943 of record OW121772.1, on the reverse strand, counting down.
CTGCCATGAATGCGTCATGTCTCCTCTTCGTGAGAAACTCCGATAACGTAACGCCAGAGCCTTTGAGCTTAGTCTTGGCCGACCAGATGCCGTCACGATGACAGACCTTATTGAATTTTACCAATATTGGTCTTGGTCTTGCCGAAGGTCTGCCCATCCTATGGCAACGCTGAATATCCGAAGCCACAAAAGTGTCAATGCCCAGTTGCTTATTTACAACACTTGCCACAATCTCCGCTGTGTTCTCTGAAGATTTATCCTCAACACCATGCAAAAGAAGCATCTTCCTTCGGGTGTGGCTCTCTATGGCATCTACCTTCTTGACTAGCGTTTCCACTTGATGTTGTAGAAGATTTAAGGCAGTGAACGTGAATTTTTTAAACGCTGCAAAGTCGGCTACCAGGTCACCATTGGAAGAAGTGCTGCTATCCTTATCCAATCTTGCCTCAAAGCTAGCCATCTGTTCCCGGAACATGGTTCTCAAGCTAGTGATTGAATCAAGACTATCCTGAGGGGTGCTCATGTTGAGTTATATTTTAACAGTGTATGTGCAGATTGTATAGAGGAGATAACACTCTCACTGGTAGGTGATTATATTTACTTATTAAATAGCAATATTAATACAAATAACGACTATTTATTTAAATTTAATTCAAAATTTTACAAGAGAGCACTAAACATATGTTTTTCTATCACAACTACCCACATGTAAAAAAAAAAAAAAAAAAAAAAAAAAAAAAAAAAAAAAAAAATTATACATAGAAACACCCAGACTCTTGAGACAAACATTTATGGGTCACACAAATATTTGTCTCCGGTGGGAATCGAACCCACGACCTCCAGCGCCGCAGGCGGTATCACTACCGACTGCGCCACAGAGGCAGTCAAACACTCAAACACACAAGTCAAGATGCAAGACACAAGCGTATTTTTTCACCACTAAGAAAACCCCAATCACAGTAGCGCGGCAATTTCAGGGCACATCTCTTTCCATCTCCAAAAGTATAGGGATCCTTGGCGTTGACATCTCCAGTGACATTCAATTCCGCAGTCATTTGTAGGACGAGGCCAAGCTGGCGTCCAAAAATTTCGGAGTGCTCAACAGGGCGCGGTGGTACTTCAATGTGGCGCAAACACCGATTATTTATAAGTCGCAAGTGCGGCCGCATATGAAGTACTGCTGTCACCTCTAGGCGGGGCACCTGAATATGAGTTTCGTTCATTTGACTCGGTGCATAGGTGAGCTGTGCTGTGAGAGTTGTCAACGATCCTATACTCACAGGTGGCGTAGAACCTCTTCGCGACAATAGAGACTTTGCCTCCTTAAGCGTGATCTACCGCCCGTGCAATGGTATGTGCTCTGAGGAATTTTTTGATATGATGCCGACGGCTACGTTTTATCATTGCACCGCTCGCCACAGACAGGAAGTTCATCCTTACACTTTACGTCCAGAGCGTTCGAACACGGTTAGATCCGATAGGGGTTTTCTTAGCGCACGCTTAGGCTGTGAAATGATCTCCCTGCCATGATTTTCCTTGGCCTTAGAAGGTTTTTACAGGGCCGGCAGCGCGAGAGTGACGCCTCTGGTGTTGCAAACGTTAATAGGCTGCGGTGACCAACAGTCCTTCAGGTGGGTCGTGTGCTTGTCTGCCACTTTTGTGGTATAAAAAAAGAGAGAAGAAACTAGCACTTGCAGGAACCTGGCTACCCAGATGTGTATTCTATCGGGCTGGAAAACTCGTCTGCAGTTGATCCAGCAGAGCTAGTACATTGTCTGGCCTATCCGGTATCTGCGCAATTTCACGTACCATTTGTATCACGTCACGTATCATAAAAGAGAGAGCGAACGCGTGATGGCACGTTCCAGCTACTCAAGAGTATGACCATTGATATTATCAAGAATTACCAGCACAGCGTTCGCAGAGGTGTTGAAATAACCTAGTTACCTTAGCTTCGCCTGTGTGGAAAAGGTGGATGCAGAAGTGGATCCGGCTCTAAGAAAACCCCAATCACAGTAGCGCGGCAATTTCAGGGCACATCTCTTTCCATCTCCAAAAGTATAGGGATCCTTGGCGTTGACATCTCCAGGAAAAGGTGGATGCAGAAGTGGATCCGGCTCATGGAGCCATGATCTACGTTTAACCAGAGGGCTCAGGAGGGGTTCTCCAGGCAGCGCAAACGATAACATCAGAAGCATCCGCCCCGACGAACGCACAAACCCCGACTTTATCTCGATATTGTTTCTCGATGACATAGCTCATAGGTACGATATATACTTAGTCAGGGCGGCGTATTTGTTTCTCCTTCGGAAACAACACGAAAGATAGCGTCGAGATTTGTATGGAGATTACGTATGTTCAGTTGGGAATGGGTGAAAACGAGACCACTAAGAATCCGCCCGGTGTCCATCTATGTGCTGGTCACCAGGCTTGTGAACCGTGATAGCTGGAGAGCTGAAATTTTCACAGATGATGTAGTTACCTTGCCGCTATAACAACAAATACTAAAAACATAAAATAAAGTTAATTTATATAAGTTAAATTGAAAATACCCGTATATTTTCCCAATCGGAAAAATACCCGGGAATTTACCCGGGTATTTACCCGAGATTTGGGAAAATACTCGGTAAAATCCCATCTCTAGACGTGAGGCGTGTATGTACCTATGTCTGTAAGATTAAAAATTTTCAATCGACCCCCTACATTTTCCCACTTGCATTTGGGAAATTTAGTGAGATCCCATTATAAACTACTCAATATGTCTAGATCATCCTCATCCTTACAGCCTTAACAAAAAAAAAGAACGCAGCAACAGAAGAAAGTATAGTACCTACCTAGGTACTGAAAGTAGGTGTTTCGAGTGATCTTCAATCGAAAACTGTATTAAGTAAGATATTTTATTTGTTGTTCAGGTCCTCCTGTCGTCAAACAGCATACACCGGTCCAGCAAAAGTTCTGTGAAGATATAACTACAGAAAAACTTAAAAAAGGTGAAAAAAGTAGAGCAAAAAATTACCAGTCTAAAATTGAAACTAATTTAACTGTTGAAGACAAACCAGAGCAAGGAAATAAGGTCGTTGAAGCTTGTTGTGTAGTAAAATCACCAATACATACACTACAAAGTAATGAACCAATCACACCTGAAGATATCCTATCTGAAAATAAGATCAATGGACACCGAAATATTCTGAATGATTCCTCCAAAAAATACTTATGCGACGCTTGCCAAAAATGTTTCAGGACAAATAGAGAATTATTTAGTCATATTCGTACACACACAGGCCAGAAGCCCTATAGTTGTGATATTTGTAAGAAACGTTTTAGTTATCGTAGTAGTTTATATAGACACATTCGCACACACACAGGCCAGAAGCCCTATAGTTGTGATATTTGTGAGAAACGTTTTAATCAAAGTAGTCATTTAAATATCCACTATCGCACACACACAGGCCAGAAGCCCTATGGTTGTGATATTTGTAAGAAATGTTTTAGTCGAAAGCAGCATTTAGTTAGCCACATTCGTACACACACAGGCCAGAAGCCCTATAGATGTGATATTTGTAAGAAACGTTTTAGTCGAAGTAGTAATTTAAATCGCCACATTGGCACTCACGCCGGCGCCGGTGAAGCCCGCACTGTGTGCAAGTAGGTGTGTCCCTGTGGCGCGCCGCTGCCACGTGTGAGCACAGAACGCTTGGGCGTACTTACAGTGTGTGCTGCCTCGGGCGGCGGGTAGTACCCCCTACTAATGTTATAAGTGCGAAAGTGACTCTGTCTGTCTGTCTGTTACGTTTTCACGCAGTTTGAGTCCTAGGGAAGGAGATAGGGCCACTTTTTAACTGACTGCGCAAAGGGAGGGTAATGGTTTTACGCGATAACGAATTCTACGCGGACGAAGCCGCGGGGAAAAGCTAGTTCTTAACTTATAGTTGTGAAAATATTTAAGCTACTATTGTAGGTAGTCTATTGCCGTTTTTCCACATAAGGCGGGCAAAGTAAAGGGCAAAAGACAAAAACCGGCCAAGTGCGAGTTGGACTTGCGCATGAAGGGTTCCGTAGCAGCAAGTACCATACTATAAAAGTTCTTGTAGTTCGTTGTAACTTTGATTGATGTTTTAACACGTTCGCAGTGGTAGTGATTTTTCAAAGGAGAAAATTACGGCTACAGATTTATTATTCTCTTAGTTTAGAAGTTAGAGAGGGGGGGGGGGGGGGATTCACACATTTTTCCACTTTGGAAGTGTCTCTTGCGCAAACTATTCACTTAAGAAAAAAATGATGTTAGAAACCTCAATTGCATTTTTTATAATATAAAGCTGTAAAGCCTATGCTGTTGAAATTTGGTAAGAAGATGTATTCTGTGAACCGCATTAAGATTTTCATTGAAAACTTGAAAAAAAGCAGTTAATTTTGGGGGTCCCCATACTCAGAACTGAAATTCAAAAATTTTTTTTTCATTAAATCCATACGTGGGGGGGGGGGTATCTATAGATAGGTCTTCAAAAATGCTATTGCGGTTCTTAACATTATTTTTTTAAAGAAAACAGTTTGCGCAAGAGACACTCCTAAAGTGGAACAATGTGTGACCCCCCCCCCCTCTACCTTCTAAACTAAGAGATTAATAAATCTAAAAAAATAAATGATGTATATTGCCATAAAAACCACCAACGAAAATTGATTTCAACGAGATCGAGTTAGTAGTTTTTTTTTAATACGTCATAAACCGCAATTTTCGCCTAGAAAAATCACTACCACTGCGAACGTGTTAAAACATCAATGAAAGTTACTACGAACTACAAGAACTTTATACTATGTTACTTGCTGCTACGGAACCCTTTATGCGCAAGTCCAACTCGCACTTGGCCGGTTTTTTTCTATTTTTATATGAAAATCTTAATGCGGTTTACAGAATACATCTACTTACCAAGTTTCAATAGCATAGACCTTATAGTTTCGGAGAAAAGTGGCTGTGACATACGGACGGACAGGCAGACAGACAGACATGACAAGACGAATCTATAAGGGTTTCGTTTTTGCCATTTGGCTATGGAACCCTAAAAAGGGCTAATTCAAAGGGCCTCTGAGTGTTGGACCATTATGTCCCCATGTAAGCCTATCAAAAGACCGGATATCTTCGTGAGAAAAATAACATGATACTCGAGAAGAAGAGACGCATATAATTATATTTATTTGGAGAAATACGGTGATATACCTATGGTTTTAAACTTATACTACATAATACCTGACATGCAAAAATCATAGAAAATTACACTAATGATATCAAATTAATAACAATGTGCTGTGAATAAAATAGGTCAATAAGAATAAAGTTGTGTAAATAAGCATGTCATCACATCCATACATTTTCAGTGTTAACCAACAAAAGCATTTTCTTTTCCCTTTCAGTTTTTCGAATTCATCTAATAAGGTTTAAAAACATTTCTTTGTGAGCTATACTTAGATGTTGTCTTTGTAGAGATACAAGGATAATCTATACTAATGTTCATTTCCGGCAAGAGACGTTATATTTTACTTTTCAATAAATGCGGGTAGATAAAAGAATAGACTAATACAATACATTGAATATTTTGTTTACTGCGTACTGAACGAATTAGTAATTATAATCATACTATATAACTAGATTTTTAAAACTTGTAGTTAAGCTAAACTAGGTACATTGATTAACTATAACATTATATAAATTATTATCTACCCCACATTAAGGATTGCCCCACCGCCGCGCGTCGTTGCAACGGTGGGAGGAATACTTTGTGGCTGCATAAAATATTTTGCTAATGAGAGATTGGATCATTGTTGCTGATATTATTGACGAGTTAATTAATAACAAGTGTGTAAGTGTACAACTGTTATCATCAAATATAAGTGTAATTGTGACAAGAAGTGGTTTTATTCCTGTCCAACTAGACCACGTCTCAACAGTTCAGAAGTGGGATAGGGTCAAGTGTCCAACAATGAAACAGTGGTACACAATAAAACATAGTAATATTTCCAAAACGCGACGTAGGCAGTTTGTGCAATATATCGCGTAGGACACTCAATAGATGCCACCGGCGTATCCCAGTTTGCGGCGGCACCGCGTGAGAAAAGACGCGTCTGCGGATCATTTTTACTATTTTCGTCAAAAATGTAAGTATTTCTGGCTATCTTTAAAGATTTTCCATTATTTAATGGTTAGGAATATTATATTTTTTATGATTATACAGCATTCTACATGTTTTGTAGATTATTTTGGCATATATCATTTGTTTGAAAGTTACAATTTTGTGAACATAAATTAAAAGTTAGATAAACCCTAGGTATATTTTTATACAAAACGGGATTTCGCGTGGCACAATTTATTATTAATTAAAGGTTTCGGTACCTTCACTTTCCTCGACGTTTCGACAGGGTTACACCTATCGTGGTCCCGAGGCGACTGGTCTCGACTGACTCGCCTCGGGACCACGATAGGTGTAACCCTGTCGAAACGTCGAGGAAAGTGAAGGTACCGAAACCTTTAATTAATAATAAATTGTGCCACGCGAAATCCCGTTTTGTATAAAAATATGTGTTCAACGCGTGTTAGTTTAAAACAAACCCTAGGTAGTCAACAATGAAACAGTTTAACAATGGACACAATGAAACACTGTTTTATTGTGTACCATCATAAGATGTCTATACTGGTTGAATTTATAGTCGTTCTGGACCCGAGAGGGGGTTACTCGGAATCAATAATGGAACCATTTCAGAGTGTCAAAACAGCTGTGCAGGTTACAACAAAAAAATGACTTCTATGTCATCTTTTTCACTCGTTCGAGTTGAAACATTAGTAGCGCTTCGATTATTCATTGAACTTTTCAATGAATGAAACTCCGAAACCCATAGGTACCTACGCCGCGGTGCGTGTTTCCATGTGATCAGTTCATTGACCGAATGCATCGTTTCGATAATAATAGGTACTTAGATAATAATAAAGGACTCCAATTTCTCCTTTATACTTTACACGGGCTTAGGACCGTCGGAAATACTTTAATATTGTTCTATCTTACGGTGAACTAATAAGGTTTATGTAATAATAATGAAAATAAACACGAACAAATAGGGAGTATTTTCGGCGTATTTAAAAACGTGGAGCTATTTACAAAATAATCAACTTAAATACCTATTCACCTACCTATTCACAGTTTATTTACACTTCCCTGTACCTTAGCAACTGCTCAAAATGGAGTTCAGAACGTTCGATACACAAACGGGCACGTTTTAGTTTATTCAATGTGTCTCTGTCACTTTTCACTATTTCAAAGGAGTCCACTATCGCACTGCGTAATTCATCACGAGATTCGTACTCTCGAGTGTAAACTAATCGTTTTATTTCCGACCACAAATAACAGTCGATCGCGACGACAATACTGCGCGCGAGTTATAGTCGAACTGCGCGGCGCGCCGCGGTCGGCGGTCGCCGTCGCTGGTCGGCGCGGTCGGCCGTCGGCCGAGCGTATTTACCTACCTACAAGACGTAACTAGTCGAGTACCTACCGACGTTACTTGGCAACGAGTCCACGTGGACCGATGCGTTCATGCGTTGTGATTGGTCGAATTTTCCCGGCGCGGTGACTCTTCTTACTGATTGGAACGTTAGACATTGAATGAAAAATTGTAGTAGAAAATCGTAGTAAACGTATTTCGTGAAATTTAAAGGAATAACCAGGAGTTCTCGTTTTGATTTTGGCAAACGATGTAGATTTTGACATTTTCGTAATTTTTTATTGTTGATTTTCAAATTGACAGTCCCGATCGGTTCTGTTATCGAAACTGTGCCTAAACCTTTCCGTTCCAAAACGACTATAAATTCAACCAGTATAAATCTAGATTTTTAACGGTTGATATTGTGTAACCTTATCTATTAAAATTAGTTATTTTAAGATGGCGCGTAACAAAGCTGTAAAAAGGACGAGCGGTGTATTGCTTACCAAATGGCAAAAATTAACAATATTCGATATTCTATTAGCTGGGATCTGGCTGGAATCGAATGTTTACGGTCTTATAAATCAAGGCATGCAGAACTGTCATTAAAAAAGCCTGAAGCATGCAGCATGGCACGTCGTGCCACTGCATTTAACGTAGAAACGGGCTGCTCTTTCTTTAATAACTACCTACATAATACGTTCAGTGCTGACTTACTCCCCATAGGTGTTTTTCTTTTCCCACGTGAGTGCTGATTCCCACGACCATGTGTGATGCAGCAACTACACGGAAATTACCTTGGCAATGCTGGCTAACACACGTGCTGTGTAATATGAATCTATAATACGTCTGTGCTGATGTACCTACACATGTGTGTTGATGTTTTTTTATAGAAAATAGTTTTTCTATATTAATAAACTAGCTGACCCTCGCAACTTCGTTTACGTCACATAAAGTGTACGAAAGGAGAGGTAATTCTTCATCAGACTCATCGAACACCGTGTGAAACGGCCCTGTTTGCTTAATCATAAGAGCTTATTGTGGGACTTTTGGTTCTCTGCCTTTTCGCAGAAAATTGTTTGTCCAATTATCACTTGCCAACTTTTTCGCTTCGAAGAATCGTTAGTTCGCGTAATCTACTCTAACTACTCTATCTTCAGTTTTATTCCCCAACCTCACTGTATGTTTTGTCTGCTTTTTATTATGACTCTTTTCAAAATGCCAACTTTCAAGTAGCCGAATGTTTTAGTTAATGTAATATTCACTTAGTTGTTTATTGTTTTCCAAATGTTATTTTTTTTAAATCACCCAGAAAATGTTATGTCAAACAATTTTATAAAATCGTTTGTCGTAACTTTTTCGGGGTGGTTTAAAAAAAATAAGTACGAATCGGGGTACTCAGAGTACCATAATGACGTTTTTTTTTTATTTAAAAATTGCATTAACATTATTTATTTTTTATTATTTTATCAATGCATGAAAAGGTACGAAACGTTATTCGTACAATAGTTGTTTGGTCTAGTGAAAGATTAGACAAATGATAGATCGCCCAAACGTGTGGTGTCATTATAATATTCAGCATAACAAAAATTCTTCCAAATGAAACGTTGTCATACAAAAATTTGGTAATCGTGAGTTGTCAAAGTGAAAAATAGGTGAAACGTTGGTTGGCAAGTGATAATCGGGCAAACAATTTTCGGCGAAAAGGCAGGATACCGGGACTTTTTTTTCAAATATTTATTATAACATTATTCATCATAAATGGCAATATAAAAATGTCAGTAATTTTAGTTAATAATTCATACCTAAATGGCACTGTGCCTTTTTTTTAAAAGACATTATCTATACATATAATAAAATGATAGTGTGGGAACACAGGAATGCATGTCAGCATTATATTACGCAAGCCTGTATGACGAACAACCTCTCGCCAGTCACGGTACTGTCGGGCAGCGAGTAGGTCGATTTATACGTCGGTTTAAAGTTGTGTATCGAGTCGGACATTATACGATATCACAGTGACCTTTCGAACTTTCATTTACTGCCCCTAACACTGTGGCTCAACATTGGTGTAAACAAGTAATACTAGTTGTCGATCGCAGTTTTCTCTATATACTTACTAGGGTCCATATTTCCTCAGCACCTAGATAACTATTGTTTCTTATTCTGTAAGTTAATTGTCATGTATCTATTATATAAACATGTTTGCAACACGACGTCGCTCGGTCAAATAAACAAACGGAAACAACTAACATTTTATGTACGTTCAATAGTGACCGACCGAAGTTTCGGTTTCGGTTTCGGTTTCGGCCAGTTTCGGCCAAAAAATCGAGTTTCGGCCGCAGTTTCGGTTTCGGCCAAAATGGGCCGAAACTTTCGGCCGGGCCGAAACTCACGTGTTCATGAATTTTGCCTGGCTCTGCTTGTGACGTGGTTGGGGTCAGCCCAACCAGGTAATATGTTACTAACCGAAGATTTACAGATTTAGAAAGGACTCCTGCAATAGTTATAAAAAAAAATTTTGCAGATTTCTGTTGCCGCTATAGCAACAAATTAATAATATTAAAGGGGGCCTCCTATACAACTTACGTGATTTTTTGCCGCTTTTCTTGTACGGACCCCTACGTGCGTTAGTCCGACTCACTGTTGTCCAGTTTTAGTTATATACTTCTAGAATATATCCAAAACCAGCCACGAGCTAGTAACAGGGCACCGTGTGGTTTTAGCTGGAAGGAGTTCGCAATAGCACCTATGAGTAATTCCACACGTGAAAGAAAGAAACTCATCTTTAGGTGTAGATATTTCTAAAATGAACACTTGGGAAGATTTATACCGTTGATTGATGGCACTTAGTGAAACTTGCTGCCCCTATTGAAAAAATAACCGGCCAAGTGCAAGTCGAACTCTCGCATGGAGGGGTTAAAGCGGGACCCTATAAATGAGACATGAGGCCTAGCTGACCGGAACCGGGTCAGATAGAGGCCTAAAATTTTAACTGTACAGTAAGTAGTCCTACGGACTAAAAACCACACGTATCCTACCTAACAGCCTACGGTTAGGAGCCCCTCGGAATGATGCATACTGCGGCCTCGTCTTTGAGGGGTTATTCAGTTATTATCCCGCTTCTTGATGATGTGCATGAATCTCACGTCACGCTATCATCTAAGACCCGCTTCTGTAAGGACGGTTAGCAGCCCTGTCACCGTGTATGGGGTGCCACCGCAGACTGTGAAATTCGGGTGGGAGAGTTCTCTCCCGCTTCCTCCCCGCCGTCTCTTTAACGAGCACGACCTGCTCACAGGAAGAGGCCTATGGCCCCGCTCCAGCACCTCCTTGCGCCATTTAAACAATGACGCAAGAGCCCCCGCTTCCAGGTCCCACAGAGGGGTCCCGGCTAGAAGACATGCCGCCTCAACTGAGATCGTGCGGTATCCCCTTATCACCCTGACAGCAGTCGCCTTCTGCGGGCTAAGCACTCTAGCCGCATTGCTGGTCATCAGGATCTCGGACCATACGGGGGCCCCGTTAGGCCCCGTATAGGGCCATGCTCCGCACGATCCCAAGGTACAGTCTCCTGCAGGGAGCTTTGGGTCTCCTGATATTGGGCTTCCTCAGCTATAGGACCAAACTTCGGAAGTGGTACCCGAAATTCCACCGGCTATCGAGTACGAGCCCCAGATACGTCATCGAGAGCTCGATGCCGATGCTGACGCCCCCTTTATGTAAGCTGGATCCCGCAGGTGGCCTTTAGGGCTGCGTCTCGGTGCGTTGCTCCTCGCGCTGTAATGAGGGTGTCGTCGTAACACGTTACGCCGACACCTCTAGAGCAACCGACCAAGCAGCACCCAATCGTAACCGTTCCATAGAAGCGGTCCTAAGACCGATCCCTATGGAACGCCGAACGACACATCTCGACTACCCTGCCCTAGCCAGCTCTGGTAGGATAAGGCCCTCTCGGAAAGATAGGCCCCGACAATTCGACGGAGGTAAGAAGGCATGCCATGGTCAATAAGCGCCTCCCAAACGCATCTCCAGGGCAAGGTGTAGAAAGCGTTGGCGATGTCAAGAGACCTCACCCTGTTATATTGCCGCTATAACAAAAAATACCTACTAAAATCAGAAAAAAGCATCCACACAACAAACGGAAATTTTTGTACCCAATTTTTGTAACGGAACCCTTCTGCGGGCATCCGACTCGCACTTGGCTGTTTTTTTTTTCAATATGAACACGTGAGTTTCGGTTTCGGTTTCGGTTTCGGCCGAAACTGACCCTGGGGCCGAAAGTTCGGTTTCGGTTTCGGTTTCGGCCGGAAAACCAGTTTCGGTCGGACACTAACGTTCAATATAAAACTGTAAAATGAGTCTAGTAAAACAAATGACGCCAGGTAAATATATGTAAACCGATTTCATTGTATTTAGTACTATGCAAAGGAATAAAAGAGGAGGAATAATGAGTTGTGACGAACGAAAGAGTTTCACGGCGTTATCATGGTGTACGCAGTGGACTCCCAAGGTGGTGAATAATTAAATATAGCAGAGCGGGACACCATGGTAACTACCACTAAATAATGCATGAAAGAGAATTAAAGTTTAGTTTTTTTAGTTAAGAAATGTCACAAGCAAACCCGACTATGATTGTTATAGTTAAAATTGTAGAAAAAAGTAAGCAATTATTAAATATACAATTATGCAGTAATAATTGGAGCAATCCAATATCAGCATTTTATGTTTAATTTTAAGTAACGTTAGTTTTAGCGCGCATTATTGCTATATGATTATAACGTGTGTCACCCAAGTTCAATGACCATTTTGGTTAACATGGGGCAGCAACATGCAAAAAACTCCCAAGTTGTCATTGCACAAACTGGTGCAGACAATCAGGCGAGGTCAGTAATTGAAAAGAAAATTGAGTTACAAGGGATACTCATCTTTATTGTCATAGCAGTAGTGATCTTGGCCAGCTTTTACGTTGTAGTAAAAAAGTGCAGTAAATATGTAAAAGACAAAGTGATGAGTGATTTAGTCTTAAAGGTGGAAGAAGGTCGTGCCGTTAAGAGCGAGCACACAGCCACCCCATCAGTCGCACACCCAACCACACAATATGTGTGAATTTTTAATAATTGTGTAATGGTATATGATTTTTTGGTGTAATTAAGCAAATATTTTTGTGTAATTATATATACTTACTTTCAAGTGTATATTACATTAATGCTATATTTTTGTTTCGTAAAGTGAATCAAACGAGCTAAATTGTAAAACATTTTATTAACACGTAAATCATAACAATGTATAACTTCCTTTGTACTTAGTCGGTTAAGCAACTTAATAGTAGTCATGCACTGTGTTCTCAACAAGCGTAGGTGTAAACTCAGCACATTCCTTCCTTTGTACTGTACGTGTATAATTGTTTACATTGTATCTTTTATCAAGTACGTCGTAATGATAGGGTGACCATAAGTTTGTATCGGATAAAGTCGACAAACATTGTTGTTAGGGTGACCAGATATTTTTGGGATATTTTTTTAAATGTTAAATAAAATATTATATTAACTATTTTTTAGTAAGAGGGGGAATACTGTGGGAACACAGGAATGCATGTCAGCATTATATTACGCAAGCCTGTATGACGAACAACCTCCCGCCAGTCACGGTACTGTCGGGCAGCGAGTAGGTCTATTTATACGTCGGTTTAAAGTTGTGTATCGAGTCGGACATTATACGATATCACAGTGACCTTCGAACTTTCATTTACTGCCCCTAACACTGTGGCTCAACAATAGAAAAGCCAAAACTGTACATTGGAAATATTAACAAAAAAATACTCGCTGGGTGTTCTACATAAGATACCGAAGCTGAAAATATAGTTAGAATTTTTTTTGTCTGTTTGTCTGTTTGCTTTGCTTTGTCCGGAAGGATCTCGAAAAGTACTGAACAGATTTGGTTCAAATTTTGCACAAATATTACTTAGGGGTGTGGTCTTAAAATAGCCTATATATTATCACGCCACATATCATAGGGGCTAAGCAGAGAGCAATGAAATGTTTAAACCGTTGGATTGATTTAACTAAAACGTAGCAGGAATATTAGTAGGAGATAGGTTTTACACTCAGACAACATATTATTACGCTAAATTTTTTGGGAGCTCGGCAGAGAACAATGAAAATCTGTTTGTATATTTTTGCAAAATACAGAAATTACTGAATAATTTTAATTAATCTTTTATTTGAATAGCAATCTAGAGGTAGGTTCTTTAAATAGGCTATATATTATCACGCTACATATCCTAGGGACTAGGCAGAGGGTAATGAAATATGTAAGTATGTGGATTGATTAAACTAAAACGTTGCAGTAATATTAGTAAGAGATCGGTTTTTCACACCGGTTACATATTATCACGCTAAATATCTTGGAGGCCCGATAGAGAAAAATTAAATTCTGTGTTTGCTACGATATCCAGACGACTGATATACATACTTATATATTTCTAAATACATACATTTTATACATAGAAAACACCCAAACTCCGAAACAAACATTTGTGGATCACACAACTAATTGGAACAACCCAGAAATCGAACCAAGCCCTCCGGCGCGACAGGCGGTATCACTACACCGACTACGCCACAGATGCAGTCAATGAAATTATATTTCATATTCTTTCATATAATTATTCTAACGGCTTGACAGACACAAAATATATTTGTTTATGTATTTACGGGCAACAATCAAAAGAACCCAACTGTAAAGATTAGTAGTAGTAATTTATAGGCTTGATAAAGAACAATAATCAAATTCATTAGAGTACGTGTTTGTTTTGAAATATGCATTTAGTATATATAACATAATAAGTTTATCAGTTTTCTAGATCTCATAGCTCACACTAATATAAATCAAATTTCAGGCTACGCTATACTAGGTATTGTACAAGCCATGTAATATTTAATTCAGGAGTCGTCCCTGTCATACGATAAGCAACGCACGTTACAAGTGTTAATTACAAATACCTGCAAAATGTCAACTGTAACTAAATGTGATAATTGTAACAAAAATATTTCGAAAAGCTCGCCGGGACTAGAATGTAGTAAGTGTGAAAAAATAGTGCATCTTAATACCAAGTGCGCGGGTCTAACAAACAAACAGATTGCAGCTCTAAAAGCTGCAACCAGTTTAGAATGGATATGCCCTGAATGTCAGCAAGAAACACCTCGACGAGGGGCATCAATAGTCATACCAGAAGATGAAGATGAGGATGAAACTGTCCAAATTAATGCCAAAAAGTTGCTAAGTAACATAACTAAAGAAGTGGAACGGGCAATAAAGAGAGAACTAACACAGCTAAACGATTCTTTACAATTTCATAGTGCTAAACTGGATGAAGTTATGGAGTGCATGGACGCATTTAAGAAGTCAATTAAGGTACTTGAACGTAAGAATACAGAGCTAACCAATAAGAACAACAACTTGGAAACTAGAATCGGCGTCTTGGAACAACGTCTGCAGGAGGTGGAACAAGAAAAACTTGCAAATTACGTAGAAATTGTAAATGTACCTACTCAAAACAATGCTGAAACTCATTTGATAATAGAAAATATTGCAAGACGATTAAACCTACAAAGGAGGAAATCAAGAGTACAAGAAAAATATTTACACGAAAGGAACAGCCAGAGAATATATTAGTGGAACTGAAGGATGAACAGGTGCAAGAAAAATGGATCTGTGCTGCAAAATCTACTAAAACAACTGTAGCTGATATTCATCCAACAGAGAAAACCAACAGGGGCACAGTATTTATTGGAGAAGCCATGACGAAGCTGAACAAACAACTCTTCTGGAACGCTAAACAGGAGTTTAAAGTAAACCAGAAATTCAAGTATGTATGGTTCAAGAGAGGCATCGTCCGTGCTATAGGAAAGACGATGGTGATAAAATTATTATTGTAAAATCTTTGGACCAAATTCGTGCTTTGTCTAATTAGTGTTATTTTCGAATATTGTAGGTACTCACTGTAATACTTTCACTATTTCTCCATGGATAAATGCGATGAAGATATCACTGAGATCTCAGACTGTATAAATGTAAATGATTTCCTTACCTATTTACCTAATACTACTACTATTAAATTGATATGCCTACACATAAATATTAGATCCCTAATTAAAAACTTTTCTGCTCTTGAGCAATGCATCCAGGAGTCGAAAAAAATAATTGATGTTATAGCCGTAACTGAAGTTAATATATCTGATAGTATCAGTTGCCTGTACCAAATAAACGGTTACGTTATGTACACGGCCTTAAGAAAGCTAAGAAGGGGCGGTGGTATTATTCTTTATGTAAATAGCAAACATAAATGTATTTTAAAAAAATTGAAAACTAATCACTTTGAAAGCATAATATGCACGATCACCGCCACTGGGTCGAGCTATTCCGCGGGCCTATGTGCTATATATCGTCCGCCAAGAACCAATAAAAATAAATTCATTAAAGAACTGCACACTGCACTCAATCAGTTTTCTAAAACTACTGACTTGTATTTAATAGGTGATACTAACATAGACTTAAAATGTGATAAACCTGTAACACATAAATATATCAACATGCTAAGTGACACAGGACTTCTGTGCGGGATCACGCAACACACGCGAGTAGAATTATCGAATGGAAAACTAAGTAAATCTTGCATTGACCATATATATGCAAGATCCCGCACACAAGATCTCTATACCGCGGCACTCGGAACCACACTGGCCGACCACCGTGCAGTAATACTGGCTTGCGTTGGCGCGTCGATACAGGTTGCTCCAAAATTCGAGACATGCATTAATAATAAAAAAATGGCTAACTTGTTGGATGCGGTGTGCTGGGATGATACTTATGACATGAATTGCCCTATTTCCTTATACGCCTATATCTATTCAAGATTCAAACAGTGTTATGACCAATCAAAATATAAAATCAAAATTAAAAACACGTCAACTCGTTGTACGAATAACTGGGTTACTAAAAAAATAATCAGGGCTTGTGAATACCGAGATAAACTGTATAAATCATGGATAAAACAACCATATGATATGGTACTGAAAAGAACCTACAATAAAGCAAGAAACTACACAAATAAATTAATTCAAAAAACTAAAAATAATAGCATAAAATCTGAATTTTTTTTAATAAGCAAAATACAAAGAGCCTTTGGAAAATTTTGAACAAACTTACGGGACGGATTAAATATTCAATAGATGATACTATTACAAATGCATTCCAAGGCCTACACTCTCAACATGTTGCCAATAACTATGCACAAACGTTTGATAAAAGCGTGAAAGACATAATGAGATTGTAACATTTATTTTCTATGAGTAGCAATGTCTGGTCTCTGGCTGGTCAATACTAATTGACCGTGTCAGTGCGCCATGATCGATTCATTGTTTTTTTGCTGTGGTAACAGCTGTCTCAAAGAAACGGACGTTAGTCTATGGGTTTTTTTGGGATGGACGGAGGAATTGTGCGTAGCAAACTGGTTTAAAGTTTTCCAGAGTATTCGATAGTGAGGGTATAAATAGCCCTGCTATGAAGTTCACGGTCTCTTCTAACATCATAAGTTTTCCGATTCACATCTTAGTTAACGTTGAGCTCTGATGATTTAGCGCACCTCATGTGTTGCGAGGTTATAGTTTGACTCGGGCACTGTACAAACCTGAGGACTTGTTGAGGAATATAGCCTAGGTTCTACTTTCCTCAGAAAGAATAAGTTTCTGTTTCAACCTACACCCGGGATACCGGTAAGTGTCATTTCTTGTTTGCAAAGCGGTTCGAATTTCGTCGGTCGCGATGTCAGTTATTTCATTTGTCGTTTACTTGTCATAACAGGGTTTTTTTACTACGGGGAAAAGCGGCCCGTCCGCGGTTAGCAAAACCACACCCAATGACACGTGGACTACCTACATGAGCGAGGTGTTTTGAGAGGAACCAGCCGCCTCCACGTGGCATTCTCGTGCTGTGCTGCTCTCAGCTTGACTCAAGGCCAGTAATTGTCACCCAATTATAAGTGTAGTTAGCTGCTTACCCGTTTTACCTGCTCACGCGGCAGTGGTCTATTGAGTAGTATTAGTACCTAAGCCCTGACTATACTTCTGTGTACCTGTGATATTTGTGTCTATCAGTGAATAAGCTCTCTGTGTGTCTCTGTGTATCTCTGTGTACTTAATAAATATATGTGTGTACACCCTATTGTCTGTCTTCGTTAGAGCCCTAGCCTACCCTTGCACACACACTGGAAACTCAGAAATAAGGCGCCCTGGGATAGAGTTCTCTGCATAGCTACCTCGCGCTAGTTGGTGAGTAACACTGAACATCTTTGAGTTACAAGATGTCCGTGAATATTTATTAATATATTGTTTATTATGATACCATTATTGCAGAAGTCCATGTATAGTACTACCGCTAATGTAAATATGCGATTTAAGCCGGCTGACCCCAACGCGATTAAAAAAATTATAATGTCATTAAATAACAATAAAGCTCCCGGAGTTGATGGCATTAGGACCATTGATTTAAAACGAATATGCAACCACGTAACTTCGGTAATCTGTAATCTGATTAACCTGTCTGTAGAAAAAGGTAAATATCCTTCGTTTTTAAAAACAGGCATTATAAGGCCAATTCATAAGAAAGGTAGCCGAACAGAGTATGAAAACTACAGACCTATTACGATATTGCCAACCATTGACAAAATTGTTGAAAAATATATCTGTAAACAAATGCATGACTTTTACGATAAAAATAATATACTATCAAAAAAACAATACGGTTTTCAACCACAGAAAAGTACTACGCAATTACTTACAGCTTTCACAGATAGTATATACAACCACCTGGACAAAAAACATCACGTTCTAGTCGTTTTTGTCGATTACAGTAAGGCTTTTGATACACTCAAACATGACGACTAATTGATTGCCTTTCTGATAGTGGAATTGGAGGCAGGCTATTGAAATGGTGTGAAGAATATCTTAAAGATAGAAAATTTATGGTTAAGGTAGGTAAAATGCTTAGTGACACTGTATTGATAACAGAGGGTACGGCTCAAGGTTCGGTACTTGGACCCCTCCACTATATGCCTTGAAAATATCATAAAAAGTTGCGAAATGTATCAATTTGCTGACGATACATGTATTGTCGCGGCTGGGCCGAGTATCACTGAAGCCCAAAAGAGGTTGCAACCACAGACTTACAATAAGTAGCAGACAAAGCATTAGAGATTGAAAAGTACGCCAAAACTAACACATATAAAAACCACACACACTAACGCAACTACAGGGAAGGAGTTAGCCGCCTAGTTCAATAAGATTTATTTTAATGAAATAAGAGTATCTTAAAATACCTCTTTTAAGGTTCTGTACCCAAATGGCAAAAAACGGAACCCTTATAGATTCGTCATGTCTGTCTGTCTGTCCGTCCGAATGTCACAACCACTTTTCTCCGAAACTATAAGACCTATGCACTTGAAACTTGGTAAGTAGATATATTCTGTGAACCGCATTAAGATTTTTAAATATAACTAAAAAAAAGCAGTAAACTTTGGGGGTCCCCATACTCAGAACTGAAACGAAAAGATTTTATTTCATCAAACCCATCCACAGATAGGTCTTCAAAAATGCTATTGAGGCTAAAGCACCTTTAGAAAAAAATGATGTTACAAAACATCATTTTTTTCAAAGACGTATTATAATATAGACACGTCATGTACGAACATCACGGCTTTCAAAAACGGCAAATATTTTATACATTCAAAAAAAGAATATCTATGAAATTATCTATGATAGCATGTATGGAAATTAAGGCAATTGCCTGACTTTTTTGTTGGCATTTTTCAGTGTTGATAACGTATCTATAGTTTTCATATATCATTGATTTTTTTCTAAAGGTGCTCCCTCACCGGGAGCATTCGCGCGTAATGTAATGTTACGAGTCGAGAATTACAGCCAGTGTGGGAGGTGAACCGAGCATTGCAATGCGCACCTTGTAATGATACAAGACGAGGTTACAGCAGTGAAGCAGGTGCTCCGAGCATTGCAATGCGCGCCTTGTAATGATACAATGTGTAACGTTTTGATCCAACTCGTAACATCAATGCGCTTTTTTTGTTGCGGCTGGCCGGCCGCACACTGGTCCGTATTATAAATAGGTGGACATACGATCTAAGATGTCAAACGCTTTTGGGAAAAAAATAGTAGTACGAGAACGAATTTCAGGTTAATTTTGCAATCCAATATGGCCGCCGCGCCACCATTGTAAAATTTCATGTTGGATATCGTTTATGGGGTTTTTTGGTATGCTGAGTACGAATTTCAGGTTAATTTTGCAATCCAATATGGCCGCCGCGCCGAATTCACAAAATTTCATGATGGGTATCGTTTAAGGAGGATTTAAGTACGCTGAGTACTAATCTCATGATAATTTTGCAATCCAATATGGCCGCCGCGCCGAAATCACAAAATTTCATGATGGGTATCGTCTAAGGGGTTTTTTGGTATGCTGAGTACGAATCTCATGATAATTTAGCAATCCAAGATGGCTGTCGCGCCAGCGTTGCAAAATTTCATGTTGCATATCGTAGAAGGGGTTTTTTGGTATGCTAAATACGAATTTCAGGTCAATTTTGCAATCCAAGATGGCCGCCGAACCACCGTTGTAAAATTTCATTTTGGATATCGTGAAAGGGGTTTTTTGGTATCTCAGCATACAGACAGAAATCTCGCAACAGTGGCGCGGTGGCCATATTGGATTGCAAAATTAACCTGAAATTCTTACTCAGCATACCAAAAAACCCCATAAACAATATCCAACATGAAATTTAACAACGGTGGCGCGGCGGCCATATTGGATTGCAAAATTATCATAAGATTCGTACTCAGCGTACCAAAATCCCCCTTAAACGATACCCATCATGATATTTTGTGATTACGGCGCAGCGGCCATATTGGATTGCAGAATTATCATGTGATTCGTACTCAGCATACCAAAAAACCCCTAAAACGATACCCATCATGAAATTTTGTGATTTCGGCGCGGCGGCCATATTGGATTACAAAATTATCATGTGATTCGTACTCAGCATACCAAAAAAAACCCTTAGACGATAACCATCATGAAATTATGTGATTTCGGCGCGGCGGCCATTTTGGATTGCAAAATTATCATGTGATTCGTACTCAGCATACCAAAAAAACCCTTAAACGATACCCATCATGAAATTTTGTGAATTCAGGGCGGCGGCCATATTGGATTGCAAAAGTATCATGAGATTCGTACTCAGCGTACCAAAATCCCCCTTAAACGATACCCATCATGAAATTTTGTGATTTCGACGCGGCGGCTATATTGGATTGCAAAATTATCTCTTAGTCTTTCTGTTCCCGGTTTCCATTTCGGAGTTTCCAGTTCTATGATCCGATTCAAAATCGCAATAAAAACCATTTCTGCTAATAGTTTTGCGCCAATTTTTTTAAAACCTTCTCCTGACAGAAACAAACACAACAAAAAAGAATTAGCGAAATCGGTCCAGCATTTCACGCGTGATGCCGGACCACGGAAATCGGGCTTTATTTTTATATATTGTATACTCAATATCATCGAAGATTACAGGCATTATATTAAAATGCAATTCTGAACTAATTAAATGCTGAATCACAGTTTGCCACACTTATTTTTATGTTAGCATTAAATTTAATCTTGAAAAGAAGTGCCTGAGTTTGGCCCCTACATTAATGAGAGGTATTTAAACGTCAAACTGCAGCATCGGCAGCTTAAACCTTTCAAAAACTAGGCGGACGTCATTTTTTTTTAAATGTCATGTATAGTGTTGCTATACGTGTAGAAACGAGATAGCAGCATTCACTAACCCCTTAGAGCGAGCGGAACGGAAAGACCAACGCACACAAACATAATTAATGTTTCGTCTGCTACTTATTGTACGTCTGTGGTTGCAACACGATTTTGACCTTCTTTCTAAATGGTCTCATGACTGTGGTCTTGTGCTAAATGCAAGCAAGACAAAAATAATGTACATAAGTTCTAGCCAAAATAGAAGCAATTATACGCCTAAACTTATAACGCACTGTCATGAGTGCTTACACAAAAACAATAATTTGAACCAGACGTACCCCTGTGATTGTGACATCATAGAAGTGGTTGAAAAACAAAAGTATCTTGGATTAATTGTTGACAATCGCATGAACTGGAAAGAACACGTAAACGGAGTGTGTGACAAGTTAAGATTAATTTTGGCAAAATTTTCTATAATAAAATACAAAATTCCTTACCAAATACTCCTCATACTGTATAAATCGCTTGCTGAATCAATCATTTCTTACGGACTTTCAAGTTACGGACGGACATACAAAACTAACTTACATCAAATTTATGCATTACAACTTAGAATTTTAAAACAAATAGTTCCACATAACATTAAAAATACTTACAAAAATGATTACCACCAACTATTTCGTTTCTGCAAAATTATTCCTGTACAGAAGAAACTACAACTAGCACTATTAACTGAGGAGTATTTTAACGAAGCACTTAAGTATACCAAAAAATCGGAAGATAATTGTATGATAACCCGTAGTGTCTATAATAAAAAATTGTTACTTCCTAGATACTCCAATCTGTACGGGAAAAGAACACTAAAATATATGGTACCCTATTTTATTAATCAATTACCCAAATCATTAAAAAATACAATTACAAATACAAATTGTAGAATTAAATTAAAAAAGTATTTTCTACAATTTATTACGTAGTATATTTTTCGAGATTGGAGCATCCTGTATATGCTACGACAACGTAGCGATGAAGGTCGCGGAGGTTAGGTATGGAGGGAGGAGCACGGACCGGTCGGTGTGTTTCCGTGAGTTTGCAAAGATCTTGGACTTTTATATTATGTTAACTACCCACATTTTTCAAATTTGTTAAAAAATTAAATTACAATACTGGGATGCTTTTTTGTCAACTTGCCGTTTTTAGTACTTAATGTGTGTTTGTAAATGAATGTCATAGAATTTTACTGACGACTATGATGCACAGAAAAATTCTAATGAGTTTTTGTTGCATTTTTATGTATATCCTATGTATGTGTCTGTTTTGTACGAATAAATAAATAAATAAATAAAAATAGTATACTTTTTTATAACGTGAAGGAAAATCCATCGTGGATGCTATGCCGGACTCCTACCAATTAAAAAACCTCGCGTAACGCCTAACAGCCTATGGTTGGGAGCCCCGGGTAAGCCCTCGGAAGGATGTCCCAGGACTCCCAGTAGACCCACGGCCGCCACTGCGTCCTCGCCTAGGAGGTAGTTCGGGTGCTATGCCGCGTCTTTGGGGGTTTCGGGTGCGATCCCGCTTTTAAGGGGGGGGGGGGCGTGAGTGAACGCCTTCGGCGCGGACTGAATTATTTTATAATAGCCTTAGTCATTAAGCTCT
Organism: Miltochrista miniata; assembly: GCA_933228765.1. NCBI lineage: Eukaryota > Metazoa > Arthropoda > Insecta > Lepidoptera > Erebidae > Miltochrista > Miltochrista miniata. Next base: position 2,646,999 of record OW121772.1, on the reverse strand, counting down.
TTTATCATTAAGCCAACACGCCAGTTTAGATTTACCCTCACATTCAAAGGGATCCTTGAATTCTAGGTTTTGCGAAAGTTGGGATGTCTCTAATTCCTGAACTAGAAAACTTTTAACATGGAAACTTGTGTGAAACATTCCTTACAGTATTCCCTTTATAAGACTAAAAAAAAAATTTTGGAATCCGAAAACGCGTTGAGAAGTAACAACTAAAAAACCGTTTTGTCTTTCATCCCTTCTCCCAAAGGAACCGCGCAAAATATCGAGATCAAAAGTATCCTAGAACCTTCCTCGAATTATAAGCTCGTACTGAGTTTCATTCAAATCCATTCAGTAACTTCGGCGTGATACTTATTCGGAATACAGACAGACAGACACATGAAAAATGTAATTTCATTTTTGGCTTCAGTAGACTCTCGACCCTCAACAGTTGTACTATATGTATAGACTAGCTAACCCTCGCAACTTCGTTTACGTCACATAAGATCTATGAAAGGAGAGGTATTTCTTCATCAGACTCATCAAGCAGCGTGTGAAACTGCCCTGTTTGCTTAATCAAAAAAGAGCTTAAAGATTAAGTCTATTCTAAAGCAATTCTATTCCACGCCTTCGGCGCGGACTGAATTACTATTACTACCGTTAGCGTTAGTGTTATCGTCTCAACTCTTCCGATTATGCGTAAAGTTTTCAGTCTGTGGCCCTAATCTAACAAACGTTTCGTATTCGCGCTTCACCATACTACTTACTCTTATAATTATTAAAGGGGCTAATTAATAAACACGTACGTCATACCGGCCTTGGACCCACTAAAATCATGAGGTCTCTTCCTATCCATCTACCGCAGTCCTAGGGTATTCTTTAGAGGGCTTACCCGGGGCTCCCAATCGTAGGCTGTTAGGTAGGATACGTGTGGTTTTTTGTCAGTGGGAGTCATAGTACATTCATGTGGGATTTTCCTCACATTAAAAAAATCCATCTAGCGCATAACTCCCCGGGTAAGTTGAAGGATGTCCTAAATTTGTTCCCACATTTTGGTTACGACTTATCCTAGAGGCTCAAATAGAATACTGTTCAAACTTTGCTTATAACATAATTTCCACGCGGACGAAGTCGCGGGTAACAGCTAGTTCCTTAATAAAATAGGCGTGTTCTATGTATGTATAATATTAGTCATTTGTATTACCAAAATATTTATATATTTTAGGCACACACGGTGTGTGGGGTCCCAGCACTACCGTTTCGGTAGTGCTGGGACTGCGGACTGCGGTTTCAGGTTTAACACACATAAGTGTGTGCCACAGCCTCCGTGTCACTTCTATTTTACACAACAATGCGTTTGTGCTGAAAACACACCCAGTGTGAGTAACTCAGCATAGTGATTGTTTGGTCGAAATGTTCGGCAGCAGTCAACGTGAAACAACATTTGATTTAGGCACAGTTTATTTATGGTGTTTCATTGTTGAATATATGGTGTTTCATTGTGTACGCCTATATGGACACAATGACACAAATCCCATTTCTTAGTTTTTATTTCTTTGTCGATTCAAATCACTTTATTTAAAGAAATCTATAAATGACATTCGATACCCAATCATATTGACTACATGCCTGTAAAATTATAGACTTCTATCAGCAAAAACATAAGATGTACGAGGTTATGAACTTTTAGTTCGTAACGCAAGGAAATATATAATTTTCTTGTAACACCCTCACAGCCTGGAACAGTTACGTAAGTTTTAAACTACTATTTTTAGTACCAAGTGCAACTATTTAAAATGATGTTCAATCACCACATGTTTTTGTTCTGGCACATCCTTCCGAGGGCTTCCCCGGGGCTCCCAACCACAGGCTGTTAGGCGTGACGTGAGGTTTTTTAGTCGGTAGGAGTCCGGCATAGTATCCATGAGGATTTTCCCTCACGTTAAACGAAAAAAAAAGGCCTGTTTGCCATTCGGGTGGTATAAAATTAATTGGTGTTCACAGAAATTAAAGGTGTTATAATTGTTTCTGGAATATACTAACCTAGATATAAGCACTACTAACAAATATGAGCCATTGTAGCTTTTTATTAAAATAAATTCATTCTTTCATTCATTCAATAAGACCATAAAGCTTTGCTTAGACCATATATCACGGGACTAGCCTTCGCGAACCACCGCATACAAAAATATTCTGCCAGTTTTCATACAAGTTAAGGGGGAAACACAAAGACATATAAAATTTCATTGCATTTAAAAATGTATTAATCGACAAACGCGTAATGGCTGTTGTGTGTTAATTTTTATTGTACAGTCAATTACAATGAAATGTACTAGTTTAATCATGTAAAATGATGTACTGATGTACAGTGCTTTTATACAGCCAAAAGACCAAATGGTCATGTGCAATGGCAGAAAACAATGCTTAAGTAAGGCGCATCCTGTGGTTAGATGATCTAAGCCATAAAGCCACCTTGCAGGTGGTAAGTCATCCTTCATCACCAACACCACATCACCTAAATTGGGTTCCGCAGTTTGATGCGACCACTATGCCTATGATGAAACTGAACAAGATACTCGCGGGACCATCGTCGCCAAAACTGTTGAACCATTCCTTGAGTCAGATGTCACCGCTTCAAGGTACTCACATTACTCTGCTCGAAATTGGCTTCAGGTGAAAGTAACAAGGGTTCTCCCACCAAGAAATGGCCTGGTGTAAGTGGACATAAGTCTTCAGGACTAGTACCGATCGTAGAGATCGGTCTGTACTTGAGACAGGCCTCTATCTGAGTAAGCACCGTACTAAGCTCTTCAAAGGTAAGAGTGCTGGTGCCTACAATTCTCCTGAGATGATGCTTGGTAGACTTCACTCCAGCCTCCCAGATTCCTCCAAAAGATGGAGAATGGGGTGGTATGAAGCTACAATGAGTTCCATTTGTTGCCAACCAATCAGCGATGTCAGTAGCTACGATCGATTTTTCCTGAGTGAGCAGAGCCTTTAATTCCTTATTAGCTCCCACAAATGTAGTGCCGTTATCGCTCCAAAATTCACCACAATGGCCTCTTCTGGCTGTAAATCTTTTGAAGGCTGCTAAGAATGGCTGTGATGTCATGTCACTGACAAGTTCTAAATGTATAGCACGAGTGGCCATACAAACAAACAGGCAAATTTAGACCTCAAATAATTGAGCGTTAACTGTGGACCACCGTGCAACGTTCGTTCGTGAGCGTCGGCTAGCACCAGAGTTGTCAAGTGTGGCAAAATCTTCTGTGGCAAAATGATAGGGTGTTTTTGATAGTTTCATGGATGCTAGCTCTGTGCAACCTTCCCCCAACTCTCAAAATGTTTCCTTCATCAATCTAGGGATTGAGTGTTTTAAGCTTGCTCTCTTTGTCAACTGTACCTATTTTCTTTAAACTATCAATATCGTTTTTAAAATATTCAACTTGACACATTCTAACGCATATCATTAAAGTTAAACAATTACTTACATTCAATTGAACCTTACTGCTATTTTTTACAAACTGATGACAATAAGCTATAAGTCTAGTTAACCTTCTCAAAGTAGAGAACCTGGAAATTATAATATCTTTTTCTTGATTTTCATTTACAATAATATTACACACTACGTTTGACTGCTTCTATTCCATAATTGTTGTAATCGAATCACCTTTGCTATAATTTATTATTTTGCTCTTGAGCCAAGTAGGACCCTGTTTCCATAAAGCCAGCTCATCGCACTCACTAGGGCCAACTCCACGAGACGCACAATCAGCGGGATTATCTCCAGATTTCACGTGTGACCATTGATCTCTATCCATAACTGTGAGTATGTCAGAGACACGATTTACAACAAATGTCTTCCAATGGCTGGGGTGACTACTCAACCACGCAAGTACCACTGATGATCCGATTCCTGAGAGCCACAGACGTTGTATAAACACCTTGGCTGTTATAACTACTGGAGCAAACTAGCCAAGAGATCGGGCGATGTTGGATACTACCTTTCCTTTTGTCACGGGAGTTTCCAGTGGAGGAAGGTGGACAGTATAGTGAAACTCATCTGTATTTCGATCCCAAGACAATCCTAAGATTTTTAAAACTTTACCTATCTTGAATTCTAAGCTGTCGTTCGTCAAATCCATGCTAATCTTTATCCTATTTAACTACTCATCATTGTTGCTACACCACTTTTGTAGTTGAAAACCACCACGTTACAGCAACTAATTCATGTGACGATATTATTATATCTGCTCGCCTTCAGCCACCGATTCACAACCGGACAAAAAGTCATCTACATATAAATCAGATAAGATGCGATCGGCGACTAGGGGATGATCTTTTCTTTCGTCACGAGCAAGTTGCTGCAAAGACCGAATAGCCAAATAAGGTGCTGAAGATACGCCAAAAGTGACCCGTAACAGCCTCAGATGCTGTATCTCAGCGCTTGGATCATTGCGCCACAAAATACGTTAAAAGTCAACATCTTCTACAGACTTCATCTTGACGATGTCTGTAATAAGGTTATGGGATGGCGGCGCCATCTCATATTGATTTGACGCAAATCAGGTTGCAAGGTTGGGCCCACTAATAAATCCTTGTTCAATGACACTCCACTGTACCTCGAACAGGAAGCATCAAACACGACCCGGACCTTGGTAGTACTTTTATCATCGCGTACTACGGCGTAATGTTGCAAATAAAATGCATCGTTCTGTAAACATGCCGTAGGAACCACTTCCGCATGGCCCATTTGGACGTATTCGTTAAAAACAACGCTGTACTGCAACTTCAGTTGGGGATTATTTGAAAGCCTCTTTTCCAGCATATAAAGTCGTTTACGAGCTACGACTTCTGAATTACTATGAACGCAACTAGGAAGATCAGTTTTGAACGGCAATTTAACAACGTATCGTCCTTCTGAGTCTCTTTTAGTCGTGTTGGAATAGAAAGTCTCACATTTCTGCTCTTCTTCAGTGAAAATGATTTGATTAGAAGAAGGTTCCATCTCCAACTCAGAGGACATTTACATCTGAGACTTCGATTGCATTACAGCACACAGGCTTAGATTTTAATAGCGTACGAATCTCACCAGACACAATCCATCCCAGTTTCGTTTTCTGGGCTATTGGTGTCCCAGGAGAACCCTTGACCAAACCTTCTAGCAGAATTTCACTGACGACGCGGGTACTTAGTAAGAGATCAATTTTACCAGGCGTATCACAAGTCGGATCGGCAAGTTCTAAGGAGGAAAGTGACGGATATATCTGGACAATTTTCCTTTCAAAAAAGCTTTCCGCTTTAAAAAAAGGGACACTGCCCACCCCGACTCGGATAGGTTAGGTTAGAAGGCTAAGGCGGGAGCGGAGCTCCCGCATTAGCCTTCGTGGTTATTTTTTTTAATGGAAGTCGCGACGTGAGGCTGTTCAAAACATAGGCATCAACTAATAAGATAAACTTGGGATCTAGGCGTGACTGCAATGTAAATCTTACAATCCACTTAGAGGGCATTGAAATCCCTTCATCATCACCAAGCCGGTATATATCAGTATGAGCAGGTGTTTTCTTCAAACCCAGTAACTGAACTGCGGACTCCGTAATAAAGGAGACCTGAGAACCCTGATCCATCAAGGCTCTTAAAACCATAGTAGTACCAGTCCTAGATTCAATATTGACCAAGGCAGTCGCTAGCAATTCTTGGTTGTTAACATCTGCAAAACAGCAAATAGAATTGGTGGAGTTGTATGGGAAGAAGTAGCTGCTGCTAAAACGTTTTAGCATACCTTGGGATAAAAATTGTTTATTATCATACCTTTTAGTTAAAATCGACCAACACTTCGCATAATTGCAGGCAGCTGCTGGAATATTTCGCAACTGTTCTGCCTCACCTGGTAAGTGACTCTTAAGGTAGTGTAGAGTTTGAACATCATCTAAATGAGCATTGTTGTGAATGAGTGATAAAAATAAATCCCTAAATGAGATCCACTCAGTGTACAGTCCTGAGAATGTAGGTATACTGAAAAAGTCTGAATCGTCTACAATTGTTAAGTTACCAAAAACTTAACAATTGTAGACGATTCAGACTTTTTAACATTACTAGGCACACGCACATCTTTTACAATGCATTCTTTTAACTCTGACTTATATAGGTATCATGTACGTGTCCTCTGCTTGATCATAAATATCGTTTTTAGGGTTTCGTAGCCAAATGGCAAAAACGGAACCCTTATAGATTCGTCATGTCTGTCTGTCTGTCTGTCCGTCCGTGTGTCACAGCCACATTTCTCCGAAACTATAAGGCCTATGCTATTGAAAATTGGTAACTAGATGTATTCTGTGAACCGCATTAAGATTCTTATATAAAACTAGAAAAAAAGCGGTAAATTTTGGGGGTCCCCATACTCAGAACTGAAACTCAAAATTTTTTTTTTCATCAAACGCATACGTGTGGGGTATCTATAGATAGGTCTTCAAAATTGCTATTGAGGTTTCTAATGTCATTTTTTTCTAAAGTGAATATTTTGTGCAAGAGACACTTCCAAAGTGGAAAAATGTGTGTCCCCCCCGCTCTAACTTCTAAACTAGGAGAATGATAATTCTAAAACAAACATATAATGTACATTGCCATAAAAACTACCAACGAAAATTGGTTTGAACGATATAGAGCTTGTAGTTTTTTTTATTGAGTCATAAACCGCATTTTTTGCCTAGAATAATCACTACCACTGCGAACGTGTTAAAACATCAATGAAAGCTACAACGAACTACAAGAGCTTTTATATCATGTTACTTGCTGTTACGGAACCCTTCATGGGCGAGTCCAACTCGCACTTGTCCGCTTTTTCATATAGCTACTTGCTGCTAGATCAGCATCAGTAGCTTGCGCTATAATATTTCTATGCGTTTCTGTAAATAAATTCCACTGCTTTTCTAAACTATCGAGTCTAGTGTCTATTTATGTCGGTGTAAGGCGTTCTTTTGGCGATTTCTTAAAATTAATACGACCTTTTTCAATTATTGATTTATAATTAAGCTGTACCTTAATGCTTCCATTGTCAATACTACAGAGCTACACTTTGACTTTTACTTTTGGCTTTTTTTTACTGCCTCTGTGGCGCAGTCGGTAGTGATACCGCCTGCGGCGCTGGAGGTCGTGGGTTCGATTCCCACCGGAGACAAATATTTGTGTGACCCATAAATGTTTGTCTCAAGAGTCTGGGTGTTTCTATGTATAATATGTATGTATTTAAAAGTATATAAGTATTAATATCCGTGGTCTGATAGGTACCCATAACTTGCTTTTTGGTCATTATGCTCTGAAGGGACATAAGCAGGTTATTCCTAGCTTACTTTGGGATCAGATAGCGTTGTGTGAAATGTCTGTAAATATTTATTTATTTTATTTATTACACTAATATTCAATAAACTGTTGCTAACAATGTATAATAAACGTACTGTACGGTTGGTACTTACCAAGAACTTTGAAAAATAGGACAGTGGACACACGAAAAAAATACAAGTCGATGATCAAACCGAAAAAATTTACAAATGTTTAGAACTTTAACACATTGATGTACCTAAAATCGGGCATAGGTTCCCCGTATGAACAAAATTCGCTTAACTATTCTAAGTCTAAAAACTATGGCTAAATAAATACAAGTGTCTAAATTACTTCTAGTAAACTAACTATCTTCACGCCAAATCCCTTGCGGGTAGGCAGAAAGAACCGAGCGCCACACGGCACGGTCCATACACACCTCATTTGCTTCTTCAACTTACTTTTACTTCTAGTAAACTACGTTAAATTATTCTAAGTCTGAACTGTCAGTCCAATTAAATGTTCACTTTACTCATAGTTTTGTTTCTGTCAAACCTTTGTATCACACGTCACTGGCATCGACGTCACTTGTCACTGGCGTTGATGATAATGCTCCGTTCCACGAATATATCCAAATGCTACAGGTTCCAATATAGGGACTTTTCTTAGGCAACACCAATTGTACACCCGCAATAGTTGGGAGCGCCCTCTGTCGTCGCAATTTCTTCACACAGCAATAGTTTCAAACTTGTATGCACATCTTTCAGATCAACTTTTGACCACACATGGGTACCTACTGTACTGATAACTCGGTAATAAATATGGCTAATAAATTCGCACCATTCAAATGAGTTAAAGTTGCATTTAACTAACTCGTCCGGGTCGCAGGACCAAAACTTATGTTAGGAATAAATCCTCAAAAATCGCCTTTATAACCGAGATGCAAGAATACAACCGCTGCAAGCGAAGACTTCTTTATTTCATAATATTTTCCTTATAAATACTACACAGAAAATCTTAATAGCGCGAGTTAGAATCACTGTCCTTATAAGTATTATACAGAGAATCTTAATAGCGTGATTCAGAATTGATCAGCGCCATTTAGTAAAATATCTGGTAGTTAGCGATCAAACAGGGACCCTATTCATGAGGCTTCGCCGTCCGTCTGTCTGTCTGTCCGTAACGAGGCTGTATCTCTGTAACCATGATAACTAAAGAGCTGACATTTTCACAGATAATGTATTTCTGTTGCCGCTACAACAACAAAAACTAATATCAGAAAAAAAGGGAGGATTAAGAGGAACTCCCATACAAAAACCGTGATTTTTTTTGCCAATTTTGGTATAGAACTGTATGGAACCCTCTGTGCGCGAGTTAGTCTGATTCGTACTTGGTCGGTATTTTCTCTTATATTTTGCCATACTTACTACTTTGTTAACTTTTAAGAAGCAATAATCATTTCTAAACTGTGAAACGATATTTATTACCTATATTATTTATAACGATTTTATTAAAGTATGTTCTGCACTGTGTCTACCATAACGAACCTAAAAAGACAGGTACAGGACCTAGGTACTTACTTGTCGTTACTAATTGTTGAAATTCTGTGTTTCTGTTCTGTTAATTCTGTTATTGTTGTAGTTGTTATTGAAACAAGTATAGAAGATGTACCCTAGATAAGATTATTGATGAACCGAGTGATCGTTTTGTAAGTCTGACTCAGACTAAACTTTAATATCTTTGATTGTTATAATAATTATGCGGATGGTCATGACCATCTCACTTTAAAATCATAAAGTTTAACATTATTTAATTAAATCTTACTGACTTTTTAATACTCTTTGGTTTATTAGCAATACAACAATATTTGTGTGACCCATAAATGTTTGTGTATATCAGGATTGCGGGTGTACTTCTCAGATTTGGTCTAAATTTATTGCAGTTATTTGGTACCTTCTGTGTACTATTACGTACCTCTCCTGAAAATCTGTGTACCTACGTCCGTACAATGATATTTTAAATATTAGTTACACCCGCCATCCTGATGTCAGAACCGCGGGTGTACTGTTAAACAGTGTACGCAGTGTACCAAGTTATATATATTGGTTATGTACATTTGGTACCTCTTGTGTACCTCATGAAACAAGTGTTAAACCAATCAAATGCGCTTTACTTTCTGAAAAATTAAAAAAAAAACCTTATTGTACGTCTGCGCCAATTTACATATACGAACGTGGCGTTTAGGCGCAGAATGCCATGTTCGCAAAATGTCAACCGTTCGCAAAATGTCAAGTTCGCAGAATGTCAAGTTCGCAGAATGTCCAATATTCATCATAACGTTGTCACCACTAATTGGTGGGGGATTTATGGGACATGCTGGTGTTGATTGGTTATAAAAAAAATAACCACGAAGGCTAAGGCGGGAGCTCCGCTCCGCTTCGCTCCGCTTCGCTCCCGCCTTAGCCTTCTAACCTAACCTATCCAAGTCGAGTTTTTAACCATAATATGTGAATGGTTAACATCCCGACTTAGAGTACCTCGACTTGGATAGGTTAGGTTAGAAGGCTAAGGCGGAAGCGAAGCGGAGCGGAGCTCCCGCCTTAGGCTTCGTGGTTATTTTTTTTTATAACCATTCAACACCAACATGTCCCTTAAATCCCACACCAATTAGTGGTGACAACGTTATGATGAATATTGGACATTCTGCGAACTTGACATTCTGCGAACTTGACATTTTGCGAACGGTTGACATTTTGCGAACATGGCACTCTGCGCCTAAACGCCAGGTTCGTATATGTAAATTGGCGCAGACGTACAATAAGGTTTTTTTTTAATTTCTCAGAAAGTAAAGCGCATTTGATTGGTTTAACACTTGTTTCATGAGGTACACAAGAGGTACCAAATGTACATAACCAATATATATAAATTGGTACACTGCGTACACTGTTTAACAGTACACCCGCGGTTCTGACATCAGGATGGCGGGTGTAACTAATATTTAAAATATCATTGTACGGACGTAGGTACACAGATTTTCAGGAGAGGTACGTAATAGTACACAGAAGGTACCAAATAACTGCAATAAATTTAAACCAAATCTGAGAAGTACACCCGCGATCCTGTCCTGATATACACGAATTTTTAGTAAGACAAGTCAAAGATTAGTCAACTTTAAGAATCACTATTGTAATGAATAGAAAAAGAGATTTCTATTTAGAAATAAGCAGACCCTTTGTACTAGTTTTCGTTTGTGTATCTCATTTTCAAATAATGTGTGTACAACAAGGATTGCCTTGTGTGATAAGGCCACCAGTTATTACACCAACAAGTCTAACATTATCTGTTCAACTGTGTTTCTTAGTGTACCTATTAGAGGTGTTTTTATGCACTTTAACTTAATATATGCTTGGAATCCACTGAAGGATCCACATTACACTGTTTTTGTAGAAGTTTGCCTACTTATCGATATGAAGTGTTTGAATTATAGTACTGTAGCTTGGAAATGGGCGATTAATAATGTCAAAACATTCCAATTTAAGTATTTGAGCAGATTACTTCAAGCGTCTAGACCCAAGAGAGGAGATCGTTGTAAGTCAGAATAGGGTAAAAAGTACGTAAGAAAGTCAATAGAGACATCAGATACATATACATTCATACACACAATACATACATACAATACATACACATACATAACAACACTATAGTGTAGCTAATAAATATACATAGAAAATTACATACAATAAATACATACAATTACTTATAGACAAAAATAATAATTGCGAAATTAGTCAACATCAAGATAAGGAAAGATAATGGAGTCTGAGTTTATGTTTAAAACTGTTAATAGATTTACAGTCCCTAATGGCAGCTGGAAGTGAGTTCCAGGGGGCCGAGTCTGCTATTTCAATCGCATCAGAATAGAATAGATATCGTAGCAAAATAGAAGCTCATCGGTACAATTTGACAGTTTTCGTATTCGCTAACTCGATAGCTTCTATGCGATTATGGTCGACCGATGGCCTCTCGATAGAATCGCCAGTGTATTTGACATTTATGCGTAGTCTGCTAATATTTGATGGGATTTGTTTTGGAAGTCGCGTAATTAATGTTTGATAGCTAGAAATAGAAAGTGCGAGGCTGGTTATTTTCGTTCGGTATACATACAATAAGTATTATTGTTTAAATTAACCAATTTGCAGATAAACTAAATAAAAGCAAGTTTACAATTTAGGTACATCAAAATGATGAAGATTGATTAATAGTAAGACATAGCCTAACATTTTATCCGAAGCAGACTTTATTTATTTCACTCATACATTGGATGGTCGTAGTGCTATAATAAGTCTCCAAAAAGTGAATTTAGAGCTGTGAGTGAGCCATTGTCGCAGGGTCAATGAACTTTATTAGTTATAGATACATAGATGGCAACTAGTCCAAGTAGCCAACTCAACAAGATCAGCAAAATAGTATGAAGACATGTATGCAATTGACATGCATCTATTTTCTGTAAGTACTGTCCAATATTCTTTACAATCACTCATATTTAAAAGTCACATTTCTAATGCTTACAGTAGGTAGTTATTATTGTTTTAGTACATAGGTACTTACCTATGTACACTCAATTCCCAATATACTTACTTAATTGTTTTTTACAGTTTTTATGAACATTTAAAATACCCAGTTTACCCGGGTGCACAGCATATTTTCACCGTTTCACCCACATAGCTCCTGTTCCCAAGGGAATATGGGACTAAAATATAGCCTATGTTCACCGGGAAGAGTCTAGCTTCCCAACACTGAAAGAATTTATTAATCGGTCCAGAAGTTTTGGAGCCTATTCCGATGCAAACAAACAAACATCCTAATCTTTCCTCATACCTAATAATATTGGTATAGAGACTGCAGGTTTTAAATTATATAGGCATCCCTAATGACTTATATACCTATAAACTCTCAAGAAACTGAAATAAGTCAGGTGTTAAATGGGAATATTAGAGTATACTTGGGTATAAATAAAAAATCAATCACTTTTTGAACTCTACTGTAGGGTACCATTCCAAGCAAACCCCACCTGTAAGTAGTGTTGATGGGAGTATGAGACTTCATTACTAATTGGTCAATATTCTAACAGATCATTTAAATTCTGAGTTTACAAACTATCTTCCGGTTCCAAATTTAAAGTAACTGGCAAGTATCTAGTGCACCAGTACACCAACGGACAAGGACTGGTTTGGTTGGAGAGCAGCCCGATGAAAGTCACATTCACATCTAACAATGCTGATACAAAACTGGTCAACTCACAGTGCTCCTAATACCCTAATAAATGTGATCCAGATCATCAAGCTTGGTGAAGATGATTAAGTCCTTACCATTTTATGTTAATTGCAGATATTTGCTGCGAGTACATTCATTACATTATGGTCTCAAAATAGCAGGGAAGATTGTTAATGCATGTTGTGCATGGCATAACTGTGTTATAAAACATCTGTAGTACTTCCTATCTCTCCTTTAGAAGAAGAACTCACAATGGCCATGGAAACATGAGGTGGGTAAATAAGAGTTGACAAAATTGGTAAAATTGTTTATTTAAATCAATGTTTGACACTTAAAATCACAGTCATTTAATATTTCTATCAGATAAATCTCATTTCCTTTTAACAACATTTTGAAATCACTTTTTAATCATCAATCATAATTCACAAGCTTGCAATAGCTGTGTTGAGGAATAGAAGTGGACTGTATGGGTCGGGGGTTGGTTGTTGTTGATTGATTAAGCACTCACCGGTAATGTTGAAGCCGGCATCTTGGTTCTGGTTTCGTCTTGTTGTATGATCGGTTTCTTCTGGGGCGCCCCTATAATGATTCTTTCACTTTAGATTATGCACGGCACTTGTATGTATTGATTTTTACTGTCTTTGAGGCGATTTGAGTGGTATTTACCGGTGTTTTGATTATTTTGTTTACAACGACACGGTTCGTGTTCAATGGTGGTGCGGGAACTGGTTGTTCCCTAAGGAACGCTAGGTGGCGCTAATCGCCTGGAAAAGATGTTGGAAGGGAAACGGAAGTAGTCAAATTTATTGCTTTAACATTATTTTCCCCCCCTGCTGGCGAATTAATGAGACTGAAAGTCTGAAAATGAAAATATTTGTTCACAATAATGCTGTTTTGATGATGACAAATTAAATTTATAATGAAAGTTGCTGGTTATGATTGAAGAAATTATAAAGTTAATTAATCTAGTATGTTAAATGGTTATTGATCTGCATCTGGTAATGGACACAGTTTTACTAATGGTCTTTTAAGAATGCCCTGAGCAGTTCTGACTGCAACAGAGCGGCACACATTATCACGACCTATGTATAGTTCAATGATACGACCGAGACGCCAACGTAATGGGTGCGTTGTTTCATCTCGGATTATAACGAGTTGATTAAGTTTTGGAGGTGCTGTAGCCTTATTCCATTTAAGGCGTTGCGACAAGCCTGTTATATATTCACTGCTCCAACGAGCCCAAAAATCCTGATGCATTTTTTGGATCAAATTCCAACGGGTTAGTTTGTTCATTCTTATGTTTGAATAGTCCAGTGTTGGAAGTGTTGTTAGTGGATGTTCATCTACAGTGTTTGATATGTTCAAAACACAGGCACGTTCTTCACGATTGATTTCAAGATCTGATGAAGATGTGAAACAATTCAAAATTTGTTTTAACTGCCTTCGGTCAAACCATATTACTTCAAATTGTATTTCAACACACACATGCAAGACATGCGGTCAGCGTCACAATTCTTTGTTACATTTTACTAAAAGGACATCAGCCCACACACAACAAAATCAGACTTCAAGTCAAAACAAATCATCATCATCATTGAAGCGTACAGTACCTGCTCCTGAAACAAAAGAGAATGTGGTTACACCCATCACATCATTATCAAACACCACTGCTGAGTCATCATCATCATCAGGCTCACATTTTGTTATGCTTGCTACTGCCGAAGTGGAGGTAAGAGACGGTCGAGGCTCCTTTCAGAAGGTCCGCGTTTTAGTGGATCCAGGTAGTCAAAGTCATGTTATCTCTAAGGCTTGCGCACATCGTTTAGGGTTGAAACAATACAAATCTCAAACTCCAATGTCAGGAGTAGGTGATACTGCAGCTTGCTCTTTACACAAAGTACATGATTGATGAGGCGCTTGGGCCAATAGTATGGTTGATTTTGATTGATTGTTCACATTTGCACGTTGCTGAATAGCTGATAATGATGAATTTTGATTTGCTGGGCGTTGTGGTGCACCAGGCAATGATGATGATGATGAACGTTCAAGAGCGCTGCATCTATCATTTAAAAATGTTGTTAATTCCTTGAAGCTTGGAAATTCAGAACTTGTATTAGCTAACTCGAATGCTTCACGAGAAGCTCTGTCTAATTTTGTTAATAGGGAGTGAAAAAGCACAAAATCCCAATTTGATGTGTTCAACCCTAATGAGCTGAGCATTGATAAATTTTCATTATAAATGTCAAGCATGTTACGGAGACTCTGAGGAGAACCCGAAGTTAATGATTTTAAATTTTGAATTTGTTCCCAACACAAAAAGGCTAGGTAGCGCTTGTTATTGTATCTGTTAACTAAAGCTGTGTATGCACTGACATAGTTTGCTTCACACACTGGATATGCTCTGATTATGTTGATTGGATCCCCACTAAGCGATGTAATTAAATATTGAAATTTCTCTACATTTGATAGGTCAGCACGTGAATGAACAAGTGTGTTGTAAAGGTCAATGAACCCTGGAAAATCTTTAAAATTGCCTGAAAACAGTGGTAATTTGATAGGTGGAAGTTTAGCGGATTTGTTTTTAGCAGACTCTTGTTTCACAGAGGAATTATCTGGTTTAACTGTAGGTAAATACAACCGCTTTGCCTCCAACACTTCAAAGTACATGTCATCAGCCTGTTCTTGAATTTTGTTTTGGTTTAACAACACATCTTTATCATCCATTCCTGCCTTAATGAACTCACATTGAAGTTGTACGTGGGTGTCGTTAAATGTCTCAAGAATTTGTTCTAGACGTAAACACCAAGTTTCAAGTCGATTCACAATACTATTATCATTTTTGCAATTACGCGCGCACGTAACCGCATCTTTGAGCCGCTTGAGGGCCATGTTACGTTTTGACTCATAATGAGCTATTAATGATTCACTCATCTTGATTTGTTATGAAAAAATACTAAAACACAAAGTTAAAGTCGAATTGTTTTGAATGTTATCGAAAAAGGTAAACACGTTTACGTCAGTATCATATGTTATACAAACGTCACGTTGACTGATTGATTGTCAGTTCCACTGAGTGTTGTGTTACTGACTTCACTTTGTTTTTACGTTGAATGAATGATTGTCAGTTCCATTCCATGTTATGTCACTGACTTCACTGCTTCACAACCGAAAGACTTCAACACAAGAATGAACAAACTTCCGGTAATGAATGAAAAGTTTCGCGCGAATGAAATGATGAATTATGATTTGAATGATTGATTGTCAGTTCCACTGAATGTTATGTTACTGACTTCACTTTGCTGCACTACCGGAAGACTTCAACACAAGAATGAAAGAACTTCCCGCAATGAATGAAAAGTTCCGCGCGAATGAAATGATGAATTATGATTGGTTGATTTTTAATTATCACGAAAAAATGGAATTTGACCAAATTTTTAAATATGGTTGCTAAAACACAATGAGTTCCCGCCGTATGATATAATGTTAAAATGTTCGAAACTTTTTGATAGAAATGTTGGAATATGCTTTGACCAAATTTCAAATATGGTTGCTAAGACACAATGAGTTTCCGCCATAAGATATAATATGTTAAAATGTTCGAAACTTTTTGATAGAAATGTTGGAATATGCTTTGACCAAATTTCAAATATGGTTGCTAAGACACAATGAGTTCCCGCCTTATGATATAATATGTTAAAATGTTCGAAACTTTTTGATAGAAATGTTGGAATATGCTTTGACCAAATTTCAAATATGATTGCTAAGACACAATGAGTTTCCGCCGTATGATATAATGTTAAAATGTTCGAAACTTTTTGATAGAAATGTTGGAATATGCTTTGACCAAATTTCAAATATGGTTGCTAAGACACAATGAGTTTCCGCCGTATGATATAATATGTTAAAATGTTCGAAACTTGTTTAAAGAAATGTTAGAGTATGCTTTCTTGTTATAAAAACAATGTTGATATTATGTTTTATTTAACTGATAATAACAAATGAAAATTGTTATATTGCAATTTTACTGTGAACAAATATGGCGAACCCCAAAGTTAACAAATAGGTTTTTGGTACGAATTTGAGAATCCGGTCGCAGGACCAAATATAATGTTGAGGAATAGAAGTGGACTGTATGGGTGGGGGGTTGGTTGTTGTTGATTGATTAAGCACTCACCGGTAATGTTGAAGCCGGCATCTTGGTTCTGGTTTCGTCTTGTTGTATGATCGGTTTCTTCTGGGGCGCCCCTATAATGATTCTTTCACTTTAGATTATGCACGGCACTTGTATGTATTGATTTTTACTGTCTTTGAGGCGATTTGAGTGGTATTTACCGGTGTTTTGATTATTTTGTTTACAACGACACGGTTCGTGTTCAATGGTGGTGCGGGAACTGGTTGTTCCCTAAGGAACGCTAGGTGGCGCTAATCGCCTGGAAAAGATGTTGGAAGGGAAACGGAAGTAGTCAAATTTATTGCTTTAACAAGCTGAAATAAAACTAATTGTATTGTAATCTATTTCAGGATACTCGAGTTGAAAATTGAAGTGTTAACCCTGATCTTCAAGCAGCGTGGCTATTACAATAGTATTTTTGGCAAGATGAAGATAATGTAAAAACAATAATTGTAAAATATGAATATTAAAAATATTTTTCCATATTTCATCATTTTTAATGTTCCCACTATCAAATAACCCTATTACAGTCTACCACTATGCTCAGACCTAGGCCTTACCCAATTTCATTTTGAGGTGGTATTAATAGAAATATTGTTGTTGGACATTCTCACACAACACCGTCTAGCCCAAACTAAGCTATAAACTTGTGCTATGGGATCTAGACGCCTGATAGACATACTTATATTTCTATATACATACTTATTATAGATAAATTACACCCAGACACAACAAAGCAATATGATCATGACACAAAGAGATTTGACCTGGGTGGGAATCGAACCCACAACCTCTGAATCCGTAGACGGAGTACCTGACTACACATTACAGTTACAGTTAGTATGTGAGTTACATATTAGTGGTTAGAGTAGTAACCACGAGGCCAGTCAAAACAACAAATTGACATTAGTCTAGCTCTAGTGCATTGGTCATTGGAATCGAAGGCATGGCTTCTCATCATGGCAGGCTTGGATGGCCAAGATCTCTGTACATGCACATTACTCTTTCATAATCCAACATACTAGCTGTAGTTGACGGCTTTACCTGTGTCATACTATGAACCCATACATGCCAGTAAATACAAGATCTATTAAAATTATCACTGCTCAGCTTCCTTGAGTTTTAACAAAATGATAATAGTATATTTATTTTTACTATCCATCATTTTATCTATCACACACGAGCACTAATAAAAGCTGTCTGTATTGAGATTGTTTGGCTATATCACATAGTTGCTGTGGAATACCGTGATTTCACAATGATGAAATAACTTTTTAAGTCCGTTGAGTAGTTACACTAGTGTTAATCAATTTAAAAACCAACTTCCATAGTACAGAGTAGTTGTTTGTAGATAAAAACTTTCACTATTCACAATCTTGAGTTATCATGAGGTTATTGTTCAATATTTTTTCTGTAAAGATGTATTTGCAGAAGACTTGAATCTGCTGTTATATATGTATATGAAAATATACAGTCTCCTGTGTTTAATCTATGAATTTTAGCATCCAAAGCCCTTTCTTCAAAATGAAATTCATTGCTGGACCAGTTTTTTACATTTGAGTTTTGTCACAAATTTCTATATAGTTCTTCCAACCGCGTCTCGGCAACCGTGGGGTCACCCGTTAGATGGACCGACGACCCTGGTAAAGGTCGTAGGCTGGGACTGAATGCAGAAGGCGCAGGACCGTGAATTGTGGCGTAAATTGGCAAAGGCCTACGTCAAGCAGTGGACTGCGATAGGCTGATTTGATTGATAGTTCTTCTGGATAACACTGTCACTCTTTGCTTTGAAGCCGTTTATAAAGTTCACGTTTGTTTATAGGTAAAGTTAACAATTTTACATTGTAATTCTCTACAAAAGTCTCTTTTATGTAATTTGTAGATAACCTAAAAAACACCTACTAGTACTGACCATGAAGCTATA